>JAOPSE010000087.1:494779-1743727 GCA_029449295.1 Zea luxurians
ACCTAAGACCAGCCAGACCCATATTCTAGTCATACGAACTCCGTGACTGTGATTTTCCTTCCAGTGGGAACTTCCCATCTGGTCACCCATCCCAAGTTTCTCCAAGTTGAGCACGCTTAACTTTGAGATTCCTTCGAACCAGGCTTCGAAACTCCGATTCCAATAATTCTTGTTTCTAAATTCTTATCAGAGTATTCCCTATCCAACCATGTCATCCCTTAAGCATGATTCATATTCTAGAAAACTCCCAAAATACTCTTGTCCCATATTCTGCCTATAACTCTCCTGTTCATACTAAGTCAGACGACTCATTCGTCACTATTCTCACCTACAGTGAACTTCATTGTGCTACACCACATACACCCAGCTATAAATACACCCAGCTACCCTCTCTCTCCACACACTCAACACCCTCAACCAAGGCAAACACCCCACCCACTCAGTTACTCCGGTCTGCCGGCTACACACATAGTGTCGCTTCGCCTCCAGTCCACCCTCCTGGTAAGCAAGTCCGCTTCACCACCAGTAATATCACAACAGCACATGACACATATTCTGCTCAAGACTCTACCCATCCATATATCGCTATTCTGACCACTATACTAATATTTGTTGGTATACTTGCTTGTTTGTATGTTTGCTTGTTCATGTTGCATAGTTATCGGAGCGTTCGTGCCGTCTCATGGAGGCTAGATTTGCAAGTCTACGCCAGGCGATGGAGCCAGAAGCCAGTTCCGCGAGCTTCCCCCCCCCCTTCACCGGATAAGCACGACAAGCTCACTGGATCCCTTTGATGCATAGATTACCTATGATTTTTCAACCACAACCCTCAGCCTGTTATTTTATGCATGATATGATTTTGAGACAAGTTATTATGGCCACCCAACCGCTTGCCGCAATCAATCCTTGACATATTTGTTACAAATGATTTGAGAAAAGGTGTGAGTTTTCAAAAGAAAATGCTTTTCAAATGTGTATGATGAAGGGTTTTCACCCTTATCACCTTTGAGTAGGGATGATCACGGACTCCCTGGTTTAGGGGAGGGCCTAAGGTGATGGCTCAACTGGTTTAGGTGTGAGCAGAAGGATTGTCCCCTCATATAAGGACCGGTTTGTCATCCTTCACTGCCTGTACTCATGACAAGTACAACCACTCGAGACTGTATGGGCAATCACTCAATCTGAACTCGTACGGCCTAAACCCCAGGGTTATGAAGGCTGGGGAGCACCAGGAGGATAAGGAGAGGGAATGTTTTGTCCGGTTTGGGCATGGAGGTGGCCTGACTCCTTTCGGTATAACCACTAAGGTAAGGTCATGCGGGAAAGAAGAGATTCGGTTTCGAGTCTCGCTAGCTATGAGATCACAGTGCCGGACTAGTGGGTAAAGTGTACACCTCTACGCAGAGTTTGAAAACCTATTCGAATAGTCCGTGTCCACTGGTATGGACGAGTCTGGTGTGGTATGACAATTAGTGTTTTGTTTTAAAAAAAGGGTGCGATTGAGAAAAGTGGTTTTTAAAAGGTCTAGCAGTTGAGCCGTGAGCTATGGTGGATGGGAAGTCCAGTAGCTGTTTTTGAAAATGAAAACCAGTGGAAAACTGCTGAGATACCTAGATGGTTTAGTCCAAGGGATTTTGTTCTATACTAAAAAACTTCCTGCTCCTTTGGGAGAGGATGCGCTTTGAAAAATACAAAATGTTTTTACAAAACAACCCTGCATAAAAATATTGTTTGTTTCTGCAAAATATCCTGAGCTCCACATATTCCGTGCATTACATCTGATTTCCCCATTCCGTGGGTGAAGGTGGGCTGCTGAGTACGTTTGTACTCACCCTTGCTTATTTGTTGTTTTTCAGAAAAAGGAGATCGAGTAAGAGTTACGACTGTTCCAACCTTGCCTGTGGCTGTTGGACCGCTGATTTGCTTCGCTGCGTATATCGGGCTGCTTCAGCCCCACTCTGATGTTATGTCCGAGTTGTGGACCAACTCTTAAAGTTGATCGCCACCTTTATAGGTTGGTCTCGTTTAATCAGATCTGGAATCATCTGTTGTATAAATGTTTTAACTAGCCTCCTGGGACTTGTAATTGTTTCACATTTGAGTCCCAGAGGACCGGGATGCTACATGTACCATGATTTATCATATGTGTAAGACTTGGTCCTAGCACAATTGGTGATTATTTCATGCCCGGGTTTTGGATCCGGGTGTGACAGAAGTGGTATAAGAGGGATGTTGACTATAGGACGAAACCTAGATAGAACTAGACAACCCTTACTTACCTTTTGCTACTCTGATCCTTTCTAAACTTTTCTTAATCTTTTCTCATCTATTTTCGCTTTACTCTGATTATTCTTACATTTTCACTTCTAAATACAAAAGTGGTTTTTACACTTTGAAATCCTGTACCTAAAGTGACCTTTAGGAATAGGAAACCCTAATCCTAGGAACTGAATCATTTTGGTAAATATTTGTATGCTTGAGTGTTTGTCCTTATGATAACTGCTTGATTCAATTTTTTGATTGAGTGTGATGGGTTGTGGAGTAATATCCACAATTGCATCTAAATATACCTATAGGCATAAAAAATATTCATAAGATAACTAGCCAACCTAGATTATCCTTCATTAAAGATCCATCTATCTTAAAAGATTCTCTCTTATTTAATAAATTCATCTTATCTTGAAGGATTCATCTTATCCTAAACACTTTGCTTATCTCGTCCTAGTATAACAACCATGATCTAGTCAATATAAATTAAGTAGATATTATCTAGTCTAATCTAGTTATACCAATCTAATCTAGATCCCATCTAATCTAATATGATCCTGTGGGGGCTTGTTCTCAAGTGCTATGAATTAAGGACAAGGCAACACAGAAAATATTAAACGTTAAAGTCCTTCGTCCTTTGAAACATTATTTCCCTTGGGATATAATGATCTTCGGACGAAGGTTATGAAGGACACACCTTCAACAGCATGACATAGAATGATGGAGAAGGAATCATATGAAATACAACATAAACAATCATGTATTATTATCAACTTACTTCTATTTCATTTCTATTTTTATTACTATGGAAAAATAGAAATGATATCAAATTACAAATGTACCTTCGGCTTAAAAGAAGGTGAGAATACAAGTGTGGCGCAAAAGCAAATGCCAAGTCCACCTGAACAGTACGGGAGTACTGTTCAACTATTTATAGGCACGGGACGCAGCCCATGTAAAATTACACCCATGCCCTTTACATTTGCTAATGATTCTGTAATAACCCATCGAGGTCTGAATAGCCTTTTCCTTCATAAGTCGGTTTCCTCTTCTGCTATCATGCCGAAGCTCTCCTGCATACAGCTTCGGCTCTGCGCCAACCTTCGTATTCCTTGTGCTTCTTCACACTGGTTCTGATCCGAGTCCGAAGATACCTGTTCATGTATTATACTCTAGAAACATTGTTAAATTATGTTTTTTGAGGACCTTCGGAAGCCGAAGGCCCCCAACAGTAGCCCCTCGCAAATATCAATTTGTTAGAATAATAAATTCAGATTGCGATATGGACGAAGGCCCTAAGCCGAAGGTCCGAAAAAAACACCTTCCTTTTGCTAGAATAGCAACAGCCAATGACAAGCGGGGCCCTCCACCTAGCAACGCACTAGGCGTATAAATAGAGAGCACACCACGAGCTCATTTGGTACGCTTTTAGCCATCTGCTCTGCTTACTCAATTTTTTAGCTCTTGCCTACCAACGCTTGCTTGGTTTTTAGATTTTTGAGTTTTGGCTTCAAGAGCACATTTTCATCATTTCCAAAGAAAAGATGTCTCAAGATAAGAAAGTTGTTGCTGAAGTGAAGCTGAGGCGAGGAGGAGAAGCTTCTTAAAAAAACCACTGGATTCATTGAGTCAATTGCAAAGACCAACACAGAGAAGATACAAAAGAAATTCTAGAAGGCTTATCTGAAGATACCGATGATAGCGATATTTATGATGTGGAAAGTGGGGGCGAAGACTCCGAAGATCGGCCGTGGCGACCAAGTCACACAGTCTTCGGAAAATCGACCATCAGGCAAAGTCATCTTGAGAACATGAGAGGAAGGTATTTTCGAGACATCTCCATCGTGAGGGCTGACAACGGAGACCGAACTGCTCCTGCTCCTGAGGAGAATGAAGTTGGTAATCTATCGAAGCTTCGTCAAGGTTGGGCTTCGATTCCCCCTAAGCAGTTTTGTGGTTGAAGTTCTGAAGATATACCAGATTTTTCTTCACCAAATTACTCCCGAAGCCATCATAAGAATGGGAATCTTCGTTTGGGCTGTGAGGAGTCAAGGTTTGGAACCAAGTGCGAAAGTTTCTACAGTATACACGAACTTTTATATGAGACGAAACCCTGGGGTAAGGAGCAGTATCACAATAATTTTGGTTGCTACAGCTTCGTTGCTCGTTCAGGCTCGAGCTGCCCAGGTGCCAACCTTTCGAAGAGGTGGCCTAGAGACTGGACGAAGGAATGGTTCTATGTGAAAATGATTTAAAAGCGAGAGAAGATATCAAAAGAGATCATCATGCGCCCCATCTGGTCCCGCTTCGGCCTTTGGAAACCGAAGGTAGAAATTGATGAAGCAGCTGAAGAATGCCGAAGGGCCTTTGGCATAGTTTGTTTTTACATCGGGACAAGGGACTTAGACCAAGAGCACGTGGCCTACAGGATATGGCCACTGCTAGAGAGCTGGGAGATGCCAAACGAAACCATCAGCAACACTAACGAGGGTGATTTGGTTCGACTAAAATATACTTTCAGATTTGGAGACCAATTTATCGAACCAGATGATGACTGGTTGAATTGCATCGAAGCTACCAATGATGATCTGCTTGGACCGTACTCCAAAGCGGAGGATAATACGTT
Organism: Zea luxurians; assembly: GCA_029449295.1. NCBI lineage: Eukaryota > Viridiplantae > Streptophyta > Magnoliopsida > Poales > Poaceae > Zea > Zea luxurians. Next base: position 499,674 of record JAOPSE010000087.1, read on the forward strand.
ATCTACGGCCTTCGGGAGCTGGAAAAAGAAAAGGCTAAATAGAGTTTTTGATGCTATTGGGTTTATGTATCCCTACTACCGGTACCCGCCAAAGGGACAAAAGAGAAAGAGTGCAATTTCCGGGAAAGATGCTGCTTCAGCTGCTCCAAGCGAGCCTGTGCCGAAAAGGAAGAAAGTGAAGGTTCTTACTCACCGGCCGCGATATATTAAACTGGCCGTAGTGCCCGAATTTGGTGGTGAGACCTCTTCGGCTACTGAAGCCAAAGAATCTGCACTTACACAGGAGATTAAAGAGCCGACTGCAATACCGAAGGCATCGTCAGCCAAATTAGCTGAGCCGAAGGCCGGTGATATAGGGGTCAAAGGAACAAAGGTATCAGAAATTTCAAGCCCTTCGGCAGAAGTGACAGTGCCGAAGGCACAAAAGGTCCTACAGCGACCCATAAGAGGAAAAGAATGGTCAATGTATTAGATGCGCTAGAGACAATAAAGACAAGCTCTACTCCAAAGAAAACTGCCGAAGCTCCAAAGACGCAGTCCAGGTTGAGACCGAAGCTGGGCCTTCAGAGCCCCTGCAAAGGAGAAATTCTTGGAAACCGGGGAGAAGAAACGGAAAAAGATGCGCAGAACAGATTCTGCCTAAAAAAACTGCCACTTCCTACTCCTGAAGCATCCTCTGAAGTTCTTGATTATATCATACGACACGCTTCGGGAAAAAGATTAAATGAAAAAGGATTTTTGAAGCTAAACACTATGCCCGAGAACTGAAGTATCCAAAGGGTGCCTTAGTGTTCAATGGGACAGAGGAAGATGATTTCTTATACTGCCTCCCAGACAACAAAGAATTATCTGTCTGCCGGGAGATGGCCAGAAGTATGGGGTTTCCGAAGCTTGAAGCTGGCCTTTGTGCCATGACAAAGGACGATCTTGCAGATAGTCTCTCATATAACAGTCTGAAGGTACAAAAATTGCACATTGGAAGTTTTTGAACTTTGAATTATTTTTCTGCTGTTATACTAATTCTTTTCATATAGGCTTTAATACTGAGCAACGCCTTAAGGGCGCAAAAGAATGCTGAAGATGAGAGCTGCACTATTGCTCTCAGCAACCTTCGAACAGAGGTTATTAAGCTGAGGAACAAAGCTTAGAGAAAGATAAAATTTTACTTACATTGGTAGACAAGACGAAGTGGGATGAAGCTAACTACAAGACCCAATCTGAAAACCTAAGGAACGAGACTGAAAACCTCCAAAAGCAACTGACCGAAGCTAAATTGAAATGCGCTATTGCCGAAGCTGACCGTGATGCTAGTAACTACTAGAAAAATTATTGGGAGAAAACAGTTGTAGATCTTCGTTCCTCAAAAGAAAGATGTTATGAAAAATCTATAGAATGTGTGAAGAAGATAAAAACTAGTTTTGCCAATGTTGGCGCATATTCAAGTGAAGACAACTTCGTACGGGGCGATCCCGAAGGCCCAATTAAATGGATCAGCAGCGAGGCCGAAGCGTTTGAAGAGATTTTTAAGTGGCCGTGGGGACGTCTGCGCCTTCTCGGGTGCAAGGGGAATTGCGGCGATCTTGGAAAAATCAGGTTGCGAACATGTGAAAATTCTGGCCCAAGTCAAAGCTACTTTATCTATTGATGATACAAAGGACCCTTCGGCCGAAGCAAGCTTAGTTGGCGGAAAATTCTTTACTGACATCTGGGAAAATGGCGGTCGAGGGATGGCCCATGAAATAATAAAAAGAGCGAAAAAGATACTCACGATGAAAGGGAAGCTACGAAGGCAGCCGAAAAGGCTGCAGAACTGGAAAAGCGGATAGGTATTGCCTAATAGCCTTTAACTTTATTTTTATTTTTGCGACTTCTAATCTTATTTACGTTTTCTACTACAGCCGAACTATCTCCTCCCCTAGAGCCCTTCGAGTCATTGATCGAGTCAGAGGCAAAGGAACCAGCAGAAATCATTAACATGGCCGAAAGCATTTGGACGAAGTCGTTACTCAACTTCTAACGAAGCTGTGGACGAAGTTTTGAAGGAAGAATAATTTGTAAAAACATTGTTAGAATACCAATGTAACATTTGCTGGACTATGCTTGTAATATTTGGTACTCATGAGTTTTTAATGTAATGTATAAATGTCTTTGTAATTCATTTCTTTGCGATGCATGGAACTTTTATTGTTCATAATGTTTTTGAGCCTTCGGGCGAAAAAACACCTTCCCTTCTTTTCATGCTTCGTAAAGAAGAATTTTTATGCTTCGTGAAAAATCCTCCAATCGTCGCAGAAACATTAATGCTTCGTCAACAATAAACTTTTTCCTCCACTTCATAGCTGACAAAGTTGTATCTCTTTGAAACTTATTTTGTGCCTTAGCACAATTTCACTTTTTTGAAGCATTCTCCGAAGATCAACATTGTATCCCCTTCTTGTGCCATTGATGCAATATGATGCATGATGTGATGTTATGCGAATGATGTGATGATGTTATGCTTATACAGAATGATATTTGTGCCGAAGATACACACACATCTCTGCTGTTGAATACACAATCTCTTTGCCGTTTATTTTTTGGCTTCACCGCTTATTTTTCGGTGTATCAGCGTTGACTTTTCGCTGTAAGTTCTGCATTCCCTTAGGAACGTCCTTTTGAACTTCTTCGCCTTCTATTTCAGCGGCATTCGCGTTGACTTTTCGCGCTTCGCCTTATATTTCGGCGGAATCAGCGTTGACTTTTCGCTGTAAGCTCTGCATTCCCTTTGGAACGACTTTTGAGCAGAAAACTTACACTGCGCTCCTTTTAGGAATGACTTTTTGTAGCTTCAGCAAAGTTACATTGCGTTAAGAACGACTTTTTGTAGCTTCGAAGACACTTGTAACTTAGGAACGACTTTTTGTGCTCGGCAACTTTTGGGACTCCGTAAGTCTGTGCAGAAGATATATTTTCACTATGGCAAAAACGAAGCTTATTTCAAGGAATTAAAAACGACAAGAAAGCCAAGTTTTCAACAATTGTTTCTTAGTAAGAAAAAGAACAACAAATGAATGTAAAGCTGATTCAGGGGTAGGATATCTCTTAGTAGATATGCTTCGACTCTGGCACAATACTATTGACTGTGCGAGCTTCAGAATCCTCCCTGAAGTCTCTCTGCTGATGGGTCTGCTGACTCCCTTCTAGCTATTGGTCGCGTGAATATGCAGGTTGTAGTGGTGGCGGAGGTGGAAGCTGTGGCCAGGATGCCTATGGCTGACTAGCCGAAGCAACAGATGCCGCAGGATGGTTACCTATATATTCTGGTATGTAGGGTGAGTGATACGAAGAAGTATGCATGACCTGCTTTGGCTGGTTCTGCTGAGTTGCAGCTTCTGCTATTTCCTTCTATTTCTGAATAGTGACATGGCACATCCTTGTAGTATGGCCCTTGTTCTCACCGCAGATTAAGCAATAAATTTTTCTGGGCTGATCCCCAAACCTTCCTCCGAAGCCCCTGGCGCCTCTGCCCCTTGGAGCTGATGGCCGAGGATAGGTTTGTTGCTGCCCCCGAAGCTTGCGTAGAATATTGCGGCCTCTGTTGCTGACTTCCTCTGTCGTCATTCTGGGTGGAATGAATTGACCTGACGTGCCTTGGGTGGATTCTCCCTCCAAAGCCCCTGGTCATCTCAGAGAACCTGTATGCTTCCTCCCTTCTCTGACGAAAATCATTGTCAGCGCGGATGTATTCATCCATCTTTTGAAGCAATTTCTCCAGGGTTTGAGGGGGTTTCCTGGCGAAGTACTGGGCCGTAGGTCCTGGCCGAAGCCCCTTGATCATGGCCTCAATGACAATTTCATTGGGCACTGTTGGCGCTTGTGCCCTCAAACGCAAGAACCTTCGAACATACGCCTGGAGGTATTCTTCAGGATCTTGCGTGCACTGGAACAAAGCTTAAGCGGTGACCGGCTTCGTCTGAAACCCTTGGAAACTAGTGATCAACATGTCCTTCAGCTTCTGCCATGATGTGATTGTTCCTGGCCGAAGAGAGGAGTACCAGGTTTGCGCAACATTCTTGACTGCCATGACGAAAGATTTTTGCCATGACTGCGGTATTGCCTCCATATGAAGATATGGTTGCTTCGTAGCTCATCAAAAACTGCTTCAGATCTGAGTGCCTGTCATACATGGGGAGCTAGGGTGGCTTGTAAGATGGGGGCCAAGGTGTAGCCTGCAGTTCTGCTGACAGAGGAGAAGCATCATCAAAAGCAAAATTTCCATGATGGAAATCCTCGTACCATTCATCCTCGTTGAAGAAGCCTTCTTGATGAAGCCCCCTATGTTGAGGCCTTCGCTCTTGCTCATCTTGAGCAAGATGGCGTACTTCTTCGGTAGCTTTGTCAATCTGTCTCTGAAGGTCGGCTAGTCGAGCCATCTTCTCTTTCTTCCTTTGTACTTGTTGATGCAGCATCTCCATGTTTCTGATTTCTTGGTCCAACTCGTCCTCCTGGGGTGTTGGACTAGTGGCCTTCCTCTTCTGGCTTCGGGCCTCTCGAAGAGAAAAGGTCTCCTGGTTCGGGTCCAGTGGCTGGAGAGCAGCAGCCCCTGTTGCTGAAGCTTTCTTCGGTGGCATGACGAAGGTCAAAGCTTGCCAAAGGTGGTCGAAAAGAGTTCACCAGAGGTGGGCACCAATGTTGGGGGCTTGTTCTCAAGTCCTATGAATTAAGAACAAGGCAACACAGAAAATATTAAATGTTAAAGTCCTTCGTCCTTAGAAACATTATTTCCCTTGGGATATAATGATCTTCAGACGAAGGTTATGAAGGACACACCTTCAACAGCATGGCATAGAATGATGGAGAAGGAATCATATGAAATACAACATAAACAATCATGTATTATTATCAACTTACTTCTATTTCATTTCTATTTTATTACTATGGAAAATAGAAATGATATCAAATTACAAATGTACCTTCGGCTTAAAAGAAGGTGAGAATACAAGCATGGCGCAAAAGCAAATGCCAAGTCCACCTGAACAGTACGGGAGTACTGTTCAACTATTTATAGGCACGGGACACAGCCCATGTAAAATTACACCCATGCCCTTTACATTTGCTAATGATTCTGTAACAACCCATCGAGGTCTGAATAGCCTTTTCCTTCTTAAGTCGGTTTCCTCTTCTGCTATCATGCCGAAGCTCTCCTGCATACAGCTTCGGCTCTGCGCCAACCTTCGTATTCCTTGTGCTTCTTCACACTAGTTCTAATCCGAGTCCGAAGATACCTGTTCATGTATTATACTCCAGAAACATTGTTAAATTATGTTTTTGAGGACCTTCGAAAGCCGAAGGCCCCCAACAGATCCAATCTAAAGTGAGTTACTTAATGGATTAGTTAATACTGGTGAAATAGATTAGACCTTACTCCTATAAATATGATTTAAGCTAAATTGGTACCCTAGGCTAACCTGACCATATACAACTACCTGACCATATGTAACTACCTTACCATCAGATAGTTACATAACCCCTCAGTTTTAACCTATCGGAGATTCTAACCTACCTACACCATCTAATCCATCCTATCTCAAAAGATGCTAACATATCCTAATAATATGCATCTTACCTTAGTAGATCTATCTAACCTAAACTAGTCTAATCTAGTCATATTCAACCTAATCTAGATTCTATCTAATCTATTATGATCTAATCTAGAGTGAATTACTTAATGCTGGTACAAAAGATAAGGCCATAATCTTAATTCACTTAAGCCTAAATTGGTGACTTTAGATCAACTCGGCCATACCCAACAACTTGACCTACATAATAGGTTACATAACCTATCCAACCCATCTAGAAGCAAACAACCAAACCAGATTCTGACTAATCTCATTTAACTCATAGCCATCTACTAAACTAGCTGCTCTACCTACGTGTTCCTACAGATCTATCTTAACCTCTTGTCCCAAACCTGGATGGAGACACCAAAGTTCAAGAAAGAAGAGATTAACCTTGTTGAGGAAGAATGGGAGTCAAGCTAGACCCCCAAAGGAAGCTATATTATGCCATAGTACACTCATTCTATGCCACCTACCCACTAACCATCTGTCCTTATCTACAAGTCAACCTAACTGTATGACCTCCAATCGGATGACGATTCCAAGGCCAAGATCGAAGATGATCGACCTAATCAAATCAAGGGAAGATAAGACTCAAATCAAATCTCCAAATGAGACAGGATCCCTCATCCCACTCAAAGCACTTTTTACCCTAGTCTTCCTAATCCTAGTGTATCCTTGCTTTAACCAGATCCCATCCTGCCTAATAAATGGCTAGATACCTATACTCTCCCGATCATCCATTAAGGATTATTATATAAAAAAATTGGACTCTTAATTTTGAACTAATGGGAAACTAAAAGACAATTTACTTACCAATCTCTTTATATCCCTTTTCTTAGTAATCTTGATGACGAGATTTATTTAGGGGGTAGAATTTCTAAACCCAAAATTCCATTTTGGATTCCATAACATTATCCCTAAAAGATTAATGATCAAATGGTCTACCATAGTGGTTTACTCCCTTTTTAAATTTATTCTCTAAAACTGGACACATGGTAATGATAGAAGATTCAAATATAAAACCTTTATGAAACTAAAATTTAACTTGGATCTAGGAGAGAAAATATGATAATAAAACGATCTTCAATCCACTGACTAAAATAGAGTATTTTCCCTTCATAAAAATATAAGCAGAAATACTTTTCAAAGTATTTAAGTAACTCTTACTTTCTTCTAAAGATAAGTAAGTAGTGAATACTCAATTTTAGTTTATTATTAACTTCTGACTTGATCATACAATAAAAACAATATTTTTCTAAAATGAATGATGTGTGTGTGCATAATGGAAGCAATTGCTTTGGGGATCAAAATAATTAAATATAAGCATATGAAAATAAACATAAATAAATTCATACTGTAATCTTTGTGTGCATGCAAGTATATAATCTAAACATTAGAACAATAAAATAATTAATAATACTTTGCATATGTGCTGGATTTTTTGCGTGTGCATTTAAATATAATTGAAGTTTGTGAAATTGATATTTAATGGGAATTAAAATAGGAAAAGAACATTAAAATAGAAAAGGTGTAATTATAAAAGAAAAAAAAGGAAAATGATTGGTCTGGGCCAAAACAGCCTTCTCGGCCCACCATTTCATCTCTACCCGCTCAGCCCAATTCCCATAAACCGCACCGGGTCACTGCCTTGCGGGACCCACTCGCCAGACGAAACGCTCAGCCGCGCACTCCCTACTCACGGTCACCGCCTGGCGGATCCCACTCGTCAGCCTCCCACTGCGGCATCACTCAAGCACACCGCATCATAGCTCTCCACTGGTTGACAGCACAAGCCCCACTTGTTAGCCTCACTACCAACCACACTCGCACGCCCTTGGTCACTGGCGTCGTGATCCCCACACACCAGCCTCAACTCTAGGCGCACGCGACCATCGGCCAGTCTCTGGCATGTGGGCCCTTGTTGGTGGCATCTCCTCGCTCGGTTTGACCATGAACCAACGGTGAGCTCACCCACATGCATCTGCAATAAATTCCCAGGCAAATCGCGAATCGTTGTGGGTGGTTGTGATTCCCAACCCGAGTATAAGACTCGTGCATGTGCTTCCTTGACCGAAGACGGTAGGCGGGTGAGAAATCAGGGCCGCCGTGTAGGTCCGGGATTCGCCGTCGGGGTCGTCCTTTGTGGGCACCGTCCGAGGGGGTTGAAGGAGGATCTGGGCGTGTCGCCAGGGAGCCTTGTTGAAGTCCGCAACTCAATCGGTGGGAATGATAACCTGGCGGTTGGGAATTTCTTGACGGAGCAGATTCACAGCCACAGATCCACTCCCACCCGTGGTCGGGGTACCTCGACGTCCTAACTACGAGTAAGTGTACCCTTGACCTACTCACCGTAGTCTCAGCAACGTGTAGCTCTGTTTTGATTTGGTGGGTTCGCTGGGGGGAACTCATCGCCATGTCCTAGCCATGGCGCCACCGCAATGACAATGGCATCACCGCTTAGTCTCGGCGTAGGTGGGGAAGATAGGTCGATGGGGAGAGGCTATACTGGGTGCTCACCCTGAAAGGGAAATAGGGTCAAACCTTTTCCTATATGAATTTTGGTGGTTGAATTGCCCAACACAAATTATTGGACTAATTAGTTTGCTCTAGATTATGAGTTCTACAGGTGCCAAAGGTTCAACACAAACCAATATAAAGTCCAAGAAAGGGTTCAAATAAAAAGAGCAAAAGACAACCGGAGGCTGCCCTAGTCTGGCGCACCGGACTGTCCGGTGTGCCACCGGACAGTGTCCGGTGCACCAGGGTGGATCAACTCAAACTTGCTAGCTTCGGGAATTTGGGGAAGCCACTCCGCTATAATTCACCGGACTGTCCGGTGTAACACCGGACTGTCCAGTGTGCCAGCGGAGCAACGGCTACTTCGCGCCAACGGTTGTCTGCAAGCAACAGTAAAAGTGAACAGTGCGCGCCTGCGCGCGCAGAAGTCAGAGCAGGCGCTAGAAGGCGCACCGGACAGTGAACAGGACCTGTCCGGTGCACCACCGGACTGTTCGGTGGCCCCACTTGTCAGAGCTCCAACGGTCGAACCCTAATGGTTGGGTGACCTGGCTGGCGCACCGGACAGTGTCCGGTGGCGCACCGGACTGTCCGGTGCGCCATACGACAGCAGCCCCTCCCAACGGCCACTTTGGTGGTTGGGGCTATAAATACCCCCAACCACCAACACTTCAAGGCATCCAAGTTTTAGGCATTTGCATTCAATATAAGAGCTCTAGACTTCACTCCAAGACACAAACAAAGAGATCAAATCCTCTCCCAAGTCCAAAGATCATTCCAATCAAATAGTGACTAGTGATAGAGACAATTGTGTTCATTTGAGTTCTTGCGCTTGGATCGCTTTTCTTCTTCTTTCTTTCTTGTTCCCAACTCAATTGTAATCAAGGCAAGAGACACCAATTGTGTGGTGGTCCTTGTAGGGACTTAGTGTCCCGATTGATTGAGAAGAGAAGCTCACTCGGTCTAAGTGACCGTTTGAGAGAGGGAAAGGGTTGAAAGAGACCCGGTCTTTGTGACCACCTCAACAGGGAGTAGGTTTGCAAGAACCGAACCTTGGTAAAACAAATCACCACGTCTCACTCTTCATTTGCTTGTGATTTGTTTTTGCCCTCTCTTTCGGACTCGATTATATTTCTAACGCTAACCCCGGCTTGTAGTTGTGCTTAAAGTTTATTAATTTCAGATTCCGCCTATTCACCCCCCTCTTGGTGACTTTCAATTGGTATCAGAGCCTGGTGCTTCATTAGAGCCTAACCGCTCGAAGTGATGTCGGGAGAACATGCCAAGAAGGAGATGGTGACCGGCGAGAAGCCCGCTACAAGTCACGGGAAGGCTCCATCGGGAGAGTCCCGCAACAAGAAGGAGGATTCACCTCCTCACAAGTCGCATCGGAGTGGCGACAAGAAGAAGAAGATGAAGAAGGTGGTCTACTACGAGACCGATTCTTCGTCGCCATCCACCTCCGGCTCTGACGCGCCGTCCGTAACGTCTAAGCGCCATGAGCGCAAGAAGTTTAGTAAGATCCCCCTACGCTACCCTTGCATTTCAAAATGTACTCCTTTACTTTCCATCCCTTTAGGCAAACCACCTATGTTTGATGGTGAAGATTATAATATGTGGAGTGATAAAATGAGGCACCATCTAACCTCACTCCACACTAGCATTTGGGATGTTGTTGAGATTGGAGTACAGGTACCATCGCCGGGGAATGAAGACTATGACTCGGACGAGGTTGCCCAAATCTGGCACTTCAACTCCCAAGCCACTACTATACTCCTCGCCTCTCTAAGTCGAGAGGAGTATAACAAGGTGCAAGGGTTGAAGAGCGTCAAGGAAATTTGGGACGTGCTCAAGACCGCGCACGAAGGAGACGAGGTGATGAAAATCACCAAGAGGGAAACGATCGAGGGGGAGCTCGGTCGCTTCATGCTCAACCAAGGAGAAGACTCACAAGCCATGTACAACCGGCTAAAGACCTTGGTAAATCAAGTGCGCAACCTCGAGAGCACCAAATGGGATGACCATGAGATGGTCAAGGTTATTCTTAGATCACTCATATTTCTTAACCCTACTCAAGTTCAATTAGTTCGTGGTGATCCAAGATATAAACTAATGTCACCCGAGGAAGTAATAGGAAAATTTGTGAGCTTTGAATTGATGATCAAAGGCTCCAAGAAGATCATCGAGCAAGGCGCCTCCTCCTCCGTACCCGAAGCACAACCCGTTGCATTCAAGGCAACGAAGGAGAAGAAAGAAGACTCTACATCGAGTAGAGTCCCCATCGACGCCTCCAAGCTCGACAATGAGGAGATGGCGCTTATCATCAAGAGCTTCCACCAAATCCTCAAGCAAAGGAGGGGGAAAGACTACAAGCCCCGCTCCAAGAAAGTATGCTACAAGTGTGGTAAGCCCGGTCATTTTATCGCTAAATGTCCTTTATCTAGTGATAGTGACAGGGATAACGACAAGAGGGGAAAGAGGAAGGAAAAGAAGAAGTATTACAAGAAGAAGGGTGGCGATGCCCATGTTTGCCGGGAGTGGGACTCCGACGAGAGCTCCACCGACTCCTCCGACGATGAGGACGCCGCCAACATCACCATCAACAAAGGCCTCCTCTTCCCCAACGTCGGCCATAAGTGCCTCATGGCAAAGGACGGCAAGAAGAAGAAGGTAAAATCAAGATCCTCCACTAAGTATGCAACTTCTAGTGATGAGGATAACTCTAGTGATGATGAGGACAACTTGCTTACTCTTTTTGCCAATCTTAACATGCAACAAAAGGAGAAATTGAATGAATTAATTAGTGCTATTCATGAGAAGGATGAACTCTTGCAGAGCCAAGAGGACTTCCTTATTAAGGAAAACAAAAAGCATGTTAAGACTAAAAATGCTTATGCTCAGGAGGTAGAGAAAAATGAAAAATCAACTAGTGAGCTTAGTACTTGCCAAGACACTATCTCCAACCATAGAATTGAGAATGCTAATTTGATTGCTAAGGTTGAGAAGTCAAATATTTGTGATGATTCAATTACCAATCTTAGAAATGATAATTCTAGTCTAATTGCTAAGATTGATAAATTGAATGCCTCTCTTGCTAGCCTCAAGAATGAGAATGAAAAATTAATTGCTAAGGCTAGGGAATTAGATGTTTGCAATGTTTCTATTTTCAATCTTAGAGATGAGAATACCATTTTACATGCTAAGATTGTTGAATTAAATGATTGCAAACCCTCTACATCTACCGTTGAGCATGTTTCTATTTGTACTAGATGTAGAGATATTAATATTGATGCTATTCATGATCACCTTGCTATAATTAAACAACAAAATGATCATATAGCTAAACTAGATGCTAAAATTGCCGAGCATGAACTAGAAAATGAGAAATTTAAATTTGCTCGCAGCATGCTTTATAGTGGGAGACGCCCTGGCATTAAGGATGGCATTGGCTTCCAACAGGGAGACAATGTCAAGCTTAATGCTCCTCCTAAAAGATTGTCTAATTTTGTTAAGGGCAAGGCTCCCATGCCTTAGGATAACGAGGGCTATATTTTATATCCTGCTGGTTATCCTGAGGATAAGATTAGGAGGATTCATGCAAAGAAGACTCATTCTGTTTCTCACCATGATTTTATTTATAAGAATGAGGCTTCTAGCTCTAGACGTTCTACACATGTTAAAATGCCTATGAAGAAAACTCCTATTGCATCAAATGAACCTAACATTTCATTTAAAACTTTTGATGCTTCATATGTGCTTACAAACAAATCAGGCAAGGTAGTTGCCAAATATGTTGGGGGCAAACATAAGGGGTCAAAGACTTGTGTTTGGGTACCCAGGGTGCTTGTTTCTAATGTAAAAGGACCCAAGACTGTTTGGGTACCTAAGAACAAGGCCTAAATTTGTTTTGTAGGTTTATGCATCCCGGGGCTCAAGTTGGATCATCGACAATGGGTGCACAAACCACATGACTGGGGAGAAAAGAATGTTCTCCTCCTATGAGAAAAACCAAGATCCCCAAAGAGCTATCACATTCGGGGATGGAAATCAAGGTTTGGTCAAAGGATTGGGTAAAATTGCTATATCACCTGACCATTCTATTTCCAATGTTTTTCTTATAGATTCTTTAGATAACAACTTGCTTTCTGTTTCTCAATTATGCAAAATGGGCTACAATTGTCTTTTTACAGATGTAGGTGTTACTATCTTTAGAAGAAGTGATGATTCAGTAGCTTTTAAGGGAGTGTTAGAGGGTCAGCTATACTTAGTTGATTTCAATAGAGCTAAACTCGACACTTGCTTAATTGCTAAGACTAACATGGGTTGGCGCTGGCATCGCCGACTAGCCCACGTTGGGATGAAGAATCTTCACAAGCTTCTAAAGGGAGAACACATTTTGGGACAAACCAATGTTCATTTTGAGAAAGACAGGATTTGTAGCACATGCCAAGCAGGGAAGCAAGTTGGTGTTCATCATCCACACAAGAACATCATGACGACTAACAGGCCACTAGAGCTACTCCACATGGATTTATTCGGCCCGATAGCTTACATAAGCATCGGCGGGAGTAAGTACTGTCTAGTTATTGTGGATGATTATTCTCGCTTCACTTGGGTATTCTTTTTGCAGGATAAATCTCAAACCCAAGAGACCTTGAAGGGATTCTTGAGACGGGTTCAAAATGAGTTCGGCTTAAGGATCAAGAAGATAAGAAGCGATAATGGAACGGAGTTCAAGAACTCTCAAATTGAAGGCTTCCTTGAGGAGGAGGGCACCAAGCATGAGTTCTCTTCTCCCTACACGCCACAACAAAATGGTGTAGTGGAGAGGAAGAATAGAACACTACTGGACATGGCAAGGACCATGCTTGATGAGTACAAGACTTCGGATCGGTTTTGGGCCGAGGCGAACAACACCGCTTGCTATGCCATCAACCGGTTATATCTACATCGAATCCTCAAGAAGACATCATATGAACTCCTCACCGGTAAAAAGCCCAATGTTTCATATTTTAGAGTCTTTGGTAGCAAATGCTTTATTCTTGTTAAAAGAGGTAGAAAATCTAAATTTGCTCCTAAGGCTGTAGAAGGCTTTTTACTTGGTTATGACTCAAACACAAGGGCATATAGAGTCTTTAACAAGTCCACTGGACTAGTTGAAGTCTCATGTGACATTGTGTTTGATGAGACTAACGGCTCTCAAGTAGAGCATGTTGATCTTGATGAGCTAGATGATGAAGAGGCTCCATGCGTAGCACTAAGGAACATGTCCATTAGGGATGTGTGTCCTAAGGAATCCGAAGAGCCTCCACAAGCACAAGATCAACCATCTTCCTCCATGCAAGCATCTCCACCAACTCAAGATGAGGATGATGCTCAATATGATGAAGGAGAAGATCAAGAAGATGAGCCACCTCAAGAGGAGGGCAATGATCAAGGGGGAGATGCCCTTAATCAAGACAAGGAAGATGAACAAGATGCAAGACTGCCACACCTAAGAGTCCACCAAGCAATCCAACGAGATCACCCCGTGAACACCATCCTAGGAGAAATTCATAAGGGGGTAACCACTCGATCTCGTGTTGCTCATTTTTGTGAACATTACTCTTTTGTTTCCTCTATTGAGCCACACAAGGTAGAGGAAGCACTTCAAGATTAGGATTGGGTGCTGGCGATGCAAGAGGAGCTCAACAACTTCACAAGGAATGAGGTATGGCATTTAGTTCCACGTCCTAATCAAAATGTTGTAGGAACCAAGTGGGTCTTCCACAACAAACAAGATGAGCATGGTGTGGTGACAAGGAACAAGGCATGACTTGTGGCCAAAGGGTATTCACAAGTCAAAGGTTTGGATTTTGGTGAAACCTATGCACCCGTAGCTAGGCTTGAGTCAATTCGTATATTACTTGCCTATGCTACTTACCATGGCTTTAAGCTTTACCAAATGGACGTAAAGAGTGCCTTCCTCAATGGACCAATCAAGGAAGAGGTCTATGTTGAGCAACCTCTAGGCTTTGAAGATAGTGAGTATCCTAACCACGTGTATAAACTCTCTAAGGCGCTTTATGGGCTCAAGCAAGCCCCAAGAGCATGGTATGAATGCCTAAGAGATTTTCTTATCACTAATGGCTTCAAAGTCGGCAAGGCCGATCCTACTCTCTTTACTAAAACAATTGAAAATGATTTGTTTGTATGCCAAATTTATGTTGATGATATCATATTTGGGTCTACTAACAAATTTATTTGTGAAGAGTTTAGTAGGATCATGATACAAAAATTCGAGATGTCTATGATGGGGGAGTTGAAGTATTTTCTAGGATTTGAAGTGAAGCAACTCCAAGAGGACACCTTCATTAGCCAAACGAAGTACATTCAAGACATACTCACCAAGTTTGGAATGAAGGATGCCAAGCCCATCAAGACACCCATGGGAACCAATGGGCATCTCGACCTCGACACGAGAGGTAAATCCATAGATCAAAAGGTATACCGGTCGATGATAGGATCTTTACTCTATTTATGTGCATCTCGACCAGACATTATGCTTTCTGTATGCATGTGTGCAAGATTTCAAGCCGATCCTAAGGAAGTTCACCTTATGGCCGTGAAGAGAATCTTGAGATATTTAGTTCATACACCTATGTTTGGTCTTTGGTACCCCAAGGGATCCTCTTTTGATTTATTAGGATATTTCGATGCTGATTGGGCAGGGTGTAAGATTGATAGGAAGAGCACATCAGGGACTTGTCAGTTTCTGGGGAGATCCCTGGTGTCTTGGGCTTCAAAGAAACAAAACTCAGTAGCTCTTTCTACCGCCGAAGCCGAGTACATTGCCGCAGGCCATTGTTGCGCGCAATTACTTTGGATGAGGCAAACCCTTGGGGACTATGGCTACAAATTTAGCAAAGTCCCTCTCCTATGTGATAATGAGAGTGCAATCCGCATGGCGGATAATCCCGTTGAATACAGCCGCACTAAGCACATAGCCATTCGGTATCACTTTTTGAGAGATCACCAACAAAGGGGGGATATCGAGATAGCCTATATAAACACCAATGATCAATTGGTCGATATCTTTATCAAGCCTTTAGATGAGAAAACCTTTACCAAACTTAGGAATGAGCTAAATATTCTTGATTCTAGGAATTTTGATTGATTCTTTGCCACATAGCTCATTTATATACCTTTGATCATCTCTCTTTTATGTCTATGACTAATGTGTTTTCAAGTATATTTTCATGCCTAGTCATAGAATTGAAAGGGAAATGGAGTATTCGGCAAAGAAGGCGCTTCCACTTAACTCCATTGGTATTTGCCGGTACTCCGCATCGTTCTCCACTATGGTATAATCTTCACTCATATTTATTTGTTTACCATTGGGGAGAATGTAAAAGGGCTTATATTTCACTCACAAGTATCCGTTTTTGGCGATTCATGCCAAAGGGGGAGAAAGTATGAGCCCAAAGCAAAAGGACCGCACCACCACCGAATTTTAAAATAAAATTTTCAAATTGATATATTATTATGTTCAAAAGGGGGAGAAAGTACTAGGTTTTTCAAAAATTTGTAAAACCCTCTTGAACACTAAGAGGAAAATTTCATTGAGGGGGGGGGGTTTGTTTAAGTCAAAGGAAAAGCATTTGAAACAGGGGGAGAAAATTTTAAATCTTGAAAATGCTTGTTTCAATCTTATTCATGTACCTTTGACTATCTGCAAAAGAATTTTGAAAAGATTTTCCAAATGATTTGCAAAAACAAAACAAGTGGTGCAAATGTGGTCTAAAATTTTAAATAAGAAGAAAACCATCCATGCATATCTAGTAGAAATAATTATTGGTTTCATTCCAAGCAACCTTTGCACTTACCTTTATGCAAACTAGTTCAATTCTGCACTTTTATTTTTGCTTTGGTTTGTGGTTGCATCAATCACCAAAAAGGGGGATTGAAAGGGAAATAGGGTCAAATCTTTTCCTATATGAATTTTGGTGGTTGAATTGCCCAACACAAATTATTGGACTAACTAGTTTGCTCTAGATTATGAGTTCTACAGGTGCCAAAAGTTTAACACAAACCAATATAAAGTCCAAGAAAGGGTTCAAATAAAAAGAGCAAAAGACAACCGGAGGCTACCCTGGTCTGGCGCACCGGACTGTCCGATGTGCCACCGGACAGTGTCCGGTGCACCAGGGTGGATCAACTCAAACTTGCTAGCTTCGGAAATTTGGGGAAGCCACTCCACTATAATTCACCGGACTGTCCGGTGTAACACCGGACTGTCCGGTGTGCCAGCAGAGCAACGGCTACTTCGCGCCAACGGTCGTCTGCAAGCAACTGTAAAAGTGAACAGTGCGCGCCTGCGCGCGCAGAAGTCAGAGCAGGCACCAGAAGGCACACCGGACAGTGAACAGGACCTGTCCGGTGCACCACCGGACTGTCCGGTGGCCCCACTTGTCAGAGCTCCAACGGTCGAACCCTAACGGTTGGGTGACGTGGCTGGCGCACCGGACAGTGTCCGGTGGCGCATCGGACTGTCCGGTGCGCCATACGACAGCAGCCCCTCCCAACGGCCACTTTGGTGGTTGGGGCTATAAATACCCCCAACCACCAACACTTCAAGGCATCCAAGTTTCAGCCATTTGCATTCAATACAAGAGCTCTAGACTTCACTCCAAGACACAAACAAAGAGATCAAATCCTCTCCCAAGTCTAAAGATCATTCCAATCAAATAGTGACTAGTGAGAGAGACAATTGTGTTCATTTGAGTTCTTGCGCTTGGATCGCTTTTCTTCTTCTTTCTTTCTTGTTCCCAACTCAATTGTAATCAAGGCAAGAGACACCAATTGTGTGGTGGTCCTTGTGGGGACTTAGTGTCCCGATTGATTGAGAAGAGAAGCTCACTTGGTCTAAGTGACCGTTTGAGAGAGGGAAAGGGTTGAAAGAGACCCGGTCTTTGTGACCACCTCAACGGGGAGTATGTTTGCAAGAACCAAACCTCGGTAAAACAAATCACCGCGTCTCACTCTTTATTTGCTTGTGATTTGTTTTTGCCCTCTCTTTCAAACTCGATTATATTTATAACGCTAACCCTGGCTTGTAGTTGTGCTTAAAGTTTATTAATTTTAGATTCCGCCTATTCACCCCCCTCTAGGCGACTTTCACACCCTGGCAAGTTGCGTCGTCGCACCGGGTCGATGGGGAGAGGCTGTACTGGGTGAATGCATGTGGACCTTCAGGTCACGTGGCCGATGAATACCGACATCGTGATTTGGGCACCGCTGACCAGTCTTCCCAGCGAGTGGAAGAAGAAACGACACTAGCTGTTGATCGGCCGATGTGTGCCTAGGGTTAAGCATAGCATACCCCTTCACGTGGAGTAAACTAAAGCCGTTGTATAGGGGGTGGATGGGCAGGATTTTAGGTAATCTACCGTTTGGGAGGACTTGATCTGAACCATAGATCTTTGATCGTAGGCTTGGGAGTGATCGGGAATTCATTAAATCCTGGTCATTGGATCTTGATCCGATGGCGGTTCCTGCGTGTCGCTACGGTGAGAATGTGATCTAATCTGGGGCATCTGTCCGTATCGGGCGGCCAAGATCTGAGGATACCCCTTCGGCTAGCGTATCTTGCAAAAGAGTCCTCGAATAACTTAGGGAATAACCCGTCATCCTGACTTATAGGAAGACCGTTTCAAGTTGGTCCTGGTATTTATATTTTTGACCGTGAGCTTCTAGAAAATAATGTCAGCAATCCTAGAAAACCCTTATAATGCTGGAATATAATTTTTAATATAGAAATAAATCCAGAAAAACTGAGAAAAGTCATAACTCTCCCATTTTAACTCTGAATTGATCCGTTCCAGTGCCGTTAGCTTCATAAAAATATTTACTACGCAGTAGCAATGTTATTTGTACTATATCACATACTTTTATAATTAAATACTTGGTTACCCTTTTAGCAGTAGATTTACTTTAATAATTAGGGTTGACATGTCTACAATTATAATTTTACCATAATATGATTTCTAAACATGTTATGATCTAGATTAAAGTTAAATCAATTATTTAGAATATACTTTCTCATATGATATATACTAACCAATTTATAATGTGGTAAATCTTCGGAAAACCATATCTTTATAACCGTAACTCCGAATTTAGTGATTCTCAAACCCGTAATCTCGTAGCGACGCGTAGATCATTATGATGCAATTTGTTCTTATATTTGATGTGATGTTAATTTTGCCTATACCATATTTGTTTGTATTGCTACGACTAGCAGTGAGGTCACAAGAATCTGAAGATCATTTTGATACCTGGAATCTCAAGTCCTAGGCAAGTAGTGCCCTTGATCACTTTTATTTACCCAATAATATTCTCTATAATCATTTTGGCATGCATAGGCTTAATTTTGATGGGACCCATTAGGTCACCCTAGTTTGGTTATATTTACACCTTGTTTACCCCTGAACTTTTGGGTAGTCTTTTGCTATTGCTATATGATTTTGGGTGTTGAGATAACTATTACACATGGTCATTCCTTATTATTATTGTTCTATTTATGTTCATGATAAGACCATTATGTTAATTGGAACATCGAGCTTAACTTGAGAAACACGTGCTGCCATAAGGGTGGAATGGGATGCCCATGGCTGACTAATTAGGAAAGCTAGTGGAGGACTACCTTACCCAAAAGGGGCAAGGGCAGTAGGGGAGTAGGCATGTAGGGAGGTTCCCGGGTTGATTTTGCCGCGATGGCGGTCAGACGGGGAATTCCTGCATTGCTTTCCTAGAAACTGTAGCGGGTTTTCTGAAGCTAGTGGAACTTTGTAAAGTCCTCGTAGTGTTACCCTGCCTCGCTTCCTTGGTAGAGGTGTATGGGGCCTGTACAACCCCGTGGCAGATGGGTAACATGACTTGTGGGTAAAGGGTACGACCTCTGCAGAGTGTAAAACTTGTATACTAGCCGAGCTCGCGGTCATGAGCAGCTCAAGACTCTTGCATGATTAATTTATGGAATTAAATTCAATTTGTCATTTGCATTGCATTGTGGTTTATTATGAATTTTGATCAATTATTACTCTGGTTTGGTATCTACTTATACTTAGTAACAGGTAATAAAATTTTGACCAACTTTAAAAGCAACGCTCAGCTTTAACCATCCTTTTTGGTAAGCCTTACACTTCACATGAGCTCCCACCTTTGGTGAGTTCATGTACATTATTCACCACAACTTGTTGAGCGATGAACGTATGTGAGCTCACCCTTGCTGTCTCACACCCCCCACAGGTCAAGAGCAGGTACCGTAGGATGAGGCGCATGGAGGACGCTGTGATAAGTTCGTGAGAGGTCTAGGTCGTCGTCTCCCGGTCAACTTTTGGTTGCTGGATCGTTGTCTTCATATGATGTAATTATTTAACTATTTTGTAAATAACTCCTATTATATAGTAAAGATGTGACATTCGTTTCTGTACCATGATTCATCATATGTGTAAGACTTGGTCCTAGCACACTTGGTGATTATTTCACGCCCGGGTTATGGATCCGGGTGTGACAACAGTTCCCTTTATTTCTCAACAATGTTAGACTTAAAAAACATCAGCGAGGGTCACTGCTACCAAAACATCATCTAGGATCATCACTACCATGTGACAAAATGTTTGCACAGTTCATGCCACTCCTAACTTCACCGCGATGCAATGCGAATATGCCATCCTTGAAACCTTCTAGTAAACAAAGATCAAAACTACCACTCCAACCGTGATCACAACTCTATGTGCAACTACACCCCATAGGACCGCATGACAATTTCGTTCAAGTGCTAACTGAAGTACTACAATGATCAAAACCCATCCTTCTGCAACACCATCTTCGAGGTTAGGGCGTCGTCCATTTCCCTAATAACATTATCATCAAGGTTGAAGAGGGTTGCGATCACCTTCGTCGGTACTGCTGACTCAACAGGTTCAAGTTGGCCCATGATAGCTGTTAGAAAATGAAACATGTGATCAATTCCCCAAGGGGTGAGGCAGTTATCTCGCCAAGGGACATGCCCTTTGGCTTGCACCCTCCCCTTGTATATACTTGGAATAAAGAACTATGGCTGTCATTTGCACTTCTCTCAATCTCATTTTCATTACATTACAACACGTTATTGGCACGTGCTTATGAGAATAGAGGGAAGAAGAGAAGGGAATGCTCGCTGTTGGAGAAGATTGGAGGCCCCAGGCTCTAGAACGACAGGAAAGGTATAGAGCCTACCATTCCTCTTCGCATCCGTCGTATGCGTGAAGTTCTCCATGTCATCGATGATGTGCTGTTGGAGGTGTACGCCGCTAGGCAAGAGTCGATGATCCCACTGGTGGTCGCCACGGTTGGGCACTTGTTCTCAATTGCTATGCACAATAAAAACAAGGCAACACAATATTAAAAAGATAGTCAACCTTCATCTTCAAGTAGTTATAACTCTTTCGAAGACGAAGGTTTAGGAGTAACCGGCCAAATCATGACTTAGTTGTATATATAAGCAAATACAACTAAGTAACCGGTCAAATATTGTGTTGCCTTGTTTTTGATTATGCATATATAAGCAAATAAGTACATATGTAAAGAATGTAAAGGATTTAGGAAATGATAACTCATCTCAAATATATTCATATATTCGGTTATGGTTCCAGATCTTTCGGTTTCGGTTTTCGGTTTTTATGTCTAGCCCTAAGTTCAACATACAACCACAATTCCAAAACGAATAGAATTTGGCAAATCAACTGATGGGATAAAACGACTTCCTTTTCCATTACGAAGGGGGTATGTCTCCTTCCTTAGGCCCCGTTTAGGAGGGCTTCACTTCAAGAATTGCACAACTTTAGTTTTCTAGCTTCACCATAAAACAACTTCAACAGATTGGTTAGGCATGGTTTAAGAGTGTTTGACTTGCACATAGACTCCAGTTTCTATAATACAATTAATTTAAAACGACTTCCTTTTCCATTACGGAGGGGGTATGTTTCCTTCCTTAGGTCTCGTTTAGGAGGGCTTCACTTCAAGAATTGCAGCTTCAGTTTTCTAGCTTCAGCACAAAACAACTTCAACAGATTAGTTAGGCGGGGTTCAAGAGCGTTTGACTTGCACATAGACTCCAGTTTCTATAATACAATTAATTTGTGTGAGTTTACTTAATTACCCTTGTTGATTAGCGGGTGGAGAAAGAGACTTGAATCGGGTAGGTCATGTAACCAATGACATGGTGGGTAATTTTTGTTCAACTTCATGAGGAGGTATGAAAACATTGTTTTTGAAGCACCCTTTGAGTAGCTTGAAAAATTTCATAAAACTGACTTCTAGTTTCAGGTTTTTTTGAAGCTAGAGCTGATGGATCTGGACCTGTTTGGATAGAAGAAATAGAGTTGAAATTCTTGAAGTGGACCTCTCCCAAACTTTCTTCGCATTAAAAATGTCCATATCAAAAATTGTCTCTTGTACATTTTGATTTGCATGTCCCTTCCAATTCAAATACTCCCTACCCACCTACGGCAGTAGCGGACGCAGGACAAGAATTTATGGGGGGGGGGCCAAGAAAACCACATGAGAGCCATGGCTTGTTGGTTCGTCAAGCCCGCGACCGCGAGACAGACGAGATCTAGCTTATCGGGCGGATCGGCATCATAATGAAAACGGGGCAAGGGACAGAGGTGCCAGGAAGGGGCGGAGTCGAGCGACATCACATTGGGAATGAGCCAGCGGCGGAAACGGGGCATCGAACAAACTGGTTTAGGCGGTGTCAGGAAAATTAGGGTCAGACTCGTAGATGCAAGGATTGGTCCCAGAGGATCCGACGAGAAGGCTCATGACATGGTTGTTTTAGGCCATATTCCAAACCTTTAGAGCTAATTGTTAGTTGATTTTAGCTGGGTTGGGTCATCTAATAACTAATACTTATTTGAGGGGTATAAATAACAATTAGTTGATCTATTCTAAACCCTTAGCTAATTTTAGCCACTAGCTATTAATTTTAGAGGTTTAGAATAAGACTTTATACTTTCTGAAACTTTATTTTTTTCTACACATAACACTAAATAATCAAGGCATAAAATAGTGTACAAAATTGAGGGCGGCTATGACCCACTTTGCCCCCCTATGGATCCGCCTCTGACCTACGGTCGCCTCCCAACACTAGAGATGGCAAAATTCTCCATAGGGGTGGGCCCCGCGGGATTTCGACCCGTTTGGGGTGAGTACAGAGACGGTTTCTTCCCTTAGGGCTAACGGGGCGGTGCTTCGAAAATTAACTAGGCGGGAACGGGGAAAAATTACCCCACCGACCCTACTAGAGACTCGATAAGAAATTATAATATGTATTTGTGTATTGTGATTTGTATTTTATGAAGTTGAAATAATTGTGGCTTATGAGTTATGTTTGTATTATAAGGTTGTAGTTGTTTTAGATTTATTTTTGTCATAATAATTGATATATTTGTAATTGTTATTATACAATCTATATTTATTTTTTGTTCTAGTATTCCTTGTAGGACCTCGAACGAGAATGATGATAATTTTGTCTATGTTTAACAAGATAGGGATGGAGAATGGGTTTAGGAGACGGTACTAGATGAGGAGCATGTTTCCCGCCGGTCGTCCGTAGTTTCACACCCCAAAACGACTCACTGGCATGTGAACCGTTATGCAAGTCGGCCCCACAACCACAAGTCCCGAATATATGCGCGCTGAAGCCTCGTGTCATTGCTAAATTCATTCGCAGCCACAAACAAACCCTAAACCCCTAAACCGCCGCCGCCGCCGCCGCCATCGCCATGGCCAAAAAGAAATCTGCCACCGTCAATGGCAACGGTAGCCACGCAGCCGCAGAGGAAGTGCCGCCGGCGAAGGCCGCGGAGGACCGGAAGGCAGAGCAGCTGAAGGCGCTGAACACCATGCTCCTCAAGGAGGCGACGGAGCGGCGGGGTCAGGTGGCGGCGCTCACAGCGCGCCTCGACGAGCTCTCCGCCGACGACGTCGCGCTGTCCGCCGCCGAGCGCGTGGTGGCGCAGGCCGCCCTCGCCGCGCCACTCCACGCGGCCGCCGACGAGGTCGCCGCGCTCCGTGCCTGCCTCGCCGCCGTCCAGGGTTCGCTCCGGGACGCAGAGGCGCGGGCGGCTCTGGAGGCGAGCGCCAGGGGCGAGGCCGACGCGCGGCTCGAGGAGGCTGCCGCGGAGAGCACGCGGTCGATGAAGCTGCTCCGGGAGAAGGAAGCGGAGGTGGCGGCCGTGTCCAGCAACGTTGCCCGATTGGAGGCCCTTGTGGCGGAGCTAGAGGGCAAGAACTCTGAATTTTTTGGTGAGAAGGGTGAGCTGGCGGAGAAATTGGGGGAGGCCAAGGAGGCCGTTCGGATTGTGTCGAGTGAAAAGGCGGAGGTGGAGAGGAGCCTGCAGGACTTCAGGAAGGCGGCTGAGGCTTATCGGGTGGAAATGGAGGGAAAATTGAATTCAAAGGTGGATGAATTGAAGGTGCTGGGTGCCAAGAAGGCGGAGATTGAGGCCAGAGTAGAGTCATTGGAGGCCAAGCTGGTGGCTGCAATGGTTGACAAAAGGGAACTGCAGGCTGAGGTGGTGGCAAAGAAGAAGGAGTCTGGTTTGGTGAAGGGAGAAAATGATAAGCTTCAGTCTGAGGTAGCTTCTGCTGAGAAGAAGCACAACTTTGCTGTCGCAGAGGTTAAAAGTCTCAGGATGGAATTGGCCACGTTGCTGGCTGCGAATGAGGCTGCTGCTAAGTCATTTGATGCTGAGAAGGCTAGACTTTTGAGCGAGTTGGAGAGCCTGAAGAGGAAGTTGGAGGAAATCCAGGCAGACAAGGAAGTAGCTGAGGTAGCGACCCGTGAGAAGGATGCTCAGGCCATTAAGTTGAGGGCCAAATTGGAGGAGCTCCACAGTTCCATGTCCCAACTTCAAGCTTCCTGCAATGATCTTGATATGAAGTGTTCATACCTGCATGATGAGAAGAATTCAGTTCTGAAGGCTCTGGACACTCAGAAGGCTGAAGCAGCAAAGCTGAGGTCAAAAATTGAGGAGCTCGAGAAGTGCGGTGGGAAGAAAGATGATGACATTTGGAAGTTGAATGCAGCATTGGAGGAAAAGAAGGGGAAGATCAATAACCTGAGCAAGGATATCGAGCTACTGCAACTCACAGTGGCTGAGGCGGAGAAAAGAAGGAAGGGTGGCATCTGGACATGGTTGTATGCTGCTACCACAACAGTGGTGGCTGCCATCTCCTTCATTTATGCCTCCAGGTCTCATTGAAGGACTGCACATTTCATTTTTAATGTTCTGCATTCCTTTTGCACCTTAAGTCCGTAACCATATGCAACTTGAAATGATCATGTTGCCATCCTGTTGTTGCTACTTAATGAATCAGCTGGTTATGAAATGAAGTTAAACCTTTGCTTACATCATGGTAGTGTTTGTTGTGCTGTGGTTTCTTTTCCTTTTAATGTTTTTCCTGTAACATTGCGTGACCTTATGATTGTTGGATGTACGCTGGTCAGGGGTGAATTCAAATACCTTAGTTTGTAATTGGGAAGTTGGATTGTGCTGGCGTCTTGGTTTGCAGAATGGATGTTAAAGTTCTTTCGGTGAAGGGTGAAAATGATAAGCTTCGGTCGGAGGTTGAGTGGCTCGTGATGGAATTGGGTGCGTTGCCTGAGGCAGGAGGACAGGCACCTATAACAAAGGCATTTGATGGTGATGAGAGGACAGAACATGAAGGATATGACGAATACTTCTGGATATGATGAATACTAATGTGTCATGTTCTCTGCCGCTTGAATGATGATGAGGGTGCCATGCTCTGCATGCATATCGTTATTTTGCAAATTACTAGGTGGGCTTTAGCAAGGCCCTCCAAATTAAAGCTTGAGGCTAGATTTAAGTTTTATTGACAGAAATACGTTTAAGTTCTCAAAAAGCTATACTATTGAAAATACCATGCCTAAATTATTTTCATGAACAAACATACTAAAACTAGGTTATGTGAAAGTTACGTGCAAAAAATAAATTTAGTTATTGATCACCATCACTTTTTTCTGGAGAGGAGAGGGTCGAGCTTAATTCTTAAACATGTGCAGTCAAATAAAAAAAACACAAACGGTCGTTACCTCAATTCAACTTTCTTTGTGAAACTTTTCAAAGATGTTTATACGGATGTATTTTGGTCCCCCAGCTAAAATTCAAAATTTTCTAAGAAAAAATTGTATTATTAAATTTGGGAAATTGTAAAGTGGCGTAGAAAACTTGAGTGTCAAGTATAAAAACATTTGAATTTTTTCCTTCCAAATTTACATCTGACGCTGAAAATTTGTAGCGATGGTTTCTATAAATGTCCATTTTTAGAAATAAAAGCCCAGTGTCGCCAAAAAACAGTTAGCTCATTTCTGCTGTGTATCCTATATAAATTCTCAGCTTGTGCATGGAAATGACACGAGCATTTCATGGACCATGCTTGGTCCTGTCGTACTTCTTACTATTATAATAGGAAGTTTCCATGTGAAGTCACCTAAGGCCTCGTTTGTTTTATTTCATTTTGAGGAATTGAAATCTTACTAATGGAATAGACTAACTTTTTAGAATGTGACATTCCACCACTTTCCAAAGTTATCATATAAAATTATCTCAAATTCATGTGGTGAGAGATTAGAAATTGATTCTATAGATTTACATGCTATATTTTTGATGTACAACTTATAGCATATTATTCTACTTGCTTTGTTATAACATAAATGTAGTACATAACTATCTTTCTCATATGATTTAGAATAATATACAAATATATTACATATATAAATATATGAACTTAATTAGTTTTGTCTAAATTATAATTATTAAAACGAAATTCAATTCCAACGAAACAAATGAGGCCTAAGATTTTTTTTGAAGTCTAGGCTCAGCCCACCACTCGCGTCGCCCTTGATCAGGCAACAAACCCTAGCCGCTGCCTCCTCCCCTCCCCCCTTGCCTCGCCTTGGCCTCGCCGCTGCCAGAGCAGGGCCGCGTCGCTTCTCGCGTGCCCCTGCAAGGACGGTGGTGGCGGGGAAATACTACCCCTCGGCCCCTCGCTCGGCCCCTTCCCATCCCCGCTCCTCCCGCACCGGCCTTGGCGGGTGGCGTGGTGGCGGCTACCGTGCTGGCTCGCATGGCTAGCCCGTGGCGACGACACCTCCTCGCTCGTGCTGCTGGCCCGCATTGTCCCCCGCACGCGGCTAGCTCGCGGCGCGGCGCCTGCTTGCTCGTGTGTTGGCCCGCATCGGCACCCGCGCACGCTGCTAGCTCGCAGTGGTGGCGGTGGGTGTGCGGCTTGCCTATGCTCGTGGCCGTGTGGGCCTCGGCCTGGCGGTGGTCCTGTGGCTATCATTGGTGAGTTCGAGGTGGCGCGGGTGATGGTGGTGGGTCGTGGGGCAGCGGCCTCGACAATTCTTGACGTCGTGGCTTCAATCCACTCTCCTCGGTCATCGGGAGGCCGGATCTTGAGCCTCCTCGGCCAGATCCATTTCTCCACCTCCCTTTTGGCTGGTGATGTGAATGGGGTCGGCTGGTTCTATGAGATTGGTCGTGGGGTGAGAGGTCCGTCGGCGAAAGCCATGCCCGCTTGCAGGCGGACAGCGGTGACGCCTGCGGTCGCCACTCCAACCCTATTGAGGGTGCAGTCTCAAAGGGAAATAGTCTCAACATTTTCTATAATCGATTTTGGTGTTTGACGACCATCACAAACCTTGTGGACTTACCAGTTTGTCTAGTTGATCATTTCACAGGTGCATAAGTTCATCTATAACTATTCTAAAGTCGACTGTCCGGAATACCGTAGATTATTCCGGACAGGAGAAGCTTTTTAGAAAATCACCTAAGCGTGGACCGTCCGGGCCCTTGCGGCGGACCGTCCGCGACACTAGGGTGAGCCTCGGACAGAACCAATGCAAAAAAAACACAAGTCTACACTACGGACCGTCCGATGGAAAATCAAGCACCGTCCGAGACCAAGCGCGGACCGTCCGGCCTCAGGCGCGGACCGTCCGGTCGGTGAAGAACCAAAAAACCCGAAGGTGACGGGTTCGATAAAATGAATTATAGCGTCCTCGTGGACCATCCGGGGTGCACGACCGGACCATCCACGACTACCTTTATCTGACATCTGACGACGCATTAAATGCTATATAGCCGTTGATATAGCCGTTACTGCTGGCCGTTGCGATTTCAGTCGTTGATGTGCAGGGGCGGACCGTCCGGACCAGGAGCGCGGACCGTCCGCGGTCGGCAGAAAAGGAGCAACGGCTAGGAAGTGGTTGGGGGCTATAAATACAACCCCAACCACATCCATTCACTTCACCCAAGCACTCCAATCTTTCACATTCAATACAAGAGCTAGCAATCCATTCCAAGACACAATCAAAGCTTCCAATCTCTCCAAATTCCACAATTGAGACAAGTGATCATTAGTGATTAGAGACTTGAGAGAGAGAGTGATCCGTGTGATATTTGTCGCTCTTGTTGCTTGGCTTTTGCAATCGTGCTTTCTTATTTTCCCATTCTTATTCTCAAGTGTCTTGTAATCAAGCAAGAGACACCAAGTGTGTGGTGGTCCTTGCGGGGTCTAAGTGACCCGTTGATTAAGGAGAAAGCTCACTCGGTCTAAGTGACCGTTTGAGAGAGGGAAAGGGTTGAAAGAGACCCGGTCTTTGTGACCACCTCAACGGGGAGTAGGTTTGCAAGAACCGAACCTCGGTAAAACAAATCACCGTGTTCATCCGCTTTATCTTTTGGTTGATTTGTTTTCCCTCTCTTTCAGACTCGGATTTAATTCTAACGCTAACCCCGGCTTGTAGTGTGTGCTTAAGTTTGTAAATTTCAGATTTCGCCTATTCACCCCCCTCTAGGCGACTTTCATCATCACTAGAGCTCCAAGAAAGAGGAAGGAAAAGAAGAGATACTACAAGAAGAAGGGCGGCGATGCCCATGTATGTCGAGAATGGGATTCCGATGAAAGCACCACCGACTCCTCCTCCGACGAGGACACCGCCAACATCACCGTCACCAAAGGCCTCCTCTTCCCCAACGTCGGCCACAAGTGGCTCATGGAAAAGGACGACAAAAAGAAGAAGGTAAAATCTAGAGCCTCCACTAAATATACGACATCTAGTGATGAGGGTAGCTGTAGTGATGATGAAGATGATTTGCTTGCCCTTTTTGCCAACCTAAACATGCAACAAAAAGAAAAATCGAATGAATTGATAGGTGCCATTCATGAGAAGGATGAACTCTTGGATAGCCAAGAGGAATTCCTTATTAAGGGAAACAAAAAGCATGTTAAGGTGAAAAATGCTTATGCTCAGGAAATAGAGAAATGTGAAAAATTAACTAGTGAGCTTAGCATTTGTCATGACACTATCTCCAATCTTAGAATTGAAAATGCTAATTTGATCACTAAGGTTGAAAAGAGAAATGTTTGTGATGATTCAATTGCCAATCTTAGAAGTGATAATGCTAGTTTAATTGCTAAGATTGACAAATTGAATGAATCAATTTCTAACCTTAAGATTGAGAATGATAAATTAATTGCTAAGGCTAAAGATTTAAATGTTTGCAATATCTCTATTTCCAATCTTAGAAATGAGAATGCCATTTTGCATGCTAAGTGTCGGTGTTTCGAAACCCGGGGGGTCCCTGGACCGACGAGTGAATTGTCGCCGCGTGCCCAGCCCAGATGGGTCGACGCGAGGCGGAACGCGAAGGGGGGAAAGGAGGCAGCCGGAGGGAGGCAGGCGTGAGAGAGTGGATCCCGCGGCCTTCGTGTCAGCCCCGCGCCTGAGTCGGGTGCGCTTGCAGTAGGGGGATACAAGCGTCCACGCGAGAGTGGGAGCGAGCGGCCTTGCGCGTGCGCCGTCCCGTCCTTCTCCGCGCGGGCCAACCCTCTGTAAGAGGGCCCTGGTCCTTCCTTTTATAGGCGTAAGGAGAGGATCCAGGTGTACAATGGGGGGGTGTAGCAGAGTGCTACGTGTCTAGCGGAGGAGAGCTAGCGCCCTAAGTACATGCCGTCGTGGCACCCGGAGGGGTTTTGGCACCCGGTTCGTGTGGTGTCGTGGCTGTCGGAGGAGCGCTGGAGCCTGGCGGAAGGACAGCTGTCGGGGCTGTCGAGTTCTTGCTGACGTCGTCTTGCTTCCGTAAGGGGGCCGAGAGCCGCCGTCGTCATAGAGCATGCGGGGCGCCATCATTGCCTATCTGGCGGAGCGAGCCAGATGGGACGCCGGTCTTGTTCCCCGTAGCCTGAGTCAGCTCGGGGTAGGGTAATGATGGCGCCTCCTGTCGACGTGGTCGGTCTGCGCCCTAGGTTGGGCGATGTGGAGGCTCCTCCGAGGTCGAGGTCGAGTCTGTCTTCCATGGCCGTGGTCGAGTCCGAGCCCCTGGGTCGGGCGAGGCAGAGACCGTCGGCTGAGGCCAGAGCTGAGTCCGAGCACTGGGGTCGGGCGAAGCGGAGTTCGTCGTCTTCCGGGGTTGAGCCCGAGTCCGAGCCCTGGGTCGGGTGGAGCGGAGTTCGCCGTCTTCCGGGGCTGAGCCCGAGTCCGAGCCCTGGGTCGGGCAGAGCAGAGTTCACCGTCTTCTGGGGCTGAGCCTAAGTCCGAGCCCTGGGTCGGGCGGAGCGGAGTTCGCCGTCTTCTGGGGCTAAGCCCGAGTCCGAGCCCTGGGTCGGGCGGAGCGGAGTTCGCTGTCTTCCGGGGCTGAGCCCGAGTCCGAGCCCTGGGTCGGGCAGAGCGGAGTTCGCCGTCTTCCGGGGCTGAGCCCGAGTCCGAGCCCTGGGTCGGGCGGAGCGGAGTTCGCCGTCTTCCGGGGCTGAGCCTGAGTCTGAGCCCTGGGGTCGGGCAAGGCGGAGTTTCCTATGACGCCCGAGGCCGGCCTTGGCTGCTGTCAGCCTCACTCCGTCGGGTGGCTCAGCAGTCGGAGCGGCGCAGGCGACACTGTCCTCTTGTCAGACCGGTCAGTAGAGCGGCGAAGTGACCGTGGTCACTTCGGCTCTGTCGACTGGTGGGCGTGCGTCAGGACAAAGGTGTCAGGCCACCTTTGCATTAAATGCCCCTGCGATTTGGTCGGTCGGCGTGGCGATGTGGCCAAGGTTGCTTCTCGGTGAAGACTGGGCCTCGGGCGAGCCGATAGTGTGCCCGTTGCTGGAGGGGGGTCCTTGGGCGAGACGTAGGTTCTCCGGGGTCGGCTTCCCTTGCCCGAGGCTAGGCTCGGGCGAGGCACGATCATGTCCCTTGAATGGACCGATCCTTGACTTATTCGCACCCATCAGGCCTTTGCAGCTTTGTGCTGATGGGGGTTACCAGCTGAGATTTAGGGGTCATGAGGGTACCCCTAATTATGGTCCCCGACAGTAGCTCCCGAGCCTCCAAGGGAGTACCAATACTCGCTTGGAGGCTTTTGCCGCACTTTTTTGCAAGGGGACCAGCCTTTTCCGGTTGCATTCTGTTCCGGTGGGTGCGCGCGAGCGCACCCGCTGGGTGTAGCCCCCGAGGCCTCGGAGGAGTAGTTTTACTCCTTCGAGGTCTTAGTGCGTTTCGCAACACTTCGGCTGGTCTAGTTGTTCCCTCATGCGAGCTGGCCGTAGCCCGAGTGCACGGTCGGGTCCCAAGTTCTCGGGCTGGTATGTTGACGCTGTCAACGGTTTGGCCGGAGCCGGATTTGCGAGAGCAGCCCCTGAGCCTCTGCACAGGGCGGGAGGACGATCAGGGACAGACTCGACTTTTTTACATACGCCCCTGCGTCGCCTTTCTGCAAGGAGGAGGGGGGGAAGCGCCATGTTGCCCTCGGGTGGCGCCGAACATGGTGTCTCCGGTGAGCTGCTGGCGGGTAATCCGAGCGGACGTCCGTGCCCCATTTGTTAGGGGTCGGCTAGAGGCCTAGAGGCGCGCCCAAAAGTACCTGCGGGTGATCTGCCGGACCCGGTCCCCTGTCGACGGGGTCCGAGGGCTCGATGCCTCCCTCTGATGGGATTCCGTTACAAGATCATTCCCGCTGGTCTCGGAAATATCCTAGGGTACCTCGGGAGCGTAGCCCGAGCCTTGGTTATGTATCGAATGTACCCATGGTCATCCCTCGCTCTGTGTCTGAGGCGACTGTGAACCCTTCGAGGGCGAGCCTACGAACCCCTGATCAGAAGTGGGCGCGGAGCCCGAGTGGCCTGAGGCGGCCGTTGAACCCTTCGAGGGGCCGGCCATCGAACCTCTGACCAGTAGTGGGCGCAGAACCCAATCGATCTGAGGCGGCCGTCGAACCCCTCCGAGGGGCCAACCTTCGAACCTCTGATCAGTAGGGAGGCTTGGAGCCTGTTTCCTTCACGGAGAAGGGTCCTTTTTGGGGTATCCCCCTTTCCTGGTCCCTGTTGTAAGAGAGAGAAAGAGGAAAAGGAAAAGGACACGAAATCGAATGACGCGGCGTACCTTTTTTGACGCGGTCATTATGGCGAAGGCGAAGCGTCGCTTGCTTCCCCTGCCAGAGACGCCGCCTGTCTCGCCACAGAGTTAATGCGATGGGGCGAGCGGTTCGCGGGGCGGCTGTTGCGCGTGCGCGAGCCGTTCGAGGAACGGATCACGGGCGCACCGTCTTCATGCCGTGGGAGAGGGCTCCCCCGCCGCCCCTGAATGGGACGTGAGCTTGGCTGACGACGTGACCGCTGCTTCTGCCCGCCTGTCACCGCCATTACTGCTGGCCCAATTTTGACCGCATTTGACCGTCGCGCTTGGCTGGCACTGCAGGGTTGCCTCGAGTCACGGTATTGACTCCGTAGTCGAGGAGGCGCGGTAGTGGCGTGAGTGGCGGTGCAGTTGCTCACACGTAGCAACCGGCGCGCCGGTTGCATGACGCGTGGGCCTGGACCTCCATGCTGGGCTCGTTGGAGTCGAAAGGGCGCGCCCACTTGGCGCGGTTGCATGCCGCCTGCATGGCTGTCCGCCCTTTCACCCGCTGGTCTGGGCGAAAGTGGAGGAGTGCTTGTAACCGCCGGGTGGTTGCATGCACCGCGCGCGCGTGGCGGTTTGGCTTCTTCTCCCCTGGACCGGCTTTCATGACGTGTGGGACCTAGCCCCCGCGCCGTGGGGGGGGGGAGAATCTTGGAGCGTGTTGGAGAAGACTTAACCCGCAACGGTTGAGGGCGCAAGTGGAGAGAGTCGCCTTTAA
The DNA here is from genome assembly GCA_029449295.1 of Zea luxurians. Lineage (NCBI taxonomy): Eukaryota > Viridiplantae > Streptophyta > Magnoliopsida > Poales > Poaceae > Zea > Zea luxurians. The sequence goes on from JAOPSE010000087.1 coordinate 532,000, forward strand.
AAGGGGGGCACCCCCTTGGAGGACAACCATGTCTTCGCGCTCCCCTCATGCATTGTGTCTTTCCACCTTCCGAGCCCCCGGGCGGGGGATGCCCGCAATCCTTCCGCCTTGTCGTCGGAGGGACGCAGCTCTGTGGGAGTCGGTACCTTTCAGCCATCGTTCGGCTTCAAGGATTTTCATCATGCAGCCCGGCTGCACCCCTCCGCCGGCGGTCACCCAAGACGGTGACCTCCAGTTCGATGGCGGGGGAGTGCAAGCCGGGCTGCGGCCTCTGCCCCTCCCTCAGCCTCAAGGATTTTCATCACCGATGCTGGGGAGGGGAGTGTGCCGAGTTGGGGTCAGCCCCTGCATGGGCGACGACCCGCTCCTTCCCTCAGTGATCGGGGGGAAGGGCGTCCGCCGTTCATGGCATGGGCAGCTGCCGTGTGCCCGGCTCTCTGAGCCGAGCGGCTTCGGAGCCGCTCCCAGTGCCGCCTTCCGCCACGGCAGCTGGAAGAGGTTCCGCCGCCGACGAGCTAGCCGGCGCCGCCTACGGACCGACCTCCAACTCTACGGCCTTCTGCCCGTCCTTGCCTCACGAGTTTAGGCACGGGCGGGGGTGTCACACCCGGTTTTTAGAAGGTAAACCGAATGCGAACCATGTACGTGCCAGGATCAGTTATTCACGTACACAGCAGTTACATAACATGGACATCATCACACAGTGCTCAAAATAGTATTAAAAGGGGAAATAATAGTCGATTACATCATACATCTGAGACGTCCATATAGTCCTTACAATAAATCAAAGTGCGGAAAAGAAACGTAGATAACCGCGGCCTTCACAGGCAGCCGACTGGGGGTTGCCGCTAACTCACACCTAGAACTCGTCGTAGTCTTGGAACTCCTGGAAGTCTCCTTCCACAGCTTCATCTTCTCCTGAGCAGTGGTTGCAATGCTGACAACCTGGGGGGGTTTGGTGTGTAGAGCAAGAGTGAGTACACATCAACATACTCAGCAAGTATCCTGTTTGGCTGTAGTGGACTAGCTTTATGTGGGGATAAGTCAAGCAGTTGCTTTTAGTTGGTCAGTTTGTTATTTACTAGTAGAAAGCCAGGTTTTAGCATTAACCCAAGTTATTAACCCAAAGTACCCTTTCCAAACGGAAAGAATACCACTTACCATTACCATAAGCATAATCATAACCATCCTCATTGTCACCTGTAAACCAAAATGTCTCTGATCAAGTACCACTAATCACTGGAGCTCCCTTGGCCGCTCATAACCGCGAGCACGGCTGATATATCAGTTTTCAAACACTCTGCAGAGGTTGTGCACTTTACCCACAAGCCGTGATTCCCTTTCTGCCCGGAGATCATGACTCTCCATTGATCACTACCAAGGTGACCCAGCAGGGTATCACTACGTAGCCTTTACAAAGATTCCCCGGGACTGTAGTCGCCCGTTAGGTTTCCTAAATGTACCGCACTCCTCCCCAAGGGACAAATCAACCTTGGCAGAGCGAGCCGCATACACCGAGCCCCATTGACGGCACGATGGCTAAGCGAACTACACCCCGGTTCCTCTAATTATTCAGCTAAGGGCGTCCCACTCCACCCTCATGGTTGCACTGTTTTCCCGGGCGGTCATCCATAGAACAGGTCCTTACGGAGAGGCACTCGAGAAACCGCTCGAGCCCCTTGAAAACCACAAGTATAACATCATAATAAGAGAGGGGAAAACAGCGTATCATATATAATCTCATCATGTTCATTGATTAGAGTTTGAGCAATAGCATGAAGCTAAACAATAATAAACCGACCCAAATAGGTAAACAAGGACATGGATAACAAAAGCTAGTCAATCCTTAGGTATAAATGTGTAATGCGGGAGGTGAATTAAAGAATGAATAGGACAGAGATAGGTCAAAGGACACTTGCCTCCACCAACCGACTGCTGCTCAGGGGCTTCTCCTGCGAGTTCTTCGGGCTCTTCGACCGGATCGTTCTCTATGCGAGCGCAAACATACATACATCCACATATTTAATACAAGAGAACAGTACACCATACAATAGAATGCAGTAAGTAAACAGACGTTCCACGCGGGCTCGCAGTTATAGTTAAGAGAGAAAGAGAACAAGACAGTCGGGAAACGGTCACGTTACATGATTATAAATTAACTACTCGCTTAATGGAAAGAAATTTAATGTAGACACTATGTTTAGCGTAAAGTAAAGTCATGTTTCATGTCTAATCATTATAAGCAGGTGGAGATAAATAACAAGGGTGGTCGCGCGGCGAGACGCGCGACGGCATACGTCGACCAAACTGAGTCCAAAGTGGAACGTCGCGTGAATACACACGCGGCGTTACACCTTAAACAACCTGAAATTAAAATGGATCATCGCGCGACGAAGCGCACGACGCAACACATAGATAGAATCTGAAATTAGACAAATCTGTCGCACGGCGAAGCGCGCGACGTAGCACGCTAACTAACGGAGTTTGACACTAACTACCAACCAAAAATAATCGCAGCGAGCGCGGGCGAGCGGGGACACGGTCGGGCGAGGCCGGGGCACGGGGCGGTTGAACCGGGGCCGGGGCGGTTGAACCGGCCAGGGGCCGCGCCGGGGGCGCGCAGGGCCACGTCGGGGGCCGGACCGCGCCGGGGCCACGCCGGGGCCGCGCCGCTGCTCCGGGGGCCGCGCCGGGCGAGCAGGGAGCCGCCGGGGCCGCGCCAGGCGAGCAGGGGCCGCCGGGGCCGCGCCGCCGCACACGGGGCGGGGCAGGGGGCGGGGCCGAGCGCCGCCGGGGAGGGAGGGGGAGGGGCCGAGCGCCGCCGAGGGGCCGGGCGGGGGCCGCGCGCCGCCGGGGGGGCCGGGCGGGGGGCCGCGCGCCGCCGGGGCCGAGGGGGCCGAGCGGGGCCGCGCCGACGCGCGCAGGGGGAAGGGCGGGGGCGCGCGCGGGCAGGGGGAGAGGGAGGGCGCGCGCGGAGGGAAGAAGAGGAGGGAGAGGGAGAGGGAGAAGGGAAGGGGAGGGGAGCTCACCTCGGGGTCCAAAATCCGGTGATCGCCGTCTCCAAATCCTAGGGCACCACGGGGAGAGAGAGGTGGAAGAAGGAGAGGAGAGGTTGTTGCGCGGGAGATCCAAATGAGAGAGAGAGGGAGAAGGGGGGCGCATGGGGGGGGGGGGGGGTTTGGGCGCCAGGGGCGCGCAGGGCCGGGCAGGGCTGGGCTGGGCTGGGCTAGGCTGGGCCGGGCCACTTCGCGGATCGAAAACCCACGACGAGCGCGGACCACTAAATGGAATTAAATCGCGAATCGAAATCCGGAACGGAACGAGACGAACACTCAACATCAGACAAAGAAATGTGCTTCGGCATGATGCAACGCCCAAAATAAAGTATTTTAAGGTTTTGCTTTACACGGGGTCTAAAGCCAAAACCCACTATAACTTTGGAAAAGATCAAGGTTTAGCGAGGGAACGAGAAAAAAGAAAAAGGGTAACGCCTGAATTTGGTGAGAGAAAAGAAGAAAAAATTCTACCCCCAAATTCAGGGCGTTACAAACCTATCCCCCTTAAAAGAATCTCGCCCTCGAGATTCAGGGTTGGCTAGCAAAGAGCTCAGGGTATTTAGCCATCAGATCATCTTCACGCTCCCAGGTTGATTCTTCCTCAGAGTGGTGATTCCATCTAACTTTGCACATCCTGATGGTCTTCCTTCGGGTGACTCTATCTGCAACCTCAAGGATTTGCGCTGGCTTCTCTGTGTAGGTCAAGTCCTCTTGGACTTCAAGACCTTCCACTGGCAACTGCTCTTCTGGCACATGCAAGCACTTCTTCAACTGAGACACATGAAAGACATCATGCACAGCTGACAAATTCTCTGGCAGACTGAGCTGATAGGCCACTTCTCCACGCTTACATTCAAACAGATGCTATCAGCTCGAATTCTACCACCGGCTGAGTCAATTTGAATGGGGGTTGACATGGTAGTAATTGGAAGATTATGTGCTTCTACCCATGATGCAGTAATGAAAGAATGCGTTGCTCCAGTATCAAATAACACTTCTGCAATATGGGAGTCGACTGGGAACATACCTACTATCATGTCGGGAGTCTCCTGAACTGCTTCAGCCTCCAAGTGGTTCAGTCTCCCATGATTGTAGCGCGGTTGAGAGCGGTTGCCTGCTCCAGGCTGAGACACATTCTGCTTTGCCGGGGCATTGGGGCCTGACTGCTGCTGGGCTGCCTTCTTCGGACATTGCATCACCCAATGGCCTTGCTCTCCACAGTGGAAACATGCTCTGTTTCCAACCTGAGCTGGTGCTGCCTGACTGTTCTGCTGGTTTGTTGGGGCAGGAAGACGAGGTGTCTGCTGATTCTGCCTCTAAAACTGACCTCCTGACTGATTGCTCTGACGGTTCTGGTACTGATGCTGAGGATACTGCCTTTGGAACTGCTGATGCTGCTGAGGTGGACGCTGGTTCTGCCTGAACTGCTGAGGTTGATTGCCTGAGAAACGAGGGCGGCTGTTGCTTCCAGGCTGGGGTCCACTGATCTTGCGCTTACGATCCTCCATCTCCTTACGCTTCCTTTCTGTCATGATTGCTCTGTCAATCAGGTGCTGGAATGTCGGGAAGGTATGATTCATCAGTTGGTAGTGTAGAGGGTCAACCAAGCCTCTCAAGAAACGGTATTGTCGCTTGGCGTCGGTGTTGACATCTTCAGGAGCGTAGCGAGACAACTGCAGAAACCTGTCTCGATACTCACTGACAGATAATGACCCTTGCTTAAGGGCCAGGAACTCCTCCTTCTTCACTGTCATCAGACCTGCAGGCACATGGTACTGACGAAAGCTACCTCTGAACTCTTCCCAGGTGATGGCATCGGGGTTGGCATGGGTGGCGAGGTAAGACTCCCACCATGATTGGGCTGCTCCTCTCAACAGACGGGGACCATACAAGACTTTCTCCCTGTCGTCACACTGAGCGGTATGCAACTCCCGCTCCACAGTGCGCAGCCAATCTTCAGCATCCATGGGGTCAAGAAGTGTGAGCGAACGTTGGGGGATGGCCTCTCATGAATTCAGCACGCTTGTCTCTGGGCATCTGAGGCATCTGAGGCTGGGGTGGTGCTTGCTGCTGTTGCTGCTGCTGCTGCTGAATGGCGGCCAGAGTCTGACCGATGGCCTGAACTGCCTAAGTCTGCATCAGAAACATCTGCTCGATCGACATTGGGGGCGGGGGTGGCAGGTGCTGCTGCTGAGGCACCTCATCCTGCGGAGCGGCTTGCTCCTGCTGAGCATGCCTTCCTCCTCTGCGCCTGTTCTCTGACATCTACAGAATGCAACCACACATCAGAACTGATCTGGCAAATCTTGCAGCATAAGAAAAGAGTATAGAATTCTCCAACAGCACTGAACAGATGAGCATCTTCACTGATCTCCATCGCAGACCACACAGCTTCTCAGATAAAGAGGAAAGTAGAATAAAGGGTTTCCCAACTATATAACTAACTCCATTAACATAATAGGTAAGCCAAAATGCAGGGGATACCCACACTCTGGTGACAATCATTACAAAGATCCAAACCAAACATAGTTCATCATGACAAACTGAAAGGGAATTAGGCTTACACCTAGTCCCTAAAATAATTTTGGTGGTTGAATTGCCCAACACAAATATTGGATAACTAGTTTGCTCTAGTGTATAAGTTATACAGGTGCAAAAGGTTCACACTCATCAAATAAAAAAGATCAAGTTTTGGATTCAACAAAGGAGCAAAGAGGCAACCGAAGGCCCTCTGGTCTGGAGGCACCGGACTGTCCGGTGTACACCGGACAGTGTCCGGTGCGCCACCAGAGGACTCCAACTCGAACTCGCCACCTTCGGGAATTTCTCAGGCCACTCCACTATAATTCACCGGACTGTCCGGTGTACACCGGACAGTGTCCGGTGCTCCATGGAAGCGCGACCTCCTCAACTCGCCAGCCTCGGGTTTGCGCAGCAGCCGCTCCGCTATAATTCACCGGACATGTCCGGTGTGCACCGGACTGTCCGGTGCATCCTCGGGGCAACGGCTACTTCGCGGCAACGGTCACCTGCAGGCGCATTTAATGCGCGCTCTGCGCGCGCAGATGTCAGGCACGCCCATTCTGGCGCACCGGACAATGAACAGTTGATGTCCGGTGTGCACCGGACATCCAGGCGGGCCCAGAAGTCAGAAGCTCCAACGGTCAGAATCCAACAGTACTGGTGACGTGGCGGGGGCACCGGACATGTCCGGTGTGCATCGGACTGTCCGGTGCGCCATCGACAGACAGCCTCCACCAACGGTCAAGTTTGGTGGTTGGGGCTATAAATACTCCAACCACCCCACCATTCATTGCATCCAAGTTTTCCAACTTCCAACCACTATACAAGAGCTAGCATTCATTGCAAAGCACACCAAAAGAGATCAAATCCTCTCCCAACTCCACACAAAGCCCTAGTGACTAGAGAGAGTGATTTGTTGTGTTCATTTGAGCTCTTGCGCTTGGATCACTTCTTTTTCTTTGGCATTCTTTCTTGTGATCAAACACTCACTTGTAATTGAGGCAAGAGACACCAATTGTGTGGTGGTCCTTGCGGGAAGTTTGTTTCCCAAGTGATTTGAGAAAGAGAAGCTCACTCGGTCCGAGGGATCGTTTGAGAGAGGGAAGGGTTGAAAGAGACCCGGCCTTTGTGGCCTCCTCAACGGGGAGTAGGTTTGAAAGAACCGAACCTCGGTAAAACAAATCCGCGTGTCTCACTTCATTATTCGCTTGCGATTTGTTTTGCGCCCTCTCTCGCGGACTCTATTATATTTCTAACGCCAACCCGGCTTGTAGTTGTGATTATTTTTGAGATTTTCAGTTTCGCCCTATTCACCCCCCCTCTAGGCGACTTTCAATTGGTATCAGAGCCCGGTGCTTCATTAGAGCCTAATCGCTCGAAGTGATGTCGGGAGATCACACCAAGAGGGAGATGGAGACCGGCGACAAGCCCACTACAAGCCAAGGGAGCACTTCATCGGAAGAGTCCCGCACTAAGAGAAGGGAGAAGAAGAAGAACTCCTCCAAGCAGAAGGAGAAAATATCTTCCTCTTCTCACCACAAGGAGAAGAAGGAAAAATCCTCTTCTCACAAGCCGCATCGGAGTGGGGACAAGCACAAGAAGATGAGGAAGGTGGTCTACTACGAGACCGACACTTCATCAACATCCACCTCCGACTCCGATGCACCGTCCGTAACTTCTAAGCGCCAAGAGCGCAAGAAGTTTAGTAAGATCCCCTTACACTATCCCCGTACATCTAGACATACTCCATTACTTTCCGTTCCATTAGGCAAACCGCCAACTTTTGACGGCGAAGATTATGCTAGGTGGAGTGATTTAATGAAATTTCATCTAACCTCACTCCACAAAAGTATATGGAATGTTGTTGAGTTTGGAGCACAGGTACCATCAATAGGGGATGAGGATTATGACACGGACGAAGTAGCCCAAATCGAGCACTTCAACTCCCAAGCCGCAACCATTCTCCTTGCCTCTCTAAGCAAGGAGGAATACAACAAAGTGCAAGGGTTGAAGAACGCAAAGGAGATTTGGGACCTACTCAAGACGGCGCACGAGGGTGATGAACTCACCAAGATCACCAAGCGGGAAACGATCGAGGGGGAGCTCGGTCGCTTCCGTCTTCGCCAAGGGGAGGAGCCACAAGATATGTACAATCGGCTCAAGACCTTGGTGAACCAAGTGCGCAACCTCGGGAGCAAAAAGTGGGATGACCACGAGGTGGTTAAGGTTATTTTAAGAGCTCTTATTTTCCTTAACCCCACTCAAGTTCAATTAATTCGTGGTAATCCTAGATATCCACTAATGACTCCCGAGGAAGTTATCGGGAATTTTGTGAGCTTTGAATGCATGATTAAGGGCTCAAAGAAGATCAACGAGCTTGATGAACCTTCCACATCCGAGGCGCAACCGGTGGCCTTCAAGGCAACGGAGGAGAAGAAGGAGGAGTCTACACCAAGTAGACAACCAATTGACGCCTCCAAGCTCGACAATGAGGAGATGGCCTTAATCATCAAAAGCTTTCGGCAAATCCTCAAGCAACGGAAGGGGAAGGACTACAAATCCCGTTCCAAGAAGGTTTGCTACAAATGTGGTAAGCCCGGTCATTTTATTGCAAAATGTCCTATGTCTAGTGACAGTGACAGGGGCGACGACAAGAAGGGAAAGAGGAGAGAAAAGAAGAAGCATTACAAGAAGAAGGGCGGCGATGCCCATGTTTGCCGGGAATGGGACTCCGACGAGAGCTCCACCGAGTCCTCTTCCGACGAGGACGCCGCCAACATCGCCGTCACCAAGGGACTCCTCTTCCCAAACGTCGGCCACAAGTGCCTCATGGCAAGGGACGGCAAAAAGAAGGTAAAATCAAAGTCCTCCACTAAATATGAAACATCTAGTGATGAGGATAATGACAAAAATGAGGAGGATAACTTGCGCGTTCTTTTTGCTAACCTTAACATGGAACAAAAGGAAAAATTGAATGAGCTAATTAGTGCCATCCATGAAAAGGATGATCTCTTGGACTCCCAAGAGGACTTCCTAATCAAGGAAAATAAGAAACATGTTAAGGTTAAGAATGCTTATGCTCTTGAGGTAGAAAAATGTGACAAATTATCTAGTGAGCTAAGCACATGCCATGACACTATTGCCAACCTTAGAAATGAAAATGCCAAATTAATTGCTAAGGTTGATTCTCATGTTTGTATTGATTCAACTTCCTATCCTAGAAATGATAATGTTGATTTGCTTGCTAGGATTGATGAGTTGAATATTTCTCTTGCTAGCCTTAAGATTGAGAACGAAAAATTGCTTGCTAAGGCTAAGGATTTTGATGTTTGCAATGCCACTATTTCCGACCTTAGAACTAAAAATGATTTATTACATGCTAAGGTTATTGAATTAAAATCTTGCAAACCCTCTACATCTAATGTTGAGCATGTTTCTATTTGTACTAGATGTAAAGATGTTGATGTCAATGCTATTCATGATCACATGGCTTTAATTAAACAACAAAATGATCATATAGCATTATTAGACGCTAAAATTGCCGAGCATAACTTAGAAAATGAAAAGTTTAAATTTGCTAGAAGTATGCTCTATAATGGGAGATGCCCTGGCATCAAGGATGACATTAGCTTCCAAAGGGGAGACAATGTCAAACTTAATGCCCCTCCTAAGAACTTATCTAACTTTGTTAAGGGCAAGGCTCCCTTGCCTCAGGATAACGAGGGTTACATTTTGTACCCTGCCGGCTATCCTGAGAGCAAAATTAGGAGAACTCATTCTAGGAAGTCTCACTCTGGCCCTAATCATGCTTTTATGTATAAGGGTGAGACATCTAGTTCTAGGCAACCAACCCGTGCCAAGTTGCCTAGAAAGAAAACTCCCAATGCATCAAATGATCATGCTATTTCATTTAAAACTTTTGATGCTTCTTATGTGCTTACTAGCAAATCCGGCAAGGTAGTTGCCAAGATTATTGGGGGCAAACACAAGGGCTCCAAGACTTGTGTTTGTGTACCCAAAGTTCTTGTTTCTAATGCCAAAGGACCCAAAACCGTTTGGGTACCTAAAATCAAGAACTAAAATTGTTTTGTAGGTTTATGCATCCGGGGGCTCAAGTTGGATACTCGACAGCGGGTGCACAAACCACATGACAGGGGAGAAAAAGATGTTCTCCTCATATGAGAAAAACCAAGATCCCCAACGAGCTATCACATTCGGGGATGGAAATCAAGGTTTGGTCAAAGGATTGGGTAAAATTGCTATATCACCTGACCATACTATTTCCAATGTTTTTCTTGTAGATTCTTTAGATTACAATTTGCTTTCCGTATCCCAATTATGTCAAATGGGCTACAACTGTCTATTTACTGATACAGGTGTTACTGTCTTTAGAAGAAGTGATGATTCAATAGCATTTAAGGGAGTGTTAGAGGGTCAGCTATACTTGGTAGATTTCGATAGAGCTGAACTTAACACTTGCTTAGTTGCTAAGACTAACTTGGGTTGGCTCTGGCATCGCCGACTAGCCCATGTTGGAATGAAGAATCTTCACAAGCTTCTAAAGGGAGAACACATTTTAGGACTAACAAATGTTCATTTTGAGAAAGACAGGATTTGTAGCGCATGCCAAGCCGGGAAGCAAGTTGGCACTCATCATCCACACAAGAACATCATGACTAGTGACAGGCCACTGGAGCTCCTACACATGGACCTATTCGGCCCGATCGCTTACATAAGCATCGGCGGGAGTAAGTACTGTCTAGTTATTGTGGATGATTATTCTCGCTTCACTTGGGTGTTCTTTTTGCAGGACAAATCACATACCCAAGAGACCTTAAAGGGATTCTTGAGACGGGCTCAAAACGAGTTCGGCTTAAGGATCAAGAAAATTAGAAGCGACAATGGGACGGAGTTCAAAAACTCACAAATAGAAGGCTTCCTTGAGGAGGAGGGCATCAAGCATGAGTTCTCTTCTCCCTACACTCCACAACAAAATGGTGTAGTGGAGAGGAAGAATCGAACTCTATTGGACATGGCAAGAACCATGCTTGATGAGTACAAGACACCGGATCGGTTTTGGGCCGAGGCGGTCAACACCGCCTGCTACGCCATCAACCGGTTATATCTACACCGAATCCTCAAGAAGACATCCTATGAACTCCTAACCGGTAAAAAGCCAAATATTTCATATTTTAGAGTTTTTGGTAGCAAATGTTTTATTCTTGTCAAAAGAGGTAGAAAATCTAAATTTGCTCCTAAAACTGTAGAAGGCTTTTTACTAGGATATGGCTCAAACACAAGGGCATATAGAGTCTTTAACAAGTCCTCAGGACTCGTTGAAGTTTCTTGTGACGTTGTGTTTGATGAGACTAACGGCTCTCAAGTAGAGCAAGTTGATCTTGATGATATAGGTGAAGAACAGGCTCCATGCATAGCGCTAAGAAACATGTCCATTGGGGATGTGTGTCCTAAGGAATCCGAAGAGCCTCCACATGCACAAGATCAACCATCCTCCTCCATGCAAGCATCTCCACCAACTCAAATTGAGGATGAGGCTCAAGATGTTGAACAAGAAGATCAAGAAGATGAGCCACCTCAAAATGACGGCAACGATCAAGGGGGAGATGCAAATGATGAAGACAAGGAGGATGAACAACCAAGGCCGCCACACCCAAGAGTCCACCAAGCAATACAACGAGATCACCCCGTCGACACCATCCTCGGCGACATTCATAAGGGGGTAACCACTCGATCTCGTGTTGCACATTTTTGTGAGCATTACTCTTTTGTTTCCTCTATTGAGCCACACAGGGTAGAGGAAGCACTTCAAGATTCGGATTGGGTGATGGCGATGCAAGAGGAGCTCAACAATTTCACAAGGAATGAGGTATGGCACTTAGTTCCACGTCCTAATCAAAATGTTGTAGGAACCAAGTGGGTCTTCCGCAACAAGCAAGACGAGCATGGTGTGGTGACAAGGAACAAAGCTCGACTCGTGGCCAAGGGGTATTCACAAGTCGAAGGTTTGGATTTTGGTGAAACCTATGCACCCGTAGCTAGGCTTGAGTCAATTCGCATATTATTGGCCTATGCTACTTACCATGGCTTCAAGCTTTATCAAATGGACGTAAAGAGTGCCTTCCTCAATGGACCAATCAAGGAGGAGGTCTATGTTGAGCAACCTCCCGGCTTTGAAGATAGTGAGTATCCTAACCATGTTTATAGGCTCTCTAAGGCGCTTTATGGGCTCAAGCAAGCCCCAAGAGCATGGTATGAATGCCTTAGAGATTTCCTTATTGCAAATGGCTTCAAAGTCGGCAAAGCCGATCCTACTTTATTCACTAAAACTCTTGACAATGATTTGTTCGTATGCCAAATTTATGTTGATGATATTATATTTGGGTCTACTAACAAATCTACATGTGAAGAATTCAGTAGGATCATGACACAGAAATTCGAGATGTCTATGATGGGGGAGTTGAAATATTTCTTAGGATTTCAAGTCAAGCAACTCCAAGAGGGCACCTTCATCAGCCAAACGAAGTATACTCAAGACATTCTAAGCAAGTTTGGAATGAAGGATGCCAAGCCCATCAAGACTCCCATGGGAACAAATGGGCATCTCGACCTCGACACGGGAGGTAAGTCCGTGGATCAAAAGGTATACCGGTCGATGATTGGTTCATTGCTTTATTTATGTGCATCTCGACCGGACATTATGCTTTCCGTATGCATGTGTGCAAGATTCCAAGCCGACCCTAAGGAATCACACCTTACGGCCGTAAAACGAATCTTGAGATATTTGGTTTATACTCCTAAGTTTGGGCTTTGGTACCCTCGGGGATCCACTTTTGATTTGATTGGTTATTCGGATGCCGATTGGGCGGGGTGTAAGATTAATAGGAAGAGCACATCGGGGACTTGCCAGTTCTTGGGAAGATCCTTGGTGTCTTGGGCTTCAAAGAAGCAAAATTCGGTCGCTCTTTCTACCGCCGAAGCCGAGTATATTGCCGCAGGTCATTGTTGCGCGCAACTGCTTTGGATGAGGCAAACCCTGCGGGACTACGGTTACAAATTAACCAAAGTTCCTCTTCTATGTGATAATGAGAGTGCAATCCGCATGGCGGATAATCCCATTGAGCATAGTCGCACTAAACACATAGCCATTCGGTATCATTTTCTTCGAGATCACCAACAAAAGGGGGATATCGAGATTTCATACATTAACACTAAAGATCAATTAGCCGATATCTTTACCAAGCCACTTGATGAACAATCTTTTACCAGACTTAGGCATGAGCTTAATATTCTTGATTCTAGGAATTTCTTTTGCTAAACTTGCACACATAGCTCATAATAATACCTTTGATCATGTCTCTTTTATATACTATGACTAATGTGTTTTCAAGAATATTCCAAACCAAGTCATAGGTATATTGAAAGGGAATTGGAGTCTTCGGCGAAGACAAGGCTTCCACTCCACTCTACTACTCATCCTTCGCCGTCGCTCCGCATCACTCTCCATCTTTGGTATAATCTTCACTCATTTATCTTATGACCAAAGGAGGAGAAAGTACTTTAAGGGCCTATATTTCATTCTAATGATCCGTTTTTGGCGATTCATGCCAAAGGGGGAGAAAGTATTGGCCCAAAGCAAAAGGACCGCACCACCACCCTAATTTTAAAAATTAATGGTTTTCAATTGAAAATTTCAAATTGGTATCTCTTTGTGTTCTAAAGGGGGAGCAAGTAGTATTTTCAAAATTGATGTCTTAAAACCCTCTTGAACACTAAGAGGAGACTTTATTTGAGGGGGAGTTTTGTTTAGTCAAAGGGAAAGCTTTTTGAACAAAGGAAGAAAATTTCAAAACTTGAAAATGCCTTGCAAAATCTTATTCGTTTACCTTTGACTATCTTGCAAAAGGACTTTGAAAAGAATTTACAAAAGAGTTTGCAAAAACAAAACTTTTGGTGCAAATGTGGTCCAATATGTCAAAAACAAAGAAAACAATCCATGCGCATCATGTAAGTATTTATATTGGCTCAAATCCAAGCAACCTTTGCACTTACCTCATGCAAACTAGTTCAATTATGCACTTCTATATTTGCTTTGGTTTGTGTTGGCATCAATCACCAAAAAGGGGGAGATTGAAAGGGAATTAGGCTTACACCTAGTCCCTAAAATAATTTTGGTGGTTGAATTGCCCAACACAAATATTGGATAACTAGTTTGCTCTAGTGTATAAGTTATACAGGTGCAAAAGGTTCACACTCATCAAATAAAAAAGATCAAGTTTTGGATTCAACAAAGGAGCAAAGAGGCAACCGAAGGCCCTCTGGTCTGGAGGCACCGGACTGTCCGGTGTACACCGGACAGTGTCCGGTGCGCCACCAGAGGACTCCAACTCGAACTCGCCACCTTCGGGAATTTCTCAGGCCGCTCCACTATAATTCACCGGACTGTCCGGTGTACACCGGACAGTGTCCGGTGCTCCATGGAAGCGCGACCTCCTCAACTCGCCAGCCTCGGGTTCGCGCAGCAGCCGCTCCGCTATAATTCACCGGACATGTCCGGTGTGCACCGGACTGTCCGGTGCATCCTCGGGGCAACGGCTACTTCGCGCCAACGGTCACCTGCAGGCGCATTTAATGCGCGCTCTGCGCGCGCAGATGTCAGGCACGCCCATTCTGGCGCACCGGACAATGAACAGTTGATGTCCGGTGTGCACCGGACATCCAGGCGGGCCCAGAAGTCAGAAGCTCCAACGGTCAGAATCCAACGGTACTGGTGACGTGGCGGGGGCACCGGACATGTCCGGTGTGCACCGGACTGTCCGGTGCGCCATCGACAGACAGCCTCCACCAATGGTCAAGTTTGGTGGTTGGGGCTATAAATACCCCAACCACCCCACCATTCATTGCATCCAAGTTTTCCAACTTCCAACCACTATACAAGAGCTAGCATTCATTGCAAAGCACACCAAAAGAGATCAAATCCTCTCCCAACTCCACACAAAGCCCTAGTGACTAGAGAGAGTGATTTGTTGTGTTCATTTGAGCTCTTGCGCTTGGATCGCTTCTTTTTCTTTGGCATTCTTTCTTGTGATCAAACACTCACTTGTAATTGAGGCAAGAGACACCAATTGTGTGGTGGTCCTTGCGGGAAGTTTGTTTCCCAAGTGATTTGAGAAAGAGAAGCTCACTCGGTCCGAGGGATCGTTTGAGAGAGGGAAGGGTTGAAAGAGACCCAGCCTATGTGGCCTCCTCAACGGGGAGTAGGTTTGAAAGAACCGAACCTCGGTAAAACAAATCCGCGTGTCTCACTTCATTATTCGCTTGCGATTTGTTTTGCGCCCTCTCTCGCGGACTCTATTATATTTCTAACGCCAACCCGGCTTGTAGTTGTGATTATTTTTGAGATTTTCAGTTTCGCCCTATTCACCCCCCCTCTAGGCGACTTTCACAAACATAAATGCACAGGATATAGCAAACTACCCTGTCTAACTAAGACTAACTAAGACCGAGATTAACGCTAAGACTGAAGCTTCTATGTATATATATTTCGTATTAATTACAAGATCCAACTCTAACGAGCTATGGTTCTAGATTTATCTTGGTCTTGCAGTCGGGATTGCCATAAGACTGGTGTCCACGCCGAGGTGAGCGGTACGGGTGCTGAGTCCCAACGGGAGCGGGGGAACCATCATCCAAGTGACGACGTTCCGCGCGCTCAGCCCGCAGCAGGGCGATCTCAGCACGAGCCCTACTCAGCTCGTCTAATGCATGGTCCAGCTCCGTGTTTAGCACGGTGGCTAGGTTGACTGTGCTGCTCAACCTAGGATTGTCCTCACCAGCAGGTGAAACAATCACGCCTCCTGTGCTGCCAGATGGACGACGGGGGTAATACTTCAGGTCGAGACCGTCAGCTACCCCACCGAGAACCGAGCAGTAGTGCGAAAGCGCACGCCGTGCAGCATCCTGCATGGCTGCCTCAGCTGAGTCCCGCTCAGAGATAGAATAGTGCTCTGAGCAAGCCTCGGCGCCCTGGAGACTGTTCTCCGGACGGCGCACCAAACAGGTCGCCTCCCAGCGGTCCGGGTAGACCCCGCGACTATGCTGGTAGACCACACAGCGATACTCGATGGACCAAGTACGCCGGTCAAGTGCCCGACGTAGCAGGGTGTCGAGCGCGTCGTGGAAGTGACACTCGCGAGCAGCGTCGTGAGTGATGGGTCGAGCAACCCATCCTTCCGGCTCATGGTCAGCAGGGAAGTCAGTGTCGTGGCTCGGGCTGTCGTCGCCATCTCCGTCGTCTGGGTCTCCTCCAGCAGCTACTCCAGAGGCTGGGGCACCCAGTGGTGGTGCAAGGGCGCCTCCAGGGGAAGCACAGGAGAGCAGCTCCTCACAGACTCTATCTCCTGCTGGAGCGAGAAAGAAGAGCCCTGCTGCTCCTGTCGTCGACGTTCCTGCTCCTCATGCAGGCGGTGGTGCAGTCTCTCCAAGTGGCTGGACTGTCCGGCCACGGGACGGCGAAGCGGACGCTCAGCAAGGCGGGAGGGTAAGAAGGGGATGACGGACTTTCGTGCAGTGTGTCTAAGTCGAGCCATCTACAAAAGACATCGCAAGCAAAAGGGTGAGAACAGAATTAATATGACCAGCAAGTAATGAATCATAAATAAATGAAGGATCAGAATAAAACATAATTTTCAGCAAGGTATAATATATAGTAGAACATAGGTTTGGTCGGTATGACCAACTTTTGAAGGGATATCAAAGTCAAGGCAGTGACAGAGGTCCATAATCCTTAGAACGACCATTCTACTCTAGGTTAGCGGTCCTACAGTCAGCACGGCTTTGATACCACTTATGTCACACCCGGTTTTTAGAAGGTAAACCGAATGCGAACCATGTACGTGCCAGGATTAGTTATTCACGTACACAGCAGTTACATAACATGGACATCATCACAGAGTGCTCAAAATAGTATTAAAAGGGGAAGTAATAGTCGATTATATCATACGTCTGAGACGTCCATATAGTCCTTACAATAAATCAAAGTGCCGAAAATAAACGTAGATAACCGCGGCCTTCACAGGCAGCCGACTGGGGGTTGCCGCTAACTCACACCTAGAACTCGTCGTAGTCTTGGAACTCCTGGAAGTCTCCTTCCACAGCTTCATCTTCTCCTGAGCAGTGGTTGCAATGCTGACAACCTGGGGGGGGTTTGGTGTGTAGAGCAAGAGTGAGTACACATCAACATACTCAGCAAGTATCCTGTTTGGCTGTAGTGGACTAGCTTTATGTGGGGATAAGTCAAGCAGTTGCTTTTAGTTGGTCAGTTTGTTATTTACTAGTAGAAAGCCAGGTTTTAGCATTAACCCAAGTTATTAACCCAAAGTACCCTTTCCAAACGGAAAGAATACCACTTACCATTACCATAAGCATAATCATAACCATCCTCATTGTCACCTATAAACCAAAATGTCTCTGATCAAGTACCACTAATCACTGGAGCTCCCTTGGCCGCTCATAACCGCGAGCACGGCTGATATATCAGTTTTCAAACACTCTGCAGAGGTTGTGCACTTTACCCACAAGCCGTGATTCCCTTTCTGCCCGGAGATCATGACTCTCCATTGATCACTACCAAGGTGACCCAGCAGGGTATCACTACGTAGCCTTTACAAAGATTCCCCGGGACTGTAGTCGCCCGTTAGGTTTCCTAAATGTACCGCACTCCTCCCCAAGGGACAAATCAACCTTGGCAGAGCGAGCCGCATACACCGAGCCCCATTGACGGCACGACGGCTAAGCGAACTACACCCCGGTTCCTCTAATTATTCAGCTAAGGGTGTCCCACTCCACCCTCATGGTTGCACTGTTTTCCCGGGCGGTCATCCATAGAACAGGTCCTTACGGAGAGGCACTCGAGAAACCGCTCGAGCCCCTTGAAAACCACAAGTATAACATCATAATAAGAGAGGGGAAAACAGCGTATCATATATAATCTCATCATGTTCATTGATTAGAGTTTGAGCAATAGCATGAAGCTAAACAATAATAAACCGACCCAAATAGGTAAACAAGGACATGGATAACAAAAGCTAGTCAATCCTTAGGTATAAATGTGTAATGCGGGAGGTGAATTAAAGAATGAATAGGACAGAGATAGGTCAAAGGACACTTGCCTCCACCAACCGACTGCTGCTCAGGGGCTTCTCCTGCGAGTTCTTCGGGCTCTTCGACCGGATCGTTCTCTATGCGAGCGCAAACATACATACATCCACATATTTAATACAAGAGAACAGTACACCATACAATAGAATGCAGTAAGTAAACAGACGTTCCACGCGGGCTCACAGTTATAGTTAAGAGAGAAAGAGAACAAGACAGTCGGGAAACGGTCACGTTACATGATTATAAATTAACTACTCGCTTAATGGAAAGAAATTTAATGTAGACACTATGTTTAGCGTAAAGTAAAGTCATGTTTCATGTCTAATCATTATAAGCAGGTGGAGATAAATAACAAGGGTGGTCGCGCGGCGAGACGCGCGACGGCATACGTCGACCAAACTGAGTCCAAAGTGGAACGTCGCGTGAATACACACGCGGCGTTACACCTTAAACAACCTGAAATTAAAATGGATCGTCGCGCGACGAAGCGCACGACGCAACACATAGATAGAATCTGAAATTAGACAAATCCGTCGCGCGGCGAAGCGCACGACGTAGCACGCTAACTAACGGAGTTTGACACTAACTACCAACCAAAAATAATCGCAGCGAGCGCGGGCGAGCGGGGACACGGTCGGGCGAGGCCGGGGCACGGGGCGGTTGAACCGGCCAGGGGCCGCGCCGGGGGCGCGCAGGGCCACGCCGGGGGCCGGACCGCGCCGGGGCCACGCCGGGGCCGCGCCGCTGCTCCGGGGGCCGCGCCGGGTGAGCAGGGAGCCGCCGGGGCCGCGCCGGGCGAGCAGGGGCCGCCGGGGCCGCGCCGCCGCGCACGGGGCGGGACAGGGGGCAGGGCCGAGCGCCGTCGGGGAGGGAGGGGGAGGGGCCGAGCGCCGCCGAGGGGGACCGGGGAGGGGCGGGGGCCGAGCGCCGCGCGCGGGCGGGGGGCCGCGCGCCGCCGGGGCCGAGGGGGCCGAGCGGGGCCGCGCCGACGCACGCAGGGGGAAGGGGGGGGGGGGCACGCGGGCAGGGGGAGAGGGAGGGCGCGCGCGGAGGGAAGAAGAGGAGGGAGAGGGAGAGGGAGAAGGGAAGGGGAGGGGAGCTCACCTCGGGGTCCAAAATCCGGTGATCGCCGTCTCCAAATCCTAGGGCACCACGGGGAGAGAGAGGTGGAAGAAGGAGAGGAGAGGTTGTTGCGCGGGAGATCCAAATGAGAGAGAGAGGGAGAAGGGGGGCGCATGGGGGGGGGGGTTTGGGCGCCAGGGGCGCGCAGGGCCGGGCCAGACCGGGCCGGGCAGGGCTGGGCTGGGCTGGGCTAGGCTGGGCCGGGCCACTTCGCGGATCGAAAACCCACGACGAGCGCGGACCACTAAATGGAATTAAATCGCGAATCGAAATCCGGAACGGAACGAGACGAACACTCAACATCAGACAAAGAAATGTGCTTCGGCATGATGCAACACCCAAAATAAAGTATTATAAGGTTTTGCTTTACACGGGGTCTAAAGCCAAAACCCGCTATAACTTTGGAAAAGACCAAGGTTTAGCGAGGGAACGAGAAAAAAGAAAAAGGGTAACGCCTGAATTTGGTGAGAGAAAAGAAGAAAAAATTCTACCCCCAAATTCAGGGCGTTACAGGGGGCCTCCTGACAGCAGCATCCGCCCTGAGGTCATCGCTGCTGCTGTTCGGCCCTCCGGGGCAGAAGTCGTCGTCGTTGCCGCTGCCGGTGTGGCGGAACTGCCCGAATTATTCCAACTTAAGTGCCTAAGCCCTGCCTTAGAGGCTAGACCACACTTAAATGGGTGTAACCCGTCAATCCCTCGGATCTAGTCTGACACGGCCACTGACAGGATCAAGTACCACAATCTCACTCAATGGTGAGTCACAGAGCAAATACAATAAGGCATAAAACCATGCATGTAAGAGTATTAAATTATTACATCATCATCATCGGAGTTTTTTTTGCAAAAGTAACCGTCATTGTTCGAAGTGCAGCGGAATAACTAACGGTAAATAAACAGAGAGATGGGGAAGCCTGTCCCATCACTCCTCATGCTCCTCTTCAGCCGAGGCGGGGTCCCACTCGACAGTCCAACCCGGTGGCAAGATGGACGGCCAAGTCACTCCAGCAACCATGTCCTCCAGAGAACCTGTAAAAATTATGCCACAAGCAAGGCTGAGTATACTAATACTCAGCTAGACTTACCCGGTGTGAGGAGTCTACTCCTCTACCTCTAGACATGCAGCTGTTTGGTTGTGGGGTTTGGTTGCCAAAAGCACTAGCTGAGTTTCTAAATTCCAGTTTTAACTTTGTCAAATTTAAGTGTGACTCTCTTAAGGCTAAATGTGTACTATCTACTCACACATAGTAGAAAACATTTTTAGCAATCAATATCTTGCATCATCTCATCATATTTCCACTTGTTACTCAATGTAGCAGCATGGATCAAGCAGTCTCATTAGCTGCGAGAAGCAGACGATTTAAATCGAGTTTTTAAACCTTGCAAGGTAAACCTAAACACACGACGTGGCGAGGCACTCCGTCCCCATACACATCAACCGTCCCCATCGATTCCCTGGCAACAGAAAGGGGCTCACCGCCTTGGCGTACAATGCCCCACTGACCCCGACTGCCGTCGTGCAGTGGCCGCACTTGTACCCACCATAACCGGAATGGGAGACCACGTCTCAGGTCGCGTGAGGAGGGCAATCTGCGGGCAGGTTCACTCAGGTACTAGGCTTACTGATTTACCATATTTCTCGGTATGTGTTTAGTACGTTAAAATGCTTGACTCACGGTACAACACCTTAATCCTTATTCCAGTTTTGTCCCGTGAACAACCAATCCCCATGGATTGTTGCCCACACACCAACATCAGTATGATAAGAAAGTGGATACAACCAATTCCTGACCTCGCGCGAGTGCTAGAAAAAAAATCACTCAACTTCTACCGGGATCCTATTTAATAAAGCAGCTACTCGTCTTAGCATACTAGTATTCATCTCAATGGGGTTCCTGAGATCATGCAACTAGGGTTTCAAACAACTCCTACACTTAAGTGCACAATCAATCCTACACTCATTAAGTAAGGTAAAATAGCATAAATAACAGGTTATGCATAAAACCGGGGCTTGCCTTCCAAAGCTGGGGCAGGCAGATCCTCTGGTGCAGACTCGGGTGCTGGATCGGGGGCTACCTCCTGAGCAGCTCCTTGCTCCGGCACGAGGACGTACTCTCCGTCAGCGAGGTTACAGTCTATTGAAATGCAATGAATATGTATGTCATGATTATGCAGGATTTAATAACATTATGCTAAGGAAGAAGGACTAAGTTAATCCGTAACTTAGGGTTTTCTTGGTCATACGTGGCTTTTAGCAGTTTATGTTTATCACTCTAGGTTTAGGTTTTGTTAAGGATAAGCATAGTGGATTTGTAATTCCCCTTATATACTTTAGTGGACAATTTACAAAGGGTTTTAGGGTCACACTAATTTCCATCATCCACTTTTTCTTCCTTTATTTTCTATTTATGAATTTTAGTGTGGGTTTGAACTACAATAGTGATTTCAAAATTTTCAAAAATCTTGTAAAAATTACAGTGGGTTGCCATTGGTCATTATAGCCTGTTCTAGGAATTTGGGGCTTAAAATAAAAAGGCTATGCTTTAGACAAAAATGACAAGGGTTGTGCAAAAATGGGCCACTTGTACTACAACTCTTAACTAGGAGTAGGTTCTGTCCTAAGGGTTATTTTTGTTGGCACCTAACAGTAATAATAAGTTTCTGTGCCAAAAATCACAGAAGGTTAATTAGTGGTTATTTAGTTGTGATTTTCTAAAGTTACATGCCAAAAAGGTGCTTATAACTAACTTGCCATTTGAAAAATATCATACAACAGATTTTACATTTTTTCTATGTTCATAATAACCAAACATTAGTTATCCCAAGGTTTGAGGTGTTTTCCCTTTAGGGTTATTTTTGCAGGGTTTTTTCTAAGTTTTCCTTGTTTTCTTAAAATAAAAGGGATCCTACTTATTTTATACTAAACTAGGGTTTGATAGATTTTTCTAGTAAACTACATGGAATAAGTACTCTAACAAAAATAGGGGTGCCCTCTGGTTCATTATTTAAATCATCTTTTCCATTTTTCTTAATCTTAAGCATATTGTAAAATAAATGGCAAAAACTAACTTAATGGGTTGGACAGAGAGTCTTAGCATTTTTAAACAGGTCAGTATGTGGATATAAACTTCTCCAAATTTTCTAACTCTATCCAAATAGTGCAACTATTTTTTATCCCTATTATTTAGCTTTTGGTCAAAACAGTAATTAAATCAGAACCCTAAAGTTTTCTGTAGTACATAGGGGTTTTATATTTTTCCTAAGTAGTTTACATTATTTAGAGTCTAACAAAATTGGTTTGACCAAATTCGGATGAACTAAACAGAAGTTATGAATTATTAAAGTTTCTGTTCAAATTTAAATTCAGATTTAATAAAGGTTTTCTCGAAAAGCAGTTTACACCGAGGACCCTGGGGTATTTCCAAACTAACTCTCTCAGTTATACCCCTGCGTTACTATTCATTTGAGTCACTGACATTTCACAAAACCCCCCAGACTTCCTTCCTTCTCCCGCGCGGTCCTTCCCTAGGTTTAAATAGTGCCCGCAAGAAAGAAAAGGGTGGCGCGGCTTACCGGCGGTGAGATAGGTCCGGCGAGGGGCAGAGTTGGCTCGGGGAGGCTCTGGCGGTCACAGCGATGTACGGCTCGACGGCTGGGATGACCGGAATCGCCCGGTCCACGTGCGCAGGCGGGTGTCCTCGTCGGCGGTGGGTGTGCCGGCCAAACAACGGCGATCTAAAGCAATCTAGTGGCACGGTGAGCTTCACGGGGTGATGTAGAGACTGTGTGCACAAAGAATTGGAAAATGGCTCAGTGGATTACCCGGTCCACGCACACCGGCGGGGTTGCGAACTCCGGCGACCCTCAACTGGCCTCTCCGGCGAAGTAGGTTTCGATTACTTGCTCGGGGAGCTTCATGGGGGTGTACTTAGTCGTCTCCGAGGGTTGGACGGGGCTGGGAAAGGCTGGGCTGGCCGGTCTACGATGACAGGGGCTCGGGTGGCCGCGGACACGCCGTGCACGGGCAAACGACGGTGAGTTGAGCTCCGGTGAGGTTTGAGCGTGCGCGGAGAAGTGTGGCCGATGCCTCAGTGGGTTTTATAGGCGCGGGCGCACACAGGGGACACGGGCGCGGCTCAGCGCGGCGCGGGGTCGGGCGCGGGCGTGCTCTGGCGCGGTAGAGCGCGTCGAACACGTGGAGCTTTTCCTCTGCCCTTGCTCCACAGCTCACCCAAGTCGCAAACGTGCGAATCTTGGCAAAAATCCGGTGCGAGTCTTTTCCTGGCACCTAGGGCTATCACTCATCTGTGAGACGCCATGGCAGATATGGCCTAGGGAGGGAGATCTTCGGTCGCCAAAATAGGTATGTCACTCTGCCCACCTCGCGACAAAAACCATGCCAAGGCATGTCAAACGTCAGAGTCTCAGGCTCAACTTTTTCCAGTGGGTGCCCTAGGTGGTATGCCACATTTTTGGTATAGAACACAGGTGGTTTTGGTGCCATCTTCAAGGTGAACACGGTTGATCTTTGGTGTAGGTGTAGTTTTTAACTTAGAGAGAATTAGGGAGCTCTAGCTCTCTCTCCACTTGGAGATTTGACTTGGGGTTTCTCCAGGGGTCTTTTTGCAATATTACCTCCCTATAATTGTAGGTTAATAAGTTACTTGACTTTGTGTCAAAATTTTTAATCCATGGTTTGCACAAATGCTCATCCTCTTCCCCTTTCAACCATGACTTTGGAAGATGGGGTTCAAGAGGGGTCTAGGGTTTATTCTCCCCTTGTTCAAGGTGGTATGTGCACACAAGCTTGAGTGATGCTCTTAAGTCATTAACATCCTTGATTAACCCATGGCTTCCAAGGTTCTTAGGTTCTTCTCAAGTTTCTACCACATGTGATCACAGTTACCAGTGCATAGATGTGCTCTAGCAATGGTAACACCTAAGGTGTTACAGCCCTCCCCCTTAAGGGAATCTCGTCCCGAGATTTCAGGCAGAGTCCTCTAGAGGGGTGCTATGAAGGTGTGCCGGTGTGTGGTTTCTGCTTTTCTTTGAGTTTCTCTAATTAACTATTCTTCGAATGTCATCCTCTTTGCAACTTCAGAAGGAAGTCCTTTTTAAGTTAAATCCACAACTTAGACTACCCTTACTATCTAAGTTTTTCTTATAATTGTTTTCAAAGGGCAGGTGGGGGTGGGGTTTTGGGTTACATACCGACTCCTTTGGGCAGAAAGTCGGGGAAGCGTGAGCGTAGAAAATCCTCAGTCTCCCATGTAGCTTCTTCTGCCGAATGGTGACTCCACTGAACCTTATACATTCGGATTGACCTTGCCCGTGTTGATCTCTCCTTCTGATCCAATACCTTGATGGGGTACTCTTGATAGGACAAGTCTGGTTCTATTTCAATGTCTGGTTCCGGTAGCACTTCAGTGGGTAGGCGGACACATTTCCGCAGCTGAGATACATGGAACACATTATGGATAGCTGACATGCTGGGTGGCAACTTCAATTGATATGCTACAGGCCCACAAGTCTCCTGGATCTCATAAGGTCCAATGTAACGAGGAGCTAACTTGCCCTTGATCCCGAATCTCTGGACACCCTTGGTGGGTGACACCTTAAGATAAACATGGTCTCCCACTGCAAACTGTAGAGGTTTCCGCCTCTTATCATGATAGCTCTTTTGCCTGGCCTGAGCAGCTTCTAAGTTCTTCTTGATGATTCTGACCTTTTCCTCTGCTTCCAGTACCAAATCTGGCCCAAATATTTCCCTCTCTCCTGCTTGAGACCAATTCAGCGGGGTCCTACACCTTTTCCCATATAAGGCCTCAAAAGGTGCCATCTTCAAACTGGACTGGTAGCTGTTATTGTAAGAAAATTCTGCTAAAGAAAGACACTTATCCCAATCCTTTCCATAGTGTAGCACACATGCCCTCAACATGTCTTCCAAAATCTGGTTTACCCTTTCTGTCTGGCCATCGGTTTGAGGATGGTATGCTGAGCTTCGTACTACATGGGTCCCAAGTGATTCCTGCAATTGTTCCCAAAATCATGCCACAAATGGTGCTCCTCTGTCTGACACTATAGTCCTGGGTATCCCATGCAAACGAACTATCTGGTCAATGTAGATTTCCGCATACTTCTCCGTCCAATGGGTGGTATGCACAGGCAAGAAATGAGCGGTCTTAGTCAATCTGTCCACAATAACCCAAAATGAATTATGGTGCCTAGAGGTATTGGGCAATCCTACGATAAAATCCATGCAAATGTCCTCCCATTTCCAAGATGGCACGGGGAGGGGTTGTAGAGGACCTGCTGCCTTCAAATGACTGGCTTTGATCCTTTGGCAGGTATCACACTCGGATATGTACTTGGCAATTTCCCTCTTCATTCTGGTCCACCAGTACAAGGATCTGAGATCATGATACATCTTGTTGCTACCAGGGTGCATGGAGAATTTTGAAAGGTGAGCTTCATCCAGTATCTTCTTTCTGAGCTCAGGGTCCTTGGGAACAACCAGTCGATCTCCAAACCACAAAATTCCCTTACTGTCCTGACGGAAGCACTTGTATTTTTCTGCCTTCTGCTTGAGCATGTCTTTGATAACCTGAACACCTTTATCCCCAATCTGTGCCTAGACTATTTGCTCTTGCAATGTGGGCTCCACCGAGATATAACTTAATTCACCGGAAGGAACAACTTCCAGGTTCAGCTTACACAACTCATCACACAGGGTGGTAACTCTTGCATCCATACTCATACAGTTACACTGGGCCTTTCTGCTCAAGGCATCTGCCACAACATTGGCCTTGCCTGGATGGTAATGCACCGCCAAATCATAATCCTTGATTAGCTCTAACCATCTCCTCTGCCTCATGTTCAGATCTGCTTGAGTGAAGATGTATTTGAGACTCTTGTGATCAGTGTAGATGTTACAGTGAGCTCCCATCAAATAGTGTCTCCAAATCTTAAGAGCATGAACCACAGCTGCCAACTCCAGATCATGTGTAGGATAGTTCTGCTCGTGGGGTCTGAGTGCTCGGGAAGCATAAGCAATCACTCTGTTATCTTGCATCAAGACACAACCTAATCCAGTACCGGAAGCATCACAATAAACTTCAAATGGCTTGGTGTTATCAGGTTGAGCCAGCACTGGGGCTGTTGTCAAATGCTGCCTCAAAGTATGAAAGGCATCTTCGCACTTCTGGCTCCAATCATATTTGGCTCCCTTCTTTAATAACTCAGTCATTGGCTTGGCAATTCTGGAGAAGTCCAGAATAAATCGTCGATAATACCCTGCCAATCCCAGAAAACTCCGAATTTGCCTCACTGTAGTCGGGGGTTTCCAATTCATCACCTCTTGTACCTTCTCAGGATCAACTGATATCCCCTCCTGAGAAATTGTGTGACCCAAGAATTTAATCTCCTTCAGCCAAAATTCACATTTAGACAACTTGACATATAACCGATGGTCACGCAGTCTCTAAAGTACAGTATGCAAATGTTTAGTGTGCTCAGCTTCATTTTTGGAATAGACCAGGATATCATCGATGAAAACGACCACGAACTTGTCCAACTCTGGCATGAATACCGAGTTCATCAGGTACATAAAATAAGCCGGGCATTGGTCAGCCCAAAAGACATCACCAAAAACTCATAGAGCCCATATCTGGTAGAGAAAGCAGTCTTTGGAATATCACTGGCACGGATCTTGATTTGATGGTAGCCCGAGCGAAGGTCTATCTTGGAGAATACCTTGGCTCCCACCAACTGATCAAACAGAACATCGATGCGAGGTAGCGGGTATTTGTTCTTGATGGTCACCGCATTGAGAGGGCAGTAGTCAACACACATTCTCAAACTCTCATCCTTTTTCTTCACAAATAATGCAGGACATCCCCAAGGTGAAGTACTCGGGCGAATGAACCCCTTGTCCAACAATTATTGTAGTTGCTTCTTCAGTTCTGCCAGTTCCGCGGGAGGCATCCTATAGGGTCTCTTGGAGATAGGAGCAGTCCCGGGTTGCAATTCAATTGCAAACTCAATGTCTCTGTCAGGTGGCATTCCTGGCAACTCATCTGGAAAAACATCTGGGTAGTCACAGACTACTGGGATCTTTCCCACTGGGGATTCTATCATAATGAAGGCACAAGAACGGGTACAACCCTGATCAGGCAAATATAAAACAGTCTCGCCATAAGCAGGGGAATGAATCTCAATTGCTCTAGCTGCAATGTCCAATACTGCCTGATGCCTGGTCAACCAGTCAGCTCCCAATATAATATCCACGCTATCCAATCCTATGATGAGAAGGGTGGTTCTAATCACAAGACTACCAAATTTTATAGGCACTTGCCTGCTGATTTGATTGGTGGCAATCCTGCCTTCGGGTGTTGAAATTGTGATACCCCCATTGGTGTGATGAAAGGGCAATTGACACTTGGCACTAAATTTGGCACTAATAAAGCTATGTGATGCACCAGAATCGAAAAGAATAATAGCAGGACAATTTAAAACGGTAAAGATACCAGTCATGACGGGTGCTCCCTCTGGAATATCAGCCATGGTGGTAAAGTTCAGCTTGCCCTGCCTCACTTGCACCTTCTGCCTCTTGCCCTGGTTTTGATTGACATTTTGCCCCTGCCTCTGCTGGTTCCTGGGGCAATTCTTGGCATAATGCCCGGTGTTGCCACAGGTGAAACACCTGTTGTCATTGGCCTGGCGATACTGCTGCTGCTGCTGATTGTTCCTCTGAGTGGGAAACTGGGTGCGGTTGGGTGCCTGTTGCTGCTGTGGTCGGATCACCCAACGTACTTGCTGCTGCTGGGTCCCCTGTTCTGAGGGTCGGACACAATCCTGAAGCGCTGTGGCTGAGCTGAGGGTCCTGCCACAGGGGTCTTCCTCTTCTTTTCTGCTTGACGAGCTGTGATACAGTCCTCCTGGGAAATGGCCATGTTGACCAACTCATTGTAGCTGTTGGCCCTGACAGTGTTGATACGATCACGGAGCTTATTGCTGAGCCCCCGTCTGAACCTGTCCCTCTTCTTCTCATCTGTATCTGCATGGTATCCAGCATACTGGCACAGGTCATTGAAAGCCTGAGCATACTGCAACACTGTCCTGTTGCCCTGAGTGAGTGCCAGAAACTCATTGAGTTTATGGTCCATGATGCCAGCTGGGATATGGTGCCCCCTGAAAGCTGCCTTGAACTCTCTCCAATCCACTTCATGGTCAGCCGGTTGCATAGCAAGATAGTGGTCCCACCATGTCCGCGCGAGTCCGCGAAGCTGCTGAGTGGCGAACCGGACCTTTGTCACCTCAGAACAAACTCCATTGAGTAGTGGGAATTTAGATTCCACTACCCTCAGCCATACATCAGCATCCAGTGGATCCTCCGCCCTGGTGAACAACGGTGGCTGGGTACTGAGGAACTCCTGGTAGGTGGCTACTGCGGGGTGACGCTGATGATCTCCACCACCATAGTGCTGAGGTGGTGGCTGACGCTGAGCTAGCTGCCTCAAGATCTCATTCTGCTGAGCCATTAGCTCCTGCAGAGTGGGAGGCGGTGGCAGCGGTGGAGGAATGCGCTCATTCTGGCCACAACGTGCCCTCCTAGCCATCTGAAAAACCACATATATTCTCAATAACACATCCTCAAGTTTAAGGTTTAATCACGGCGAAAGAGTCAAGGGCGAATTGATAGATTCCGACATAAATAAAAAAGATTCTGAAAAGACATAAATTTTTCTTCCAAGTTAAGAACTAAAAGCATCCATCAATCATGCTTCCAAAAGAGTTTATCACGGTTACATTAGTGTCCCCAAAAGACTCAACTCTAGCTAGCCTAGTACCCCAAGGGTGCAAAAGCTAAGTTAGCTGTGAGGAGTCCTACATTGCCTACCTCTATTTCTACTCCGGCACCTAATGAGCGAACGAGGCAACACTCGATTCGGGGGAAGGTGGCCTCCCTCAGCCAGCAGTGTCTACGCTGGAAGCAGGCTCCTCCCCTCCCTCAATGTCGACGTCCTCGTCAGCCTCCCCATCATGGATCTCCTGATGATGCATATCAAGGTGCTCATTAGCCTCTGCTAGCTGCTGCTGGGTGTTGAGGAGCTGATCTTCGAGAACCTCGATGGTGTTCTCCCTCGTCCCCACCAATTCCTCCAGCTCATGGATCTCATCAGACAACTGCTCCACTTGTAAATCTTTTTCCACCAGCTCCTAGGACAAGTCAACCACGAGCTCCTCCCTGTTATCCAGGGTGATCTTGGTTGCCTCCAATAATGCCATCAGATGAGACATTGCCTCTCCACGCATCACTTGCAGACGATACAGGGCCTTCATGCATCGTACCGACAAGTGAGCCGTGTGGCCTGGGTAGAGAGCCCAGATGTCCTTGGCATGCTCCACCCGATCCTTCCACATCGGGTCGTCCTCTTTTTCCGCGGGGAACAAGCCTATGGGGTGGGTAGAGAGCTCCAAGGGATGGAATCCACAAAAAGTAGTCAACCCATGCAGAGCGATCGCCTCGATCGTGTCCTCCGCCCTGTATCCGAAAGACTCGGAGTCCAGTGAACGCCAACCTGGCTGCAGGGGATGAGGCTCCAAGGTCATCCTCACCCTACAGCGGGGCACCCGGTGCTTCTCGAACTGCTGCACAGCGTACTGAGGGGGTGTCAGGTACCCGGCCCTCTGAAGTACCTCCCACAAAATACGGGGGAAGCCCTCTCGTGCAAGCCCGTCAGTGTGGGTTAGTGCATTCCCGTCGTCTGAGGATCCGTGGGAAGTCATCTGTGTACGGGGAAGCGTAAGTAAAAGAAAAAGAATTATAAAAAGAGTCAAGAAAAAGAATAAGACTCAGCTTCTCTCCATTTATAAAATAGTACTGAGGCACTTAGTTGGTCATCATTTTGTATTTAAGTCCTTGCCAAATTTTCCTCTGGTTTAATTTAATGTAAGAATGCATGCATGCTCGTCCTGAACGACCTCACATCAGTATCAAGGGAAAATAGGGAAGAACTCCCATCCCCTAAAGTGGCCTGTGGGGCATAATTATTTAGCCACCTAGCTACCCTTCTATCATCCTAAGGCTTCACGTCCTAGGTCTATCCTGCTCGTCCTATGATCTATCCATCATTGTTTCTATCAAGTTTTATTTTGAAAAGGGATGGTATTCATATCTTATCGATTCCTCTGTGGTGGTACAAGCTCTGATACCAGCTGTGGCGGAACTGCCCGAATTATTCCAACTTAAGTGCCTAAGCCCTGCGTTAGAGGCTAGACCACACTTAAATGGGAATAACCCGTCAATCCCTCGGATCTAGTCCGACACGGCCACTGACAGGATCAAGTACCACAATCTCACTCGATGGTGAGTCACAGAGCAAATACAATAAGGCATAAAACCATGCATGTAAGAGTATTAAATTATTACATCATCATCATCGGAGTTTTTTTTGCAAAAGTAACCGTCATTGTTCGAAGTGCAGCGGAATAACTAACGGTAAATAAATAGAGAGATGGGGAAGCCTGTCCCATCACTCCTCATGCTCCTCCTCAGCCGAGGCAGGGTCCCACTCGACAGTCCAACCCGGTGGCAAGATGGACGGCCAAGTCACTCCAGCAACCATGTCCTCCAGAGAACCTATAAAAATTATGCCACAAGCAAGGCTGAGTATACTAATACTCAGCTAGACTTACCCGGTGTGAGGAGTCTACTCCTCTACCTCTAGACATGCAGCTGTTTGGCTGTGGGGTTTGGTTGCCAAAAGCACTAGCTGAGTTTCTAAATTCCAGTTTTAACTTTGTCAAATTTAAGTGTGACTCTCTTAAGGCAAAATGTGTACTATCTACTCACACATAGTAGTAAACATTTTTAGCAATCAATATCTTGCATCATCTCATCATATTTCCACTTGTTACTCAATGTAGCAGCATGGATCAAGCAGTCTCATTAGCTGCGAGAAGCAGACGATTCGAATCGAGTTTTTAAACCTTGCAAGGTAAACCTAAACACACGACGTGGCGAGGCACTCCGTCCCCATACACATCAACCGTCCCCATCGATTCCCTGGCAACAGAAAGGGGCTCACCGCCTTGGCGTACAATGCCCCACTGACCCCGACTGCCGTCGTGCAGTGGCCGCACTTGTACCCACCATAACCGGAATAGGAGACCACGTCTCAGGTCGCGTGAGGAGGGCAATCTGCGGGCAGGTTCACTCAGGTACTAGGCTTACTGATTTACCATATTTCTCGGTATGTGTTTAGTACGTTCAAATGCTTGACTCACGGTACAACACCTTAATCCTTATTCCAGTTTTGTCCCGTGAACAACCAATCCCCATGGATTGTTGCCCACACACCAACATCAGTATGATAAGAAAGTGGATATAACCAATTCCTGACCTCGCGCGAGTGCTAGAAAAAAAATCACTCAACTTCTACCGGGATCCTATTTAATAAAGCAGCTACTCGTCTTAGCATACTAGTATTCATCTCAATGGGGTTCCTGAGATCATGCAACTAGGGTTTCAAACAACTCCTACACTTAAGTGCACAATCAATCCTACACTCATTAAGTAAGGTAAAATAGCATAAATAACAGGTTATGCATAAAACCGGGGCTTGCCTTCCAAAGCTGGGGCAGGCAGATCCTCTGGTGCAGACTCGGGTGCTGGATCGGGGGCTACCTCCTGAGCAGCTCCTTGCTCCGGCACGAGGACATACTCTCCGTCAGCGAGGTTACAGTCTATTGAAATGCAATGAATATGTATGTCATGATTATGCATGATTTAATAACATTATGCTAAGGAAGAAGGACTAAGTTAATCCGTAACTTAGGGTTTTCTTGGTCATACGTGGCTTTTAGCAGTTTATGCTTATCACTCTAGGTTTAGGTTTTGTTAAGGATAAACATAGTGGATTTGTAATTCCCCTTATATACTTTAGTGGACAATTTACAAAGGGTTTTAGGGTCACACTAATTTCCATCATCCACTTTCCCTTCCTTTATTTTCTATTTATGAATTTTAGTGTGGGTTTGAACTACAATAGTGATTTCAAAATTTTCAAAAATCTTGTAAAAATTACAGTGGGTTGTCATTGGTCATTATAGCCTGTTCTAGGAATTTGGGGCTTAAAATAAAAAGGCTATGCTTTAGACAAAAATGACAAGTGTTGTGCAAAAATGGGCCACTTGTACTACAACTCTTAACTAGGAGTAGGTTCTGTCCTAAGGGTTATTTTTGTTGGCACCTAACAGTAATAATAAGTTTCTATGCCAAAAATCACAGAAGGTTAATTAGTGGTTATTTAGTTGTGATTTTCTAAAGTTACATGCCAAAAAGGTGCTTATAACTAACTTGCCATTTGAAAAATATCAAACAATAGATTTTACATTTTTCCTATGTTCATAATAACCAAACATTAGTTATCCCAAGGTTTGAGGTGTTTTCCCTTTAGGGTTATTTTTGCAGGGTTTTTCTAAGTTTTCCTTGTTTTCTTAAAATAAAAGGGATCCTACTTATTTTATACTAAACCAGGGTATGATAGATTTTTCTAGTAAACTACATGGAATAAGTACTCTAACAAAAATAGGGGTGCCCTCTGGTTCATTATTTAAATCATCTTTTCCATTTTTCTTAATCTTAAGCATATTGTAAAATAAATGGCAAAAACTAACTTAATGGGTTGGACAGAGAGTCTTAGCATTTTTAAACAGGTCAGTATGTGGATATGAACTTCTCCATATTTTTCTAACTCTATCCTAATAGTGCAACTATTTTTTATCCCTATTATTTAGCTTTTGGTCAAAACAGTAATTAAATCAGAACCCTAAAGTTTTCTATAGTACATAAGGGTTTTATATTTTTCCTAAGTAGTTTACATTATTTAGAGTCTGACAAAATTGGTTTGACCAAATTCGGATGAACTAAACAGAAGTTATGAATTATTAAAGTTTCTGTTCAAATTTAAATTCAGATTTAATAAAGGTTTTCTGGAAAAGCAGTTTACACCGAGGACCCTGGGGTATTTCCAAACTAACTCTCTTAGTTATACGCCCACGTTACTATTTATTTGAGTCACTGACATTTCACAAAACCCCCAGACTTCCTTCCTTCTCCCCTGCGGTCCTTCCCTAGGTTTAAACAGTGCCCGCAAGAAAGAAAAGGGTGGTGCGGCTTACCGGCGGCGAGATAGGTCCGGCGAGGGGCAGGGTTGGCTCGGGGAGGCTCTAGCGGTCACAGCGATGTACGACTCGACGGCTGGGATGACCGAAATCGCCCGGTCCACGTGCGCAGGCGGGTGTCCTCATCGGCGGTGGGTGTGCCGGCCAAACCAGTGGCACGGTGAGCTTCACGGGGTGATGTAGAGACTGTGTGCACAAAGAATTGGAAAATGGCTTAGTGGATTACCCGGTCCACTTCACACCGGGGGGTTGCGAACTCCGGCGACCCTCAACTGGCCTCTCCGGCGAAGTAGGTTTCGATTACTTGCTCGGGGAGCTTCACGGGGGTGTACTTAGTCGTCTCCGAGGGTTGGACGAGGCTGGGAAAGGCTGGGCTAGCCGGTCTACGACGGCAGGGGCTCGGGTGGCCGCGGACACGCCGTGCACGGGCAAACGACGGTGAGTTGAGCTCCGGTGAGGTTTGAGCGTGCGCGGAGAAGTGTGGCCGATGCCTCAGTGGGTTTTATAGGCGTGGGCGCACACAGGGGACACGGGCGCGGCTCAGCGCGGCGCGGGGTCGGGCGCGGGCGTGCTCTGGCGCGGCAGAGCGCGTCGAACACGTGGAGCTTTTCTTCTGCCCTTGCTCCACAGCTCACCCAAGTCGCAAACGTGCGAATCTTGGCAAAAATCCGGCGCGAGTCTTTTCCTGGCACCTAGGGCTATCACTCATCTGTGAGACGCCATGGCAGATATGGCCTAGGGAGGGAGATCTTCGGTCGCCAAAATAGGTATGTCACTCTGCCCACCTCGCAACAAAAACCATGCCAAGGCATGTCAAACATCAGAGTCTCAGGCTCAACTTTTTCCAGTGGGTGCCCTAGGTGGTATGCCACATTTTTGGTATAGAACACAGGTGGTTTTGGTGCCATCTTCAAGGTGAACATGGTTGATCTTTGGTGTAGGTGTAGTTTTTAACTTAGAGAGAATTAGGGAGCTCTAGCTCTCTCTCCACTTGGAGATTTGATTTGGGGTTTCTCCAGGGGTCTTTTTGCAATATTACCTCCCTATAATTGTAGGTTAATAAGTTACTTGACTTTGTGTCAAAATTTTTAATCCATGGTTTGCACAAATGCTCATCCTCTTCCCCTTTCAACCATGACTTTGGAAGATGGGGTTCAAGAGGGGTCTAGGGTTTATTCTCCCCTTGTTCAAGGTGGTATGTGCACAAAAGCTTGAGTGATGCTCTTAAGTCATTAACATCCTTGATTAACCCATAGCTTCCAAGGTTCTTAGGTTCTTCTCAAGTTTCTACCACATGTGATCACAGTTACCAGTGCATAGATGTGCTCTAGCAATGGTAACACCTAAGGTGTTACAGCCGGGGCGGGCGACGGCGAGCCGTTTGTCGGTCTTCTGTTGCTCCGCAGGCCCCCCTCAGTCGTGTGGGGTTGTTCGTACCTGCGGAGGTGGAACCGGAGTTCCGTTTGTAATGGCACTTGAATGCCAGTGTTTTGTTCATTGCGGTTGTCGAGGCCTGAACGTGTATGTATTTTTGGCACGGAGCCGTGTTTTTTCTTCATTTCGAGCACTGAGACTTGCCTTGTCGATTATCTGAACCGCTTCACCAAGCGTGAGTTGCCTCGTGCAAAGGTGACGAGTGAGGTATCCGTATCCCGGAGGAGTAGGAGTCCCTCGGCTCGGTCGGCCTTGCTGTCCGAGGCTTCTCTTGCTTAGTTAAAGGAACCCCTCGGCCGCTCTTTGACGAGCCAAAGCCGGAGGTAGCGGTGTCAGCACGGACGGAGGCAGAGTTGGCTTCGAAAAGGAGGTATAGTTGGCCAGAGCCTGGCCGGGTCGTCCACTGGCGGAACCGACGCCGGAGTTGAGCTGCCGAGGCCACAAGCCGAGCTGATGTCTTTGGGGGTCAGCTGGCCGAGGCCTCGGGGTGGCCGGCCGAGCTGCCTGCTCGGGCCGGATTCTCGAAGAAGACCCTAGCGGCGATGGCCCGGGTGTGGTGTTGATGTCGTCCTTCAGAGTGGGGGCCCTCCGATCGCGTTGCCGTCCGAGGCTAGGTCAGACCCTGCCGAAGGTGTAGTTGATGCCGAGGGTGCTGCTGCCCCCTTCGGCTGTCGACGTCCGAGCCTGCAGGATCAGGTTGTCTTGTAGTGTGCGTATGTTTTCTGCGGCCGCCGAGGCCTGAACACACCGTCGTCGTGTTGTAAAGCTGCGTTTCTTTTCCTCTTGTTTCGAGTATTCGGACTCATTTGTCGGTAACAGAATTGTTTGTGCGGGCGAGAGTTGCTTTTCACGGAAGGCGATGAGTGAGGTATCCATATCCCGGAGGCGTAGGAATCCCTCGGCTCGGTCGGCCTTGCCGCTTACGCGCGCTCTTACTCGTCCATAGGGTTCTGTTACCGACGCAGTCGAGAAGGCCCGAGAAATCATTTCGGCAGAGGAGCTTCTCGAGCATGAAGACTTGTTCAGTCTGCGGAGTCACTTATCCGAGCGCGAGTTACTTATCGCAGAAGGTGATGAGTGAGGTATCCGTATCCCGGAGGCATAGGAGTCCCTCGGCTCGGTCAGCCTTGGCTGCTTACGTGTACTCCGTCGTTTTCAGGATCCACTTTTGAAGTAGTCGAAGAGCACGAAAGGCATTCTGGCAGAAAAGATTTTTTTTCTTTTTTCGAGGAAAATTTTGACGCAGAGGGGGTTGCCCCCTTCTAGCCCCCGAGGGAGGGTCGGGCTTTGCCGAGGCAAGGCTGACCCTTCCTTGACGACCAGACTTGGTGTGTGAATGAGGTATATGAGCAACTTGAAAGCATCTTAAGGGTAGAAGCGACGTAGCTGTTGGATGTTCCAAGCGTTGCTGTAGACCTCGCCTTGGCTGTTGGCCAGCTTGTACGTTCCGGGCTTCAGGACCTTGGCGATGACGAACGGCCCTTCCCAGGGAGGCGTGAGTTTGTGCCGCCCTTGGGCGTCTTGTCGCAGCTGAAGCACTAGGTCGCCCACCTGGATGTCTCGGGACCTAACCCCTCGGGCGTGGTAGCATCGCAGGGACTGCTGGTACCGCGCCGAGTGTAGTAAGGCCACGTCCCGAGCCTCCTCCAGCTGGTCCAGTGAGTCTTCTCGGTTGGCTCGGTTGCTTTGGTCGGTGTAGGCCGTCGCCCTCGGGGAACCGTATTCTAGGTCTGTGGGCAAGATGGCCTCGGCCCCATAGACTAGAAAGAACGGTGTGAAGCCCGTGGCTCGGCTCGGCGTTGTCCTCAGACTCCAGACCACCGAGGGGAGTTCCTTCATCCACCGCTTGCCGAACTTGTTGAGGTCGTTGTAGATCCGAGGCTTGAGTCCTTGCAGGATCATGCCGTTGACCCGCTCCACTTGCCCATTCGTCATGGGGTGTGCCACGGCAGCCCAGTCCACCCGGATGTGGTGATCCTCGCAGAAGTCCAGGAACTTTCTGCCGATGAACTGGGTACCGTTGTCAGTGATGATGGAGTTCGGGACCCCAAAGCGATGGATGATATTGGTGAAGAACGCCACCGCCTGTTCGGACATGATGCTGTTTAGGGGTCGGACCTCGATCCACTTGGAGAATTTGTTGATGGCGACCAACAGGTGCGTGTAGCCCCCGGGTGCCTTCTGCAAGGGGCCAACGAGGTCCAGACCCCACACAGCAAACGGCCAGGTGATGGGTTGTCTATAGAGCCTGAGCAGGCAGGTGGGTCTGCCTCGCATAGAACTGACACCCTTCGCAGGTGCGGACAATTCTAGTAGCGTCGGCCACCGCCGTCGGCTAGTAGAATCCTTGTCGGAAGGCGTTTCCAACGAGGGTTCGAGGTGCTGCGTGATGGCCGCAAGCCCCCGAGTGTATCTCTTGCAAGAGCTGCTGGCCTTCGGCGATGGAAATGCATCGCTGGAGGATGCCTGAGGGGCTGCGGTGGTAGAGCTCCTTCCCATCTCCCAGCAAGACGAACGACTTGACGCGTCGCGCCAACCGCCGAGCCTCGGCTCGGTCGAGGGGTAGCTCTCTTCGGTGGAGATATTTCAGGTACGGGGTCTGCCAGTTTTGATTAGGCGTGACCCCGCTTCGCTCCTCCTCGACGCGCAGTGCCTCGCCCTCGGGGGCCGAGGGTACCTCGGGCTGAACCGAGGATGCCCCGGGCCGAGCTGAGGGTGCCTCGGGCTCGGTCGTGTCGTTGATCTTGACGGAGGGTTGATGCGGGTCTCGGGTGAAAGCGTCCGGAGGAACCGTTGTTCGCCCCGAGGCTATTTTAGCCTGCTCCTCTAGCAACAGGGGGGCAGCAAGACGGGCGCGTTCGTGAGGAGCGCCTTCAGGTTCTCGAGGGCTTCTTCGGCCTCGGGAGTCCAAGCGAAGCACTCAGCTTTCCTTAAGAGGCGGCACAGAGGCAGACCTCTTTCGCCGAGGCGGGAGATGAAGCGGCTCAGAGCCGCGAGACATCCCATGGCCCTCTGTACGCCTTTCAAGTCCTCGATTGGCCCCATGCTGGTGATGGCTGCAATCTTCTCCGGGTTGGCATGAACCCCAAGAGCATGCCTCGGGGGACCCCGAAGACACACTTTTCAGGATTAAGCTTCACGCCTTTCGCCTTGAGACATCAGAACGTTGCTTCAAGGTCGGAAAGGAGGTCAGAGGCCTTCCTCGTCTTGACTACGATGTCATCGACGTAGGCCTCGACCGTTTGGCCAATGTGTTCGCCAAACACATGGTTCATGCATCGCTGGTACGTTGCCCCCGCATTCCTCAAACCAAACGGCATTGTAACATAGCAGTACATGCCGAAGGGTGTGATGAATGAAGTCGCGAGCTGGTCGGACTCCTTCATCCTGATCTGGTGATACCCTGAGTAGGCATCGAGGAAAGACAGGGTTTCGCACCCAGCAGTGGAATCTACGATCTGATCGATGCGAGGCAGAGGGTAGGGAACCTTCGGACATGCTTTGTTTAGCCGCCAGTAGCTTGTGGATCTCCTCGCCTATGGCTCTGCACTTTTCTTCGTCGAATCGGCGCAGAGGCTGCTTCACGGGTCGGGCCCCAGCCCGAATATCCAGAGAGTGCTCGGTGACTTCCCTCGGTATGTCGGGCATGTCCGAGGGACTCCACGCGAAAACGTCGGCGTTTGCGCGGAGAAAGTCGACGAGCACTGCTTCCTATTTGGGGTCGAGCTCGGAACCGATCCAGACCTGCTTGGAGGCGTCGTTGCAGGGGTCGAGAGGGACGGACTTGACCGTCTCCGTTGGTTCAAAGTTGCCGGCGTGGCGCTTCACAACGGGCGCCTCCCTAGAGAGGCTCTCCAGGTCAGTGATAAGGGCCTCGGATTCGGCGAGGGCCTCGGCGTACTCCACGCACTCCACATCGCATTCGTATGCGTGTCGTTACGTGGGCCCGACGGTGATGACCCCATTGGGGCCCGGCATCTTGAGCTTGAGGTTGGTGTAGTTGGGGACGACCATGAATTTGGCGTAGCATGGCCTCCCCAGCACTGCGTGGTAGGTTCCTCGAAACCCGACCACTTCGAACGTGAGGGTCTCCTTTCGAAAGTTGGAGGGCGTCCCGAAGCAGACGGGTAGGTCGAGTTGTCCGAGGGGTTGGATGCGCTTCCCGGGGACGATCCCGTGGAAAGGCGCAGCGCCCGTCCGGACCGAGGACAGATCGATCCGCAGGAGCCCGAGGGTCTCGACGTAGATGATGTTGAGGCCGCTGCCTCCGTCCATGAGGACCATGGTGAGCCTGACGTTGCCGATGATGGGGTCGACAACGAGTGGGTATCTCCCCGGGCTCGGCACGTATTCCGAATGGTCGGCCCGGTCGAAGGTGATGGGCTTGTTGGACCAGTCTAGGTAGACTGGCGCCGCCACCTTTACCGAGCAGACCTCCCGACGCTCTTGCTTGCGGTGCCGAGCCGAGGCATTCGCCACTTGTCCGCCGTAGATCATGAAGCAGTCGCGGATCTCGGGGAACCCTCCTGCCTTGTGATCTTCCTCCTTTGCGTCGTCGAGGGCCTTGCCACCCTCCGCGGGTGGCCCGGCCTTGTGGAAGTGTCGTCGAAGCATGGCACACTCCTCAAGGGTGTGCTTGACGGGCCCCTGATGATAGGGGCACGGCTCCTTGAGCATCTTGTCGAAAAGGTTGGCACCTCCGGGAGGTTTCCGAGGGTTCTTGTGCTCGGCGGCGGTGACAAGATCCGCGTCGGCGGCGTCGCGTTTCGCTTGCGACTTCTTCTTTCCCTTCTTCTTGGCGTCGCGCTGAGCTGACGCCTCAGGAGCATCTTCCGGTGGGTGGCCCTGGGGCTGCTTGTCCTTCCGGAAAATGGCCTCGACCGCCTCCTGGCCAGAGGCGAACTTGGTGGCGATGTCCACCAGCTCGCTCGCCCTGGTGGGGGTCTTGCGACCCAGCTTGCTCACCAGGTCGCGGCAGGTGGTGCCGGCGAGGAACGCGCCGATGACATCTGAGTCGGTGACGTTGGGCAGCTCTGTGTGCTGCTTCGAGAATCGCCGGATGTAGTCCCGGAGAGACTCTCCCGGCTGCTGGCGGCAGCTT
Organism: Zea luxurians; assembly: GCA_029449295.1. Taxonomy (NCBI): domain Eukaryota; kingdom Viridiplantae; phylum Streptophyta; class Magnoliopsida; order Poales; family Poaceae; genus Zea; species Zea luxurians. The sequence continues at coordinate 571,597 of JAOPSE010000087.1, forward strand.
CGGAGATCCCAGGAGTTCCCAGGGCGCACGTACGTGCCCTGGAAATTGCCGGCGAAGGCTTGGACCAGGTCGTCCTAGTTGGAGATCTGCCCCGGGGGCAGGTGCTCCAGCCAGGCTCGAGCGTTGTCGGGGAGGAACAGGGGGAGGTTACGGATGATGAGGTTGTCATCATCCGTTCCACCCAGTTGGCAGGCCAGCCGATAGTCCGTGAGCCACAATTCCGGTCTTGTCTCCCCCGAGTACTTTGTGATAGTAGTCGGGGTTCGAAACCGGGTCGGGAACGGTGCCCGTCGTATGGCGCGACTGAAAGCCTGCGGACCGGGTGGTTCGGGCGAAGGACTCCGATCCTCCCCGCTGTCGTAGCGTCCCCCACGCCTGGGGTGGTAGCCTCGGCGTGCCCTGTCATCGAGGTGGGCCCGACGACCGTGATGATGGCGCTCGTTGCCGAGGCGACCCGGGGCCGCAGGCGCTGTGTTGCGCGTGCGCCCGGAGTGGACCGAGGCTTCCCGCATGAATCGGGAAGTCGCGGCGCGATGTTCCGAGGGGAACCCCTGCCTTCGGGAGGCAGAGCTTTCGGCCCGTCGGACCGCGGCATCCTCTAGGAGATTCTTGAGCTCTCCCTGGATACGTCGCCCCTCGGTAGTCGATGGCTCCGGCATCGCGCGGAGGAGTATTGCCGCTGCAGCCAGGTTCTGGCCGACTCCGCTGGAATCCGGCGGCGGCCTTACCCTCACGTCGTCGGCGATGCGGTGTTGGATGTCCTGGGGGAGATGACGCGCTTCTCCGGCCGGGGGTTGGACCGCCCATTCCTGCTCGATGTCCCGGTGGATCGGCACAAGCGTTCCTGCTCCCTCGTCGAGCCTGGCCTGCCTCTCGCGGATTTGCTCGAGCTGCGGGTCAGGACCCCCCGCCGGGACGGGGACCACAGCTAGCTCCCGAAGGATGTCAGCGCGAGGCACGGGCCTAGGGGGATCACCATTTTCCGTCATACCAAGATGGTTGCCTTCGCCGGGACCCCCTAGATCGACGTGGAAACATTCACGACTTGGGCCGCGGTCCTCATTGTCGAGGCCGCAGCTGCCATCGGAACAGTCGGAAAGGCAGTAGTCACATGCGGTCATGAAGTCCCACACGGCACTGGGGTTACCAAGTCCGGAGAAATCCCAACAGAGGTCGGGCTCGCCATCTTCCTCGGACCCCGAGGGCTCGTAGGTCGAGTCGGCCGTCAGTCAGTCCTAGGGTGACCGCACACGATACCCTAGAGGGTTTGGACTCGCCTCTAAGAGAGTGCTCACGGAAGCGGAGTCGCTTGGTGGGTCGAGGCCGAATCCAAAAGACACGAGATGGGAATTGGTCGGTACCTTTTGGTCGACGGTCGGTGACGAGGTCGCGTTTAGGACTGACTGCACCGTTGTCTCAGGTACGAGGGTGACGCCCAGCAAGTCCTTCGCGAGCGTGCTGGCGTCGTGCGTTTGCTTGAGATTGGCGTGTTGTGGGGAGGCGGCGCTCGTCTTCGTCTCAGACGCGAGATCGATGCCCGGCGCGCCCTCCGTTGGGGCGCCGGCGCCGTCGACTCGCTCGACAGCCAACGAGGTGCCGCTTCCCGCTTGGCCTTGGTTGCCCCGCCTCCACCTCCGTCGGCGGGGGAGGGGACGGGACAAGCCCGAATGTCGTCCTTCCACCACGTGGGGAAGGCGTTGTCGATTTCCCCGCCGGCGAGCGGGTTGTCGACCGCCATTGTCGCTGTCGCATGGCGGGGGAAGGAGTATCATTTCGTAGCTGCCATCGAGGGACATGAACTCAAGATTCCCAAAATGGAGCACCGTCCCAGGCTGGAAAGGTTGCTGGAGACTGCCCATCTGGATCTCGACGGGAAGCTGTTCGTCAACACGCAGCAGGCCCCTACCTGGCGCGCCAACTGTCAGTGTTTCGAAACCCGGGGGGTCCCTGGACCGACGAGTGAATTGTCGCCGCGTGCCCCAGCCCAGATGGGTCGACGCGAGGCAGAACGCGAAGGGGGGAAAGGAGGCAGCCGGAGGGAGGCAGGCGTGAGAGAGTGGATCCCACGGCCTTCGTGTTAGCCCCGCGCCTGAGTCGGGTGCGCTTGCAGTAGGGGGATACAAGCGTCCACGCGAGAGTGGGAGCGAGCGGCCTTGCGCGTGCGCCGTCCGGTCCTTCTCCGTGTGGGCCAACCCTCTGTAAGAGGGCCCTGGTCCTTCCTTTTATAGGCGTAAGGAGAGGATCCAGGTGTACAATGGGGGGTGTAGCAGAGTGCTACGTGTCTAGCGGAGGAGAGCTAGCGCCCTAAGTACATGCCGTCGTGGCACCCGGAGGGGTTTCGGCACCCGGTTCGTGTGGTGTCGTGGCCGTCGGAGGAGCGCTGGAGCCTGGCGGAAGTACAGCTATCGGGGCTGTCGAGTTCTTGCTGACGTCCTCTTGCTTCCGTAAGGGGGCCGAGAGCCGCCGTCGTCATAGAGCGTGCGGGGCGCCATCATTGCCTATCTGGCGGAGCGAGCCAGATGGGACGCCGGTCTTGTTCCCCGTAGCCTGAGTCAGCTCGGGGTAGTGTAACACCCAGGTGTTACCCTGGCTAGAGCCACTTGGCACTAGAAGCTGTGATCACAAAAGATAAAGGCTTAGGGCAGCACCTAAGAACCTTGGGGCTCATGTGCTGATTAAGTTGCCCATGACATAAGAAACATTACCCTAAGACTTTGCACACTTACTATCTTGGACAATAGGGGGGAGAAGAACCCTAGCTCTCTCCAAAGCCCTACCTTCCAAAACCCTAAGTAAGAGGGGGGAGAGAATGATCAAGTGGGTAAAGCATGTGTAACTTTTACCCAAACCCTAAGTAACATTATAACCATCTTTTTGGAGAGGGAAATTTTGCAAAAAAGCCCCTGGAGAAACCCCATTTCAAATCTCCAAGTGGAGAGAGAGCTAGAGCTCTCTATTTCTCTCTAAGTCACATTTTAGCCCTAATTCAAAGACCAGCCGTGTTCACTTTGAAAATGGCGCCAAAACCACTTGGGTTCTATACCAAAAATGTGCTATACCACTTAAGGCACCCCCTGGAAAAATTTGAAGCCGAGACTTGGACGTTTGACAGCACTTGACATCAGTTTTGTCACTGAGTGGGCAGTGAGACAAACCAAACTTGGCGCCGGTCTATCTCCTAACCTAGGGCGTATCCTTCCTTGGAACTCACATGAAATAGGTAGCTCTAGGTGCAGGGAAGAGATCTTTCACAGTCGACATGGCGAGATTCGTACGCTTGGCCGCTCAGCAGAGCGAAGAACACGGGCAGAAGCAAAGCGCCACGTGTTCGACGCGCTCTGAGCTCGCCAGAGCACGCCCGCGCGCGCCCCTCGCGCCCGCGTCGCGCCAAACGGCTAAGCCAGCGCCCTGGTCTGCGCCCGCGCCTATAAAACCCTCCCGAGCGTCGACCATACCCGTCCGCACCCACCCGACCCTCGCCGGAGCTTGGTTCGCCGTCGTTGGCCCGTGCGCAGCCGTCCGCGGCCACCCAGTCCCCCTGCCACCGTAGACCGGCCCGCTCCGCCATCTCCAGCCCCGTCCAGCCCTCGGAGAAGCTTGTGCACCCCTCTGCGAGACTCCCCGAGCAAGGAATCGGAGTTTCCTTCACCGGAGAAGCCAGTCCACCCACGCCGGAGCACTTAACCTCGCCGGAGTTCGTGGACCGGGTAATCCACTCAGCCATTCTTCGATTCCTTGTGCACACAGTCGCTGCGTGACCCCGTGAAGCTCACCGTGCCCTTGGATTGGACCAGATCGCCGTGTTTTGGCCGGTATACTCGCCGCCGACGAGGACCCCCGCCTGCGCTCGTGGACCAGGCGATTCCGGCCACCTCCGACGACGAGCCGTACCTCGACGTGACCGCCAGAGCCTCCTCGAGCCGACCCCACCCTTCGCCGGACCTCCCTCGCCGCCGGTAAGCCGCGCCGTCCTTTCTTTCCTACGGCTACTGTTCGGTTTAGAAGAAGGACCGCGGGTGTGAGGAAGAAAACCCTGGGGGGTTAAGTGTAAAGCCCAAGACTCATATGAATAGTGACCTGAGGGTAGATCTGCGAGAGTTGAATCAGTTTAACCCTAGGGGTCTCGGTGCAAACTGGTTTTTCCAAAAAACCTTAAGTAAATCTGTTTTTTTTAAATTGGACATCAACTTTGAAAATGCATAACTTCTGTTTAAATCATCCAAATTTGGTCAAACCAATTTTGCCAAACTATAAACAATGTAACCTGTCTAAGAAAAATATAAAACCCCATATGAACTAAAAAAAATGTAAAGTTCTGATTTATTTTCAGTTTTGGCCAAAAGCTTAATAATAGCAAGAAAAATAGTTACACTATTTAACTGGGGTTAGAAAAATTTGGAGAAGTTTATATCTACCCACTGACCTAGTTAAAAATGTTAAACCTCTCTGTCTATTACATTAAGATAATTTTAACCCCTTATTCTATAATATGCTTAAGTTTAAGGAAAATAGAAAAAATGATATAAATGATGAACCAGAGAGCACACCTATTTTTGTTGAGATACTTAGTCAATGTAGTTCACTGGAAAAATGTAGCATACCCTGTTGTAGTGTAAAATAAGCAAGATACCTTTTAAATGAAGAAAATAGGGATAACTTAGAAAAAACCCTACAAAAATACCCCTAAGGTGAAACCTCCCCAAACCCTAGGATAACTAATGTGTTGATAATAAGAACTTAAGAAAAATCTGAAATCTGTTGTTTGATATTTTTCAAAAGACAAGTTAGTTCTAAGCACCCTTGTTGCACCAAAGTTTAGAAATTTACCACTAATTAACCATCATGTAGCTCTCTGTCATTTTTGGCACAAGAGCTTTTCATCACTACTAGAGGCCAGCAAAAATAACCATTAGGTCAGAAACCACTTTAATAAAGGACTTGTAGTGTAAAGTGGCCCATTTTGCCTAACCATTGTTATTTTTGTTTAAAGATTAGCTTTTATACTTTAAGCCTCAAATTATCAAAACAAGCTAGTATAGCCAGTGACAACCCACTGTAAATTTTACAGAATTTTTGGAAAGTTTTAAACTACCATCATAGTTCAAAACCCCTACTAGAAACCCTAGATAGGACTTAAAAAAAAGAAAATGGATGGTGGAATTTAATGTCCCCCTAAGACCTTTATAATTGTCCACTGGAATTTATAGAGGCAATACAAATCCAATGTGTTATTTTAGAAAGAAAACCTAAACCTAAAAGGTGATAAGTCTATGTATACCACTAGAAGGCCCTCGTAGCCAAGGAACCCTAAGTTAACTCTTAACTTAATTTTCTGTAGCTTAATGTTCTTAAATTTTGCATAATCATGACATACATGTTCATTGCATTTCGATAGACTGTAATCTTGCTGACGGAGAGTACGTCCTCGTGCCGGAGCAAGGAGCTGCCCAGGAGGTTGCCCCCGACCCAGCACCAGAGCCTGCACCAGAGGACCTGCCTGCCACTGCTTTGGAAGGCAAGCCCCGGTTTTATGCATAACCCGTTATTTATGCTATTTTACTCCACTTAATGATTGTAGGATTGATTGTGCACTTAGGTGTAGGAATTGTTTGAAGCCCTAGTTGCATGATCTCAGGAATCCTTTTGAGATGAATACTAGTATGACAGGTCGAGTAGCTGCTTTATTTAATTAGGGTCTCGGTAGAAGACGAGTGATTTTTCTAGCACTCGCGCGAGATCAGGAAGTTGATTGTACCCACTTTCACACTGTCAGGATACTAGTTGGTGGACCACAATCCATGGGGATTGGTTGTCCACGAGATGGAAAATGGAATAAGGATTAACGTGCGGATACCTGTGTCAAGCGTTTGAACGTACTAAACACATACCGAGAAATATGGTAAATCGGTAAACCTAGTACCTGATTGAACCTGCCAGTGGACATACCTCCTCACGCGACCTGAGACGTAGTCTCCCATTCCGGTTATGGTGGGTACAAGTGCGGTCACTGCACGACGGCCAGTCGGGGTCAGTGAGGCATTGTACGCCAAGGCGGTGAGCCCTGATCTGCTGCCAGGGAATCGATGGGGACGGTTGATATGTGTGGGGACGGAGTGCCCCTACATGTCGTGTGTTTAGGTTTACCTTGCAAGGATAAAACTCGATTCGAATCGTCTGCTTCTCGCAGCTAATGAGACTGCTTGATCCATTGTACTGCATTGAGTAAGAAGTGGAACTGTGATGAGATGATACAAAATGATGATTGCTAAAAATGCTTGCTACTATGTATGAGTAGATAGTACACTTTTAGCCTTAAGAGAGTCACACTTAATTTTGACAAAGTTAAAATCTTGATTCAGAAACTCAGCTAGTGCTTTTGGCAACCAAACCCCACAGCCAAACAGCTGCATGTCTAGAGGTAGAGGAGTATAGACTCCTCACACCGGGTAAGTCTAGCTGAGTATTAGTATACTCAGCCTTGCTTGTGGCATAATTTTTTACAGGTTCTCTGGAGGACATGGTTGCTGGAGTGACTTGGCCATCCACCCTGCCACCGGGTTGGACTGTCGAGTGGGACCCTGCCTCGGCTGAGGAGGAGCATGAGGAGTGATGGGACAGGCTTCCCCATCCCTCCATTTATTTACCGTTAGTTTATTTTCCGCTGCACTCCAAAAACAATGATGGTTACTTTTGCGAAAACTCCGATGATGACAATGGTGATGTAATAACCTAATACTCTTCCATGCATGGTTTTATGTTTTATTGTATTTGCTCTGTGACTCACCATCGAGTGAGACTGTGGTACTTGATCCTGTCAGTGGCCGTGTCGGACTAGATCCGAGGGATTGACGGGTTATTCCCATTTAAGTGTGGTCTAGCCTCTAAGGTCGGACTTAGGCACTTAAGTCGGAATAATTCGGGCAGTTCCGCCACAGCTGGTATCGGAGCTTGTACCACCACAGAGGAATCAATAAATCCTAAATACCATCCCTGTTCTAAAAGTAAAACTGGATAGAAACAATGTTGGATAGATAGTAGGGCGAACAGGATAGACCTAGGACGTGAAGCCTTAGGATAATAGAAGGATAGCTAGGTGGCTAAGTGACTAGGCCTTATAGGCCACTTTTACAGGATGGGACTTCTTCCCTATTCTTCTATTTTCTGGTGAGGTCGTTCAGGACGTGCGTGCATGCATTCTTAATTAAGTAAATAATTGACTAAATAAAAAGACTTAAAGGTGAAATAGCAGCCAACTAGGTCCCCAATACCTTTTTCTTTAACTAGAGGCAGGTTGAGTTTTGTTTTCCTTGTTCTTTTTACTTCTTTTTCTTTACTTACGCTTAACCGTGCACAGATGACTTCCCACGGATCCTCTGAGGATGGAGATGCACTGACCCACACTGACGGACTTGCACGAGAGGGTTTTCCCCCGCATCTTGTGGGAGGTGCTTCAGGGGGCAGGATATTTGACACCCCCTCAGTACACGGTGCAGCAGTTCGAGAAGCACCGGGTACCCCGCTGCCGGGTAAGGATGACCTTGGAGCCTCATCCCCTGCAGCCAGGCTGGCGTTCACTGGACTCCGAGTCCTATGGATACCGGGCTGAGGACACTGTTGAGGCTATCGCTCTGCATGGACTGACCACCTTCTGTGGATTTCACCCCTTGGAGTTGGCTACCCACCCCATTGGGTTGTTCCCTGCGGAAAAGGAGGACGACCCGATGTGGAAGGACCAGGTGGAGCATGCCAAGGACATCTGGGCTCTCTACCCAGGCCATACCGCTCACTTGTCTGTGCGATGCATGAATGCTCTGTATCGTCTGCAAGTGATGCGTGGGGAGGCCATGTCCCACCTGATGGCATTGCTGGAGGACACCAAGATCACCCTGGATAACAGGGAGGAGCTCGTGGTGGACTTATCCCAGGAGCTGGTGGAGAAAGATTTACAGGTGGAGCAGCTGACTGACGAGATTCATGAGTTGGAAGAGCTGGTGGGCACCAGGGAGAATACCATCGAGGTCCTCGAGGATCAGCTCCTCAACACTCAGCAGCAGTTAGCAGAGGCTAATGCGCATCTGGACATGCATCACCAAGAGATCCATGATGCGGAGGCTGACGAGGACGTTGACATCGAGGGAGGAGACGAGTCTGCCTCCAGTGTAGACACCGCTGGCTCAGGGAGACCACCTTCCCCCGAGTCTAGCGTCGCCTCGTTCGCTCAGTAGAGGCCAGACTAATGCTAGAAATTGGTGATAGTTGGACTCCTCGCTAGCATAGCTTTTGCACCCTTAGGGTACTAGGCTAGGTAGAGTTGAGTCTTTTGATCCTTGATGTAACCGGTACTAAAACTCTTTTGGATGTTTAGGGATGACTGATGGTAATTTAAATTCGGATGGAAGGATCATGTTTTCATTTGTTTTATTTGGAATCTATCAATTACTTTGACTCCCCTACCATGTTCGAACCTTAAGCTTGGAGATGTGTTATTAAGCAACCATGTGGCTTTTTCAGATGGCTGGGAGAGCGCGCCGTGGACAGAATGAGCACGTTCCTCCACCGCCACCGCCTCCCACTCTGCAGGAGCTCATGGCCCAGCAGAATGAGATTCTGAGGCAGCTAGCTCAGCGGCAGCCACCACCTCAGCAGTATGGTGGAGACCATCAGCGTCACCCCCGTCGCTGCTACTTACCAGGAGTTTCTCAGCACCCAGCCGCCATTGTTTACCAGGTCGGAGGACCCACTGGATGCAGATGTGTGGTTGAGGGTGGTAGAATCCAAGTTCCCATTGCTCCATGGGGCTTGCTCGGAGGCCACCAAGGTCAGGTTCGCCACCCAGCAGCTTCGCGGACCCGCAAGAACTTGGTGGGACCATTTTCTGGCTATGCAGCCGGATGGCAGAGAGGTGGAGTGGAGGGAGTTCAAGGCCGCTTTCAGAGGGCATCATATTCCCGCTGGCATCATGGACCGGAAGCTCAATGAGTTTCTGGCACTCACTCAGGGCAGCAGGACAGTGTTACAGTATGCCCAGGCCTTCAACGATCTGTGTCAGTATGCCGGATACCATGCAGATACAGATGAGAAGAAGCGAGACCGGTTCAGGAGAGGGCTCAGCACCAAGCTCCGTGACCGTCTCAACACCGTCCGGGCCAACAGTTACAATGAGTTGGTCAACATGGCCATCTCCCAGGAAGACTGCATCTTGGCTCGGCAGGCGGAGAAGAAGAGGAAGACCCCTGTGGCAGGACCCTCGTCTCAGCCACAGCGCTTCAGGATTGTGTCTGACTCACAGAGCAGGGGACCCCAGCAGCAGCAAGGAAGGTGGGTGATCAGGCCCCCTCAGCAGCAGCAGCAGCAGGCACCCAACCGTGCCCAATTCCCCGTTCAGAGGAACAACCAGCAGCAGCAGTACCGCCAGGCTAATGATAACCGGTGTTTCACTTGTGGCAGTACTGGGCACTATGCCAAGAATTGTCCCAAGAATCAGCAGAGGCAGGGGCAAAATGTCAACCAGAACCAGGGGAAGAGGCAGAAAGTGCAAGTAAGGCAGGGCAAGCTGAACTTCACTACAATGGCTGACATTCCAGAGGGAGCACCCGTCATGACTGGTATCTTTACAGTTTTAAATTTTCCTGCTATTGTTCTTTTTGATTCTGGTGCTTCACATAGTTTTGTCAGTGCCAAATTTAGTGTCAAGTGCCAGCTGCCTTTTTGCCACACCCACGGGGCTATTACCATTTCAACCCCGGGAGGCAGGATTGCCACAAATCAACTCAGCAGGCATGTGCCCATAAAGTTTGGTAGTTTGATAGTTAAAACTGACCTTCTTATCTTGGGACTGGATAGTGTGGATATCATCTTGGGAACTGATTGGTTGACCAAACATCAGGCAATATTGGATATTGCAGCCAGAGCCATTGAAATTCATTCTCCTGCTTATGGCGAGACTGTTTTGTATTTACCCAACCAGGGTGATGCCCAGTCTTGTGCCTTTGTTATGGCAGAGTCTCCAGTAAGGCAGATCCCAGTGGTCTACGACTACCCCGACATTTTCCCGGATGAATTGCCAGGAATGCCACCTGACCGAGACATTGAGTTTGCCAATGAATTGCAACCCGGGACTGCTCCTATCTCCAAGAGACCTTATAGGATGCCTCCCGCGGAGTTGGCAGAACTGAAGAAACAATTGCAAGAATTGCTGGACAAGGGGTTTATTCGTCCAAGCACTTCACCATGGGGATGTCCAGCATTATTTGTGAAGAAAAAGGATGAGAGTTTGAGGATGTGTGTTGACTACCGCCCTCTCAATGCGGTGACTATCAAGAACAAGTACCCGTTACCCCGCATTGATGTTCTATTTGATCAATTGGTGGGAGCCAAGGTATTCTCCAAGATAGACCTTCGCTCGGGCTACCATCAGATCAAGATCCGTGCCAGTGACATTCCCAAGACGGCTTTCTCTACCAGATATGGGCTCTATGAGTTTTTGGTAATGTCTTTTGGGCTAACCAATGCCCCGGCTTATTTCATGTACTTGATGAACTCGGTATTCATGCCAGAGCTGGACAAGTTTGTGGTTGTCTTCATTGATGACATTCTGGTTTACTCCAAGAATGAGGCTGAGCACACTAAACATCTGCGTATCGTGCTTCAGAGACTTCGCGACCATCAGTTATATGCTAAGTTGTCCAAGTGTGAGTTCTGGCTGAAAGAAATAAAATTCTTGGGTCACACAATTTCTCAGGATGGGATATCAGTTGACCCTGAGAAGGTGCGAGAAGTGATGGACTGGAAACCCCCGACTACAGTGAAGCAGATTAGGAGTTTTCTGGGATTGGCAGGGTATTACCGACGATTTATTCCGGATTTCTCTAGAATTGCCAAGCCAATGACTGAACTGTTGAAAAAGGGAGCCAAATTTGTGTGGAGCCAAAAATGTGAGGATGCTTTTCATACCCTGAGGCAACAATTGACAACAGCTCCAGTGCTAGCTCAGCCGGATAATACCAAGCCATTTGAAGTTTATTGTGATGCTTCTGGGACAGGATTGGGTTGTGTGTTGATGCAAGAGAACAGAGTGATTGCTTATGCTTCCCGAGCCCTTAGACCTCATGAGCAGAACTACCCGACCCATGATCTGGAGTTGGCAGCAGTAGTTCATGCTCTCAAGATATGGAGACACTACTTGATGGGAGCTCACTGTAACATTTACACCGATCACAAGAGCCTCAAGTACATTTTCACTCAGGCAGATCTAAATATGAGACAGAGGAGATGGTTGGAATTAATCAAGGACTATGATTTGGAGGTGCATTACCATCCTGGCAAGGCAAATGTTGTGGCAGATGCTTTGAGCCGAAAGGCTCAATGTAATTGCATGAACATGGATGCAAGAGTCACCACCTTGTGTGATGAGTTGTGCAAACTGAACCTGGAAGTTGTTCCTTCCGGTGAATTGGGATATATTGCAGTGGAACCCACACTGCAAGAACAAATAGCTCAGGCAAAGTTTGGGGATAAGGGTGTTCAGATCATCAAGGATATGATCAAGCAAAAGGCCGAGAAATACAAGTGTTTCCGTCAGGACAGCAAGGGAATTTTATGGTTTGAAGATCGATTGGTTGTTCCCAAGAATCTAGAGCTCAGAAGGAAGATATTGGATGAAGCTCACCTTTCTAAGTTCTCCATGCACCCTGGTAGCAGTAAGATGTACCATGATCTCAGACCCCTTTATTGGTGGACCAGGATGAAGAGGGAAATTGCCAAGTACGTTTCAGAATGTGACACTTGTCAGAGAGTAAAAGCTAGTCATCTGAAAGCAGCAGGCCCTTTGCAACCCCTTCCCATACCATCGTGGAAATGGGAGGACATTTGCATGGACTTCATAGTGGGATTACCCAATACCTCCCGGCACCATGATTCCATATGGGTTATTGTGGATAGATTGACCAAGACTGCTCATTTCTTGCCAGTACACACCACCCACAAGACAGAGAAGTACGCAGAGATTTATGTTGATCAGATAGTAAGGTTGCATGGTATGCCAAAAACCATTGTATCTGACAGAGGAGCACTGTTTGTGGCACGCTTTTGGGAGAAACTGCAAGAATCACTTGGAACCCAAGTAATCCGAAGCTCAGCCTATCACCCTCAGACTGATGGCCAGACAGAAAGGGTGAATCAGATTTTGGAAGACATGTTGCGGGCATGTGCACTACATTATGGGAAGGATTGGGATAAGTGTCTGTCTTTAGCAGAGTTTTCTTACAATAACAGTTATCAGTCCAGTCTGAAGATGGCACCTTTTGAGGCATTATATGGGAGAAGATGCAGAACCCCGCTAAATTGGTCTCAAGCAGGGGAAAGGGAAATTTTTGGGCCAGATTTGGTGCTTGAAGCAGAGGCAAAGGTTAGAATTATCAAGAAGAACCTAGAAGCTGCGCAGGCCAGACAAAAGAGTTATCATGACAAGAGGCGGAAGCCTCTACAGTTTGCGGTGGGAGATCATGTCTATCTTAAGGTATCACCAACCAAGGGTATCCAAAGATTTGGGATCAAGGGCAAGTTGGCCCCTCGCTACATTGGGCCTTATAAGATCAAGAAAAGTTGTGGACCCGTAGCCTACCAATTGGAATTACCATCCCATATGTCCGCAGTTCACAATGTGTTCCATGTGTCTCAGCTGCGGAAATGTGTTCGTCTACCCACTGAAGTGCTACCAGAACCAGACATTGAGATAGAACCAGACTTGTCCTACCAGGAGTACCCCGTCAAGGTATTGGATCAGAAGGAAAGATCAACTCGGGCAAGGTCGATCAGAATGTATAAGGTTCAGTGGAGTCATCATTCAGCAGAAGAAGCTACGTGGGAGACAGAGGATTTTCTACGCTCTCGCTTCCCCGACTTTCTACCCAAGGAAGCCGGTACGTAACCCCGAAACCTACCCCCACCTGCCCTTTGAATACAATTATAAGAAAAACTTAGATAACAAGGATAGTCTAAGTTATGGATACAACTTAAGAAGGGCTTCCTTCTGAAGTTGCAAAGAGGATGACATTCGAAGAACAGTTAACAAGAGAAACTTGTGTAAAGGAGAAACACCACCATCACCCCCCTCAAGCACCCCTCCAAGGAACTCTACCTAAATCTCGGGACGAGATTCCTTTAAGGGGGGAGGGTTGTAACACCCAGGTGTTACCCTGGCTAGAGCCACTTGGCACTAGAAGCTGTGATCACAAAAGATAAAGGCTTAGGGCAGCACCTAAGAACCTTGGGGCTCATGTGCTGATTAAGTTGCCCATGACATAAGAAACATTACCCTAAGACTTTGCACACTTACTATCTTGGACAATAGGGGGGAGAAGAACCCTAGCTCTCTCCAAAGCCCTACCTTCCAAAACCCTAAGTAAGAGGGGGGAGAGAATGATCAAGTGGGTAAAGCATGTGTAACTTTTACCCAAACCCTAAGTAACATTATAACCATCTTTTTGGAGAGGGAAATTTTGCAAAAAAGCCCCTGGAGAAACCCCATTTCAAATCTCCAAGTGGAGAGAGAGCTAGAGCTCTCTATTTCTCTCTAAGTCACATTTTAGCCCTAATTCAAAGACCAGCCGTGTTCACTTTGAAAATGGCGCCAAAACCACTTGGGTTCTATACCAAAAATGTGCTATACCACTTAAGGCACCCCCTGGAAAAATTTGAAGCCGAGACTTGGACGTTTGACAGCACTTGACATCAGTTTTGTCACTGAGTGGGCAGTGAGACAAACCAAACTTGGCGCCGGTCTATCTCCTAACCTAGGGCGTATCCTTCCTTGGAACTCACATGAAATAGGTAGCTCTAGGTGCAGGGAAGAGATCTTTCACAGTCGACATGGCGAGATTCGTACGCTTGGCCGCTCAGCAGAGCGAAGAACACGGGCAGAAGCAAAGCGCCACGTGTTCGACGCGCTCTGAGCTCGCCAGAGCACGCCCGCGCGCGCCCCTCGCGCCCGCGTCGCGCCAAACGGCTAAGCCAGCGCCCTGGTCTGCGCCCGCGCCTATAAAACCCTCCCGAGCGTCGACCATACCCGTCCGCACCCACCCGACCCTCGCCGGAGCTTGGTTCGCCGTCGTTGGCCCGTGCGCAGCCGTCCGCGGCCACCCAGTCCCCCTGCCACCGTAGACCGGCCCGCTCCGCCATCTCCAGCCCCGTCCAGCCCTCGGAGAAGCTTGTGCACCCCTCTGCGAGACTCCCCGAGCAAGGAATCGGAGTTTCCTTCACCGGAGAAGCCAGTCCACCCACGCCGGAGCACTTAACCTCGCCGGAGTTCGTGGACCGGGTAATCCACTCAGCCATTCTTCGATTCCTTGTGCACACAGTCGCTGCGTGACCCCGTGAAGCTCACCGTGCCCTTGGATTGGACCAGATCGCCGTGTTTTGGCCGGTATACTCGCCGCCGACGAGGACCCCCGCCTGCGCTCGTGGACCAGGCGATTCCGGCCACCTCCGACGACGAGCCGTACCTCGACGTGACCGCCAGAGCCTCCCCGAGCCGACCCCACCCTTCGCCGGACCTCCCTCGCCGCCGGTAAGCCGCGCCGTCCTTTCTTTCCTACGGCTACTGTTCGGTTTAGAAGAAGGACCGCGGGTGTGAGGAAGAAAACCCTGGGGGGTTAAGTGTAAAGCCCAAGACTCATATGAATAGTGACCTGAGGGTAGATCTGCGAGAGTTGAATCAGTTTAACCCTAGGGGTCTCGGTGCAAACTGGTTTTTCCAGAAAACCTTAAGTAAATCTGTTTTTTTTAAATTGGACATCAACTTTGAAAATGCATAACTTCTGTTTAAATCATCCAAATTTGGTCAAACCAATTTTGCCAAACTATAAACAATGTAACCTGTCTAAGAAAAATATAAAACCCCATATGAACTAAAAAAAAATGTAAAGTTCTGATTTATTTTCAGTTTTGGCCAAAAGCTTAATAATAGCAAGAAAAATAGTTACACTATTTAACTGGGGTTAGAAAAATTTGGAGAAGTTTATATCTACCCACTGACCTAGTTAAAAATGTTAAACCTCTCTGTCTATTACATTAAGATAATTTTAACCCCTTATTCTATAATATGCTTAAGTTTAAGGAAAATAGAAAAAATGATATAAATGATGAACCAGAGAGCACACCTATTTTTGTTGAGATACTTAGTCAATGTAGTTCACTGGAAAAATGTAGCATACCCTGTTGTAGTGTAAAATAAGCAAGATACCTTTTAAATGAAGAAAATAGGGATAACTTAGAAAAAACCCTACAAAAATACCCCTAAGGTGAAACCTCCCCAAACCCTAGGATAACTAATGTGTTGATAATAAGAACTTAAGAAAAATCTGAAATCTGTTGTTTGATATTTTTCAAAAGACAAGTTAGTTCTAAGCACCCTTGTTGCACCAAAGTTTAGAAATTTACCACTAATTAACCATCATGTAGCTCTCTGTCATTTTTGGCACAAGAGCTTTTCATCACTACTAGAGGCCAGCAAAAATAACCATTAGGTCAGAAACCACTTTAATAAAGGACTTGTAGTGTAAAGTGGCCCATTTTGCCTAACCATTGTTATTTTTGTTTAAAGATTAGCTTTTATACTTTAAGCCTCAAATTATCAAAACAAGCTAGTATAGCCAGTGACAACCCACTGTAAATTTTACAGAATTTTTGGAAAGTTTTAAACTACCATCATAGTTCAAAACCCCTACTAGAAACCCTAGATAGGACTTAAAAAAAAGAAAATGGATGGTGGAATTTAATGTCCCCCTAAGACCTTTATAATTGTCCACTGGAATTTATAGAGGCAATACAAATCCAATGTGTTATTTTAGAAAGAAAACCTAAACCTAAAAGGTGATAAGTCTATGTATACCACTAGAAGGCCCTCGTAGCCAAGGAACCCTAAGTTAACTCTTAACTTAATTTTCTGTAGCTTAATGTTCTTAAATTTTGCATAATCATGACATACATGTTCATTGCATTTCGATAGACTGTAATCTTGCTGACGGAGAGTACGTCCTCGTGCCGGAGCAAGGAGCTGCCCAGGAGGTTGCCCCCGACCCAGCACCAGAGCCTGCACCAGAGGACCTGCCTGCCACTGCTTTGGAAGGCAAGCCCCGGTTTTATGCATAACCCGTTATTTATGCTATTTTACTCCACTTAATGATTGTAGGATTGATTGTGCACTTAGGTGTAGGAATTGTTTGAAGCCCTAGTTGCATGATCTCAGGAATCCTTTTGAGATGAATACTAGTATGACAGGTCGAGTAGCTGCTTTATTTAATTAGGGTCTCGGTAGAAGACGAGTGATTTTTCTAGCACTCGCGCGAGATCAGGAAGTTGATTGTACCCACTTTCACACTGTCAGGATACTAGTTGGTGGACCACAATCCATGGGGATTGGTTGTCCACGAGATGGAAAATGGAATAAGGATTAACGTGCGGATACCTGTGTCAAGCGTTTGAACGTACTAAACACATACCGAGAAATATGGTAAATCGGTAAACCTAGTACCTGATTGAACCTGCCAGTGGACATACCTCCTCACGCGACCTGAGACGTAGTCTCCCATTCCGGTTATGGTGGGTACAAGTGCGGTCACTGCACGACGGCCAGTCGGGGTCAGTGAGGCATTGTACGCCAAGGCGGTGAGCCCTGATCTGCTGCCAGGGAATCGATGGGGACGGTTGATATGTGTGGGGACGGAGTGCCCCTACATGTCGTGTGTTTAGGTTTACCTTGCAAGGATAAAACTCGATTCGAATCGTCTGCTTCTCGCAGCTAATGAGACTGCTTGATCCATTGTACTGCATTGAGTAAGAAGTGGAACTGTGATGAGATGATACAAAATGATGATTGCTAAAAATGCTTGCTACTATGTATGAGTAGATAGTACACTTTTAGCCTTAAGAGAGTCACACTTAATTTTGACAAAGTTAAAATCTTGATTCAGAAACTCAGCTAGTGCTTTTGGCAACCAAACCCCACAGCCAAACAGCTGCATGTCTAGAGGTAGAGGAGTATAGACTCCTCACACCGGGTAAGTCTAGCTGAGTATTAGTATACTCAGCCTTGCTTGTGGCATAATTTTTTACAGGTTCTCTGGAGGACATGGTTGCTGGAGTGACTTGGCCATCCACCCTGCCACCGGGTTGGACTGTCGAGTGGGACCCTGCCTCGGCTGAGGAGGAGCATGAGGAGTGATGGGACAGGCTTCCCCATCCCTCCATTTATTTACCGTTAGTTTATTTTCCGCTGCACTCCAAAAACAATGATGGTTACTTTTGCGAAAACTCCGATGATGACAATGGTGATGTAATAACCTAATACTCTTCCATGCATGGTTTTATGTTTTATTGTATTTGCTCTGTGACTCACCATCGAGTGAGACTGTGGTACTTGATCCTGTCAGTGGCCGTGTCAGACTAGATCCGAGGGATTGACGGGTTATTCCCATTTAAGTGTGGTCTAGCCTCTAAGGTCGGACTTAGGCACTTAAGTCGGAATAATTCGGGCAGTTCCGCCACAGGTAGGGTAATGATGGCGCCTCCTGTCGACGTGGTCGGTCCGCGCCCTAGGTTGGGCGATGTGGAGGCTCCTCCGAGGTCGAGGTCGAGTCTGTCTTCCGTGGCCGTGGTCGAGTCCGAGCCCCTGGGTCGGGCGAGGCGGAGACCGTTGGCTGAGGCCAGAGCTGAGTCCGAGCCCTGGGGTCGGGCGAAGCGGAGTTCGTCGTCTTCCGGGGTTGAGCCCGAGTCCGAGCCCTGGGTCGGGCAGAGCGGAGTTCGCCGTCTTCCGGGGCTGAGCCCGAGTCCGAGCCCTGGGTCGGGCGGAGCAGAGTTCGCCGTCTTCTGGGGCTGAGCCCGAGTCCGAGCCCTAGGTCGAGTGGAGCGGAGTTCGCCGTCTTCCGGGGCTGAGCCCGAGTCCGAGCCCTGGGTCGGGCGGAGCGGAGTTCGCTGTCTTCCGAGGCTGAGCCCGGGGTCGGGCGGAGCGGAGTTCACCGTCTTCCGGGGCTGAGCCCGAGTCCGAACCTTGGGGTCGGGCGAGGCGGAGTTTCCTATGACGCCCGAGGCCGGCCTTGGCTGCTGTCAGCCTCACTCCGTCGGGTGGCTCAGCAGTCGAAGCGGCGCAGGCGGCGCTGTCCTCTTGTCAGACCGGTCAGTAGAGCAGCGAAGTGACCGTGGTCACTTCGGCTCTGTCGACTGGTGGGCGTGCGTTAGGACAAAGGTGTCAGGCCACCTTTGCATTAAATGCCCCTGCGATTTGGTCGGTCGGCGTGGCGATGTGGCCAAGGTTGCTTCTCGGTGAAGACTGGGCCTCGGGCGAGCCGATAGTGTGCCCGTTGCTGGAGGGGGGTCCTTGGGCGAGACGTAGGTTCTCCAGGGTCGGCTTCCCTTTCCCGAGGCTAGGCTCGGGCGAGGCACGATCATGTCCCTTGAATGGACCGATCCTTGACTTATTCGCAACCATCATGCGTTTGCAGCTTTGTGCTGATGGGGGTTACCAGCTGAGATTTAGGGGTCTTGAGGGTACCCCTAATTATGGTCCTCGACACTAAGATTGATGAATTAAAATCTTGCAAACCCTCTACATCTAGTGTTGATCATGTTACTATTTGTACTAGATGTAGAGACATTAATGTTGATGCTATTCATGATCACCTAGCTTTAATTAAACAACAAAATGATCATATAGCACAACTAACTAGTAAAATTAATGAACATGAGATAGAAAATGAAAAATTTAAATTTGCTAGGAGCATGCTCTATAATGGGAGACGCCCTGGCATTAAGGATGGCATTGGCTTCTAACAGGGAGACAATGTCAAGCTTAATGCCCCTAAGAGATTGTCCAATTTTGTTAAGGGTAAGGCTCCCATGGCACAGGATAACGAGGGTTACATTTTATATCCTGTTGGTTATCCTGAGCATAAAATTAGGAGAATTCATTCTAGGAAGTCTCATTCTGTTTCTCATCATGCTTTTATGTATAAGAATGATACATCTAGTTCTAGGCATTCTACCCATGTTAAAATGCCTAAAAAGAAAACTCCTACTGCATCAAATGAACCTAATGTTTCGTTTAAGACTTTTGGTGCATCTTATGTGCTGACTAACAAATCAGACAAAGTAGTTACCAAATATATTGGGGCCAAACACAAGGGATCAAAGACTTGTGTTTGGGTACCCAAGGTACTTGTTTCTAATGTGAAAGGACCGAAGACCGTTTGGGTACTTAAGAACAAGGCCTAAACTTGTTTTGCAGGTTTATGCATCCGGGGGCTCAAGTTGGATAATTGATAGCGGGTGCACAAACCACATGACAGGGGAGAAAAGGATGTTCTCCTCCTATGAGAAAAACGAAGATCCCCAAAGAGCTATCACATTCAGGGATGGGAATCAAGGTTTGGTCAAAGGACATGGTAAAATTGCAATATCTCCTGACCACTCTATTTTTAATGTTTTTCTTGTAGATTCTTTAGATTATAATTTGCTTTCAGTTTCTCAATTATGCAGAATGGGTTACAACTGTCTTTTTACAGATTTAGGTGTTACTGTCTTTAGAAGAAGTGATGACTCAGTAGCATTTAAGGGAGTATTAGAGGGTCAGCTATACTTAGTTGATTTTAATAGAGCTGAACTCGATACTTGTTTAATTGCTAAGACTAATATGGGTTGGCTCTGGCATCGCCGACTAGCCCATGTTGGGATGAAGAATCTTCACAAGCTTCTAAAGGGAGAACACATTTTGGGACTAACCAATGTTCATTTTGAGAAAGACAGGGTTTGTAGCGCATGTCAAGCAGGAAAGCAAGTTGGTGTTCACCATCTACACAAGAACATAATGACAACGGACAGGCCACTGGAACTACTCCACATGGATCTATTCGGCCCGATAGCTTACATAAGCATTAGCGGGAGTAAGTACTGTCTAGTAATTGTGGATGACTATTCTCGCTTCACTTGGGTGTTCTTTTTGTAGGAAAAATCACAAACCCAAGAGACCTTAAAGGGATTCTTGAGACGGGCTCAAAATGAGTTCGGATTAAGGATCAAGAAAATAAGAAGCGACAACGAGACGGAGTTCAAGAACTCTCAAATAGAAGGCTTTCTTGAAAAGGAGGGCATCAAGCATGAGTTCTCTTCTCCCTACACACCACAACAAAATAGTGCAGTGGAGAGGAAGAATATAACTCTATTGGACATGGCAAGAACCATGATTGATGAGTACAAGACTCCGGACCGGTTTTCGGCTGAGGCGATTAACACCGCCTGCTACTCCATCAACCGACTCTACCTTCACTGAATCCTCAAGAAGACATCTTATGAACTCCTCACCGGTAAAAAGCCTAATGTTTCATATTTTAGAGTCTTTGGTAGCAAATGTTTTATTCTTGTTAAAATAGGAAGAAAATCTAAATTTGCTCCTAAGGCTGTAGAAGGCTTTTTACTTGGTTATGACTCAAACACAAGGGCATATAGAGTCTTCAACAAATCCACTGGATCAGTTGAGGTTTCTTGTGACATTGTGTTTGATGAGACTAATGGCTGTCAAGTAGAGCAAGTTGATCTTGATGAGCTAGATGATGAAGAGGCTCCGTGCGTCGCGCTAAGGAACATGTCCATTGGGGATGTGTGTCCTAAGGAATCCGAAGAGCCTCCACAAGCACAAGATCAACCATCATCGTCAAATCAAGCATCTCCACCAACTCAAGATTAGAATCAGGCTCAAGACAATGAAGAAGAAGATCAAGAAGATGGGCCACCTCAAGAGGAGGACAATGATCAAGGGGGAGATGACAATGATCAAGACAAAGAAGATGATCAAGAAATACAGGGTCAAAGACCGCCACACCCAAGAGTCCACCAAGCGATTCAAAGAGATCACCCCATGAACTCCATCCTCGGCAATATTCATAAGGGGGTAACCACTCAATCTCGTGTCGCTCATTTTTGTGAACATTACTCTTTTGTGTCCTCTATTGAGCCATACATGGTGGAAGATGCATTAAGAGATTCAGATTGGGTGTTGGCAATGCAAGAGGAGCTCAACAACTTCACGAGGAATGAGGTATGACATTTAGTTCCACGTCCTAACCAAAATGTTGTGGGAACCAAGTGGGTATTCCGCAACAAGCAAGATGAGCATGGTGTGGTGACAAGGAACAAAGCCCGACTTGTAGCCAAGGGATATTCACAAGTCGAAGGTTTGGATTTCAGTGAACCTATGCACCCGTAGCTAGGCTTGATTCAATTCGTATATTACTTGATTATGATACTTACCATGGCTTTAACCTCTACGAAATGGACGTGAAAAGTGCCTTCCTCAATGTACCAATCAAGGAAGAGGTCTATGTTGGGTCTACTGTTCCTGCCCGAGGCTGGGCTTGAGTGAGGCGAGATCGCGTCCCATGAGTGGACGGAGCCTTGACCTGAATTGCGCCCATCAGGCTCTGCAGCTTGTGCTGATGGTGATTACCAGCCGAGTTTAGGAGTGTTGGGGGTACCCCTAATTATGGTCCCTGACACAATTCTAAGTAACCTTTGCACTTACATTATGTAAACTAGTTCAATTATGCACTTCTATATTTGCTTTGGTTTGTGTTGGCATCAATCACCAAAAAGGGGGAGATTGAAGGGGAAATAGGCTTACACCTTTTCCTAAATTAATTTTGGTGGTTGAATTGCCCAACACAAATAATTGGACTAACTAGTTTGCTCTAGATTATGAGTTCTACAGGTGCCAAAGGTTCACAACAAACCAATAAAAAGACCGAGAAAGGATTCAAAAATAGAGAGCTAAAGTCAGCCGAAGTGTGCCCTGGTCTGGCGCACCGGACTGTCCAGTGTGCCACCAGACAGTGTCCGGTGCACCAGGGACTCCAACTCCGAACTGCTCACCTTCGGGAATTCTGGAGGACGCTCCGCTATAATTCACCGGACTGTCCGGTGAAGCACCGAACAGTGTCCGGTGGCGCACCGGACTGTCCGGTGTGCCAGCGGAGCAACGGCTACTTCGCGCCAACGGTCATCTGTAGAAGACATTAAATGCGCTACAGTGCGCGCCAGAGTCAGAGCAGAGCCTGATGGCGCACCGGACACTGAACAGTGCCTGTCCGGTGCGCCACCGGACTGTCCGGTGGACCAGAAGACAGAAGCTCCAACGGTCGGAATCCAATGGTTTGGTGACGTGGCAGGCGCACCGAACAGTGTCCGGTGGCGCACCGGACTATCCGGTGCGCCATGCGACAGCAGCCTTCACCAAACGGCTAGTTTGGTGGTTGGGGCTATAAATACCCCCAACCACCCACCATTCATGGCATCCAAGTTTTCTGACTTCCCACACCTTACAAGAGCTATAGCATTCAATACAAGACACACCAAAGAGATCAAATCCTCTCCCAAGTCCTTAGTTCATTCCAAATCAAATAGTGACTTGAGAGAGAGTGACTTATGTTCAATTGAGCTCTTGCGCTTGGATTGCTTCTTTTTCTCATTCTTTCTTGTGATCAACTCAATTGTAACCGAGGCAAGAGACACCAATTGTGTGGTGGTCCTTGCGGGGACTTTGTGTCCTATTTGATTGAGAAGAGAAGCTCACTCGGTCTAAGTGACCGTTTGAGAGAGGGAAAGGGTTGAAAGAGACCCGGTCTTTGTAACCACCTCAACGGGGAGTAGGTTTGCAAGAACCGAACCTCGGTAAAACAAATCCTTGCGTCTCACTCTTTATTTTGCTTGCGATTTGTTTTTCGCCCTCTCTCTCAGACTCGTTCATATTTCTAACGCTAACCCGGCTTGTAGTTGTGCTTAAGTTTATTGTTGGGGACTTGTTCTCAAATGCTAAGAGTTAAGAACAAGGCAACATAAAAAGTGTTAAGTGTTAAAGTCCTTCGTCCTTCGAAGCATTATGTCCCTTCGGGAAATAATGAGTTTCGGACGAAGGTCACAAGAGACATACCTTCGTAAATATAACAAGTAATGACGAAGGATTCATATAAAGCATGAAATATAATATAGACATCATCATAGAATCATTTCTATTTTATTAACATGGACAAATAGAAATGATTTCAAATTACAAATATACCTTCGGTCCTGAGAGAAGGTAAAAAGTACAAGTGTGACGCAAAAGCAAATGCCAAGTCAGCGTGAACAGTACGGGAGTACTGTTCATCTATTTATAGACGCGGGACGCAGCCCACGTAAAATTACATTCATGTCCATTACATTTGCCAATGACTTATGGAAATCTGTCAAGGCCCAAGTAGTCTTTTTCATCTTTAAGTCGGTTCCCCTTTCTGCTATCGCGACGAAGCTTCCCTGCGCACAGTTTCGGCTGTGCACCATCCTTCGTGGAGCTTGGTAATCAGCCCGTCCTCCATTTTAATCCCCCTTCGTCTGGTTCAGGCTTCGTCCTGACCGTACTTCATGTTCATAATTCTGAGTCCAAAGATACCTGTTCACATAATCCACTTGGAAAACATTGTCAAATCATGTTTTTGAGGACCTTCGGAGGACGAAGGCCCCCAACAGTAGCCCCTCGCAATATTAATTTGTTAATGATAAATTCAGATTGCGATATGGACGAAGGCCTTGAGCCGAAGGTCCGAAAAAACACCTTCCCTTTGCTAGAATAGCAACATTCACTGACAAGCGGGGTCTTTCGATTTTCAACGCCCTGGGGGTATAAATAAGATCATACCGCAAACTTATTTGGTACGCACACTTGCCATCTGCTTCAGCCTACTAAATTTTTAGCTCTTGTGCACTAAGATTTGCTGATCTTTTTGATTTTGAAGCTTCGACCTTGAAAACAGTTTTTAGCGTTTCCGAAGATGTCTGAAGGTAAAAAGATCCCTGCTGAGACGAAGCTGAGTCTCGACGAAGAGAAGAACTTGGGGTTCCTTATAGCGATGGCGGAGACCAATACGGAGAAAATCACTAAGGAGATTCTTGAAGGTTTGTCCGAAGATACTGGTGACAGCGACAGTTATGATGTAGAAAGTGGTGGGGAAGAGTCCGAAGATCGGCCATGGCGGCCAAGTCACACGGTTTTCGGGAAAACCACTATTAAGCAGAATCATATTGATAATATGAGGGGGAGGTATTTTCGAGATATATCTATTGTGAGGGTTGATGCTGGAGAAAAGACTTCTCCCACCCCCAAAGAAGATGAAGTCGTAATCTTCCGAAGCTTTCTCAAGGCTGGGCTTCGATTCCCCCTAAGCAACTTTGTTGTTGAAGTCCTGAAGACATTTCAAGTCTACCTTCATCAAATTACTCCCGAAGCTATCATAAGAATGGGGATGTTTGTCTGGGCTGCGAAAAGCCAAGGTTTAGAACCAAATGCTAAAAGCTTTTGCAACATTCATGAGTTGTTATATGAGACGAAGCCCTGGGGGAAAGAACAATATCACAACAACTTTGGGTGTTACAGCTTCGGTGCCCGCTCCGGGTCAAGCCGCCCTGTGCCGACCTTTCGGAAGAGGTGGCCCGGAGCCTGGATGACTGAATGGTTCTATGTAAAGAATGACTTAACGGCGCAAGAAGATGTCAAGAGTATCATTATGCGCCCCATCTGGCAACGCTTCGGACTTCGAAGGCCGAAGGTTGAAATGGATGAAGCAGCCGAGGAATGCCAAAGAGCCTTCGGCGTAGTCTGCTCTTTTATTGGGACAAGGGACTTGATTCAAGAACATATTGCCTTCAGGGTGTGGCCACTTGCAGGAAAGTGGGAAATGCCGACGGAGACAATCAAGGGGTCCGACGAAGGCGGACTAGTCAGACTGAAATACACATTCAAATACGGGGATAAGTTTGTTGAACCTGATGACGACTGGTTGAAAAGCATTGAAACATTAAGTGACGAACTGCTTGGGGCATATTCGAAGGCCGAGAACACTGCGTTATCAGTAGCCTTCGGAGGCCGAAAGAAGAAAAGGCTCAACCGGGTATTTGACGCAGTCGGGTTTGTCTACCCTGACTATCACTATCCGGTATTGGGTCGCAAAAGAAAAAATACTTCTCCTGCGACAGAAGCTACCACGAGTGCCACTAGCGAGCCAGCGCCGCAAAGGAAAAAGATGAAGGTGCTCACCCACCGAGCGCGTTTTATTGAGCCGACCACAGTGCCAGAATTTATTGGTGAAGTCTCTTTGGTCTCTGAAGCTACAGAACCAGCTCCAGTGCCGAAGATGGAAGAAAAGACTGAAACGCCTTCAGCAGAAAAAGCAGAGAAACCGAAGATTGAAGAGCCAAAAATATCAGAAATCTTAAGTCCTTCAGCAAATGTCGAAACAATAAAAAATCAAAAGGGCCCGTCGGTGACCCCGAAAAGAAAAAGAATGGTGAACGTGCTAGATGTTTTGGAGACAATTAAGTCTTCAAGCACAACTCCAAAGAAGACTATTGAAGTTGCTGAAGTGTGTACCGAAGCTGTAGTTGCTGAAGCTTCGAAGCAAAAACCTGAAGCTGAAGCTGGGCCTTCAGAGCCCACCAAGGAACAATCTTTGGAAACAAAAATATCAGAACCAAATTTGGTTGAAGAAATTGACACTGCCGCCCCCGAAGCTCCTTCCAGCATATGCGATTACATCGTACGACATGCTTCGGGGAAGAAATTATCTGAAGAAGAGACTTACGAAGCCAACTACTATGCCAGAGAGCTAAAATATCCGAAGGGGGCAGTAGTGTTTAATAGGACAAATGAAGATGACTTCCTGTACTGCCTTCCTGATAATAAAGAACTATCTGTCTGCCGAGAGATGGCTAGAAGTATGGGGTTCCCGAAGCTCGAAGCTGGATTATGTGCTATGACAAAGGAAGATCTCGCGGACAGTCTTGCGTACAATAGCCTAAAGGTATGGGAATTAGACGCTTGAAAAATTTTTTAATACATAATTCATTCTTTTATTCTTATATGGATTCTTTTTCGTATAGGGCTTATGTAACACCCCAGGTGTTTATATTCCGCTCGACAACGAGTATGGAATTAAACACGGGATATCAGTGGATGAAACAGAGGCTAAATTTATTTTATCTTCATCTATCGCGATTTTTATATATCGCATTTGTTTCGTTTGTTGCGAGTGCGACATCGTTTCTATTTTTATCTATCCGGGCTCTTCCTAAATTTTCATGATGTTCGGAACATATCTGTTCCAAAAATCGGTGCGTCCGGTGAATATAAAAAAAAATTCATCGCTCGCGCGAATACGACTTCGAAAGTCCAAACTCACTCGGGCGATTTTATCCTGTGCAAAATTAATTTGAACTCGATGAATAAAGTTTCGGGGCAAAATAATCTGAATCGCACATCGTCCGAGAGAAATCGGGCGCGAGGTTAATAATTTAGATATGGTTTCGGCTAATTTTAGCCAAATCCCATAGAACAAATTCTCGAAGACGAAATCCGTCTTATTCGGGCCGTCGTTTCTCGCCCCGATCCAAAACTTTGGATATAAATAACAGCGCAAACTCATCTGATTCCAAAGCATTCGCTAAATCAAAACCATGTCATGTCTATATCGTATACATTGCTAAGAAAATTAGAACCGAGCTGAGTATTCATAACTAATCTGTTTCCTGTTCAGACTGCGGATAAAATTATCTACTCTAAATTAAATCAAGCGCAGTCTATACTAGTTGACGGATATCTTTTGTTTTGCCCGGGTTACATCTCACGTCGATTTAATCAGAGAATTAAATTATCTTTGTGTTCTCGTGTAAAGAAAATACGGAAAAATATAAAAATATGTTTTTCTCAAATATTTCACCCCTCTCTCTCCTTTGATATTTTTCTTCTCTATTAGTCACCACGTCAGCTTCCTGATTTTTTTTTGCTGCCGCTCGTCCACGAAGAAAATTCAGCCGTGGTTATCTCTTGGCGCTGCAGGGGAAAATCTGCTGAAGTCGCCCAGCTCCTTCTTCCCAGCCAAATGGCTCTTCCTCGCGCAGCAGCAAATCATCTGCTTCCTGATTTTTGTTCCTGACGGCGTGCCATCCCTATCCTCTCCCTCCTCTGATTTTTTTCTGCTGGCATCTTCATCTCCCAGCCGCCATGTCTCTCTGTCTGATCCTTTCCACCGCTGAGCATCATCTTTATCTTCTTCTACAGCCGTTTTCCTTCCCAGCGCTGCAGCCTTCTCCCAATTTCTCTCTGCGCGCTGGAGCTTCCTCGCTCCATCCCTGCCGAGCGGCTCCTCCCCACGGCGCCCCTTCTATCTATGCGTGCAGTACACAGGAACACCGCTCCCTTCCTCCCTGCTCTGCTCTGCTCGCCGAGCTTGGTTTCTTCCTCACCGGCGTTCCTCCATGGCACGCGTCCAACCTGCTCGCCTGGAACTCCTGTTGCCGCGCCCAGCTTCTCCCTGCGCGCGCTCGACTGAGCTCGCTGGTTCCCTTTCCCCTCTCCCGTGGCGACTCCCTGGTGCTCGCCCCAGCCCCGACGCCGTGACCTCTCCCTCCCATGGACGCCGCCCACCTCCCTGTGCTCCTTGTTCCAAGTCGCCGTCGCAGCCCCAGCTCGTCCCCCTTGCGCGCTGGTCGCCTCTCCCTGCCCCAGTCCATCTCCATGCTCCAGCCGCGCCCCTGTCCATCTCGCTGCGGCTGCTGCTTTAGTGTTTTCCCTGCGCGCCGAGATCGCGTGCAGCTTTTCCAGCTTGTCGTTCTTCACTGCGCGCGCAAGTTCTCTGTGGGCGCGTGAAGCTCTCTGTTCGCCATCGACGAAATTACCTCGCCGTGCGCTCTGGCTGCTGCCGACCCCGCCATAAAGTTCACGAGCGCTCCTTGCTCGGCTGATTTCGTCGTGGGCAATTTTTCCACGCCTCAAATCCGTGCTGCCAGCCCCGTGTGCGCTCGCTTTTCATCCATCGGATTTCGCGTGTGCTCGCGTTTATCGTCGAGTCGTCAAACCCGTCATCCCAGCTCGATCCCCACCTCACCAGCTCGCTCTAAACATGATCTCGTCGTTGTTCCGTGCGTTAGCAAGAAATCCGAAGAATCGGATGAAGACGAAGCTAGCAGCGTGGTGTTTACCAAGTGCACGACAGGAAACTCGAGCCGGGATTTATCAGCATTCGTACAAGTATTGGGTCGCGTTTGGTGCTGGTGAGCCGATTTATAATTTTTGTACGTTTATCTGATGATTGGATTAACTAGAATTATTAGTCGTAATAATCCTCATATTTAGCGCAGGCGCGTTGTGGTAGTGTCAAAAATAAGTGAAGTACGATAGGTTTAGTAATGTGAAAGGTAGATTAATTTAGGGATATCTAAACGAGGTGGCGACATAAAGGATAGATATGAATTAGTATTTCATATAGCTATTTGATGAATTTTGTTATTGTCAATTGCACTAAATAAATGACATAAAGAAATGTTTGATTAATTGTGGACATGTAAAATATGTGAGAAGTAAAATAAAATTAAAGTAGTACTTTGTGAACGATGTAGTATCAATTATAAAACGAGGGATAAATTTAGAATTTAAATTAATTAGCTGATGAGTTGATTAGGCAAATTGTGCTTCATGTGTATAATTGGTTGCTCGTGATGTTTGCGTTAGGTTCGTTTAACTTAGAGAAGCGTAATTACTGCGCTTAGTCGTACGTCGATAACTAGTATTTCCGTTTAAAATAGTACATCGTCTCGCCGCTAGGTGTTTAAATTCGCCATCGCGTAGCACTATTTAGGGTTTTTGATATTCCTGTCTATATGCATTCATATGCATAATGCATTTCATTCAGGTGCGATAATTAATCACGTGATGCGGAAGATGACTCAAGTCGACCCCAAGCGCGGGCTACTCCGCATGGTGATGATGCTGAACGAACCTGCCTGACCAAGTGCTAGGACAAGGATGATCGTCAAGTGGACGTCGTCTAACAACACTAACGTAGTGTTTATTCCAGGCAAGCCCCGGTGCATGCAACCCCTTTCCTTGTGTTTTTAAATAATTTTCGCACACTTTAAGTCTAGTGAAATGTGCATTAGGTTCATAGGAGTTACTTGAAACCCTTTGATGCATTACCTTCCTTGATATCCATACCTTTATAGATACTTCTGTGAAGTATCAAAATATGATTTACAAAAATGCTTAGCCTTGCTTAGATCTTGTGGATAGAGGTTGTCCTTAATTTAACTCGAGAAAGGATGACTTCTACCTGCAAGAGTAATTTCATTTGGAGCAATGGTGGGATCTTACTGCAAAGTTCCCTGTGATGCTCTTTCATCCTAAGGAACAGACACAATCCTAAGGATGGAAATACTTAAATCGAGACTTGGGCTAGGAACAGGTGATGCTCCGCCCGGGTCAATTAAGGATTGGATGCGTATGTAGGCCTGTTGATCAAGGACTATCTTATCTAGCCACATGCCCTGAGAATGGGACAGGGTAAGCTTGAACCCGGCTATTCCATACATGAAAAGACAATCGCGCACTGGGAGTGGAGAGATGGCGAGAGTGGCACGTACCCTCCTGGCAACGGATCGCCTAAAAGGGGTGGTGTACTCTCGGGTGGCGCGGACCTGTTCATGCAGTGGAGGATCCGTGGGAATAGTAGACATCAAGGTTTACAAGAAACATATGTCGTGTGGTTAGAAATCCTCAGCTGAGTAAATCGATTCGGATCGCCGTTATATCCCCGGAGAGTGGAGACTTGAGCTCCGACCTACAACCTAAGTCAAGATGTAAACCTTATGAGCAAAAATGATGTTGTATTGATGAAATGGTGAAATTAGACTAGGTGCAAACAGAGTCTATTAATATTTAACCTGGCATTAAAATATTGAAAGTAAGGACTCACTTTAGTAAGCTTTTTCTGCAAAAGTATCTAAGTTGATTCTTGCTAAAAGCCTCTCCTTGATTCCCAAATCCAGCATATCCTTGAGAGTCTTTTCTTTAGTCGGGTAAGTCTTGCTGAGTAATTCCGTACTCAGGGTTTTATTCCCTATTGTTTTTCAGGTTATAGCTTTGTACTGCTGATGATGGTATTAAGTGCCGGTGGGCTCGGCCTTCTTATATAAGTATACCCCGTCTTTATCTTCTTATTGAGGATGGTCATTTGAGCTAGCATATATTTCAAACTTATACTTTTGTAATCACTCCGATAAAATAATATAAAATTTTTGTAACTTGTAAAATTTGGTAATAAGATTTCCGCTGAAAAAAAATATTGGTGTGTGTGATTTGTATTACTTAATCCCGCGATCTTGGTTGTTCGTGGTTTATCCGATGTCCTTGGGGCAATCGGACAGATCCTGTTAAGTTATCTGGTGCACATGCATAGCTGTCTGAGGTCTTTGGGACAAGGACAGGTGCATGTGGGCCCAATAACTTGGGAGGTTCTGCCACAGCTTAATCCTAAGCAACGCATTAAGAGCACAAAAGAGTGCCGAAGATGAGAGCTATGAAATTGCGTTCAACAATTTACGCTCAGAAGTTATTAAACTGAGAAACGAAGCTCTAGAAAAAGATAAAATTCTGCTTACATTAGTAGACAAAATAAAAAAGGACGAAGCTGCTGCAAAGGTTCAGGCCGAAGCTCAGAAACGCGAAATTAAAGATCTTCAGAAACAATTGGCCCGGGCGAAAGAAGAACGCATACTTGAAGAAACAAGACGGGAATGCAGCGACCAATGGGCTGATCATTTGGAAGCAACCGTGGAAGAGCTTCGGTCTTCTAAGAAAAAATGCTACGAAAAATCCATGGAATGCGTAAAGAAAATTAAAACCACCTTCGCCAACGTGGGCGCATTTTCCAGTGAAGAGAATTTATCAAGAGGCAATCCCGAAGGTCCAATAGAATGGATCAGTCACGAAGCAGAGGCCTTCGAGGAAATCCTAAGTAGCCGCGGTGACATCTGCGCTTTTTCGGGCGCCAGGGGAGTTGCTACTGTCTTGGAGAAGAAAGGTTGTAAACATGTAAAATCTTTAGCTCAGTCCGAAGCTGCCTTATCCTCCGAAGACATCAAAGACCCCTCGGCCGAAGCAAGCATGGTTGGTGGCAAATTCTTTACTGATGTCTGGGACAACGGCGGCCGAGAAATGGCGTAAGAAATTATTCAAAGGAGTGAAAAAGGCATCCATGATGCTAGGAAAGTGACAGAAGTTGCCGAAGGGCAAATAGGTATTAATTAGTCGCTCTTATTGTGTTGTAATTTTTATTTCAAACTTTGCTCGCGGTTTGTAATAGTAATGCAAAAATATTCTCTTCCCTCAGAACCTGCTGGATCGTCTGTTGACCCTCACACAAAAGAGGATGACGAAATCAAACAAATGGCCGAAGCTATCATGGATAAAGTTGTTGAACAACTTCTAAATGAGGCTGCCGAAGTAGTATTAAGAGAAGACTAGGTGTTATTAGAAAAAACATTTGAAGTGTGATCTATGTAATATTTTGTACATTTGAATGTAATATACAAGTCTCTTTTCATTATTCAATTCTTTACGATGCATGAAATTCTACATACATACCTTTTTTGAGCCTTCGGCGAAAAAACACCTTCCCTTCTTTTCATGCTTCGTGAAGAAGACATTCTCCGTTAAAACTATTCTGATGAATCACGTCCATGCTTCGTGAAAACATTCTCCGAAGCTGTATTCCGAAGATTATCATTGTATTCCCTCGTGACTTTACACAATTTTCACTTTCTCAAAGCGTCCTTTCGAAGGTTGATACTGTGTCCCCTTCTTTTGCCATATGCAACATGATGTATGATGCTTATGCTATGCAAAATGATGTGATGATGTTATGTTATGCAAATGACGTTTGTTCCGAAGATACACACAAAATATCTTTGTAAGCTCTGCATTCCCTTAGGAACGTCTTTGGAGCTTCTTCGCCTTTTACTTAGGCGGTATCAGCGTTGACTTTTCGCTGTAAGCTCTGCATTCCCTTAGGAACGTCTTTGGAGCTTCTTCGCCTTTTACTTAGGCGGTATCAGCGTTGACTTTTCGCTGTATGCTCTGCATTCCCTTAGGAACGTCTTTGGAGCAAAAAACTTACACTGCGCTCCCTTTGGAACGGCTTTTGTAACTTCAGCAACTTACTCTGCGTTCCTTAGAACGACTTTTTGTTGCTTCGAAGGATTTTTAATAATTTGAAGGTCCTCCTTGTTACCGCAAATTTTTAAGCTTCAGCAACTTAAAACCTGTGGAGAAGATAGGTTTTCCTCATAATCAACCATAAAACTATTACATGAAAACTGAAATGTTCTTTATTAGACAGAAAATAGAACTAAACGGAAAAGACTGCTATCAAAGTAGGATACTTGTCAATAAATGTGCTTCGACTCTGGCACAGTACTATTGACTGTGCGAGCTTCAGATTGCTCTCTGAGATCCCTTTGGTGCGGAGCATATTGGCTCCCTTCTGGCTGTTGGCCTTGTTGCAGCGGAGGTGGAGGCGGGGGCTGTTGCCATGAAGCTTGAGGTTGACTTGCCGAAGCTACGGAAACTGCAGGGTGGTTGCCCACGTATTCCGGGATGTAAGGCTGATGATACGAAGCAGTATGCATGACCTGCTTCGGCTGACCCTGTTGCGCTGCAGCTTCTGCTAGCTCCTTTTGTTTCTGGATAGTAACATGGCACATCCTGGTGGTATGGCCCTTGTTTTCACCACAGAATAAGCAAAATACCCTCCTTGGTTGATCTCCAAATCTTCCGCCGAAGCCCCTGGCGCCTCTGCCTCTTGGAGCTGGTGGCCGGAAGAAAGTTTGCTGTTGCCCCGAAGCCTGTGAGGAGCACTGCGGTCTGTTCTGCTGACTCCCCTTATCATCATTTTGAGTGGAGTTGTGGATGGACCTGACATGCCTCGGATAGAACCTTCCTCCGAAGCCCCTGGTCATTTCGGAAAATCTGAAAGCCTCCTCCCTTCTTTGGCGAAAGTCATTATCGGCACGAATGTACTCGTCCATCTTTTGGAGCAGCTTCTCCAGAGTCTGAGGAGGCTTCCTAGCAAAGTATTGAGCTGCAGGTCCAGGACGAAGCCCCTTGATCATGGCTTCGATGACAATTTCATTGGGCACCGTTGGTGCCTGCGCCCTCAAACGCAAGAACCTTCTGACATACGCCTGAAGGTATTCTTCATGATCCTGAATACACTGGAACAAGGCTTGAGCAGTGACCGGCTTCGTCTGAAATCCTTGAAAGCTGGTTAACAACATATCCTTCAGCTTCTGCCATGAAGTGATCGTTCCTGGCCGAAGGGAGGAATACCAGGTCTGAGCAACATTCCTGACAGCCATAACGAAAGACTTTGCCATGACTGCAGCATTGCCCCCATACGAAGACACTGTTGCTTCGTAGCTCATCAAGAACTGCTTCGGGTCTGAATGGCCGTCGAACATGGGAAGCTGGGGTGGCTTATAGGACAGAGGCCAAGGTGTAGCCTGCAGCTCAGCGGACAGAGGAGAGGCATCATCGAAAACAAAATTTCCATGATGGAAATTGTCATACCAGTCATCCTCGTTGAAGAAGCCCTCCTAATGAAGGTCTTTTTGTTGAGGCCTTCGGTTCTACTCATCGTGGGTAAGATGACGAACTTCTTCAGAAGCTTCGTCTATCTGTCTTTGCAGCTCAGCTAGCCTGGCCATCTTTTCCTTTTTCCTCTGCACCTGTTGATGAAGCATCTCCATATCCCTGATCTCTTGGTCTAGTTCATCCTCCTGAAGCGTCGGGCTGACGGCCTTCCTCTTCTGGCTTCGGGCCTCCCGAAGAGAGACGGTTTCCTGGTTGGGGTCCAGTGGTTGCAGTGCTGCAGCCCCAGTCGCTGAAGCTTTCTTCGGCGCCATAGCGAGGGTCTATAGCTTCCGAAGGTGTTCAAAAAACTCGAAGTGGAAGTGAGTTCACCGGAGGTGG
This sequence comes from Zea luxurians, assembly GCA_029449295.1. Classification (NCBI taxonomy): domain Eukaryota; kingdom Viridiplantae; phylum Streptophyta; class Magnoliopsida; order Poales; family Poaceae; genus Zea; species Zea luxurians. Next base: position 605,471 of record JAOPSE010000087.1, read on the forward strand.
GCGCCAATGTTGGGGACTTGTTCTCAAATGCTAAGAGTTAAGAACAAGGCAACATAAAAAGTGTTAAGTGTTAAAGTCCTTCGTCCTTCGAAGCATTATGTCCCTTCGGGAAATAATGAGTTTCGGACGAAGGTCACAAGAGACATACCTTCGTAAATATAACAAGTAATGACGAAGGATTCATATAAAGCATGAAATATAATATAGACATCATCATAGAATCATTTCTATTTTATTAACATGGACAAATAGAAATGATTTCAAATTACAAATATACCTTCGGTCCTGAGAGAAGGTAAAAAGTACAAGTGTGACGCAAAAGCAAATGCCAAGTCAGCGTGAACAGTACGGGAGTACTGTTCATCTATTTATAGACGCGGGACGCAGCCCACGTAAAATTACATTCATGTCCATTACATTTGCCAATGACTTATGGAAATCTGTCAAGGCCCAAGTAGTCTTTTTCATCTTTAAGTCGGTTCCCCTTTCTGCTATCGCGACGAAGCTTCCCTGCGCACAGTTTCGGCTGTGCACCATCCTTCGTGGAGCTTGGTAATCAGTCCGTCCTCCATTTTAATCCCCCTTCGTCTGGTTCAGGCTTCGTCCTGACCGTACTTCATGTTCATAATTCTGAGTCCAAAGATACCTGTTCACATAATCCACTTGGAAAACATTGTCAAATCATGTTTTTGAGGACCTTCGGAGGACGAAGGCCCCCAACATTTATAAATTTCAGATTCGCCCTATTCACCCCCTCCTCTAGGCGACTTTCAATTGGTATCGGAGCCCGGTGCTTCATTAGAGCTTAACCGCTCGAAGTGATGTCGGGAGATCACACCAAGAAGATGGTGATCGGCGGTGAGAAGTCCGCTACAAGCCACGGGAAGGCTCCATCAAGGGAGTCTGCCAACAACAAGAAGGATGGATCCCCTTCACGCATTCGATTGCACAAGAGTGGCGAAAAGAAGAAGAAAATGAAGAAAGTGGTCTACTATGAGACCGACTCTTCGTCGCCCTCTACATCTGGATCCGACTCCGCTTCCATCACTTCTAAGCGCCAAGAGTGCAAAAAGTATAGTAAGATCCCCCTACGCTATCCTCGCATTCCTAAGCATACTCCATTACTTTCTGTCCCATTAGGCAAACCACCGACATTTGACGGTGAAGATTATTCTAGGTGGAGTGATATGATGAGATATCACCTAACCTCACTCCACAAAAGCATATGGGATGTTGTTGAGTTTGGTGTACAGGTACCATCCGTAGGGGATGAAGATTATGATGAGGACGAGGTGGCCCAAATTGTGCACTTCAACTCCCAAGCCACCACTATACTCCTCACCTCTCTAAGTCGAGAGGAGTATAACATGGTGCATGGATTGAAGAGTGCCAAGGAGATTTGGGACGTACTCAAGACCGCGCACGAAGGAGACGAGGTGACCAAGATCACCAAGCAGGAGACGATCGAGGGGGAGCTCGGTCGCTTCCGGCTTTGCCAAGGGGAGGAGCCACAAGAGATGTACAACCGGCTCAAGACCTTAGTGAACCAAGTGCGCAACCTCGGGAGCAAAAAATGGGATGACCATGAAATGGTCAAGGTTATTCTTAGATCACTCGTTTTTCTTAACCCTACACAAGTACAATTAATACGTGGTGATCCTAGATACACACTAATGTCTCCCGAGGAAGTAATAGGAAAATTTGTGAGCTTTGAATTGATGATCAAAGGCTCAAAGAAAATCATTGAGCAAGATGGCCCCTCCACGCCCGAAGCACAACCGGTCGCATTCAAGGCGACGGAGGAGAAGAAGGAAGAGTCTACATCAAGTAGACTCCCCATCGACGCCTCCAAGCTCGACAACAAGGAAATGGCGCTCATCATCAAGAGCTTCCGCCAAATCCTCAAGCAAAGGAGAGGGAAGGACTACAAGTCCCGCTCCAAGAAAGTGTGCTACAAGTGTGGTAAGCCTGGTCACTTTATTGCAAAATGTCCAATATCAAGTGACAGTGACAGGGGCGACGACAAGAAGGGAAAGAGGAGAGAAAAGAAGAGATACTACAAGAAGAAGGGTGGCGATGCCCATGTGTGCTGCGAGTGGAACTCCGATGAGAGCTCCTCCGACTCCTCCTCCGACGAGGACGCCGCCAACATCGCCGTCACCAAAGGGCTCCTCTTCCCCAACGTCGGCCACAAGTGCCTCATGGAAAAAGACGACAAAAGGAAGAAGGTAAAATCAAAATCCTCCACTAAATATGAAACCTCTAGTGATGAGGATAACTCTTGTGATGAGGAGGATAATTTGCGCACCCTTTTTGCCAACCTAAACATGCAACAAAAGGAAAAATTAAATGAATTAATTAGTGATATTCATGAGAAGGATGAACTCTTGGACTCTCAAGAGGACTTCCTAATTAAAGAAAACAAGAAGCATGTTAAGGTTAAAAATGCTTACGCTCTAGAAGTAGAGAAATGTGAAAAACTATCTAGTGAGCTAAGCACTTGCCATGATATTATTGCCAACCTTAGAAATGAAAATGCTAAAATAATTGCTAAGGTTGATTCAAATGTTTGTGATGTTTCAATTCCCAATCTTAGAGATGATAATGTTAGTTTACTTGCTAAGATTGAAGAATTGAATATCTCTCTTGCTAGCCTTAGAAATGAGAATGAAAAATTAATTGCTAAGGCTAAGGACTTAGATGTTTGCAATATTACCATTTCCAATCTTAGAAATGAAAATGACATTTTACATGCTAAGATTGTTGAACTAAAATCTTGCAAACCCTCTACATCTACCGTTGAGCATGTTTCCATTTGCACTAGATGTAGAGATATTAATGTTGATGCTATTCATGATCACCTAGCTTTAATTAGGAAACAAAATGATCACATAGCTCAACCTAATGCCAAAATTAATGAGCATGACTTAGAAAATGAAAAATTTAAATTTGCTAGAAGTAGGGATGAAAGTGGTAATCCGAACTGTTAGAACAAATTTAATATTTTAAAATAGATATGTATAAAATTTGATGTTGATCTTTTCTTATGTTATCAAGCACATTAGTACAAATATGAATAAAATATTACATAAATTGTTTTATTTACTATTTGCTCCTTACAACACAAAAAGTTGAAAAAATTACCGAATTTGTTTCCGAATCAATACCGAAGTTTATATCTATTATTTGAGAAAATATAGGATGAATTTGAGGTTTACCTTTTATGAATCTTAACAAGCTGGATGTTAAAAACAAGAATACAAATTCGTATTATATATTCTATATCACAATCAAAGAAAAACGACTAAAAAACTGATTACCGAATAAATACCGTTTCCGACCGTTTTCATCCCTAGCTAGAAGCATGCTCTATAGTCGGAGACGCCCTGGCATCAAGGATGGCATTGGCTTCCAAAAGGGAGACAATGTCAAACTTAATGCCCCTCCTAAAAGATTGTCAAACTTTGTTAAGGGCAAGGCTCCCATGTCTCAGGATAACGAGGGTTACATTTTATACACTGTCGGTTATCCCGAGCATAAAATTAGGAGAATTCACTCTAGGAAGTCTCACTCTGGCTCCAACCATGCTTTTATGTATAAGGGTGAGACATCCAGCTCTAGGCAATCAACCCGTGCTAAATTGCCTAAGAAGAGAACTCCTATTGCATCAAATGATTCTAACATTTCATTTAAAACTCTTGATGCATCATATGTTTTAACTAACAAATCCGGCAAGGTAGTTGCCAAGTATGTTGGGGGCAAACACAAGGGATCAAAGACTTGTGTTTGGGTACCCAAAGTTCTTGTATCTAATGTCAAAGGACCCAAAAACATTTGGGTACCTAAAATCAAGAACTAAATTTGTTTTGTAGGTTTATGCATCCGGGGGCTCAAGTTGGATCATCGATAGCGGGTGCACAAACCATATGACAGGGGAGAAGAAGATGTTCTCCTCCTACGAGAAAAACCAAGATCCCCAACGAGCTATCACATTCGGGGATGGGAATCAAGGTTTGGTCAAAGGATTGGGTAAAATTGCTATATCACCTGACCATTCCATATCCAATGTTTTTCTTGTAGATTCTTTAGATTATAACTTGCTTTCTGTTTCGCAATTATGTAAAATGGGTTACAACTGTCTTTTTACGGATATAGGTGTTACTGTCTTTAGAAGAAGTGATGATTCAGTAGCATTTAAGGGAGTGTTAGAGGGTCAGCTATACTTAGTAGATTTCGATAGAGCTAAACTCGACACTTGCTTAATTGCTAAGACTAACATGGGCTGGCTCTGGCATCGCCGACTAGCACATGTTGGAATGAAGAACCTTCACAAGCTTCTAAAGGGAGAACACATTTTGGCACTAACAAATGTTCATTTTGAGAAAGACAGGATTTGTAGCGCATGTCAGGCAGGGAAGCAAGTTGGTGTTCATCATCCACACAAGAATATCATGACGACTGACAGGCCACTCGAGCTCCTACACATGGACCTATTCGACCCGATAGCTTACATAAGCATCGGCGGGAGTAAGTACTGTCTAGTTATTGTGGATGACTATTCTCGCTTCACTTGGGTGTTCTTTTTGCAGGAAAAATCTCATACCCAAGAGACCTTAAAGGGATTCTTGAGATGGGCTCAAAATGAGTTCGGCTTAAGGATAAAAAAGATTAGAAGCGACAACGGGACGGAGCTCAAGAATTCTCAAATTGAAGGTTTCCTTGAGAAGGAGGGCATCAAGCATGAGTTCTCTTCTCCCTACATGCCACAACAAAATGGTGTAGTGGAGAGGAAGAATAGAACTCTATTGTACATGGCAAGGACCATGTTTGATGAGTACAAGTCTTCGGATCGATTTTGGGCTGAGGCGGTCAACACCGCTTGCTATGCCATCAACCGGTTGTATCTACACCGAATCCTCAAGAAGACATCATACGAACTCCTAACCGGTAAAAAGCCCAATGTTTCATATTTTAGAGTCTTTGGTAGCAAATGCTTTATTCTTGTTAAAAGAGGTAGAAAATCCAAATTTGCTCCTAAGACTGTAGAAGGCTTTTTACTAGGATATGATTCAAACACAAGGGCATATAGAGTCTTTAACAAGTCCTTTGGACAAGTTAAAGTTTCTTGTGACATTGTGTTTGATGAGACTAACAGCTCTCAAGTAGAGCAAGTTGATCTTGATGGGATAGATGATGAAGAGGCTCCGTGCGTCGCGCTAAGGAACATGTCCATTGGGGATGTGTGTCCTAAGGAATCCAAAGAGCCTCCAAGCGCACAAGATCAACCATCTTCCTCCATGCAAGCATCTCCACCAACTCAAGATGAGGATGAGCTCAAGATGATGAAGGAGAAGATCAAGATAATGAGCCGCCTCAAGAGGAGAGCAATGATCAAGGGGGATATGCCCATGATCAAGATAAGAAAGATGAACAAGTTCCAAGGCCGCCACACCCAAGAGTCCACCAAGCAATCCAACGAGATCACCCCATGAACACCATCCTCGGTGATATTCAAAAGGGGGTAACTACTAGATCTCGTGTTGCTCATTTTTGTGAACATTACTCTTTTGTTTCCTCTATTGAGCCACACAGGGTAGAGGAAGCACTTCAAGATTCAGATTGGGTGGTGGCAATGCAAGAGGAGCTCAACAACTTCACTAGGAATGAGGTATGGCATTTAGTTCCACGTCCTAACCAAAATGTTGTAGGAACCAGGTGGGTCTTCCGCAACAAACAAGATGAGCATGGTGTGGTGACAAGGAACAAAGCTTGACTTGTGGCCAAAGGATATTCACAAGTCGAAGGTTTGGATTTCGGTGAAACCTATGCACCAGTAGCTAGGCTAGAATCAATTCGCATTTTACTTGCCTATGCTACTTACCATGGCTTCAAGCTTTACCAAATGGACGTGAAGAGTGCCTTCCTCGATGGACCAATCAAAGAGGAGGTCTATGTTGAGCAACCTCCCGGCTTTGAAGATAGTGAGTACCCTAACTATGTATATAAACTCTCTAAGGCGCTTTATGGGCTCAAGCAAGCCCCAAGAGCATGGTATGAATGCCTAAGAGATTTTCTTATCACTAATGGCTTCAAAGTCGGAAAAGCCGATCCTACACTCTTTACTAAAACACTTGAAAATGATTTGTTTGTATGCCGAATTTATGTTGATGATATCATATTTGGGTCTACTAACGAATCTACATGTGAAGAATTCAGTAGGATCATGACACAAAAATTCGAGATGTCTATGATGGGGGAGTTGAAGTACTTCTTGGGATTTCAAGTGAAGCAACTCCAAGAGGGAACCTTCATTAGCCAAACGAAGTATATTCAAGACATTCTAAACAAGTTTGGGATGAAGGATGCTAAGCCCATCAAGACACCCATGGGAACCAATGGGCATCTTGACCTCGACACGGGAGGTAAATCCGTAGATCAAAAGGTATACCGGTCGATGATAGGTTCTTTACTCTATTTATGTGCTTCACGACCAGATATAATGCTTTCCGTATGCATGTGTGCAAGATTCCAAGCCGACCCTAAGGAAGCTCCCCTTAGGGCCATAAAACGAATCTTGAGATATTTAGTTTATACTCCTAAGTTTGGGCTTTGGTATCCTAGGGGATCCACATTCGATTTAATTGGTTATTCGGATGCCGATTGGGCAGGGTGTAAAATTAATAGAAAGAGCACATCGGGGACTTGCCAGTTCTTGGGAAGGTCTCTGGTGTCTTGGGCTTCAAAGAAGCAAAATTCCGTAGCTCTTTCTACCGCCGAAGCCGAGTATATTGCCGCAGGCCATTGTTGCGCGCAATTACTTTGGATGAGGCAAACCCTTAGGGACTATGGTTACAAATTAACCAAAGTTCCTCTTCTATGTGATAATGAGAGTGCAATTCGCATGGCGGATAATCCCGTTGAGCATAGCCACACTAAACACATAGCCATTTGGTATCATTTTCTAAGGGATCACTAACAAAAGGGGGATATCGAGATTGCCTATATTAACACCAAAGAACAATTAGCCGATATCTTTACCAAGCCACTAGATGAACAAACATTTAACAAACTTAGGCATGAGCAAAATATTCTTGATTCTCGGAATTTCTTTTGATGTTTTGCACACATAGCTCATAAATATACCTTTGATCATATCTCTTTCATGTGCTATGACTATTGTGTTTTCAAGTGTATTTCAAACCAAGTCATAGATTGAAAGGGAAAAGGAGTCTTCGGCGAAGACAAAGGCTTCCACTCCACTCCATCAATTACTCATCCTTCGCCGTCGCTCCACACAACTCTCCAACTTTGGTATAATCTTCACTCATATATTATTTACCATAGGGAGAGAAAGTAAAAAGGGCTTATATTTCACTCAAGTATCTGTTTTTGGCGATTCATGCCAAAGGGGGAGAAAGTATTAGCCCAAAGCAAAAGGACCGCACCACCACCAAACTTCAAAAATTTGAGTTAAGAAAAGATTTTTCAATTGGTGATTTTTTCAATCGGTATCTTATTGTTGATAGAATTTCAAATTGGTTCAAACTCTTCAAAACTAATATCTAAAACCCTCTTGAACACTAAGAGGTGGATTTAATTGAGGGGGAGTTTTGTTTAGTCAAAGGAAAAAGCATTTGAAACAAGGGGAGAAAATTTCAAATCTTGAAAATGCTTCTCAAAATCTTATTCATTTACCTTTGACTATTTGCAAAAGGACTTTGAAAAGAATTTACAAAAGAATTTGCAAAAACAAAACATGTGGTGCAAGCGTGGTACAAAATGTTAAAAATAAAGAAACAATCCATGCATATCTTAAGAGAATAATTATTGGTTCAATTTGTCTGTGTTTCGACCCCGGGGGGTCCCTGGACCGACGAGTAAATTGTCGCTGCGTGCCCCAGCCCAGATGGGTTGGCGCGAGACGGAACACAAAAGGGGGAAAACTGCGGCTTCGTGTTGTCCTGCGCCAGAGTGGATGCGGTTGCAGTAGGGGGTTACAAGCGTTCGCGAGGGAGAGAGAGAGAGAGTCCCGCGCGACCACCCTCTCGTACGAGGGCCCTGGACCTTCCTTTTATAGATGTAAGGAGAGGGTCCAGGTGTACAATGGGGGGTGTAGCAATATGCTAACGTGTCCGGCAGAGAGGAGCCAGAGCCCTATGTACATGCCAACGTGGCTGTCGGAGAGGTGCTAGAGCCCTGTGCATGCGATGTCGTGGCCGTCGGAGGAGCGCTTGGGCCCTATAGAAGCACAGCTGTCGGGGCTGTCGGCACCTTGCTGACGTCTCCTTGCTTTTGTAAGGGGCTGAGAGCCGCCGTCGTCATGGACGCACGCGGGGAACCATCATTACTTGTCACCGAGGCGAGCCTAGATGGGACGCCGGTCTTGCTCCCCCATAGCCTATGCTAGCTAGGGGTAGGGCAATGATGCACCCCCTACGGCGTGGTCGGTCCGAGCCCAAGGTCGGGCGAGGCGGAGACTCCTCCTAAGGCCGAGGCCGGGGTCGGGCAAGGACGCGATTCCTCCTGAGGCCGAGGTTGAGTCTGAGCCCTGGGGTCAGGTGAGGCGGAGACCGCCTTCCGAGGTCGAGGTTGAGGCCGAGCCCTGGGGTCGGGCGAGGCGGAGACCGCCTTCCGAGGTCGAGGTTGAGGCCGAGCCTTGGGGTCGGGCGAGGCGGAGACCACCTTCCGAGGCCGAGGCGGGGGCCGAGCCCTGGGGTCGGGCGAGGCAGAGCATCCTGTGGCGCCTGAGGCTGGACTCGGCTGCTGTCAGCCTCACCCTGGCGGGTGGCACAACAGTCGGAGCAGGGTAGGCGACGCTGTTTTCTTGTCAGGTCAGTCAGTGGAGGGGCGAAGTGACTGCGGTCACTTCGGCCCTGCCGACTGAGGAACGTGCGTCAGGATAAGGTGTCAGGCGATCCTTGCATTGAATGCTCCTGCGATACGGTCGGTTGGCGAGGCGATCTGGCCAAGGTTGCTTCACTGCGAAGCCTGCTCGAGCTGGGCCTCGGGCGAGTCGAGGGTGCGCCCGTTGCTTGAGGAGGCCCTCAGGCGAGGCGTGAATCCGCCTGGGTCTACTGTTCCTGCCCGAGGCTGGGCTTGAGTGAGGCGAGATCGCGTCCCTTGAGTGGACGGAGCCTTGACCTGAATTGCGCCCATCAGGCTCTGCAGCTTGTGCTGCTGGTGATTACCAGCCGAGTTTAGGAGTGTTGGGGGTACCCCTAATTATGGTCCCCGACAGTAGCCCCCGAGCCTCAAAGTTGGTACTCGCTTGGAGGCTTTGTCGCACTTTTTTGCAAGGGGACCGGCCTTTCTCGGTTACATTTTGTTCTGGTGGGTGCGCGCGAGCGCACCCGCCGGGTGTAGCCCCCGAGGCCTCGGAGGAGTGGTTTGACTCCTCTGAGGTCTTAATGCCTTTCGTGATGCCTTGGCCGGTCTGGTTGTTCCCTCATGTGATCTGATCGTAGCCCGGGTGCATGGTCAGGTTCCAAGTTCTCGGGCTGGTTTGTTGACGTTGTCAACAGTTTGGCCGGAGCTGGGTTTGCGAGAGCAGCCCCGAAGCCTCTGCACAGAGCGAGAGGACGATCAAGGACTGACTCGGCTTTTATCATACGCCCCTTCGTCGCCTTTTCGCAACGAGGAGGGGGGGGGGGAAAGCGCCATGTTGCCCTCGGAGGGCGCCAAACATGGTGTCTCCAGTGAGTTGCTAACGGGTGATCCGAGTGGACGCCCGTGCCCCGTTCGATAAGGGTCGGCTAGTGGCCCAGAGGCGCGCTCCAAAAGTACCTGCAGGTGATTTGCTGGACCCAGTCCCGTTCGATAGGGTTCGAGGGCTCGATGCCTCCCTCTGATGGGATTCCGTTACAGAATCGCTCCTGCTGGTCTCAGAAATGTCCTAGGGTACCTCGGGAGCATAGCCCGAGCCTCGGCCATGTATCGGACGTACCCAGAGTCATCCCTCGCTCTGCGTGTTCTGGGGCGGCTGTCGAACCCTTCGGGGGGCCAGCCTTCGAACCCCTGATCAGTAGTGGGCGCGGAGCCCGAGTGGTCTGAGGCGGCTGTCGAACCCTTCCGAGGGGCCAGCCTTCGAACCTCTGATCAGTAATGAGCATGAAGCCCAAGTGCTCTGGGGCAGCTGTCGAACCCTTCCGAGGGGCCAGCCTTCGAACCCCTGATCAGTAGGAGGGCTCGGGGCCCGCTTCCTTCACAGAGAAGGATCCCTTTCGAAATATCCCATTTCCTGGTCCCTGTAGCAAGAGAGAGAAAGGGGAAGGAGAAAAGGATACAAATTTAAACGACGTGGCACACCTTTTTTGACGCGGTCATCGTGGTGGAGGTGAAACATCGCCCGCTTCTCCTGCCAAAGGTGTCGCCTGCCTGCCGCGAAGTTAATGCGACGGGACGGGTGGTTCGCGGGGCAGCCGTTGTGCGTGCGTGAGCCGTTCGAGGAACGGGCGTTTCGCCTTCGAGTTTGAATTTCGCGGCGGGTTCGGGCGAAGTGCTGAACGGGTCTTGCCCGAGCCTTTATATACCCAGAAGAGGGACCGGTGGTGGTTCTTTACTCTGCTGCTCGCCTCCTGCTTTGGTTTCCACGACCTAAGGGAATAGCCAGAGAAAGAAAACCACGCACCTTGTCCGCTCCGCCGCCACCCCCTTCGTTTGGCGATGGCCGACCGGGTAACCGTCGTTCCGCCGCGTGACCCGTGGCCTTTCTCCACCGTCACGGTGGACGATCTGGAGGCCCTTGTCGCCGATGGTTTGCTCTGTCCCCTCTCCGGTGACCCACAGCCGGAGTGGATGGTCCCTCCGAGCAGGGCCGGCCCGACCCCGCCGCCGGGGTATGTGCTGAGTTTCGTCTCCTTCCATGAGCGGGGGTTCGGAGTGCCAGCAAGCCGTTTCATGCGGGTGCTCCTGCATTACTACGGGGTGGAGCTGCACAATCTCAACCCCAACTCCATTGCGCAAGCGGCCATCTTTGCAGCGGTTTGCGAAGGCTTTTTTGGGATTGACCCCCACTGGGATCTGTGGACCCATCTCTTCTCCGCGGAGCCTTTTGCCTTGACGACGGGGGAAAAGAAGGTCTGCATGGCGGTGCGGTCCGGTGGCTGCATTCTCCAGTTGAGGCAGGCACGCGCGCAATAGTACATCCCCGCCATCCTTGTGTCTTCGAACAAGGGGTGGCAGCGCCGGTGGTTTTACCTCCAGAATGACGATGGGAGGCTCCCATCGTTTTCTCAACGAGTGGTGACTGCCACCGACAGCAACTGGCGCTATGGGACCGCGCGCGAGAAACAGGAGAAACTCCAGCCCCTTCTAGAGGCCTTGCAGGAGCTACGAGATGGGGGGCTTACCGCCGTGGGGGTGGTTGCCGCCATCCATCGCTGGAGGGTGCTTCCCTTGGTAGAGCAGCGGTTACAGCTTTCGGAGATGATGCCGGGGGCCGACTTGGAGGGTTCGCAGATGTCCTCGGTCCCCCTCTCTGCCGATGACCTCCGCAGGCAGGTAGCGGGCACGGTGGGGAGGCTGGACGCCGGCGCCCATACCCAGCCCTTGATGCGTCCCGAGCGTGGGTGCATGTCCCTGGTGAGTTTCCGCTCCTTCTCCTATCTTGTGTCAGGTTGCCTTTGATTCTCTCAGTCGGGATTTCCGTTCGTCTCCAGGAGTTGGGGTGTTACAAGCCTTCCCTGCCACCGGTCCCGGAGGACGCGGTGGACCGAGCCGCGCGGAGGGTCGCTGCGGAGAAGAAGAAGGAGAAGAAGGACGCGAAAAAGGCTCGAGCTCACGAGCGGATGCGGGCTTGGGACGCCTTGGAGAAGCATCGTCGGAGGCAGGAGAGGGACGGGCTCCCGAGGGAGCCGTCACCGGAGACGCCTGACGACGACGATGACGACGATGATGATGAAGACGACGACATGGCGGCCTGCCTTGGCCTCAGCCCGGATCTGAGGCTGGGCCAGGGGTCGTCGAGCCAGCCCCTGAGTGGGCTTGCGCCGTTGGTATCTGGGGCCAGGACATCAGGGTCCCAGTCCGAAGAGCACGGGCAGGCTGAGGGGGTACTTGACCCCTTGGCCGAGGTAGTTGAGGTGACCCCGGGGAGTCAGGCCGACCCGCCTGTCCCCCGAGAGCAGTCGTCCGTGCCGGCCGTACAGGAGGTTGATCCTCGTGCCGTCATGACGTCGCATGGGCAGGCCGTCCCTTCGGCGCCCCGGGTGCCCGAAGTGGGAACGGTGCTGAAGCCGGCAGCGGGGCGAACCTCGGCGGCGCCTGCGGGGACCGAGGCCCGAGGGGCCTCCCCGCAGGCACGATTGGCCTTGGTCCGGACCGGGTAAGTATCTAAGGATACCTATGTCCTGGCTCTTTCTTCGTGTGTCCTGATCCTGCTTTACCTTTTCCTCCCAGCAAACGGAGGCACGGTTCGGCCGATCTGGCTCCCAGGAAGGCCCTTAAGACGGTGCCGGCTTCTGCAGCCAGTGCCGCACCGCGCCACGCCGGTTCGCTGGCCTCCGCACAAGATGCCCCCAAGCGGGGGGCCCAGGCAGCACGAGTTGCCATGGGGCGAGCTCCCCAGGCTGACCCCTCCGTCGAGGCGGCCGTCGTGTCGGGGGAGACTGCTGGCGCGGCCGCGGCCTTGAGCCCACCTGACATGCTGCCTGCGCCGGCACCAGCTTATGCCGAGGCTGTTGCCATTCTGCCCGTGGAGCCACCCGTCACCGCTGATGCTGAGATGGCTGAGGTGCCGCTGCTCGAGGTCGGTGATCGGAAGCCCGCCTCCTTGGCCGAGGGGGTACCCGATGCGTCGACTGCAGGGGGTCCCGATGCCTTGGAGGAGGGGGGCACAGAACCGCGGTTCGTCTTGGGGAGCAGCGACCTCATCCCCGCGCGACGCGATCCCAATGAGTGGCGTGGACAGGCGCTCCGGTTCTGGACCCGCGGCGCCTCGAAACCCCTCTTCGTCCTTGACGATGAGCGGGAGGAGCAGTCACAGGATGAGCTCCGTGAGTATGCCGAGGCAGCGATGGGGTCGCTTCGGTCGACCATGGAGATCCTTTCCAGGGACGGTCCCAGGATCCTCCAGGTAAGGATTTCAGGCATACGTTTCGCGTGACCAGGGCATTCTTTGTGACGCCCTGCTTCCCTTCCTCAGGATCTGACAGATCTGAGCGCCGCCAAGTCGTCGTTCATCCGCCGTGAGGCCGACGTCTGGGGTTCGCTGCGGTTCCTGAGGGCCGCGCTTACCGAGGCTATCAAATGCCTCGCCCAACGGAGTGCCGAGGCGGCAGACCTTCGGTTGCTCTGTGATGAGCTGGGGGTGGAGGCAGCTGTTGGGGGCTTGTTCTCAAATGCTATGAATTAAGAACAAGGCAACACAGAAAGAAGTCAATGATAAATTCCCTTCGTCCTTCGAAGCGTTATTTCCCTTAGGATATAACAATCTTCAGACGAAGGTCACGAAGGACATACCTCCATCATTGCAGTTTATATTGACAATAAGGAGAAACATATGAAACATGAGGGAATGATATGAATAATCACATAACATTATTACGTGTTCTTATCAAATAATCATGGAAGAATAAATACAATGTTGAATTACATTTGTACCTTCGGCTTGACAGAAGGCAAAGGTACAAGCGTGACGCTCGGGCGAGTACAAGTCCGCGTGAACAGTACGGGGGTACTGTTCATCTATTTATAGACACAGGACACAGTCTGTGACGAATTACAATTATGCCCCCCATAAAAGTTTACAACATTGACTCAGACCTTTATGGATTAAAAGGTCATTCTATCTCTATGTCGGTTTGTAATGCCGAAGCTTCATGAAAAGGAACCTTCGGTCATCTCCTGGGGACAACTTCAGCCGAAGCTGCTTCTTCCCGTAAGACCTTCGGCGCAACGAAGCATGGCCCCAACAGTAGCCCCTTTCACGGCGCTAGATCGTTTTTCGTAACGAGCTTGATCCGTGAAAAAAGCCTCTTAAGCTTCGGGAAGCCGAAGGTCCAAAAAACACCTTCCCTGAGCTCGTTGTCGAGAAACGATCCAGTTTCCGAGCGCGTGCCAGGCCCACCTTGCAGAGTTACTGTTTGGTCTCTGCGGTCCACCGCGCAGCGAGGGCTAGTGACTGTCCGCCTGGTGTAAAAATCCTGGCGTTTCGCCTTCTTACCTGCAGCACTATATAAACAGACGAGTAGGTGTGAAGTTACCACAGCATTCATTGCTATTTGCACTGTTTTGCTGCCAAAATTTTTAACCATAGCCGAAGCTTGACTCTCGGAATTTGAACGAAGGTCCAACTCGAAGTCTGCTTCGTCAGAAGGAAAAGCTTCGGGAGAAAAAAGTATTCAATTTCCACAAACTCAGAATCAAATGGCCAGGGTGCGATCTACCGCCAGGGTTGAGCGTGAAGGAGACGAAGCTGAAGGTTCGGAGACTGTTCCCATCTCCGAAGCAATGCAACGATCCGAACTGGTAACTGCGGAAGAAATCCCCGCTGCTGAAGCAGACCCGGCAACTGCCGAAGGAGAAGAAGAGAACATTGAAGAAACTGATCCCGAAGATGATTATCGCATTGCCATGCCCAGTAAGCCCAGCCACTTGGACTTCGGAAAGTCGACCGTTTCGAAGGCTGATCTCTCCAAGATGGTAAAATCAGGTTATTTCAGTGAAAATCAGAAGAAGCTACTTCGCTTCGGGGGAGAAGAAACTACCCCGAAGCCAGAGAAGGATGAGATAGTTATTTTCAAGAGCTTTCTAAAGGCTGGGTTAAGATTCCCCCTTCATGGGATTATTGCAGATGTATTGAAGAAGTTTGGAATCTACTTTCATCAGTTGACTCCTAACGCTATCGTTAGGCTTAGTGTTTACATCTGGGCCCTCCGAAGCCAGGCGGTGGAACCATTTGCCGACAGTTTTTGTCGAGTTCATGAGTTACATTACCAAACGAAGGCCAGAAAAGATGGATTACATGATAACTTTGGTTGCTACAATTTTGCCTATCGGAAGACCACAAAGTTTCCTGTTATTAGCTACCGAAGCAAATGGCCGGCAGGCTGGAAGTCAGAGTGGTTTTATGTGAAGGTTGCCGAAGGCGAAGAGAAGTTGGTACAAAGCCCACTTGAATTGATCTTCGGAGAAACAAGACCGCGATGCCACATGACATTAGAAGGTCCCACCTGGGCTGCACTGGGTGAGTTTAAAATTATTTCAGAGCATATCAGTACCAGGGATCTGGTTCAAGAGTTCTTGGCCTTCAGGGTTTTCCCTACTCTAAAAGAATGGGAAATGCCGAAGCTAGAGGGGGAGAAGAAGAAAGGGGAACTTGTCCGGCTTCCTTACCATTTCAAGTTCAAGAAATACTTTAAAAAACCTTGCCAAGAGTGGCTGGACACAGTTGAAGTAATGTGCAATGAAATTCTTGGGAATTATTCCAAAAAAGAAGATCAGCTAATGACTGCGGCCTTCGGCACCCGTCCGAAGCGAAGACTAAACCGAGTGTTTGATGCCCTGGGTTTCGAGTACCCTGACTATGAACGGTTGAATAAGGGTGCTGAGGGCCAAAAAAGGAAAAGAGTGGCCGAAACTTTGAACAAAGATGAGGAAGAACCACCAAAAGAGAAGAAAATTCCAAAGAAGAGAAAAATATCATCTCCAAAGCGAAAATTATCCGATGAAGAGGGGACTCCTGCACCACCCTCTACCAGCGACGTGGAGGAAATCTTAAAGGTAATGACTGAACCCCTGCCCGCGAAGCTAAGTCCATTAGGGCCTCAACTGACGAAGCTTTTTCGAAAGGTGGAGAAGCTGGAAAAAACGAAGAGGCAAAGAATTATTGCAGTGACCGAAGTTATTGACAAGACGCCACCGAGGGCTTCAACTCGGAAAACGCCAACGGTTGAGGGCACAACAAATGTCGAAGTCGCACCTTCGGAGGTCGCGGCTACCGAAGCCGCTTCAGCCGAAGTTTTGAACTTAGAAACTACAATTGAAGACATCGACAAAATTTTGCTAGACATGGCCGCAGAAGAAGCTGCCACTGCTGCTGAAGAAACCATGGCCACAGTGCCTGGAAAGGGAAAGGAAATAGCCGAAGATACTTCGGAAGACAAAGCCTACATATTTCAAAATTTAGTTGGGCAAGAACTGTCGAAGGCCGAAATAGAAGAGCTTAAAGAATATGCCAAATCTTGCGGATATAAGCCAGGAGCTCTTCTATTCGGAGGCATTGACAATGAGAAATTGGGCTGCATCCGGGATCAAACTGGGGCTAAGGTCATCGGTACTCTATCAAAGAGTATCGGTTTTCCGAAGCTAGAAACGGATATCAGCCGCTACCGGCGGCAACATATCGTTGATAGCTTATTTTATTCTAATTTCAAGGTAAACAACTTTTCTCTGACTTCTATTGTTTTTAATAATGGAAATATTCCTAACGAAGGTTGTTTATGTGCAGAGCATGCTACTAAGCAAAGCTTTGAAGATGCAGCAAGATCTAGAGGATAAAAAACACGAAGCTATAATTGAAAATTTGGAGAGCAAAATAAAAGAGCAATCAGCTATTATTGAAAAGAAAGACTTCGAACTCCAAACAACTGAAGGCTTGTTGGCAGAAACTGAAGCTAAAGTAGCAGAATTGAATTCGAAGCTTATCTGCCAATCAAAACAATTTGAACAAGAGAAGCTAGAGCTTAATTCAAAACTTGAGGCCGAAGTCCAAACCAACTCAGTTTTGAAGAAATCATTAACAAGCCTTCAAGACAAATGTTTGAAATTTAGTAACAACTGTATTCAACAATTAAAGAAGATCTTTTACTCAGTTGGAGCCAGCAGTGGAAAGTTCACCCCTGCAGCTGAAAATTTGCCAAGAGCCTTCGAACATATTGAAGCTGAAATTGATGAGCTTGACGAAGTTATAGCCGGGCACGGTGACTTCTGTGCCTGGGTAGCTTCTCGGGGCACTGCTGCAGCGTTCCTGAAGGCCGGATGTGATCATGGAAAAATCGTCAACAGGCCGAATTTCACTCTGTCTCCATCAATTCTAGACGATATTCCTGACCTCGCCCGAAGCATTTCAAACAGATTTATAAAAATGATATGGACAAAAGGCGGGCGAGAGAAGGCTGGAGACGAAGCTCGAAGTCATCTTGAACCAGTAAGAAATCATACCTTGTGCTTACCTTCTCCTTCACACTTGATTTTTACTCGCAATACCTTGATTCATGTAGGATGACGAAGCTGAAGGTGATGCTTAAAAAATATGCCGCCGAAGCTGAAGCTTGGTGAAGATCAGTAGGAGTACACTTGTAATATATCCTTACCCTTCCATTGAGGTGCTTTGATGTGGACGAAATTAGTATTTTGAGCTGAAGGCGAAAAAACACCTTCCCTTCTTTTCGTACACAACGAAGCATAAAAGACCGCTTCTTCTTTTTTGCCGAAACCTCTCTTTTTTATACACAACGAAGCATAAAAGACCGCTTTTTCTTTTTTGCCGAAACAACCACTTATGCCATGAATGAATGTTTATGAATGCAAATGCTATGATGCAATGTGATGTGCGAATGAATGTCCAAACACATATCCGAAGCCATACCCTCAGCCATTATTTCCTTAGAAACGATCACACATTAGCTCTGCATTCCCTTAGGAACGACTTTGGAGCTTCCTCGCCTTTTACTTTTGGCGGAATCAGCGTTGACTTTTCGCTGTAAGCTCTGCATTCCCTTAGGAACGTCTTTGGAGCTTCTTCGCCTTTTACTTTCGGCGGAATCAGCGTTGACTTTTCGCTGTAAGCTCTGCATTCCCTTAGGAACGTCTTTGGAGCTTCTTCGCCTTTTACTTTCGGCGGAATCAGCGTTGACTTTTCGCTGTAAGCTCTGCATTCCCTTAGGAACGTCTTTGGAGCTTCTTCGCTTTTTCAGTTTCGGCACTCGATGGTGCGTTCTCAGCTTTTACATTTACATTCTTTGGGGGATTTTGCTCTTATAAAACTAAAAAGGAAATTACATATGATGGTCCCATTAAAAACCTTTCTCCCCCTTTAGAAAGGAAAAGGGTGCCATGAAAAAGAAAAGAAAAAACATCAAAAGTTACATCAAGTTATACATAATATCGCCGAAGCTCATCCGCGTTCCAAGATCTTGGAATGTCGTTGCCGTCCATGTCCTTCAATCTGTACGAACCAGGTCTTGACGAAGATACTACTAAGAAAGGTCCTTCCCATTTCAACTGTAACTTGGCCACTGTGTCTGGGTTGGCCACTCTCCGAAGCACCAAGTGTCCCGGCTCAATATTCTTGAGTCGAACTTTTCTATCTCGCCATTTGACTGTTTCGGCCTGGTATTTATTGATATTCTCCACAGCTTGAAGCCTGATCCCTTCTAAAGCATCTTTTTCCACAAAACAAGCATCTTCAGGGCTTGATTCTGTCGAAGCTGCTACTCTTATTGATCCAGTTTTAGCTTCTTCCGGAGTTATTGCTTCGTCACCGAATAATAACTTGAATGGAGTAAAGCCTGTAGACCTTGATGTTGTTGTATTGTGGCTCCACACCACTTTGGTTAACTGATCTGGCCACTTTCCCCTGGGTTGATTGAAGATTAACTTCATTATTCCTGTCATTATAATGCTGTTGGCCCTTTCAACGAGCCCATTTGACTCCGGATGCCTGACTGATGCAAAATGGATCTTCGTACCAATTTGATCACAGAAATTTCTGAAAGCTTCGGAGTCGAACTGCGTTCCATTATCCACAGTGATGGCCTTCGGTACCCCGAAACGACAAACAATATTCTGCCAGAAAAACTTTTGGACAGTGGCCGAAGTTATTGTGGCTAATGGCTTCGCCTCAATCCATTTAGAAAAATACTCCACAGCCACTATAACATATTTTAGATTCCCTTGAGCCGGTGGTAATGGACCTAACAAGTCAAGGCCCCACCTTTGCAATGGCCAGATGGGTTGTATCAGCTGTGTCAAAGACGAAGGTTGCTTTTGATCTCTTGCACATTTCTGACAACCTTCGCACTTTTGAACTAACTCCGCTGCATCCGAAGCTGCCTTCGGCCAATAAAACCCTTGGCGGAAAACCTTTCCAAGTAATGGCCTAGATCCAATGTGAGATCCACACAGGCCTGCATGTATTTCTTTCATCAACTCTATACCTTCGGTTCTAGATAAACACTTGAGCAGCGGAGCGCAAACTCCATGTTTGTATAACTCCCCTTCTATTATGACATATGGACGAGCTCTTGCCTCTATCCTTTTATTATAAGCTTCGTCATCTGAAAGGAACTTACCCTGAAGGTAAGAGATGATCTCAGTTCTCCAATCTTCACTATAAACAGGAGATATGTTGAGGACTGCTCTTTCAAGGAGCTCCACTGAAGGTGCCTTTATTGTTTCGAAGAACACATCCGAAGGTAACGGCAGCCCCTGTGCTGCTGACTTAGCTAACAAATCAGCATGCTCATTTTGTCCTCGAGGGATATTTTTGACAGAAAATCCTTCGAAGGAAGCTTCGATTTTTCGGACCGTGTCTAGATATTTTTCAAGCTTCGGATCTTTAGCCTTGCAACTTTTGTCGATATGGCCCGAAACAACCTGGGAATCAGTTTTAAGAATCGCCCTTCTGATCCCCATTGCCTTTAATTTCCGAAGGCCCAGGAGCAGGGCTTCGTATTCAGTAATATTGTTTGTACAGCTGAAATCAAGTCTTGCCGCATAACAAGTTTTAACCTTGGATGGTGAGACCAACACAGCGGCTGCTCCTGCTCCGAAGGTTCCCCAAGAACCATCACAAAACACTGTCCACACTTCGGCATCTTTATTTGCTTCTTCATCCTGAGCCCCTGGCGTCCAATCGGCAATGAAATCTGCCAACGCTTGAGACTGGATCGAGGATCTATGCACATAATCAATGCAAAATTCATTGAGCTCTGCAGCCCATTTTCCAATCCGTCCAGTAGCTTCTCTATTTCTCATAATATCCTTCAACGGCTGCGAAGAAGGAACAACAATATTGTATGCTTGAAAATAATGCCGAAGCTTCCTGGATGCCATTAAAACGGCATATAATACCTTCTCCAGTTCTGTATAGTTTTTCTTTGATACACTAAGGACTTCAGATACAAAATACACTGGAACCTGCTTCTTGACTTGGACAACAAACTTCTCCTGGACAAGCGCTGCACTTACTGCCGAGTGCGAAGCTGCCACATATAACAACAAAGGAGCCCCTGGCGTTGGTGGAGTTAATGTTGTTAGATCTATCAAATATTGCTTCAGCTCTTCGAAGGCTTTTTGTTGACTTGGTCCCCATTGAAAGACTTCAGCTGACTTCAGCACCTCGAAGAATGGTAAATTTCTTTCTACTGATCTGGATATGAATCTATTGAGAGACGCCAGCCTCCCTGTCAATCTTTGGGCCCCCTTTCTTGTAGTTGGTGGCTCCATTCGAAGTATAGCTTCAATTTTATTTGGATTAGCTTCAATTCCCTTTGTTGAAACCAAGCATCCAAGAAATTTCCCCTTCTTTACTCCGAAGACACATTTTTCTGGATTTAGCTTCAAACCAGCTTGTCTGAAACTGGCGAAGGTCTCCTGCAAATCAGCAATATGATTTTCCTGCTTCGTGCTTTTTACAATGATGTCATCGACATAAGTTAGCACATTTCTGCCTATCTGAGACTGGAGGACCTTCGCAGTCATTCTGCTGAAACTTCCTCCAGCGTTTTTGAGCCCCTTAGGCATCCGAAGATAGCAATATGTGCCACTTGGGGTTATGAAGCTAGTCTTCGGCTCATCTTCCTTCTTCATCCAGATTTGGTGATAGCCTGAGTAACAATCTAGCAGACTCATGAGCTCTGAAGAAGCTGCTGCATCAACTAAAGAGTCTATTCTTGGCAATGGGAATTCGTCCTTCGGACAAGCCTTGTTGAGATCTGTGAAATCGATACACATTCTCCACTTGCCATTGGCTTTCTTTACCATAACAGTGTTAGCTAGCCATTCTGGATACTTTACTTCTCTGATAACTCCTGCACTGAGGAGTCTTTTTACTTCATTGCGAGCCCCTTCGGCCTTGTCATCAGACATTTTCCGAAGCCTCTGCTTTCGGGGTCTGAAGGATGGGTCAACATTGAGCGAGTGTTCAATAACATCCCGATTTACTCCACAGAGATCATTAGCTGACCATGCAAAAACATCTTTGTTGTTGAACAAAAACCTTATCAAGGTTTTCTCCTGGTCTTCGGATAATTGCGAGCCCAACAGCACCTTCTGCTCTGCTATGTCCTCACACAAGAGCATGGGCTTCGGCTGATCTGCTGAAGCTGCTTTCTCCCTTCTGAATTTGTACTGTTCACAAGCTTCAGCTCCATCTATGTTATGGATTGCTTTGGAGTCAGTCCAGCTTCCTTCGGCCCTTCTAGCTGCTTCCTGGCTTCCATGAATAGCAATAGGCCCTTGGTCCGAAGGTATCTTCATGCAGAGGTAAGCTGGGTGAAGAATTGCTTCGAAGGCATTGAGAGTACCGCGACCAATGATAGCATTGTAAGGATACTCCATGTCAACAATATCAAACACAATTTGCTCAGTCCTTGTGTTGTTAACAAATCCGAAGGTTACTGGCATGGTAATCTTCCCAAGTGCTGCAATCTGCCATCCTCCGAAGCCACAAAGAGGGTGCGTAGCATCATGGATCTTGTCTTCGGACTCTTGCATTTGCCTGAAGGCCTTAGCAAATATGATATCAGCTGCACTGCCTGTATCAACCAAGACATTGTGAACCAGAAATCCTTTGATCACACAAGAGATAACCAGAGCATCATTGTGTGGGTAATCCTTGAGTTGAAGGTCCTCTTGGGAGAAGGTAATAGGAATGTGAGACCATCTCGACTTGATGAAGGGTCCTTGCACCCCAACATGCTGTACCCTTCTCTGTGCTTCCTTCTTTTGCTTCTTGTTAGCCGGCTCTGAGCAAGAACCGCCTGTTATCGGGAGCACCAGCTTCGAAGCCGAAGCAGCTTCAGCTTGATTGTTGAACGAAGCCATCAGCTCAGAAAAGTGGAAGTGAGTTCGCCCCACGGTGGGCGCCAATGTTGGGGGCTTGTTCTCAAATGCTATGAATTAAGAACAAGGCAACACAGAAAGAAGTCAATGATAAATTCCCTTCGTCCTTCGAAGCGTTATTTCCCTTAGGATATAACAATCTTCAGACGAAGGTCACGAAGGACATACCTCCATCATTGCAGTTTATATTGACAATAAGGAGAAACATATGAAACATGAGGGAATGATATGAATAATCACATAACATTATTACGTGTTCTTATCAAATAATCATGGAAGAATAAATACAATGTTGAATTACATTTGTACCTTCGGCTTGACAGAAGGCAAAGGTACAAGCGTGACGCTCGGGCGAGTACAAGTCCGCGTGAACAGTACGGGGGTACTGTTCATCTATTTATAGACACAGGACACAGTCTGTGACGAATTACAATTATGCCCCCCATAAAAGTTTACAACATTGACTCAGACCTTTATGGATTAAAAGGTCATTCTACCTCTATGTCGGTTTGTAATGCCGAAGCTTCATGAAAAGGAACCTTCGGTCATCTCCTGGGGACAACTTCAGCCGAAGCTGCTTCTTCCCGTATGACCTTCGGCGCAACGAAGCATGGCCCCAACAGCAGCGGCGGCAAGCGCAGAGGCGCAGCAGCGGTAGCTGGAGCTTGGCTAGGTCATCAGCGAGCGAGACCAATCTTGGAACCAGGCTACTGAGGCTGAAAGCCGGGCTAAGGCCCTTGGGGGCCAGCTAGGCGAGGTGTCTACTCGGGCCGGAGCCCTTGCGGAGGACGTGGCCGTGGCCGTCGGGTTTGCCCAGTCCGCCCAAGCCGCAGCTTCGGAGCAGCGTGCCCGGGCTGAAGGTATGTTTTGGCCACTTTGTGACTTCGATTCAGCTTCATTCTTCAACTCGTGTCTGAAGAATTCTGTTTGGCTGTTTGTAGAGTTCGAGTCAGCCCTCAACGAGTCCGCCAAGGCACTTGCCCAGGCAGCTGAGCAGAAGGAGGCCGACCGCGTGGCCATGTCTGAAGCTATCTCGACCTTCTGCCAGGTCTTTGGTCTTGACGACGTCCCCTCGGGAAGCCCCCCCAGAGTCGCCTGCAGGCCTTGGGCGGTCATGTGCGCAGCAGACTCCGCGAGGCGCTGCATCACAGCGTTAGGCGGGCCTTCGCCGTGGTCGCTTCCCACTATGACGTGGACCTAGAGCGGGTCAGCGAGGGGTACTGTCTACCCGACAAAGATGAAGCTGCCTTAGCCGAGGTTCAGAGGCTCGACGCGGCCGTCGCGGGCCCAAGCGCGGTGCTGGCGTCCTCCTTCGAGGTGGAGATCCTTCCGCTTGCATCGCCGTCCAGGGCTGGGGCGGATCTCGCCGAGGGTGGAGACGACGCTGAGGGTGGAGACGAAGCCGAGGGTGCTGCTCCTCCCCCGGGCGATGCCTAATTCTGCTAGAGCAGTTTGTTTGGAACATGCATGTGTCTTTCGCGGCCGCCGAGGCCTAAACACTTTGCCGTCGTGTTATAAAGCTGCGTTTCTCTTCCTCTTGTTTCGAGTATCCGGACTTGTTCGTCAGTAGCAGAATCGCTTATTTGAGTAAGAGTTGTTTTTCGCGGAAGGTGACGAGTGAGGTATCCGTATCCCGGAGGCGTAGGAGTCCCTCGGCTCGGTCGGCCTTGCCGCTTACATGCGCTCTTATTCGTTTTGCGGGGTTCTGTTACCGATATAGTCAGGAAGCGCGAAAGATGTTTTGGCAGAAAGACTTTTTCCGAGGAAAATTTTGACGCAGAGGGGGTTCCCCCTTCTAGCCCCCGAGGGAGGGTCGGGCTTTGCAGAGGCAAGGCTGACCCTTCCTTGACGGTTAGACTCTATTTGTGTATGTAAAGAGAACGAGGTATATGAATGACTTGAAAACATCTTAAGGGTAAAAACGACATAGTTGTCGGATGTTCCAAGCGTTGTTGTAGACCTCGCCCTGACTATTGGCCAGCTTGTATGTTCCGGGCTTCAAAATCTTGGCGATGATGAACGGCCCTTTCCAGGGGGGAGTGAGCTTGTGGCGCCCTCGGGCGTCTTGTCGCAGCCGAAGTACCAAGTCCCCCACCTAGAGGTCTCGGGACCGAACCCCTCGGGCGTGGTAGCATCGCAGAGACTGCTGATAACGCGCCGAGTGTAGTAAGGCCATGTCCCGAGCCTCTTCCAGTTGGTCTAGTGAGTCTTCTCGGCTGGTTTGGTTGCTTCGGTCGTCGTACGCCCTCGTCCTCGGGGAACCGTATTCTAAGTCTGTGGGTAAGATAGCCTCGGCCCCATAGACTAGAAAGAACGACGAGATGCCCGTGGCTCGGCTTGGCGTCGTCCTCAGACTCCAGACCACCGAGGGTAGTTCCTTCATCCATCGCTTCCCGAACTTGTTGAGGTCGTTGTAGATCCTCGGCTTTAGTCCTTGCAGGAGCATACCGTTGGCACGCTCTACCTGCCCATTCGTCATGGGGTGAGCTACGGTGGCCCAGTCCACACGGATGTGGTGGTCCTCGCAGAAGTCCAGGAACTTCCTACCAGTGAACTGGGTGACGTTGTTGGTGATGATGGAGTTCGGGATCCCAAAGCGATGGATGATGTTGGTGAAGAACGCCACCGCCTGCTCGGACCTGATGTTGTTTAGGGGTCGGACCTCGATCCACTTGGAGAATTTGTCGATAGCGACCAGCAGGAGCGTGAAGCCCCCGGGTGCCTTCTGCAAGGGACCGACGAGGTCCAGACCCTACACAACGAACGACAGGTGATGGGTATTGTTTGCAGGGCTTGAGCGGGCAGGTGTGTCTGTCTTGCATAGAATTGACACCCATGGTAGGAGTGTACAATTCTAGTGGCGTCGGCCACCGCGGTTGGCCAGTAGAAACCTTGTCGGAAGGCGTTTCCAACGAGGGCTCGAGGTGCTGCGTGGTGACCGCAAGCCCCCGAGTGTATTTCTTGCAATAGCTCCTGACCTTCGGCGATGGATATGCATCGTTGGAGGATGCCTGAGGGGCTGCGGTGGTAGAGCTCCTTTTCGTCACCCAGCAAGACGAACGACTTAGCGTGCCGTGCCAGTCGCCGAGCTTCGGCTCTATCGAGGGGTAGCTCTCCTCGGTGGAGATATTGCAGGTATGGGGTCTGCCAGTTTCGATTAGGCGTGACCCCATTCCGCTCTTCCTCGACGCGCAGTGCCTCACCTTCGGCGGCCGAGGGTGCCTCGGGCTGGGCCGAGGCCTCCTCGGGCTCGGGCGTGTCGTCGGTCTTGACAGAGGGTTGATGTAGGTCTCGGGAGAAGACGTCCGGGGGAACCGTTGTCCGCCCTGAGGCTATTTTAGCCAGCTCATCCGCAGTCTCGTTGTACCGTCGAGCGACGTGGTTGAGCTCGAGCCCGTAGAACTTGTCTTCCAGGCGCCGAACCTCGTCGCAGTAGGCCTCCATCTTTGGGTCGCGGCAGTGGGAGTTCTTCATGACTTGGTCGATGACAAGCTGCGAGTCGCCACGAGCGTCGAGGCACCGAACCCCCAGCTCGATGGCGATGCGCAACCCGTTAACCAGAGCCTCGTACTCGTCCACGTTGTTTGACACCGGGAAATGGAGGCGTAGCACGTAGCGGAGGTGCTTCCCAAGGGGTGAGATGAAGAGCAGGCCCGCACCTGCTCCTGTTTTCATCAGCGACCCATTGAAATACATGGTCCAGAGTTCCGGCTGGATCGGAGCTGTCGGAAGCTGGGTGTCGACCCATTCAGCCACAAAGTCCGCCAAGACTTGGGACTTGATGGCCTTCTGAGGAGCAAACGAGATTGTCTCGCCCATGATCTCCACCGCCCACTTTGCAATCCTACCCGAGGCCTCTCGGCACTGGATGATCTCCCCAGGGGGAAGGATGACACCACAGTCACCGGATGAGAATCGAAGTAGTGTCGCAACTTTCGCCGCGTCAGAATTACCGCGTATAGTAGCTTCTAAATTTGCGGGTAGCGGATCTTGGTCTCGGATAGCACTTCGCTGATGAAGTAAATCGGCCTCTGGACGAGCAGTGCATGCCCTTCTTCTCGTCTCTCGACTACGATTGCGGCACGCTTGTAAGGAGCGCCTATGTAGATCAAGAGGGCTTCTCCTGCAGCGGGGGGCACCAAGATGGGCACGCTTGTAAGGAGCGCCTTTAAGTTCCTGAGGGCTTCCTCGGCCTCGAGGGTCCAAGTGAAGCGCTCGGTCTTCCTTAAGAGGCGGTACAGGGGTAGGCCTCTTTCGCCGAGGCGCGAGATGAAGCGGCTCAGAGCCGCAAGGCATCCCATGACCCTCTGTACTCCTTTCAAGTCTTTGATAGGCCCCATGTTGGTGATGGCCGCGATTTTCTCTGGGTTGGCCTCGATGCCCCGCTCGGAGACGATGAACCCCAGGAGCATGCCTCGGGGGACTCCGAAGACACACTTCTCGGGATTGAGTTTTACGCCTTTCGCCTTGAGACACTTGAATGTCGTTTCAAGGTCAGAGAGGAGGTCGGAGGCTTTCCTCGTCTTGACTACGATGTCATCGACGTAAGCCTCGACCGTTCGGCCGATGTGCTCTCCGAACACGTGGTTCATGCACCTTTGGTATGTCGCGCCTGCATTCCTCAAACCAAATGGCATAGTAACATAGCAGTACATGCCAAAGGGTGTGATGAAAGAGGTCACGAGCTGGTCGGACTCTTTCATCCTGATTTGGTGATACCTTGAGTAGGCATCGAGGAATGACAGGGTTTCGCACTCAGCAGTGGAATCCACGATTTGATCGATGCGAGGCAGAGGGTAGGGAAGCTTTGGACATGCTTTGTTTAGACCAGCGTAGTCTACACACATCCTCCATTTCCCACCTTTCTTTTTCACAAGCACAGGGTTGGCTAACAATTCAGGATGGAATACCTCTTTGATGAACCCCGCAGCCGTCAGCTTGTGGATCTCCTCGCCTATGGCTTTGCGCTTTTCTTCGTCGAAACGGCGCAGAGGCTGCTTCACGGGTCGGGCTCAAGCTCGGATATCCAGCGAGTGCTCGGCGACATCCCTCGGTATGCCAGGCATGTCCGAGGGACTCCACGCAAAAACCTCGGCGTTCGCGCGGAGAAAGTCGACGAGCACTGCTTCCTATTTGGGGTCGAGCTCGGAGCCGATCCAAACTTGCTTGCAGGCGACGTCGCTGGGGTTGAGGGGGACGGACTTAACCACCTCCGTTGGCTCAAAGTTTCCAGCGTGGCGCTTCGCATCTAGCACCTCCTTGGAGAGGCACTCTAGGTCGGCGATGAGGGCCTCGGATTCGGCGAGGGCCTTAGCGTACTCCACGCACTCCACGACGCATTCGTACGCGTGTCGGTACGTGGATCTGACGGTGATGACCCCGTTGGGGCCCGGCATCTTGAGCTTGAGGTAGGTGTAGTTGGGGACGACCATGAACTTGGCGTAGCATGGTCTCCCTAGCACTGCGTGGTAGGTTCCTCGGAACCCGACCACCTCGAACATGAGGGTTTCCTTTCGGAAGTTGGAGGGAGTCCCAAAGCAGACGGGCAGATCGAGTTGTCCAAGGGGCTGGACGCGCTTCCCGGGGATGATCCCGTGAAAGGGTGCCGTGTAACACCCGGTTTTAAAGAACAAAGCCGGGTGCATCTCATACATGCGCCAAGAAGACAACATATATAATAACAGAGTGTATAGAGATAAATGTCATTAACATCAGAGTATTTATTACATAGCGGAAGACTTATTACAAAATAAAGTAATAACGATAAAACAAACTAAGGATCGACGGCGCCAATGTCGACTGGGAAACGCCACCTAGATCAGATCGAACTCCTCAGTGTTAGGCAGCTCCTCCTGAACCACCTGATCATCTCCTGTGGGGGGGGTGTGAGACAGCAAGGGTGAGCTCACACATGATCATAGCTCAACAAGTTGTGGGGAAACAGTGGACATAAACTCACAAAGGTGTGAGTTCATGTGATGTGTAAGGCTTAATCAAAGACAGGGGTTAAAGCTGAGCATTGCTTTTAAGTAGTTGGTCAAAATTTTATTAGCAATTACTAAGTGTAAGTAAATACCAAACCATAAGTAAGGTAATAGAACAAAATTAATAACAAAACCCATGCAATGCAAATGACAAAATTGAATTTAAGTTCCATAATTTAACATCAGAGAGTCCTGAGCTGCTCGTGACCGTGAGCTCGGCTAGTATACCAGTTTTACACTCTGCAGAGGTTGTACCCTTTACCCACAAGTCATGTTACCCATCTGCCAAGGGGTCATGAATCCCATATACCTCTACCTAGGAGGCACGGCAGGGCAACACTACGAGGCCTTTACAAAGTTCCACTAGCTTCCGAAAACCCGCTACAGTTTATGGGAAGATCCAGTAAAGGGTTCCTGGCTGATAGCCATCGCAGCAAAATCAACCAGGGACCTCCCCGCACTAACCTCTCCCCTACTGCCCTTGCCCCTTTCGGGTAAGGTAGTCTTCCACTAGCTTTCCTAATTAGTCAGCCAAGGGCGTCCCATTCCACCCTTGTGGTGGCACGTGGTTCTCAAGTTAAGCTCTATGTTCCAATTAACATTAATGATAACAACATGAACATGAACAGAATAACAACAAGAATTGGAACATAGAGGTAATAAATGATTATCCCAAAACCATATAAAGCAATAGCAAACTACCCAAGTGATTCAGGGGTAAACAAGGTAATGAGATAAGCAATCTAGGGTGACCTATTGGGTCCCATCAAAATTAACCTATGCATGGATAAGTGATATTAAAGAACATTATTGGGTAAAAAGTGGTCAAGGGCACAACTTGCCTTCAATGAGCTCCTGCTCAGCTACCTCAACTTGCTGCTCACCAGTATCCTCAGCAACGGGCTCTTCTACTCGCCACAATACAAACAAGCACAGTGCATATAGAGAAATTAACATTACACCAAACATATAAACAAAATGCTCAGAGATATTCTACATATTAAAATAAAATCCTAGGAACAGAAATCATAATTTTCTGAGTTATAGATTTTAAGTTATGCATTTTCAAAGGTTTTATGTGCTTTAAATAGGATTAAATAATAAATAAATTTCTTACTGTTGTTATGCCAAAACAGAGACACTAAATGAAAGAGGATAAAATTACAAAATTTTAGGAACTGGAATGAATTAATTTGGAGTTAGTATGAATTTTCTATGAATTTATAAAGTTCTAGCAATTATTTTCCTATTAAAAATCCATTTTCTATTTCATTTATTCAATTTAAATGATCTCTGGACTGGGCCTCATTTTCCAGAAACGTCAGGGGCTTCTGCGCATAATTTCCTAAGACTCAGAACACTATGCAGTGGACGGCGGGTTCTAATTCGTATAAACTGAGGGGTTCATATACAAAAATGCCAGCGCGAAAGGGTATCGCGTGATATCAGCCGTCAGATCTAAACCGACGGCCCAGATTAGATTCCTATCACCCTGAACCGGTACGCGCCCAGAGCCGTGGGATCCACGATCGACGGCACGGATTTAATGAACCCGAGATCAACTCTGCACCGCTGGATCACGCATCGACGGACGCCGTGCGATCGAGCGAAGGGGTATACCTACGATCTAATCCCAACCGTCAACTCTGTATCCTACGGCCATGCCATCCCCTCCCCCGCGCGTCCGAGTAGAACGGCGGCGCCGCCCAGGTGTGCGGCGGGCCATCATCGGAGTTCTTCCCAAAACCCGAGCCAAGCCCCGATTGAACAATCCGAGAGCATCAACGCAATGCTGAGTGAAAAGCGAACCTATGAGAGGGTTTCTTACCGGGGTTGGAGTGCCGAGGTAAGCAGCCCACGCGGTGGAGCGGATCCGCGGCGGAGCTCGTACGACGACGAGCAATTCGTCGAGATGTGGTCTCCAATCGGGTCTCCCAAGTGGACCACACGCACCTACGTTCCGCTGCGAAGATCCCTGATCGCTACTCGAGGCCGAGCCGAGGACAGGGCCGTGTGTCCACGGTGGCGGCGGCACTCCCTCACTCTGGATGTGTCTACGGCGATGGAGCTTCTCCAATGGTGGGCGCGGACGGGTCCCGGGAGCTAATAAGGGCACGAGCGCGGCCGAAGAGTCCGGGAGGTGGGCGTTAGCTGGTCCGGAGAAATCGCGGCGGCCGACGCGGTCGTTTCCGCCATACGCGGCGGCCGGTTGAAGACGACTCTTACATCCCGGGCCCACGCGACATTGAGTCAAGCGAGAGCGAGCGCGATCGCAGAGGCTGGCAGGTGGCCCCGTTGTGTCGGTGTGAGGAAAGCAAGCCGGCGCGCGTGAAACCGACGGGCGGGCCCCACCCAGCAGGCAGAGAGCGTGCGCGAGGGTGGATTCTCTGGGCCGCGCGGGGTGAATGCCCTGATGGGCCGAAAATGGAGCGCCAGGCCCAGTTAAGGTTCCTTTTTCTTTTTCTTTTTATATTTTCTGTTTTCTTTTCTTTTTATTTTTCAATTCCCAATTTGAATTCCAAATTTGACTTTGAACTTGCACTCAAACTATAGATAAATTTCAATCATACCAATATAGTTGAGTTTGTATATTTATAAATTTTGTTTTATATTTTATTTCTTTCTTTCTTTCCAAATTTTAGCATTTCTTTTAAAAATTTAATTTCTCATTTGGATATTTAATATTTTTTTCTTGTCACAAAATGCACACAAAAATAAAATATCCAGCATGATGCAACATTTTAGTAGCATATCTTTTCATTATTTGTTTTTGGACATGGTGTTCTCATATGATGATAAATAAAGATCACACTCACATAAAGAGAAAAT
Source organism: Zea luxurians (assembly GCA_029449295.1). Classification (NCBI taxonomy): domain Eukaryota; kingdom Viridiplantae; phylum Streptophyta; class Magnoliopsida; order Poales; family Poaceae; genus Zea; species Zea luxurians. The sequence continues at coordinate 636,349 of JAOPSE010000087.1, forward strand.
GTTTCTCTATTGGTGTTTTATCTAGCAATTACAAAGTGGGTGTTACAAATCCTACCCCCCTTAAAAATAATCTCGTCCTCGAGATTTAAGAAGAACTAGAGAAAAGGTGGGGAAAATCTATGCGAAGCTCTTCTTCTCTTTCCCAAGTTGCTTCATCTTCACTGTGGTGACTCCATTGAACTTTGCACATCTTTATCACCTTATTCCTTGTAACTCGAGTCAAAGTATCCAAAATTTTGATCGGGTACTCCGTGTAAGTCAAATCACCTTGAACACTAAGCTCTTCCATGGGTAACTGTTCCTCGGGGACACGGAGACATTTCTTGAGTTGAGATACATGGAACACATTATGCACATCTGCTAGACTAGCAGGTAACTCGAGTTGGTATGCCATCTCCCCAACTCTCCTGAAGATCAAGAATGGTCCAATGTAACGAGGGGATAATTTGCCCTTAACTTTAAATCTCCTCATTCCACGCAGTGGTGACACCTTGAGGTACACATAATCTCCTTCTTCAAATTCCAGTGGTCTCCTTCTATTATCAGCATAACTCTTCTGCCTGGTTTGAGCCACTCTCAAATTCCCTCGAATTATACGAACTTGTTCTTCTGCTTCTTGAATCAGTTCAGGCCCAAAGAACTGTCTCTCTCCAGTCTGATCCCAATATAGAGGAGTCCTGCACTTCCTCCCATATAAAGCTTCAAAAGGTGACATCTTTAGACTGGCCTGATAACTATTGTTATATGAGAACTCAGCATAAGGCAGACTCTTATCCCAACTTCCTCCATGCTGAAGAGCACATGCTCTCAACATATCTTCCAATACTTGATTAGTCCTTTCAGTCTGTCCATCCGTCTGAGGGTGATAGGCTGTACTGAAATTCAGCTTTGTACTCATGTTCTCATGAAAGCTTCTCCAAAATCTTGAGGTAAACTGCGAACCTCGATCAGACACGATCTTCTTTGGTACTCCATGTAAACACACAATCCGAGCCATATATAACTCTGCTAACTGAGAACCTTTATAAGTAGTCTTGACAGGAATAAAGTGAGCCACTTTGGTCAATCTATCCACAATCACCCATATAGCATCATATCCTTTCTGGGTGCGAGGCAATCCAGTAATAAAATCCATACCAATCTCTTCCCATTTCCACTCGGGTATCTTTAGTGGATGCAATAGTCCAGCTGGCCTCTGGTGTTCAGCCTTAACTCTTTGACATACATCGCACATAGCCACATGTGCAGCTACATCTCTTTTCAATCCATACCACCAATACTTCCGTTTCAAATCCTGATACATCTTGGTACTACCAGGATGAATAGAATAATCCGAATCATGGGCCTCCTTTAAAATAGTCTCCCGAAGGCTTTTAATATCAGGAACACATATCCTGTCCTTGAACCATATAGTGCCTTGCTCATCTTCTGTGAATTCCGGAACTCGACCTTCAGTAATCAGATCCTTAATCTCTTTTATCTTATCATCACCAATTTGTCCTTTGCGGATCTCTTGCTCCAAAGTAGGTTCCACATCAATAGTAACTCCTTCAGTATGAGCAACTATCCCCAGGTTAAGTCTCCTGAAGTCCTCAACAATCTCATCGGGTAGCTGGGCAACAACAGCTGAATGAACATGCTCTTTGCGACTCAAGGCATCTGCAACCAAATTTGCCTTGCCCGGGTGATAGTGAATCTCCAAATCATAATCCTTGATAAGCTCCAACCAACGGCGTTGCCTAAGGTTGAGATCCTTCTGAGTGAATATATACTTCAAACTCTTATGATCCGTATACACTTGGCACTTGGTCCCCATGATATAATGTCTCCAAATCTTCAGTGCATGCACAACTGCAGCCAATTCCAAGTCATGAGTAGGGTAGTTCAATTCATGTCTCCGCAACTGACGAGAAGCATAAGCAATCACGTGTCCTTCTTGCATGAGCACACATCCTAAGCCTTGGCCACATGCATCGCAATAGATATCAAATCCTTTCTGCAAGTCTGGCATAACCAATACTGGTGGAGACATCAATCTTTCCTTCAATTGATCAAAGCTCTCTTGACATTTCTCATCCCACTTAAATTCTTTTCCTTTCTCCAAAAGCGATGTCATAGGCTTGGCAATCTTAGAGAATCCTTCAATAAATCTTCGATAATAGCCAGCAAGTCCTAAGAAACTTCGAATCTCAGTAACTGTAGTGGGTACTCTCCACTCCATTATCTCCTTAACCTTAGCAGGATCCACTGCTATTCCTCCATTAGAAATAATATGACCAAGAAATGGCACTTCGCCAATCCAAAACTCGCACTTGCTGAACTTGGCATAGAGTTGATTATCTCGTAGCTTCTGTAGCACCATCCTCAGATGTTCCTCGTGATCACTTTCACTCTGAGAATAAATAAGAATATCGTCGATGAATACCACGACGAATCTGTCCAAATACTCCATAAATACCTTGTTCATCAAGTTCATAAAATAGGCTGGTGCGTTAGTCAATCCAAACGACATAACTGTGAACTCATATAATCCATATCTAGTCGAGAAAGCCGTCTTGGGAATATCCGATGGTCTAATCCTCATCTGATGGTAACCGGATCGGAGATCAATCTTCGAAAATACTCTAGCACCTCTCATTTGATCAAACAAATCTTCAATACGGGGCAACGGATACTTGTTCTTCACTGTAACATCATTAAGAGATCTGTAATCCACACACATCCGTTGCGATCCATCCTTCTTCTGTACAAACAAGACCGGTGCTCCCCAAGGTGAGGAACTCGGACGAATGTACCCAGCCTCTTGTAACTCAGTTAACTGCTTCTTAAGCTCCTTCAACTCTTCTACGGACATTCTATATGGCCGTTTAGAAATAGGGGCGGTTCCAGGCAAGAGATCAATAACAAACTCAACTTCTCTTTCAGGTGGCATTCCGGGTAACTCCTCTGGAAAGACATCCGGAAAATCTCTAACCACCCGGATATTGTCACCAACAAACTCCTCAGGCATGAAGAACATTGCACGCATAGATGAGGAGGTTACTGCAATGTTAACTTGAAACCTCTCTCCTTTAGTAGTAGTGAGTTCTACGGTACCTCTACCACATGCTATAACGGCCTTTGCCTTTCTTAGCCATGACATACCAAGGATTAAATCTATACTGCTTGACTCCAATATTATAGCAGTAGCTCCAAATTCTCTACCCATAATGGTTAATGTCAATCTACGTGTCATTTGATTTGCCTCAACATGCCCTTTAGGTGTAATTACTATCAGGGGTTTTCTCATATTTAGCAGTGGTATTTCATTTGTGTTGGCATAACGAGCAGACATGAATGAATGTGTAGCACCAGAATCAAATAATATGGTTGCAGGAATTGCATTAACATAAAACATACCAATTACGAGGTCCCCTCCATCCGGAGTAGCATCCACGCTGACTTGATTAACCTTGGCAATAGAATATCCCTTGCCAGTTCCTGGAGTTTGCTGCCTGTTCTGAACTGGAGTAGTAGCAATCCTCTGTGGGCAGACATTTGCATAATGACCAATCTTCCCACACTTGTAACATTGAGTGCCCGGACTCTGTCCTGAAAACTTCGTCGGGGTGCCGGTAGGGGTAGCCTGTCGAGGGGGTGGAGTCCTCAGTGGTGATTGCTGTACTGGGCGTGGTCCTCCTGGTCGAGTCGGTGTACTCTGGGGTGAACTGTAGCGAGGTCGAACACTGCTGCTTCCTTGTCCTTGAGATATGGCCTTTCTCTTCAAATCTCCCAGTTGAACACGCTTGTGTTCAATAGCCAATGCCTTGTCAAGCAGCCTCTGAAATGATGGGAATGTGTGTGCCACTAGAGCATACTGCAGTGGTCCATTAAGTCCTTCAATAAAATGCTCCTGCTTCCTCTCGTCTTCAGCAACTTCTTCAGGGGCATATCGGGATAACTGAATAAACTTGTCTCTGTACTCGCTGACTGACATACTCCCTTGCTTCAGCGACAGAAATTCCTTCTTCTTGATCTTTATCATCCCAGCTGGAATATGGTAGTTCCTGAATTGTGTGCTAAACTCTGCCCAGGTAATAGTATCCGCAGCATCATGGGCAGCAGTATAAGAATCCCACCAGTCAGCAGCAGGACCAATCAGACGCCCAGAAGCATATAAAACCTTCTCCCGGTCAGTGCATTGTGCAATATTCAGCATCTTCTCAATTGCTTTCAGCCAATCATCTGCGTCCAGTGGATCAGGTGAGCTTGCAAATGTAGGTGGCTTATGACTCATGAACTCTCTATGCTTGTCTCGGGGTGGAACTGGTGGTGGTGGTGGAGGCAGTGGTACTTGTTGCTGCTGTTGTTGCATTTGTTGTTGCAGCTGCTGTTGTTGCGCCCTCCTTTCCTGGCGTATCTCATCTCGCTCCTGGCGCAACTCTTGTCGTATATCCTCTCTTTCTTGACGCATCTCCTGGCGTTCTTGCTGCATCTGAGCACGCATATCAGCCATAGTATCTGCCATCTGCTGCATCATCGCCATCTGAGCAGCAACCAGTGGGTCAACTCCGCCTGGTGGAGGATTGGGAGGATTCATCGCAGCAGGTTGTGGCTGAGGTTGTCTTCGAGTGTGTTGGTTAGGAGGTAAGTCAATTCCACCACCCCGCCTGGTATTGACCATCTGAGTTAGATGCATATGGTAAGAAAATAGTAGACAAGGCAGGTATCAGGTTACTTTGGGGGATTTTTTTAGCTAAGCAAATTAATATTTTACATATCCTAGCTAATTCAATACCTTATGGTGGTACATACTGAGATGTCCATAGTTCAATCAATCAAAGAAGCAAATCAGGCATTTAGCATCAGCACAATCAAACAACATTTTAATAGAGAAAATAATTTTTTTAATTTGGTCTTAGGCCTCCTATCTCTTAAAAATGTCATAGGGGTAGGGATTCCAAGGTTTGAAATCCATCTTGTCTCAGAGTAGAAAAGGTAAGAAGGATCAGAGTAGAACAGTAGAAGGTGAGACAGGATCAAGATAAGTGTAGAAAGAATCAGAGTAAGGTGAGTGTAGAATGAATCAGAATGAGATAAGTAGGTAAGGGTTTGTCCATTTCTATCTAGGTCTCGTCCTACAGTCAACATTTCCTCTGATACCACTTCTGTAACACCCGGTTTTAAAGAACAAAGCCGGGTGCATCTCATACATGCGCCAAGAAGACAACATATATAATAACAGAGTGTATAGAGATAAATGTCATTAACATCAGAGTATTTATTACATAGCGGAAGACTTATTACAAAATAAAGTAATAACGATAAAACAAACTAAGGATCGACGGCGCCAATGTCGACTGGGAAACGCCACCTAGATCAGATCGAACTCCTCAGTGTTAGGCAGCTCCTCCTGAACCACCTGATCATCTCCTGTGGGGGGGGTGTGAGACAGCAAGGGTGAGCTCACACATGATCATAGCTCAACAAGTTGTGGGGAAACAGTGGACATAAACTCACAAAGGTGTGAGTTCATGTGATGTGTAAGGCTTAATCAAAGACAGGGGTTAAAGCTGAGCATTGCTTTTAAGTAGTTGGTCAAAATTTTATTAGCAATTACTAAGTGTAAGTAAATACCAAACCATAAGTAAGGTAATAGAACAAAATTAATAACAAAACCCATGCAATGCAAATGACAAAATTGAATTTAAGTTCCATAATTTAACATCAGAGAGTCCTGAGCTGCTCGTGACCGTGAGCTCGGCTAGTATACCAGTTTTACACTCTGCAGAGGTTGTACCCTTTACCCACAAGTCATGTTACCCATCTGCCAAGGGGTCATGAATCCCATATACCTCTACCTAGGAGGCACGGCAGGGCAACACTACGAGGCCTTTACAAAGTTCCACTAGCTTCCGAAAACCCGCTACAGTTTATGGGAAGATCCAGTAAAGGGTTCCTGGCTGATAGCCATCGCAGCAAAATCAACCAGGGACCTCCCCGCACTAACCTCTCCCCTACTGCCCTTGCCCCTTTCGGGTAAGGTAGTCTTCCACTAGCTTTCCTAATTAGTCAGCCAAGGGCGTCCCATTCCACCCTTGTGGTGGCACGTGGTTCTCAAGTTAAGCTCTATGTTCCAATTAACATTAATGATAACAACATGAACATGAACAGAATAACAACAAGAATTGGAACATAGAGGTAATAAATGATTATCCCAAAACCATATAAAGCAATAGCAAACTACCCAAGTGATTCAGGGGTAAACAAGGTAATGAGATAAGCAATCTAGGGTGACCTATTGGGTCCCATCAAAATTAACCTATGCATGGATAAGTGATATTAAAGAACATTATTGGGTAAAAAGTGGTCAAGGGCACAACTTGCCTTCAATGAGCTCCTGCTCAGCTACCTCAACTTGCTGCTCACCAGTATCCTCAGCAACGGGCTCTTCTACTCGCCACAATACAAACAAGCACAGTGCATATAGAGAAATTAACATTACACCAAACATATAAACAAAATGCTCAGAGATATTCTACATATTAAAATAAAATCCTAGGAACAGAAATCATAATTTTCTGAGTTATAGATTTTAAGTTATGCATTTTCAAAGGTTTTATGTGCTTTAAATAGGATTAAATAATAAATAATTTTCTTACTGTTGTTATGCCAAAACAGAGACACTAAATGAAAGAGGATAAAATTACAAAATTTTAGGAACTGGAATGAATTAATTTGGAGTTAGTATGAATTTTCTATGAATTTATAAAGTTCTAGCAATTATTTTCCTATTAAAAATCCATTTTCTATTTCATTTATTCAATTTAAATGATCTCTGGACTGGGCCTCATTTTCCAGAAACGTCAGGGGCTTCTGCGCATAATTTCCTAAGACTCAGAACACTATGCAGTGGACGGCGGGTTCTAATTCGTATAAACTGAGGGGTTCATATACAAAAATGCCAGCGCGAAAGGGTATCGCGTGATATCAGCCGTCAGATCTAAACCGACGGCCCAGATTAGATTCCTATCACCCTGAACCGGTACGCGCCCAGAGCCGTGGGATCCACGATCGACGGCACGGATTTAATGAACCCGAGATCAACTCTGCACCGCTGGATCACGCATCGACGGACGCCGTGCGATCGAGCGAAGGGGTATACCTACGATCTAATCCCGACCGTCAACTCTGTATCCTACGGCCATGCCATCCCCTCCCCCGCGCGTCCGAGTAGAACGGCGGCGCCGCCCAGGTGTGCGGCGGGCCATCATCGGAGTTCTTCCCAAAACCCGAGCCAAGCCCCGATTGAACAATCCGAGAGCATCAACGCAATGCTGAGTGAAAAGCGAACCTATGAGAGGGTTTCTTACCGGGGTTGGAGTGCCGAGGTAAGCAGCCCACGCGGTGGAGCGGATCCGCGGCGGAGCTCGTACGACGACGAGCAATTCGTCGAGATGTGGTCTCCAATCGGGTCTCCCAAGTGGACCACACGCACCTACGTTCCGCTGCGAAGATCCCTGATCGCTACTCGAGGCCGAGCCGAGGACAGGGCCGTGTGTCCACGGTGGCGGCGGCACTCCCTCACTCTGGATGTGTCTACGGCGATGGAGCTTCTCCAATGGTGGGCGCGGACGGGTCCCGGGAGCTAATAAGGGCACGAGCGCGGCCGAAGAGTCCGGGAGGTGGGCGTTAGCTGGTCCGGAGAAATCGCGGCGGCCGACGCGGTCGTTTCCGCCATACGCGGCGGCCGGTTGAAGACGACTCTTACATCCCGGGCCCACGCGACATTGAGTCAAGCGAGAGCGAGCGCGATCGCAGAGGCTGGCAGGTGGCCCCGTTGTGTCGGTGTGAGGAAAGCAAGCCGGCGCGCGTGAAACCGACGGGCGGGCCCCACCCAGCAGGCAGAGAGCGTGCGCGAGGGTGGATTCTCTGGGCCGCGCGGGGTGAATGCCCTGATGGGCCGAAAATGGAGCGCCAGGCCCAGTTAAGGTTCCTTTTTCTTTTTCTTTTTATATTTTCTGTTTTCTTTTCTTTTTATTTTTCAATTCCCAATTTGAATTCCAAATTTGACTTTGAACTTGCACTCAAACTATAGATAAATTTCAATCATACCAATATAGTTGAGTTTGTATATTTATAAATTTTGTTTTATATTTTATTTCTTTCTTTCTTTCCAAATTTTAGCATTTCTTTTAAAAATTTAATTTCTCATTTGGATATTTAATATTTTTTTCTTGTCACAAAATGCACACAAAAATAAAATATCCAGCATGATGCAACATTTTAGTAGCATATCTTTTCATTATTTGTTTTTGGACATGGTGTTCTCATATGATGATAAATAAAGATCACACTCACATAAAGAGAAAATGTTTCTCTATTGGTGTTTTATCTAGCAATTACAAAGTGGGTGTTACATGCCGCACTGGCCTAGATCGTTTACAGATCGATCTGCAAGAGCCCGAGGGTCTCGACGTAGATGATGTTGAGGCTGCTGCCTCCGTCCATGAGGACCTTGGTGAGCCTGACGTTGCCGATGACGGGGTCGACAACGAGCGGGTACTTTCCTGGGCTCGGCACGCGGTCGGGGTGGTCGCCTTGGTCGAAGGTGATGGGCTTGTCAGACCAGTCTAGGTAGACTGGCGCCGCCACCTTCACCGAGCAGACCTCCCGACGCTCCTGCTTGCGGTGCCGAGCCGAGGCGTTCGCCACTTGCCCACCTAAATCATGAAACAGTCGTGGACCTCGGGGAACTCCTCTGCCTTGTTGCCCTCCTTCTTGTCATTGTCGTGGCCTCTGCCACCTTCTGCCGGGGGCCCGACCTTATGGAAGTAGCGCCGAAGCATGAAGCATTCCTCAAGGGTGTGCTTGACGGGACCCTGATGATAGGGGCACAACTCCTTAAGCATCTTGTCGAATAGGTTGGCCCCTCCGAGAGGCTTCCGAGGGTTCCTGTGCTCGGTGGCGGCAACAAGGTCTGCGTCGGTGGCGTCGCGTTTCGCTTGCGACTTCTTCTTGGCCTTCTTCTTCGTGCCGCGCTGGGCGGACGCCTTGGGGACGTCTTCCTGCTGGCGTCCCCGAGGCTACTTGTCCTTCCGGAAGATGGCCTCGACCGCCTCCTGACCAGAGGCGAACTTGGTGGCGATGTCCATCAACTCGCTTGCCCTGGTGGGAGTCTTGTGACCCAGCTTGCTCACCAGGTCGCGGCAAGTGGTGCCGGCGAGGAACGCGCCGATGACATCTGAGTCGGTGATGTTGGGCAGCTCGGTGCGCTGCTTCGAAAATCGCCGGATGTAGTCCCGCAGGGATTCTCCTGGCTACCCTGTAATTAGGCCCACCTACAGTTGTCCTTGTCTAACAGACATCAGACACCCTGTAGACGTTCCTAAGTCACTTGACAAGCTCGGTATCTTTCCCGACCTCACCAGGAACGTTTCACCCGTCTTGCAGACATTACAGATCATCGGAGATAAAGAAATGCGGAAGCGAATTACATGAACTTACATTTATTTCAAAAGCAAGCTCGAGTTATTTTATTACAGACCAGTCTAAAAGTGAGTGCAGAGTAGTAATATTATACAAACCAAGGGAGACACAAACTTCTCCCGATAAGCTATAAACAAAAGATCCTATGTGGAGGACCGAGTCCTCCCGCACTTTAGTCTTGTTTTTCTTCTTTGGGAACCACCTTGGCACAGAAGCAGCAAAAGTCTGCTACTTCCTCACCTAAAAACAACGAAGGGATAAACCCTGAGTATGGAATTACTCAGCAAGACTTACCCGACTAAGGAAAAGACTCTCAAGGGTATGCTGGTTATATGGGAGTCAAGGTAAGGCTTTTCAATAATCAAAGACTCTGTTTGCAGAAAAGCTTACTAAAGTGGATCCTTAAAAATCCAGTTTTATTTGTCATGTTAAGTTCAATTACCTGCAACTAGAGTTCTTTCTACCCTAGTTCAATCACTGGTCCTGCACTAGCCAATTTCTTAACAAAAACCCATCATCTTTAGTGGAATGCTACGTGTAGGGCAGTGACCAAGTCTTCATAACCGCGAAGGTACGGCGATCCGAATCGATTATACTCAGCTGAGGATCTCCAATCACACGACATATGTAGCACTTAACCCTTGCATATGTCAACCCGCCACCGGGGTTCTTAAGACTGGATCAGGTTCACGCAAACCGAGAGCACAGATACACCACCGTCCAGCCTCTTGCCACGGAGGGTACACGCTACTCTCGCCACCGCTCCACTCCCATTTCGTGTTATCTTATTCCGGCCTTAGTCTGCCCGAGGCAAGGCTTACCCATGACGAGGCATGTGACCAGTTAAAGGGTCCTCGATCATCAAGCCTACATCGAGACGGTCCTTAATCGACTCAGACGGAGACACTACACCGAGACTCTCTTCTCGTGCAAGTCACCCGCCCGGTCTCAGTTTACTCTTTTTAACCAAAAAAAACTTGGTACCTGACAGAGGTACATCTTTTCCGATGTTGAATCCATCATGGCCATGATGGATTCACCATCAAGTTTTATTTTCGAAAATATCCTCCCCACTTTGCCAAACATCTTTTGTAAAACAAATCCTTTTGTTTTTCTAAAGCAATACTAAGCATAGTAAAACTTTTTTGTAAAAACAGGGTTTCAAGGATGGTAATCAAGATCAAGGAAGGTAATGCAGGAATTGTTTAATCAATCAACTCCTATCACCTAATGCAGCAAGCAAGTGAGAAAGATTTTAAAAACATCATGGGAGGTGGCAAATGCACCGGGGCTTGCCTTTGTTATCAGGTGAGTCCTGCTCGGATACACAAATATCGAAATAAAAGCAGTTGCCTGCTTGAGGATCTGAGGTTGGTGGAGTTCCCACTTCAGTGACTTCTTCTTCTTCTTCGTGTTCTAACATAACCATATATATGCATAAGAATGGATGCCATGGGGTGCTCATGAGGATGCAAAGATAATATAAACTTATTATCTAAGTCTTGAGTACAACTTTCCTTCACGGTACTCCGAGAACCTAGGGTTTCCGGAGTCGGTAAAGGAGTTCATAGGGCAGGGGCGGTGTTTTGGGGTTTGGTGATCAAACAAGGTCCAAAACAATTCAAACTCTACCCAAGGCTTCTAAATATTGTTTTAAGTTCCCATAAAAAGTTTGGGCATTTTTGGACTTACCAATTATTTTCTAAAATTCCATAACTAATACTTTTAACTACTTTAAATACCCTAAAATTTCTTATTTCCACTAAAAATCACAAAACTATTTTTATTAAATTCTAGGGAAAATAACAAGCCTAGGAAAATTAGTTTCACAATTTTAGCATTTTTCTACATTTTTCTATAATTGTTTTGGCTCTGGAGATAAAAGAAAAAAGAAAAACAATTGAATAGCACTGGGCCGAATCCAGTCCAAGCGGCCCAGCTAGGGCAGAAAGGCGCCCGCGCGCGCACCCGCGCTGGCGGCTTTGCAAAAATACCCTCGGGGTTCTCATTAACTGGGATTCGGTCTTTCTACTGTTTTCCTGTGTCACTCACGCTTTGCACAGAGGCCCTTGAGGTTCTATTTCTTCGCAGTGGGCGGTCCACGACGGCGACGCGCGCGGAGAGATTCCGGCGAGGTCCTGGACCGGCCGATTGGGGCTATGGCTGGGTTCTCCGAGCGGCGGACATGAAATCGGAGTCACCATGATCATTTCCCCCAACTTAATTGCGCTATTGATCAACTATGGAGCTCTGGCCACGGTGGCCGTAAGCATAGCGACTATATGGTCGTGTTCCCGGCGACCAGAGGGCTCTTAGTTCAATTCAATGGCTCGGCAAGCATCGTAAACACATAAGGACGCTTAAACAAGAGAACAGAGGGGAGGAGCTAACCGGAGTTGGGCTGACCACGGCGGGGTTGAGCTCACGGTGTTTTAGAACTGATTTGGGGAGAATGCGCAATTCGGGCGTGCTGGTGGACGATCGAGGGTGGGAGCGGGTGCTACAGCTTCACAACTACATGGCGCAGCTACGTGCGAGGTCAATTTATAGAGCTAGCGGGCGGTGGCGATCAATTTAGCCGAGCCGAGCTGGCGGCCGGAGAGGAGGAAGAAGGCGGCGCGGTGAATTCGTGGCAATCGCCGTGGCAAGCTCCCCGTCGACGATGGGACGGGTATAGGGAGTCATGGCGACGCGGTGGAAAGTTAAAGCCACGCGGCGCAAGGCTAGGAGGCGGCGGTCACCGGCGTTCTTATCGATCTCCGCCGCGGTGACGCATGTACGGTGGCCGAACTTGTTTATGGCCGGAGTTATCCACGGCGAGGACATTTACGTGATCCAAAGTGTTATCCAGCCAAGCCGAGCTCAGATCACGGCAACCGCAGCACGAATCGCGGCGGAGGGAGCCGTCGGCGGTGAGGACAGCCGCGCTGGCGGTCTGATCCGGTGGGCACTGTACCATCAGGAGCACTTATTCAGAGAACCTGACAGCCAGAGTTGAAGGTCGATTTTCTTCCAAATTTCTGTGGCAACACAAACCAAACTCTGCAGCAAAGTTATAGATCTACTAATCAGCTACAAGTTTGTCATAGATGCCATGGGCAGATTCATGCTGGATCATAGAGGAATCTTTGCTCAAAGTCTGTGTGGTTACACTGTTTCTCTAAAAATTCAGACTCAGTGACCTGACAGTCCAACTTTGGCTGGGTTTTTATCCAAATTTCTCATAAGACCATGGCTTGAATCCTTAAACAAAGTTGTTCTCCTATAATTGGGCTACAATTTTGATGTGGTGACCTAGGGCAAAAACCCTATAATTTGAAAGATGCAAAGCTCCAAAGTTGAGCCAATTCTCTGATTTTCATACTTAAAATAGAACTCAAATGAGGTCCATTTTGCATTTAAGTCCAAAACTTAGGGTTTTGCTTGCAAATTCACATATTTGTGAACCAAATGACTTAAAATACTTATTTGGCTTGGTTTTTGCACTTTAGCCCAAAAATGGACTAATTTTGCACATAAGCCCCTAGGGTTTGGTTTCAGGGTTTTCCAGGGTTCCAATTAGGGTTTTTGGTATCCCAGGGGTATAAAAGGAATTCAAGTTTATTCTTAGAGTCATTTCATGACTTTTACCCTAAAGTCTTTAGGTTTTCTTAACTTGGGTTAAGTTTTACCCCTTTAACCACTATTTAGGGTTAAGTCCTTTAACCAGGGTTCTATTTGCAAAAACATTAAAACAATACAACTTGTTTGAAATTTTTGCCTAGTGAATGCACTCTAGGTGTGTCAAACATATGCAATGCCAATGCTTATGATGCCATGCTCAAGTTTTAGTTATAGTAACACCAGGGGTGTTACATCCTTCCCCCCATAAAAGAATCTCGTCCCGAGATTTAAAGTCCTAGGGTGAGTAATGGAAAAGGAAATGTGTCACATTTTTATTTCCTTATTTCTGGTACAAGGCAGGGTGGGGTGGGGTTCATTCCTTTATTGCCATAACTATATACACTTTACAAGTTACATGAGGCTAGAAAGCCTAGGAAATTCTTATTCAAGAAGTCTTGAGTTTCCCACGTAGCGTCATCTTCAGAATGCTGGTTCCATTGTACTTTGTAGAATTTGAGAGTCTTTCTTCGGGTAACCCTGTCCTTTTGATCCAGAACTCGAATAGGATGCTCCGAGTACGTTAAATCTGGTTCCAGGACAACATCTGTCACTTCAATGGTTCGATCGGGAACCCGAAGACACTTCTTCAATTGTGATACATGGAACACATTATGTACAGCAGACAATGTTTCGGGAAGTTGAAGTTGATACGCCACTGGCCCATATCTTTGAAGAATAGGAAATGGACCAATGTACCTGGGTGCAAGTTTTCCCTTTACCCCGAAACGCGATACTCCCTTCATTGGTGAAACCTTTAAGTAGACGTAGTCTCCTTCTAAGAAGTATAAGGGCATTCGCCGTTTGTCTGCATAACTCTTTTGACGAGCTTGTGCTTTCTTTAGATTTTGAATAACTTTCTGAACCTTATCCTCGGTTTCTTTTACCATATCAGGTCTAAAGAAATACCTTTCACCAGGTTCAGACCAGTTTAGCGGAGTTCGACACCGTCGTCCATATAAAGCTTCAAAAGGTGCCATCTGAATACTGTCTTGATAGCTATTATTATATGAAAACTCCGCTAAAGGTAAACATTCATCCCATTTCTGTGAGAAATCCAGGACACATGCCCGCAGCATATCTTCAAGTATCTGATTCACTCTCTCAGTTTGTCCACTGGTTTGAGGATGATAGGCCGAACTGTGGAGCAGTTTAGTACCCAAGAATTTATGAAGTTCTTCCCAAAATTTAGATACAAATTGTGGTCCACGATCCGACACTATGGTCTTTGGAACACCATGCAAACTGAGAATACGGGTGATGTATAACTCCGCATAGGTAATGACGGGATATTTTACTTTGACAGGGAGGAAGTGGGCGATCTTGGTAAGTCGATCAACAATCACCCAGATAGTCATACCCTTTTGCGGTCCTGGGCAATCCCACAATGAAGTCCATGCTTATGTCTTCCCATTTCCATGTTGGTATTGGTAATGACTGCAATGGACCGGCAGTTTTCATGTGTATGGCCTTGACACGTCTGCAAGTGTCACACTTAGCCACATAGCGTGCAATTTCAATTTTCATCTTCGTCCACCAGTAGTGCTGTTTTAGATCATGATACATCTTAGTGCTTCCCGGATGAATAGAATAGTGACTAAGATGTGCTTCATCTAAAATTTGCTGGCGGAGTTCTTCATTCTTTGGCACTACTATGCGGTTATTAAACCATATCACACCTTGCTCATCTTCCTTGAAACATTTGGCTGTTCCAGCCCTTATCTTCTCTCGTATGTGCTTCATACCCAAATTATCCTTTTGAGCATCAATTATCTTTTGCAGAATGATTGACTCAAGCTTTAGCTGATTTAGAGTCCCGTGCTGGATTATCCCCAGGTTTAGCTTCTCCATTTCTTGACATAAAGTGCTCTCGGAGGTCTTTGCCATAAGACAGTAGCAGGAAGTCTTACGACTCAATGCATCTGCCACCACATTGGCCTTGCCTGGGTGATAGTGGATCTCCAGATCATAATCTTTAGTGAGCTCAAGCCATCGTCTTTGCCTCATATTTAACTCTGTCTGGGTGAAGATGTACTTCAAACTTTTATGATCTGTATATATGTGACAGATATTTCCCAGCAGATAGTGGCGCCATATTTTCAGGGCATGAACCACAGCAGCTAACTCCAGATCATGAGTTGGATAATGCTCCTCATGTCGGCGCAGCTGCCTTGAAGCATACGCAATTACTCGGCCCTCTTGCATCAGTACACAACCGAGTCCACTGCCAGATGCATCACAATATACATCAAAAGGCTTAGTGATGTCCGGTTGAGCCAAAACCGGAGCAGTGGTTAATAGTGTCTTCAATTGCTCAAAGGCTTCATTACACTTAGAAGACCAATTAAATTTAATGTCATTCTTCAACAATCTTGTGATTGGCTTCACAAGCTTAGAAAAATCGGGTATGAATCTGCGATAATACCCAGCCAGTCCAAGAAAACTCCGGACTTGGTGAACAGTGGTTGGGGGTTTCCACTCCAGAATATCTTTGACCTTGCTAGGATCTACCGCAATTCCTTTGGCTGATAACACGTGCCCCAAAAATTGAATTTCCTCCAGCCAGAACGCGCACTTGCTGAACTTGGCATATAGCTGATGTTCCCTCAGGCGCGTTAATACAATCCGTAGATGCTGAGCATGCTCCTCTTCATTTTTAGAGTATATCAAAATATCGTCGATGAAGACCACCACGAACTTGTCCAACTCGGGCATGAATACCGAGTTCATCAAATAAGTGAAGTGGGCAGGAGCATTTGTGAGCCCGAAAGACATTACCAGGTATTCGAACAATCCATATCGCGTAGTAAACGCAGTCTTCGGTATATCCTCGGGCCGAATACGGATTTGATGATAGCCCGACCTGAGATCAATTTTGGAAAATACCCTCGCCCCAGTCAGTTGATCAAATAAGATATCGATCCTTGGAAGGGGGTACTTATTCTTGATGGTGACCTCATTCAGGGGCCGATAGTCCACGCACATGCGCAAGGTTTGATCCTTCTTCTTAACAAAAATGGCGGGACAACCCCATGGGGACGAGCTTGGCCGGATAAATCCCTTATTCAGTAGATCTTGTAATTGAATCTTCAATTCTGCCAACTCATTAGGGGGCATACGGTACGATCTTCGGGAGATGGGAGCCGTACCGGGCTTTAACTCAATTACGAATTCTACATCTCTTTCAGGGGGTAGTCCAGGCAAATCTTCCGGAAATACATCTGGAAATTCACATACTACCGGAATGTTCTTGATCTCCGGTACAATGGCTTCAAATATTCTACCAGAAGCTTTGGCTGGATTGGTTTTGGGGAGAGACAAAAGAATTTCTTCTTGATTATAGCTCAACCTGACGGTTCTGAGTTCAGTGTTGAGAATTGCCTTGTGTTGAGTTAACCAATTCATACCCAAAATTACATCTATATCCTGGCCTTTCAGAACAATCATGTTAGCAGGAAAGTTCCGCCCGGCCATTGTTACTGGCACTTCATAGGCCACTTCTCTAGTAAAAATGTGTCCCCCAGGTGAATGAATTTTAAATCCCTCTTTTGATTCATGACATGCAATGTGATGTTGCTCCACAAATGTCTTGCTAATGAAGGTATGCGAAGCACCAGAATCAAAAAGAATTATTGCAGGGTGACTGGCCACGGGAAACGTACCCATCATCACCGGCTCTCCCTCCGGTGTAGTGGCCACTTGGGTGTAATATACACGCCCCGTCTTCTTGGTATTCCTCCCCACAGCATTTCCCTTGGGCTGAGTAGACTTCCCAGTTCCTTGCTGAGCATTGGATTGATTTTGCTTGGGGTACGGGCAGTCTTTGATAAAATGTCCCGACTTGCCGCAGTTGAAACACCCAGTTGAAGAGCTGGGTAAGGCAGGGAATCGAGTGCCTGGGGCACCTGGCTGATTTGGGGAAGTGGAAGTATTGTTGGGGCGAATAATAATGGGCTGTTTAAAAGGGAATACTGGTGGACGAGAAAAAGTTTGGTTTTGGCTAGAAGGCCGGATGACGAACCATTGCCTCTTTGCCTGGCCCTGATTAGGCCTCTCACCACTGAATCCCTTATTCTTCCCAGAACTTGAGTATTTTGCTTCCACAGATAAGGCTGTACTGACAGCCTTTCCATATGTGAGATCAATACATGTGGCCATTTTTTGCTGCAACCGGTCATTTAGACCTCTCATAAAACAGTTCTTTTTCTTCAAATCAGTATTCACCTGATCAATGGCATATTGTGACAGGTGATTAGACTTGTTAAGATACTGATTGATGGTGTCTCCTCCTTGTTTCAGTTTCATAAATTCCTCTTGTTTCATATGCAGCACTCCTTCTGGTATGTAGTGCTCACGGAAGGCTGCTTTAAATTCGTCCCAAGTGATTTGATGGTTGTCAGGTTGGATAGCCACAAAGTTTCCCCACCAAGTACTGGCAGGGCCACGTAGTTGCTGTGCCGCGAACAATGGCTTCTGCGTTTCAGAACAACGAAGAAGGCCAAACTTCTGTTCAATGACCCGTATCCATTCGTCGGCTTCTAGCGGGTCTTCTGCTTTGACGAATAGAGGTGGACGAGTTTCGGAGAAGTCCAGATAAGTAGTTTCACGGGAACCTTGCTGAAAACCTCTCCCTGCCTACTGCTGGAACTGCTGCTGACCCGCCATTTCCCTAAGGAAGCGGGTATTGTCGGCGGTGGCATTCACCAAGGCGGCAATCGCCTCGGCAAGCGTGGGTGGAACCGGAGGTGGATTTGGGGTAACATCCCGACCCCCAGAAGTTCCGGCTGCGTCCTGTCCGCGAGTCCTGGTCGGCATCTGAGGCAAAAACATTTGAATAAACATAATGTGCCAAAGAAAACCTTCCATTTTACATTACTATAAAGAGTAATGATACAGACTCGACACTACATAACAGGATACATTACCCATTTTACAAAAGTTCAACCTATTATACAACAGTACACCCTACAATACACTACTCTACTTTTATTACACCATTAGTCCTGCTTTCCGTTACTTTTGGCGGCCTCATCGTCAGGTGTGGGAGTCCAGACGTCAACCAACCTCAAAGAAGGAGGGGGTTCAAAAAGGTCTAACTCCCCACCCAGTGCGCGTCCCGCAACGTGAGAGGGTCCGGCTTCCGACTCAGCAGAGTGTGCAGGCACACTAGGGTGTAGTTGTGAGTATAACACATGGACTTCCTCATGCAACGTATTGCAATAGACCTGCAGGTTGTCAACAGCTGAGCTAAGTTCTTTAATTCGGGCCTGAGCCCTCGCTTCCTTAGCACATGCCAACATACGAGACTGTACTGCCCAGTCAAGTGCTAAGTCCCGATCAGCCAGCTGATCCTGCAGGTGACGGATATCCCTTCTTAGTTCATTGATTCTATCTCCGTCTACGATCCAAGCATTGGTCCTGTGTTGCAGTGTTGCTTGAAGTCGACTCACTTCGGCTTCCAGGTCTCCTATAGGGTCATTACTTCCGCTGCTACTGCTTTCGTGTCGAGGGGCTAGTTGATGCCGGGGTACTCCAATTGGTCCCGTTGACTTACGTGCCGTTAGCCTTGTGCGTGGCGGCATCTTTCTAAGGGGGAAATTTATTAGTATAATTCTTAGCATGATGCATGAATAAGTACAGAATCAACCTTAGTCGATTCAACCTTCTATACATTGCACTCTTCCTATCTGGTCTTTAAGATAAACTCTTCAGAGTACTTAGGTAAGAAGAGAAAAGAATTTTTTTTAGGTAAGACTTTCGAAAATCCTTTTGAAGATGCCTCATAATATCTGCAAAGAAGGGCTACGCTCCGATACCAGCTGTGACGGAACCTCCCAAGTAATTAGGCCCACCTACAGTTGTCCTTGTCTAACAGACATCAGACACCCTGTAGACGTTCCTAAGTCACTTGACAAGCTCGGTATCTTTCCCGACCTCACCAGGAACGTTTCACCCGTCTTGCAGACATTACAGATCATCGGAGATAAAGAAATGCGGAAGCGAATTACATGAACTTACATTTATTTCAAAAGCAAGCTCGAGTTATTTTATTACAGACCAGTCTAAAAGTGAGTGCAGAGTAGTAATATTATACAAACCAAGGGAGACACAAACTTCTCCCGATAAGCTATAAACAAAAGATCCTATGTGGAGGACCGAGTCCTCCCGCACTTTAGTCTTGTTTTTCTTCTTTGGGAACCACCTTGGCACAGAAGCAGCAAAAGTCTGCTACTTCCTCACCTAAAAACAACGAAGGGATAAACCCTGAGTATGGAATTACTCAGCAAGACTTACCCGACTAAGGAAAAGACTCTCAAGGGTATGCTGGTTATATGGGAGTCAAGGTAAGGCTTTTCAATAATCAAAGACTCTGTTTGCAGAAAAGCTTACTAAAGTGGATCCTTAAAAATCCAGTTTTATTTGTCATGTTAAGTTCAATTACCTGCAACTAGAGTTCTTTCTACCCTAGTTCAATCACTGGTCCTGCACTAGCCAATTTCTTAACAAAAACCCATCATCTTTAGTGGAATGCTACGTGTAGGGCAGTGACCAAGTCTTCATAACCGCGAAGGTACGGCGATCCGAATCGATTATACTCAGCTGAGGATCTCCAATCACACGACATATGTAGCACTTAACCCTTGCATATGTCAACCCGCCACCGGGGTTCTTAAGACCGGATCAGGTTCACGCAAACCGAGAGCACAGATACACCACCGTCCAGCCTCTTGCCACGGAGGGTACACGCTACTCTCGCCACCGCTCCACTCCCATTTCGTGTTATCTTATTCCGGCCTTAGTCTGCCCGAGGCAAGGCTTACCCATGACGAGGCATGTGACCAGTTAAAGGGTCCTCGATCATCAAGCCTACATCGAGACGGTCCTTAATCGACTCAGACGGAGACACTACACCGAGACTCTCTTCTCGTGCAAGTAACCCGCCCGGTCTCAGTTTACTCTTTTTAACCAAAAAAAACTTGGTACCTGACAGAGGTACATCTTTTCCGATGTTGAATCCTTCATGGCCATGATGGATTCACCATCAAGTTTTATTTTCGAAAATATCCTCCCCACTTTGCCAAACATCTTTTGTAAAACAAATCCTTTTGTTTTTCTAAAGCAATACTAAGCATAGTAAAACTTTTTTGTAAAAACAGGGTTTCAAGGATGGTAATCAAGATCAAGGAAGGTAATGCAGGAATTGTTTAATCAATCAACTCCTATCACCTAATGCAGCAAGCAAGTGAGAAAGATTTTAAAAACATCATGGGAGGTGGCAAATGCACCGGGGCTTGCCTTTGTTATCAGGTGAGTCCTGCTCGGATCCACAAATATCGAAATAAAAGCAGTTGCCTGCTTGAGGATCTGAGGTTGGTGGAGTTCCCACTTCAGTGACTTCTTCTTCTTCTTCGTGTTCTAACATAACCATATATATGCATAAGAATGGATGCCATGGGGTGCTCATGAGGATGCAAAGATAATATAAACTTATTATCTAAGTCTTGAGTACAACTTTCCTTCACGGTACTCCGAGAACCTAGGGTTTCCGGAGTCGGTAAAGGAGTTCATAGGGCAGGGGGGGTGTTTTGGGGTTTGGTGATCAAACAAGGTCCAAAACAATTCAAACTCTACCCAAGGCTTCTAAATATTGTTTTAAGTTCCCATAAAAAGTTTGGGCATTTTTGGACTTACCAATTATTTTCTAAAATTCCATAACTAATACTTTTATCTACTTTAAATACCCTAAAATTTCTTATTTCCACTAAAAATCACAAAACTATTTTTATTAAATTCTAGGGAAAATAACAAGCCTAGGAAAATTAGTTTCACAATTTTAGCATTTTTCTACATTTTTCTATAATTGTTTTGGCTCTGGAGATAAAAGAAAAAAGAAAAACAATTGAATAGCACTGGGCCGAATCCAGCCCAGGCGGCCCAGCTAGGGCAGAAAGGCGCCCGCGCGCGCACCCGTGCTGGCGGCTTTGCAAAAATACCCTCGGGGTTCTCATTAACTGGGATCCGGTCTTTCTACTGTTTTCCTGTGTCACTGACGCTTTGCACAGAGGCCCTTGAGGTTCTATTTCTTCGCAGTGGGCGGTCCACGACGGCGACGCGCGCGGAGAGATTCCGGCGAGGTCCTGGACCGGCCGATTGGGGCTATGGCTGGGTTCTCCGAGCGGCGGACATGAAATCGGAGTCACCATGATCATTTCCCCCAACTTAATTGCGCTATTGATCAACTATGGAGCTCTGGCCACGGTGGCCGTAAGCATAGCGACTATATGGTCGTGTTCCCGGCGACCAGAGGGCTCTTAGTTCAATTCAATGGCTCGGCAAGCATCGTAAACACATAAGAACGCTTAAACAAGAGAACAGAGGGGAGGAGCTAACCGGAGTTGGGCTGACCACGGCGGGGTTGAGCTCACGGTGTTTTAGAACTGATTTGGGGAGAATGCGTAATTCGGGCGTGCTGGTGGACGATCGAGGGTGGGAGCGGGTGCTACAGCTTCACAACTACATGGCGCAGCTACGTGCGAGGTCAATTTATAGAGCTAGCGGGCGGTGGCGATCAATTTAGCCGAGCCGAGCTGGCGGCCGGAGAGGAGGAAGAAGGCGGCGCGGTGAATTCGTGGCTATCGCCGTGGCAAGCTCCCCGTCGACGATGGGACGGGTATAGGGAGTCATGGCGATGCGGTGGAAAGTTAAAGCCACGCGGCGCAAGGCTAGGAGGCGGCGGTCACCGGCGTTCTTATCGATCTCCGCCGCGGTGACGCATGTACGGTGGCCGAACTTGTTTATGGCCGGAGTTATCCACGGCGAGGACATTTACGTGATCCAAAGTGTTATCCAGCCAAGCCGAGCTCAGATCACGGCAACCGCAGCACGAATCATGGCGGAGGGAGCCGCGCTGGCGGTCTGATCCGGTGGGCACTGTACCATCAGGAGCACTTATTCAGAGAACCTGACAGCCAGAGTTGAAGGTCGATTTTCTTCCAAATTTCTGTGGCAACACAAACCAAACTCTGCAGCAAAGTTATAGATCTACTAACCAGCTACAAGTTTGTCATAGATGCCATGGGCAGATTCATGCTGGATCATAGAGGAATCTTTGCTCAAAGTCTCTGTGGTTACACTGTTTCTCTAAAAATTCAGACTCGGTGACCTGACAGTCCAACTTTGGCTGGGTTTTTCTCCAAATTTCTCATAAGACCATGGCTTGAATCCTTAAACAAAGTTGTTCTCCTATAATTGGGCTACAATTTTGATGTGGTGACCTAGGGCAAAAACCCTATAATTTGAAAGATGCAAAGCTCCAAAGTTGAGCCAATTCTCTGATTTTCAGACTTAAAATAGAACTCAAATGAGGTCCATTTTGCATTTAAGTCCAAAACTTAGGGTTTTGCTTGCAAATTCACATATTTGTGAACCAAATGACTTAAAATACTTATTTGGCTTGGTTTTTGCACTTTAGCCCAAAAATGGACTAATTTTGCACATAAGCCCCTAGGGTTTGGTTTCAGGGTTTTCCAGGGTTCCAATTAGGGTTTTTGGTATCCCAGGGGTATAAAAGGAATTCAAGTTTATTCTTAGAGTCATTTCATGACTTTTACCCTAAAGTCTTTAGGTTTTCTTAACTTGGGTTAAGTTTTACCCCTTTAACCACTATTTAGGGTTAAGTCCTTTAACCAGGGTTCTATTTGCAAAAACATTAAAACAATACAACTTGTTTGAAATTTTTGCCTAGTGAATGCACTCTAGGTGTGTCAAACATATGTAATGCCAATGCTTATGATGCCATGCTCAAGTTTTAGTTATAGTAACACCAGGGGTGTTACACTGCGTGCCCCAGCCCAGATGGGTTGGCGCGAGACGGAACACAAAAGGGGGAAAACCGCGGCTTCGTGTTGTCCTGCGCCAGAGTGGATGCGCTTGCAGTAGGGGGTTACAAGCGTTCGTGAGGGAGAGAGAGAGAGAGAGTCCCGCGCGACCACCCTCTCGTACGAGGGCCCTGGACCTTCCTTTTATAGATGTAAGGAGAGGGTCTAGGTGTACAATGGGGGGTGTAGCAATATGCTAACGTGTCCGGCAGAGAGGAGCCAGAGCCCTATGTACATGCCAACGTGGCTGTCAGAGAGGTGCTAGAGCCCTGTGCATGCGATGTCGTGGCCGTCGGAGGAGCGCTTGGGCCCTGTAGAAGCACAGCTGTCGGGGCTGTCATGACCTTGCTGACGTCTCCTTGCTTCCGTAAGGGGCTGAGAGCCGCCGTCGTCATGGGCGCACGTGGGGAACCATCATTACTTGTCACCGAGGCGAGCCTAGATGGGACGCCGGTCTTGCTCCCCTGTAGCCTGAGCTAGCTAGGGGTAGGGCAATGATGCACCCCCTGCGGCGTGGTCGGTCCGAGCCCAAGGTCGGGCGAGGCGGAGACTCCTCCTGAGGCTGAGGCCGGGCTCGGGCAAGGACGTGATTCCTCCTGAGGCCGAGGTTGAGTCCGAGCCCTGGGGTCGGGCGAGGCGGAGACCGCCTTCCGAGGTCGAGGTTGAGGCCGAGCCCTGGGGTCGGGCGAGGCGGAGACCACCTTCCGCGGTCGAGGTTGAGGCCGAGCCTTGGGGTCGGGCGAGGCGGAGACCACCTTCCGAGGCCAAGGCAGGGGCCGAGCCCTGGGGTCGGGCGAGGCGGAGCTTCCTGTGGCGCCTGAGTCTAGACTCGGCTGCTGTCAGCCTCACCCTGGCGGGTGGCACAACAGTCGGAGCAGGGCAGGCGGCGCTGTTTTCCTGTCAGGTCAGTCAGTGGAGGGGCGAAGTGACTGAAGTCACTTCGGCCCTGCTGACCGAGGAACGTGCGTCAGGATAAGGTGTCAGGCGATCCTTGCATTGGATGCTCCTGCGATACGATCGGTTGGTGAGGCGATCTGGCCAAGGTTGCTTCACTGCGAAGCCTGCCCGAGCTGGGCCTCGGGCGAGTCAAGGGTGCGCCCGTTGCTTGAGGAGGCCCTCGGGCGAGGCGTGAATCCGCCTGGGTCTACTGTTCCTGCCCGAGGCTGGGCCTGAGTGAGGCGAGATCGCGTCCCTTGAGTGGACGGAGCCTTGACCTGAATTGCGCCCATCAGGCTCTACAGCTTGTGCTGATGGTGATTACCAGCCGAGTTTAGGAGTGTTGGGGGTACCCCTAATTATGGTCCCCGACACAATTCTAAGTAACCTTTGCACTTACATTATGCAAACTAGTTCAATTATGCACTTCTATATTTGCTTTGGTTTGTGTTGGCATCAATCACCAAAAAGGGGGAGATTGAAAGGGAAATAGGCTTACACCTTTTCCTAAATTAATTTTGGTGGTTGAATTGCCCAACACAAATAATTGGACTAACTAGTTTGCTCTAGATTATGAGTTCTACAGGTGCCAAAGGTTCACAACAAACCAATAAAAAGACCGAGAGAGGATTCAAAAATAGAGAGCTAAAGTCAGCCGAAGTGTGCCCTGGTCTGGCGCACCGGACTGTCCGGTGTGCCACCGGACAGTGTCCGGTGCACCAGGGACTCCAACTCCGAACTGCTCACCTTCGGGAATTCTGGAGGACGCTCCGCTATAATTTACCGGACAGTGTCCGGTGGCGCACCGGACTGTCCGGTGTGCCAGCGGAGCAACGGCTACTTCGCTCCAACGGTCGTCTGTAGAAGACATTAAATGCGCTACAGTGCGCGCCAGAGTCAGAGCAGAGCCTGATGGCGCACCGGACACTGAACAGTGCCTGTTCGGTGGTTCAGTGTCCGGTGCGCCACCGGACTGTCCGGTGGCCCAGAAGACAGAAGCTCCAACAATCGAAATCCAACGGTTTGGTGACGTGGCAGGCGCACCGGACAGTGTCCGGTGGCGCATCGGACTGTCCGGTGCGCCATGCGACAGCAGCCTTCACCAAACGGCTAGTTTGGTGGTTGGGGCTATAAATACCCCCAACCACCCACCATTCATGGCATCCAAGTTTTCTGACTTCCCACACCTTACAAGAGCTATAGCATTCAATACAAGACACACCAAAGAGATCAAATCCTCTCCCAAGTCCTTAGTTCATTCCAAATCAAATAGTGACTTGAGAGAGAGTGACTTGTGTTCATTTGAGCTCTTGCGCTTGGATTGCTTCTTTTTCTCATTCTTTCTTGTGATCAACTCAATTGTAACCGAGGCAAGAGACACCAATTGTGTGGTGGTCCTTGCGGGGACTTTGTGTCCCGTTTGATTGAGAAGAGAAGCTCACTCGGTCTAAGTGACCGTTTGAGAGAGGGAAAGGGTTGAAAGAGACTCGGTCTTTGTGATCACCTCAACGGAGAGTAGGTTTGCAAGAACCGAACCTCGGTAAAACAAATCCTTGCGTCTCACTCTTTATTTT
Source organism: Zea luxurians (assembly GCA_029449295.1). Lineage (NCBI taxonomy): Eukaryota > Viridiplantae > Streptophyta > Magnoliopsida > Poales > Poaceae > Zea > Zea luxurians. The sequence continues at coordinate 661,865 of JAOPSE010000087.1, forward strand.
GCTTGCGATTTGTTTTTCGCCCTCTCTCTCGGACTCGTTGATATTTCTAACGCTAACCCGGCTTGTAGTTGTGCTTAAGTTTATAAATTTCAGATTCGCCCTATTCACGCCCCCCTCTAGGCAACTTTCAATAGTGAGTACCCTAACCATGTCTATAAGCTCTCAAAGGCGCTCTATGGGCTTAAGCAAGCACCAAGGGCATGGTATGAATGCCTAAGAGACTTCCTAATCACTAATGGCTTCAAAGTCGGTAAAGCTGATCCTACTCTCTTTACTAAAACTGTTGCAAAGGATTTGTTTGTATGCCAAATTTATGTTGATGATATCATATTTGGTTCTACTAACAAATCTACTTGTGAAGAGTTTAGTAGGACCATGATTCAAAAATTCGAGATGTCTATGATGGGGGAGTTGAAGTATTTCTTAGGGTTTCAAGTCAAGCAACTCCAAGAGGGCACCTTCATCAGCCAAATAAATACATTCAAGACATACTTACAAAGTTTGGAATGAAGGATGCCAAGCCCATCAAGACACCCATGGGAACCAATGGGCATCTCGACCTCGACACCGGAGGTAAATCCGTAGATCAAAAGGTATACCGGTCGATGATAGGATCTTTACTCTATTTATGTGCATCTCGACCGGATATTATGCTTTCCGTATGCATGTGTGCAAGGTTCCAAGCCGATCCTAAGGAAGTTCACCTTAGGGCCGTGAAAAGAATCATGAGATATTTAGTTTATACTCCTAAGTTTGGTCTTTGGTACCCCAAGGGATCCACTTTTGATTTAATAGAATATTCAGATGCTGATTGGGCAGGGTGCAAAATTGATAGAAAGAGCACATCAGGGACTTGTCAGTTTCTGGGGAGATCCCTGGTGTCTTGGGCTTCAAAGAAACAAAACTCAGTAGCTCTTTCTACCGTCGAAGCCGAGTATATTGCTGCAGGCCATTGTTGTGCACAATTACTTTGGATGAGGCAAACCCTCAGGGACTATAGCTACAAATTTAGCATAGTCCCTCTCCTATGTGACAATGAGAGTACAATCCGCATGGTAGATAATCTCGTTGAACACAGCCGCACTAAGCACATAGACATTCGGTATCACTTTCAGAGGGATCACCAACAAAGTGGGGATGTCGAGATAGCTTATGTTAGCACCAAATAAAAATTAGCCAATATCTTTACCAAACCATTAGAAGAGAAAACCTTTACCAAACTTAGGAATGAGCTCAATATTCTTGATTCTCGGAATTTTGATTGAAACATTGCACACATAGCTCATTTATATACCTTTGATCATATCTCTCTGGTACAAATGTATAATTCTTATTCTTTATGTACCAAGGCTATGACTAATGTGTTTTCAAGTGTATTTCTACTAAGTCATAGATTGAAAGGGAAATGGAATCTTCGGCAAAAACAAGGCTTCCACTCCACTCTATCGGTATCATTTACCCTTCGCCGTCACTCCACACCACTCTTTGATTGATATAATCTTCACTCATATTTTATTTACCAATGGAGGAGAAAGTAAAAAGGGCACTCAAAAGTCTCCGTTTTTGGCGATTCATGCCAAAGGGGGGAGAGTATTAGCCCAAAGTAAAAGGACCGCACCACCACCTAAAAATTTCAAAATTTTCAAAAGAACGTTTTCAATTGGTATCTTGTTAAGTGTTATACTTCAAATTGGTATGATATTTTCAATTGGTATAAGCTTTTCAAAAACTAGCACCTTAATATATTTCCAATTGGTATCTATTAAAACCCTCTTGAAAACTAAGAGGAGAATTTCATTCAGGGGGAGTTTTTGGTTAAGTCAAAGGAAAAGCATTTGAAACAGGGGGAGAAATTTCAAATCTTATTCATATACCTTTGACTATTTGCAAAAGACTTTGAAAAGATTTTCCCAAAACAATTTGCAAAAACAAAACAAGTGGTGCAAATGTGGTCCAAAATGTTAAATATCAAATCAAACTTATATACTTAGAAATGCTTTCATTTCAAAATAACTTATGCACATCTGTCAAAATGCAAACTACTTACATTTCTACACTTTATATTTGCTTTGGTTTGTGTTGGCATCAATCACTAAAAAGGGGGAGATTGAAAGGGAAATAGTCTCAACATTTCCTATAATCGATTTTGGTGTTTGACGACCATCACAAACCTTGTGGACTTACCAGTTTGTCTAGTTGATCATTTCACAGGTGCATAAGTTCATCTATAACTATTCTAAAGTCGATTGTCCGGAATACCGTAGATTATTCCGGACAGGAGAAGCTTTTTGGAAAATCACCTAAGCGCGGACCGTCCGCGACACTAGGGTGAGCCTCGGACAGAACCAATGCAAAAAAAAACACAAGTCTACACTACGGACCATCCGATGGAAAAGCAAGCACCGTCCGAGACCAAGCGCGGACCGTCCGGTCGGTGAAGAACCGAAAAACCCGAAGGTGACGGGTTCGGTAAAATGAATTATAGCGTCCTCGCGGACCGTCCGGGTGCACGACCGGACCGTCCGCGACTACCTTTATCTGACATCTGACGACGCATTAAATGCTATATAGCCGTTGATATAGCCGTTACTGCTGAACGTTGCGATTTCAGCCGTTGATGTGCAGGGGCGGACCGTCCGGACCAGGAGCGCGGACCGTCCGCGGTCGGCAGAAAAGGAGCAACGGCTAGGAAGTGGTTGGGGGCTATAAATACAACCCTAACCACCTCCATTCACTTCACCCAAGCACTCCAATCTTTCACATTCAATACAAGATCTAGCAATCCATTCCAAGACACAATCAAAGCTTCCAATCTCTCCAAGTTCCACAATTGAGACAAGTGATCATTAGTGATTAGAGACTTGAGAGAGAGAGAGTGATCCATGTGATATTTGTCGCTCTTGTTGCTTGGCTTTTGCAATCGTGCTTTCTTCTTTTCCCATTCTTATTCTCAAGTGTCTTGTAATCAAGCAAGAGACACCAAGTGTGTGGTGGTCCTTGCGGGGTCTAAGTGACCCGTTGATTAAGGAGAAAGCTCACTCGGTCTAAGTGACCGTTTGAGAGAGGGAAAGGGTTGAAAGAGACTCGGTCTTTGTGACCACCTCAATGGGGAGTGTGTTTGCAAGAACCAAACCTCGGTAAAAAAAATCACCGTGTTCATCCGCTTTATCTTTTGGTTGATTTGTTTTCCCTCTCTTTCGAACTCGGATTTAATTCTAACGCTAACCCCGGCTTGTAGTGTGTGCTTAAGTTTGTAAATTTTAGATTCTGCCTATCCACCCCCCCTCTATGCGACTTTCACCGTCCTTGGATTCCTCGTGCTTCGTTTGGGAGTCCTTGCTTCGACCTTTTTGGGGTTTCTCGCGGGCTGCTCGTTCGGCATCAGACCTGCTGGGTTGGTGCATCAGTGGACGACAGAAGGTGGAAACGTGCGGCGGCTTAGCGGGGTGACATCAGTGTGGTTGTTCCTGTAGTTTTCTTCTTGGTGCTGGCGATCTCCGCTGCTCTATTGGGTCTTCGGAGGAAACTTTTCTTGGTTGGTTCTAGACGAGTGGCAGCGGTATTTTCGATGTCATTTCTCCTTCTTGAAGGCGCTGCCCAGAAGACCTTCAATTTGCTTGGTTGTTGGCGCTCTGGAGGCTTTTTGTCGCTCTGCTTAGCTCGGTGGTGCTTGGGCCTTTGTTACTCTTGGCATTTGGTTGCTTCCGGTGTTTGGCAATGTGAACCCTTGCTCGTGGTGAAGAATTAGAGCTGCTTTGAGTGGGGCATGTCGAGGCTCAACAACGATGGCCCGCTGTGGTCTTCCTCCTTGTGTGTCATTGTTGGGTGTAGGCGTCGTCGAGTTCCTTTGGTCGTGTGCAGGCCATCTTGGGAAGTCGGAGCTGCTCATCCCTTGTGTTGAGCTCGACAACGATGACTCTAAATGGGGTTTGTATGTGCGGGGCTATCGTTGTCTAGGTTGTTTGTGGGGCCTTCCGCCAGCTTCTCTGCCATGCACTCTGAGTAGGTTTTGGGTCCGATTTTCCTTAAAAACTGGGTCAATTCTATTCTTTTTAATTGAGAGGTAGGGCTCCTGCCATTACGTTCAAAAAAGAAGTCACCTAGGATTCTAGGTGAATACTTTTAAAAAGTGAGAAATTCTAGAAATTTTCAAATAAACAAACAAAACATTTGGCTGGTAGACACAAATCATCATAGGCATTGGATCTATTATATTTTTCTAAAAATTACCCACCTATGCCATTACGAAAACAGTCTAAAATAAGCCCATAATCAATATCTTAATTAATTACCTATGTCATTATGAAATGAGTCTAAAAAATCCCACAATCTATATCTAAATTACCCACCTAATGTTCATCAAAATTACCCACTTATGTCATTATAAACAATATTAAAAACAATTCTCTAATTTTTAAATCAAGTTGCCACTACTAATACTAAAAAATAGTTTAAAGTAACCCCTTAAATTACCCACACATGCTATTATTAAAAATAACATGAGGTAAACCTACATTGATTCCAAAACACCTCAATTGGAAGAGGAGTATGATCTTCGGCCATCAAAGCCTAGCTACAATGAGATGGGACAATCTCTCACCATGAACAATAATTAAAATAGCATAACTGGAACATGATCATAATGTAACATTAATTTCCCAAAACCAAGTAGTGCAATAGCACATACTACCCAAAAGTTCAGTGGTAAACAAGGTGTGGGATAAAGAAATCTAAGGAAACCTATTAGATCCTACCAAATTAACCTGGGCATATCACAGTGATTAACATGAACATTGTTGGGTAAAGAGAAAAGTGATCAAGGGCACAACTTGCCTTAGACTCGAGATTCCCAGGTACCAACTTGGTCTTCAAGTGACTCGTAACCTCGCTGCTACTCGTAGCAATACAAATAAACATGGTATAGGCAAAATTAACATCACACCAAACATAAGAACAAACTGTATAATAATGATCTACGCATCGTAACGAGATCCCAGGTTCGAGATCCACTAAATTTTGAGTTACGGTTATAAAGTTATGATTTTCGAAGGTTTATGTGTCTATTATAAAACAAATGAGGTACAAGATTTTAACCATAGGTTTCGTAGTAATACAAGGTTACTAGATTATAAACAATATTAATATGAGATTAATGTAACTGGAATGGAACAAAAATGAGTTAAAATAAATTACTTATGAATTAAACAAGTTTCTGCAATTATTTTTATACTAAAAACCATATTCCCTTATTAATTTACTTAATTCATCCACCCCCTGGATTGCGCGCATAATTTCTATAAAGCCTGGGGTCTAGTTTGTAAATTTGGGGGCTCCTTTGTAATTATTTCTTAACTGCTATGGACGGTGGGTTGATTACATAATCATCCAGGGACTCTTTAACAAAATAGCCATGGCGAAGGGGTAAGCATGATTCCTGACCAATCAGATTAGATCCCACGACCCAGATTTGATCCTGTATCAGTACACTGTTGCAGCCACGGGATCCCAGATCCATGGCCGATAATTCGTCCACGCCGCGGGATCACCCTAGCCCATGAATCGATGATTGACGGTCCAATTTATTTTATACGCGAAGGGGTAAGCAATCTGATCTCGGTCCTTCATCAAACAACCAACGGCCTAGAGCCATCACCCCCAGATGCAATCCTAGCCATCGACTGGGGATCCCACAGCCACTACTTCGTCTTCTACCCCCAACAATAGAGCGCGGCAAGCCCCAAGCACCCACAGCGGCACAAACCCCGTCGAGGTACTCCCCAGTTCGCTGATGCTCCAACACTCAATCCTGAAGGTGCTACACATAGAGGAGGTCAAGGCGAACCCATGGTGGCTTCCTTACCCTCGATTACATCGCGATGATCCCCACCCACGGAGTAGTGCGGGCCGTAACGACGACACGTATCCCGGTGATCGATTGGCCATCACTCGGTCGTTCACGCGCTTAATTGGAACATGCGCTAGACTCCACAACCGCCAGCGAACCTCCCCTATTCCTCTTTGATGGTTGAAATCTAGCGAGACACGGAAGAGCTTGTGACAGATCTCTCTCCTCTCTCCCTCTCTCTCTCTCTCAGGTGCGTGGTGAAGCTTGGCGATGGTGTGCTCAGTGTCATCTAGGATGCAGGGTTTGGTTTATATAGCCGAGAGGTGAGGAAGAGATCGACAACCGTGAGTCAATTTCCACGGCGTGATCCGATTTCCATGGCGCTTGTTGAAAGGGAAATGTGCCCTTGGGCCATTTCTATAATGTTTTGGTGATTAAGTGTCCAACACATAGTAAGTGAGTAGCTATGTGCCAAACAAGCATGAAGTGCAAATCATGTAACAAGGTACGTTTCTAGACTTAGTACATTGTTTTGAGTACTAACATATTTTGTCTAAGTGCTAGAAATAGGGAGAAAAGAATTGGAAAAGACTTGGCTTGGTGCAGCCAAAACTCAGCTCGGTCTGGCACACCGGACTGTCCAGTGGGGCACCGTACAGTGTCCGGTGCGCCAGGCTGGTCTCCGGTGAAAAGGCCGTTCTCAGGAAAAGTTCAGCGGCGTACGGCTATAATTCACCGGACAGTCCGGTGGTGCACCGGACTATCCGGTGAGCCAATGGTCGCTAGCGCAACGGTCGGCCGCGCAATCCGCGAGCGACGCATGGCCCGCACCAACGGTCGGCAGGGGCACCGGACTGTCCGGTGTGCACCGAACAGTGTCCAGTGCGCCAACGGGCCCGAAGCTGCAACGGTCGACTGTGCCTGTTTTGGAAAGCAATCGCGCACTGGACAGCTATAGTGATTGTCCGGTGGTGCACCGGACTGTCCGGTGCACCACACGATAGAAGGCAAGATTAGCCTTCCAAGATTGTCTTCCACGGCTCCTAGCTGCCTTGGGATTATAAAAGGGACCCCTAGGCGCATGGAGGAGATAGACAAGCATTCACTAAGCATGCTAAGGCATCCAGACTTTGTTCTCGCGCATTCATTTCATTGTGTTAGAGATTTGAGCTCTATTCGAGTCGAGGACTCCTGTGTTGTCATTTGAGGTCAAGTCTTCTCTTGTGTGCGTGGGTGTGCTGCGATTTGTGTCTTGTGTGTGTTGCTCATCCCAACCTTACTCCGTGCTTTCATTGTGATCTTTGTTGTAATGGCGAGAGACTTCAATCTTGTGGAGATTCCTTACAAACGGGAATAATCATCTAAAGGAAAAACCATGGTATTCAAGTTGATCATCAGATCACTTGAAAGGGGTTGAGTGCAACCCTCGTCCATTGGGACACCACAACGTGGAAGTAGGCAAGTGTTACTTGGCCGAACCATGGGATAAAAATCGCGTGTCTTGTGTTGATCTCTCTGTGATTATTTGTGTTCACAAGAACTCGCCTCAAGTTATTTAGCCGTACTAACACTCATAACTAAGTTTTGTGGCTATTGGTGTTTGAATTTTACAGGATCACCTATTTACCCCCCCCCCCCCTTCTAGGTGCTCTCAACTGGTATCAGAGCCGTACTCTTCACGTAAGGGACTAATCGCCCAAAGAGATGGATCCTAAGGAAAAGGGGATGGTGGTCAACGACAAGGAGAAGGAGTCCATCTTCAACGAGCCAAGAGATGACAAGCCCACTAACTCTGGCTCGAGTCACAAGAAGAAGGACGAGAAGAAGAAGAGGCGCATCAAGAAGATCATCTACTACGACAACAATGCATCTTCTTCTTCACCAAGAGACGACGACAACGATGATTCTTCGTCAAAGAAAAAGACGGTTAATCAAAACTATTCCTTTGATTATTCCCGTATTCCGTACAATTCAAATGCCCATTTACTTTCTATTCCTCTTGGAAAACCCCCACACTTTGATGGAGAGGATTACTCATTTTGGAGTCATAAAATGCGTAGTCATCTATTTTCTCTCCATCCTAGCATTTGGGAAATCGTGGAGAATGGAATGCATTTCGATAGTACGGATAATCCTGTGATGATAAATGAACAAATTCATAAGAATGCACAAGCTACCACTGTTTTGCTTGCATCTTTGTGTAGGGATGAATACAACAAGATTAGCGGCTTGGACAACACCAAGAAAATCTTGGACACCCACAAGATCTCACATGAGGGAAATGATGCCACCATGATCACCAAGATGGAACTGGTGGAAGGCGAGCTGGGGAGATTTGCCATGATCAGGGGAGAGGAGCCAACTCAGACTTACAACAGGCTCAAGACCCTGGTCAACAAGATCCGAAGCTACGGAAGCACAAGATGGACGGATCATGATGTCGTCCGACTCATGCTAAGGTCATTTACTATAATTGACCCCCATCTTGTGAATCTCATTCGTGAAAACCCCAGGTACACAAGGATGACGCCCGAGGAGATCCTTGGAAAGTTTGTAAGCGGGCGTATGATGGTGAAGGAGGCTCAATATGTGGACGATGCTCTAAACGGTCCACTACCCGTCTATGAGCCTCAACCTGTTGCTCTTAAGGCAACTAGTAGCAGGGAGGCGCTTCCAAGCAAGGTGGCACAAGTGGAGGCTGCTGGCCTCAACGAGGATGAGATGGCGCTTATCATCAAGCGCCTCAAGACCGCACTTAAAGGACGCAAGGAGTACCCCAACAAGAACAAAACAAGGGGAAAGCGCTCCTGCTTCAAATGCGGTAAGACTGGTCACTTTATTGCTCAATGTCCCGATAATGAGAATGACTAGGCACAAGAAAGACACGACAAGAAGGAGAATAAAAAGAACTACAAGAAGGTGAAGGGTGAGGCACACCTTGGAAAGGAGTGGGACTCTGACTGCTCTTCATCCGACTCCGACGATGAGGGACTGGCCACCTCAGCCTTCGACAAGTCTTCACTCTTCCCCAACGAACGCCATATGTGTCTCGTGGCCAAGGAGAAGAAAGTAAGTATTCGAGATACACCTAAGTACTGTTCTTCTAGTGATGAGGAATCTTCTGATGATGAAGTAGATTACTCTAGTTTATTTAAAGGTTTAGATAGAGCTAAGATAGAAAAAATTAATGAATTAATTGATGCTCTAAATGAAAAGGATAAACTTTTAGAAAAGCAAGAGGATATTTTGTATGAAGAACATGATAAATTTGTTAGTGTTCAAAAATCTCTTGCTCTAGAAATTAAGAGAAATGAAATGTTATCCTCTGAATTATCTGCTTGCCATGAAACTATGTCTAGTTTAAAGAGTTTAAATGATGAATTAACTACTAAGCTAGAGGGAGTTAATAAATCTAGTTCATGTGTAGAGCATGTTGTTATTTGCAATAGATGCAAGGACTTTGATGTTAATTCTTGTGATGAACACCTTATTTCTATTGATAAACTAAATGATGAGGTGGCAGGTCTTAATGCTCAACTTAAGACTTGCAAAATTGATTTTGATAAGTTAAAATTTGCTAGGGATGCCTACATCGTTGGTAGACATCCCTCAATTAAGGATGGGCTTGGTTTTCGAAAGGAAGCCAAGAACTTAACAAGCCAAAAGGCTCCCATTCTCAACAAGGAGAAAGGGAAGGCTCCTATGGCTAGTAGTTCTCAAAACTGTCATGCCTACATTTATGATAGAAAATTTTCTAGGAATGCTCATTATAATAGGAGTTATGATCATGATGCCTTTAATTCACATGCTATGTTTGCCTCTAGCTCTACTTTTGTGCATGGTAGGCCTAGGAGAAATCATGTTGTGCATCATGTGCCTAGAAAAGTGTTTAATGAATCTATTGCCATTTACCATGCTTGCAATACTTCATTTGCGCTTTTATGTAAGAATGAAAAAGTAGTTGCTAGAAAGTTGGGATCCAAATGCAAGGGAGACAAGACTTGTATTTGGGTTCCAAAGGCTATTGTGACTAACCTTGTAGGACCCAACAAGAGTTGGGTACCTAAAACCTAAGTGTAAATTGCCTTGCAGGTTTATGCATCCGGGGGCTCAAGCTGGATTATCGACAGCGGATGCACAAACCACATGACGAGGGAGAAGAAGATGTTCACCTCCTACGTCAAGAACAAGGATTCCCAGGATTCGATCATCTTTGGAGATGGGAACCAAGGCAAGGTTAAAGGATTGGGGAAGATAGCCATTACATCCGAGCATTCTATCTCCAATGTGTTCTTAGTTGAATCGCTCAGGTACAACTTATTGTCTGTGAGTCAATTATGTAACATGGGCTATAATTGTCTATTTACCAATATAGATGTATCTGTCTTTAGAAGGAGTGATGGTTCATTAGTGTTTAAGGGTGTACTAGACGGCAAACTCTACTTAGTTGATTTTTCGAAAGAGGAGGTCGATCTAGATGCATGCTTAATAGCTAAGACTAGTATGGGCTGGCTGTGGCATCGCCGTCTAGCACATGTTGGGATGAAGAACCTTCATAAACTTCTAAAGGGAGAACATGTGTTAGGACTAACCAATGTTTGCTTCGAGAAAGATAGACCTTGTGCAGCTTGTCAGGCAGGAAAACAAGTGGGAACCACTCATCACAGCAAGAACGTGATGACAACATCAAGACCACTAGAGCTTCTTCACATGAACCTCTTCAGACCCGTCGCCTACCTTAGCATCGGGGGAAGTAAGTATGGTCTAGTAATTGTTGATGACTTTTCCCGCTTCACTTGGGTGTTCTTTTTGCAGGATAAATCAGAAACCCAAGGGACCCTAAAGCGCTTTCTAAGGAGGGCTCAAAACGAATTTGAGCTAAACGTGAAAAAGATAAGGATCGACAACGGGTCCGAGTTCAAGAACCTACAAGTTGAGGAGTATCTTGAGGAGGAAGGCGTCAAGCACGAGTTCTCCGCTCCCTACACACCACACCAAAATGGTTGGTAGAGAGGAAGAACATGACGTTTATCGACATGGCGAGGACGATCCTTGGAGAGTTCAAGACGCCCGAGCGGTTTTGGTCGGAAGCTGTGAACACAGCTTGCCACACCATAAATCGGCTCTATCTGCATCACCTCCTCAAGAAGACCTCATACGAACTTCTTACCGGTAACAAACCCAATGTCTCTTACTTTCGTGTATTTGGGAGCAAATGCTACATTTTGGTGAAGAAAGGTAGACATTCTAAAATTGCTCCCAAAGCTGTAGAAGGGTTTTTACTAGGGTATGACTCAAATACAAAGGCGTATAGGGTCTTCAACAAATCATCGAGTTTGGTTGAAGTCTCTAGCGACGTTGTATTTGATGAGGCTAATGGCTCTCCAAGAGAGCAAGTTGATCTTGATGACATAGATGAAGATGATGTTCCGACGGTCGCAATGCGCACGATGGCGATAGGAGAGGTGCGACCACAGGAACAACAGGAGCAAGATCAACCATCTTCCTCTACAATGGTGCATCCCCCAACTCAAGATGATGGACATGTTCCTCAATAAGAGGCGTGTGATCAAGGGGGAGCACAAGAAGAACAAGTTATGGAGGAAGAAGCGCCACTGGCCCCTCCAACTCAAGTCCGAGCGATGATTCAAAGAAATCACCCCGTCGATCAGATTCTGGGTGACATAAGCAAGGGAGTAACAACTCGCTCACGTTTAGCTAATTTTTGTGAGCATTACTCGTTTGTCTCTTCGATTGAGCCTTTCAAGGTAGAAGAGGCCTTGCAGGATCCGGACTGGGTGTTGGCCATGCAGGAAGAGCTCAACAACTTCAAGAGAAATGAAGTTTGGAGCCTGGTGCCACGTCCAAAGCAAAATGTTGTGGGAACCAAGTGGGTGTTCCACAACAAACAAGACGAGCACGGGGTGGTGACAAGAAACAAGGTTCGACTTATGGCAAAAGGTTATGCCCAAGTCGTAGGTTTGGATTTCGAGGAGACTTTTGCTCCTGTGGCTAGGCTAGAGTCTATTCGAATATTATTAGCCTATGCCACTCACCACTCCTTCAGGTTGTTTCAAATGGATGTGAAGAGCGCTTTCCTCAATGGGCCAATCAAGGAGGAGGTGTACGTGGAACAACCCCCTGGCTTTGAGTATGACAGGTACCCCGACCATGTGTTCAAGCTCTCTAAGGCGCTCTATGGACTTAAGCAAGCCCCAAGAGCATGGTATGAATGCATTAGAGATTTCTTAATTGCTAATGCTTTCAAGGTTGGGAAAGCCGATCCCACTCTTTTCACTAAGACTTGTGATGGTGACCTTTTTATGTGCCAAATTTATGTCGATGACATAATATTTGGTTCTACTAACCAAAAGTCTTGTGAGGAGTTTAGCAAGGTGATGACTCAAAAGTTTGAGATGTCGATGATGGGTGAGTTGAACTACTTCCTTGGGTTCCAAGTGAAGCAACTCAAGGATGGCACCTTCCTCTCACAAACAAAGTACACTCAAGATCTTCTCAAGAGGTTTGGGATGAAGGACGCCAAGCCCGCGAAGACACCGATGGGAACCGACAGGCATGTCGACCTCAACAAAGGAGGTAAGTTCATTGATCAAAAGGCATACCGGTCTATGATAGGTTCCTTGCTTTATTTATGTGCTAGTAGACCGGACATTATGCTAAGTGTATGCATGTGTGCTAGATATTGAAAGGGAAATGTGCCCTTGGGCCATTTCTAAGTATTTTGGTGATTGAGTGCCAACACAAGTGCTTTTGTGATAATCTATGCAAAGTGGTGGATAGAGTGCAAATCATGTCAAAAGGTATGTTTCTAGACTTAGTACATTGTTTTGTGGACTAATGTATTGTGTCTAAGTGCTGGAAACAGGAAAAATTGAATTGGAAATGAGATGGATCTGTTCAGCCAAAGTCAGCTCGGTCTGGGTGCACCGGACAGTGTCCGGTGCGCCAGACTGGCTCTGGCGAACTTGCTGCTCTCGGGAGTTCGATGGTGGTGTACGGCTATAAATCACCGGACTGTCCGGTGAGCCATTCACAGGCGAACTCGTCGCTCTCGGGAAACCATCAACGGCGTACGGCTATAATTCACCGGACTGTCCGGTGTGCACCGGACTGTCTAGTGAGCCAACGGTCAGCCGGGGCAACGGTCGGCCGAGGATTCCACGCGTGACGTGTGGCCGAGCCAACAGTCACTTTGGGGCACCGGACAGTGTCCGGTGCGCCAACGGCTCTCAATCAGCAACGGTCGACTACGCCATAGAAGGAAAGAAATCCGCACCGGACAGTGTCCGGTGGTGCACCGGACTGTCCGGTGCGCCAGTCGACAGAAGGCAAGATCAGCCTTCCTGGAATGCTCTCAACGGCTCCTAGCTGCCTTGGGGCTATAAAAGGGACCCCTAGGCACATGGAGGAACACATCAAGCATACTCAAAGCATTCCTAAGCACCAAGACTTCGATTCCACGCATTTGTTTCTTCGTGATAGCATCTATAGCTCTAGTTGAGTTGTGAACTCGTCGGGTTGTGTTGCGAGCTCTTGTTGCGACTTGTGTGCGTGTTGACATTCCGATTTTGTGTCTTGTGTGCGTTGCTCATCCCTCCCTTACTCCGTGCTTCTCTTGTGAACTTCAAGTGTATGGGCGAGAGACTCCAAGTTGTGGAGATTCCTCGCAAACGGGGTAAAGAAAAGCAAAGCAAAACACCGTGGTATTCAAGTGGGTCTTTGGACCGCTTGAGAGGGGTTGATTGCAACCCTCGTCCGTTGGGACGCCACAACGTGGAGTAGGCAAGCGTTGGTCTTGGCCGAACCACGGGATAAACCACTGTGTTATCTCTGTGATTGATCTCTTGTGGTTATTGTGTTTTGTTGAGACTCCTCTCTAGCCACTTGGCGATTATTGTGCTAACGCTTAACCAAGTTTTTGTGGCTTAAGTTTCAAGTTTTACAGGATCACCTATTCACCCCCCCTCTAGGTGCTCCCAATTAGTATCGGAGCCGTTCTCTTCACAAAGGGACTAATCGCCCGAAGAGATGGATCCTAAGGGGAAGGGAATTGTGATCAACGATAAGGAGAAGGAGTCCTTCGTCAACGAGCCGAAGGATGACAAGCCTACCGACTCGGGCTTGGGCTACAAACGCAAAGATGGGAAGAAGAAGAAGACGAGACGCATCAAGGAGATCGTCTACTACGACGACAGCGACGAGTCTACTTCTTCCCACAAGGACGACGACAACGACTACGAGAAAAGAAAGACAGTTAATTTGAATTTTTCTTTCGATTACTCTCGTATTCCTTAGAGTTCAAATGCTCATTTGCTTTCCATTCCCCTCGGCAAGCCTCCACACTTTGATGGGGAGGACTACGGATTTTGGAGCCACAAAATGCGTAGTCACCTGTTCTCTCTCCATCCAAGCATATGAGAGATTGTTGAGAATGGAATGAAATTTGATAGCTCGGATAGTCCTATATTTATTAATGAACAGATTCATAGAAATGCACAAGCTACTACTGTGTTGTTAGCCTCCTTGCGCAGGGACGAGTACCATAAGGTGAGCGGCTTGAACAATGCCAAGCAGATCTGGGACACCCTCAAGATCTCTCATGAGGGGAACGACGTCACCTTGCTCACCAAGATGGAGTTGGTGGAGGACGAGCTTGGAAGATTCGTGATGATAAGGGGCGAGGAGCCAACCCAAACATACAACCGGATCAAGACCCTTATCAACAAAATAAGGAGCTACGGAAGCACGCGATGGACGGACCATGACGTCGTCCGCCTAATGCTAAGGTCCTTTACTGTACTTGATCCACATCTGGTGAACAATATTCGTGAAAATCCTAGGTACACCAAGATGTCGCCCGAAGAAGTTCTTGGGAAGTTCGTAAGCGGGCGAATGATGATCAAGGAGGCAAGATACGTGGACGACGTGTTGAATGGTCCAATCAATGAGCCTCTATCCGTTGCTCTCAAGGCAACGAGAAGCAAGGAGGCGCTACCTAGCAAGGTGGCGCAAGTTGAGGCGGCAGGGCTCAATGATGAAGAGATGGCCCTTATCATCAAGCGCTTCAAGACGGCACTAAAGGGTCGCAAGGGACAGCCAAGCAAGACAAAGACAAAGGGGAAGCGCTCATGCTTCAAATGTGGTAAGATTGGTCATTTTATTGCTAACTGTTCTGATAATGATAGTGACTAGGAACAAGGGAGCAAGAGGGAGAAGAAGAAGGCATACAAGAAGGCTAAGGGCGAGGCACACCTTGGCAAGGAGTGGGACTCGGATTGTTCGTCATCCGACTCCGAAAATGAAGGACTCGCCGCCACCGCCTTCAACAAGTCATCCCTCTTCCCCAACGAGCGTCACACATGCCGCATGGCGAAGGAGAAGAAGGTATGTACTCGAGATAGTACTACTTATGATTCTTCTAGTGATGATGAGTCTAGTGATGAAGAAATAGATTACTCTAGTTTGTTCAAGGGATTGGATAGAACTAAAATAGATAAGATTAATGAATTGATTGATGCCTTGAATGAAAAGGATAGACTTTTAGAGAAACAAGAGGACCTTTTATATGAAGAGCATGATAAATTTGTTAGTGCACAAAGTTCACTTGCTCTAGAAGTTAAAAGGAATGAAATGCTTTCTAGTGAATTGTCTACATGTCATGACTCTATCTCTAGCTTAAAGAGAATTAACAATGATTTAAATGCTAAACTAGAAGTAGCAAATAAATCTAACTCTTGTGTGGAACAACAAGTCATCTTTATGCTTGTAGTGAACACCTAGTTTCAATTTCCAAATTAAATGATAAATTGGCTAGTCTTAATGCCCAACTTAAGACTAGCAAAAGTGAATTCGATAAGCTAAAATTTGCAAGGGATGCCTACACGATTGGTAGACACCCCTCAATTAAGGATGGACTTGGCTTCAAGAGGGAAGCCAAGAACTTGACAAGCCATAAGGCTCCCATCTCCGCCAAGGAGAAAGGGAAGGCCCCTATGGCTAGTAGTGCTAAAAAGAATCATGCTTTTATGTACCATGATAGGAGACAGTCTAGAAATGCTTATAGGAGTTGTAATACTTTTGATTCTAATGCCATGTTTGCTTCTAGTTCTTCCTATATGCATGGTAGAGATATGACTAGGAGAAATGTTGTTCATCATATGCCTAGGAGAAATGTTGTTAATGTTCCTAGGAAAGTTAATGAACCTTCTACAATATATCATGCTTGCAATGCTTCATTTGCCATTTGTAGAAAGAATAAGAAGGAGATTGCTAGGAAGTTAGGGGCAAGATGCAAGGGAGATAAAACTTGCATTTGGGTCCCTAAGACAATTGTGACTAACCTTGTAGGACCCAACAAGAGTTGGGTACCTAAGACCCAAGCCTAAATTTGCCTTGCAGGTTTATGCATCTGGGGGTTCAAGCTGGATTATCGACATCGGATGCACAAACCATATGACGGGGGAGAAGAAGATGTTCACCTCCTACATCAAAAACAAGGATTCCCAAGATTCAATAATATTCGGTGATGGGAACCAAGGCAAGGTAAAAGGGTTAGGTAAAATTGCTATTTCATCCGAGCACTCTATATCTAATGTGTTTTTAGTTGAGTCTCTTGGATATAATTTGTTATCTATTAGTCAATTATGCAATATGGGATATAATTGTCTATTCACAAATGTAGATGTGTCTGTCTTTAGAAGGTGTGATGGTTCACTAGCTTTTAAGGGTGTGCTAGACGACAAACTTTATTTGGTTGATTTTGCAAAAGAAGAGGCCGGTCTAGATGCATGCTTAATTGCTAAGACTTGCATGGGCTGGCTGTGGCATCGCCGCTTAGCACATGTGGGGATGAAGAACCTCCACAAGCTTCTAAAGGGAGAACACGTGATAGGTCTAACTAATGTGCATTTCAAAAAAGATAGACCTTGTGCAGCTTGTCAAGCAGGGAAACAGGTGGGAAGCTCTCATCACACCAAAAATGTGATGACCACATCAAGACCCTTGGAGATGCTTCATATGGACCTCTTCGGACCCGTCGCCTATCTAAGCATAGGAGGAAGTAAGTATGGTCTTGTTATAGTTGATGATTTTTCCCGCTTCACTTGGGTATTCTTTTTGCAGGATAAATCTGAAACCCAAGGGACCCTCAAGCGCTTCCTCAGGAGAGCTCAAAATGAGTTTGAGCTCAAGGTGAAGAAGATAAGGAGCGACAACGGGTCCGAATTCAAGAACCTTCAAGTGGAGGAGTATCTTGAGGAGGAAGGAATCAAGCACGAGTTCTCCGCTCCCTACACACCACAACAAAATGGTGTGGTAGAGAGGAAGAACAGGACGCTCATCGATATGGCGAGGACTATGCTTGGAGAGTTCAAGACCCCCGAGCGCTTTTGGTCGGAAGTCGTGAACACGGCTTGCCACGCCATCAACCGGGTCTACCTTCACCGCCTCCTCAAGAAGACTTCGTATGAGCTGCTAACTGGTAACAAACCCAATGTGTCTTATTTTCGTGTATTTGGGAGCAAGTGTTATATTCTTGTGAAGAAAGGTAGAACTTCTAAATTTGCTCCCAAAGCTGTAGAAGGGTTTTTATTAGGTTATGATTCAAATACAAAGGCGTATAGGGTCTTCAACAAATCATCGGGTTTGGTTGAAGTCTCTAGCGACGTTGTATTTGATGAGACTAATGGCTCTCCAAGAGAGCAAGTTGTTGATCTTGATGATGTAGATGAAGAAGACGTTCCAACGGCCGCTATGCGCACCATGGCGATTGGCGATGTGCGACCACAGGAACAATTGGAGCAAGATCAACCTTCTTCCTCAACGATGGTGCATCCCCCAACCCAAGATGACGAACAGGTACCTCAAGTGGAGGCGCATGATCAAGGGGGAGCACAGGATGTTCAAGTTGAAGAGGAAGAAGCACCTCCAACCCAAGTTCGAGCGACGATTCAAAAGAATCATCCCGTCGACCAAATTTTGGGTGATATTAGCAAGGGAGTAACTACTCGTTCTAGATTAGTTAATTTTTGTGAGGATTACTCCTTTGTCTCTTCTATTGAGCCTTTCAAGGTAGAAGAGGCCTTGCTAGATCCGGACTGGGTGTTGGCCATGCAGGAAGAGCTAAATAATTTCAAGCGTAATGAAGTTTGGACACTGGTGCCTCGTCCCAAGCAAAATGTTGTGGGAACCAAGTGGGTGTTCCACAACAAACAGGACGAGCACGGGGTGGTGACGAGTGAAAGGGAATTAGGCTTACACCTAGTTTCTAATTAATTTTGGTGGTTGAATTGCCCAACACAAACAATTGGACTAACTAGTTTGCTCCAGTGTATAAGTTATACAGGTGTCAAAGGTTCACAACAAGCCAATTAAAAAGACCAAAGTTGGGTTCAAATTAGAAAGCTAAAGGCATCCCGAAAGGCTCCCTGGTCTGGCGCACCGGACTGTCCGGTGGCGCACCGGACAGTATCCGGTGCACCAGGGAACTACGCACAGAACTCTTCACTCTCGGGAATTTCCGAAGGCCACTCCGCTATAATTCACCGGACTGTCCGGTGTACACCGGACATGTCCGGTGCTCCAAGGAAGAACGGCCTCAGGAACTCGCCAGCCTCGGCTTCTCACTTCGGCTGCTCCGCTAAAATTCACCGGACTGTCCGGTGTAACAGCGGGGCAACGGCTATTTCGGCGCCAACGGCTACCTGCGACGCATTTAATGCGCGCCAGAAGCGCGCAGTCGTCAGGCACGCGGGAGCAGGCGCACCGGACAATCTACAGTTCATGTCCGGTGTGCACCGGACATCCAGGCGGGCCCAGAAGTCAGAACTCCAACGGTCAAATTGCAACGGCCTTGGTGACGTGGCTGTCGCACCGGACATGTCCGGTGTGCACCGGACTGTCCGGTGCGCCATCGAACAGACAGCCTCACCAAACGGCTAGTTTGGTGGTTGGGGCTATAAATACCCCCAACCACCCACCATTCATGGCATCCAAGTTTTCCAGCTTCCAACCACTATACAAGAGCTAGCATTCAATACAAAGCACACCAAAAGAGATCAAATCCTCTCCCAACTCCACACAAAGCCTTAGTGACTAGAGAGAGTGATTTGTAGTGTTCATTTGAGCTCTTGCGCTTGGATCGCTTCTTTTTCTTTGCCATTCTTTCTTGTGATCAAACACTCACTTGTAATTGAGGCAAGAGACACCAATTGTGTGGTGGTCCTTGCGGGAAGTTTGATTCCCAAGTGATTTGAGAAAGAGAAGCTCACTCGGTCCGGGGGACCGTTTGAGAGAGGGAAGGGTTGAAAGAGACCCGGCCTTTGTGGCCTCCTCAACGGGGAGTAGGTTTGAGAGAACCGAACCTCGGTAAAACAAATCCACGTGTCTCACTTCATTATTCGCTTGCGATTTGTTTTGCGCCCTCTCTCGCGGACTCTATTATATTTCTAACGCTAACCCGGCTTGTAGTTGTGTTTACTTTGAGAATTTCAGTTTCGCCCTATTCACCCCCCCCCCCTCTAGGCGACTTTCAATTGGTATCAGAGCCCGGTGCTTCATTAGAGCCTAACCGCTCGAAGTGATGTCGGGAGATCACACCAAGAGGGAGATGGAGACCGGCGACAAGCCTACTACAAGCCAAGGGAGCACTTCATCGGAAGAGTCCCGCACCAAGAGGAGGGAGAAGAAGAAGGACTCCTCCAAACAGAAGGAAAAAAGATCTTCCTCTTCTCACCACAAAGAGAAGAAGGAAAATCTTCTTCTCACAAGTCGCATCGGAAAGGCGACAAGCACAAGAGGATGAGGAAGGTGGTCTACTACGAGACCGACACTTCATCAACATCGACCTCCGACTCCGATGCGCCGTCCGTAACTTCTAAGCGCCAAGAGCGCAAGAAGTTTAGTAAGATCCCTTTACACTATCCCCGTACACCTAGACATACTCCATTACTTTCTGTTCCATTAGGCAAACCGCCAACCTTTGATGGCGAAGATTATGCTAGGTGGAGTGATTTAATGAAATTTCATCTAACCTCACTCCACAAAAGTATATGGAATGTTGTTGAGTTTGGAGCACAGGTACCTTCTGTAGGGGATGAGGATTATGATACGGACGAAGTGGCCCAAATCGAGCACTTCAACTCCCAAGCCACAACCATACTCCTCGCCTCTTTAAGCAAGGAGGAATACAACAAAGTGCAAGGGTTGAAGAATGCAAAGGAGATTTGGGACCTACTCAAGACCGCGCACGAGGGTGATGAACTCACCAAGATCACCAAGCGGGAAACGATCGAGGGGGAGCTCGGTCGCTTCCGTCTTCGCCAAGGGGAGGAGCCACAAGATATGTACAATCGGCTCAAGACCTTGGTGAACCAAGTGCGCAACCTCGGGAGCAAAAAGTGGGATGACCACGAGGTGGTTAAGGTTATTTTAAGAGCCCTTATTTTCCTTAACCCCACTCAAGTTCAATTAATTCGTGGTAATCCTAGATATCCACTAATGACCCCCGAGGAAGTTATCGGGAATTTTGTGAGCTTTGAATGCATGATTAAAGGCTCAAAGAAGATCAACGAGCTTGACGAACCTTCCACATCCGAGGCGCAACCGGTGGCCTTCAAGGCAACGGAGGAGAAGAAGGAGGAGTCTACACCAAGTAGACAACCAATTGACGCCTCCAAGCTCGACAATGAGGAGATGGCCTTAATCATCAAAAGCTTTCGGCAAATCCTCAAGCAACGGAAGGGGAAGGATTACAAATCCCGTTCCAAGAAGGTTTGCTACAAGTGTGGTAAGCCCGGTCACTTTATTGCTAAATGTCCATTATCAAGTGACAGTGACAGGGACAACGACAAGAAGGGCAAGAGGAGAGAAAAGAAGAGGTATCACAAGAAGAAGGGCGGCGATGCCCACGTGTGCCGCGAGTGGAACTCCGACGAAAGCTCCACCGACTCCTCCTCCGACGACGAGGACGCCGCCAACATCGCCGTCACCAAGGGACTCCTCTTCCCCAACGTCGGCCACAAGTGCCTCATGGCAAAGGACGGCAAAAGGAAGAAGGTTAAATCTAAATCCTCCACAAAATATGAATCCTCTAGTGATGATAATGCTAGTGATGAAGAGGATAACTTGCTTACCCTTTTTGCCAATCTTAACATGGAACAAAAGGAAAAATTAAATGAATTGATTAGTGCTATTCATGAAAAGGATGACCTTTTGGATTCCCAAGAGGATTTTCTAATTAAAGAAAACAAGAAACATGTTAAGGTTAAAAATGCTTATGCTCTAGAAGTAGAAAAATGTCAAAAACTATCTAGTGAGCTAAGCACTTGCCATGACACTATTGCCAACCTTAGAAATGAAAATGCTAGTTTAATTGCTAAGGTTGATTCTCATGTTTGTGATGTTTCAATTCCCAATCATAGAAATAATGATGATGATTTGCTTGCTAGGATTGAAGAATTAAACATTTCTGTTGCTAGCCTTAAGATTGAGAATGAAAAATTGCTTGCTAAGGCTAAGGATTTTGATGTTTGCAAAGCTACTATTTCCGACCTTAGAACTAAAAATGATTTGTTACATGCTAAGGTTGTAGAATTGAAATCTTGCAAACCCTCTACATCTATTGTTGAGCACACTTCTATTTGCACTAGATGTAGAGATATTGATGTTAATGCTATTCATGATCACATGTCTTTAATTAAACAACAAAATGATCTTATAGCAAAACTAGATGCTAAAATTGCCGAGCATAACTTGGAAAATGAAAAGTTTAAATTTGCTAGAAGTATGCTCTATAATGGGAGACGTCCGGGCATCAAGGATGGCATTGGCTTCCAAAGGGGAGACAATGTCAAACTTAATGCCCCTCCTAAAAAATTGTCTAACTTTGTTAAGGGCAAGGCTCCCATGCCTCAGGATAACGAGGGTTACATTTTGTACCCTGCCGGTTATCCCGAGAGCAAAATTAGGAGAATTCACTCTAGGAAGTCTCACTCTGGCCCTAACCATGCTTTTATGTATAAGGGTGAGACATCTAGCTCTAGGCAACCAACCCGTGCCAAGTTGCCTAGAAATAAAACTCCTAATGCATCAAATGATCATGCTATTTCATTTAAAACTTTTGATGCATCATATGTGCTTACTAACAAATCCGGCAAGGTAGTTGCCAAGTTTGTTGGGGGCAAACACAAGGGCTCCAAGACTTGTTTTTGGGTACCCAAAGTTCTTGTTTCTAATGCCAAAGGACCCAAAACCGTTTGGGTACCTAAAGTCAAGAACTAAAATTGTTTTGTAGGTTTATGCATCCGGGGGCTCAAGCTGGATACTCGACAGCGGGTGCACAAACCATATGACAGGGGAGAAAAAGATGTTCTCCTCATATGAGAAAAACCAAGATCCCCAACGAGCTATCACATTCGGGGATGGAAATCAAGGTTTGGTCAAAGGATTGGGTAAAATTGCTATATCACCTGACCATACTATTTCCAATGTTTTTCTTGTAGATTCTTTAGATTACAATTTGCTTTCCGTATCCCAATTATGTCAAATGGGCTACAACTGTCTATTTACTGATGTAGGTGTTACTGTCTTTAGAAGAAGTGATGATTCAATAGCATTTAAGGGAGTGTTAGAGGGTCAGCTATACTTGGTAGATTTTGATAGAGCTGAACTCGACACTTGCTTGGTTGCTAAGACTAACTTGGGTTGGCTCTGGCACCGCCGACTAGCCCATGTTGGAATGAAGAATCTTCATAAGCTTTTAAAGGGAGAACACATTTTAGGACTAACCAATGTTCATTTTGAGAAAGACAGGATTTGTAGCGCATGCCAAGCCGGGAAGCAAGTTGGCACTCATCATCCACACAAGAACATCATGACTAGTGACAGGCCACTGGAGCTCCTACACATGGATTTATTCGGCCCGATTGCTTACATAAGCATCAGCGGGAGTAAGTACTGTCTAGTTATTGTGGATGATTATTCTCGCTTCACTTGGGTATTCTTTTTGCAGGAAAAATCTCATACCCAAGAGACCTTAAAGGGATTCTTGAGACGAGCTCAAAATGAGTTTGGCTTAAGGATCAAGAAAATTAGAAGCGACAATGGGACGGAGTTCAAGAACTCTCAAATTGAAGGCTTTCTTAAGGAGGAGGGCATCAAGCATGAGTTCTCTTCTCCCTACACTCCACAACAAAATGGTGTAGTGGAGAGGAAGAATCGAACTCTATTGGACATGGCAAGAACCATGCTTGATGAGTACAAGACACCGGATCCGTTTTGGGCCGAGGCGGTCAACACCGCCTGCTACGCCATCAACCGGTTATATCTACACCGAATCCTCAAGAAGACATCCTATGAACTCCTAACCGGTAAAAAGCCCAATATTTCATATTTTAGAGTTTTTGGTAGCAAATGCTTTATTCTTGTTAAGAAAGGTAGAAAGTCTAAATTTGCTCCTAAAACTGTAGAAGGCTTTTTACTAGGATATGACTCAAACACAAGGGCATATAGAGTCTTTAACAAGTCCTCAGGACTTGTTGAAGTTTCTTGTGACGTTGTGTTTGATGAGACTAACGGCTCTCAAGTAGAGCAAGTTGATCTTGATGAGATAGGTGAAGAACAGGCTCCATGCATAGCGTTAAGGAACATGTCCATTGGGGATGTGTGCCCTAAGGAATCTGAAGAGCCTCCACATGCACAAGATCAACCATCCTCCTCCACGCAAGCATCTCCACCAACCCAAAATGAGGACGAGGCTCAAGTTGATAAAGATGAAGAACACAATGATGAGCTACCTCAAGACGACGGCAATGATCAAGGGGGAGACGCAAATGATGAAGACAAGGAGGATGAACAACCAAGGCCGCCACACCCAAGAGTCCACCAAGCAATACAACGAGATCACCCCGTCGACACCATCCTCGGCGACATTCATAAGGGGGTAACCACTCGATCTCGTGTTGCACATTTTTGTGAGCATTACTCTTTTGTTTCCTCTATTGAGCCACACAGGGTAGAGGAAGCACTACAAGACTCGGATTGGGTGATGGCAATGCAAGAGGAGCTCAACAATTTCACGAGGAACGAGGTATGACATTTAGTTCCACGTCCTAACCAAAATGTTGTAGGAACCAAGTGGGTCTTCCGCAACAAACAAGACGAGCATGGTGTGGTGACAAGGAACAAAGCTCGACTCGTGGCCAAGGGGTATTCACAAGTCGAAGGTTTGGATTTCGGTGAAACCTATGCACCCGTAGCTAGGCTTGAGTCAATTCGTATATTATTGGCCTATGCTACTTACCATGGCTTCAAGCTTTACCAAATGGACGTGAAGAGTGCCTTCTTCAACGGACCAATCAAGGAGGAGGTCTATGTTGAGCAACCTCCCGGCTTTGAAGACAGTGAGTACCCTAACCATGTTTATAGGCTCTCTAAGGCACTTTATGGGCTCAAGCAAGCCCTAAGAGCATGGTATGAATGCCTTAGAGATTTCCTTATTGCTAATGGCTTCAAAGTCGGCAAAGCCGATCCTACTCTATTCACTAAAACTCTTGACAACGATATGGTTGTATGCCAAATTTATGTTGACGATATCATATTTGGGTCTACTAACAAATCTACATGTGAAGAATTTAGTAGGATCATGACACAAAAATTCGAGATGTCTATGATGGGGGAGTTGAAATATTTTCTAGGATTCCAAGTCAAGCAACTCCAAGAAGGCACTTTCATTAGCCAAACGAAGTATACTCAAGACATTCTAAGAAAGTTTGGAATGAAGGATGCCAAGCCCATCAAGACTCCCATGGGAACAAATGGGCATCTCGACCTCGACACGGGAGGAATGTCCGTGGATCAAAAGGTATACCGGTCGATGATTGGTTCATTGCTTTATTTATGTGCATCTCGACCGGACATTATGCTTTCCGTTTGCATGTGTGCAAGATTCCAAGCCGACCCTAAGGAATCACACCTTACGGCCGTAAAACGAATCTTGAGATACTTGGCTTATACTCCTAAGTTTGGGCTTTGGTACCCTCGGGGATCCACATTTGATTTGATTGGTTATTCGGATGCCGATTGGGCAGGGTGTAAGATTAATAGGAAGAGCACATCGGGGACTTGCCAGTTCTTGGGAAGATCCTTGGTGTCTTGGGCTTCAAAGAAGCAAAATTCGGTCGCTCTTTCTACCGCCGAAGCCGAGTATATTGCCACAGGCCATTGTTGCGCGCAATTGCTTTGGATGAGGCAAACCCTGCGGGACTATGGTTACAAACTAACCAAAGTTCCTCTTCTATGTGATAATGAGAGTGCAATCCGCATGGCGGATAATCCCGTTGAGCATAGCCGCAATAAACACATAGCCATTCGGTATCATTTTCTTAGGGATCACCAACAAAAGGGGGATATCGAGATTTCATACAGATCAATTAGCTGATATCTTTACCAAGCCTCTTGATGAACAAACTTTTACCAAACTTAGGCATGAGCTCAATATTCTTGATTCCAGGAATTTCTTTTGCTAATTTGCACACATAGCACACAAGTATACCTTTGATCATGTCTCTTTTATATATGCTATGACTAATGTGTTTTCAAGTGTATTTCAAACCAAGTCATAGGTATATTGAAAGGGAATTGGAGTCTTCGGCGAAGACAAAGGCTTCCACTCCACTCTACTACTCATCCTTCGCCGTCACTCCGAGCATCTCTCCATCTTTGGTATAATCTTTACTCATATGTTTTATTTATGACCAAAGGGGCTAAGGGCTTATATCTCACTCAAAGTATCCGTTTTTGGCGATTCATGCCAAAGGGGGAGAAAGTATGAGCCCAAAGCAAAATGACCGCACCACCACCTAATTTTAAAAATTTTGGAGATTTTCAATTGGTCAATTTCAAATTAATATCTTACTATGTTCTAAAGGGGGAGGAAGTAGTATTTCAAAAATGATATATCAAAACCCTCTTGAACACTAAGAGGAGGATCTCATTTAGGGGGAGTTTTGTTTAGTCAAAGGAAAAGCATTGGGATTAAAGGGAGAAAATTTCAAAACTTGAAAAAGCTTCTCAAAATCTTATTTATTTACCTTTGACTATCTTGCAAAAGGACTTTGAAAAGAATTTACAAAAGAATTTGCAAAAACAAAACATGTGGTGCAAATGTGGTCCAATATGTTAAAAACAAAGAAACAATCCATGCACATCATGTAAGTATTTATATTCGCTCAATTCCAAGCAACCTTTGCACTTACATTATGCAAACTAGTTCAATTTATGCACATTTATATTTGCTTTGGTTTGTGTTGGCATCAATCACCAAAAAGGGGGAGATTGAAAGGGAATTAGGCTTACACCTAGTTTCTAATTAATTTTGGTGGTTGAATTGCCCAACACAAACAATTGGACTAACTAGTTTGCTCCAGTGTATAAGTTATACAGGTGTCAAAGGTTCACAACAAGCCAATTAAAAAGACCAAAGTTGGGTTCAAATTAGAAAGCTAAAGGCATCCCGAAAGGCTCCCTGGTCTGGCGCACCGGACTGTCCGGTGGCGCACCGGACAGTATCCGGTGCACCAGGGAACTGCGCACAGAACTCTTCACTCTCGGGAATTTCCGAAGGCCACTCCGCTATAATTCACCGGACTGTCCGGTGTACACCGGACATGTCCGGTGCTCCAAGGAAGAACGGCCTCAGGAACTCGCCAGCCTCGGCTTCTCACTTCGGCTGCTCCGCTAAAATTCACCGGACTGTCCGGTGTACACCGGACTGTCCGGTGTAACAGCGGGGCAACGGCTATTTCGACGCCAACGGCTACCTGCGACGCATTTAATGCGCGCCAGAAGCGCGCAGTCGTCAGGCACGCGGGAGCAGGCGCACCGGACAATCTACAGTTCATGTCCGGTGTGCACCGGACATCCAGGCGGGCCCAGAAGTCAGAACTCCAACGGTCAAATTGCAACGGCCTTGGTGACGTGGCTGTCGCACCGGACATGTCCGGTGTGCACCGAACTGTCCGGTGCGCTATCGAACAGACAGCCTCACCAAACGGCTAGTTTGGTGGTTGGGGCTATAAATACCCCCAACCACCCACCATTCATGGCATCCAAGTTTTCCAGCTTCCAACCACTATACAAGAGCTAGCATTCAATACAAAGCACACCAAAAGAGATCAAATCCTCTCCCAACTCCACACAAAGCCTTAGTGACTAGAGAGAGTGATTTGTAGTGTTCATTTGAGCTCTTGCGCTTGGATCGCTTCTTTTTCTTTGCCATTCTTTCTTGTGATCAAACACTCACTTGTAATTGAGGCAAGAGACACCAATTGTGTGGTGGTCCTTGCGGGAAGTTTGATTCCCAAGTGATTTGAGAAAGAGAAGCTCACTCGGTCCGGGGGACCGTTTGAGAGAGGGAAGGGTTGAAAGAGACCCGGCCTTTGTGGCCTCCTCAACGGGGAGTAGGTTTGAGAGAACCGAACCTCGGTAAAACAAATCCACGTGTCTCACTTCATTATTCGCTTGCGATTTGTTTTGCGCCCTCTCTCGCGGACTCTATTATATTTCTAACGCTAACCCGGCTTGTAGTTGTGTTTACTTTGAGAATTTCAGTTTCGCCCTATTCACCCCCCCCCCCCCCTCTAGGCGACTTTCAACGAGGAACAAGGCTCGACTTGTGGCAAAAGGTTATGCCCAAGTCGCAGGTTTGGACTTTGAGGAGACTTTCGCTCCTGTGGCTAGGCTAGAATTAATTCGTATTTTGCTAGCATATGCCGCTCACCATTCTTTCAGGTTGTTCCAAATGGATGTGAACAGCGCTTTCCTCAACGGGCCGATCAAGGAGGAGATGTACGTGGAGCAACCCCCTGGCTTCGAGGATGAACGGTACCCCGACCACATGTGTAAGATCTCTAAGGCGCTCTATGGACTTAAGCAAGCCCCAAGAGCATGGTATGAATGCCTTAAGAGACTTTTTAATTGCTAATGCTTTCAAGGTTGGGAAAGTCGATCCAACTCTTTTTACTAAGACTTGCGATGGTGATCTTTTTGTGTGCCAAATTTATGTCGATGACATAATATTTGGTTCTACTAACCAAAAGTCTTGTGAAGAGTTTAGCAGGGTGATGACGCAGAAATTCGAGATGTCGATGATGGGCGAGTTGAACTACTTCCTTGGGTTCCAAGTGAAGCAACTCAAGGACGGCACCTTCATCTCCCAAACGAAGTACACGCAAGACTTGCTAAAGCGGTTTGGGATGAAGGACGCCAAGCCCGCCAAGACGCCGATGGGAACTGACGGACACACCGACCTCAACAAAGGAGGTAAGTCTGTTGATCAAAAAGCATACCGGTCCATGATAGGTTCTTTGCTTTATTTATGTGCTAGTAGACCGGACATTATGCTTAGCGTATGCATGTGTGCTAGATTTCAATCTAATCCAAGGGAGTGTCACTTAGTGGCCGTGAAGCGAATTCTTAGATATTTAGTCGCTACGCCTTGCTTCGGGATCTGGTATCCAAAGGGGTCTAACTTTGACTTGATTGGATATTCAGATTCCGACTATGCTGGATGTAAGGTCGATAGGAAGGGTACATCAGGGACGTGCCAATTGTTAGGAAGGTCCCTGGTGTCATGGAACTCTAAGAAACAAACTTCCATTGCCCTATCCACCGCTGAGGCCGAGTACGTTGCCGCAGGACAGTGTTGCGCGCAACTACTTTGGATGAGGCAAACCCTCTGGGACTTTGGCTACAATCTGAGCAAAGTCCCACTCCTATGCGATAATGAGAGTGCTATCCGAATAGCAGAAAATCCTGTTGAGCACAGCCGCACAAAGCACATTGACATCCGGCATCACTTTTTGAGAGACCACCAGCAAAAGGGAGATATCTAAGTGTTTTATGTTAGCACCGAGAACCAGCTAGTCGATATCTTTACCAAGCCTTTAGATGAGAAGACCTTTTGCAGGCTGCGTAGTGAGCTAAATGTCTTAGATTCGCGGAACTTGGATTAATTTATAGCATACATGTGTTTATGCCTTTGATCATGTTCCTTATGCATTTTGTTGCTTATGTATGGTGCTCAAGTTGTACAAGCACTCCCCGGACCTCACAAGTCCTTTGCACGTGATGCACATATTTAGGGGAGATGTGCTACAACTTGACCCTTTGAGACTAACCATGTGCTTGAGTGTTCTTAATTTAGTCTCAAAGGAGGTTTGAAAGGGAAAAGGTGGACTTGGACCATGAAAGACTTCCACTGCACTCCGATGAGAGGGTAACTTAATCCAAGTTCATCTCATGTACTCTTATTGCCTTTGTATTCTTATTTGAAGACTTTGGTGAGGCAATGGGGTTCTAGAGCCAAGATTGATCCCGTTTTGGTGCTTGATGCCAAAGGGGGAGAAAATAAAGGCCAAAGCAATAAATGGATCAGCTACCACTTGTGAAATTTTGAAAATAGTAGAATAGAGCTTTTGGTTTGTCAAAACTCTTTTATTGTGTCTGTTGTCAAAAGTTGGCCTCGTGTGGGAAGAAGTGTTGATTATGGGAAAAAGGGGGAGTTTTTGAAATCCTTGATCAATTTCTCTTGGAATATATCTCTTTATGTCTCTACAAGTGAATTTGACTTAGAGATAGGAAATTGAGTTTGATTTGCAAAAACAAACCAAGTGGTGGCAAAGAGTGATCCATATATGCCAAATATGAATCAAAACAACTTAGAGTTTTCATTTGCATTGATATTGCACTTGTTCTAGTCGCTTTATGTTGTGTTGGAATAAATCACCAAAAAGGGGGAGATTGAAAGGGAAATGTGCCCTTGGGCCATTTCTAAGTATTTTGGTGATTGAGTGCCAACACAAGTGCTTTTATGATAATCTATGCAAAGTGGTGGACAAAGTGCAAATCATGTCAAAAGGTATGTTTCTAGACTTAGTATATTGTTTTGTGGACTAATGTATTGTGTCTAAGTGCTGGAAACAGGAAAAATTGAATTGGAAATGAGATGGATCTGTTCAGCCAAAGTCAGCTCAATCTGGGTGCACCGGACAGTGTCCGGTGGTGCACCGGACAGTGTCCGGTGCGCCAGACTGGCTCTGGCGAACTTGCTGCTCTCGAGAGTTCGACGGTGGTGTACGGCTATAAATCACCGGACTGTCCGGTGGTGCACCGGACTGTCCGGTGAGCCATTCACAGGCGAACTCGTCGTTCTCGGGAAACCATCAACGGCATACGGCTATAATTCACCAGACTGTCCGGTGTGCACCGGACTGTCCGGTGAGCCAATGGTCAGCCGGGGCAACGGTCGGCCGAGGATTCCGCGCGTGACGTGTGGCCGAGCCAACGGTCACTTTGGGGCACCGGACTGTCTGGTGTGCACCGGACAATGTCCGGTGCGCCAACGGATCTCAATCAGCAACGGTCGACTACGCCATAGAAGGAAAGAAATCTGCACCGGACAGTGTCCGGTGCGCCAGTCGACAGAAGGCAAGATCAGCCTTCCTGGAATGCTCTCAACGGCTCCTAGCTGCCTTGGGGCTATAAAAGGGACTCCTAGGCGCATGGAGGAACACATCAAGCATACTCAAAGCATTCCTAAGCACCAAGACTTCGATTCCACGCATTTGTTTCTTCGTGATAGCATCTATAGCTCTAGTTGAGTTGTGAACTCGTCGGGTTGTGTTGCGAGCTCTTGTTGCGACTTGTGTGCGTGTTGACATTCCGATTTTGTGTCTTGTGTGCGTTGCTCATCCCTCCCTTACTCCGTGCTTCTCTTGTGAACTTCAAGTGTATGGGCGAGAGACTCCAAGTTGTGGAGATTCCTCGCAAACGGGGTAAAGAAAAGCAAAGCAAAACACCGTGGTATTCAAGTGGGTCTTTGGACCGCTTGAGAGGGGTTGATTGCAACCCTCGTCCGTTGGGACGCCACAACGTGGAGTAGGCAAGCGTTGGTCTTGGCCGAACCACGGGATAAACCACTGTGCTATCTCTGTGATTGATCTCTTGTGGTTATTGTGTTTTGTTGAGACTCCTCTCTAGCCACTTGGCGATTATTGTGCTAACGCTTAACCAAGTTTTTGTGGCTTAAGTTTCATGTTTTACAGGATCACCTGTTCACCCCCCTCTAGGTGCTCTTAAATATCAATCCGACCCCAGGGAATGTCACCTTGTGGCCGTTAAGCGAATTCTTAGATATTTAGTTTCTATGCCTTGCTTCGGGATGTAGTATCCAAAGGGGTCTACCTTTGACTTGATTGGATACTCAAACTCCGATTATGTTGGATGCAAGGTTGATAGGAAGAGTACATATGGGACGTGCCAATTCCTAGGAAGGTCCCTGATGTCTTGGAGTTCAAAGAAACAAACCTCTGTTGCCCTATCCACCGCTGAGGCCGAGTATGTTGTCGTAGGACAGTGTTGCGCGCAACTACTTTGGATGAGGCAAACCCTCCAGGACTTTGGCTACAATCTGAGCGAAGTCCCACTCCTATGTGATAATTGTGACGGAACCTCCCAAGTAACTAGGCCCACCTATAGTTGTCTTTGTCCAACAGACATCAGACAACCCTGTAGATGTTCCTGGATTACTCGACAAGTTCGGTATCTTCTTCTTACCTTACCAGGAACGTTTCACCCGTCTTGCAGACATTACAGAACATCGGAGATATAGATATGCGGAAGCGATTACATAAACTTACATTTATTAAAAAGTAAGATCAAGTTGTTTATTACAGACCAGAACTATATAACGAGTGCAGAATAATATTATTACACATACCAAGGGAGGTAAAAACTCCTCCCGACAGTTATCACACAAAAAGTCCTAATGGAGGATCCTTTCCTCCCGCACTTCACTCTTGCTTATCTTCATTAGGTACCACCTTGGAGCAAAAGCAACAAAGGTTTGTCGCTTCCTCACCTAAAAACAACAGAGGGATAAACCCTGAGTATGGAATTACTCAGCAAGTCTTACCCGACTAAGGAAAAGACTCTCAAGGGTATGCTGGATAACTAGGAACCAAGGAGAGGCTTTAGCAAAAATCAACTTAGATACTTTTGCAGAAATAGCTTACTAAAGTGAGTCCTTACTTTACACATTTTAACGCTGAATTAAGTGTTAATAGACTCTGTTTGCCTCTAGTCTAATTTCATCATCTCATCAATACAACATCATTTTTATCCATAATGTTCACATCCTGACTTAGGTTGTAGGGAAGTGACCAAGTCTTCATAACCGCGAAGGTACGGCAATCTGAATCGATTATACTCAGCTGAGGATCTCCAATCACACGACATATGTAGCACTTAACCCTTGCATATGTCAACCCGCCACCGGGGTTCTTAAGACCAGATTAGGTTCACGCAAACCGAGAGCACAGATACACCACTGTCCAGCCTCTTGCCACGGTGGGTACACGCTACTCCCGCCACCGCTCCACGCCCATTTCGTGTTATCTTATTCTGGCCTTAGTCTGCCCGAGGCAAGGCTTACCCATGACGAGGCATGTGACCAGTTAAAGGGTCCTCGATCAGCACGCCTACATACGCATTCAATCCTTAACCAACTTGGGTAGAACATCACCTATTCCTAACCCAAGTTTCGATTTAAGTACTCTCATCCTCAGGATTGTTTCTGTTCCTTAGGATGAAAAGAGCATCACAGGGAACTTTGCAGTAAGATCCCACCATTGCTCCTCAAAAGAAAATATTCTTGCAGGTAGAAGCCATCCTTTCTAGAGCTAGGCTAAGGACAACCTCTATCCACAAGATCTAAGCAGGGCTAAGCATTTTTGTAAATCATGTTTTGATACTTCACCAGAAGTATCTATAATGGTATGGATATCAAGGAAAGCAATGCATCAAAGGGTTCCAAAGAACTCCTATAAACCTAATGCACATTTCACTAGACTTAAAGTGTGCAAAAATTATTTAAAAATACAAAGAAAGGGGTTGCATGCACCGGGGCTTGCCTTCGTTCACAGGTGAGTCTGGCTCGGATCCACAAATATCAAAGTAGAAGCAGTTGCCTGCCTGAGAATCCGAGGGTGGTGGTGTCTTCTCTTCAGTGACTTCTACTTCTTCTTCGTGTTCTAACATAACCATATATATACATATATAAGAATGAATGCCATGTAATGCTCATGAGAGTGCGAAGACAATAAAGATTTATTATCTAAGTCTTGATTACAACTTTCCTTCACGGAACTCCAAGAACTTAGAGTTTCCGGAGTCGGTAAAGGAGTTCAAAGGGCAGGGGGGTTTGGGTTCTAGTTATCAAACATGGTCCAAATCAATTCAAACTCTACCCAAGGCTTTTAAATATTGTTTTAAGTTCCCATAAAAAGTTTGGGCATTTTTGGACTTACCAATTATTTTCTAAAAATCCATAACAAATACTTTTAACTACTTTAAATGCCCTAAAATTCCTTATTTCCACTAAAATTCATGAAACTATTTTTATTAAATTCTAGGGAAAATAATGAACCTAGGAAAATTGGTTTCACAATTTTAGGATTTTTCTGTAATTTTCTACAATTGTTTTAGCTTTGGAGTAAAAAGAAAAAGAAAAACTTATGAATAGTACTGGGCAACATCTGGCCCAGACGGCCCAGTAACACAGGGAAAACGCACGCGTGCGCCCGCGCCCTGGCGGCTTTGCAAAAAGGGCCTCGGGGTTTTATCTATCTGGAGACAGGTTCTTCTACTGTTTCAGTGAGTCGCTGACGGTTTACAGAAAGACCCTTCGGTTTTCATTTCTTCACAGGGGAACGTCCACGACGGCGGTGGGCGCAGGGAGGCTCCGGCGAGCACCTGTACCGGCTGATTTACCTAAGGACTGATGCCCTACTTCGGTCGAAACCGAATTCACGCCCCAACCATTGATTTCCCTAAGTTAATTGCACAAATGGGGAACTAATTTGGTCTGGCCACGGAGAGCGCGCGGATGAACTAAAGATTCATGTGTTCCCGACGGTCAGTGGACCCCTAGCCCAATTGGACGGGTCAGTAAGCATCGCAGACACGTGAGGAAGCTTAAACAAAGGAGAGGGAGGGTTGGACTGACCGGAAAAAGGGTTGGCGACGGTGAAGCTCGTTTCACGGTGGCGGAAAGAGATTTGGGGGAAAACTCGAATTCGAGCTCACTGGTGGATGATTGTGGGTGATTAGTGGTGGCTGGTTAGCTGACGACCTCGCGGAGCTAGTCACGGGCTCAATTTATAGGAGGGTAAGGCGGTGGCCAGTGAATTTGGGGAGGACGCGCGGCGGCCGGAAATGAGGAAGAAGGCGGGCGCGGTGAATTCGTGTCCCGCGGCGTGGCAGGCTTCCCGGCGATGATGGGACAGCCTTAAGGTGTCACGGCGGTGCTGTAGAACGGCTAGGCCACGCGGCGCACGGCCGGGGGGCGGTGGTCTCCGGTGAGCTTATCGGGTTCTACCGCGGGGAACTTTGTGCGATGGCCGGGATACTTTAATGGCCGGGCTTATCCACGGCGGTGTGCTCCGAACGTTTATCAAGTCATCCTGAGCACGAATTGAGACGACGGCGATGCAAATCTTAGCGTAGGGAGGGTCACCGGCGGCGAGCAGGCCATGCTGGCGTTCTGATCCTCCCGATAGCACTGTACCATGGAGGAGTGCAGTTAAATGAACCTGACAGCCAAATTTGAAGCCAAGTTTTCTCTCGATTTCTGATGATAACTCATACCAAGCTCTGCAGCAAAGTTGTAGAGCAATATGCCATCTACAATATTGCCATATGATGTTGCCCCAAAAAGCCACTGCATCTGGTTTGAAATTGGGCTTGAAGTTTAGGGCATCCACCTGTCAGTCTGATTTTCAGACCTAGTCAGCCTGACAACCTGACTTTAGGCTTAATTATCTCTGGATTTTTCTTAACAACTGAGCTCACAACCTTAAGCAAAGTTGTTCTCCTATGATTGAGCTACAAACTTGATGTGGTGACCTAGCGCAAAAACTCTACAGTTTGAAAGTTACAAGGCTCCAAAGTTGAGTCAAAACTCTGAAATTTCAGACTTAGAATAGAACCTAATTGAGGTCCATTTTGCATTTAAGTCCAAAACTCAACATTTGGCTTTCAAGTCCACACATTTGTGAACCAAAGGACTTAAGAAACTTATTTGACTTGGTTTTTGCACTTTAGTCCAAAAGTGGACTAATTTTGCACATAGGTCCCTAGGGTTTGGTTTTAGGGTTTTCCAGGATTCCAATTAGGGTTTTTGGTATCCCAGGGGCATAAATGTGATTCAACTTTGTTTTTGGGGATATTTTATGACTCTTTCCCTAAAGTCTTTATGTTTTCTCATCTTGGGTTAGGTCTTACCCCTTTAATCCCTATTTAGGGTTAAGTTTCCTATCCAGGGTTCTATTTGCAAAAACACTTAAATAATACAACTTGTTTGAAATTTTGCCTAGTGAATGCACTCTAAGTGTGTCAAACATATGCAATGCCAATGCTTATGATGTCATGCTCAAGTTTTAGTTATAGTAACACCAGGGGTGTTACATCCTTCCCCCCATAAAAGAATCTCCTCCCGAGATTTAAAGTCCTAGGGTGAGTAATGGAAAAGGAAATGTGTCACATTTTTATTCCCTTATTTCTGGTACAAGGCAGGGGTGGTCTGGGGGTTCACTCCTTTATTGCAATAACTATACACACTTCACAAATTACATGAGGCTAGAAAGCCTGGGAAATTCTTATTCAAAAAGTCTTGAGTTTCCCATGTAGCCTCTTCCTCAGAATGTTGGTTCCATTGTATCTTGTAGAACTTGAGAGTTTTTCTTCGGGTAACCCTGTCCTTTTGATCCAGAACTCGAATAGGATGTTCCGAGTATGTTAAATCTGGTTCCAGGACCACATCTGTCACTTCAATGGTTCGATCGGGAACCCGAAGACACTTCTTTAATTGTGACACATGGAACACATTATGAATAGCAGACAATATTTCGGGTAACTGGAGTCGGTATGCCACTGGTCCACATTGCTCAAGTATAGGGAATGGACCAATGTACCGGGGTGCAAGCTTTCCTTTAACCCCGAAACGCGATACACCCTTCATTGGTGAAACTTTCAAGTAGACATAATCGCCCACTAGAAAGCATAAGGGTTGTCGTCGTCGGTCTGCATAACTCTTTTGTCGAGTCTGAGCTTTCTTCATATTATGAATAATTTTATGAACCTTTTCTTCGGCCTCCTTCACCATATCAGGTCTAAAGAAGTACCTTTCTCCAGGTTCAGACCAATTTAGCGGAGTTCGACACCGTCGCCCATATAAAGCTTCAAAAGGTGCCATCTTGATACTTTCTTGATAGCTGTTATTGTATGAAAACTCCGCTAAGGGCAAACATTCATCCCATTTCTGTGAGAAGTCCAGAACACATGCCCGCAGCATATCCTCAAGTATTTGATTGACCCTCTCAGTCTGTCCACTTGTTTGAGGATGATAAGCCGAACTGTGGAGCAATTTGGTACCCAAAGATTTATGAAGTTCTTCCCAAAACTTGGATACGAACTGAGGTCCACAATCCGACACTATAGTTTTTGGAATACCATGCAAACTGAGAATACGGGCAATGTATAATGCTGCATAAGTGGCCACTGTATATTTGGCCCTGACGGGTAAGAAGTGGGCAATATTTGTGAGTCGATCAATGATAACCCAAATAGAATCATACCCTTTGGCCGTCCTGGGCAGTCCCACAATAAAGTCCATACTTATGTCTTCCCATTTCCATATTGGGATTGGCAAAGATTGTAATGGACCAGCAGTTTTCATGTGTATGGCCTTGACACGTCTGCAAGTGTCACACTTAGCCACATAGCGTGCAATTTCGATCTTCATCTTTGTCCACCAGTAATATTGCTTCAAGTCTTGGTACATCTTAGTGCTTCCGGGATGAATAGAATAGCGACTAAGATGTGCTTCATCAAGAATTTGCTGGCGGAGTTCTTCATTCTTTGGCACTACTATGCGGTTTTTAAACCATATCACACCTTGATCGTCTTCTTTGAAACATTTGGCTGTTCCAGCCCTTATCTTCTCTCGTATGTGCTTCATACCCAGATTATCCTTTTGAGCATCAATTATTCTTTGCAAAATGATTGACTCAAGCTTTAACTGGTTCAGAGTCCCTTGTTGGATTATCCCCAGGTTTAACTTTTCCATCTCTTGACACAAAGTGTTGTCAGAGGTCTTCACCATAAGACAGTGGCAGGAAGCCTTACGGCTCAGTGCATCTGCCACAACATTGGCTTTGCCTGGGTGATAATGGATCTCCAGTTCATAGTCCTTAATAAGCTCAAGCCATCGTCTTTGCCTCATATTTAATTCTGACTGGGTGAAGATGTACTTCAAACTTTTATGATCTGTATAAATATGACAGACATTTCCCAGCAGATAATGACGCCAAATTTTCAGGGCAGGAACCACAGCAGCTAGCTCCAGATCATGAGTTGGGTAATGCTCCTCATGTCGGCGCAACTGCCTTGAAGCATATGCAATTACTCGGCCCTCTTGCATTAATACACAGCCGAGTCCACTGCCAGACGCATCACAATATACATCAAAAGGCTTAGTGATGTCCGGTTGAGCCAATACCGGAGCAGTGGTTAATAATGTCTTTAATTGCTTAAAGGCTTCATTACACTTAGAAGACCAATTGAATTTAATGTCATTCTTCAATAAACTTGTGATTGGCTTCACAAGCTTAGAAAAATTTGGTATGAATCTGCGATAATATCCAGTTAGTCCAAGAAAACTCCGGACTTGGTGAACAGTGGTTGGGGGTTTCCACTCCAGAATATCTTTGACTTTGCTAGGATCTACCGCAATCCCCTTGGCAGATAACACGTGCCCCAAAAATTGAATTTCCTCCAGCCAGAACGCGCACTTGCTGAACTTGGCATACAGCTGATGTTCCCTCAGGCGCGTCAATACAATCCGTAGATGTTGAGCATGCTCCTCTTCATTTTTAGAGTATATCAAGATATCGTCGATGAAGACTACCACGAACTTGTCCAACTCGGGCATGAACACCGAGTTCATCTGAGAGCACCTAGAGGGGGGGTGAATAGGTGATCCTGTAACACTTCAAAAACTTAAGCCACAAAACTTGGTTACTTGTTAGCACAATAATATGCCAAGTGGCTAGAGAAGGATCTCAACACAACACAATAACCAAGAGATATCAATCACAGAGATGGCACAGTGGTTATCCCGTGGTTCGGCCAAGACCAACGCTTGCCTACTCCACGTTGTGGCGTCCCAACGGACGAGGGTTGCAATCAACCCCTCTCAAGCGGTCCAAAGACCAACTTGAATACCACGGTGTTGCTTTGCTTCTCTTAATCTCGTTTGCGAGGAATCTCCACAGCTTGGAGCCTCTCGCCCTTACACAAGATGTTCACGAAGAATCACAGAGCAAGGGAGGGATTAGCAACTCACACACGACACAAAGATCACAGCGAATACGCACACACAAAACCCAGACTTGAGCTCAAGAGACTAGCACACTAGAACGGAGCTCAAATCACTAAAATGTCGAACAAGTGCGCGAAAATGAAGTGTGAGTGATCAATGATGCTCAAGGAATGCTTGGTGTACTCCTCCATGCGCCTAGGGGTCCCTTTTATAGCCCCAAGGCAGCTAGGAGCCGTTGAGCACAAGTTTGGAAAGCCATTCTTGCCTTCTGTCATCGGGGGCACCGGACAGTCCGGTGCACACCGGACACTGTCCGGTGCCCGATTTCCTTCCTTAAATAGCGAAGCCGACCGTTGGCAGCCTGAGAGCCGTTGGCGCACCGGACATGTCCGGTGCACACCGGACAGTCCGGTGCCGTCTTCTAGCCGTTGGCTCGGCCACGTGTCCCGCAGATTGCGCGGCCGACCGTTGGCCCGGTCGACCGTTGGATCACCGGACAGTCCGGTGCACACCGGACAGTCCGGTGAATTTTAGTCGTACGTCGCCGGTGAATTCCCGAGGGCAGCCACTTCGCTCGAGCCAGCCTGGCGCACCGGACACTGTCCGGTGCACCACCGGACAGTCCGGTGCTTGTAGACTCAGCAGATTCTTGGCTGCTCGAGCCAAGACATTTCCAATTGGATTTTTCCTGTTTCCAGCACTTAGACACAATACATTAGTCCACAAAACAATGTACTAAGTCTGAGAAACATACCTTAATTCTTGATTTGTACCTTGTCCACCTTTTTACACTTAGGCACTTGTGTTGGACACTAAATCACCAAAATACTTAGAAATGGCCCAAGGGCACATTTCCCTTTCAATCTCCCCCTTTTTGGTGATTTATGCCAACACAACATAAAGCAAGTAGAACAAGTACAAAATCAAATCAAATAAGAACTCAAAATTGTTTTGATTCAATTTTGACATATATGGATCACTCTATGCCACCACTTGGTTTGTTTTTGCAAATCAAACTCAAATTTCTATCTCTAAGTCAAACACACATGTTAAGACATACAGAGAGTCATTCTAAGAGAAATTGACTTAAGATTTCAAAAACTCCCCCTTGTTGCCATAATCAATACTTCTCCCCACAAGAAGCCAACTTTTGACAAGAGAGACAACAAAAGAGTTTTGACAAACCAAAAGCTCTATTCTACTATTTTCAAAATCTCTCAAGTGGTAGCTGATCCATTTATCGCTTTGGCCTTTATTTTCTCCCCCTTTGGCATCAAGCACCAAAACGGGATCAATCTTGGCCCTTTAACCCCATTGCCTCACCAAAATCTTCAAATAAGAACACAAAGGCAATAAGAGTATGAACATGAACTTCGAAAAGTTACTCTTTTCATCGGAGTGCAGTGGAAGTCTTGCATGGTCCAAGTCCACCTTTTCCCTTTCAATTTTCCTTGGAGACTAAAACAACGAAACTCAAGTACATGGTTAGTCTCAAAGGGTCAAGTTGTAGCACAGCTCCCCCTAAATATGTGCATTACTTGCAAACAGGACTTGTGAGGTCCAGGGAGTGTTTGTACAACTTGAGCACCACAATAAGCAACAAAATGCAGAATGAACATGATCAAAGGCATAAACACATGTATGCTACATTTCAATCCAAGTTCCGCGAATCTAAGATATTGAGCTCACTACGCAGCCTGCAAAAGGTCTTCTCATCTAGAGGCTTGGTAAAGATATCGGCTAGCTGGTTCTCGGTGCTAACATGAAACACTTCGATATCTCCCTTTTGCTGGTGGTCTCTCAAAAAGTGATGCCGGATGTCAATGTGCTTTGTGCGGCTGTGCTCAACAGGATTTTCCGCTATTCGGATAGCACTCTCATTGTCACATAGGAGTGGGACTTTGCTCAGATTGTAGCCAAAGTCCCTAAGGGTTTGCCTCATCCAAAGTAGTTGCGCACAACACTGTCCTGCGGCAACGTACTCGGCCTCAGCGGTGGATAGGGCAACGGAGGTTTGTTTCTTAGAGTTCCATGACACCAGGGACCTTCCTAAGAATTGGCACGTCCCCGATGTACTCTTCCTATCGACCTTACATCCAGCATAATCGGAATCTGAGTACCCAATCAAGTCAAAGTTAGACCCCTTTGGATACCAGATCCCGAAGCAAGGCGTAGCGACTAAATATCGAAGAATTTGCTTCACAGCCACTAAGTGACACTCCTTCGGATCGGATTGAAATCTAGCACACATGCATACGCTAAGCATAATATCCGGTCTACTAGCACATAAATAAAGCAAAGAACCTATCATGGACCGGTATGCTTTTTGATCAACGGACTTACCTCCTTTGTTGAGGTCGGTGTGTCCGTCGGTTCCCATCGGCATCTTTGCGGGCTTGGCGTCCTTCATTCCAAACCTCTTTAGCAAATCTTGTGTGAACTTCGTTTGGGAGATGAAGGTGCCGTCCTTGAGTTGCTTCACTTGGAACCCAAGGAAGTAGGTCAACTCGCCCATCATGGACATCTCGAATTTCTGCGTCATCACCCTGCTAAACTCTTCACAGGACTTTTGGTTAGTAGAACCAAATATTATGTCGTCGACATAAATTTGGCAGCACACAAAAAGATCACCATCGCAAGTCTTAGTAAAAAGAGTTGGATCGGCTTCCCCAACCTTGAAAGCATTAGCAATTAAAAAGTCTCTAAGGCATTCATACCATGCTCTTGGGGCTTGCTTAAGTCCATAGAGCGCCTTAGAGAGCTTACACACGTGGTCGGGGTACCGTTCATCCTCGAAGCCGGGGGGCTGCTCCACGTACACCTCCTCCTTGATCGGCCCGTTGAGGAAAGCGCTCTTCACATCCATTTGGTACAACCTGAAAGAATGGTGAGCGGCATATGCTAGCAAGATACGAATTGATTCTAGCCTAGCCACAGGAGCAAAAGTCTCCTCAAAGTCCAAACCTGCGACTTGGGCATAACCTTTTGCCACAAGTCGAGCCTTGTTCCTCGTCACCACCCCGTGCTCGTCCTGTTTGTTGCGAAACACCCACTTGGTTCCCACAACATTTTGCTTGGGACGAGGCACCAGTGTCCAAACTTCGTTGTGCTTGAAGTTGTTGAGTTCCTCCTGCATGGCCAACACCCAGTCCGGATCTAGCAAGGCCTCTTCTACCCTGAAAGGCTCAATAGAAGAGACAAAAGAGTAATGCTCACAAAAATTAACTAATCTTGAGCGAGTAGTTACTCCCTTGCTAATATCACCCAATATCTGGTCGACGGGATGATCCCTTTGAATTGTTGCTCGAACTTGGGTTGGAGGTGCCTGAGGTGCTTCTTCCTCTTGAACATCTTGTGCTCCCCCTTGATCATGTGCCTCCACTTGAGGTACCTGTTCGTCATCTTGGGTTGGGGGATGCACTATAGTTGAGGAAGACGGTTGATCTTGCTCCAAATGTTCCTGAGGCCGTACATCTCCAATCGCCATGGTGCGTATCGTGGCCGTTGGAACGTCTTCTTCATCTACATCATCAAGATCAACAACTTGCTCTCTTGGAGAGCCATTAGTCTCATCAAATACAACGTCGCTAGAGACTTCAACCAAACCCGATGATTTGTTGAAGACCCTATACGCCTTTGTATTTGAATCATAACCTAATAAAAATCCTTCTACGGCTTTGGGAGCAAATTTGGAATTCCTACCCTTCTTCACTAGAATGTAGCATTTACTCCCAAAAACACGAAAATACGATACATTAGGTTTGTTACCGGATAGCAGCTCATACGACGTCTTCTTGAGGAGGCGGTGAAGGTAGACCCTGTTGATGGCGTGGCAAGCCGTGTTCACGGCTTCCGACCAAAAGTACTAGGGGGTCTTGAATTCTCCAAGCATAGTCCTCGCCATATCTATGAGCGTCATGTTCTTCCTCTCTACCACACCATTTTGCTGAGGTGTGTAGGGAGCGGAGAACTCGTGCTTGATCCCCTCCTCCTCAAGAAACTCCTCCACTTGAAGGTTCTTGAATTCGGACCCGTTGTCGCTCCTTATCTTCTTCACCTTGAGCTCAAACTCATTTTGAGCTCTCCTTAGGAAGCGCTTGAGGGTCCCTTGGGTTTCAGACTTATCCTGCAAAAAGAACACCCAAGTGAAGCGGGAAAAGTCATCAACGATAACTAGACCATACTTACTTCCTCCTATGCTCAGATAGGCGACGGGTCCGAAGAGGTCCATATGTAGCAGCTCCAGGGGTCTTGATGTTGTCATCACATTTTTGGTGTGATGAGAGCCTCCCACCTATTTCCCTGCTTGACAAGCTGCACAAGGTCTATCTTTTTCGAACTGAACATTGGTTAGACCTATTACGTGTTCTCCCTTTAGAAGCTTGTGGAGGTTCTTCATCCCTACATGTGCTAAGCGGCGATGCCACAGCCAGCCCATGCAAGTCTTAGCCATTAAGCATGCATCTAGACCGGCCTCTTCTTTTGCAAAATCAACTAAGTAAAGCTTGCCGTCTAGTACACCCTTAAAAGCTAGTGAACCATCACATCTTCTAAAGACAGACACATCTACATTTGTAAACAAACAGTTATATCCCATATTGCATAATTGACTGACAGATAGCAAATTATATCCAAGAGACTCTACTAAAAACACATTAGAGATAGAGTGCTCATTTGAGATTGCAATTTTACCTAACCCTTTTACCTTGCCTTGATTCCCATCACCGAAAATTATTGAGTCTTGGGAATCTTTATTCTTGACGTAGGAGGTGAACATCTTCTTCTCTCCCGTCATATGGTTTGTGCATCCGCTGTCAATAATCCAGCTCGAACCCCCGGATGCATAAACCTGCAAGGCAAATTTAGGCTTGGGTCTTAGGTACCCAACTCATGTTGGGTCCTGCAAGGTTAGCACAAATATCCTTAGGGACCCAAATGCAAGTTTTGTCTCCCTTGCATCTTGCCCCTAATTTTCTAGCAACTATCTTCCTATCCTTTCTACAAATAGCAAAAGAAGCATTTAAAGCATGATATATTGTAGAAGGTTCATTAACTTTCCTAGGAACATTAACGACATTTCTCCTAGGCATATTATGAATAACATTTCTCCTACCAACATTTCTATCATGCACATAAGAAGAACTAGAAGCAACCATGGCATGAGAATCAAAGGCATTATATACATTACAACTCCTATAAGCATTTCTAGGTTGTCTTCTATCATAGTACATAAAGGCATGGTTCTTTTGCACACTACTAGCCATAGGGGCCTTCCCTTTCTCCTTGGCGGAGATGGGAGCCTTATGGCTTGTCAAGTTCTTGGCTTCCCTCTTGTAGCCAAGTCCATCCTTAATTGAGGGGTGTCTACCAATCGTGTAGGCATCCCTCGCAAATTTTAGCTTGTCAAATTCATTCTTGCTAGTCTTAAGTTGGGCATTAAGACTAGCTAATTCATCATTTAATTTGGAAATTGAAACTAAATGATCACTACAAGCA
The DNA here is from genome assembly GCA_029449295.1 of Zea luxurians. Classification (NCBI taxonomy): domain Eukaryota; kingdom Viridiplantae; phylum Streptophyta; class Magnoliopsida; order Poales; family Poaceae; genus Zea; species Zea luxurians. The sequence goes on from JAOPSE010000087.1 coordinate 705,661, forward strand.
TCAATGTCAAAATCTTTACACCTATTACAAGTTTCAACAATTTCTACACAAGAATTAGATTTACTAGCTACTTCTAGTTTAGCATTTAAATCATCATTAAAACTTTTTAACTTAGCAATAGTTTCATGACAAGAAGATAATTCACTAGAGAGCATTTCATTCCTCTTAATTTCTAGAGCAAGAGATTTCTGTGCTTCTACAAATTTGTCATGTTCTTCATACAACAAATCCTCTTGTTTTTCTAAAAGCATATTCTTGTCATTCAAGGCATCAATTAATTCATTAATTTTGTCTACCTTGGTTCTATCTAATCCCTTGAATAAGCATGAGTAATCTATCTCATCATCATCACTAGACTCATCTTCACTCGAAGAAGCATAAGTACTAGTATGAGTGCTTACTTTCTTCTCTCTTGCCATGAGGCAAGTGTGACGTTCGTTGGGGAAGAGGGATGACTTGTTGAAGGCGGTGGCGGCGAGTCCTTCATTGTAAGAGTCGGAGGAGGAACAATCCGAATCCCACTCCTTTCCGATATGTGCCTCGCCCTTGGCCTTCTTGTAATGCTTCTTTTTCTCCCTCTTGTTCCCTTGGTCCTGATCACTGTCATTGTCGGGACAGTTAGCAATAAAATGACCAAGCTTACCGCATTTGAAGCATGAGCGCTTCCCCTTGGCTTTGGTCTTGCTTGGCTGCCCCTTGCGACCTTTAAGCGCCGTCTTGAAGCGCTTAATGATGAGGGCCATCTCCTCATCATTGAGTCCGGCCGCCTCAACTTGTGCCACCTTGCTTGGTAGCGCCTCCTTGCTCCTTGTTGCCTTGAGAGCAATGGGTTGAGGCTCATGACTAGGACCGTTCAACGCGTCGTCCACGTATCTTGCCTCCTTGATCATCATTCGCCCGCTTACGAACTTCCCAAGAACTTCTTCGGGCGACATCTTGGTGTACCTGGGATTTTCACGTATATTGTTCACCAAATGAGGATCAAGAACGGTAAATGACCTTAGCATTAGGCGGACGACGTCGTGGTCCGTCCATCGCGTGCTCCCGTAGCTCCTTATTTTGTTGATAAGGGTCTTGAGCCGGTTGTATGTTTGTGTCGGCTCCTCGCCCCTTATCATCGCGAACCGTCCAAGCTCGCCCTCCACCAACTCCATTTTGGTGAGCAAGGTGACATCGTTTCCCTCATGAGAGATCTTGAGGGTGTCCCAGATCTGCTTGGCATTGTCCAAGCCGCTCACCTTGTGATACTCGTCCCTGCACAAAGAGGCTAGCAACACAGTAGTAGCTTGTGCATTTTTATGAATCTGTTCATTAATAAACACAGGGCTTTCCGAGCTATCAAATTTCATTCCACTTTCCACAATCTCCCAAATGCTTGGATGGAGAGAAAACAGGTGAGTACGCATTTTGTGGCTCCAAAATCCGTAATCCTCTCCATCAAAGTGAGGGGGCTTGCCAAGTGGAATGGGGAGCAATTGAGCATTTGAACTATGCAGGATGCGCGAATAATCGAAAGAAAAGTTTGAGTTAACCGTCTTTCGTCTATCGTAGTCGTCGTCGTCCTTTTGGGAGGAGGAAGATTCGTCGCTGTCGTAGTAGACAATTTCCTTGATGCGCCTTGTCTTCTTCTTCCTCCCGTCTTTTCTTTTGTGGCCCGAGCCTGAGTCGGTGGGCCTGTCATCATTGGGCTCGTTGACGAAGGACTCCTTCTCCTTGTCGTTGATCACCATCCCCTTGCCTTTAGGATCCATCTCTTCAGGCGGTTAGTCCCTTTCTTGAAGAGAACGGCTCCGATACCAATTGAGAGCACCTAGAGGGGGGGGTGAATAGGTGATCCTGTAACACTTCAAAAACTTAAGCCACAAAACTTGGTTACTTGTTAGCACAGTAATATGCCAAGTGGCTAGAGAAGGATCTCAACAGAACACAATAACCAAGAGATATCAATCACAGAGATGGCACAGTGGTTATCCCGTGGTTCGGCCAAGACCAACGCTTGCCTACTCCACGTTGTGGCGTCCCAACGGACGAGGGTTGCAATCAACCCCTCTCAAGCGGTCCAAAGACCAACTTGAATACCACGGTGTTGCTTTGCTTCTCTTAATCCCGTTTGCGAGGAATCTCCACAGCTTGGAGCCTCTCGCCCTTACACAAGATGTTCACGAAGAATCACAGAGCAAGGGAGGGATTAGCAACTCACACACGACACAAAGATCACAGCGAATACGCACACGCAAAACCCAGACTTGAGCTCAAGAGACTAGCACACTAGAACGGAGCTCAAATCACTAAAATGTCGAACAAGTGCGCGAGAATGAAGTGTGAGTGATCAATGATGCTCAAGGAATGCTTGGTGTACTCCTCCATGCGCCTAGGGGTCCCTTTTATAGCCCCAAGGCAGCTAGGAGCCGTTGAGCACAAGTTTGGAAAGCCATTCTTGCCTTCTGTCATCGGGGGCACCGGACAGTCCGGTGCACACCGGACACTGTCCGGTGCCCGATTTCCTTCCTTAAATAGCGAAGCCGACCGTTGGCAGCCTGAGAGCCGTTGGCGCACCGGACATGTCCGGTGCACACCGGACATGTCCGGTGCACACCGGACAGTCCGGTGCCGTCTTCTAGCCGTTGGCTCGGCCACGTGTCCCGCGCAGATTGTGCGGCCGACCGTTGGCCCGGTCGACCGTTGGATCACCGGACAGTCCGGTGCACACCGGACAGTCCGGTGAATTTTAGCCGTACGTCGCCGGTGAATTCCCGAGAGCAGCCACTTCGCTCGAGCCAGCCTGACGCACCAGACACTGTCCGGTGCACCACCGGACAGTCCGGTGCTTGCAGACTCAGCAGATTCTTGGCTGCTCGAGCCAAGACATTTCCAATTGGATTTTTCCTGTTTCCAGCACTTAGACACAATACATTAGTCCACAAAACAATGTACTAAGTCTAAGAAACATACCTTAATTCTTGATTTGTACCTTGTCCACCTTTTTACACTTAGGCACTTGTGTTGGACACTAAATCACCAAAATACTTAGAAATGGCCCAAGGGCACATTTCCCTTTCATCATCAAGTAAGTGAAATGAGCAGGAGCATTGGTTAACCCGAAAGACATTACCAGATATTCAAACAATCCGTACCGCGTAGTAAACGCGGTCTTTGGTATATCCTCGGGCCGAATACGGATTTGGTGATAGCCCGACCTGAGATGAATTTTGGAAAATACCCTCGCCCCAGTCAATTGATCAAATAAGATGTCGATCCTTGGAAGAGGGTACTTGTTCTTGATGGTGACCTCATTTAGGGGTCGATAATCCACGCACATATGTAAGGTTTGATCCTTCTTTTTAACAAAAATGGCAGGGCAACCCCATGGAGACGAGCTTGGCCGGATAAATCCCTTATTCAGTAGATCTTGTAATTGAATCTTCAATTCCGCCAACTTATTAGGGGGCATAGGGTACGATCTTTGGGAGATGGGAGCCGTACCGGGCTTTAGCTCAATTACAAATTCTACATCTCTTTCAGGGGGCAGTCCAGGCAAATCTTCCAGAAATACATCTAGAAACTCACATACTACCGGAATATCCTTGATCTCCGGTACAATGGCTTCATATATTCTACCAGAAGCTTTGGCTGGATTGGTTACGGGGAGAGACAAAAGAATCTCTTCTTGATTATAGCTCAACCTGACGGTTCTGAGTTCAGTGTTGAGAATTGCCTTGTGTTGGGTTAACCAATTCATACCCAAAATTACATCTATATCCTGGCCTTTCAGAATAATCATGTTAGCAGGAAAGTTCCGTCCGGCCATTGTTACTGGCACTTCATAGGCCACTTCTCTAGTAAAAATGTATCCCCCAGGTGAATGAATTTTAAATCCTTCTTTTGATTCATGGCATGAAATATGATGTTGCTCCACAAATGTCTTGCTAATAAATGTATGCGAAGCACCAGAATCAAAAAGAATAATTGCAGGGTGACTGGCCACGGGAAACGTACCCATCATCACTGGTTCTCCCTCCGGTGTAGTGGCCACTTAGGTATAGTATACCCGCCTCGTCTTCTTTGCATTCTTCCCCACAGTATTTCCCTTGGGCTGAGCTGATTTCCCAGATCCTTGCGGAGCATTTGATTGATTCTGCTTGGGATATGGGCAATCTTTAATGAAATGTCCCGACTTGCCACAATTGAAACACCCGGTTGAAGAGCTGGGCAATGCAGGGAATCGAGTGCCCGGGGCACTCGGCAGATTTGGGGTAGTGGGGGTATTGTTGGGACGGATAATAATTGGCTGCTTGAAAGGGAATGAGGGTGGGCGAGAAAAAGTGCGATTTTGGCTAGAAGGCCGGATCACAAACCGTTGCCTCTTCGCCTGGCCCTGATTAGGCTTCTCCCCACCGAATCCCTTGTTCTTCCCGGAACCTGCGTACTTTGCTTCAACAGATAAGGCTATGCTGACAGCCTTTCCATACGTGAGATCTATGCATGTGGCCATTTTTCTCTGCAATCGGTCATTTAGACCCCTCATAAAGCAGTTCTTCTTCTTTAAATCAGTATTCACCTGGTCAATGGCATACTGCGACAGGTGATTAAACTTGTTGAGATACTGATTGATGGTATCTCCTCCTTGCTTCAGCTTCATGAACTCTTCCTGCTTCATATGCAGAACACCTTCGGGTATGTAGTGCTCACGGAAGGCCACTTTAAACTCTTCCCAGGTGACTTGATGATTGGCAGGTTGAATAGCCACAAAATTCCCCCACCAGGTACTGGCAGGGCCACGTAGTTGTTGTGCTGCGAATAACGGCTTCTGCGTCTCTGAACAGCGGAGAAGACCAAACTTTTGTTCAATAACCCGTATCCACTCATCAGCTTCCAACAGGTCCTCAGCCTTGACGAACAGTGGTGGATGGGTTTCAGAGAAATCCAGATAGGTGGTTTCACGGGGGCCTTGCTGATAACCCCTTCCACCCTGCTGCTGGAGCTGTTGGCCCACCATTTCTCTAAGAAAGCGGGTATTGTCCGCAGTCGCGTTTACCAAGGCGGCAATCGCCTCGGCCAATGTGGGAGGAACCGGAGGTGGATTTGGGGTAACATCCCTTCCCCCAGAAGTTCCTGCTGCATCCTGTCCTCGAGTCCTGGTAGGCATCTGAGGCAAAGAACATTTGAAATAAATATAATATGCCAGAGAAACCTTCTATTTTACATTACCATCAAAAGTAATGATACAGACTCGATTTTACATAACAGGATACATTACCCATTATACAATAGTTCACCCTATCATACAACATACTACTTCTACAAGCTACACTACTATTCCTGCTTCTGATTGTTCTTGGTAGCTTCATCGTCAGGGGTGGGAGACCATACGTCGACCAGCCTCAAAGAAGGAGGGGGCCTAAAAAGGTCTAACTCGCCACCAAGCGCGTCTCCCGCAGTATGCGAGGGTCCGGCTTCTGACCCGACGAGATCCGCAGGGACATTTGGGTGTAATTGCGAATACAGTACATGAACTTCCTCATGTAGAGTATTGCAATATACCTGCAAGTTGTCAATAGCAACGCTAAGTTCGTCGACTCGTGCTCGAGCCTTTGCTTCCTTAGCTAAAGCTACTGAGCGAGATTGTACCGCCCAATCAAGCGCCAAATCTCGGTCAGCTAGTTGATCTTGCAGGGTGCGGATGTAACTTCTTAAATCATTTATTCGGTCATCGTCTGTGACCCATAAATTGGTCCTGCGATGCAGTTCTGCTTGAAGTTGATTCACGCGAGCTTCGAGATCACCAATAGGATCGTTGCTCCCGCTACTGCTATCTTGCTCTTGCTCCCGTGGGGCAAGTTGGTGTTAAGGCACACCGATAGGTCCAGTATGCTTTCGTGCCGTTTTCCTTGTACGTGGCGGCATTTTCTAAGGGGGAAATTTATTAGTACAATTTTTAGCATGATGCATGAATAAGTACAGAATCAACCTTAGTCGATTCAACCTTCTATACATTGCACTCTTCCTATCTGGTCTTTGAAATAAACTCTTCAGGGATGCTTAGGTAAGAAGAGAAGAAATTTTCTAGATAAGTCTTAGAAAATTCTTTTGAAGATGCTACATAATATCTGTCAAGAAGGGCTACGCTCCGATACCAGCTGTGACGGAACCTCCCAAGTAACTAGGCCCACCTACAGTTGTCTTTGTCCAACAGACATCAGACAACCCTGTAGATGTTCTTGGATTACTCGACAAGTTTGGTATCTTCTTCTTACCTTACCAGGAACGTTTCACCCGTCTTGCAGACATTACAGAACATCGGAGATATAGATATGCGGAAGCGATTACATAAACTTACATTTATTAAAAAGTAAGATCAAGTTGTTTATTACAGACCAGAACTATATAACGAGTGCAGAATAATATTATTACACATACCAAGGGAGGTAAAAACTCCTCCCGCCAGTTATCACACAAAAAGTCCTAAAGGAGGATCCTTTCCTCCCGCACTTCACTCTTGCTTATCTTCATTAGGTACCACCTTGGAGCAAAAGCAACAAAGGTTTGTCGCTTCCTCACCTAAAAACAACGGAGGGATAAACCCTGAGTATGGAATTACTCAGCAAGTCTTACCCGACTAAGGAAAAGACTCTCAAGGGTATGCTGGATAATTAGGAACCAAGGAGAGGCTTTAGCAAAAATCAACTTAGATACTTTTGCAGAAATAGCTTACTAAAGTGAGTCCTTACTTTCAACATTTTAACGCCGAATTAAGTGTTAATAGACTCTGTTTGCCTCTAGTCTAATTTCATCATCTCATCAATACAACATCATTTTTATCCATAATGTTCACATCCTGACTTAGGTTGTAGGGAAGTGACCAAGTCTTCATAACCGCGAAGGTACGGCGATCCGAAACGATTATACTCAGCTGAGGATCTCCAATCACACGACATATGTAGCACTTAACCCTTGCATATGTCAACCCGCCACCGGGGTTCTTAAGACTAGATCAGGTTCACGCAAACCGAGAGCACAGATACACCACCGTCCAGCCTCTTGCCACGGTGGGTACACGCTACTCCCGCTACCGCTCCACGCCCATTTCGTGTTATCTTATTCTGGCCTTAGTCTACCCGAGGCAAGGCTTACCCATGACGAGGCATGTGACCAGTTAACGGGTCCTCGATCAGCACGCCTACATACGCATTCAATCCTTAACCAACTTGGGTAGAACATCACCTATTCCTAACCCAAGTTTCGATTTAAGTACTCTCATCCTCAGGATTGTTTCTGTTCCTTAGGATGAAAAGAGCATCACAGGGAACTTTGCAGTAAGATCCCACCATTGCTCCTCAAAAGAAAATATTCTTGCAGGTAGAAGCCATCCTTTCTCGAGCTAGGCTAAGGACAACCTCTATCCACAAGATCTAAGCAGGGCTAAGCATTTTTGTAAATCATGTTTTGATACTTCACTAGAAGTATCTATAATGGTATGGATATCAAGGAAAGCAATGCATCAAAGGGTTCCAAAGAACTCCTATAAACCTAATGCACATTTCACTAGACTTAAAGTGTGCAAAAATTATTTAAAAATACAAAGAAAGGGGTTGCATGCACCGGGGCTTGCCTTCGTTCACAGGTGAGTCTGGCTCGGATCCACAAATATCAAAGTAGAAGCAGTTGCCTGCCTGAGAATCCGAGGGTGGTGGTGTCTTCTCTTCAGTGACTTCTACTTCTTCTTCGTGTTCTAACATAACCATATATATACATATATAAGAATGAATGCCATGTAATGCTCATGAGAGTGCGAAGACAATAAAGATTTATTATCTAAGTCTTGATTACAACTTTCCTTCACGGAACTCCGAGAACTTAGAGTTTCCGGAGTCGGTAAAGGAGTTCAAAGGGCAGGGGGGTTTGGGTTCTAGTTATCAAACATGGTCCAAATCAATTCAAACTCTACCCAAGGCTTTTAAATATTGTTTTAAGTTCCCATAAAAAGTTTGGGCATTTTTGGACTTACCAATTATTTTCTAAAAATCCATAACAAATACTTTTAACTACTTTAAATGCCCTAAAATTCCTTATTTCCACTAAAATTCATGAAACTATTTTTATTAAATTCTAGGGAAAATAATGAACCTAGGAAAATTGGTTTCACAATTTTAGGATTTTTCTGTAATTTTCTACAATTGTTTTAGCTTTGGAGTAAAAAGAAAAAGAAAAACTTATGAATAGTACTGGGCAACATCTGGCCCAGACGGCCCAGTAACACAGGGAAAACGCGCGCGTGCGCCCGCGCCCTGGCGGCTTTGCAAAAAGGGCCTCGGGGTTTTATCTATCTGGAGACAGGTTCTTCTACTGTTTCAGTGAGTCGCTGACGGTTTACAGAAAGACCCTTCGGTTTTCATTTCTTCACAGGGGAACGTCCACGACGGCGGTGGGCGCAGGGAGGCTCCGGTGAGCTCCTGTACCGGTCGATTTACCTAAGGACTGATGCCCTACTTCGGTCGAAACCGAATTCACGCCCCAACCATTGATTTCCCTAAGTTAATTGCACAAATGGGGAACTAATTTGGTCTGGCCACGGAGAGCGCGCGGATGAACTAAAGATTCATGCGTTCCCGACGGTCAGTGGACCCCTAGCCCAATTGGACGGGTCAGTAAGCATCGCAGACACGTGAGGAAGCTTAAACAAAGGAGAGGGAGGGTTGGACTGACCGGAAAAAGGGCTGGCGACGGTGAAGCTCGTTTCACGGTGGCGGAAAGAGATTTGGGGGAAAACTCGAATTCGAGCTCACTGGTGGATGATTGTGGGTGATTAGTGGTGGCTGGTTAGCTGACGACCTCGCGGAGCTAGTCACGGGCTCAATTTATAGGAGGGTAAGGCGGTGGCCAGTGAATTTGGGGAGGACGCGCGGCGGCCGGAAATGAGGAAGAAGGCGGGCGCGGTGAATTCGTGTCCCGCGGCGTGGCAGGCTTCCCGGCGACGATGGGACAGCCTTAAGGTGTCACGGCGGTGATGTAGAACGGCTAGGCCACGCGGCGCACGGCCGGGAGGCGGCGGTCTCCGGTGAGCTTATCGGGTTCTACCGCGGGGAACTTTGTGCGATGGCCGGGATACTTTAATGGCCGGGCTTATCCACGGCGGTGTGCTCCGAACGTTTATCAAGTCATCCTGAGCACGAATTGAGACGACGACGACGCAAATCTTAGCGCAGGGAGGGTCACCGGCGGCGAGCAGGCCATGCTGGCGTTCTGATCCTCCCGATAGCACTGTACCATGGAGGAGTGCAGTTAAATGAACCTGACAGCCAAATTTGAAGCCAAGTTTTCTCTCGATTTCTGATGATAACTCATACCAAGCTCTGCAGCAAAGTTGTAGAGCAATATGCCATCTACAATATTGCCATATGATGTTGCCCCAAAAAGCCACTGCATCTGGTTTGAAATTGGGCTTGAAGTTGAGGGCATCCACCTGTCAGTCTGATTTTCAGACCTAGTCAGCTTGACAGCCTGACTTTAGGCTTAATTATCTCTGGATTTTTCTTAACAACTGAGCTCACAACCTTAAGCAAAGTTGTTCTCCTATGATTGAGCTACAAACTTGATGTGGTGACCTAGGGCAAAAACTCTACAGTTTGAAAGTTACAAGGCTCCAAAGTTGAGCCAAAACTCTGAAATTTCAGACTTAGAATAGAACCTAATTGAGGTCCATTTTGCATTTAAGTCCAAAACTCAACATTTGGCTTTCAAGTCCACACATTTGTGAACCAAAGGACTTAAGAAACTTATTTGACTTGGTTTTTGCACTTTAGTCCAAAAGTGGACTAATTTTGCACATAGGTCCCTAGGGTTTGGTTTTAGGGTTTTCCAGGATTCCAATTAGGGTTTTTGGTATCCCAGGGGCATAAATGTGATTCAACTTTGTTTTTGGGGATATTTTATGACTCTTTCCCTAAAGTCTTTATGTTTTCTCATCTTGGGTTAGGTCTTACCCCTTTAATCCCTATTTAGGGTTAAGTTTCCTATCCAGGGTTCTATTTGCAAAAACACTTAAACAATACAACTTGTTTGAAATTTTGCCTAGTGAATGCACTCTAAGTGTGTCAAACATATGCAATGCCAATGCTTATGATGTCATGCTCAAGTTTTAGTTATAGTAACACCAGGGGTGTTACAATAATGAGAGCGCAATTTGCATGGCGGATAATCCTGTTGAACACAGCCGCACTATGCACATAGACATCCGGTATCACTTTCTGAGAGACCACCAGCAAAAGGGAGATATCAAGGTGTACCATATTAGCACCGAGAACCAGCTAGCCGATATCTTCACCAAGCCATTGGATGAGAAAACCTTTTGCAGGTTGCGTAGTGAGCTAAATGTCTTAGATTCGCGTAACTTGGATTGATCTATAACATACATGTAGTCTATGCCTTTGATCATGTTACTTCATGCACTTATATGATTTGTTGCTTATTTATGATGCTCAAGTTGTGCAAGGGATCCCCGGACCTCACAAGTCCATGTGTGAATGATGCACATATTAGGGGGAGATGTGCTACAACTTGACCCTTTGAGACTAACGTTTGTGTTTGAGTATACTTGATGTAGTCTCAAAGGTGCATTGAAAGGGAAACGTGAACTTGGACCATGCAAAGACTTCCACTGCACTCCGATATTTGTGTACTCACCTCCTAGTCCATACTTATGCTCTCATTGCTATTTTGCTCTTAATTGACATTTTTGGTGAGGCAATGGGGTTAAAGGGGCCAAAAATGATCCCGTTTTGGTGGTTGATTCCAAATGGGGAGAAATTAAGGCCAAAGCAAATGGATCAGCTACCACTTGTGAATTTTTGAAAACAATAGAGTTAGAACTTTTGATTTGTCCAAAATACTCTTATTGCAAAAATTGGTCTCTTGTGGGAGAGAATTTTTTATTATGGGAAAAGGGGGCGTTTTTGGCACTTGATCAATTTTTCTCTTGGAATATCTCTCCTTGTGCCCAAACAAGTGTGTTTGACTTAGAGGTAGGAAAAAGATTTTGATTTGCAAAAACAAACCAAGTGGTGGCAAAGAATGATCCAAATATGCCAAATTAGAGTAAAAAACAATTTGGTCCTCATTTGCATTGATATTGCACTTATTTTGGTTGCTTTTTGATGTGTTGGCATAAATCACCAAAAAGGGGGAGATTGAAAGGGAAATGTGCCCTTGGGCCATTTCTATAATGTTTTGGTGATTAAGTGTCCAACACATAGTAAGTGAGTAGCTATGTGCCAAACAAGCAAGAAGTGCAAATCATGTAACAAGGTACGTTTCAAGACTTAGTACATTGTTTTGAGTACTAACATATTTTGTCTAAGTGCTAGAAACAGGGAGAAAAGAATTGGAAAAAGACTTGGCTCGGTGCAGCCAAAACTCAGCTCAGTCTGGCACACCGGACTGTCCGGTGGTGCACCGGATAGTGTCTGGTGCGCCAGGCTGGTATCTGGAGAAAAGGCCGCTCTCGGGAAAAGTTCAGCGGCGTACAGCTATAATTCACCGGACTGTCCGGTGAGCCAACGGTCGCCAGCACAACGATCGGCCGCGCAATCCGCGGGCGACGCGTGGCCCGCACCAACGGTCGGCAGGGGGCACTGGACTATCCGGTGTGCACCGGACAGTGTCCGATGCGCCAACGGGCCCAAAGCTGCAACGGTCGACTGTGCGTGTTTTGGAAAGCAATCGCGCACCGGACAGCTACAGTGACTGTCCGGTGGGGCACCGGACTGTCCGGTGCACCACATGATAGAAGGCAAGATTAGCCTTCCAAGATTGTCTTCAACGGCTCCTAGCTGCCTTGGGACTATAAAAGGGACCCCTAGGCGCATGGAGGAGATAGACAAGCATTCACTAAGCATTCTAAGGCATCCAGACTCAGGCTGGGCATTCGGGTTTACCCGAAATTTTGGGTCGGGTTTTTCGGGTTTTTAATATTTTGGGTTTTCAGCAGCTCAACCCGAACTCGAGCCCGAAATTTTGGGTACCCGTAATTTCGGGTACCAGCAATTACGGGTTCAGGTTCGGGTACCCGCAGACTACCCGATATTACCAAATATTCATCGAACAGCACACACATCCACTGTCTATACAACACAGTCACACTCACAGAACACGGCATAGTTAGGCTGGGCAGAACACGGTGCACACCCTAAACCCAGGCAAACAAGAACATGACACTGTAGCGGGCTAGCAGCATACGCCAGTTGACCAGTTGCACTTGCATACGACGCGTGGTGGTGTGCCGGGGTTGGCACTGTGCTGCTGGCCAACTGGGACTGGGAGGTGGCGGCGTGCCGAGGGTGGCTGGAAGGATCTACAAAGAACACATGTGCTGCACAGCTGGCCACTGGCACCTGGGAAGTCGTTGACGACTCGGCGTGGCATGGGCGGCTGGGTGCGTGACGGCCAGCCGACCATTGTAGGTGGGCAGGTGGCGATGGGGGCAATGGCAAGGAGCCGAGGACGCGTCAGAGAGCTAGGGTTAGGGAGGGAGTGGTCGGTGTCTTAAATATCAAGTTCTAGGCTCTCGGGCGTTGTCAGCTTGTCGCGGCCTCCTAGTGCCTGACCGCCTACTGGGCCGTGGGGGGTAGTGCTCGGCCTGGCGCTTGCGGCCTGCTACAGCTAGTACCGGTTCTTTGTATTTCGGGTTTAATGGGTACTTCGGGTACCGCGGGATAAAACCCGATTAGGCCCGAACTAAATTCGAGTATTTGATTTCATTACCCGTTAGAACACTTCGGCTAACGGGCTTCGGGCTAAACGGGTATGGGTTCGGGTATTTCGGGTTTAGGGCTTCGGGCTTGGGTTTTCTGCCCAGTTCTAATCCAGACTCTGTTCCCGCGCATTCGTTTCGTTGTGTTAGAGATTTGAGCTCTATTCGAGTCGAGGACTCCCTGTGTTGTGATTTGAGCTCAAGTCTTCTCTTGTGTGCGTGGGTGTGCTGCGATTTGTGTCTTGTGTGTGTTGCTCATCCCAACCTTACTCCGTGCTTTTATTGTGATCTTTGTTGTAAGGGAGAGAGACTTCAATCTTGTGGAGATTCCTCGCAAACGGGAATAATCATCTAAAGGAAAAACCGTAGTATTCAAGTTGATCATCGAATCACTTGAAAGGGGTTGAGTGCAACCCTCGTCCATTGGGACGCCACAACGTAGAAGTAGGCAAGTGTTACTTGGCCGAACCACGAGATAAAAACTGCGTGTCGTGTGTTGATCTCTCTGTGATTATTTGTGTTCACAAGAACTCACCTCAAGTTATTTAGCCGTACTAACACTCATAACTAAGTTTTGTGGCTATTAGTGTTTGAATTTTACAGGATCACCTATTCACCCTCCTCTAGGTGCTCTCACTTGTCCGAGACGATAGAGACGAATCCAACCAAACGGCCCCACGTGTCGGTGAGAAAGCGAGCAGCGCGCGACACAGAGACGTGAGGGCGGGTGAGGTGATGTGTCTGACTCGTGGGGACCACAGACAACGACCTAGACGAGATCACATATTCACATGTGTGCTGAAGCCGCTGTTCCGCGGGACCCATGCATCAGCGAGGGACGACACCTGCACGGACGCAGCTGAGGCCGAGGAGTGGGCCCAGGCTATCGGTGCAACAACCAATGGTTGGGCTGCATGGCAGGGAAGTCCAGATGGGCCAAAAATGCAGTTTTAGGCCCGCCTAGATCTCTTTTCTTTATTCTTTTTCACTTTTCTTTTCCATTTCCCATTTCAAATTTTCTAAATTCAAATCCTTGTTTTGAACTCCTAATTTCCAACATAATTCCAATATGAATAATACTCCCACTGTTTGCCATAATATTATTTATTATTTATTATTATTTATTCTTCTTCCTATTGTTTAATTATGGAAGAAAGGAATGACTTTATTAAAATTTGTTTTCTCATTTTCTGTTTTATATTCTCATTTATAATTTGAGGTAAATTTAAGTTATGATTCCTTGATTCAAATAAAATGCATCACAAAAATAACTTCAACATGAGATGCACATTTATTTATTTATTTGCTATTTGACCAACATAATCCTAGTAATTGAATATGCACAAAGAAAAGAAAACCAAAATAATCTCCAAAGGTTACATAATCCCAAAATACTAACATAATTATTTTTATTTATTTATATCATTATTTTTTTCTCTGATATAAATTTTGGGCTTTACAGCCACTTGGCTCCAGCCCAGCCTGCGTCCCTGCGAACAGCTAGCGTGGCGTGACCCTCCAAAGCCGACCACCGCCACGACCTCATCCAGCGCGCGCACTCGCGAACCTGCATCGTGTGTCGGCCCTCGGCTAGCCGCGTGCGCCTCGCCATCTCTCTGCGCTGCTGCAGCCCCACCGACGTACGACGTGAGCCCAGCTGCGACGCCCCTGGCGTGTTGTCGTACCTTGCGTACTGCCCTTCGCGCAGTCCCCACGCAACACGATTTGTCGAACCGCACATGCACGACAGCCCCAAACCGCATTCTCATAGCGTGCACCCGCTTTCGCGTGCACGCGGCACATCGTCGGGACTCCAACGACATCCATCTACTCCCTCCCCCAGACATTGTGGTCTACCCTCTTCTTCCGTTCGTTTTGCTGGACTTGCGTGAGTCTTAGAAACATTTTAAAATCATGAAATCACTAGTTTGCTGATGTATGTTTTGTTTGAGCGTTTTCTTCATCTCAATTGAAGTGAAGTCCTCAATCTTAATTTTTAGGAGCAAAAAATTAAATGGCTTTCATTCACCCTCTCTGATCACTTCACCGGTCCTTTTATCTATAGATGTGTTTAGAGCCGACACCTTGGGCTTCACTTCTTGTCGACCGTTGCCGGCTGCGGGAAGCGATGTCACTGCCTTGAAGAATGGCTTCGCTACGCACTGGCCGTTGGCTGTGGGTTTGGACTTGGAAGAATGGTGTTGAAAATAGCACGATGCGGGGGATGAGAGAGAATGCAGCATTACCGCACTGGCCGTTTGCGCGAGCCGCTGGAGAGAAGACAACGATGTATTCCTATTTGTGTAGAAACTATGCACCTAGTCCTGGCTGCTACTGCGTCTTTCATTCTGGAAGTGCGGCAGCAATATTGGTTTCCATGTTGTAGCGGCATCAATGCAAGTTGGACAAGACTTATTTTACCGCCAGTTGGAAGGTCAAAACTGCACGGCACATGCACGCCAACACTCGTAAATCCTCCGTATTATCCAATAATGACTGCAACATTCAGTTTCTGCTTCTTCGAATCGGGAAGCTGACATTTAGATGAGGGCTAGGAAAGTCCATTCAACGACCTCAATAATCATCTGTTTTCAGTTTGAAAAAAAAGAACAATTTTCTTCACCGAAATTAGTGCAAGACAATCTATAAATACAGGATCCTTTCGCAGCCGCATCTCCAACTCCAACCATTGCAAGCAGCAGTACAAAAAAAGGAAAGCTACCAGCAATATGGGCACCTCAAAGTCAAAGCTCATTGCAGCCGTTCTTCTCGCAGCAGCTGCCCTCCCCCTCCATGCCCCAACGACCATGGCAGCAAACTCCAACCTCTTCCGCGACTACATCGGCGCCATCTTCAACGGTGTCCAGTTCAGCGACGTGCCGATCAACCCCGATGTCGAGTTCGACTACATCCTCGCCTTCGTCATCGACTACTCCACCGAAACCGATCCTCCTTCCCCGACGAATGGGCAGTTCAGCATCTTCTGGCAGGACTCGGTGCTGACGCCCTCCGCGGTGGCCGCCATCAAGCAGAGCAACCCGAACGTGCGGGTGGCCGTCAGCCTCGGCGGCGCCACCGTGAACAACAGCCCGGTGTTCTTCAACGTCACCTCCGTCGACTCCTGGGTCCAGAACGCCGTGTCGTCCCTGACCAGCATCATCCAGCAGTACAACCTGGACGGCGTCGACATCGACTACGAGCAGTTCCAGGAGGACCCGGCCACCTTCGCCGAGTGCATCGGCCGCCTGGTGACCACGCTCAAGAGCAACGGGGTGATCAAGTTCGCCTCCGTCGCGCCGTTCGCCGACGCCGACGTGCAGAGCCATTACCAGGCGCTGTGGTCGAGCTACGGGATTAGCGTGGTGGACTACATCAACTTCCAGTTCTACGCGTACGACGCGAGCACAACCGCGGAGCAGTACGTGAACTACTTCGACGAGCAGATGGCGAACTACCCCGGCGGCAACATCCTGGCCAGCTTCACCACGGCGCCAACGACGACCTCGGTGCCAGTTGACACGGCGCTCAGCGCCTGCCAGACCCTGCAGTCGCAGGGAAAGCTCTACGGCATCTTCATCTGGGCTGCGGATTACTCCAAGGACCAAGGGTTCAAGTACGAAACACAGGCACAGGCACTGTTGGTCAACAGTACGTAGTACATAGCTTGCATTGGACCTTATTAGCTTGCTTCGACTAGTACGTTACAGCAATACCAATAATACTACAGTGTTATATGGAACAAAAATGTTGTAGCAAGAATATAATGGAGAATAAAATAAATCTCTTGTCAGCAGCTATGCCTGTGACGCTTTGTTAAGATATATATGATGCATGTGTTCTTGAAATAGAATACAAGTGCGTGTGTATTTGTGTCTACTGACCGATGACGCATCTCGTCAGATCTCTAGTCTTGAATAGACACGTTTTTACTATTGCACCTTTTCCTGTCTATACTTTCTATCTGCCAAACTGTGAACACTGCTTGCTTGGCAGAATTCTGTGTTTGGCTTGTATTTCAGGGTGCCCGTCTGTTTTTTTTTTATTTTTTTTTTGAGTTGAGAATTCTCTGCTTATAATAAAGCATATAAGAGTCCAGGTGGCAGAGCAAACATCAAAAGATGAAAAGAAAAAAAATTGTGGGAGCACCAGTCTACAACTCTACATCGATACTAAAGCCACACAGACCAAAACACTAATTCCGAATAAACTGACAGATAACATCTATGTATCTTCCTCCTCCCTTGACACCCTTGAAGTTCAAGACCCAAGACTTCATCCGCTAGCTCCAGCGTCTTCTCCAACAAAGCTTATTCCGCGAGGGGTCACGGCAGTCCACTTTGACTCTAATCGGTTCATCCTTGATAAGGCTTAGCTCATCGACCACCGCTGGCATGCCCACGAAGCTTGCTACTTCTTTTACAATTCCTTCTTCGCACGCACCGTCTGCTATATTGTAAATCCTGACCCAAACACTCACTCTGGAGCACAGATGAAGCCTTTGGATCTGATTTGGCTTTTGACACTTGAACTCTAAAACTGTAGATAGGTAATTCAAGGCTGCTTAATTTTGCATATGATTCCAGCGAGCTCTTGTTAGGGAAGGAGGCGTTAAAATCATATTTGTCTAGCCTCTTTACTCCAAAATCCCAGTTGGCTTGCACAAGATTCTTAAGCTCCTCCTCTAGTTTCCCTTCTGTAGGTTCTCCCTCAAGGATGTGGATGACAGCATTCAGCCCAACCACCTGCATTTTGTGTTCGGGGATGTCTAGACCAAAGAAACCCTGCTCCGGTATACCAAAGCCAAACAGGCGAAGCTTCTTGTGATTATGACATTCCGCTGCCATATGTACAGCTTCTTTACACTTGTAGCAGAGAGGATCATTAGGGAAGTCCGCTTGATGGTGGCCAGACTGGGAACAACGGAAGCACCTGATCTCCTTGATCAAACCTTCTTGGGTTTTGAGGTCCCTGTCCTGCTGTGGCCCAAATCTATTTTCAGAAGATCTCCCACTCCATGAAAATGGCTGAGAACCGTGCTCCCTGTCACCATTTTGAAAAGATTTCCCCCACGGCTCCCTATCTCATTTTGATCAGAGGCACGATGGCCCCCAGAACCGAACCCCCCTTGGCTAGAACGAAACCCACGCGGCCTCTCCAGAAACCACCCCTTGTATTTGGTTTTTTGTATGTTAGGTCTGAACTCTAAACCAGCTAGTAGCAGGTTCACAGTTGAGACCAGATACTTTCCTTTTGTCCAGGGTTCATGTATGTCTATTGTATTTGGTTCATGTCTTCTGAATCTTCGTCTTCTGTAGCTTTGCGAGTGCCTTAATTTCTGTGTCTGAGACCGTGAGAAGCGAGCCCACAAGGAAGCAGCTAGCTTGTGATGGCTCAAGAACAAAGCCTTTAGAGCAAATATAGTAACTTGCTATAAGAAAGGCTAAATGCTGAGTTGGAGGAGAGAGAAGAGCGGATAGAGGAGACGAGGACTGTTATTATAGCAGGCTTAAACATGAGAAAAAAACTTTGTGAGAGAGACACGTGAATCATATAATAATAATAATGAAGGACTAACTATTATACAGATGTGCTGAGAGGTTGGGTGCAAGCCATCTCAGCCCCGAGCAAGTTAGTGCTTGCTAAATCAGTAGTTTTCATCCTACAAGAGCATGTGTTAGTTTTTATTTATGTACTGATTGATGCAAGTGGAGGCAAACGTCCAGGCAATTGGTATACTTGAGCGAATCATGCAGCATTAGCTGGTGATACATCAGATTTCCATTCAATGCGTATCTCCACGAATCTCTACACAAAGGCATCGTTTCTTCTCGTTGAAGAAGTTGTCATGTCCCTTTCGGTGTCCTGTGTCTCGCGTCGTCCTCGGTCAAAGTTGGTAGCCTGAAACCAGAACTTGTATCCAATAGCAGGCTGCAGGCCTAGCTCTTTAGTATATACTACCTCCGCTCTCAAATATTTATTTGAAGTAGAACGCGACAAATAAAGTATAATCCATTGAATTGAAACAGTCCAACATAGCAGCTGTCCTTTCCTTTTTTTCTCCTGTCACTGTAACTAATAAGAACAGAGGAAGTGATGGGTCTAGCCCCACGCCCACAAACTGCGCAGCTAGCTAGATCAAACAAGAGCAATTTGTTCTTTTTTTCCCGCGGCACCTTTGATAAAGTCCGGTTAAGCCAACATAGCATTTGAAGTCAACTGTAGGTTGGGCCGTTGGGGTAGACATGTATCTAACCTCTCATTTGTATCTTCTGGAAGTGGACCAACGTGATGTGCTTGCAAGATTAGTCGTTTCTCTGAGCTGTTGCCAGACGTTCAAATGACAAGTTAGAGAGACTACCAGGCGCAAGATTGGTTTGGAAGCAGCAGCGTTGCTTGCGTTGGAAATGAGCTTGTTTGGGAGCAATTAATGGACTTTTATTCAGTCCCCTCAATCCACTTCCGTATCCATTGACAAATGAACCAAAGGGTCAGCTGCTGAGGAGCACATTCAGTTACAGTTTGATGAGCATCCTTCAATTCAATCTGGATCTCTGACCTTATCTGCTACGTTCAGACTTGGTAGAGAGAAAAGGTCATCTGTTCAACGTTCAGCGCCGTGTATTTTTCTTTGAGAACACGTAATATTAATAATGTAACAGAATTGACGTTGGCCGGCCCGTAGAGATATATAAGTACCCCGACGCGCTCTTCTGATGTGCAGCTCCACCAATCCAACCAACCATTGGCCATTGCAGAGAAGAGATTACTTTAAGAATGGGCTGCTCCAAGCGCATTGCACTGGTACTTGTCGCGGCTCTTGTAGCGCTCCACGTCCATGTCCCGATGGCCACCGCAGCCAACTCCAACCTCTTTCGGGACTACATCGGCGCCATCTTCAACGGCGTCAAGTTCACCGACGTCCCCATCAACCCGAGGGTCCGCTTCGACTACATCGTCGCCTTCGTGATCGACTACACCACCGCGACGGAGCCGCCCACGCCGACCAACGGCCAGTTCAACATCTTCTGGCAGGACTCGGTGCTGACGGCCTCCGCGGTGGCCGCCATCAAGCAGAGCAACCCCAACGTGCGGGTGGCCGTCAGCATCGGCGGCGCCACCGTGAACGACCGCCCTGTGTTCTTCAACATCACCTCCGTCGACTCCTGGGTCCAGAACGCCGTCTCCTCCCTGACCACCATCATCCAGAAGTACAACCTGGACGGCATCGACATCGACTACGAGCAGTTCCAGGCCGACCCGGCCACCTTCGCCGAGTGCATCGGCCGCCTGGTCACCACGCTCAAGAGCAACGGGGTGATCAGGTTCGCGTCCATCGCCCCGTTCGACAACGCCGACGTGCAGCGCCATTACCAGGCCCTGTGGGCGACCTACGGAAGCGTCATAGACTACGTCAACTTCCAGTTCTACGCCTACGGCGCCAGCACGACCGAGGCGCAGTACGTCAACTTCTTCAACCAGCAGCTTGTCAACTACCCCGGCGGCAACATCCTGGCCAGCTTCACCACGGCGCCCACCACCACGTCGGTGCCCATCAACACGTCGCTGAGCGCTTGCCAGACATTGCAGTCGCAGGGCAAGCTCTACGGGATCTTCATCTGGGCAGCCGACCATTCCAGGAGCCAAGGCTTCAAGTACGACACACAAGCACAAGCACTGCTCGCCAACGCCCCTGCTGGCTACTAGTATAGTAGGACCAGTAGATGGCTACCATACCTTCAATGCGTTTAAGTTGGATTTGGATTTCATTTTCAGGTGAACTAATAATATTATTATGTATGGAATAAGGCTGTCATTGGAATATAATACGGGGCTATTTCTATATTCCTGTGTTCTCTATAAAAATAAAACAATTCTTATAAGATTCATGTGTGTCAGGAATTGATGGGAGGCATGGGTGAAGTCATATCATTATTATTGTTCAGATGTTTGTGTCTTGCTATGGTTTTTATATATCATATAAGTAGATTTTGTTTCAATAAAATATAAACTATCGGTTAGATAGATATAAATATGGAGCCAACAACCATGATTCAAACTCTCACTTGCATAATTTTATCTTATTTTTACATAAAGCGGGATGAGAAAGAGTGATACACGATGACCATGGAACCAGAATTGCTACAGTTTGTGTGTGTATATATATATCTCACATGGGTAGACTTTACTTTAATAAAATATAAAATATGTGTATTTTGTTGGTTAGATAGACAGACATGAATGTGAAGGCAATAACCAAGGTTTGAACCTTGTTGGGGGCCTACTCTGCCGACGGTCCTCAGAACACTCTCACTCGGCGTAAACAAATTTGTTAAATGTGTTTCAGGCACATAATGAAGGTTAGACGAAGCTGGCATTCAGCCGAAGAGGTGTGTAGAGAAGCTTCGTCTAATACACATAGGTGGCGAAGGCGCGAGCCAGAAGCCGATGGCCTCGGTATGAAGAAAACTTCGGGCATAAAGTGACGAAGGAGAAGAAGTCTAAAACTTGTGCAGCAAGAAAGAAAGAGAAAAGATAGCAATGCCCTTGCTTTATTTGTAAATCATGTATTTAAACTTTGTGGGCATGCTTGTAATTTCATACGAATATGTACTTCTCCCCTATAAATAGATGAACAGTGCCCTGCACAACTTCAACTTTTAAGTGAAAGGGAAATGTGCCCTTGGGCCATTTCTATAAGATTTTGGTGATTAAGTGCTCCACACAAATGCTTTGAGTTATATTCGTGCCAAAGACTCAAGAAGTGCAAATCAAGATTAAAGGTATGTTTCTAGACTTAGTACATTGTTTTGAAGACTAATGTATTGTGTCTAAGTGCTAGAAACAGGAGAAATCGCTTTGGAGATAAGTTGGCTGTGCTCAGCCAAAAGGCTGCTCGGTCTGGGTGCACCGGACTGTCCGATGGTGCACCGGACAGTGTCAGGTGTGCCAGGACCAGTTCCGATGAATAGCCTGCTCTCGGGTCTCGACGGTGGCGTACGGCTATAAATCACCGGACTGTCCGGTGGTGTCGTCTGCGGCGAAGTCGCCGCTCTCGGGAAACAGTCAACAGGCGTACGGCTAAAATTCACCGGACTGTCCGGTGAGCCAACGGTCGACTGTGCCAACGGTCGGCCGCGCAATCCGCGCGTGACGCGTGGCCGAGCCAACGGTCGGATGGGGGCACTGGACTGTCCGGTGTGCACCGGACAGTGTCCGGTGCGCCAACGGCTCCAAATCTTCAACGGTCGGCTGCGTCAATTTAGGAAAGCAATCTGCACCGGACTGTGAACAGTGCCTGTCCGGTGATGCACCGGACTGTCCGGTGGTGCACCAGACTGTCCGGTGCGCCACCCGACAGAAGGCAAGATTTGCCTTCCTGGATTGCTTCCAACGGCTCCTAGCTGCCTTGGGGCTATAAAAGGGACCCCTAGGCGCATGGAGGAGTACACCAAGCATTCTTTGATCAACTCTAAGCACCAAGACTCCATTTTCGCGCATTTGATTCTTTGTGATAGCAACTAGAGCTCCATTTGAGTAGAGAACTCTTCGAGTTGTGTTGCGAGCTCAAGTTGTGACTTGTGTGCGTGTTTGTGCTCTGATTTTGTGTCTTGTGTGCGTTGCTCTCCCTCCCTTACTTCCGTGTTTCTTTGTGATCATCATTTGTAAGGGCGAGAGACTCCAAGTTGTGGAGATTCCTCGCAAACGGGAGATAGTAAACGAAAGCAAAACACCGTGGTATTCAAGTTGATCATTAGATCACTTGAGAGAGATTGATTGTAACCCTCGTCCGTTGGGACGCCACAACGTGGAGTAGGTAAGTGTTGGACTTGGCCGAACCACGGGATAAACCATTGTGCCTCTCTGTGTTAATTTCTTTGTGGTTATCGTGTTTAGCAAGAACTCCTCTCTAGCCACTTGGCTTTATTTCTCTAACACTTAATCAAGTTTGTGGCTTTAAGTTTCAAGTTTTTACAGGATCACCTATTCACCCCCCTCTAGGTGCTCTCAATTGGTATTAGAGCCGTTATCTTCACGAAAGGGACTAATCGCCCGAAGAGATGGATCCTAAGGGAAAGGGGATGGTTGTCAACGATAAGGAGAAGGAGTCCACCTTCAATGAGCCAAGAGACGATAAGCCCACCGACTCTAGCTCGAGTCAAAAAAAGAAAGATGGGAAGAAGAAGAGGCGCATCAAGAAGATAGTCTACTACGACAGCGACGAGTCTTCTTCTTCCCAAAGAGACGATGACGACTACAAGAAAAAGAAAATGGTCAACTCAAACTTTTCTTTTGATTATTCTCGTATTCCACATAATTCAAAGGCACATTTGCTTTCCATTCCTCTTGGTAAACCTCCACACTTTGATGGAGAGGACTACAGATTTTGGAGCCACAAAATGCGTAGCCGCTTGTTCTCTCTTCATCCAAGTATATGGGAGATAATAGAGAATGGAATGCAATTCGATAGTACGGATAATCCCATGTTTATCAATGAACAAATTCACAAAAATGCACAAGCTACCACTGTTCTTTTAGCATCCTTGTGCAGGGAAGAATACCATAAGGTGAGCGGCTTGGATAACGCCAAGCAGATTTGGGACACCCTCAAGATCTCGCATGAGGGGAATGATGTCACCATGCTCACCAAGATGGAGTTGGTGGAGGGCGAACTAGGAAGGATCGCAATGATCAGGGGGGAGGAGCCAACCCAAACATACAACAGGCTCAAGACCCTGGTCAACAAAATAAGGAGCTATGGAAGCACGAGATGGACGGACCACGATGTCGTCCGGCTTATGCTAAGGTCCTTCACTGTCCTTGATCCTCATCTTGTAAACTCTATACGTGAAAATCCTAGGTACACCAAGATGACACCCGAGGAAATACTCGAAAAGTTCGTAAGCGGGCGAATGATGATTAAGGAGGCAAGATATGTTGATGAGGCGTTGAATGGCCCAATACAAATCCACGAGCCTCAAACCGTTGCTCTCAAAGCAACAAGTAGCAGGGAGGCGCTACCTAGCAAGGTGGCGCAAGTTGAGGCGGTCGGGCTTAACGAGGAAGAAATGGCCCTCATCATCAAGCGCTTCAAGACGGCGCTAAAGGGTCGCAAGGAGCATCCCAACAAGAACAAGACGAAGGGGAAGCGCTCCTGCTTCAAGTGTGGTAAGTATGGTCATTTTATAGCTAATTGTCCTGACAACACTAATGACCAGGAACAAGAGAAAGGCGGGAAGAGAGAAAAGAAGAAGGCCTACAAGAAGGCGAAGGGCGAGGCACACCTCGGCAAAGAGTGGGACTCGGATTGTTCGTTGTCCGACTCCAACGACGAAGGACTCGCCACCTCGGCCTTCAACAAATCGTCGCTCTTCCCCAACGAGCGCCACACGTGCCTAATGGAAAAAGAAAAGAAGGTAATCACTAGAGAAACTCCTAAGTACTCTACTTCTAGTGATGAGGACTCTAGTGATGATGAAATTGATTACACTGGCTTGTTTAAAGGATTAGATAGAGCAAAAGTAGAAAAGATCAATGAATTGATTGATGCTCTAAAGGAAAAGGATAGACTTTTAGAAAAGCAAGATCTTTTATATGAAGAACATGATAAATTTGTAAGTGTGCAAAAGTCTCTTGCTTTAGAAGTTAAAAGAAATGAAATACTTTCATGTGAAATTTCTGCTTGTCATGAGACTATTTCTAGTTTAAAGAACATTAATGATGATTTAAATGCTAAATTAGTAGAAGCAAATAAGACTAGTTCTCATGTGGAACATGTAGTAATTTGCAATATGTGTAAGGATTTTAATGTTGATGCTTGCAATGAACATTTAATTTCCATTTCTAAATTAAATGATGAAGTAGCTAGTCTTAATGCCCAACTTAAGACTAGCAAAAATGATTTTGATAAACTAAAATTTGCAAGGGATGCCTACACTAGTGGTAGACACCCCTCAATTAAGGATGGGCATGGCATTCAAAGATAAGCCAAGAACTTAACAAGTCAAAGGGCTCCCATCTCTGCCAAGGACAAAGGGAAGGCCCCTATTACTAGTAGGAGTCAAAAGAATCATGCTTTCTTATATCATGATAGGAAATATTCTAGAAATGTTCATTATAGTAGGAGTTATAATGCCTTTGACTCTCATGCCATGATTGCTTCAAGTTCAAACTTTAATGGTAGATCTAGGAGGAATTTTGTGTCTCGTGCTCCTAGGAAAGTGTTTAATGGATCTACCACTGTCTTTCATGCTTGCAATGCTAAATTTATTCTTTCATGTAAAAATAAAAAGGTGATTGCTAAAAAGGTGGGAGCCAAATGCAAGGGAGACAAGACTTGCATTTGGGTCCCTAAGGCTATTGTAACTAACCTTGTAGGACCCAACAAGAGTTGGGTACCTAAAACCCAAGCCTAATTTGCCTTGCAGGTTTATGCATCCGGGGGCTCAAGCTGGATTATCGACAGCGGATGCACAAACCACATGACGGGGGAGAAGAAGATGTTCACCTCCTACGTCAAGAACAAAGATTCCCAAGACTCAATCATATTCGGTGATGGGAATCAAGGCAAGGTTAAAGGACTAGGAAAAATAGCTATTTCTTCCGAGCATTCCATTTCTAATGTGCTTTTAGTAGAATCGCTCGGATATAACTTGTTGTCCGTTAGTCAATTATGTAATATGGGTTACAACTGCTTATTTACAAACGTAGATGTGTCTGTCTTTAGAAGAAGTGATGGTTCATTAGCTTTTAAGGGTGTACTAGACGACAAACTCTATTTAATTGATTTTTCGAAGGAGGAGGCTGATCTAGATGCATGCTTAATCGCTAAGACTAGCATGGGCTGGCTGTAGCATCGCCGTCTAGCACATGTGGGGATGAAGAACCTTCACAAGCTTCTAAAGGGAGAACATGTGTTAGGTCTAACAAATGTAACTTTCGAAAAAGATAGACCTTGTGCAGCTTGTCAAGCAGGTAAATAGGTGGGAAGCGCTCATCACAACAAGAATGTGATGACTACATCAAGACCTCTGGAGCTATTGCATATGGACCTCCTCGGACCCGTTGCCTACCTTAGCATCGGGGGAAGTAAGTATGGTCTTGTTGTTGATGATTTTTCTCGCTTCACTTGGGTATTCTTTTTGCAGGACAAATCAGAAACCCAAGGGACCCTCAAGCGCTTTCTAAGGTGAGCTCAAAACGAATTTGAGCTCAAGGTGAAAAAGATTAGAAGCGACAACGGGTCCGAGTTCAAGAACCTGCAAGTGGAGGAGTTTCTTGAGGAGGAAGGATTCAAGCACCAGTTCTCCGCTCCCTACACACCACAGCAAAACGGTGTGGTAGAGAGGAAGAACAGGACGCTAATAGACATGGCAAGGACGATGCTTGGAGAATTCAAGACGCCCGAGCGGTTTTGGTCGGAAGCTGTGAACACAGCTTGCCACGCCATAAACCGGGTCTATCTTCATCGCCTCCTCAAGAAGACGTCATACAAGCTACTAACCGGTAACAAACCCAATGTTTCGTATTTTCGAGTTTTTGGGAGTAAATGCTACATTCTGGTGAAGAAAGGTAGAAATTCAAAATTTGCTCCTAAAGCTGTAGAAGGGTTTTTGTTAGGTTATGATTCAAATACAAAGGCGTATAGAGTCTTCAACAAATCATCGGGTTTGGTTGAAGTCTCTAGCGACGTTGTATTTGATGAGACTAATGGCTCTCCAAGAGAGCAAGTTGATCTTGATGATGTAGATGAGGATGATGTTCCAACGGACGTAATTCGTACCATGGCGATTGGAGACGTGCGACCACAGGAACACAAGGAGCAAGATCAACCTTCTTCCTCAACGATGGTGCACCCCCCCAACTCAAGATGACAAACAGGTTCCTCAAGAAGAGGCGTGTGATCAAGGGGGAGCACAAGATGTCCAAGATGAGGAGGAAGAAGTACAACGAGCCCCTCCAACTCATGTTCGAGCGACGATTCAAAGGAATCATCCCGTCGACCAGATTTTGGGTGACATTAGCAAGGGAGTAACCACTCGCTCTAGATTAGCTAATTTTTGTGAGCATTACTCTTTTGTCTCTTCTATTGAGCCTTTTAGGGTAGAAGAGGCCTTGCTAGATCTGGACTAGGTGTTGGCCATGCAGGAAGAGCTCAACAACTTCAAGCGAAATGAAGTTTGGACGCTGGTGCCACGTCCCAAGCAAAACGTTGTGAGAACCAAGTGGGTGTTCCGCAACAAACAGGACAGGCATGGGGTGGTGACAAGGAACAAGGCTCGACTTGTGGCAAAAGGTTATGCCCAAGTCGCAGGTTTGGACTTTGAGGAGACTTTTGCTCCTGTGGCTAGGCTAGAGTCGATTCGTATTTTGTTAGCCTATACCGCTCACCATTCTTTTAGGTTGTTCCAAATGGACGTGAAGAGCGCTTTCCTCAACGGGCCAATCAAGGAGGAGGTGTACGTGGAGCAACCCCCTGGCTTTGAGGATGAACGGTACCCCGACCACGTGTGTAAGCTCTCTAAGGCGCTCTATGGACTTAAGCAAGTCCCAAGAGCATGGTATGAATGCCTTAGACTTTTTAATTACTAATGCTTTCAAGGTTGGGAAAGCCAATCCAACTCTTTTCACTAAGATTTGTGACAGTGATCTATTTGTGTGCCAAATTTATATCGATGACATAATATTTGGTTCTACTAACCAAAAGTCTTGTGAAGAGTTTAGCAGGGTGATGACTCAGAAATTCAAGATGTCGATGATGGGCGAGTTGAACTACTTCCTTGGGTTCCAAGTGAAGCAACTCAAGGACGGCACCTTCATCTCTCAAATGAAGTATACGCAAGACTTGCTCAAGTGGTTTGGGATGAAGGACGCCAAGCCCGCAAAGACTCCAATGGGAACCGACGGACATGTCGACCTCAACAAAGGAGGTAAGTCCGTTGATCAAAAGGCATACCGGTCTATGATAGGGTCTTTACTTTATTTATGTGCTAGTAGGCCGGATATTATGCTTAGCGTATGCATGTGTGCTAGATTTCAATCCGACCTAAGGGAGTGTCACCTTGTGGCCGTTAAGCGAATTCTTAGATATTTAGTCGCTACGCCTTGCTTCGGGATCTGGTATCCAAAGGGGTCTACCTTTGACTTGATTGGATATTCAGATTCCGACTATGCTGGATGTAAGGTCGATAGGAAGAGTACATCAGGAACGTGCCAATTCCTAGGAAGGTCCCTGGTGTCGTGGAGTTCTAAGAAACAAACTTCCGTTACCCTATCCACCGCTGAGGCCGAGTACGTTGCCGTAGGATAGTGTTGCATGCAACTACTTTGGATGAGGCAAACCCTCAGGGACTTTGGCTACAATCTGAGCAAAGTCCCACTCCTATGTGACAATGAGAGTGCTATCCGCATGGCGAACCATCCTGTTGAATACAGCCGCACAAAGCACATAGACATCCGGCATCACTTTTTGAGAGACCACCAGCAAAAGGGAGATATCGAAGTGTTTTATGTTAGCACCGAGAACCAGCTAGCCGATATCTTTACCAAGCCTCTAGATGAGAAGACCTTTTGTAGGCTGCGTAGTGAGCTAAATGTCTTAGATTCGTGTAACTTGGATTGATATAGAGCATACATGTGTTTTATGCCTTTGGTCATGTTCCATTATGCATTTTATTGCTTATTTATGGTGCTCAACTTGTGCAAGGGATCCCTCGGACCTCACAAGTCCATGTGTGAATGATGCACATACTTAGGGGGAGAAATGCTACAACTTGACCCTTTGAGACTAACCGTGTGCTTGAGTTTTCTTAAATTAGTCTCAAAGGAGGATTGAAAGGGAAAAGGTGAACTTGGACCATGCAAGACTTCCACTGCACTCCGATGAGAGGGTAATTTACTCCAAGTTCATCTCCGTGCTCTTATTGCCTTTTTACTCTTAATTGAAGATTTTGGTGAGGCAATGAGGTTTAAGGGCCAATAATGATTCCGTTTTGGTGCTTAATGCCAAAGGGTGAGAAATTAAGGCCAAATCAAGAAATGGATCAGCTACCACTTGAGAATTTTGAAAATAGTAGAGTTAGAGCTTTTGTTTTGTCAAAATACTCTTATTGTCTGTTATTGTCAAAAGTTGGTCTCTTGTGGGGAGAATGTTTGATTATGGGAAAAAGGGGGAGTTTTTGAATCTTTGATCAATTTCTCTTGGAATACCTCTCTCTATGCCTCAACAAGTGAATTTGACTTAGAGATAGGAATTTGAGTTTGATTTGCAAAAACAAACCAAGTGGTGGCAAAGAATGATTCAAATATGCCAAATTTGAATAAAAACAAACTTTTGTTCTCATTTGCATTGATGTTGCACTTCTTTTAGTTGCTTTTTGCTATGTTGGCATAAATCACCAAAAAGGGGGAGATTGAAAGGGAAATGTGCCCTTGGGCCATTTCTATAAGATTTTGGTGATTAAGTGCTCCACACAAATGCTTTGAGTTATATTCGTGCCAAAGACTCAAGAAGTGCAAATCAAGATTAAAGGTATGTTTCTAGACTTAGTACATTGTTTTGAAGACTAATGTATTGTGTCTAAGTGCTAGAAACAGGAGAAATCGCTTTGGAGATAAGTTGGCTGTGCTCAGCCAAAAGGCTGCTCGGTCTAGGTGCACCAGACAGTGTCCGGTGGTGCACCGAACAGTGTCCGGTGGTGCACCGAACAGTGTCCGGTGTGCCAGGACCAGTTCCGATGAACAGCCTGCTCTCGGGTCTCGACGGCGGCGTACGACTATAAATCACCGGACTGTCCGGTGGTGCACCGGACTGTCCGGTGAGTCGTCTGCGGCGAAGTCTCCGCTCTCGGGAAATAGTCAACAGGCGTACAGCTAAAGTTCACCGGACTGTCCGGTGAGGCACCGGACTGTCCGGTGAGCCAACGGTCGACTGTGCCAACGGTCGGCCGCGCAATCCACGCGTGACGCGTGGCCGAGCCAACGGTCGGATGGGGGCACCAGACTGTCTGGTGTGCACTGGACAGTGTCCGGTGCGCCAACGGCTCCAAATCTTCAATGGTCGGCTGCGTCAATTTAGGAAAGCAATCTGCACCGGACTGTGAACAGTGCCTGTCCAGTGGTGCACCGGACTGTCCGGTGCGCCACCCGACAGAAGGCAAGATTTGCCTTCCTGGATTGCTTCCAACGGCTCCTAGCTGCCTTGGGGCTATAAAAGGGACCCCTAGGCGCATGGAGGAGTACACCAAGCATTCTTTGATCAACTCTAAGCAACAAGACTCCATTTCCGCGCATTTGATTCTTTGTGATAGCAACTAGAGCTCCATTTGAGTAGAGAACTCTTCGAGTTGTGTTGCGAGCTCAAGTTGTGACTTGTGTGCGTGTTTGTGCTCTGATTTTGTGTCTTGTGTGCGTTGCTCTCCCTCCCTTACTTCCGTGTTTCTTTGTGATCATCATTTGTAAGGGCGAGAGACTCCAAGTTGTAGAGATTCCTCGCAAACGGGAGATAGTAAACGAAAGCAAAACACCGTGGTATTCAAGTTGATCAATGGATCACTTGAGAGGGGTTGATTGCAACCCTCGTCCGTTGGGACGCCACAACGTGGAGTAGGCAAGTGTTGGACTTGGCCGAACCACGGGATAAACCACTGTGCCTCTCTGTGTTGATTTCTTTGTGGTTATCATGTTTAGCAAGAACTCCTCTCTAGCCACTTAGCTTTATTGCTCTAACACTTAATCAAGTTTGTGGCTTTAAGTTTCAAGTTTTTACAGGATCACCTATTCACCCCCCTCTAGGTGCTCTCAGGCCTCAAGCTTCATCTCGCTTAGCCTTGGAAGTACCTTCGAGCTATCTTGTGCAAAGAAGCTGAAGGTATGTTTGTAAATTTATGTAATTCGAAGGAGGATGGAATAAATAGTGCTAAGGCTCAGGAGATGAGTTCCATACTTTATCGCTTATCATTGTTCTTTAATATTGTTTCATTCGCATCTTTTTCTAAAGACCTTCATCCTCAAGCTATCACTTCGAAGAAGTGAAAACTTAAGGATGAAGGTCCAGGTTTTCTAACTTGTGTTGCCTTATTTTTATGCCATGTAGCTATCAAAAACAAGTATTCAACATTGGTGCCCACCTCCGGTGATTCCACGACCACAACAACCCGACACCACGACTAGGAGGATGGCAAGCCATCAAGCTTTGGCATCAACCTTGAAGAAGCTTGTGCTCCCTATCACTGGGGGCTCTAGCTTCGAACCCAGCAACAATAAACAAAAGAAAGAAGCCCGAATAAGGGTGCAACAAGTAGGTGTCCAAGGACCCTACATTAAGACCAAGAGGTCTCATATCCCTATTTCCTTTTATCAAGATGATCTTTGTCTCATGGATTATCCACATAGAGATACCATGGTTATCTCTTGTGTCATCAAAGATTCTATAGTGCATAATGTCCTCATTGACACATGTAGCGCAGTAGACATCATATTAGCTAAGGCCTTCAAGCAAATGCAAGAGCCCAAAGATAAGATTAAGGAGTCAGCCTTTCCCCTCTGCGGCTTCAGAGGACAGTAAGTGATGGTACTAGGAAAGATGGCTATGCCCATCACCTTCGGTTATGTCAACAACACAATAATAGAGAGGTCATGTTTGAGATCGTTGATATGGATTTCCCATACAACATAATCATCGGAAGGGGAACTTCCAAAATATTTGAAGCAATTCTACATTCAGTTTACCCCTACATGAAGATACCCACCAAGCAAGGGGTCATATCAGTTTATGGTAGCCAAGAAGTAGCAAGAAGGGTAGAAGGGACCCTACAAGAACCAAAGATTGTCTAGAACATAGACGAAGCTAAAGTATAGGTTCAGGAATATGAGAAGAAAGTGAAAGAGAAGGCATCTTTAGCGGATCAGCCAAAGCCAGTGCTCCTCTGTGAAGATGTTAGAGATCAAAGGGTTTTCTTTGGCAACTAGTTAACTTCGGAGCAAGAAACCAATCTCCAAATATTTTTGTTCCACAACAAGGATGTCTTTACTTGGTCAGCAAATGACTTGTGTGGAGTGGATAGAAGCATAATAGAACATGCTCTAAATGTTGACCCAAGCATCAGACAACGTAAGCAGAAGCGTCGTAAGATGTCTGAGGACAAGGTCGAAGTCAAAAGATTGCTTAGTGCCAGAGTCATAAGAGAAGTTGCATATCTAGAGTGGTTGGCCAACACAGTCATGGTCAAGAATTCCAATGGCAAGTGGAGGATGTGTATTGACTTCACAAACCTCAACAAAGCACGCCCGTAGGATGAATTTCCACTGCCAAGAATTGATTTTTTGGTGGATACAACTGCCACGTTGGAGCTCATGAGCTTACTGGATTGCTATTCTGGGTAACATCAAATCCTTACTACTCTATAAGAGTCTATTGTAGGCGTTCACAGCACCGTGGTTCTGCCCGACATCCTCCCTCGTGCAATCCCAGGAATCATCGCCCTGTGCGTCGTGCTCAAGCCGCCCCGCCATCATCACCCCTCGCGCACCTTCCTTCCGTAGGCGCAATCACAAGAATCATCCATCGCCCCGCGTCCATGCTCCCCCTCGCGCAATCCTAGAAAACCCTCAATCACCGCCCCTCCATCAAGGCTCCTCCCGCCATCTAGCCCTCTTCTCCCTGCGCTCGCAGCTCGGTGCAATTATGTTTCCTTGGCACGCTAGCACTCAGCAGATGTACGCGTCGTTGGAGGCCATGAACGGGAGGGCGCGGAGGGCGGCAGCGGTGCGCGGCGTCGCCCCGAGGAACTAGAAAGTGAGTAAGCCTTGCCCCTGCTGCCGCCCCACTCTTTCTCGGGCTCCGCCACCGAAAAGTTTAGGCCTTTCGTTGAGCTGGGCACCGAGGCGATGATTACATTCCTCTGCGTTTTTGGGGAGCGGTTTCTGTGAGATGTTGTTTTCAGTTTCTTGGCGGCCTGCGTGCTCCTCTGACCGGAAAAGCTGGTGGCTTTCAAGAACGAAGCCCCATGCTGACTGACGGGTCCTTGAATTCTTCATCTTTTAGCCCTACGCTTTTGGTGTCTTCAAGAGATGAACTTTGCACTATACTCTTGTTCTTGGGGCGAGCGGGGTTTTTTTTCTGTGACCGCGGATTGTTTAGTGGTAGTACTGGTACGGGTGTGTGCTCAGCACTCTGTTCCTCCCTGGTTTTTTGAGCCAAACGTGGTTCTACCACCTGTTGGAAATGGGCTCGGTATGATCCGTCGGGAGAGCATCTCGAATTTGGTTCCCCGCTCTCCAATTGCTTTCGATGTCTTATTAGTCGTGCTCGCTCCTCTACTCAAAATTTTCTTTTGTGTCATTTTCTCTGTTGAAGGTGATGGAGAAGGAGCAGAGGAGGCCACCCAGCTCGAAGACGGCGCCGATGTCCATGAAGGCGTCGTCCGCAAATGCGACGTCGCAAGGCATGAAGTCGTGCTCGCTCTAGAGCTCGTTCTGCCTGGTATTTAAGTATTTAACCGTAATCCCATTGCATTTCATCCTTTGATTTCAGTTTCGGCTTGCAGGTGGACAAGGTGAGGAAGAAGCTGCGGCACGAGGAGAACATCCATCGAGCTCTTGAGCGGGCATTCATGAGGCCGCTCGGCGCTCTGCCTTGCCTCCCTCCTTTCCTGTCGTCTGAAGTCAGTGCCTTGTTTGTTTTTCGACCAATTTCAGAAGCAAGAAGCAACCCAACCCCAATAATTTGCTGCCCTTTCGAACCAGACATTGGAGCTTCTGGCCGAAGTCGCCGTCCTAGAGGGGGAGGTCGTCCGGCTCGAGGAGCAGGTCGTCAATTTCCGGCAAGGACTGTACCGGGAGGCCATCACCACCACCTCCATGGCGGCGAAGAGCGTGTACTTCCTGGACGGTTATCGGAGCATGCCAGCATGGCACAAGCCATCTCCAAAACCGCAGAATCCAGAGCTATCCACCTTGACGTGCCAAGGCTCCGATCAAGATGCCGCTGATTGGCCGCCATCTTTGAGGCGATCCACCAATGCGATGCGGACACCAAGAAGACCCAGCCATTCCCTGAGCCAAGACGACTGTCCGGGGAAGGAGAACCAGTCATTCGGCAGTGGCACTAACTCGTGCAGAGTTCGGCCTGGCACCCTTGAGTAACGTGCCAGGATGCAGGGTAGTACAGGTAGCGGAGACACACGTAGGGTTTCAGGTACGATTGCTTAGCTTTGAGCGAAAATTGGCATTGAATTCGGCACTCAGGTTGATGTACTTGCATGTATGTTCATCTTCCGTTTCAGACAACCAGTGCAGTGGAAGACCACAAAGCTGTTGAGGGCAGCAATGGCACTGGTCCAGGCAAGGCCTGGACAACGATGAACGAAGTCTCGGAGGAGCTACTGGCGTGCCTGCTGGCCATCTTCTCGCGGAAGAGCGCATCCAGCGGCCAAGACGAGGAGCGGGTGTCACCGCCGTCAGTCTTCGGCTCCTGCGGAAGCAGCTCAACAGACCCCTACGGTGTCCCAGAATTTGGGTGGCGGGACATTCGCCGGTACAAGCAGTTGCGGTTAGTCGACACGAACATTTCTGCCGGCGATGACTCCGCTCTTGGCCAGAGACTGAAGTGAGTTTCTATTGATCGGTAACTACTACTCCCTCCATCACAAATCAAATACACTTCGTACTATAAAAGATTAGATAAATACTAATAATCATTGCCTTTACGAGAAGAGGATGTAGAAAAAAAGATAACTGAAGTTAAATAGTCTAACTCTAAAATCTGTACTTATTTTCGAACAAATTGGGAGTACTCATCTGTATTTTATGTGCAGTTACAGGGGAAAGGACATCATCCAGTTATTCAAATGGAGATGAAAGTCAAAACTATAAGGATCTTAAGTCCCATGAAAGACTACAAATGAGGTTTAATTTCACCAAATCATTAGATTGTGTCTTTTGCATTCCTTTAATTGGCATGTATGGCTGGGCTGGCCATGTCGGGATTTTCAATTTTTGGTCACTACACATGAAACCATTTTGGACACTAATCAGTAGCTAGCTACAAAAATTGTTTATGTTTTTTGGCCAAAGATGCATGCCTGAACCATCGTATCTAACAATTTGTCAAAGAAAGTCTTAGCTTTTCTATGGATTAAATCTCATTTACTCTTCTGTGCTAAGCTAATACTAAATTCTATGGTGTTTAGTTTCGGCGTAAAGTCTATGGTGTTTGATTTCAGCTTGGACTGGGATAAGAAAAACTGAAGTATGTGCTAAGCTAATATCGAGGACGAGATTATTTTTAAGGGGGTAGGATTTGTAATACTCAAAATTTTATACAAAGAATAATTGAGAGATCTCCTCAATTTTATGTGCCTTATTTGCATCATAAAAAGAGCGCACATATAATTAATAGGGCTTAATTAAAAAAACAAGTGATACAAAAATAAAATAAAGTGCATCTTATTGGAGTTTATATGTTTGTGCATTAAATAAAAATAATAAGAATAATAATAATAAGATAATATTTTTAGAAGTTGGATTAAACCCTAAATGAAAATTAGGGTTTGAAAATAAGAAAAAGGGAGAGAAGAGAAAGAAAAAGAGAAAATGACATAGAAATATATATTGTTGGGGACTTGTTCTCAAATGCTTCGGGTTAAGAACAAGGCAACATAGAAAGTGTTAAATGATAAAGCCCTTCGTCCTTTGAAACATTATTTTCCTTCGAGATATAATGTGTTCCGGACGAAGGTCTCAAACAACATATCTTCGTAAGCACAATAAACTATGACGAAGAACTTACATGCAACATAAAGAGTAATATAAGCGTTTAAATATCATCACAACGTCATTTCTATTTTATTATCATATAAAAATAGAAATGAGTTCAAATTACAAGTGTACCTTCGGATTGCAGGAAGGCAAAAGTACAAAGATGACGGAAAGCAAAATGCCCAGTCAACCTGAACAGTACGGGGGTACTGTTCATCTATTTATAGGCGTGGGACGTAGCCCATAAAAAATTACATTCATGTCCATTACATTTGCTAATGACTTATGGGAATCTATTAAGGCCTAAGTAGTCTTTTCATCTTTAAGTCGGTTCCCCTTTCTGCTATCGCGACGAAGCTTCCTGCGCATAGCTTCGGCTGTGCACCATTCTTCGTACAGCTTGGTAATCAGCTTCATACAGCTTGGGCTTCGTTCTGACCGTACTCCATGTTCATGATCCGAGTCCGAAGATACCTGTTCATATAATTCACTTGGAAAATATTGTCAAATCATGTTTTTGAGGACCTTCGGAGGACGAAGGCCCCCAACAGTAGCCCCTCGCAATATTAATTTGTTAGCGATAAATTCAGATTGCGATATGGACGAAGGCCTTAAGCCGAAGGTCCGAAAAAAACACCTTCCCTTTGCTAGAATAGCAAAAGTCACTGACACCTGGGACCACACAGTTTCCGTCATATCGAGTGTATAAATAGGAGCCCGCCATATTTGATTTGGCACGCTCTCTTTGCCATCTGTTTTTCCTGCTTATAAAACTTTCTGCCCAAAAATATTTGTTTTCTTTCATAGTTTTAAGCTTCGGAAGCGAGAAGTAGGATCTCCGAAGAGATGTCTGAGGGGAAGAAGGCTGTTGTCGAGATGAAGCTAAGTCTCTCTGAAGAGAAGAACCTGGGGTTTCTTGAGGCAATGTCGAAGACCAATACAGAAAAGATCACCAAAGAGATTTTAGAAGGTTTATCTGAAGATACTGGTGACAGCGACAGTTATGATGTAGAAAGCGGCGGGGGAGAGTCTGAAGATCGACCATGGCGGCCAAGTCACACGGTTTTCGGGAAAACCACTATTAAGCAGAGTCATATTGACAATATGAGGGGGAGATATTTTCGAGATATATCTATTGTGAGGGCTAATGCTGGAGAAAAGACTTCTCCCACCCCCGAAGAAGATGAGGTCGTGATCTTCCGAAGCTTTCTCAAGGCTGGGCTTCGGTTCCCCCTAAGCAGCTTTGTTGTCGAAGTCCTGAATACATTTCAAATCTACCTTCATCAAATTACTCCCGAAGCTATTATAAGAATGGGAATCTTTGTCTGGGCTGTGAAAAGCCAAGGTTTAGAACCAAATGCTAAAAGTTTTTGCAAAATTCATGAATTGGTATATGAGACGAAGCCTTGGGGGAAAGAACAATATCACAACAACTTTGGTTGTTACAGCTTCGGTGCTCGCTCCGGGTCAAGCTGCCCTGTGCCAACCTTTCGGAAGAGGTGGCCCGGGGCCTGGATGACAGAATGGTTCTATGTAAAGAATGACTTGACAGCGCAAGAAGATGTTAAGAGTATCATTATGCGCCCCATCTGGCAACGCTTTGGACTCCGAAAGCCGAAGGTTGAAATGGATGAAGCAGCCGAAGAATGCCAAAGAGCTTTCGGCGCAATCTGCTCTTTTATTGGGACAAGGGATCTGGTCCAAGAGCATATTGCCTTCAGGGTGTGGCCACTTGCAGGAAAGTGGGAAATGCCGAAGGAGACCATCAAAGGGTCTGACGAAGGTGGACTAGTCAGACTAAAATACACATTCAAATACGGGGATAAATTTGTTGAACCTGATGACGACTGGTTAAAAAGCATTGAAACATTAAGTGACGAACTGCTTGGGGTATATTCGAAGGCCGAAAACACTGCATTATCGGCAGCCTTCGGAGGCCGAAAGAAGAAGAGGCTCAACCGGGTATTTGATGCAATCGGGTTTGTCTACCCTGACTACCATTATCCGGTGCCGGGCCGCAAAAGAAAAAATACTTCTCCTGCAACAGAAGTTGCCACAAGTGCTTCTAGTGAGCCAGCGCCGCAAAGAAAAAAGATGAAGGTGCTCACCCACCGGGCACGTTTTATTGAGCCGGCCACAGTGCCTGAATTTATCGGTGAAGTCTCTTTGGCCACTGAAACTACAGAGCCAGCTCCAGTGCCGAAGATCGAAGAAAAAACTGAAGCACCTTCAGCAGAGAAGACAGAAAAACCGAGAATTGAAGGACCAAAAATATTGGAAATCTTAAGTCCTTCAGCAAGTGCTGAGACAATAAAAAAATCAAAAGGGCCCATCTGTGACCCCAAAAAGAAAAAGAATGGCGAACGTTTTAGACGTTTTGGAGACAATTAAGTCTTCAAGCATAACTCCAAAGAAGACTGTTGAACTTTCTGGAGTGTCTACTAAAGCTTTAGTTGCTGAAGCTTCGAAGCAACAACCTGAGGCTGAAGCTGGGCCTTCAGAGCCCAGCAAGGAACAACCTCTGGAAGCCGAAGAAAAAATAAAAGTGCCAGAGCCGATTTTGGTTGAAGAAATTGATACTGCCGCCCCCGAAGCTCCTTCCACCATATGCGATTACATTGTGCGACATGCTTCGGGGAAGAAATTATCTGAAGAAGAGATTTATGAAGCCAAACACTATGCGAAAGAATTAAAATATCCGAAGGGGGCACTAGTGTTCAATGGGACAAACGAAGATGACTTCCTATACTGTCTCCCTGACAACAAAGAATTATCTGTCTGCCGGGAGATGGCTAGGAGTATGGGGTTCCCGAAGCTCGAAGCTGGCTTATGTGCTATGACGAAAGAAGATCTCGCGGATAGTCTTGCGTATAATAGCCTAAAGGTATGGGAATTAGACGTTTGAAAAATTTTACAATTCGTAACTCATTCTTTTATTCGTATATGGATTCTTTTTCGTATAGGGTTTAATTCTAAGCAACGCATTAAGAGCACAAAAGAGTGCCGAAGACGAGAGCTATGAAATTGCGTTCAACAATTTACGATCAGAAGTTATTAAACTGAGAAACGAAGCTCTAGAAAAAGATAAAATTCTGCTTACATTGGTAGACAAGATAAAAAAGGACGAAGCTGCTGCCAATGTACAGGCCGAAGCTCACAGACGCGAAATTAAAGATCTTCAGAAGCAATTGGCCCGGGCGAAAGAAGAACGCATACTTGAAGAGACGAGGCGGGAATGTAGCGACCAATGGGCTAATCATTTGGAAGGAACCGTTGAAGAGCTTCGGTCTTCTAAGAAAAGGTGCTACGAAAAATCCATGGATTGTATAAAGAAAATAAAAACCAGCTTCGCTAGTGTTGGCGCATTTTCGAGTGAAGAAGATTTTGTGAGAGGTAACCCAGAAGGGCCGATAGAATGGATCTGCCACGAAGCTGAAGCCTTCGAAGAAATTTTAAAC
Organism: Zea luxurians; assembly: GCA_029449295.1. Lineage (NCBI taxonomy): Eukaryota > Viridiplantae > Streptophyta > Magnoliopsida > Poales > Poaceae > Zea > Zea luxurians. The sequence goes on from JAOPSE010000087.1 coordinate 744,619, forward strand.
AGTCGGGGTGACATTTGCGCCTTCTCGGGTGCCAGGGGGATTGCTTCTATACTGGAGAAAAAAGGCTGCGATCATGTTAAGGTTCTTGCACAATCCGAAGCCAGCTTATCCCCTGAAGATATTAAAGACCCCTCGGCCGAAGCTAGCCAGGCTGGTGGAAAATTTTTCACCGATGTCTGGGACAATGGTGGCCGAGAAATGGCCCGAGAAATTATCCAAAAAAGCGAAAAAGGCATTCATGATGCTAGGAAAGTAGCAGAAGCTGCTGAAAAAAGCACAGAGCCCGAAGGGCAAATAGGTATTAACTAGTGTTTTTTATCTCTTTGTTGTAATTTTTGATTTCAAACTTGACGACGGCTTGTAATAGTAATAAGTCCGCATCCACTCTTCCCTCAGAACCTGCTGGATCGTCGGCTGGCCCCCACCCGAAGGGGGATGACGAAATTAGACAAATGGCCGAAGCTATCATGGATAAAGTTGTTGAACAACTACTAAATGAGGCTGCAGAAGTAGTACTCAGGGAAGACTAGATGTTATTGTAAAAACATTTGAAATGTGATCTATGTAATATTTTGTAACTTTGAATGTAATATACAAATTTCTTTTTAAGATTCAATTCTTTACGATGCATGAAATTTAACATACATACCGTTTTTGAGCCTTCGGCGAAAAAAACACCTTCCCTTCTTTTCATGCTTCGTGAAGAAAAATTTTATGTATCCCGACAACTTCGATACTGCTCTGATGAAGCATATCTATGCTTCGTAAAATTTTTTTCCGAAGATGTACTTCGAAGGTCAATATCGTATTTCCTTTTTCTGCCTTAGCATAATTTTCACTTTTTCAAAACATTCTCTGAAGATCGATATTGTATCCCCCTCTTGTGCCATATGCAGCATGATGTATGATGCTTATGCTATGCAAAATGATGTGATGATGTTATGTTATGTATATGACATTTGTTCCGAAGATACACACATATCCCACAAAATATTTTTGTACCAGCGCTGACTTTTCGCTGTAAGCTCTGCATTCCCTTAGGAACGACTTTGGAGCTTCTTCGCCTTTTACTTAGGCGGTATCAGCGTTGACTTTTCGCTGTAAGCTCTGCATTCCCTTAGGAACGACTTTGGAGCTTCTTCGCCTTTTACTTAGGCGGTATCAGCGTTGACTTTTCGCTGTATGCTCTGCATTCCCTTTGGAACGACTTTGGAGCAGAAAACTTACACTGCGTTCCCTTTGGAACGACTTTTTCTGATTTCAGCAAACTTACTCTGCGTTCCTTAGAACGACTTTTTGTTGCTTCGAAGGATTTTCAATAATTCGAAGGTCCTCCTTGTTATCGTAAACTTTTTCATGAAAACTAAAAAATGTCCTTTATTACACAGAAAATAGAACTGAATGGAAAAAACGGGTAGGATATTTGTCAATAGATGTGCTTCGACTCTGGCACAGTGCTATTGACTGTGCGAGCTTCGGATTGTTCTCTGAGATCCCTTTGGTGTGGAGCATATTGGCTCCCTTCTGGCTGTTGGCCTTGTTGCAACGGTGGTGGAGGCGGAGGCTGTTGCCAGGAAGCTTGTGGTTGACTTGCCGAAGCAACAGAAACTGCAGGGTGATTGCCTATGTATTCTGGGATGTAAGGCGGATGGTACGAAGCAGTATGCATGACCTGCTTCGGCTGAGCTTGTTGCGCTGCAGCTTCGGCTATCTCCTTTTGCTTCTGGATGGTAACATGGCACATCCTGGTGGTATGGCCCTTGTTTTCACCACAGAATAAGCAAAATACCCTCCTTGGTTGATCTCCAAATCTTCCGCCGAAGCCCCTGGCGCCTCTGCCTCTTGGAGCTGGTGGCCGGAAGAAACTTTGCTGTTGCCCCGAAGCCTGTGAGGAGCACTGCGGCCTGTTCTGCTGACTCCCCTTATCATCATTTTGAGTAGAGTTGTGGATGGACCTGACATGCCTCGGATAGAATCTTCCTCCGAAGCCCCTGGTCATTTCAGAAAATCTGAAAGCCTCCTCCCTTCTTTGGCGAAAATCGTTGTCGGCACGAATGTACTCGTCCATCTTCTGGAGCAGCTTCTCCAAAGTTTGAGGAGGCTTCCTAGCAAAGTATTGAGCTGAAGGTCCAGGACGAAGCCCCTTGATCATGGCCTCGATGACAATTTCATTGGGCACCGTTGGTGCCTGCGCCCTCAAACGCAAGAACCTTCTGACATACGCCTGAAGGTATTCTTCATGATATTGAGTGCATTGGAACAGGGCCTGAGCAGTGATCGGCTTCGTCTGAAACCCTTGGAAGCTGGTTAACAACATGTCCTTCAGCTTTTGCCATGAAGTGATCGTTCCTGGTCGAAGGGAGGAATACCAGGTTTGAGCAACACTCCTGACAGCCATAACAAAAGACTTTGCCATGACTGCCGTATTGCCACCATACGAAGATACTGTTGTTTCGTAGCTCATCAAAAACTGCTTCGGGTCTGAGTGGCCTCGAACATGGGAAGCTGGGGCGGCTTGTAGGATGAAGGCCAAGGTGTAGCCTGCAGCTCAGCGGACAGAGGAGAAGTATCATCAAAAGCAAAATTTCCATGGTGGAAATTCTCATACCAGTCATCTTCGTTGAAGAAACCCTCCTGATGAAGATCCTTGTGCTGAGGCCTTCGGATCTGCTCATCCTGAGTAAGATGGCGAACTTCTTCAGAGGCTTCGTCTATCTGCCTTTGCAGTTCAACTAGCCTGGCCATCTTTTCCTTCTTCCTCTGCACCTGTTGATGAAGCATCTCCATATCCCTGATCTCTTGGTCTAGCTCATCCTCCTGAAGCGTTGGGCTGACGGCCTTCCTCTTCTGGCTTCGGGCCTCCCGAAGAGAGACAGTCTCCTGATTGTGGTCCAGCGGTTGCAGGGCTGCAGCCCCAGTTGCTGAAGCTTTCTTCGGCGCCATAACGAAGGTTTATGGCTTCCGAAGGTGTTCAAAAACTCAAAGTGGAAGTGAGTTCACCGGAGGTGGGCGCCAATGTTGGGGACTTGTTCTCAAATGCTTCGGGTTAAGAACAAGGCAACATAGAAAGTGTTAAATGATAAAGCCCTTCGTCCTTTGAAACATTATTTCCCTTCGAGATATAATGTGTTCCGGACGAAGGTCTCAAACAACATATCTTCGTAAGCACAATAAACTATGACGAAGAACTTACATGCAACATAAAGAGTAATATAAGCGTTTAAATATCATCACAACGTCATTTCTATTTTATTATCATATAAAAATAGAAATGAGTTCAAATTACAAGTGTACCTTCGGATTGCAGGAAGGCAAAAGTACAAAGATGACGGAAAGCAAAATGCCCAGTCAACCTGAACAGTACGGGGGTACTGTTCATCTATTTATAGGCGTGGGACGTAGCCCATGAAAAATTACATTCATGTCCATTACATTTGCTAATGACTTATGGGAATCTATTAAGGCCTAAGTAGTCTTTTCATCTTTAAGTCGGTTCCCCTTTCTGCTATCGCGACGAAGCTTCCTGCGCATAGCTTCGGCTGTGCACCATTCTTCGTACAGCTTGGTAATCAGCTTCGTACAGCTTGGGCTTCGTTCTGACCGTACTCCATGTTCATGATCCGAGTCCGAAGATACCTGTTCATATAATTCACTTGGAAAATATTGTCAAATCATGTTTTTGAGGACCTTCGGAGGACGAAGGCCCCCAACATATATAAATAATAGATATACCTAAAAATACCCCAAAATTGGTATTTATGATTTCACGATATAAGTTGAGAAAAAACTGGACATGAGATTTGAATTTAAACTCTAGGTTTGAAAATAAAAAGGAAAATGACTAGAAAAGAAATGAATAAAACAAAACTAACCCAACCGGGCTCACGGCGCGCTTTCGGCCCACCTCTGAATTCCTTATGCGCGGCCCATTTCCACGCACTGTGAACGCGCTCGACCGGCTGACTTCGCGGGCCCGCTGCTCAGCCTCACAGTTCTAGCCATGCTCGCTGTGTGTCACCGCAACGCGGGTCCCGCACGCTAGCCGAAAGACCCGCTCTCCTCTGTCTTCTTCACGCCACCCACTTCGCGAAATCGTCGGTGGCGCTCGGTGATCTCGGTGGATCGTTGTGCACGACCCAGTCACGGACGCCATATTCGCCGCTCTACAAATAGCACAACTGTGTCCCTGCTGACCACCCTCACCGCTTCGACAGCTCACGCCGCGCCAGAACTCCTCACTGGTAGCCGCCGCCTAGGATTCCCCTCTGTGCTCGCGCTCGGGTCTGCGCGTGTGGGTGGGGGTATTCGTCGGGATCCCGTGAAGCTGCGGGGGCCCTCAATTTGGGCTGAAGACCTCGGGAAGCTCAGGAATTCCTCGCCGGAGTTCTTCTTCGCCGCTGCGCCGTGGGCGGAGGGTCTCTGCGGGTGCAATCTCGATGAGCATCCTTCCATCGAACTCGCCTTTACCTCTGCATCGTTTGTCGCGTCGCGGTGTTAGGGTTAGACCGTTGGATCGAGGTCTGGCGGGCTCCACCTATGGCACCGCCGCGGAGGCTGGTGCACCGCCGCTGCCTTGAGTCGGGTGGGCGCCGTCGCGCCTAGGCCGTTGATTCGAGATGAGCAGCTAGGATTAGAATTCCCCATATCGCTTCAGCCGAATCATTGTGGTGCGTCCGATCTTGATCCGACGAATGCAGAACGATCTCAGTATTTAAAAACTGGGCCATTGATCTTCAATCTGACGGTCCATTATGCGTACTGGTTCACTTAAAATCCCGATCTAATCTGGGCCGCTCAGATCAGATCTAGCGGCCGAGATCTAACCGTACCCCTTCGCGGTGCACTTTTGCATAAAGAGCCCCTCTGGAATTGCAGATTAGAACCCGCGGTCCATTCCAATTATTCACTGAGTCGTAGAAAACTTCGGTTTAGGCCCCTACACTCCAAAAATTGAGGTCCAGTCCAGAGTAGATTAAAAATTAAGAAATGATATTAGAAATTCGTTTTTAATACAAAAACAAATCTAGAAACTTGTAAAATACATAGAAAATTCATTTTTGCTCCAAATTGAACCATTCCAGTTTCTAAAATTTTGTAATAATATTGTTTATCACCTAGTGTCTCTGTTTTGGCATGAAAACAGTAAGAAAGTTTATTTCTCATTTAATCCTATTTTAAGCACATTAAACCTTAGGAAATTCATAACTGAAAATCTATAACTCCAAATTTAATGGTTCCAGTTCCAATGATCTTATTTTAATGTGTAGATTTTCATTGTGTATTTTATTCACATGTTTGGTGCAATATTAATTTTTGCTATACTATGTATGTATTGTGTTGATGCGAGTAGATGAGCAAGCCACTGTGGATTCTGAGGTTCAGTAGATAGAAGTAGCTGAGCAGGAGCTCATTGAAGGCAAGTTGTGCCCTTGATCACTTACTTTTTCTCAGCCATGTTCTTATTAATTATAATGATCTGCATAGGTTAATTCTGATGGGATCTTTAGGTCACCCCAGTTTTGGTTATCTTTATACCTTGTTCACCACTGAAATATTTTTGGGTAGTACCTGCTGTTGCTTTACGTGGATTGGGTATGGAGATACAATATTCATGATTACTCTTTTATTATCTTTTTATTACTACTGTTCATGTTAAGATCATTAAATTAATGGGAACATGGAGCGACCACCTGGGAAAACAGTGCTACCACAAGGGTTTAATGGGACGCCCTTGGCTGATTAACTAGGAAAGCTAGTGGAAGTCTTCCTTACCCGAAAGTGGCAAGGGCAGTAGGGGAGTGGTCAGTGTAGGGAGGTCCTTGGGTTGATTTTGCTGCGATGGCGGTCAGGCGAGGGATTCCTGCACTGGAGCTTCCTATAAACTGTAGCGGGATTTCTGAAGCTAGTGGAACTTTGTAAAGGCCTCGTAGTGTTACCCTGCGTCGCCTCCTCGGTAGAGGTGTATGGGATTGGCCGTCTCTTGGCAGCTGGGTAACATGACTTGTGGGTAAAGATGTGCAACCTCTGTAGAGTGTAAAACTAGTATACTAGCCGTGCTCACGGTCATGAGCGGCTCGGACCCTCACATGATTAATTTATGGAACTTAAATTTAATTTAACATTTGCATCGCATTTGGGATTATTTTACTATTACTTTTCTTTATTATTATTAAGGTTTGGTATTTACTTACACTTAGTAATTGCTAATAAAATTTTGATCAACTTATAAAAGCAATGCTCAGCTTCAGCCTTTATTTCATTGATTAACCTTACACTTCATGAACTCCCACCTTTAGTGAGTTCATGCCACATTATTCCCCACGACTTGTTGAGCTATGAACGTATGTGAGCTCACTCTTGCTGTCTCACACCCCCCACAGGAGAAGAACAGGTGGTCGAAGAGGAGCCGCCTAACACTGAGGCATTCGACTTGATCTAGGTGGCGTCTCCTAGTCAGCTTTGTGGCGCCAGGGAATAATAATTAGTTCGTTTTATTTTATCATTTATTTTTTGTAAGACTTCCGCTATGTAATAAGTACATTTATGATATTTATGACATTTATCTCTATGCACTCTATTACTATGTGTGTTGTTCTTCCTTGGCGCACATATGAGATGCACCCGGATTTGTCCCTTAAATCCGGGTGTGACAGAAGTGGTATTAGAGGAATGTTGACTGTAGGACGGAACCTAGATAGAGATGGACAAACCCTTACCTACTTATCTATTTCTGAATCATTCTATACTTACCTTACTCTGATTCTTTCTACACTTATCTTGATCCTGTCTCACCTTCTATTGTTCTACTCTGATCATTTTTACCTTTTCTACTCTGAGACAAGATGGATTTCACACCTTGGAATCCCTACCCCTATGACATTTTTAATAGATAGGAAGCCTAAGACAAAATCAAAACTATTTTCTATATCTAAAAATGTTGTTTGATTGTTCTGATGATAAATGTCTGATTTGCTTCTTTGATTGATTGAGATATTATATATGGACATCTTAGCATGTGCCACCATAAGGTAATAAATTAGCTATGGTAGGTAAAACATTAATCTGCTTAGCTATTAAATCCCCCAAAGTAACATGATTCATAATTACTGCCTTGTCTACTGCTCTCTCTTACCATATGTATCTAACTCAGATGGTCAATACCAGGAGGGGTGGTGGAATTGATTTGCCTCCTAATCGACACACTCAGTGGATATATAGACAACCTTAGCCACAGCCAGCAGAGATGAATCCTACTAATCCTCCACCAGGCGGAGTTGACCCACTGATTGCTGCTCAAATGAGGATGATGCAGCAAATGGCGGACACTATGGTTGATATGCGTGCCCAAATGCAGCAAGAACGCCAGGAGATGTGTCAGGAAAGAGAAGAGATACGCCAGGAGTTGCGCCAGGAGAGAGAATAGATACGCCAGGAGAGAAGGGCGCAACAGCAGCTGCAGCAGCAATTTCAACAACAACAACAACAACAACAAGTATCATTACCTCCACCACCACCACCACCAGTCCCACCTCGTGATAAGCACCAGGAATTTATGAGTCATAAGCCATCGACCTTCGCCAGTTCGCCAGATCCACTTGATGCAGATGATTGGTTGAAGTCAATTGAGAAGATGCTCAACATCGCCCAATGCTCAGACCGGGAGAAAGTTCTTTATGCCTCGGGTCGTCTGACAGGTCCTGTTGCTGACTGGTGGGATTCTTATACTGCTGCCCATGATGCTGCTGACACTATTACTTGGGCGGAGTTCAGTACACAGTTCAGAAACTATCACATTCCAGCTGGGTTGATGAAGATCAAGAAGAAGGAGTTTCTGTCATTAAAGCAAGGCAACATGTCTGTTAGCGAGTACAGGGATAAATTCATTCAGCTGTTGAGATATGCTTCGGATGAGGTTGCTGAGGATGAAAGAAAGCAGGAGCATTTTATTGAAGGACTTAATGGACCCCTACAGTATGCACTGGTTGCACACACATTTCCATCATTTCAGAGGCTACTGGATAAGGCTCTTGCTATTGAACACAAGCGTGTTGAACTGGGTGATTCGAAGAGGAAGGCTATCTCATAGGGACAGGGTAGCAGCAGTGTTCGTCCCCGCTACGTTTCGTCAAAGGGTACACCGACTCGACCAGGAGGACCACGCCCAGTTCAGTATGCTCCACAAGGGTCTCCACGGACACTTCCTACTCGTCAGGCTACTCCCACTGGCACCCCGACGAGGCCTGCAGGACAGAAGACCGGCCCTACATGTTTCAAGTGAAGTCAGATTGGGCACTATGCTAATGCTTGTCCTATGGGGAATTCTAGTACACCAGCTAAGAACAAGCAACAGACTCCTAGCAAGGGATATTCTATAGCCAGAGTTAATCAAGTCAGCGTTGATGCTACTCCTGATGGTGCTGACATCGTACTCGGTATGTTTTACATTAATGCAATTCCTGCAACAATACTATTTGATTCTGGTGCTACACATTCATTCATGTCTGCTCGATATGCCAACACCAATGAGATACCCCTGCTAAATATGAGAAAACCAATTATAGTAATCACACCTAAAGGGCCTATTGAGGCAAATCAAATGACACGTAGATTGACATTATCAATTATGGTAAGAGAATTTGGAGCTACTGCTATAATATTAGAGGCCAGCAGTATAGATCTGATCCTTGGTATGTCATGGTTAAGAAAGGCAATGGCCATTATAGCATGTGGTAGAGGTACTATAGAACTCACGAGCCCTCAAGGAGAAACATTTCAAGTCTAAATTGCAGTAACCACCACTTCCAAACGGGCGATATACTTTATAGCGGAGGAGTTTGTTGGTGACAACATCTGGGTGGTTAGAGATTTTCCGGATGTCTTTCCAGAGGAGTTACCAGGGATGCCACCAGATAGGGAAGTTGAGTTTGTTATTGACCTTTTACCTGGAACTGCCCCTATTTCTAAACGACCATACAGGATGGCTGTAGAAGAACTAAAGGAGCTTAAGAAGCAGTTAACTGAGCTACAGGAGGCAGGTTATATTCGTCCGAGTTCCTCACCTTGGGGAGCACCGGTGTTATTTGTACAGAAGAAGGATGGATCACAACGGATGTGTGAGGACTATAGATCACTTAATGATGTTACTGTGAAGAACAAGTATCCATTACCCCGTATTGAGGATTTGTTTGATCAGATGAGGGGAGCCAGGGTATTTTCGAAGATTGATCTCCGATCGGGATACCATCAGATGAAGATTAGACCATCGGATATTCCTAAGACGGCTTTCTCAACCCGATATGGATTATATGAGTTCACTGTTATGTCGTTTGGATTAACCAATGCACCAGCTTATTTCATGAATTTGATGAATAAGGTGTTTATGGAGTATTTGGACAGATTCGTCGTGGTGTTCATCGATGATATTCTCATCTATTCTAAGAGTGAAAGTGATCATGAAGAACATCTAAGGTTGGTGCTACAGAAGCTACGAGATAATCAACTCTATGCCAAGTTCAGCAAGTGCGAGTTTTGGATTGACAAGGTGCCATTCCTTGGACATATTATTTCTAATGGAGGAATAGCAGTGGATCCTGCTAAAGTGAAGGAGATAATGGAGTGGAGAGTGCCCACTACAGTTACTGAAATTCGGAGTTTCTTGGGACTCGTAGGATATTATCGGAGATTCATTGAAGGATTCTCTAAGATTGCCAAACCTATGACCTCGCTTTTGGAGAAAGAAAGAGAATTTAAGTGGGATGAGAAGTGCCAAGAAAGCTTTGATCAATTAAAGAAGAGGTTGATGTCGCCACCAGTATTGATTATGCCAGATCTACAGAAAGGATTTGACATTTATTGTGATGCATGTGGCCAAGGATTGGGATGTGTGCTTATGCAAGAAGGACATGTGATCGCCTATGCGTCTCGTTAGTTGCGGAAACATGAATTGAACTACCCTACTCATGACTTGGAACTGGCAGCAGTTATGCATGCACTTAAGATTTGGAGACACTACATTATGGGAACTAAGTGCCAAGTATATACGGATCATAAGAGTTTGAAGTATATATTCACTTAGAAGGATCTCAACCTTAGGCAACGCCGTTGGTTGGAGCTGATTAAGGATTATGATTTGGAGATTCACTACCACCCAGGCAAGGCAAATTTGGTTGCAGATGCCTTGAGTCGGAAGGAGCATGTTCACTCCGCTTTCGTTGTCCAGCTACCCGATGAATTAGCAAAAGATTTTGGGAGGCTCAACCTGGGGATTGTTACACATACGGAAGGAGTTACCATTGAATTGGAACCTACCTTGGAGCAAGAAATTCATAAAGGTCAGATTGCTGATACCAAAATCCAGGAGATCAAAGATCTGATAACAGAGGGTAGAGGCCCAGAATTCACAGAAGATGAGCAAGGCACGGTATGGTTCAAGAATCGGATCTGTGTTCCCGATATTGATAGTCTTCGGGAAACCATATTGAAGGAGGCACATGACTCAGTTTATTCTATCCACCCTGGGAGTACTAAGATGTATCAGGATTTGAAGCAAAAATATTGGTGGTATGGGCTGAAGAGAGATGTGGCTGCACATGTGGCTATGTGCGATGTGTGTCAAAGAGTTAAGGCTAAACACCAGAGGCCAGCCGGATTACTGCATCCACTGAAGATACCTGAGTGGAAATGGGAAGAGATTGGCATGGACTTCATTGTTGGATTACCCCGCACGTCTGCTGGATATGATTCTATATGGGTGATTGTGGACAGGCTAACTAAAGTAGCCCACTTTATTCCAGTGAAGACCACATATTCAGGAGCCAAGTTGGTAGAGTTGTACATGGCACGGATTGTCTGTTTACATGGTGTGCCAAAGAAGATTGTGTCGGACCAGGGATCACAGTTTACCTCTCGGTATTGGAAGAAGTTGCACGAGTCCTTGGACACCAGATTGAATTTTAGTTCGACTTACCATCCATAGACTGATGGGCAGACTGAGAGGACTAACCAAGTGCTGGAAGATATGTTAAGAGCCTGTGCTCTTAAACATGGTGGAAGTTGGGATAGGAGTTTGCCTTATGCGGAGTTCTCTTATAATAATAGCTACCAGGCCAGTTTGAAGATGTCACCGTTTGAGGCTTTGTATGGCAGAAAGTGCTGGACTCCACTGTATTGGGATCAAACTGGTGAAAGGCAGTTGTTTGGGCCTGAGATTATACAAGAAGCAGAGGAGCAAGTCCAGCAAATAAGGGAGAATTTGAGAACTGCACAGTCAAGACAGAAAAGCTATGCTGATACCCGGAGAAGACTGCTTGAAATTAAGGAGGGAGATTATGTCTATTTGAAGGTGTCACCACTCTGGGGTATGAGAAGATTCAAAGTCAAAGGAAAGTTGTCCCCTCGCTTTATTGGACCCTTTTTAATCTTAAAGCGAGTGGGAGAGGTTGCATATCAATTGGAGTTACCGGATCATTTCACAGATGTTCATGATGTCTTTCATGTATCTCAGCTGAAGAAATGTCTCATGGTACCTGAAGAGCAGTTGTCAATGGAGGACCTTAGTGTTCAAGATAACCTGACTTATGCTGAGTACCCCATCAAGATTCTGGATACACTGACTCGTGTCACGAGGAATAAGGTTATAAAGATGTGCAAAGTGCAATGGAGTCACCACGGTGAAGATGAAGCTACTTGGGAAAGAGAAGAAGAGCTTCGCATAGATTTTCCCCATCTTTTCCCTAGATCTTCTTAAATCTCGAGGACGAGATTATTTTTAAGGGGGGTAGGATTTGTAATGCTCAAAATTTTATACAAAGAATAATTGAGAGATCTCCTCAATTTTATGTGCCTTATTTGCATCATAGAAAGAGCACACATATAATTAATAGGGCTTAATTAAAAAAACAAATGATACAAAAATAAAATAAAGTGCATCTTATTGGAGTTTATATGTTTGTGCATTAAATAAAAATAATAAGAATAATAATAATAAGATAATAATTTTAGAAGTTGGATTAAACCCTAAATGAAAATTAGGGTTTGAAAATAAGAAAAAGGGAGAGAAGAGAAAGAAAAAGAGAAAATGACATAGAAATATATATAAATAATAGATATACCTAAAAATACCCCAAAATTGGTATTTATGATTTCACAATATAAGTTGAGGAAAAACTGGACATGAGATTTGAATTTAAACTCTAGGTTTGAAAATAAAAAGGAAAATGAATAGAAAAGAAATGAATAAAACAAAACTAACCCAACCGGGCTCACGGCGCGCTTTCGGCCCACCTCTGAATTCCTTATGCGCGGCCCATTTCCATGCACTGCGAACGCGCTCGACCGGCTGACTTCGCGGGCCCGCTGCTCAGCCTCACAGTTCTAGCCATGCTCGCTGTGTGTCTCCGCGACGCGGGTCCCGCACGCCAGCCGAAAGACCCGCTCTCCTCTGTCTTCTTCACGCCACCCACTTTGCGAAATCGTCGGTGGCACGCGGTGATCTCGGTGGATCGTTGTGCATGACCCAGTCACGGACGCCGTATTCGCCGCTCTACAAATAGCACGACTGTGTCCCTGCTGACCACCCTGGCCGCTTCGATAGCTCACGCCACGCCAGAACTCCTCACCAGTAGCCGACGCCTAGGATTCCCCTCTGTGCTCACGCTCGGGTCTACGCGTGTGGGTGGGGGTATTCGTCGGGATCCCGTGAAGCTGCGGGGGCCCTCAATTTGGGCTGAAGACCTCGAGAAGCTCGGGAATTCCTCGCCAGAGTTCTTCTTCGCCGCTGCGCCGTGGGCGGAGGGTCTCTGCGGGTGCAATCTCGGTGAGCATCCTTCCATCGAACTCGCCTTTACCTCTGCATCGTCTGTCGCGTCGCGGTGTTAGGGTTAGACCGTTGGATCGAGCTCTGGCGGGCTCCACCTATGGCGCCGCCGCGGAGGCTGGCGCGCTGCCGCTGCCTTGAGTCGGGTGGGCGCCGTCGCGCCTGGGCCGTTGATTCGAGATGAGCGACTAGGATTAGAATTCCCCGTATCGCTTCAGCTGAATCGTTGTGGTGCGTCCGATCTTGATCCGACGAATGCGGAGCGATCTCAGTATTTAAAAGCTGGACCATTGATCTTCAATCTGACGGTCCATTATGCGTACTGGTTCACTTAAAATCCCGATCTAATCTGGGCCGCTCAGATCTGAAAGCTCTCTTGTGGGTTTTGGTGTTTGAATGACAACCCAATTAAAGGACTAACAAGTGTGTTAAGTGTTGAACAGGTGCTGAATGCAAAGCTAACAGGGTTCAACACACGTAAACAGGTGTGATGGTCCAAAGACTGGATTATCTATAGATAATGGACATCACAAGTAAGATGGACATTGCTTAAGTGAGACTTAGTGTGCGTAACTCAGAGACAACCGATCAAGCCAAGGATGGAGGCAAGAAGAGCTTCGAGGTACCGAGTGCACAGGAGAAGGCCAAGGAGACCAGGAACCCAAAGCCAGGGGTGAAGAAGAAGACTTGCAAAGTCAAGGTTGATAGAGTTAAGAAGAGTTATGGTGCATCAAGGATCACTACATAAGGACATGACTTACCACCAATGAGGTAACACCTACAATTATGTGGTGTAAGTCATAAGGCTCAAGATCAAGCTCGAGAAGTGAACAGGGTTGGGGCTCAGATATGTCAATCTAGATCAAGTCAAGTTGACTTGATGGTTTAGAGTCCAACATCGACCTCAAACAAGCCAAATTGGGTAAAACAATGAAAAAGGTTAAGTATGTAAGGTTTGGGTGTTTAACCATTTTGCATACACCTCTCACTACAAGTTTGGTGTTTTGGTTTGCTCTCTAACTCTTTCTGTAGAGAAAGTACCATTCTGAGCTCTACTGGAGGAGAAACAGAAAAGCTAGGAGAAGAATAAGAAAGATGTAAGTTTCTAGGACTGAATCAATTGGATTATACTCTAAATGTGTTTGTTTAAGTCTCAGGAAAATCCTCCCAAAAGTTGAAGCCAAACGGAGAAAGAACGGAGGAAAAAGCACTTAGTATGCTGTTGGCTGGTGCACAGGACAGTGAATAGTAGCTGTCCGGTGCACAGGACAGTGAATAGTAACTCTGTCCGGTGCACAGGACAGTGAATAGTGACCTGTCCGGTGCACAGGACAGTGAATAGTAGCTGTGTCCGGTGCACAGGACAGTGAATAGTAACCTGTCCGGTGCACCAACAGCTAGTTGTTCCAGAGAAGGAAACTGTCAATCAGATTCGTTACTGTTCACTGTCTGGTGCGCCACCTGCAGTTCGGTGCACCCGCAACCAGGGAAGGCTAGGAGCTTCCAAATGAAGCTCCAACGACTCCTAGGCCCTTTGGGGCTATAAAAGGGACCCCTAGGCGCCTCAAACAAGAACACAAGTGCAACCAACAATTGTATACATCACTCGGATCGATTTTCTCTCTCACTCTCGTGTATATCTCTCTAGTTTGTGTGAAGGCAAAGTTATAAGCCTTTAGAGAGTGGAGAGGTGTCACACCCGGATTTTAGGGGTCCAAAACCCGGGCGCGAACATAATCACCAGGTGTGCTGGGACCAAGTCTCACACATATGATGAATCATGGCACAGGATCGAATGTCATATCTTTACTACATAACAGGAATTCTGTACAAAATAAATAATTACATTATAAGGAGACAACGGTCCAGCAACCCAAAGTTGACTGGGAGACGACGGCCTAGACCTCTCTCGAATACACCACGACATCCTCCAAGCGCCTCATCCTGCGGTACCTGTTCTTGACCTGTGGGGGGTGTGAGACAGCAAGAGTGAGCTCACATACGTTCATCGCTCAACAAGTTGTGGGGAATAATGTGCATGAACTCGCCAAAGGTGGGAGCTCACGTGAAGTGTAAGGCTTACCAAAGAAGATGGTTAGAGCTGAGCATTGCTTTTAAAGTTGGTCAAAATTTTATTAGCAGTTACTAAGTATAAGTAAATACCAACCCAGTTAAATAGTAGAACAAAAGTAATAACTTCACCTGCGATGCAATGCATATGACAAATTGAGTTTAAGTTCCATAATTTAATCATGTGAGGGTCCGAGCCGCTCATGACCGTGAGCACGGCTAGTATACCAGTTTTACACTCTGCAGAGGTTGCGCATCTTTACCCACAAGTCATGTTACCCATCTGCCAAGGGATCGCGACTTCCCATACACCTCTACCGAGGAGGCGAGGCAGGGTAACACTACGAGGCCTTTACAAAGTTCCACTAGCTTCAGAAAACCCGCTACAGTTTATAGGAAGTTCCAATGCAGGAATCCCTTGCAGGACCGCCATCGCAGCAAAATCCTCCCGAGGGCCTCCCTACACTGACCACTCCCCTACTGCCCTTGCCCCTTTCGGGTAAGGTAGTCTTCCACTAGCTTTCCTAATTAATCAGCCAAGGGGTCCCATTCCTCCCTTGTGGTAGCACTGTTTTCCCGGGTGGTTCTCCATGTTCCAATTAACATAATGATCTTATCATGAACAGTAATAATAAACATATAACAAAAGTGTGATCATGAATAATGTACCTTCATACCCAAAACCACATAAAGCACTAGCAAGTACTACCCGAAAAGTTCAGTGGTAAGCAAGGTATAAAGATAGACAAACTAGGGTAACCTATTGGGTCCCATCAAAATTAACCTATGCAGATCATTATGATTAATTAGAACATGGCTGGGTAAAAAGAAGTGATCAAGGGCACAACTTGCCTGGGCCTTGAGAATCCAGGTACCAACTTGCTCTTCAGATGACACGTGACCTCGCTCTAGTCGTAGCAATACAAACAAACATTGTATAGGCAAAATTAACATTACACCAAACATAAGTACAAACTGAATAATAATAATCTACGCGTTGCTATGAGATCGTAGGAACAAGAATCACTAAATTTGGAGTTATAGTTATTTAGTTATGAATTTCTGAAGTTATTAAGCACCTAGAACAGATTAATTCAAATGAACAATTTTGCTTCAAGTTTCATGGCTAAACAGTGTTACTAGTTGATATACAATATTAAACTAAAATTATTGCAACTGGAATGACTCAATTTGGAGTTAAAATGAATTAAATATGAATTATACAAGTTTTAAGATTTATTTTTATACTAAAAATCAATTTCTAATATTAATTATCTAGTTTCTCTGTTATCTGGACTGCGCGTCAAATCCTGGAAAAGTCAGGGGCCTAAACTGAAGTTTTCTAAGACTCAGTGAATAATGAATGTGGACGGCGGGTTGGTTTCTGTATTCTATAAGGGCTCATATGCAAAAAGGCCAGGCCGAAGGGGTACGCGCTAATCTGCACCATCCGATCAAGAGTGGGCGGCCCAGATTAGATCCCCATATCAGTGAATCGGTACGCGACACAGACCGTTGGATCAAAAGGCTACGGTCACGATTTAAAACACTAGCGATAGAATCTCATACGCCCGATCCAAATCCAACGACACAGATGAAATCCCGAAAGGGTATCATCTGATCTAATCACAGCCGTCCACGCATGGATCGACGGTCGGAGACCCTGTCTTCCTCCCCACGACGGACTGGGCAGCAGCGCAGCCCACCCACGGCGGAGCTTCGCCGGCGGACGCGCAATCCGTTGCCCGGACGCCACAAACCCAAAATTGACCGGTGCTAAACCTAGAGGGAAGGATGGCGAACTCGATTAGAGCACGTACCGCAGATGGAGGGCAATGGAGGGAGCTGGCCACGGAGAAGAGCGGACCCGCGGCGGTGCTTGAGCTACGGCGAGCAATTCACCGAGACTTGGTTACGCCCCGAGCTCCGATGTCCACTGTAAAGTCTCCACGAAGCTCGGGGATGTCCTTAAACCCGAAAGCGAGAACGCAACAACCGTGTAGGCTTGATTATCCTATGGCGGATCTTATGGTGGCGACGGCGCTCTCGAGGATTGATGGAGGATGGCTCAGGGGAGATGCCATGGTTTATATACAAGAGGTGATCCCGCAGCCCGCCCTTCAACAACCCGACCATTGCGCGAGAGATACGGAAAATCCGTTGGGATTGGGGGCGCGGCGTACGGAGTCCGAGCCATGAATACACGCGTTCGGTTGTTTTGACGAAAGGAAGAAGATACGCCTGACAGACGGGCCCCACGTGTCAGGGTAAGCGAGAGAGAGAGAGAGCGGGGAGCACGCCACTGGACCGTGGGTCCCATGCGACGGCGGCCGCAGGGACGAGTCCGCGCGCGTGATGCCGAGGGGGATGTCTGACGTGCCGGGCCCATAAATCAGTGACACAAGACGGCGTGCGGGCGCGGCTCATGAGCTGAGGAGCGAGCCCCATATGTCAGCGCGTGTGCACCAGAGTTGGGCCACGCGGTCTGTTTTCCTGAGTGGGCCAAAAGTGCAGATCTGGCCCATTCAAGCATTTCTCTTTTTCTTTTATTTATTTTCTGTTTCCCTTTTTTCCAATTTCACTTCATTTTGAATTTAAATTCAAATCCTGTGACAAATTTGTCTTTAGACTAGATTGGGTACTAACTTTGAGCATTTAATTATATATATTTTATGTAACTTTTATACTCTTTACCTCTTTCTCTTCTCACTTCCTAGTTTCAAATCCAAGCTTCAATTTAGGGTTTATTCCAAACTTTCAATCATTATTATATTATTATTTATTTTATTTTTTTTATACGCATTTTAGGCCTTACAAATCCTACCCCCCTTAACAGAAATCTCGTCCTCGAGATTTGTAAGAAAAGGTGTATAACTATGTCATCTTAGAACATATGCACACACAAAAATCTCAGCATGATGCATACTTTATTAGCAACACATGGGTCAATTAGACCTTATTATTATTACTAAAAATAGTAAAATATTACTAATAGCTAAACTACTATTTAGGTCTTACAAATAGTAAAATATGTATATATGTATCTATGTTTATGTTTATCTCTATTCTTGTTGTTCGTTGACTTCTTCACCGACTACTTCATCTTCAACTAGCTCTTCTTCTTGAATTTCATGTTCACTTGGTTTAGTTTCTATTTCTGCATGATGGGCATGTCCCCGGTTGATAGATAGGGGCTGACTCTTTCCTGCCGAGGCTTGACCTTGCTTCATTGGAGCCGGTGTAGTGTAGGCAGCTCTGTTGGGACAGTAGTTGGCGTAGTGTCCCGGTTGTCCACACTTGTAGCATGTCCTGTTGGTGGTTGTGTTAGGAGAAACGGGTCCTGCTTGGGTGCTTGCTTTTGGAGGAGCAGTTGGTGCCTGTTGAGTTTGTTGTCCAGAACTGCCACTAGCTGGTGTATTGGGAGTGGTAGTATAGCGAGGACGGGAACTACTTCCAGCCTGCCCTTGGTTGACAGCCTTTCTTTTCTCTCCAAATATACTCCTCTTGTTCTCTACAGCAATAGCTTTGTCAAGTAGCCTTTGGAAGGATGGGAATGTGTGCGATACCAATTGATATTGCAAGGGTCCAATCAAACCGTCCAGAAAAAGCTCCTGCTTTTGCTCATCATCCTCAACATCTCTAGGAGCATATCGAGATAACTGGATGAATTTGTCCCTATATTCACTCACGGACATACTTCCTTGCTTGAGGGAGAGAAACTCCTTTCTCTTAATCTTCATGAGTCCAGCGGGAATATGGTAATTCCTGAATTGTGTGGAGAATTCTGCCCAGGTAATTGTATCGACAGCAGCATGAGCAGCGCAGTACGCATCCCACCAATCCGCAGCGGGACCAGCAAGACGACCTGATGCATAGAGTACTTTCTCTCTATCCGAGCACTGAGCTATGTTGAGCATCTTCTCTATGGACTTTAACCAGTCATCTGCTTGCAGCGGATCTGCGGAGTTGGAGAAGGTTGGTGGTTTGTGGCTCATGAATTCCCGGTGCTTGTCCCGGGGTGGAACTGGTGGTGGAGGTGGAGGCAATGGCACCTGTTGCTGTTGCTGCTGTTGTTGAAGTTGTTGTTGCAGCTGCTGTTGTTGTACCCTTCTCTCCTGGCGTATCTCTTCCCGCTCTTGGCGCGTTTCCCGACGTGCATCCTCTCTTTCCTGGTGCATTTCTTGGCGTTCTTGCTGCATTTGGGTGCGCATATCTGCCATAGTGTCAGCCATTTGCTGCATCATCCTCATTTGAGCTGCAATTAGTGGATCGACTCCGCCTGGTGGGGGATTAGGAGGATTCATCTCTGCTGGCTGTGGTTGGGGTTGTCGATATATCCACCGAGTGTGTCGATTAGCAGGTAAATCAATTCCACCACCCCGCCTGGTATTGACCATCTAAGTTAGAAGCATATGGTAAGATAGTTTTGCAAGGGAATCATTTGGTAGGCAGAATGAATAAGCTAATAGTTGGTTATGTATTAAAACTTTCTTTGGCAGGGCTGGGCCAAATATTCTATGTCAAGACTAGGGTAATTAGTTGTACGAGGTGAATGTCCAAAGGTAAGATAGAATATGTCAAGATGAGATAGATATGGAATACTATATATATATATATATTTTCTAAGGGGATAATCTAGATTGTCTAGTTATCTTTCAAATGCTATCCTTTACACCTAGATGTATATGCAGATGTAATTGTGGACATTATTCCACCACTCATCACACTCAATCAAAGATCCAAATCAAACAAGTATCATAAGAGCAAACATTCAAATACATAGACACTTATAAAAATAGTTTTGTTTTTGTTCCTAGGATTAGGTCTCCTATTCCTAAAGGTCATTTCAGTCACAAGATTTCAAAGTGTAAAATCCACATTTGTCTTTTAGAAAGAAAAGATAAGAATAATCAGAGTAAAGCGGAAATAGACGAGAAAAGATTAAGGTGAGTTTAGAAAAGAATCAGAGTAAGGTAAGTAAAGAATGGTTGTCTAGTTCTACCTAGGCTTCGTCCTACAGTCAACATTCCTCTGATACCACTTCTGTCACACCCGGATTTTAGGGGTCCAAAACCCGGGCGCGAACATAATCACCAGGTGTGCTGGGACCAAGTCTCACACATATGATGAATCATGGCACAGGATCGAATGTCATATCTTTACTACATAACAGGAATTCTGTACAAAATAAATAATTACATTATAAGGAGACAACGGTCCAGCAACCCAAAGTTGACTGGGAGACGACGGCCTAGACCTCTCTCGAATACACCACGACATCCTCCAAGCGCCTCATCCTGCGGTACCTGTTCTTGACCTGTGGGGGGTGTGAGACAGCAAGAGTGAGCTCACATACGTTCATCGCTCAACAAGTTGTGGGGAATAATGTGCATGAACTCGCCAAAGGTGGGAGCTCACGTGAAGTGTAAGGCTTACCAAAGAAGATGGTTAGAGCTGAGCATTGCTTTTAAAGTTGGTCAAAATTTTATTAGCAGTTACTAAGTATAAGTAAATACCAACCCAGTTAAATAGTAGAACAAAAGTAATAACTTCACCTGCGATGCAATGCATATGACAAATTGAGTTTAAGTTCCATAATTTAATCATGTGAGGGTCCGAGCCGCTCATGACCGTGAGCACGACTAGTATACCAGTTTTACACTCTGCAGAGGTTGTGCATCTTTACCCACAAGTCATGTTACCCATCTGCCAAGGGATCGCGACTTCCCATACACCTCTACCGAGGAGGCGAGGCAGGGTAACACTACGAGGCCTTTACAAAGTTCCACTAGCTTCAGAAAACCCGCTACAGTTTATAGGAAGTTCCAATGCAGGAATCCCTTGCAGGACCGCCATCGCAGCAAAATCCTCCCGAGGGCCTCCCTACACTGACCACTCCCCTACTGCCCTTGCCCCTTTCGGGTAAGGTAGTCTTCCACTAGCTTTCCTAATTAATCAGCCAAGGGGTCCCATTCCTCCCTTGTGGTAGCACTGTTTTCCCGGGTGGTTCTCCATGTTCCAATTAACATAATGATCTTATCATGAACAGTAATAATAAACATATAACAAAAGTGTGATCATGAATAATGTACCTTCATACCCAAAACCACATAAAGCACTAGCAAGTACTACCCGAAAAGTTCAGTGGTAAACAAGGTATAAAGATAGACAAACTAGGGTAACCTATTGGGTCCCATCAAAATTAACCTATGCAGATCATTATGATTAATTAGAACATGGCTGGGTAAAAAGAAGTGATCAAGGGCACAACTTGCCTGGGCCTTGAGAATCCAGGTACCAACTTGCTCTTCAGATGACACGTGACCTCGCTCTAGTCGTAGCAATACAAACAAACATTGTATAGGCAAAATTAACATTACACCAAACATAAGTACAAACTGAATAATAATAATCTACGCGTTGCTATGAGATCGTAGGAACAAGAATCACTAAATTTGGAGTTATAGTTATTTAGTTATGAATTTCTGAAGTTATTAAGCACCTAGAACAGATTAATTCAAATGAACAATTTTGCTTCAAGTTTCATGGCTAAACAGTGTTACTAGTTGATATACAATATTAAACTAAAATTATTGCAACTGGAATGACTCAATTTGGAGTTAAAATGAATTAAATATGAATTATACAAGTTTTAAGATTTATTTTTATACTAAAAATCAATTTCTAATATTAATTATCTAGTTTCTCTGTTATCTGGACTGCGCGTCAAATCCTGGAAAAGTCAGGGGCCTAAACTGAAGTTTTCTAAGACTCAGTGAATAATGAATGTGGACGGCGGGTTGGTTTCTGTATTCTATAAGGGCTCATATGCAAAAAGGCCAGGCCGAAGGGGTACGCGCTAATCTGCACCATCCGATCAAGAGTGGGCGGCCCAGATTAGATCCCCATATCAGTGAATCGGTACGCGACACAGACCGTTGGATCAAAAGGCTACGGTCACGATTTAAAACACTAGCGATAGAATCTCATACGCCCGATCCAAATCCAACGGCACATATGAAATCCCGAAAGGGTATCATCTGATCTAATCACAGCCGTCCACGCATGGATCGACGGTCGGAGACCCTGTCTTCCTCCCCACGACGGACTGGGCAGCAGCGCAGCCCACCCACGGCGGAGCTTCGCCGGCGGACGCGCAATCCGTTGCCCGGACGCCACAAACCCAAAATTGACCGGTGCTAAACCTAGAGGGAAGGATGGCGAACTCGATTAGAGCACGTACCGCAGATGGAGGGCAATGGAGGGAGCTGGCCACGGAGAAGAGCGGACCCGCGGCGGTGCTTGAGCTACGACGAGCAATTCACCGAGACTAGGTTACGCCCCGAGCTCCGATGTCCACTGTAAAGTCTCCACGAAGCTCGGGGATGTCCTTAAACCCGAAAGCGAGAACGCAACAACCGTGTAGGCTTGATTATCCTATGGCGGATCTTATGGTGGCGACGGCGCTCTCGAGGATTGATGGAGGATGGCTCAGGGGAGATGCCACGGTTTATATACAAGAGGTGATCCCGCAGCCCGCCCTTCAACAACCCGACCATTGCGCGAGAGATACGGAAAATCCGTTGGGATTGGGGGCGCGGCGTACGGAGTTCGAGCCATGAATACACGCGTTCGGTTGTTTTGACGGAAGGAAGAAGATACGCCTGACAGACGGGCCCCACGTGTCAGGGTAAGCGAGAGAGAGAGAGAGAGTGGGGAGCACGCCACTGGACCGTGGGTCCCATGCGACGGCGGCCGCAGGGACGAGTCCGCGCGCGTGATGCCGAGGGGGATGTCTAACGTGCCGGGCCCATAAATCAGTGACACAAGACGGCGTGCGGGCGCGGCTCATGAGCTGAGGAGCGGGCCCCATATGTCAGCGCGTGTGCACCAGAGTTGGGCCACGCGGTCTGTTTTCCTGAGTGGGCCAAAAGTGCAGATCTGGCCCATTCAAGCATTTCTCTTTTTCTTTTATTTATTTTCTGTTTCCCTTTTTTCCAATTTCACTTCATTTTGAATTTAAATTCAAATCCTGTGACAAATTTGTCTTCAGACTAGATTGGGTACTAACTTTGAGCATTTAATTATATATATATTTTATGTAACTTTTATACTCTTTACCTCTTTCTCTTCTCACTTCCTAGTTTCAAATCCAAGCTTCAATTTAGGGTTTATTCCAAACTTTCAATCATTATTATATTATTATTTATTTTATTTTTTATACGCATTTTAGGCCTTACAAGAGGTGCTGCAAAGAGCTAGAGCAAAGTCTTGAGCGCATTGTTACTCTGCTAGAGTGTTGTCAAGAAGATTGTAAGCAGCCACGACTTTGTTGTAAACCAACTCAACATAGTGGAAGGCTCTATCTGTCGTACTGACAGATCTGAGCAAACAGAGGAAGGAGTTGAAATAGAGTCCAAGCCCAGGTGTGGCTAACTCCAACGAGGACTAGGCAAGCATTTCAGGCTTGGCCGAACCTCGGGATAAATTCTTGTGTCTGTGTGCTTCGCTCTGTATTATGTGCTGACTCCCTGTCTTACTCGCTTTTTATATCTGCACTTCAACACTTATCTATGGTACAAGTTATATTTGAAGTGCAGGGCATTTTGAGACAGGATCTTCTATTCCGCTGCAACCTACTCGAAGGATCTTTCATTCCACTACGATCTGGTCTTTGAGTAGAGTAAGAACTAAAGTTTTAAAGAGATAGTTTTTATTCGCCTATTCACCCCCCTCTAGGCGACATCCAGATCCTGTTCCCGGGCAAAGGGAACTTTCAAGATCAGATCTAGCGGCCGAGATCTAACCGTACCCCTTCGCGGTGCACTTTTGCATAAAGAGCGCCTCTGGAATTGCAGATTAGAACCCGCGGTCCATTATAATTATTCACTGAGTCATAGAAAACTTCGGTTTAGGCCCCTGCACTCTCCAAAAATTGAGGTCCAGTCCAGAGTAGATTAAAAATAGAGAAATGATATTAGAAATTCGTTTTTAATACAAAAACAAATCTAGAAACTTGTAAAATGCATAGAAAATTCATTTTTGTTCCAAATTGAACCATTCCAGTTTCTAAAATTTTGTAATAATATTGTTTATCACCTAGTGTCTCTGTTTTGGCATGAAAATAGTAAGAAAGTTTATTTCTCATTTAATCCTATTTTAAGCACATTAAACCTTAGGAAATTCATAACTGGAAATCTATAACTCCAAATTTAATGGTTCCAGTTCCAATGATCTTATTTTAATGTGTAGATTTTCATTGTGTATTTTATTCACATGTTTGGTGCAATGTTAATTTTTGCTATACTATGTATGTTTTGTGTTGATGCGAGTAGACGAGCAAGCCAATGTGGATTCTGAGGTTCAGCAGATAGAAGTAGCTGAGCAGGAGCTCATTGAAGGCAAGTTGTGCCCTTGATCACTTACTTTTTCCCAGCCATGTTCTTATTAATTATAATGATCTACATAGGTTAATTCTGATGGGATCCTTTAGGTCACCCCAGTTTTGGTTATCTTTATACCTTGTTCATCACTGAAATATTTTTGGGTAGTACCTGCTATTGCTTTACGTGGATTGGGTATGGAGATACAATATTCATGATTACTCTTTTATTATCTTTTTATTACTACTGTTCATGTTAAGATCATTAAATTAATGGGAACATAGAGCGACCACCCGGGAAAATAGTGCTACCACAAGGGTTTAATGGGACGCCCTTGGCTGATTAACTAGGAAATCTAGTGGAAGTCTTCCTTACCCGAAAGGGGCAAGGGCAGTAGGGGAGTGGTCAGTGTAGGGAGGTCCTTGGGTTGATTTTGCTGCGATGGCGGTCAGGCGAGGGATTCCTGCACTGGAGCTTCCTATAAACTGTAGCGGGATTTCTGAAGCTAGTGGAACTTTGTAAAGGCCTCGTAGTGTTACCCTGCCTCGCCTCCTCGATAGAGGTGTATGGGATTGGCCGTCTCTTGGCAGATGGGTAACATGACTTGTGGGTAAAGATGTGCAACCTCTGCAGAGTGTAAAACTAGTATACTAGCCGTGCTCACGGTCATGAGCGGCTCGGACCCTCACATGATTAATTTATGGAACTTAAATTTGATTTGACATTTGCATCGCATTTGGGATTATTTTACTATTACTTTTCTTTATTATTATTAAGGTTTGGTATTTACTTACACTTAGTAATTGCTAATAAAATTTTGACCAACTTATAAAAGCAATGCTCAGCTTCAGCCTTTATTTCATTGATTAACCTTACACTTCATGAACTCCCACCTTTGGTGAGTTCATGCCACATTATTCCCCACGAGTTGTTGAGCTATGAACGTATGTGAGCTCACTCTTGCTGTCTCACACCCCCCCCACAGGAGAAGAACAGGTGGTCGAAGAGGAGCCGCCTAACACTGAGGCATTTGACTTGATCTAGGTGGCGTCTCCCAGTCAGCTTTGTGGCGCCAGGGAATAATAATTAGTTCATTTTATTTTATCATTTATTTTTTGTAAGACTTCTGCTATGTAATAAGTACATTTATGATATTTATGACATTTATCTCTATGCACTCTGTTATTATGTGTGTTGTTTTTCCGTGGCGCACATATGAGATGCACCCGGATTTGTCCCTTAAATCTGGGTGTGACATACGACTTATCTCCTCCCTCTGCAAAATAGGGAGAAAGCATCAGACATAAGTAAAATACATCACAACCACTAACTCATACGTTAATTCACTATAGAACACTATCTTTCTTTCCTGTCTTTTACCATGTCCATGTTCAGTCATTTGCTCTCGGATTCCTAGCAATTTATGAAATATAGTTATATAGCATTCTATGGAAAGAAATGTATGTGGAGAAACATATTGTAGGTGTTTACATCACATTAGAACCTGTCAAGTATCCCCTCACTTCCACTCCCCTATCGTGGCCTCTCCTAATTGGTTTACCGTCGCAACGCACGGGCGTCGTAACGCACGGGCACTCACCTAGTTTTGATGAAGAAAGAAGATGAGCTGAAGACCAGCTTCATAACCCCCAACAGTATTTTCTACTACCTTCGGATGTGTGAGGGGCTCAAGAATGCTAGTGGAAGCTTCAGCAAAATGACAGCCAAAGTGCTGAGTTCGCAACTTGGCAGAATTGTATTAACTTATATTGATGATATCATTGTAAGAAGCACAAAGCAATAGGATCATATTTCAGATCTTCAAGAAACCTTTGCTAATTTCTGAAGGACAAGCTTGAAGTTGAACCTTGAGAAGTGTGTCTTTGGACTAAAGAAGGGAAAATTTCTAGGATGCCTTGTGTCAACAAAGGAAATTGAAGCAAACCTGCATAAAACCGAAGCGATACCTCGCATGGAGCCACCAAAGTCAAGAAAAGGGGCTCAGAGGCTAGGAGGAAGACTTGTATCTCTGAACATGTTCATTTCGAGATCGGCAGAACGAAGCTTGCCATTCTTCGAAGTCATGAAATCAATAGAGGTCTTTCAACGGGGACCTCCTCAGCAGCAAGCCTTCGAAGAGTTGAAGGACTATCTGATAAAGTTGACAACACTCTCCCCACCTTCGCTAGGGGATCCTATGTTACATTATGTATCAGCTTCACAGTCGACAGTGAGAGCTGCCTTAGTTTAAGAAGTGGTGGAGGAAGGTGTAAAAAGGCAAATGAATGTATACTTCATGTCCGAAGTATTAGGCCTATTCAAAAGGAACTATATAGAAATGGAACAAGTTCTATATGTAGTCCTGATGGCTTCGATAAAGTTTCAGCACAATTTTCAATCCCACAACATTATTGTGCCATCATCTCAACCACTAAAGGACATCATAAGAAACAAAGAGACTTTGGGCCGGATTGGAAAATGGGCAACAGAGCTCAATGAGTTTTTCATCGACTTCATTCAAAGATCGTCCATTCAATCCCAAGCATTGGCAGACTTCATTGCTAATTGCACTCCCGGCCCATAGGACAAAGCTACCTCATCATACAAAGCTGTCTAGATAGTTTCCTGTGATGGTCCATGGGGATCCTTCGGAGCTGGTGTTGTAGCTATTATTATTTCACCATCCAAGCTAAGAACTTCATATGCTGTCAAGTTGCAGTTTTAGTGTACGAAGCCCTACTTCTAGGATTGAAGAAACTAAAGGCAATGGGTGTAAAAAGGGCAGTCCTGAAATCATATTCCCAAGTCATTATAGGCCAAGTGGACAAGTCAAGCAAAGTAAAAAATTCAGGCTTAGATAAGTACCTTGACATGATTCGAAGGATGTAATCTTCCTTCGAAGGATTTTCAGTGAAAAACATCTCAAGACTAGACAGCGAGCATGCTAACATGTTGGCCAAGTCTGCCGTCAGGGGCTCCCTGTGATACCCTATTTGTAAAAGATAATATATAAAAAAAGAAGAAAGGTTATCTTCTTATTTTTATGTGGGTGTTATATTTATTTACCATCACAGGAGAACACTTTGCTTAACAAGAATAAATAGTTGACAAAAGACACTCAATCCTTTGGAGTTTTTGTTTGCTTGTGCAATAAAATAATAACAATAATAATGCTAGTAGAAATAAAACAATGACTTGAGATGAAGTTTGAATCCTAAATTGAGAATTAGGGGTTTGAAATAGAGAAGGGAGAGAAAATATTATACAACACAAAATAAATTTATAAATGAATAACTTTGTCACAGTAGGATATGATCAAATAAATTATTTGGTCTAAGTACAAATGTGTCACCAGAACTGAATTTAAATTGGAGAATTACCTTTGAATGTGGCTTGAACATTTGAATTTAAAAAAAGAATAAATGGAAAAGGGAAATAAGAAAGTATAAAAGAAAAACAAAGGGAAAGGAATATACCTGCGCATGGGCCGTTTTCCTCACTATTTGGCCCATTAACCCTTAACCCCGCGCAGCCCAAACATCCTCCTTCTGTCGCACGCTGACGGTCGGGTCCTACTGGACAGCCCCTGGCTCTCACTCGTGCGCACGCGAACGTCTTCGTACTCGCTGCCTGTGGACCCCACGCATCAGGCTCGTCCCTATCCCAAGTTCGCGCCGCGCAACCAATTCGACCGTATCCTACGCAAAGCTCATCGAAACAACTCCGAACCCGGTCCTCGTTCCCCCCCTTCTCGGGTCGTTGCGGTGCCCTCGCGGGTATAAAACCGGGCGTCGCTATCCCCTAGTTCATTCATCCCATCTAGCCGTGCTCTGGTAAGCCCCGTCGCCATACACCCCCATGGCTGGGTGAGGGAATTGGTCGCCGTCGGTGCCCTGCTTTCATAGCGTCAGCCGGGTTCCAAGGAGAAGTCAGGAAGGGTCGTGAGCGCATGTGGAAGCTTCTGCAACCCTCAATTCGACGATAAGAGAGCCGGGAACGTCCAATTCATCGCCGGGACTCGGAATACCGCCATGGGGATTGCGTGGATTCAACCCCGTCGGGGTCTCTGCACCAGGTCCGATAGCTTGGGCTGGCTCCTTGGGGGTGTCCGTGGACACACCGGGCGCGGTGGGTACGCAGAGTTGCGTGAATCGCTCGCCAGAGCTAAAGAATCATCGCGGCGCCACCAAACATCGTCGCCTACCCTCGGCGTGACTCCATAGCTGGTAAATTGCCCTCCTATAAGTTTGCCTTCCTCTCCGATTTATGTAGCACACGTCTGATTTGGTGGGGGAATCCTAGTTCGCCACATCCGCTGCTCCGGTTTGGGGCGCCGCCGTGGGCGTTTGTGCGCCGCCGTGGGTGTCCGTCGGGGGGGGGGGGAAGAAGGGCATCTGGCCGTTCATTCCTTGATGGTCGGCTAGAATTAGGGGTCTTGGGTGTATTAAACCAGAGCCATGGATCTTAGATCCTGTGAATGAGAGCGAGTGCTAGTTCATCGAGGATGTGGCTCAATCTATATCGTTGATCTCCGATTGTGTGGTTGTAGTCGCATACCAGTTCGTTTCAAGCCATGATCTAATCCGCGTCGTCATCATTTAATCGGACGGATAGGAATAATTTATACCTCTTTGTCGAGTCACTTTGCTAAAGGAACCCCGGAGAATAGAGACATTAACCCGCAGTCCGCGTAGTGGCGCTCTGTGTCTTGGGAACTTTTACCCTCGAGACCCTGCACTTCTCTAATTTTGGCGAGCAGTCCAGACTGATTGTAAAATAGAGAAAATCATTTAGAAATTGATTTTTAGTACAAAAATAATTCGAGAAACTTGTATAAATCGTATTTAATTCATATCTTGTCCAAATTGACCCATTTCAGCTCCTATAATTTTGTAAGATTATTGTTTATCATTTAGTACCACTGTTTTTACATGAGTTGTCGGGGACCATAATTAGGGGTACCCTCAAGACGCCTAATTCTCAGCTGGTAACCCCCATCAGCATAAAGCTGCAGAGGCCTGATGGGTTTGATTAAGTCAGGGATCAGTCCATACGAGCGACTCGATCACGCCACGCCCGAGCCTAGCCTCGGGCGAGGGCAGCCGACCCTAAGATGACTCCGTCTCGCCTGAGGCCTCCTCTTTCACGGCAGACGCATCACCGGCTCGCCCGAGGCCCCGCCTTCGATAAGAAGTAACCCTGACTAAATCACCGCGCCAACCAACCAAGTCAACGGGGCGTTTAACGCAAAAGGTAAGACCGACGGGCGACCAGACTTCGCCAGAGGTGCCATAGGAGGCTCTGCCCGACCCAGGGCTCGGACTCGGGCTAAGGCCCCGGAAGACGGCGAACTCCGCTCCGCCCGACCCAGGGCTCGGACTCGGGCTAAGGCCCCGGAAGACGGCGAACTCCGCTCCGCCCGACCTAGGGCTCGGACTCGGGCTAAGGCCCCGGAAGACGGCGAACTCCGCTCCGCCCGACCCAGGGCTCGGACTCGGGCTAAGGCCCTGGAAGACGGCGAACTCCGCTCCGCCCGACCCAGGGCTCGGACTCGGGCTAAGGCCCCGGAAGACGACGACCTCCGCCTCGCCCGACCCAGGGCTCGGACTCCGCCTCGGCCTCTGCCGAACGACCTTCGCCTCGCCCGACCCAGGAGTTCGGGCTCGGCCTCTGTCATGCAGGACGGACTCGACCTCGACTTCGGAGGAGCCTCCACGACGCCCGACCTAGGACACAAGACCGCCACGTCAACAGCAAGCGTCATCATCACCCTGCCCTGAGCCGACTCGGGTCGCAGAGAACAAGACCGGTGTCCCATCTGGCCAGCTCCGCCAGATAAGCAATGATGGCGCCTCACTAGACCATGACGACGGCGACTCTTGACTCCCTTACGAAAGCAGGGAGACGTCAGCAAGAGCACCGCTGTTCCAACAGCTGTCCCTCCATCAAGCTCCACTGCTTCTCCAACAGCCACGACGCCACACCAACAGGGTGCCAAGATCTCTCCGGCTGCCACCTTGGCATGTACTTAGGGCGCTAGCTCTCCCTCGCTAGACACGTAGCACCTTGCTACACCCCCATTTTGTACACCTGGATCCTCTCCTTACGACTATAAAAGGAAGGACCAGGGCCTTCTTAGAGAAGGTTGGCCTCGCGGGAACGAGGGCAGGGGCAGGCGCTCTCTCGGGGCCGCTCGCTCCCCTCACCCGCGCGGACGCTTGTAACCCCCTACTGCAAGCGCACCCGACCTGGGCGCGGGACGAACACGAAGGCCGCGGGAATTCTCCGACTCCCTCACGACCCGGCTCCGGCCACCTCGCTCTCGCTCGCTCTCTCCCCCCTTCGCGCTCGCCCACGCGCTCGACCCATCTGGGCTGGGGCATGCGGCACACTCACTCGTCGGCTCGGGGACCCCCCGGTCTCGGAACGCCGACAGTTGGCGCGCCAGGTAGGGGCATGCTTCGTGTTGACGAGTAGATTCCCGTCAAGCTCCAGATGGGCAGTCTCCAACGACTTCTTCAACCCGGGACGGTGCTCCGTTTCGGGAGTCTCGAGTTCATGTCTTTCGACGGCAGCTACGACATGATACTCCTTCCACCGCCGCGCGACAGCGACAATGGTGGCGGACAGCCCGCCCGCCGGCGGCGGAATCGACGACGCCTTTCCCGCGTGGGGGAAGGACAACTTTCGAGCTCGCTCCGTCCTCTCCCTCGCCATCGAAGGAGGAGGCGGGGCAATCAAGGCTGAGCGGGAGGCTGCGCTCCGACAGCTGTCGAGCAAATCGACATCCCCAGTGCCCCAACGGAGGACACGCTAGGCGTCACCCTCGCGTTCGAGGCAAAGGCGAGCGCCATCCCCCCGCAGCACGTCGACTCCGAGCAGGTGGACAACGCCAGCACGCTCGCGAAGGGCCTGCAGGACGTCGCCCTCGTACCCAAGACGACGGCGTGATCAGCCCCCGACGTGACTTCATCGCTCCTTGTCGACAAAAAGGTACCGACTGCTACCCATCTTTCGTCATTTCGACTCGGCCTCAACCCGCCTGGCGACCTCGCTTTGGCGGGCGCTCACGTTGAGGCGAGTGCAACCTCTCTGGGGTTTCGTGTGCGGTCGCCTTGGGACCGATTGACGGGTGTCTCGACCTACGGACCCTCTGGGTCCGAGGAAGATGACGACCCCAGCATCTGCTGGGATTTCTCCGGATTTGGCAACCCCAGTGCCATGCGGGACTTCATGACCGCATGTGACTACTGCCTCTCCGACTGTTCCGACGGCAGCCGCAGCCTTGACGACAAGGACTGCGGCCCGAGCTGCGAATGTCTCCACGTCGAGCTAGGGGATCCCTCCGGAGGCGGCTGTCTCGGCATGCCGGAGGATGGTGATCCCCCTAGGCCAGCGCCTCGCGCCGACATCCCGCGGGAGCTAGCTGTGGTCCCCGTTCCGGCGGGGGGTCACGACCCACAGCTCGAGCAAGTCCGCGGGGCGCAGGCCGGGCTCGATGAGGGAGCAGGAGCGCTCGAGGCAATCCGCCAGAACACCGGGCAGGTATGGGCGAGCCAGCCCCCAGCCGGAGGAATACGTCACCTGCCCCAAGGTCTCCAGCACCGCATCGCCAACGATGCCAGGGACAGACCGCCACCCGCATCCGGCGGAACCGGTCAGGACCTGGCCGCTGCAGCGATGCTCCTCCGCGCGATGCCGGAGTCATCAACCACCGAGGGTCGGCGAATCCAGGGAGAACTCAAGCATCTCCTGGAAGGCGCTGCGGCCCGGCGGGCCGAGAGCTCTGCCTCTCGAAGGCAGGGGTACCCCTCGGAACCTCGTGCCGCGACTTCCCGACTCACGCGGGAAGCCTCGGCCTACACCGGGCGCACGCGCAACACCGCGCCTGCGGCCCCGGGCCACCTCGGCGACGAGCACCCTCATCGCGACCGTCGGGCCCGCCTCGACGAAAGGGTGCGCCGAGGTTATCACCCCAGGCGTGGGGGACGCTACGACAGCGGGGAGGATCGGAGTCCCTCGCCCGAACCACCCGGTCCGCAGGTCTTTAGCCGAGCCATTCGGCGGGCGCCGTTTCCGCCCCGATTCCGACCCCCGACTACTATCACAAAGTACTCGGGGGAAACGAGACCGGAATTGTGGCTTGCGGACTACCGCCTGGCCTGTCAACTGGGTGGGACGGACGATGACAACCTCATCATCCGAAACCTCCCCCTGTTTCTCTCCGACACCGCTCGCGCTTGGTTGGAGCACCTGCCTCCGGGGCAGATTTCCAACTGGGAAGATCTGGTCCAGGCTTTCGCCGGCAACTTCCAGGGCACGTACGTGCGCCCCGGGAATTCCTGGGACCTCCGAAGCTGTCGGCAACTGCCGAGAGAGTCTCTCCGGGACTACATCCGGCGGTTCTCGAAGCAGCGCACCGAGCTGCCCAACATCACCGACTCCGATGTCATCGGCGCGTTCCTCGCCGGCACCACCTGCCGTGACCTGGTGAGCAAGTTGGGTCGCAAGACCCCCACCAGGGCGAACGAGCTGATGGACATCGCCACCAAGTTCGCCTCCGGCCAGGAGGCGGTAGAGGCCATCTTCCGAAAGGACAAGCATCCCCAGGGCCGCCCGTCGGAAGATGCTCCTGAGGCGTGTACTCCGCGCGGCGCCAAGAAGAAAGGCAGGAGGAAGTCGCAAGCGAAACGCGACGTTCCCGATGCAGACCTTGTCGCCGCCGCCGAGCACAAGAACCCTCGGAAGCCCCCCGGAGGTGCTAACCTCTTCGACAAGGCACTCAAGGAGACGTGCCCCTATCATCAGGGGCCTGTCAAGCACACCCTCGAGGAGTGCGTCATGCTTCGGCGCCACTTCCACAGGGCCGGGCCACCCGCAGAGGGTGGCAGGGCTCACGACGACGACAAAAGGGAGGATCGCCAAGCAGGAGAGTTCCCAGAGGTCCGCGACTGCTTCATGATCTACGGAGGGCATGCGGCGAATGCCTCGGCTCGGCATCGTAAGCAAGAGCGTCGGGAGGTCTGCTCGGTGAAGGTGGCGGCGCCAGTCTACCTAGACTGGTCTGACAAGCCCATCACCTTCGACCGGGACGACCACCCCGACCACGTGCCGAGCCCGGGGAAGTACCCGCTCGACGTCGACCCCATCATCGGCGACGTCAGGCTCACCAAGGTCTTGATGGATGGGGGCAGCTGCCTCAACATCATCTACGCTGAGACCCTCAGGCTCCTGCGCGTCGATCTGTCATCCGTCCGAGCAGGCGCTGCGCCCTCCCACGGGATCATTCCCGGGAAGCGTGTCCAGCCCCTCGGACAGCTCGACCTTCCCGTCTGCTTCGGAACACCCTCCAACTTCCGAAGGGAGACTTTGACGTTCGAGGTGGTCGGGTTCCGAGGAACCTACCACGCAGTGTTGGGAAGGCCATGCTACGCGAAGTTCATGGCCATCCCCAACTACACGTACCTGAAGCTCAAGATGCCAGGCCCCAACGGGGTCATCACCGTCGGCCCCACGTACAAACACGCGTTCGAATGCGATGTGGAGTGCGTGGAGTACGCCGAGGCCCTCGCCGAGTCCGAGGCCCTCATCGCCGACCTGGAAAGCCTCTCCCGAGAGGTGCCGGACGTGAAGCGACACGCCGGCAACTTCGAGCCAGCGGAGACGGTCAAGGCCGTCCCTCTCGACCCCAGTGGCGACGCCTCCAAGCATGTCCGGATCAGTTCTGGGCTCGGTCTCAAATAAGAAGCAGTACTCGTCGACTTTCCTCACGCAAACGTCGACATTTTTGCGTGGGGTCCCTCGGGCATGCCCCGCATACCGAGGGATGTCACCGAGCACTCGCCGGATATCTGGGCAGGAGCCCGACTCGCCAAACGGCCTCTGCGCGAACGACGCCCGGGGGCTGCGCCCTTTCCCCACTCACACATAAGAATCAGTCATCAAGGAAGGGTCGGCCTCGCCCCGGCAGAGCCCGACCCTCCCTCGGGGGCTAAAAGGGGGAACCCCTCTCGTCGAGTTCGGGCGTACCGTTCCGCGTCAAAGGAACTCTTTTTTCGGTCAAGAAGGGTTTTTTGCGTTCTCCCGGATGCGTCAGAAGCAGGGTCCCGAGGAGCGAACTTGGGTACGAGTAAATGGCGAGACCGACTGAGCTGGGGAACACCTATGCCTCCGGGTTAGGGACACCTCACTCGTCGCCTGCCACGAAAAAGGACCCAGCTCGGGAAATCACCCTGTTGTCGACACTGCGGGCCAGGCGCGAAAATCGAAACGAAAAGGAGCATGACTTCACGGAAGAGAAGTAAAATGTCCAGGCCTCGGTGGCTGCGGCAAATCACACATCCAACAGAAATTGTCCCAACAAAAATCAGGCGTCGCCTCGGGAAGGCGCCGCGCCCTCAACTCCACCCCCGCCGTCGGTAAGGTCCACCTCCGCTTCCGGCAGCGGCGCAGGAGGAAGAATCTCCGCTTCGAAGACGGTCGCCAGCGCCGCGCTCGGACCCGCAGCGACCGCGTCGAGCCGCTGAACTTCCGCCAGGGCCGCCTCGTCTTTGTCAGGAAGGCAGTACCCCTCACTGACCCGCTCCAAGTCCACGACGTAGTGGGAAGCGAGCACGGCGAAGGCTCGCCTGACGCCGTGGTGTAGCGCCCCGCGGACTTTACCGCGCGCGTAATCACCTAGGGCTTGAAGACGGCTTTGGGGAGAGCTTCCTGAAGGGACGTCGCCGGGACCGAGTTTCCGATAGACCTCCGAGACGGCCTCGGACATGGCCGCGAGATCGACCTCCCTCTGCTCAGCAGCTCCAGCGAGCGCCTCGGCGAGCGCTTTGGCAGACTCGTCAAGAGCAGACTCGAGCTCTGCGAACAACCGAAAGAAAGACCTCAAACTCAAGCGAAAGAAACGGGCAAGAACGAGAACCGAGGACGGACGGGGCGCACCTCCGGCTCGGACGCATTGCTCCGAGGCCGCGACCTGGGCCGCGGCCAGATCGGCCGCGAGGGTCTTGGCCCGGTTTTCAGCCTCGGCGGCCCGGCCCCGAGTTTGGTCCCGCTCCTCGGCAACCTGGGCGAGCTCCGACCGCTGTTGCAGCACCTCCGTGCGCGCTGCCGCCGCCTCGGCCCTCAGGTCAGCGCAGAGCAACTGGAGGTCCGCTATCTTAGCGTGCTGCTGAGAAAGGCGCGCGGTAGCCCCGGCGAGCGAAGTCCTCAGGGACCGCAGCGAGCCCCAGACGTCGACCTCGCGGCGGATGAACGACGACTTGGCAGCGCTCCGGTTCGTCAGATCCTGGAAAGGAAAACAAGATATCACGACGAACGCCTCGCTCGCAGGAGGGAGAAGGTATGCCTAAAATCATTACCTGGAGGATTTTGGGGATGTCCCCGCGGAGAACCTCCAGCGACGATCGGAGCAGCCCCACCGTCGCTTCCGCACGCTTGCGGAGCTCGTCCCAGGACTGGTCCTCCTCTTCGTCGTCAAGAACGAAGATAGGGCCCGAAGCCTCGCGGGTCCAGAATCGGAGCAACTGGCCCCGGGCCTCGGGGCTCCGCCGCACAGTGACAAGGCTGCCGCCCGCCCGGAAGCACGGCGCGTCCGCGCCCACCTCTTCCGAGGCTCCGGGCGCTGACGCTGCGGCCGTCTCGGCGCCGGCGGCAACCGTACGCTCTCCGACTGGGACGGTGCCAACTGCGGTAGCAGCAGACGCCGGCATGGCCGACACGGCAGGCGAGCTCGGGACCATGCCGGCGCCGGCCACCTCCCCGATCACGATGGCCACCTCGGCAGAGGAGCCCGCTTCGGGGACCTGCTCCCCCGGAACATGCGACGCCTGAGCCCCGTGCGGCGGAGCGCCCTGCGAAAGGGTCGGCTGAGCGGCGAGGTCCGAGGTGGCGCCAGCTGCCTGGACCAACGCCGTCTTGAGGGCCTTCCGAGGCGCCAGGTCCGTAGGGCCATGGCTCCGCTTGCTGGAAAAAACAAAAAAGGGAAAATCACGGCCCAGACGTATGAATGAAGCGCCGGGACGGAGACATTCCAAGGTACCTACCCGCTCCGGACCATGATCCACTGTGCCTGGGGGGAGGTCTCTTGGCTCCCGCTTCCTGGAACCACCGCCGAGGACCGCCTCGCCAACAGCCCCGGCGCCGCCCTCGCCTTGGGCGCCCCTGACGCCCGGGAGGCGGACTGCCCAGGCGCCGCCACGACAACCTGAGGGCCGCTCCCCCATGCTGCCGGCGTGGGCGACGGTTCCCAAGGAACGGACTCCTTGGCCCGGCTCCCTGGAGTCGCGTCAGCTCCTCCAGCCGAGGGGTCAAGAACCCTCTCGGGTTGCCCCCGCCCCTCAGGTCGGGGATCCGGCGCCTCGGCTCCAGGAACCGACAACGTCGGCCCGCTCGGGGGCTGACTCGACGGCTCCCGGCCACACCCCAAGCCGGGGCTGAGGCCGAGACGGGCGGCCATGTCGTCCTCCTCCTCTTCGTCGTCGTCGTCGTCATCGTCGGACGTCTCCGGCGACAGCTCCCTGGGAAGTCCTTCCCTCTCCTGCTGACGACGGCGTTTCTCCAGGGCGTCCCGAGCCCGCCTCCGCCTGCGGGCCCGGGCCTTCTCCGCATCCTTTTTCTTCTTCTCCTCCTCCGCGGCGACCCTCCGCGCCGCCCGACCCACCGCGTCCTCCGGGACCCGCGGCAGGGAGGGTTTGTGCTGCCCCACCTCCTAAAAAGGGGGGGAGAAAGAAACCCGATCGTAAGAATCAGAAGCAACCCGGTATGTGAAGAAGGAAGGAACGAACACTCACCAGAGCGACGCACCCCTGGTCGGGGCGCATTCGAGGCTGGGAGAAGGCGTGGGGGTCCGGCTTCCCCATCGCGGCTGACACCCGCCAGTGGAGGGCATCGTGGGGAAGAGGATCAGGGGACATCCGTGACCCCTCCCAGTCGGCCTCCTGGGTCATCTCCCAAAGCGACAACCGCCGCTCCGCCAGGGGGAGCACCCTCCGGCGATGGATGGCGGCGACCACTCCCGCGGCGGTGAGCCCTTCCTCCCGCAACGCCTTCAGGGCCTGGAGAAGAGGCTCGAGGTTCTTCCGCCTCTCGTGTGGGGTCCCGTGGCGCCAGGCGTCGGGAGCGGCGGTGACGACCCGCTGAGAGAACGGCGGGAGCGACTCCCCGTCATTCCGGAGGTAGAACCACCGGCGCTGCCAACCCTTGTTTGAGGATGCGAGGACGGCAGGGATATACTGCAACGACCGTGACTGCCTCAGCAAGAGGGTGCAGCCGCCAGCCCGCACCGCCGCACGGACCTTCCTCTCCCCCGTCGACGAAGCAAAAAGCTCGGCAAAGAAGAGATGAGTCCATAAATCCCAATGGGGGGCGATCCCCAGATACCCCTCGCACACCGCTACAAAGATAGCGGCCTGCGCGATGGAGTTGGGAGTGAGGTTGTGCAGTTCCACCCCGTAGTGGAACAGGATGGCCCGCATGAAGCGGCTCGACGGCACACCAAATCCCCGCTCATGGAAGGAGATGAAGCTCACGACATACCCCGGCGGAGGGGATGGAGCGACTCCGCCCGCGGGAGGAATCCATTCCGGCCGCTGCTTATCGGTGAGGGGGCGGAGCAAACCCTCGCCGACGAGGTCCTCCAGATCACCCGCCGTCACCGTGGAGAAGGGCCACGGGTCGCGCGGCGGGATGATGGTCACCCGGTCAGCCATCGCCGAGGCAGAAGGGGTGGCGGCGAGAAGGACAGGGGAGGGCGGTTTCCTTTTCCTGGCTAGATCTCTCAGGCTGCAAAAAACCTGAGAGGGAGGCGAGAAGCGGAGTCGAGGACCGTCACCGGACCCTCTCCGGGGTACATAAAGACCAAGGTCAAGACGGTTCCAACGTACCGCCCGAACCGGACGCGGGGTTCAAAAAACGCGAAGCGAAACAGCCGTTCCTCGAACGGCTCGCGCACGCAACGGCAGCCTCGCCGACCGTTTCCCCCGGCGCATTAACTCCGCGGCTGGACAGGTGACGTTTCTGGCAGGGGCAGCTGGCGACGCTTCGCCTCCGCCAAAACGACCACACCAAAAAAGGTACGCCACGTCGTTCAATTTCGTGTCCTTTTTTCCCTTTCCCTTCTTTCTCTATCTCTTGCAACAGGGACCGGGAAAGGGGGTACCCCCAAAGGGATCCTTCCCCGTGAAGGAACTAGGCTCCGAGCCTCCCTACTGATCAGGGGTTCGAAGGCTGGCCCCCCGAGGGGTTCAACAGCCGCCTCAGATCGCGTGGGCCCGACACCCACTACTGGTCAGGGGTTCGAAGGTCGGCCTCCCGAAAGGTTCCACGACCGCCTCAGGCTACTCGGGCTCCGCGCCCATTACTGATCAGGGGTTCGAAGGCTGGCCTTTCGAAGGGTTCACAGTCGCCTCAGACGCTGAGCGAGGGATGACCAGGGGTACGTTCGATACATAACCAAGGCTCGGGCTGCGCTCCCGAGGTACCCTAGGACATTTCCGAGACCAGCGGGAACGACTCTGTAACGGAATCCCATCGGAGGGAGGCAACGAGCCCTCGGACCCCATCGCTAGGGGACCGGGTCCGGCAGATCACCCGCAGGTACTTTTGGGCGTGCCTCCGGGCCCCTAGCCGACCCCCAACGAACGGGGCACGGACGTCCACTCGGATTACCCGATTGCAGCTCACCGGAGACACCATGTTCGGTGCCCATCGAGGGTAACATGGCGCTCTCCCCCCCTCCTCCTTGCAGAAAGGCGACGTAGGGGCGTATGTAAAAAGTCGAGTCTGTCCCTGATCGTCCTCTCGCTCCGTGCGGAGGCTCGGGGGCTGCTCTCGCAAACCCGGCTCCGGCCGAACCATTGACAGCGTCAACATACCAGCCCGAGAACTTGGGCCCCGACAGTGCACCTGGGCTACGCCCTGCTCGCATGAGGGAACCGCCAGACCAGCCGAGGCATTACGCAAGGCATTAAGACCTCGAAGGAGTGAAACCACTCCTCCGAGGCCTCGGGGGCTACACCCGGCGGGTGCGCTCGCGCGCACCCACCGGAACAAAGTACCACCGAGAAAGGCTGGTCCCCTTGCAAAAAAGTGCGACGCAAGCCTTCAAGCGAGTGTTAACACTCTCTTCGAGGCTCGGGGGCTACTGTCGGGGACCATAATTAGGGGTACCCTCAAGACGCCTAATTCTCAGCTGGTAACCCCCATCAGCATAAAGCTGCAGAGGCCTGATGGGTTTGATTAAGTCAGGGATCAGTCCATACGAGCGACTCGATCACGCCACGCCCGAGCCTAGCCTCGGGCGAGGGCAGCCGACCCTAAGATGACTCCGTCTCGCCTGAGGCCTCCTCTTTCACGGCAGACGCATCACCGGCTCGCCCGAGGCCCCGCCTTCGATAAGAAGTAACCCTGACTAAATCACCGCGCCAACCAACCAAGTCAACGGGGCGTTTAACGCAAAAGGTAAGACCGACGGGCGACCAGACTTCGCCAGAGGTGCCATAGGAGGCTCTGCCCGACCCAGGGCTCGGACTCGGGCTAAGGCCCCGGAAGATGGCGAACTCCGCTCCGCCCGACCCAGGGCTCGGACTCGGGCTAAGGCCCCGGAAGACGGCGAACTCCGCTCCACCCGACCCAGGGCTCGGACTCGGGCTAAGGCCCCGGAAGACGGCGAACTCCGCTCCGCCCGACCCAGGGCTCGGACTCGGGCTAAGGCCCCGGAAGACGACGACCTCCGCCTCGCCCGACCCAGGGCTCGGACTCCGCCTTGGCCTCTGCCGAACGACCTTCGCCTCGCCCGACCCAGGAGTTCGGGCTCGGCCTCTGTCATGCAGGACGGACTCGACCTCGACTTCGGAGGAGCCTCCACGACGCCCGACCTAGGACACAAGACCGCCACGTCAACAGCAAGCGTCATCATCACCCTGCCCTGAGCCGACTCGGGTCGCAGAGAACAAGACCGGCGTCCCATCTGGCCAGCTCCGCCAGATAAGCAATGATGGCGCCTCACTAGACCATGACGACGGCGACTCTTGACTCCCTTACGAAAGCAGGGAGACGTCAGCAAGAGCACCGCTGTTCCAACAGCTGTCCCTCCATCAAGCTCCACTGCTTCTCCAACAGCCACGACGCCACACCAACAGGGTGCCAAGATCTCTCCGGCTGCCACCTTGGCATGTACTTAGGGCGCTAGCTCTCCCTCGCTAGACACGTAGCACCTTGCTACACCCCCATTTTGTACACCTGGATCCTCTCCTTACGACTATAAAAGGAAGGACCAGGGCCTTCTTAGAGAAGGTTGGCCTCGCGGGAACGAGGGCAGGGGCAGGCACTCTCTCGGGGCCGCTCGCTCCCCTCACCCGCGCGGACGCTTGTAACCCCCTACTGCAAGCGCACCCGACCTGGGCGCGGGACGAACACGAAGGCCGCGGGAATTCTCCGACTCCCTCACGACCCGGCTCCGGCCACCTCGCTCTCGCTCGCTCTCTCCCCCCTTCGCGCTCGCCCACGCGGTCGACCCATCTGGGCTGGGGCACGCGGCACACTCACTCGTCGGCTCGGGGACCCCCCGGTCTCGGAACGCCGACATGAGTGTTACAATAAAATTTATATCCTATTTAATCTTGTACAAAACACATAAAATCTTCAGAAATTCATAACTTAAAATATATAACTCCAAATTGATTCATTCCAGTGGCATTTATTTTGTTTAAATATTGTTTATCACCTGGTATCTTTGTCTAACCATGAAACTTGGTTTAAAATTATCCACATGAATAACTCTATTCTAGGCATTAAATAACTTCAGGAAATCATAACTTAATAACCATAACTCCGATCTTAGTAGTTCTCGTTCCCGCGATCTCGTAACTTCGCGTAGATCATCATTATTCAGTTTGTACTTATGTTTGGTGTGATGTTAATTTTATCTATACCATGTTTGTTTGTATTGCTACGACTAGCAGTGAGGTCACGAGGATCAGAAGAATCACCCTGGTAACTGGAATCTCAAGTGCCAGGCAAGTTGTGCCCTTGATTCACTTTTGTTACCCAATAATGTTCTTTATAATCATTTACCATGCATAGGTTTAATTTTGATGGGACCCAATAGGTCACCCTAGATTGTTTATCTCATTACCTTGTTTACCCCTGAATCACATGGGTAGTTTTTGCTATTGCTTTATATGGTTTTGGGATAATCATTTATTATATCCATGTTCCAGTTATTATGTTATTTTATTTATGTTCATGTCAAGATCATTATATTATTGTTAATTGGAACATGGAGCTTAACTTGAGAAACACATGCCACCACAAGGGAGGAATTGGACCCCTTGGATAACTAATTAGGAAAGCTAGTGGAAGACTACCTTACCCGAAAGGGGCAAGGGCAGTAGGGGAGTTGCATGCAAGGAGGTTCTCGGGTTGATTTTGCTGCGATGGCGGTCAGACGGGGGATTCTTGCAAGTGCTCTTCCCATAAACTGTAGCGGGTTTTTGGAAGCTAGTGGAACTTTGTAAAGGCCTCGTAGTGGATCCCTAGCCATTCACCTTGGTAGTGTCTAAGGGCCTAGCTAACCCTGGCGACATGGGAAACACGACTTGTGGGTAAAGGGTACAACCTCTGCAGAGTGTAAAACTGGTATACTAGCCGAGCTCACGGTCATGAGGAGCTCAGGACTCTCCGATGATTAAATTATGGAACCTAAACTCAATTTGTCATTTGCATATGCATGGGATTATTTATTAATTTTGTTCTATTACTTTTATTTAAGGTTTGGTATTTACTTACACTTAGTAATTGCTAATAAAATTTTGACCAACTTATAAAAGCAATGCTCAACTTTAACCTCTATTATTGATCAGCCTTACACTTCATGGACTCCCACCTTTGGTGAGTTTGTGCCACATTATCCCCCACAACTTGTTGAGCGATGAACATGTGTGAGCTCAACCTTGCTGTCTCACCCCCCCACAGGTCAAGAACAGGTACCACTGGATGGCGCATGGTGGATGCTGCGCTGTGTTCGTGCAAGGTCTAGGTCGTCGTCTCCCAGTTGACTTCTGCGCCAAGGACGATCCTTAGTTTGTTTTATATTTATCTTTTATTTTGTATTAAGACTTCCGCTATGTAATAAATACTCTAATTATTGTGACATTTATCTCTATACACTCTGTTATTATATATGTTGTCTTCTTGGCGCATGTATGAGATGCACCTAGCTTTGTCCCTTAAAGCCGGGTGTGACACTCCCCTAGCCCCCCCCCTCGAAGTGTTCTTCGAAGTATTAAAGGCACATTCGATGGATTTGATGGAAAGAGCCATCCTAACTGTTTCTCGTACACATAGTGAAGGCTGGAGAACATAAATCATAACCTTCCTTCGGGGAAATCATCTAGTTGATGATGAAGCA
The DNA here is from genome assembly GCA_029449295.1 of Zea luxurians. Lineage (NCBI taxonomy): Eukaryota > Viridiplantae > Streptophyta > Magnoliopsida > Poales > Poaceae > Zea > Zea luxurians. Next base: position 787,292 of record JAOPSE010000087.1, read on the forward strand.
TACATCAAGAGGATGCAAGCAAGGATGAGGTTGTATAAGATCATAGAAGGGGGTTATACAAGGAAGGTGTTTGCTCACCTCTGCTAAAGTGTGTTTCTAGGGACGAAAGTCAAGAGTTGATAAGGGAAATTCATTCTAGTCTATGTGGATCACATATTGGCCCTAGAGCTCTACTAGGAAAAATCTTTCGTTAAGGTTTTTACTGGCCGAAGGTAGCTTCGGACACAGCGGAGTTTGCGCAGAAGTGTGACAATTGTCAAAGATGTGCAAGGGACCTGTTGGGGACTTGTTCTCAAATGCTATGAGTTAAGAACAAGGCAACACAAAATGTTAATGGTTAAAGTCCTTCGTCCTTCGAAGCATTATTCCCCTTGGGATATAATGAACTTCAGACGAAGGTCATGAAGGACGTACCTTCATCATATCAGTATATATTAATGAAAGAAGAAGCATATGAAACATGAGAAATGACATAAATAATTATATGACATCATTAATAGATCTTTTCTATATCCTTATGAATGAATATGAACAATATTGAATTACATTTGTACCTTCGGCTTGACAGAAGGCAAAAGTCCAAGTGTGACGTACGAGTGAATACAAGTCAGCGTGAATAGTACAGGGTACTGTTCATCTATTTATAGGCACAGGACGCAACCTATGTAAAATTACATTCATTCCCTTTATGTTTACTATGGACTTAAGGACAATCTATTGAGGACTAGATAGCCTTTTCCTCTTTAAGTCGATTCCATTTTCCTCTGCCGAGCCAAAGCTTCCATGTGCGTAGCTTCGGGACTGATTCAACCTTCGTCCCGCCCATGCTTTTCATATTGTGTACAGCTTCATTCCGAGTCTAAAGGTTCCTGTACATATATTATACTTGGGAAACATTGTTAGTCGTGTTTTTGAGGACCTTCGGAAGACGAAGACCCCCAACAGTAGCCCCTCGCAGTATTAATTTGTTATACCAACGAATTCAGACTGTGACGTGAACGAAGGCCTTAAGCCGAAGGTCCGAAAAAACACCTTCCCTTTGCTAGAATAGCAATAGCCAATGACAGTCGGGACCCACCAAGTTGCGACACACTGGGCATATAAATATGAACCGTAGCGGCAGCATTTGATACGCTATTTCTGCCATTTGCATTAATTTCTCAAATTTCTAGGTCTTGTTCACCAGCTCTCACCTGATTTTTAAGTTTTTAGAGCTTCGGTTTACAGACACGATTGCTCCAAATTTGAAAAGAAGAAGATGAGTGGGGAGAAGAAGATGACTGAAGAGAAGAAAACGACCGGGGAGACAAAGCTGTATGAAGAGAAAAAGTTGTAGATCCTTTCATTGCTGGATTTGTTGAGTCCATGGCAAAAAAAATACAGAGAAAATTACTAAGGAGATCATGGAGGGTTTATCCGAAGATTCTGATGACAGTGATAGTTATGACATGGAAAGTGGGGATGAAGACTCTGAGGATCGGCCGTGGCGCCCAAGCCATACTTTGGAAGATTGACTATCAAGCAAAATCATATTGATGCCATGAGGGGGAGATATTTTCGCGATATGTCTATTGTTAGAGTTGGAGGAGACAGTACTGCCCCTGCTCCGGAGGAAAACGAAGTTGTTATATACCGAAGCTTCTTAAAGGCAGGTCTTCGATTCCCGCTGAGCAAGTTTGTGGTTAAAGTGCTGAAGATATACCAGATCTTCCTTCATCAGATTACCCCCGAAGCTATAAAAGGATGGGGATTTTTGTCTGGGCTGTAAGGAGTCAGGGGCTAGAGCCAAGCGCGAAGTGCTTCTGCAGTATGCACGAGCTTTTATATGAGATGAAGGCTACTGGCAAAGAACAGTACCACAACAACTTCAGTTGTTATGGATTTATTGCTCGCACCAATGCAAGCCACCCAGTGCCAACATTCCAAAAAAGATGGCCCGGGGCATGGATGGAGGAGTGGTTTACGTTAAAAATGATTTAAAGACAAGGGAAGACATCAAAGAAATCATTTAGCGCCCCATCTGGTCTCGCTTCGGCCTCCGAAGGCCGAAGGTGGAAATTGACGGCAATGTTGAAACATGTCAGAAGGCCTTTAGCATTGTGTGTGCTTTCTTTGGCATGAGGGATTTGATTCAAGAGCATATAGCCTTCAGGGTATGGCCACTTGTGGAGAGCTGGGATATGCCGAAGCAGACCACCGCCAATTCCAGTGAGGGTGGTCTAGTCCGATTGAAGTATACCTTCAGATTTAGGGAGAAGTTTGATGAGCCAGACGATGACTGGCTGAAGTGTATTGAAGCTACCAGCGATGAGTTACTCGGGGCATACGCCAAGGCCAAAGATAATGCTTTGTCCGTAGCTTTTGGGGGTCGGGGCAAGAAAAGATTGAACAGGGTATTTGATGTGATTGGCTTCGTATACCCTGATTACCACTACCCGCTACGAGGGCAAGGGAAAAAGAGAAAGACTACTGTTTCGGCCACCCTAGCTGAGCCGAAGAGCAAAAAGGTGAAGGTTCTAACCCACCGGCCACGTTATATTGAACCGGCCGTAGTACCTGAATTCGGCGAAGGGACCTCTTTAGCTGCCGAAGCAAAACAAACTGCTCTGATTGTGTAGAGCGCTGAAAAGTCGATTGTACTGCCGAAGGTGCCTACAGTCAGGCCAACCAAAGCTAAAGATGATAAGACCGAAGAGCCAAAGGTGGAGGAAACAATGAAAATGCCATAAATTCTGAGCCCATCAGCAGGAGCAGAATTGCCAAAGGTACAAAAAACTGCTGCCACAACTCCCAAAAGGAGGAGGATGGCTAGTGTGCTAGACGCTATCATAGAGACCACGAAGGCCTTAACTCCTGTTTCTACCAAGAAAATTGCCGAAGCTGCCAAAAATCAAGTCGAAGCCGAAGCTAGGCCTTCAGCGCCTACTAAGACGAAGGCCACCGTGCCTGAAGATAAGGTGGGTCAGCAAAGTTCAGATACTGGCAAGACGACAGAGCAAGTCATGACAGAAAGAGCAAAATCTCCTGTCCCCAAAGCCTTAGGTGAGGATACTGATTACATTGTTCAACATGCTTCAGGGAAGAAATTATCTGAAGAAGAAATCTTGGAGGCCAAACACTACGCCCGAAGATTGAAATATCTGAAGGGGGCCTTAGTGTTCAATGGTAGTAACGAAGATGATTTCTTGTACTGTCTCCCGGATAACAAAGAAATATCCATTTGCCGGGAGATAGCTAAGAGTATGGGATTTCCTAATCTTGAAGAAGGCCTTTCGGTCTTATCGAAGGATGATCTTGCTGACAGCCTCGCGTACAACAGTATAAAGGTATGGAGGTTAACTTTGAAGCTAGAAAATGAAGTATTTTATTGCCATACTCAACTCTTCTTCTTTTGCAGGGCTTAATTCTTAGTAATGCCTTGAGGGCTCAGAAGAGCGCCGAAGACGAAGGCTTCGCACTGGCTCTTAACAACCTTTGTTCTGAGGTGATTGAACTGAGAAACGAAGGTCTAGAGAAAGACAAATTTTTTATTTCATTAGTGTCGGGGACCATAATTAGGGGTACCCTCAAGACGCCTAATTCTCAGCTGGTAACCCCCATCAGCATAAAGCTGCAGAGGCCTGATGGGTGCGATTAAGTCAGGGATCAGTCCGTACGAGCGACTCGATCACGCCTCGCCCGAGCCTAGCCTCGGGCAAGGGCAGCCGACCCTGAGGTGTTTCTGTCTCGCCCAAGGCCCCCTTTTTTACGGCAGACGCATCTCCGGCTCGCCCGAGGCCTTGCCTTCGTTAAGAAGCAACCCTGACTAAATCGCCGCGCCGACCGACCAAGTCACAGGGGCATTTAACGCAAAGGTAGCCTGGCACCTTTATCCTGACGCGCGCCCCCTGGCAGAGCCGAAGTGACCGCCGTCACTTCGCCGCTCCACTGACCGGTCTGATAGAAGGACAGCGCCACCTGCGCCATCCCGACTGTAGTGCCACTTGACAGAGTGAGACTGACAGGCAGCCAGGCCTTGCCAAAGGCGCCATAGGAAGCTCCGCCCGACCCAGGGCTCGGACTCGGGCTAAGGCCCCGGAAGACGGCGAACTCCGCTCCGCCCGACCCAGGGCTCGGACTCGGGCTAAAGCCCCGGAAGACGGCGAACTCCGCTCCGCCCGACCCAGGGCTCGGACTCGGGCTAAGGCCCCGGAAGACGGCGAACTCCGCTCCGCCCGACCCAGGGCTCGGACTCGGGCTAAGGCCCCGGAAGACGGCGAACTCCGCTCCGCCCGACCCAGGGCTCGGACTCGGGCTAAGGCCCCGGAAGACAGCGAACTCCGCTCCACCCGACCCAGGGCTCGGACTCGGGCTAAGGCCCCGGAAGACGACGAACTCCGCCTCGCCCGACCCCAGGGGTCGGACTCCGCCCTGGCCTCTGCCGAACGACCTCCGCCTCGCCCGACCCAGGAGCTCGGGCTCGGCCTCGGCCATGCAGGACAGACTCGACCTCGGCTTCGGAGGAGCCTCCACGTCGCCCGACCTAGGGCACAAGTCCGCCACGTCAACAGGAAGCGCCATCATCACCCTACCCCGAGCCGACTCGGGCCGCAGAGAACAGGACCGACGTCCCATCTGGCTAGCTCCGCCAGATAGGCAATGATGGCGCCCCGCTAGACCCATGACGACGGCGGCTCTCAGCTCCCTTACGGAAGCAGGGGGACGTCAGCAAGGGCCCAACCGCTCCGACAGCTGTCCCTCCACCAGGCTCCGTTACTCCCCCGACAGCCACGACACCACACCAGCTGGGTGCCAAGTTCTCTCCGGCTGCCACATTGGCATGTACCTAGGGCGCTAGCTCTCCCCCGCTAGACACGTAGCACTCTGCTGCACCCCCATTGTACACCTGGATCCTCTCCTTATGCCTATAAAAGGAAGGACCAGGGCCTTCTTAGAGAAGGTTGGCCCCGCGGGAACGAGGGCAGGGGCAGGCGCTCTCTTGGGGCCGCTCGCTTCCCTCACCCGCGTGGACGCTTGTAACCCCCTACTGCAAGCGCACCCGACCTGGGCGCGGGACGAACACGAAGGCCGCGGGATCTCCACCTCCCTCACGACTCGGCTCCGGCCACCTCGCTTTTCCCCCCTTCGCGCTCGCCCACGCGCTCGACCCATCTGGGCTGGGGCATGCGGCACACTCACTCGTCGGCTTAGGGACCCCCCGGTCTCGAAACGCCGACAGTTGGCGCGCCAGGTAGGGGCCTGCTGCGTGTTGATGAGCAGTTTCCCGTCAAGCTCCAGATGGGCAGTCTCCAACGACCTCTCCAACCCGGGACGGTGCTCCGTTTCGGGAGTCTCGAGTTCATGTCTTTCGACGGCAGCTACGACATGATACTCCTTCCACCGCCGCGCGACGGCGACAATGGTGGCCGACAGCCCGCCCGCCGGCGGCGGAATCGACGATGTCTTCCCCGCGTGGGGGAAGAACAACATTCGAGCTCGCCCCATCCTCTCCCTCGCCATCGGAGGAGGAGGCGGGGCAACCAGGGCCGAGCGGGAGGCTGCGCTCCGTCGGCTGTCGAGCGAATCGACATCCCTAGTGCCCCAACGGAGGACGCGTCGGGCGTCACCCTCGCGTTTGAGGCGAAGGCGAGCGCTGTCCCCCCGCAACACGCCAACCCCAAGCAAGTGGACGACGCCAGCACGCTCACGGAGGGCCTGCAGGACGTCACCCTCGTACCCAAGACGATGGCGCGATCAGCCCCCGATGTGACTTCGTCGCTCCTCGTCGACCAAAAGGTACCGACTGATTCCCATCCTTCGTCATTTCGACTCGACCTCAACCCGCCTAGCGACCTCGCTCTGGCGGACGCTCACGTTGAGGCGAGTGCAACCTCTCTTGGGTTTCGTGTGCGGTCGCCTTGGGACTGACTGACGGGCGTCTTGACCTACGGGCCCTCTGGGTCCGAGGAAGATGACGACCCCAGCATCTGCTGGGATTTATCCGGATCTGGCAACCCCAGTGCCATGCGGGACTTCATGACCGCATGCAACTACTGCCTCTCCGACTGTTCCGACGGCAGCCGCAGCCTTGACGACAAGGACTGCGGCCCGAGCCGCGAATGTTTCCACGTCGAGCTAGGGGATCCCTCCGGAGGCAACCGTCTCGGCATGCCGGAGGATGGTGATCTCCCTAGGCCAGTGCCTCGCGCTGACATCCCGCGGGAGCTAGCTGTGGTCCCCGTTCCGGCGGGGGGTCACGACCCACAGCTCGAGCAAGTCCGCGGGGCACAGGCCGGGCTTGACGAGGGGGCAGGAGCGCTCGAGTTGATCCGCCGGGACGTCGGGCAGGTATGGGCGGGCCAGCCCCCGGCCGGAGAAATACGTCACCTGCCCCAGGGTCTCCAGCACCGCATCGCCAACGATGCCAGGGACAGGCCGCCACCCGCATCCAGCGGGACCGGTCAGGACCTGGCAGCCGCAGCGATGCTCCTCCGCGCGATGCCGGAGTCATCAACCCCCAAGGGTCGGCGAATCCAGGGAGAGCTCAAGCATCTCCTGGAAGGCGCTGCGGCCCGGCAGGCCGAGAGCTCTGCCTCCCGCAGGCAGGGGTACCCCTCGGAACCTCGTGCCGCGACTTCCCGACTCATGCGGGAAGCCTCGGTCTACACCGGGCGCACGCGCAACACTGCGCCTGCGGCCCCGGGCCACCTCGGCGACGAGCGCCCTCATCGCGACCGTCGGGCCCGCCTCGACGAAAGGGTGCGCTGAGGCTATCACCCCAGGCGTGGGGGACGCTACGACAGCGGGGAGGATCGGAGTCCCTCGCCCGAACCACCCGGTCCGCAGGTCTTCAGCCGGGCCATCCGGCGGGCGCCGTTTACGGCCCGATTCCGACCCCCGACTACTATCACAAAGTACTCGGGGGAAACAAGACCAGAATTGTGGCTCGCGGACTACCGCCTGGCCTGTCAACTGGGTGGAACGGACGACGACAACCTCATCATCCGCAACCTCCCCCTGTTCCTCTCCGACACTGCTCGCGCTTGGTTGGAGCACCTGCCTCCGGGGCAGATTTCCAACTGGGAGGATTTAGTCCAAGCTTTCGCCGGCAACTTCCAGGGCACGTACGTGCGCCCCGGGAAATCCTGGGACCTCCGAAGCTGCCGGCAACAGCCGGGAGAGTCTCTTCGGGACTACATCCGGCGATTCTCGAAGCAGCGCACCGAGCTTCCCAACATCACCGACTCAGATGTCATCGGCGCGTTCCTTGCCGGCACCACTTGCCGTGACCTGGTGAGCAAGTTGGGTCGCAAGACCCCCACCAGGGCGAGCGAGCTGATGGACATCGCCACCAAGTTCGCCTCTGGCCAGGAGGCGGTCGAGGCCATCTTCCAAAAGGACAAGCAGCCCCAGGGCCGCCCATCGGAGGATGCTCCTGAGGCGTCTACTCCGCTCGGCGCCAAGAAGAAAGGCAGGAGGAAGTCGCAAGCGAAACGCGACGCCGCCGACGCAGACCTTGTCGCCGCCGCCGAGTACAAGAACCCTCGGAAGCCCCCCGGAGGGGCTAACCTCTTCGACAAGATGCTCAAGGAGACGTGCCCTTACCATTAGGGGCCCGTCAAGCACACCCTCGAGGAGTGCGTCATGCTTCGGCGCCACTTCCACCGGGCCGGGCCACCCGCAGAGGGTGGCAGGGCCCGCGACGACGACAAAAAGGAAGATCACCAAGCAGGAGAGTTCCCCGAGGTCCGCGACTGCTTCATGATCTACGGAGGGCATGCGGCGAATGCCTCGGCTCGGCATCGCAAGCGAGAGCGTCGGGAGGTCTGCTCGGTGAAGGTGGCGGTGCCAGTCTACCTAGACTGGTCCGACAAGCCCATCACCTTCGACCAAGCTGACCACCCCGACCACGTGCCGAGCCCGGGGAAATACCCGCTCGTCGTCGATCCCATCATCGGCGACGTCAGGCTCACCAAGGTCCTGATGGATGGGGGCAGCTGCCTCAATATCATCTACGCCGAGACCCTCAGGCTCCTGCGCGTCGATCTGTCCTCCGTCCGAGCAGGCGCTGCGCCCTTCCACGGGATCATTCCTAGGAAGCGCGTCCAGCCCCTCGGACAGCTCGACCTTCCTGTCTGCTTCGGAACGCCCTCCAACTTCCGAAGGGAGACTTTGACGTTCGAGGTGGTCGGGTTCCGAGGAACCTACCACGCAGTATTGGGGAGGCCATGCTACGCGAAGTTCATGGCCATCCCCAACTACACCTACCTGAAGCTCAAGATGCCGGGCCCCAACGGGGTCATCACCGTCGGCCCCACGTACAAGCACGCGTTCGAATGCGATGTGGAGTGCGTGGAGTACGCCGAGGCCCTCGCCGAGTCCGAGGCCCTCATCGCCGACCTGGAAAACCTCTCCCGAGAGGTGTCGGACGTGAAGCGACACGCCGGCAACTTCGAGCCAGCGGAGACGGTTAAGGCCGTCCCTCTCGACCCCAGTGGCGACACCTCCAAGCAGATCCGGATCGGTTCCGGGCTCGACCCCAAATAGGAAGCAGTGCTCGTCGACTTTCTCCGCGCAAACGCCGACGTCTTTGCGTGGAGTCCCTCGGACATGCCCGGCATACCGAGGGATGTCGCCGAGCACTCGCTGGATATTCGGGCCGGAGCCCGACCGGTCAGGCAGCCTCTGCGCCGATTCGACGAGGAAAGGCGCAGGGTGATAGGCGAGGAGATCCACAAGCTGATGGCAGCAGGGTTCATCAAAGAGGTATTCCATCCCAAATGGCTTGCCAACCCTGTGCTTGTGAGGAAGAAAGGGGGGAAATGGCGGATGTGTGTAGACTACACTGGTCTCAACAAAGCATGTCCGAAGGTTCCCTACCCTCTACCTCGCATCGATCAAATCGTGGATTCCACTGCTGGGTGCGAAACCCTGTCTTTCCTCGATGCCTACTCAGGGTATCATCAAATCAAGATGAAAGAGTCCGACCAGCTCGTGACTTCTTTCATCACGCCCTTCGGCATGTACTGCTATGTCACCATGCTGTTCGGTTTAAGGAACGCTGGTGCAACGTACCAGCGGTGCATGAACCATGTGTTCGGCGAACACATCGGTCGCACGGTCGAGGCCTACGTCGATGACATCGTAGTCAAGACAAGGAAAGCCTCCGACTTTCTCTCCGACCTTGAAGTGACATTCCGGTGTCTCAAGGCAAAGGACGTCAAGCTCAATCCCGAGAAGTGTGTCTTCGGGGTGCCCCGAGGCATGCTCCTGGGATTCATCGTCTCCGAGCGGGGCATCGAAGCCAACTCGGAGAAGATCGCAGCCATCACCAGCATGGGGCCCATCAAGGACTTAAAAGGCGTACAGAGGGTCATGGGATGTCTCGCGGCCTTGAGCCGTTTCATCTCGCGCCTCGGCGAAAGAGGCCTGCCTCTGTACCGTCTCTTAAGGATGGCCGAGTGCTTCACTTGGACCCCCGAGGCCGAGGAAGCTCTCGGGAACCTGAAGGCGCTCCTCACCCAGGCGCCCGTCTTGGTACCCCCAGCTGATGGAGAAGCCCTCTTGGTCTACGTCGCCGCTACCACTCAGGTGGTTAGCGCCGCGATCGTGGTCGAAAGGCAAGAAGAGGGGCATGCATTGCCCATTCAGAGGCCAGTTTACTTCGTCAGCGAGGTGCTGTCCGAAACCAAGACCCGCTACCCACAAGTTCAGAAGCTGCTGTATGCAGTGATCCTGACGAGGCGAAAGTTGCGACATTACTTCGAGTCTCATCCGGTAACTGTGGTGTCATCCTTCCCCCTGGGGGAGATCATCCAGTGCCGAGAGGCCTCGGGACGGATCGCAAAGTGGGCGGTGGAAATCATGGGCGAGACAATCTCGTTCGCCCCTCGGAAGGCCATCAAGTCCCAGGTACTGGCGGACTTCGTAACCGAATGGGTCGACACCCAGTTGCCGACGGCTCCGATCCAACCGGAGCTCCGGACCATGTTTTTCGACGGGTCGCTGATGAAGACGGGAGCCGGCGCGGGCCTGCTCTTCGTCTCGCCCCTCGGGAAACACCTGCGCTACGTGCTACGCCTCCATTTCCCGGCGTCCAACAATGTGGCTGAGTACGAAGCTCTGATCAACGGATTGCGAATCGCCATCGAGCTAGGGGTCCGACGCCTCGACGCTCGCGGCGACTCGCAGCTCGTCATCGACCAGGTCATGAAGAACTCCCACTGCCGCGACCCGAAGATGGAGGCCTACTGTGATGAGGTTCGACGCCTGGAAGACAAGTTCTACGGGCTCGAGCTTAACCACATCGCCCGGCGCTACAACGAGACTGCGGACGAGCTGGCAAAGATAGCCTCGGGGCGAACGACGGTTCCCCCGGACGTCTTCTCCCGGGATCTGCACCAACCCTCCGTCAAGATCAGCGACACGCCCGAGCCCGAGGAGCCCACGGCCCCGTCCGAGGTAACCTCGGCCCAGCCCGAGCCGTCCTCGGTTCAGCCCGAGGAACCCTCGGCTCCCGAGGGCGAGGCGCTGCACATCGAGGAGGAGCGGGGCGGAGCCACGCCTGATCAAGATTGGCAGGCCCCGTACCTGCAGTATCTCCGCCAAGGAGAGCTACCCCTCGACCAGGCCGAGGCACGGCGGGTAGCGCGACGCGCCAAGTCGTTTGTCTTGCTGGGCGATGAGAAGGAGCTCTACCACCGCAGCCCCTCGGGCATCCTCCAGCGGTGCATCTCCATCGCCGAAGGTCAGGAACTCCTGCAAGAGATACACTCGGGGGCTTGCGGCCATCATGCAGCGCCTCGAGCCCTCGTCGGGAACGCTTTCCGGCAAGGCTTCTACTGGCCGACGGCGGTGGCTGACGCCACTAGAATTGTCCGCACCTGCGAAGGGTGTCAATTCTATGCGAAGCAGACCCACCTGCCCGCTCAGGCTTTGCAGACGATACCCATCACCTGGCCCTTCGCTGTGTGGGGTCTGGACCTCGTCGGCCCTCTGCAGAAGGCGCCCGGGGGCTACACGCACCTGCTGGTCGCCGTCGACAAATTCTCTAAGTGGATCGAGGTCCGACCCCTGAGCAGCATCAGGTCCGAGCAGGCGGTGGCGTTCTTCACCAACATCATCCATCGCTTCGGGGTCCCAAACTCCATCATCGCCGACAACGGCACCCAGTTCACCGGCAAAAAATTCTTGGATTTTTGCGAGGATCACAACATCCGGGTGGACTGGGCTGCCGTAGCTCATCCCATGTCGAATGGGCAAGTAGAGCGTGCCAATTGCATGATTCTACAAGGGCTCAAGCCTCGGATTTACAATGACCTCAACAAGTTCGGCAAGCGATGGATGAAGGAACTCCCCTCGGTGGTTTGGAGCCTGAGGACGACGCCGAGCCGAGCCACGGGTTTCACGCCGTTCTTCCTGGTCTACGGGGCCGAGGCCGTCTTGCCCACTGACCTGGAATACGGCTCCCCAAGGACGAGGGCCTACGACGATCAAAGCAACCAAGCTAGCCGAGAAGACTCGCTGGACCAGCTGGAAGAGGCTCGGGACAGGGCCTTACTACACTCGGCGCGGTATCAGCAGTCCCTGCGACGCTACCATGCCCGAGGGATCCGACCCCGAGACCTCCAGGTGGGCGACCTGGTGCTTCGGCTACGGCAAGACACCCGAGGGAGGCACAAGCTCACGCCCCCCTGGGAGGGGCCATTCGTCATCGCCAAAGTTCTGAAGCCCGGAACCTACAAGCTGGCCAACAGTCAAGGCGAGGTCTACGGCAACGCTTGGAACATCCAACAGCTACGTCGCTTCTACCCTTAAGATGTTTCCAAGTTGTTCATATACCTCGCACCCACGCAAAGTTTAGTCAACAAGGAAGGGTCGGCCTCGCCTCGGCAAAGCCCGACCCTCCCTCGGGGGCTAAAAGGGGGGAAACCCCCTCTGCGTCAAAATTTTCCTCGAAAAAAAATCTCTTTTACCATAATATCTTTCGTGCTTTTTGACTACTTCGAAAAGTGGGTCCTGGAAACGATGGAGTACACGTAAGCAGTCAAGGCTGACCGAGCCGAGGAACTCCTACGCCTCCGGGATACGGATACCTCACTCATCGCCTTCTGCGATAAGTAACTCGCGTTCGGATAAAGTGGCTCCACGGATCGAACAAGTCTTTACGTTCGGAAGCCCTTCTGCCGAAGCGATCCTTCGAGCCTTCTCGACCGAGTCAGCGACAGGGCCTCACGGACGGGTGAAAGTACACGTAAGCGGCAAGGATGACCGAGCCGAGGGACTCCCACGCCTCCGGGATACGGATACCTCACTCATCACCTTCCGCGAGAAGCAACTCTCGCTCGCACTAACATCCCTGTTACCGACAAAAAGTCCAGATACTCGAAACAAGAGGAAAAGAGACGCATCTTTAAAACGCAACGAGGGTGTGTGTTCTGGCCTCGACGGCCGCATAAGGCACACGCTACAAGACGATCTGATCCTGCAGGCTCAGGTCTTGACGCTGGAAGGGGGCAGCAACACCCTCGGCATCGACGGCACCTTCGGCGAGGCCCGACCTAGCCTCGGACGGCGACGCGGTCCGAGGGTCTCTGCTCCGAAGGACGACGTCATCACCACGCCTGGGCAAATCGCTGTCAGGGACTTCTCCGGGAATCCGGCCCGAGCAGGCGGCTCGGCCGGCCACCTCCGGGGCCTCGGCCAACCATCTTTCGAGGGCGCCAGCCCGGTTCGAAGCCTCGGCTGATCAGCTCCGGCGTCGATCCTGCCAACAGACAACCCGGCTAGGCTCCGGCCAACCAGGTTTCATTTTCGAGCCGACTCCACCTCTGTTCACGCTGATACCGCTACCCCTGGCCTCGGCTCGACAAAGAGCGGCCGAGGGGTCTCTTTAACTAAGCTAGAGGAACCTCGGACAGCAAGGCCGACCGAGCCGAGGGACTCCTACGCCTCCGGGATACGGATACCTCACTCGTCGCCTTGACACGGGGTGACTCATGCTTGGTGAAGCGATTCAGATAGTCAACAGGCGAGTCTTAGTGCTCAAAAATGAGGAAAAAACACGGCTCCATGCCGAAGTTACATACATGTTCAGGCCCCAAAAGCCGAAATGAACAAAAAACCCTGGCATTCGAAGTGCCATTACAAACGGAACTCCGGTTCCGTCTCCACGGGTATGGACAACCACCCCGCCAGGGAAGCCCGTGGAGCGACAAGCTCTGGGCGAATCACCAGCAAAATGCGGGACGCCCCCGAGCATCCCGGCAGATCCTCGCAGCCGTCCTCGCCGCGAGTGCGAGGAAGGGGACGGAATGTTGCATCCTAGCTGGGCAGCAACAGTTCGCCTTCCCCGACATGGCTGGAGGACGTCTCTGCCGTAGGGCTAAGGGGCGATTGCCACCACCAGAAGCTGGAAGAAGAGGTGGTCCGCCGACCTGCGCAGGAGGCAGAGCCCCGGCTCGCCTCACTCCCCGCCCCGGCGAGGATGACGAACACCCTTAGCACTGAGGGTGGGGCCGAGACCACAGCCCGGTTCGCCTCTCCCCATCTAGGAGCTGGAGGTCACCACCTTGGGTGACCACCAGCGGAGGGAAGCAGCCGGGCCGCGTGATGAAAATCCTTGAAGCCGAACGATGGCTGAAAGGTACCAACTCCCACGGAGTTGCGTTCCTCCAACGATGAGGCGAAAAGACGGTGGTTTCCCCCATCCGGGGGCTTGGAAGGTGGAAAGACACGGTGCATAAGGGAGAAAGAAGACGTGGTCGCCTTACGGAAGGGGTCGCCCTCCTTTTAAAGGCGACTCTCCCTGCTTGCGCCCCCAACCGTCACGGGCTGAGTCTTCTCCAACACGCCTCCAAAGCCCTCCCCTGCGGCGCGGGGGCTGGGTCCCGCATGTCATGCAGACCGGCTCCGAGCAGAAGAAGCCAAACCGCCGCACACGGCGCACGCAACCACCCAGCGGTTACAAGTGACCCTCCACTTTTGCCCAGACCAACGGGCGAAAGGGGAGGGCAGCCATGCAGGCGGCATGCAATCACGCCAAGTGGACGCGCCTCTCCGACTCCCGACACGCCAGCACGGAGGCCCAGGCCCACGCGTCGCGCGACCGGCGCGCCGGATGCTGCATGCAAGCAACTGTACCACTTGCGCCACCACCGCACCTCCTCGATTGCGGAACCAATACTGCGACCCGAGGCGACCCAGCGCGCGACCCAGCAGCGCCAGCCTGACGCAGCGGTCAAACGCGGTCAAAAGTGGGCCGGCAGTAATGACGGTGGCAGGCACGCGGGAGCAGCGGTCACGCCGTCAGCCAAGCTCACGTCCCATTCGGAGGCAGCGAGAGAACCCCCTCTCACGGCGTGAAGACGACGCGCCCGTGACCCGTTCCTCGAACGGCTCGCGCACACGCAACGGCAGCCTCGCCAACTACTCGCCCCGTCGCATTAACTCCACGGCTGGACAGGCGGCGCTTCTGGCAGGAGCAGCTGGCGACGCTTCGCCTTCGCCAAAACGACCGCGCCAAAAAAGGTACGCCGCGTCGTTCAATTTCGTATCCTTTTTCCTTTTCCTCTTTCTCTATCTCTTGCAACAGGGACCGGGAAAGGGGATACCCCTAAAGGGATCCTTCCCCGTGAAGGAACTAGGCTCCGAGCCTCCTTACTGATCAGGGGTTCGAAGGCTAGCCCCCCGAAGGGTTCAACAGCCGCCTCAGATCGCGTGGGCCCGACACCCACTACTGGTCAGAGGTTCGAAGGTCGGCCTCCCGAAAGGTTCCACGGCCGCCTCAGGCTACTCGGGCTCCGCGCCCATTACTGATCAGGGGTTCGAAGGCTGGCCCCCCGAAGGGTTCACAGTCGCCTCAGACACCGAGCGAGGGATGACCAGGGGTACGTTCGATACATAACCGAGGCTCGGGCTGCGCTCCCGAGGTACCCTAGGACATTTCCGAGACCAGCGGGAGCGATCCTGTAACGAAATCCCATCGGAGGGAGGCATCGAGCCCTCGGACCCCGTCGCCAGGGGACCGGGTCCGGCAGATCACCCGCAGGTACTTTTGGGCGTGCCTCCGGGCCCCTAGCCGACCCCCAACGAACGGGGCACGGACGTCCACTCGGATTACCCGCTTGCAGCTCACCGGAGACACCATGTTCGGTGCCCATCGAGGGTAACATGGCGCTCTCCCCCCCTCCTCCTTGCGGAAAGGCGACGTAGGGGCGTATGTAAAAAAGCCGAGTCTGTCCCTGATCGCCCTCTCGCCCTGTGCGGAGGCTCGGGGGCTGCTCTCGCAAACACGGCTCCGGCCAAACCGTTGACAGCGTCAACATACCAGCCCGAGAACTTGGGTCCCGACAGTGCACCCGGGCTACGGCCAGTTCGCATGAAGGAACCGCCAGACCAGCCGAAGCATTACGCAAGGCATTAAGACCTCGAAGGAGTGAAACCACTCCTCCGAGGCCTCGGGGGCTACACCCGGCGGGTGCGCTCGCGCGCACCCACCAGAACAAAATGCAACCGAGAAAGGCTGGTCCCCTTGCAAAAAAGTGCGACGAAAGCCTCCAAGCGAGTGCTAACACTCCCTTCGAGGCTCGGGGGCTACTGTCGGGGACCATAATTAGGGGTACCCTCAAGACGCCTAATTCTCACCTGGTAACCCCCATCAGCATAAAGCTGCAGAGGCCTGATGGGTGCAATTAAGTCAGGGATCAGTCCGTACGAGCGACTCGATCACGCCTCGCCCGAGCCTAGCCTCGGGCAAGGGCAGCCGACCCTGAGGTGTTTCCGTCTCGCCCAAGGCCCCCTTTTTTACGGCAGACGCATCTCCGGCTCGCCCGAGGCCTTGCCTTCGTTAAGAAGCAACCCTGACTAAATCGTCGCGCCGACCGACCAAGTCACAGGGGCATTTAACGCAAAGGTAGCCTGGCACCTTTATCCTGACGCGCGCCCCCTGGCAGAGCCGAAGTGACCGCCGTCACTTCGCCGCTCCACTGACCGGTCTGACAGAAGGACAGCGCCGCCTGCGCCATCCCGACTGCAGTGCCACTTGACAGAGTGAGACTGACAGGCAGCCAGGTCTTGCCAAAGGCGCCATAGGAAGCTCCGCCCGACCCAGGGCTCGGACTCGGGCTAAGGCCCCGGAAGACGGCGAACTCCGCTCCGCCCGACCCAGGGCTCGGACTCGGGCTAAAGCCCCGGAAGACGGCGAACTCCGCTCCGCCCGACCCAGGGCTCAGACTCGGGCTAAGGCCCCGGAAGACGGCGAACTCTGCTCCGCCCGACCCAGGGCTCGGACTCGGGCTAAGGCCCCGGAAGACGGCGAACTCCGCTCCGCCCGACCCAGGGCTCGGACTCGGGCTAAGGCCCCGGAAGACGGCGAACTCCGCTCCACCCGACCCAGGGCTCGGACTCGGGCTAAGGCCCCGGAAGACGGCGAACTCCGCCTCGCCCGACCCCAGGGGTCGGACTCCGCCCTGGCCTCTGCCGAACGACCTCCGCCGGGCTAAGGCCCCGGAAGACGGCGAACTCCGCTCCACCCAACCCAGGGCTCGGACTCGGGCTAAGGCCCCGGAAGACGACGAACTCCGCCTCGCCCGACCCCAGGGGTCGGACTCCGCCCTGGCCTCTGCCGAACGACCTCCGCCTCGCCCGACCCAGGAGCTCGGGCTCGGCCTCGGCCATGCAGGACAGACTCAACCTCGGCTTCGGAGGAGCCTCCACGTCGCCCGACCTAGGGCACAAGTCCGCCACGTCAACAGGAAGCGCCATCATCACCCTACCCCGAGCCGACTCGGGCCGCAGAGAACAGGACCGACGTCCCATCTGGCTAGCTCCGCCAGATAGGCAATGATGGCGCCCCGCTAGACCCATGACGACGGTAGCTCTCAGCTCCCTTACGGAAGCAGGGGGACGTCAGCAAGGGCCCAACCGCTCCGACAGCTGTCCCTCCACCAGGCTCCGTTACTCCCCCGACAGCCATGACACCACACCAGCTGGGTGCCAAGTTCTCTCCGGCTGCCACATTGGCATGTACCTAGGGCGCTAGCTCTCCCCCGCTAGACACGTAGCACTCTGCTGCACCCCCATTGTACACCTGGATCCTCTCCTTACGCCTATAAAAGGAAGGACCAGGGCCTTCTTAGAGAAGGTTGGCCCCGCGGGAACGAGGGCAGGGGCAGGCGCTCTCTTGGGGCCGCTCGCTTCCCTCACCCGCGTGGACGCTTGTAACCCCCTACTGCAAGCGCACCCGACCTGGGCGCGGGACGAACACGAAGGCCGCGGGATCTCCACCTCCCTCACGACTCGGCTCTGGCCACCTCGCTTTTCCCCCCTTCGCGCTCGCCCACGCGCTCGACCCATCTGGGCTGGGGCACGCGACACACTCACTCGTCGGCTTAGGGACCCCCCGGTCTCGAAACGCCGACAATTAGTGAACAAAGCAAAGGAAGACGAAGCTAATTACAAAGCTCAGGCCGAAGTCCAGAAAACCGAAATTGAAGACCTTTGGAGACAACTAGCCGAAGCTAAAGAGAACTGCGTGCTCGCACAGGCTAATCAAGAGATCAGTGAATACTGGAAAAATAAGCTAGAGAAAAATGTTGAAGAACTTCATGAATCCAAGGAAAAGTGCTTTGAGAAATCCTTGGATTGCGGGAAGAAATTAAAAACTAGCTTCGCCAAAGTGGGCGCCTACTCTACTGAAGAAAACTTCATACGAGGCGACCCTGAAGGCATTGTTGAGTGGATAAGTGGAGAAGCCGAAGCCTTCGAAGAAATTTTGAGTGATCGCGGGGATATTTGCACGTTTTCTGGTGCACGGGGAATCTCAGCTATTCTGGAGAAGGCCGGATGTGATCACGTTAAGGCCATAGCCTAGGCCGAAGCTGCCTTCTCCATAGATGATACGAAGGATCCTTCAGCCGAAGCAACTTTAATGGGCGGGAAATTTTATTACGATGTCTGGGTGAACGGTGGCCGAGAGCTGGCCCACGAGATTATAAAAAAGAGTGAAAAGACACCCACGACGCCCGGGCAGAAGTAAAGCGAGCTAAAGAAGCTGCAGAACGCGAAAGGCGTATAGGTACCATTTCTTGATTATTTAGCTTCGGTACTTGCTTTATGGCTTCGAACTAATCTGTTTACCTATTTCAGCTGAACTATCCCCGCCACCGGAGCCGTACGATCCCCTAGCTGATCCAGAGATGAAGGAATCATTGGACATCATAAACATGGCTGAACCCATTATCGACGAAGTCGTCAACAAATTACTAAACAAAGTTGCAGAGAAAGTCCTTAGAGAGGAATAAGTTTTATTGTAATAATCATTTTGAAAAGCTTGATGTATAAAACTAATGAAGGAAGATTAGACCTCTTTTGTAATGAATCTATGTAACATTTGATGTATGTAACATTGAATCGAATATGTAAATTATTGTAATTTATTTCTTTGCGATGCATGAAATTTACACACATACCGTTTTTGAGCCTTCGGCAAAAAACACCTTCCCTTCTTTTCATGCTTCGTAAAGAAAGAGATCCCTTCTCATGACAAGGCTGATAAAACTGTATTCCCCGAAGCTTATTTCGTGCCTTAGCACATTTTCATTTTGACAAAGCATTTGCCGAAGATTGGCTTCGTATTCGATTCTTGTGTCGTTAATACAATATAATGTATGATGTCATGTTTTGCAAAATGATATGATGATATGATGCAAAATGATGAGGATGTCGAAGACACACATCCACACGCCCACACTGGAATACACAAGCTCTTCATCCCCTTAGGAACGACTTTTGAGCTTCTTCACCTTCTATTCCGGTGATATAAGTTCTGCATCCCCTTAGGAACGTCTTTTGAACTTCTTCGCCTTCTATTTCGGCGGTTTAAGTTCTGCATCCCCTTAGGAACGACTTTTGAACTTCTTTGCCTTATATTTCGGTGGTATTTGGCTCTGCATTCCCTTTGGAACGGCTTTTGAGCAGAAAACTTACACTGCGCTCCCTTATGAACGACTTTTGGTAGCTTCGTCAACTTTAGCTCTGCATTCCCTTAGGAACGACTTTTGAGCAAAAAACTTATGTTGCGCTCCCTTAGGAACGACTTTTGTAGCTTTGTTTATGTTGGCTGTGCATTCCCTTAGGAATGACTTTTGAGCTTCGTAATTCTGGTATAGGCAGAATCATTAAAATAAATTAAAACTAAGTTTTCATTGCTTATTCCTTATACAGAAAGCAAAATGGCGTAGAAAGTAAAAGTATTTTAGAAGAAGGATATTGATCAGTAGATGTGCTTTGATTCTGGTACGGTGCTGTTGACCATACGAGCTTCGGACTCCTCCCTGAAGTCACGTTGCTATTGTGGGTGTTGGCGCCCTTCTGGCGGCTAGCTTCGGGTATAAGTAGGTTGTAATGGAGGTGACGGTGGGAGATGAGGCTAGGAAGCTTATGAATGGCTTGCTGAAGCAACAGAGGCTGTAGGTTGGTTGCCCACATATTCTGGTATGTAGAGAGAGTGG
This sequence comes from Zea luxurians, assembly GCA_029449295.1. NCBI lineage: Eukaryota > Viridiplantae > Streptophyta > Magnoliopsida > Poales > Poaceae > Zea > Zea luxurians. The sequence continues at coordinate 806,782 of JAOPSE010000087.1, forward strand.
CACAAAGCAGTATGTAAGACCTGCTTCGGCTGATTCTGCCGGGCTTCTGCTTCGGCAATCTCTTTTTGCTTCTGAATGGTGATTTGACATATTCTTGTAGTGTGGCCCTTGTCTTCACCATAGAATAAGTAATAGATTTTCTTGGGCTGATCCCCATATCTTCCTCTGAAGCCCCTAGCGCCTCGGCCCCTTGAAGCTAGTGGCCTGAAGGAACTTTGCTGCTGTCCTGAAGATTGTGAACTATGCTGTGGCCTCTGAAATTGGCCTCCTTTGTCATCGTTCTGACTAGAGCTGTGGAATGATCTGACATGCCTAGGGTGGATTCTTCCTCTGAAGCCCCTAGTCATCTCAGAAAATCTATAAGCTTCCTCCCTTCTTTGGCGGAAGTCATTGTCAGCCTGGATGTACTCATCCATTTTCTGAAGCAGCTTCTCCAGAGTCTGGGGGGGTTTCCTAGCGAAGTATTGAGCCGTAGGCCCTGGCCGAAGACCTTTGATCATAGCCTCAATGACGATTTCATTGGGCACTGTAGGCGCTTGTGCTCTCAGATGTAAGAACCTTCGAACATACGCCTGAAGGTACTCCTCATGGTCTTGTGTGCACTAGAACAAGGCCTGAGCAGTGACTGGCTTCGTCTGAAACCCTTGAAAACCGGTGACCAGCATGTCCTTAAGCCTCTGCCATGACGTGATCATCCCTGGCTAGAGAGAAGAGTACCATGTCTGGGCCACACTTCGGACTGCCATGACGAAGGATTTTGCCATGACTGCGGTATTGCCCCCGTACGAAGATATAGTTGCTTCGTAGCTCATCAGGAACTGTTTCGGATCTAAGTGTCCATCATACATGGGGAGTTGAGGTAGCTTGTATGATGGGGGCCATGGGGTAGCCTGTAGTTCTGCTGATAGAGGAGAAGCATCATCAAAAGAAAATTTTCCATGATGGAAATCGTCATACCAATCATCATCATTGTAGGAATTGTCTTGACAAAGCTCTCTTTGTGGAGGTCTTCGGTCCTGGTCATCTTGAGTAAGATGACGTATTTCTTCAGGAGCTTCATCGATCTTCTTTTGCAGATCGGAAAGACGAAGCATCTTCTCTCTCTTCCTTTCGACCTGCTGATGGATAGCTTTGAGATCCCTTATCTCCTGTAAACCCTAAAAATACATTTTGAGAAAGTTGGAAATCTTTGCTCTCTTTGAGGAATTATAATTGGACTGACTCTAGTATATGATTTATCTTTCTAAATGATTAAACAAATAAAAATAATATTAGGGATAATGACTCAGATTTAATTGGACTTATAACATTTAGGTTATAATCTCAAATCTCAGAAAAATAAATAATAGGGACTTTTCCTATTTTTAATTTAACAAATGTTTCTTTCACTAATATTATCTCTAGAAGCATTTATTTGAAGAAAAAAATACTAACACCGAAAATAGTAGCGTTTATATTCATAATTGGATCATATTTGATATTTAGGAATTTGAAAAGTTCAAACCAGAAATTTAAACTTAGTTTGAATCTTGAATTTGGAAATAAACTAGAATTAAGAAAAAAACAAAAAAGAGAAGAAATACTTACCTGGGCTGAATTACCCGGGTCGGCCCACTCTTGTGGCCTTCCTCAGCCCGGCTCCTCGCGCACGCCGTAGCCACTTCACCCACCATGCGCGCCTGGCCTGTCGCTGCCGTGTGGGACCCCACTGCCAGGGCTTCCTCCTTCGCAACCTCAACGACCGGCCGAGTTCGCCGCTGCTCCAGCGCGATTTCCGCTGCCCCACGAGCAACTCGGGCCCGCTTGCAAGCCAGCCACTCCGCGCCCGCTTTTGCCTGGCTCGACCGCTGTCACGTGGGGCCATTTCATCAGGGCCTTCCTCTCCACCGCAACAGAATCGCGCGGAAGTGTCGCGCGCGCCGCAACGGCGTGGACCGGGAACTTCGCCGGGGTCAGCGCCACTAACCGCCCCACCTCGCCACTATAAGACCACCGCACCTCATTGCAGACCTGCCTATTGTCCATCTCCGCACACACCACCAAAAGCACCGTGGAGATTTTGTTAAGGGAAGGTGCCGCCGTGGGGGGGGGGGGGGTCGCCGCGAGGTATTGCTGCCATCATTCCCAATTGGTGGTGTGCGCACGGTCGCAGGGTCCCTCTGGTGTCGCCAGATCGCGTTGGGGTCGGTGCGAGGGGAGAAGAACGGTCTCGGTGGCCATGTTAGCTCGCCGCCGCCGTGACTGCGCCTCGCTCCGTGGACAAAACCTCTGCCCGTGTCAATCAAGGTGAGGATCTCCACCGAGTCTTCGTTTCCCTCTTTGCATTGCGTAGCGCTTCGAACAAAAACGGATTGCAGGCCATTGGGTCGGTAATTGCTCACCGGAGCTCAAGCCTCACCGTGGAGCCACCATGAACTCTAGTTAGCTCTGCAGACCTGACCCCTAACTTTGGTATGCCCCTTGGCATCTTCGCCTCATTAGTAGGATCGTGTGGCACCGATCGGAATAGAGATTAGTGATTGGGGGCACCGGCTCCACCAACCCCAGCGAACCCGCCACCGTGGGGAAGGCCTAGGCGCCGCCGTCCGATCACCTGGAATGTGGGAGCGTTTCTGACCGTGGGATCTCTGCGTGGGCGGTCAGGATTAGAATCAGCATACCCCTTCATCAAACGGATCCGAGCCGTAGGATCTTAATCTGATGCCCCACGTTGGGTTCGGTTCAGAGTGAATCGGGTCTAATCTGCACCGTCCATTTGCGATTGTGCGGCCCAGATTTGATCATACCCCTTCGCGGGTATGTTTTACTAAAGAACCCCTATAGTTTTACGGAATTAACCCGCCATCCCCTCGGGGTGTTTACTGAGTCTGGGGATTTATTGCACCAAGGTCCCTGGACTTTCTGGTAATGGTGCGCTCAGTCCAGATAATTAGAAAATCAAGTAAATTCATTAGGAAAATACTTTTTAGTGTAAAGATAAAGGCTAGAACTTGTTTAATTTATAGAAAATGCATACTTAGTCCAAATGAGTCCATTTAAGTTCCTATAATTTTATAATATTATTGTTTATCAAATAGTGCCACTGATTTGACATGAAACCACTTTAAAAATTTATTTCCGAATTAATCTTATATCAAATACATAAAAACTTTGGAAACTCATAATTTATTTATTTTAACTCCGATCTGATCTGTTCCAGTTGCGTTAGCTTTGTATAAATATTTACTACCAAGTAACAACATTTATTATACCATGTCTCATTCTTTTATAATTAGATCTTTATTTAACTTATGTTGGTTAGTTTTGTTAATCTGCTTATTAATGTAGTAGAAGATGATCTATGATCAATTTATGACTTAGATTAAAATTGAGTTAAGTATTTATATTATAACCTCTCATATGATTTATACTAACCAATTTATAATATAGTTTAATATTTTAATCACACAGATCTTCTATGAAATCATAACTTCTTAATCATAACTTCGATTGTAGTAGTTCTCGTTCCCACGATCTCGTAGCAACGCGTAGATCATTATTATGCAGTATGTTCTTATGTTTGGTGTGATGTTAATTTTGTCTATACCATGTATGTTTGTATTGCTACGACTAGCGTGAGGTCACGAGGATTTGAAGAATCACCCTGGTAACTGGAATCTCAAGTGCCAGGCAAGTTGTGCCCTTGATCACATTTATTACCCAATAATATTCTTTATTATCACTTATTCAATGCATAGGTTTAATTTTGATGGGACCCAATAGGTCACCCTAGTCTATTTATCATTTTCCCTTGTTTATCCCTGAATCAATTTGGGTAGTTATGCTATTGCTCTATATGGTTTTGGGATTAATATTTTATTACATCCATGTTCCAATTATTTTGTTATGTTATTTATGTTCATGATAAGATCATTATGTAATTGGAACATAGAGCGACCACCCGGGAAAACAGTGCTACCACAAGGGTTTAATGGGACGCCCTTGGCTGATTAACTAGGACAGCTAGTGGAGGTCTTCCTTACCCGAAAGGGGCAAGGGCAGTAGGGGAGTGGTCAGTGTAGGGAGGTCCTTGGGTTGACTTTGCTGCGATGGCGGTCAGGCGAGGGATTCCTGCACTGGAGCTTCCTATAAACTGTAGCGGGATTTCTGAAGCTAGTGGAACTTTGTAAAGGCCTCGTAGTGTTACCCTGCCTCGCTTCCTTGGTAGAGGTGTATGGGATTCATGACCCCTTGGCAGATGGGTAACACGGCTTGTGGGTAAAGATGTGCAACCTCTGCAAAGTGTAAAACTAGTATACTAGCCGTGCTCACGGTCATGAGCGGCTCGGACCCTCACATGATTAATTTATGGAACCTAAACTCAATTTGTCATATGTATTTGCATGGGATTATTTATTAATTTTGTTCTATTATTTATTATGGTTTGGTATTTACTTACATCTAGTAATTGCTAATAAAAGTTTGACCAACATTAAAAGCAATGCTCAGCTTCAACCTCTATTTTGTTGATCAGCCTTACACTTCACATGAACTCCCACCTTTTATGAGTTCATGTCACATTATTCCCCACAACTTGTTGAGCGATGAACATGTCTGAGCTCACCCTTGCTGTCTCACACCCCCCCACAGGAGAAGTGCAGGTGGTTCAAGTGGAGCCACACATCGAGGAGTTCGATTCGATCTAGGTGGCGTCTCCCAGTTGACTTTCTAGCGCCAAGGATGGATTTTAGATCCTGCTATATTTATCATTTATTTTGTAAGACTTCCGCTATGTAATAAGTACTCTGATTATTGTGACATTTATCTCTATACACTCTGTGATTATATATGTTGTCTTCTTTGGCGCATGTATGAGATGCACCCGGCTTTGTCCTTTAAAGCTCGGGGTGTTACAGAAGTGATATCAGAGGAATGTCGACTGTAGGACGAAACCTAGATAAAACTGGACAACCCTTATCTACTTACCTCACTCTGACTCTTTCTATACTTATCTTGATCCTGTTTCACCTTCTACTGTTCTACTCTAATTAACCTTACCTCTGCTACTCTGACTCTTTCTAAACTCATCTTAATCTTTTCACATCTAATTCCGCTTCACTCTGATTATTCTTACCTATTCACTTCTAAAGACAACAGTGGATTTCACACTTTGAAATCCCGTGCCTAAAGTGACCTTTAGGAATAGGAAACTGTTGGGGGCTTGTTCTCAAATGCTTAGAGTTAAGAACAAGGCAACACAGAAAATGTTAAATATTAAGGTCTTTCGTCCTCCACTTCATTATATCCCTTCGGGACATAAGGAACTTCGGACGAAGGTTACGAAGGACGCACCTTCGTAGACATAATAACGTAGGATGAAGCATTTACATAAATCATGAGGTATAAAATGGACATTCAAATGTTAACATAGAATCATTTTCATTTCCATTAATACGAATGAATATAAATGACAGATGTACCTTCAGTCTTGAGGAAGGCAAGAGTACAAGTGTGACGTGAAGGCAAATGACAGGTTCGCGTGAACAGTACAGAGGTACTGTTCATCTATTTATAGGCACAGGTCGCAGCCTGTGACAAATTACAATTATGCCCCTTACAAATGTTTACAACATTGACTCAGACCTATATGAATAAAAAGGTCATTCTATCTCTATGTCGGTTTAAAACGCCGAAGCTCCATGAAAAGGAACCTTCGGCCATCTCTTGGAGACGACTCCAGCCGAAGCTGCTTCTTCGTGTGAGACCTTCGGCGCACCGAAGCACGACCCCAACAGTAGCCCCTTTCGCGGTGCTAGATCGTTTTTCGTAACGAGCTTGACCCGTGAAAAAAAAAACCTCTTCAGCTTCGGGAAGCCGAAGGTCCAAAAAACACCTTCCCTGAGCTCGTTGCGGAGAAACGATCCGGCTTCCGAGCACGTGCCAGGCCCGCCTTGCAGAGTTACTGTTTGATCTTTGCGGTCCACTGCACAGCGAGTACAAGTGACCGCCCGTCTGGTGTAAAAATCTTGCCGCTTCGCCTTCTTACCTGCAGTACTATATAAACAAACGGGTAGGCGTGAAGTTACCACAGCATTCATTGCTATTTGCACTGTTTTGCTGACAAAATTTTCCACCATAGCCGAAGCTTGACTCTCAAAATCGAACGAAGGTCCGTCTCGACGCTTGCTTCGTCAGAAAGGAGAGCTTCGGAGAAAAGAAAAAAGAAAAAAGTTTCTGACTTCCCCAAACTCAGAATCACATGGCACGAGTGCGATCTACTGCCAAAGTTGCACGTGAGGGAGACGAAGCCGAAGGTTCGGACACTATGCCCATCTCCGAAGCGATGCAGCGCTCCGGTCTAGTGACTGCGGAAGAAAGGCCTGCTGCCGAAGCAAACCCGACAACAGCCGAAGAAGAAGAAGAAAACATTGATGGGACTGACTCCGAAGATGACTACCACATTGCTACGCCCAGCAAGCCCAGTCACCTGGATTTTGGGAAATCAACTGTTTCAAAAGCTGATCTTTCGAAGATGGTGAAAGCAGGTTATTTCAACGAAGATCAGAAGAAGCTACTCCGCTTCGGGGGAGAAGAAACCACCCCGAAGCCAGGGAAGGATGAGATTGTTATCTTCAAAAGCTTTTTAAAGGCTGGGCTGAGATTTCCTCTGCACAATATTATTGCAGAGATATTGAGGAGGTTTGGTATCTACTTTCATCAATTGACTCCTAACGCCATCGTTAGGCTTAATGTTTATATCTGGGCCCTTCGGAGCCAGGCCGTGGAACCGTTTGCTGACAGCTTCTGCCGAGTTCACGAATTACACTACCAAACAAAGGCCAGAAAAGATGGGCTACATGATAATTTCGGTTGCTATAATTTTGCCTACCGGAAGACAACAAAATGTCCTGTCATCAGCTACCGAAGCAAATGGCCAGCAGGCTGGAAATCTGAATGGTTTTATGTAAAAGTTGACGAAGACAGAGAAAAATTGGTACAAAGCCCTCTGGAATTAATCTTCGGAGAGACGAGGCCACGCTGCCGCATCGGCGATTTAAAGGGTCCTACCTGGGCTGCTCTGGGTGAATTTGAAATCATTTCAAAACATATTGGCACCAGGGATCTAGTTCAGGAATTTTTGGCATTCAGAGTTTTCCCTACTTTAAAAGAGTGGGAAATGCCGAAGCTGAAGGGAGAAAAGAAGAAGGGGGAGCTGGTCCGTCTGCCCTATCATTTTAAATTCAAGAAGTACTTTAAGAAACCCTGCAAAGAGTGGTTAGACACAGTTGAGACAATGTGCAATGAAATCTTGGGGAATTACTCCAAAAAAGAGGATCAATTAATGACAGCAGCCTTCGGCGCCCGACCGAAGCGAAGGCTGAACCGAGTATTCGATGCCCTGGGCTTCGAGTACCCGGACTATGAGCAGTTGAACAAGGGTGCCGAGGGCCACAAAAGAAAAAGAGTGGCCGAAATTCTGACCAAGGATGAAGAGCAACCAGCAGCAGAGAAGAAAATTCCGAAGAAAAGGAAAATATCAACTCCGAAACGGAAAATATCCGAAGAAGAGAGGACCCCCACACCGCCTTCTACCAGCGACGTGGAAGAAATTTTAAAGGTAATGACTGAACCCATGCCCACGAAGCTAAGTCCATTAGGGCTCCAACTGACGAAGCTTTTTCAAAAGGTGGACGAGCCGGATCAGACGAAGATAAGCAAATCCAAATGGCAAAGAATCATTGCGGTAACTGAAGTTATCGATAAGACACCGCCAAGAGCGTCAGCTCAGAAAACAGCAGCTGCCGAAAGCACCATAAACGTCGAAGTCGCACCTTCGGAGGTCGCGGCTACCGAAGCCGCTACAGCCGAAGATGTTAATTTAGAAACAGCCATTGAGGATATTAACAAAATTTTGAAGGACATGGCTGCGGAAGAAGCTGATGTTGCTACTGAAAAAACCATGGCCACAGTGCCTGAAAAAGGAAAAGAAATAGCCGAAGACATTTCGGACGACGAAGCCTACTCCTTTCAGAATTTAATTGGGCAAAAACTTACAAAGGACGAAATAGAAGAACTTAAAGAGTATGCCAAATCTTGCGGCTACAAGCCAGGTGCTCTCCTATTTGGAGGTGTAGATGATGAAAAGCTAGGCTGCATTCGAGACCAGACTGGAGCTAGGGTAATCGGTACTCTATCAAAGAGTATCGGTTTTCCGAAGCTAGAGTCAGACATCAGCCGCTACCGACGACAACATATCGTCGGCAGCTTATTTTATTCTAACTTCAAGGTAAACAACCTTTTCTCTGGTTTTCATTGCTGTTAACAATGAAAATATTACTAACATAAGTTGTTTCTGTACAGAGCATGCTACTGAGCAAAGCTCTGAAGATGCAGCAAGACTTGGAGGACAAAAAGCACGAAGCTATAATTGAAAACTTAGAAAGCAAAATAAAAGAGCAATCTGCTATCATTGAAAAGAAAGACTTCGAGCTCCAATCGGCCGAAGGCTTACTGGCTGAGACTGAGGCTAAATTATCAGAGTTGAATTCGAAGCTTATCAATCAATCAAAACAATTCGAACAGGAGAAGCTAGAACTGAATTCGAAGCTTAAAGCCGAAGTCCAGACCAGCTCAGAGTTGAAAAAAACATTAACAAGCCTTCAAGACAAATGCTTGAACTTTGGCAATAGTTGCATTGGACGATTGAAGAAGATATTTTACTCTGTTGGAGCCAGCAGCGGGAAATTTAACCCTTCGGCGGAAAATTTACCCCAGGCCTTCGATCATATTGAAGCTGAAATCGAAGAGCTTGACGAAGTTATAGCCGGGCACGGCGACTTCTGTGCCTGGGTAGCTTCTCGGGGTACTGCTGCTGCATTTCTGAAGGCCGGCTGCGAACACGGAAAAATTGTCAACAGGCCCAACTTCACCTTATCTCCATCAATCCTGGATGATATGCCTGACCTCGCCCGAAGTATCTCCAATAGATTTATAAAAATGATATGGACAAAAGGCGGGCGGGAGAAAGCTGGAGACGAAGCACGAAGTCATCTTGAACCAGTAAGAAATGATACTTCGGACTTACCTTTTCCTTTGCTCTTGATTTTTACTCATAATTTCTTAATTTATGTAGGATGACGAAGGTGAAGATGATGCCTAAGTTATGTCACCGAAGCTGTTGCCGAAGCTGTCGCCGAAGCTGAAACTTAATGAAGATCAGTAGAAGTGTACTGTAGAAAAACTCAGGATATTTTTGTAACAATTCTTGTAAATACAATTAGACTGTTCTCAAGGAACTTTGTACATACCTTGTAATATATTCTTACCCTTCGATTGAGGCGCTTTGATGTGGACGAAATCAGTATTTTGAGCCGAAGGCGAAAAAAACACCTTCCCTTCTTTTCGTACACAACGAAGCATAAAAACAATTCTTCTTTTTGCCGAGCAACAAAACTTTTCTCTTTTGTACACAACATAGCATAACAAATCATAAAAACGCACTTCTCCGAAGCTTTTCTTTTACATAACGAATCATAAAAAACCTCTTCTCCGAAGCTTTTTGCCGAAGCAGCCACTTGGGAACACAAATGCTATGAATGAATGCTTATGCATGCAAATGTTATGATGTAATGTAATGCACGAATGAATGTCCGAAGCATACGTCCGAAGCCACATTGTCAGCCATTACTTAGAAACAACCACACATTAGCTCTGCATTCCCTTAGGAACGACTTTGGAGCCTCTTCGCCTTTTACTTAGGCAGTATCAGCGTTGACTTTTCGCTGTAAGCTCTGCATCCCCTTAGGGACGACTTTGGAGCTTCTTCGTCTTTTACTTAGACGGTATAAGCTCTGCATTCCCTTGGGAACGTCTTTGGAGCTTCTTCGCCTTTTACTTTCGGCGGAATCAGCGTTGACTTTTCGCTGTAAGCTCTGCATCCCCTTAGGGACGTCTTCGGAGCTTTTTTCTCTTTTTCAGTTTCGGCACTCGATGGTGCGCTCTCTGCTTTTACATTTACATCTTTTGGGGGATTTTGCTCTTATAAAACTAAAAAGGAAAATTACATATGATGGCCCCATTAAAAACCTTTCTCCCCCTTTAGAAAGGAAAAGGGTGCCATAAAAAAGAAAAGAAAAGATAAAATTACATCAAGTTATACATAGAACCGCCGAAGCTCATCGGCATTCCAAGATCTTGGAATTTCATTGCCATCCATGTCCTTCAGTCTGTACGAACCAGGCCTTGACGAAGATGCTACTAAGAAAGGCCCTTCCCATTTCAGTTGCAACTTGCCCACTGTATCCGGGTTGGCCACTCTCCGAAGCACCAAATGTCCTGGCTCAATATTTTTTAGCCGGACTTTTCTATCTCGCCATTTGATTGTTTCAGCCTGGTATTTGTTGATATTTTCCACGGCCTGAAGCCTGATCCCTTCTAAGGCATCTTTTTCCACAAGACAAGTATCTTCGGCACCTGATTCTGCCGAAGCTACCACTCTTATTGATCCAGCTTTAGCTTCTTCTGGAGTTATTGCTTCGTCACCAAATAATAACTTGAATGGGGTAAAGCCTGTAGACCTTGATGTTGCTGTATTGTGGCTCCACACCACTTTGGTCAACTGATCTGGCCATTTTCCCCTTGGTTGATTAAAAATTAGCTTCATTATTCCTGTCATTATGATGCCGTTGGCCCTTTCAACAAGCCCATTCGACTCCGGATGCCTGACTGATGCAAAGTGGATCTTCGTGCCAATTTGATCACAGAAATTTCTGAAATCTTCGGAGTCGAACTGTGTTCCATTATCTACAGTGATAGCCTTCGGCACTCCGAAGCGACAGACAATACTCTGCCAGAAAAATTTTGGACAGTGGCCGAAGTTATTGTGGCTAATGGCTTCGCCTCAATCCACTTGGAAAAATACTCCACAGCTACTATAACATATTTTAGGTTCCCTTGGGCCGGTGGCAATGGACCCAACAAGTCAAGGCCCCACCTTTGCAATGGCCAGATGGGTTGTATCAGCTGTGTTAATGACGAAGGTTGTTTTTGATCTCTTGCACATTTTTGACAACCTTCGCACTTTTGGACTAACTCCGCTACATCCGAAGCTGCCTTCGGCCAATAAAATCCTTGGCGGAACACTTTTCCAAGTAACGGCCTGGATCCAATGTGGGATCCGCACAGGCCTGCATGTATCTCCTTCATCAACTCTATACCTTCGGCCCTAGACAAGCACTTGAGCAGCGGGGCACAAACTCCATGCTTGTATAACTCCCCTTCTATCATGACATAGGGACGAGCTCTTGCCTCTATCCTCTTATTATAAGCTTCGTCATCTGATAGAAAGTTTCCCTGAAGGTAAGAGATTATTTCTGTTCTCCAATCTTCACTGTAGACAGGAGAAATGTTAAGGACTGCTCTTTCAAGTAGCTCCACTGAAGGTGCCTTTATTGTTTCGAAGAACACGTCCGAAGGTAGCGGCAGCCCCTGTGCTGCAGACTTGGCTAATAAATCAGCATGCTCATTTTGTCCTCGAGGGATATTCTTAACAGAAAATCCTTCGAAGGAAGCTTCGATCCTTCGGACCGTGTCTAGGTATTTTTCAAGCTTCGGGTCCTTAGCCTTGCAACTTTTATCAATATGACCCGAAACAACCTGGGAATCAGTTTTAAGAATTGCCCTTCTGATCCCCATTGCCTTTAGTTTCCGAAGACCCAGGAGCAAAGCTTCGTACTCAGCGATATTATTTGTGCAGCTGAAGTCAAGTCTTGCTGCATAGCAAGTTTTAACCTTGGACGGAGAGACCAACACAGCAGCTGCACCTGCTCCGAAGGTTCCCCAAGAGCCATCACAAAACACTGTCCATGCTTCGGCATCTTTATTCGCTTCTTCGTCCTGAGCCCCTGGCGTCCAGTCGGCAATGAAATCTGCCAATGCTTGAGACTGAATTGAGGATCTATGCACATAATCAATGTAAAATTCATTAAGTTCCGCAGCCCATTTTCCAATACGCCCGGTAGCTTCTCTATTCCTCATGATGTCCTTCAACGGCTGCGAAGAAGGAACAATAATGTTGAATGCCTGAAAGTAATGCCGAAGCTTCCTGGATGCCATTAAAACGGCATACAACACCTTCTCCAGCTCTGTATAATTTTTCTTTGAGACACTGAGGACCTCAGACACAAAATATACTGGGACCTGCTTCTTGGCTTGTCCATCAAACTTTTCCTGAACAAGTGCCGCACTTACCGCTGAGTGCGAAGCTGCCACATACAACAGCAGAGGAGCCCCTGGCGTTGGTGGAGTTAATGTTGTGAGATCTATTAAATATTGCTTCAGCTCTTCGAAGGCTTTTTGTTGACTTGGGCCCCATTGAAAGACTTCAGCTGACTTCAGCACCTCGAAGAATGGTAAGTTTCTTTCTGCTGATCTGGATATAAATCTGTTGAGAGATGCCAGCCTTCCTGTCAATCTTTGGGCCCCCTTTCTTGTGGTTGGTGGCTCCATTCGAAGTATAGCTTCGATTTTATTTGGGTTAGCTTCGATTCCCTTCGTTGAAACCAGACATCCAAGAAATTTGCCCTTCTTCACTCCGAAGACACATTTTTCTGGATTCAGCTTCAGACCAGCCTGTCTGAAGCTGGCGAAGGTCTCCTGCAAATCAGCAATATGATTTTCTTGCTTCGTGCTCTTTACGATAATGTCATCAACATAGGTCAACACATTTCTGCCTATCTGAGATTGGAGAACCTTCGCAGTCATTCTGCTGAAACTCCCTCCAGCATTCTTGAGCCCCTCAGGCATCCGAAGATAGCAATATGTACCACTTGGAGTTATGAAGCTAGTCTTCGGCTCATCTTCCTTCTTCATCCAGATTTGATGATAGCCTGAGTAGCAGTCCAGGAGACTCATGAGCTCCGAAGAAGCTGCTGCATCAACTAAAGAATCTATCCTTGGCAGCGGAAATTCATCCTTCGGACAAGCCTTGTTGAGATCTGTGAAATCAATACACATTCTCCACTTGCCATTGGCCTTCTTCACCATAACAGTGTTAGCTAGCCACTCTGGGTACTTCACTTCTCTGATAACTCCTGCACTGAGGAGTCTTTTTACTTCATTTCGAGCCCCTTCGGCCTTATCATCAGACATTTTCCGAAGCCTCTGCTTTCGGGGTCTGAAGGATGGATCAACATTAAGCGAATGTTCAATAACATCCCGATTTACTCCACAGAGATCATTAGCTGACCATGCAAAGACATCTTTGTTGCTGAATAAAAACCTTATCAAGGTTTTCTCCTGGTCTTCAGATAATTGCGAGCCCAACAACACCTTCTGCTCTGCTACATCTTCACACAATAACATGGGCTTCGGCTGATCTGCTGAAGCTGCCTTCTCCCTCCTGAATTTATACTGTTCACAAGCTTCAGCTCCATCTATGTTATGGATTGCCTTGGAGTCAGTCCAGCTTCCTTTGGCCCTTCTAGCAGCTTCCTGACTTCCATGAATAGCAATAGGTCCTTGGTTCGAAGGTATCTTCATGCAGAGATAAGCTGGGTGAAGAATTGCTTCGAAGGCATTAAGAGTGCCACGGCCGATGATAGCATTGTAAGGATACTCCATGTCAACAATATCAAACACAATTTGCTCAGTCCTTGTGTTGTTGACAAATCCGAAGGTTACCGGCATGGTAATCTTCCCAAGTGCCACAATCTGCCGCCCTCCGAAGCCACAAAGAGGGTGCGTAGCATCATGAATCTTGTCTTCGGGCTCCTGCATTTGTCTGAAGGCTTTAGCAAATATAATGTCAGCTGCACTGCCTGTATCAACTAGGACATTGTGGACCAGAAATCCTTTGATCACGCAAGAAATAACCATAGCATCATTGTGAGGATAATCCTTAAGCTGAAGGTCTTCCTGAGAGAAGGTAATTGGAATATGAGACCATTTTGACTTGATGAAAGGTCCCTGCACTCCAACATGCTGCACCCTTCTCTGAGCCTCCTTCTTCTGCTTCTTGTTAGCCGGCTCTGAGCAAGAACCGCCTGTTATCGGGAGCACCAGCTTCGAAGCCGAAGCATCTCCAGCTTGGTTGTTGAACGAAGCCATCAGCTCAGAAAAGTGGAAGTGAGTTCACCGGAGGTGGGCGCCAATGTTGGGGGCTTGTTCTCAAATGCTTAGAGTTAAGAACAAGGCAACACAGAAAATGTTAAATATTAAGGTCTTTCGTCCTCCACTTCATTATATCCCTTCGGGACATAAGGAACTTCGGACGAAGGTTACGAAGGACGCACCTTCGTAGACATAATAACGTAGGATGAAGCATTTACATAAATCATGAGGTATAAAATGGACATTCAAATGTTAACATAGAATCATTTTCATTTCCATTAATACGAATGAATATAAATGACAGATGTACCTTCAGTCTTGAGGAAGGCAAGAGTACAAGTGTGACGTGAAGGCAAATGACAGGTTCGCGTGAACAGTACAGAGGTACTGTTCATCTATTTAAAGGCACAGGTCGCAGCCTGTGACAAATTACAATTATGCCCCTTACAAATGTTTACAACATTGACTCAGACCTATATGAATAAAAAGGTCATTCTATCTCTATGTCGGTTTAAAACGCCGAAGCTCCATGAAAAGGAACCTTCGGCCATCTCTTGGAGACGACTCCAGCCGAAGCTGCTTCTTCGTGTGAGACCTTCGGCGCACCGAAGCACGACCCCAACAGAAACCTACTCTTAGGAACAAAAACAAAACTATTTTCATAGGTATCTATACGCTTGAGTGTTTGTTCTTATGATATATGTCTGATTTGGATCTTTGATTGAGTGTGATTAGTTGTGGAGTAATATCCACAATTACATCTACCTATACGTATAGGCATAAATATAAATGAGTAAAATTCATGATATAACTAAACAACTTAGATTATCCTCCATTAAAGTGTATCTATTTTAAATGGATCCTTCTTACCTAAAAAAAATTCTTTCTTACCTCAATGGATCCCTCTTCTCTTAAAAGACTCCCTCTTATCTTAATAGATCCATCTTATCTTACAAGATTCTCTCTTATCTTAATAGATTCATCCTATCTTAAAAGATACTCTCTTGCCTTAATAAATTCATCTTATCTTGAAAAGATTTTGTCATCTTAATAGATCTAATTTACCTCAAAAGATTCTACCTTATCCTTATGAATTCATCCTGCCCTAATTAGCATATTTATCCCAGTCTAGAAAATCAACCATGATCTAATCCAAAGTAATTAGATATTGTCTAGACTAATCTGGTGATACCAATCTAGATCCCATCTAATCTAATATGATCCAATCTAAAGTGAGTTATTTAATAGATTAGTTAGTACTAGTGAAATGGATTAGACCTCACTCCTATAAAAATGATTTAAGCTAAATTGGTGCCCTAGATTAACTTGACCATATACAACTATCTGATCATATGCAACTACCTTACCCATCCGATAGTTGCATAATCCCTCTGTTAACCTAACAGAGCTTCTGACCTACCTACACCATATACCCCATCCTATCTCAAAAGATTCTAACATATCCTAACAAGATATATCCTATCCTGATAAATCTATCTAACTTAAACTAGTCTAATCTAGATCATATCTAGTTTAATATGGTCTAATCTAGTGTGAGTTACTTAATGCTGGTAGAAAGGATAAGGCCATACTCCTAATTCACTTCAGTCTAATTTGGAGACTTATATCAACTTGGCCATACACAACAACTTGACCTATATAACAAGTTACATAACTTACCCAACCAATAGAGTCTTAATGGATTGCATAATCTATCAACCACCACCTGACATCAAACCAGATTTTGACCTACATCATGTAGTCTATCTCACCCATATCTATATAATCATGACAAAATGCTATCCTACCTTTGGATATTCACCTTATACGACTAGTTACCCCAATCCGGACATAAAACAAAGATTAAGCCCTGCTAAAAAAATCTTCAGATTGTAACCAGTTATTGGCCTATACGTCTGCCTGCCAAATAATTTTCCTTGCAAAATTATATTACCATATGATTCTAACTTCGGTGGTAAATACCAGGAAGGAAAGATTATCAGACAACAGCAAGCAGAAATGAATCCTCCAAATCCTCCATCTGTCGAAATCGATCAAGTGGTTGCTGCCCAAAGGCTGGTAATACAACAATTGACAGACATGGTGATCGAAATGCAAAATAAGATAAGACAAGAATGTGAGGAAATACGTCAGGTCCGTTTGGAGATACGTCAAGAAATATGGCAATCACGGTTGGAAAGACAACGACAACAACAACCACCTCCACCACCACCACCAGCTCCACCAAGCTACATAAACATATATATAAATTACTATTATTTGTAAGATCTAAATGTTACTTTTGTTAGTAATTGGTATGATACCATTTCAGGAGGAATATTAAGGTCTAATTGACCCCATGTGTTGCTAATGAATTATGCATCATGCTGAGATTTTGTTTGTGCGTGTGTTTTGAGGTAACATGGTTATATACCCTTTCCTTACAAATCTCGAGGACAAGATTTCTGTTAAGGGGGGTAGGACTTGTAAACCCTAAAAATACATTTTGAGAAAGTTGGAAATCTTTGCTCTCTTTGAGGAATTATAATTGGACTGACTCTAGTATATGATTTATCCTTCTAAATAATTAAACAAATAAAAATAATATTAGGGTTAATGACTCAGATTTAATTGGACTTATAACATTTAGGTTATAATCTCAAATCTCAGAAAAATAAATAATAGGGAGTTTTCCTATTTTTAATTTAACAAATGTTTCTTTCACTAATATTATCTCTAGAAGCATTTATTTGAAGAAAAAAAATACTAATACTGAAAATAGTAGCGTTTATATTCATAATTGGATCATATTTGATATTTAGGAATTTGAAAAGTTCAAACCAGAAATTTAAACTTAGTTTGAATCTTGAATTTGGAAATAAACAAGAATTAAGAAAAAAACAAAAAAGAGAAGAAATACTTACCTGGGCTTAATTACCTGGGTCGGCCCACTCTTGTGGCCTTCCTCAGCCTGGCTCCTCGCGCACGCCGTAGCCACTTCACCCACCATGCACGCCTGGCCTATCGCTGCCGTGTGGGAGCCCTCTGCCAGGGCTTCCTCCTTCGCAACCTCAACGACCGGCCGAGTTCGCCGCTGCTCCAGCGCGATTTCCGCTGCCCCACGAGCAACTCGGGCCCGCTTGCAAGCCAGCCACTCCGCGCCCGCTTTTGCCTGGCTCGGCCGCTGTCGCGTGGGGCCATTTCGTCAGGGCCTTCCTCTCCACCGCAACAGAATCGCGAGGAAGTGCCGCGTGCGTCGCGACTGCGTGGACCGGGAACTTCACCGGGGTCAATGCCACTAACCGCCCCACCTCGCCACTATAAGACCGCCGCACCTCATTGCAGACCTGCCCGTTGTCCATCTCCGCACACACCACCAAAAGCACCGTGGAGATTTTGTTAAGGGAAGGTGCCGCCGTGGGGGGTCGCCGCGAGGTACTGCTGCCATCATTCCCGATTGGTGGTGTGCGCACGGTCGCGGGGTCCCTCTGGTGTCGCCAGATCGCGTTGGGGTCGGTGCGAGGGGAGAAGAACGGTCTCGGTGGCCGTATTAGCTCGCCGCTGCCGCGACTGCGCCTCGCTCCGTGGACAAAACCTCTGCCCGTGTCAATCAAGGTGAGGATCTTCGCCGAGTCTTCGTTTCCCTCTGTGCAATGCGTAGCGCTTCGAACAAAAACGGATTGTAGGCCATTGGGTCAGTAATTGCTCACCGGAGCTCAAGCCTCACCGTGGAGCCGCCATGAACTCTAGTTAGCTCTGCAGACCTGACCCCTAACTTTGGTATGCCCCTTGGCATCTTCGCCTCATTCGTAGGATCGTGTGGCACCGATCAGAATAGAGATTAGTGATTGGGGGTGCCGGCTCCACCAACCCCGGCGAACCCACCACCGTGGGGAAGGCCTAGGCGCCGCCGTCCGGTCACCTGGAATGTGGGAGCGTTTCTGACCGCGGGATCTCTGCGTGGGCGGTCAGGATTAGAATCAGCATACCCCTTCATCAAACGGATCCGAGCCGTAGGATCTTAATCTGATGCCCCACGTTGGGTACCGGTTCAGAGTGAATCGGGTCTAATCGGCACCGTCCATTTGCGATTGTGTGGCCCAGATTTGATCATACCCCTTCGCGGGTATGTTTTACTAAAGAACCCCTATAGTTTTACGGAATTAACCCGCCATCCCCTCGGGGTGTTTACTGAGTCTGGGGATTTATTGCACCAAGGTCCCTGGACTTTCTGGTAATGGTGCGCTCAGTCCAGATAATTAGAAAATCAAGTAAATTCATTAGGAAAATACTTTTTAGTGTAAAGATAAAGGCTAGAACTTGTTTAATTTATAGAAAATGCATACTTAGTCCAAATGAGTCCATTTAAGTTTCTATAATTTTATAATATTATTGTTTATCAAATAGTGCCACTGATTTGACATGAAACCACTTTAAAAATTTATTTCCTAATTAATCTTATATCAAATACATAAAAACTTTGGAAACTCATAATTTATTTATTTTAACTCCGATCTGATCCGTTCCAGTTGCGTTAGCTTTGTATAAATATTTACTACCTAGTAACAACATTTATTATACCATGTCTCATTCTTTTATAATTAGATCTTTATTTAACTTATGTTGGTTAGTTTTGTTAATCTGCTTATTAATGTAGTAGAAGATGATCTATAATCAATTTATGACTTAGATTAAAATTGAGTTAAGTATTTATATTATAACCTCTCATATGATTTATACTAACCAATTTATAATATAGTTTAATATTTTAATCACGCAGATCTTCTATGAAATCATAACTTCTTAATCATAACTTCGATTGTAGTAGTTCTCGTTCCCACGATCTCGTAGCAACGCGTAGATCATTATTATGCAGTATGTTCTTATGTTTGGTGTGATATTAATTTTGTCTATACCATGTATGTTTGTATTGCTACGACTAGCGTGAGGTCACGAGGATTTGAAGAATCACCCTGGTAACTGGAATCTCAAGTGCCAGGCAAGTTGTGCCCTTGATCACATTTATTACCCAATAATATTCTTTATTATCACTTATTCAATGCATAGGTTTAATTTTGATGGGACCCAATAGGTCACCCTAGTCTGTTTATCATTTTCCCTTGTTTATCCCTGAATCAATTTGGGTAGTTATGCTATTGCTCTATATGGTTTTGGGATTAATATTTTATTACATCCATGTTCCAATTATTTTATTATGTTATTTATGTTCATGATAAGATCATTATGTTAATTGGAACATGGAGCGACCACCCGGGAAAACAGTGCTACCACAAGGGTTTAATGGGACGCCCTTGGCTGATTAACTAGGACAGCTAGTGGAGGTCTTCCTTACCCGAAAGGGGCAAGGGCAGTAGGGGAGTGGTCAGTGTAGTGTAACACCCCTGGTGTTACTATAACTAAAACCTGAGCATGGCATCATGAGCATGGGCATTGCATATGTTTGACACACCTAGAGTGCATTCACTAGGCAAAAATTTCAAACAAGTTGTATTGTTTTAAAGTTTTACAAATAGGACCCTGGTTAAAGAACTTAACCCTAACTAGTGGTTAAAAGGGGTAAAGCTTAACCCAAGTTGAGAAAAACTTTAGGGCTTGTGAGAAAAGTCATACAATATCCCCAAACACTAAGTTGAATCACATTTATACCCCTGGGATATCAAAGATCTCAAATAGAACCCTGGAAAACCCAAAGTCCAAACCCTAGGGACCTATGTGCAAAATTGATGCACAATTGGACTAAAGTGTAAAAACTAGTATGTTTTAAACCATAAAGTCATTTGGTCCACATTTGAGGAGATTTACAAGCAAAACCCTTGGTTTTGGACTTATTTGCAAAATGGACCCTATTGAGTTCTAAACTAAGTCTGAAATTTCTAAGTTTTGGCCCAACTTTGGGGCTTTGTAACTTTCAAAGCATAGAGTTTTTGCCCTAGGTCACCACATCAAAATTGTAGCCCAATTATAGGAGAACAACTTTGCTAAAGGGTGCAAGCATAGTTGTTATGAGAAATTGAGAGAAAAACCCAATTAAAGTTGGACTGTCAGACTGCCTGAAATCTGAATTTTCAGAAACAGTGTGTTAGGATGAACTTTGAGCTCGATTTCGAATGGGATTCAGTGACTATTTGATAGTAAGTTCCATGGCAAAGTTGAAGATGGACTATAGGTCTATAAACTTGATGCAGAGAATTGAATCAGTTACCACAACAAATTTGGAGAAAATTCAAGTTAAACTTCGACTGTCAGGCTGTCTGATGAAGGATGGCCATGGTACAGTGCATTATGGATCAGGATCAGCCCCGCCGGCGATAAGAACGCCACCGCGGCGTGGCTGGTCGTCGGCGGCCACGGTAAAAAGTTTTTGGCGACGTGGCGTTAAACGGCGAGGTGGCAGGCTCCGGTTAATCGGCGGCCACCGTGCCCTCACCGGAATCCGCCGCGCGATAACCTTGCCAGCGCATCCGAAATTCATGAACTCTATCTTAATCCGGTCATCGACCTATAAATAGCGCTCGGATCTTGCTTGTTCACTACATCCCGCACCCTTGTGGCTGAGCAATCGACTCAATTCCACCTGAGCACTCACATAGCCCCAATTTCCCCCTCTTCTGTTCTTAGCTCCGCCGAGAAGAAACACTCGTGGCCAGTGATCCTCGGGTCAGTAACTGTCCAATTTCCCCCTGTTTTAGTTAGTCTTTGATCTCTTATTGCTCCTGGATGTGGCAATTTGGTATTTGGCCGAAGTCCATCACCGGAACGCAACCGTGTTCTGTTAAACGCCGCCGTAACCCCCCCCCCCACCGTCGACCCGTTCTTCGGGACTTGTTCTACCTAAATCAAAGAATGTCCGTAGACCCTAGTGCACCCATGAACCTTTTCCCAGCCTTAATTCGGTTGTCCTCGCCGTCGTTTGCTCGGAATGCGTTCATCCTCTTACCCATCCGCTCGGTCACCGTGGACCGATCGATTCGAAGTCCCAACCGTAAAATTGATTGAGGGGAAATGATCCGTAGGAGTTCAATTGTGTTCCTGTCGCTTGGGAACTTCAGCCGTCATGTCATCCGGCTGATCTCGCTCGCCGGAGCTCGGCCTCCTGTGCGGAGCACCGTCGGGGACTCGGTGTGGTGAAAGAATAGAACGCGAAGAGTATTTCTGCAATGTGTCAGCGACTTAGTACAATAGTTAATGAACCTGCTTGGGTTTAGCTGAAAGGACGAGGTCCTCGGTGCAAAACTACCGCGGGCGCGCGCGCGTGGGCATGCTTCTGCTGATAGTGGGCCGACCTGGGCTGGTTTCGGCCCGTTACTGTTAAAGTTTTTCCTTTTTCTTTTTCCACAGAACTTTAGAAACCTGTTAAAAATTATAGAAAAATGGTAAAATTATGAGACCAATTTTCCTAGGCTTGTTATTTTCCATAGTATTTAATAAAAATAGTGTTATGATTTTTAGTTTGAACAGGGAATTTTAGGGTATTTAAAATAGCCTAAACTATTGATTCTGGATTTTTAGAGAATAAATAATAAGTCCAAAATTCCCCAAACTTTTTATGTGAGCTTTTCACATTATTTAGAAGCCATGGGTAGAGTTTGGTTTGATTTGAACCTTGTTTGATCACTAAACCCAAAACCACCCCCCTGCTCCATGAACTCCTTTACTGACTCCGGAAACCCTAGGTTCTCGGAGTACCGTGAAGGAAAGTTGTACTCAAGACATAAATAATAAGTTTATGTTACCTTTGCATCCTCATGAGCATTCCATGACATCCATCCTTATGTATGTATATGGTTATATTAGAGCAAGAAGAAGAAGAAGAAGAAGCTTTTGAAGAAGGGATACCACCCACCTCTGATCCTCAGGCAGACAACTGCTTCTATTTTGATATCTGTGGATCCGAGCAGGACACCTCTGATAACAAAGGCAAGCCCCGGTGCATTTGCCACCTCCCTTGATGTCTTTAAAATCTTTCTCACTTACTTGCTGCATTAGGTGATAGGAGTTGATTGATTAAACAATTCCTGCATTGCCTTCCTTGATTTTGATTATCCTCCTTGAAATCCTGTTTTTACAAAAAGGTTTTACTTTGCTTAGTATTGCTTTAGAAAAACAAAAGGATTTGTTTTACAAAAGATGTTTGGCAAAGTGGGAGGGATGTTTTCAAAAACAAAATTTGATGGTGGATCCATCAAGGCCTTGATGGGTCCAACATCGGAAAAGATGTACCTCTGTCAGGTACCAAGTTTTTGGGTTGAAATGATTAAGCTGAGACCGGGCGGGTGACTTGCACGAGAAGAGAGTCTCGGTGTAGTGTCTCCGTCTGAGTCGATTAAGGACCTTGTCGATGTAGGCCTGCTGACCGAGGACCCTTTAACTGGTCACATGCCTCGTCATGGGTAAGCCTTGCCTCGGGTAGACTAAGGCCGGAATAAGATAACACGAAATGGGAGTGGAGCGGTGGCGAGAGTAGCGTGTACCCTCCGTGGCAAGAGGCTGGACGGTGGTGTATCTGTGCTCTCGGTTTGCGTGAACCTGATCCGGTCTTAAGAACCCCGGTGGCGGGTTGACATATGCAAGGGTTAAGTGCTACATATGTCGTGTGATTGGAGATCCTCAGCTGAGTATAATCGATTCGGATCGCCGTACCTCCGCGGTTATGGAGACTTGGCCACTGACTTACACGTAGCATTCCACTAAAGATGATGGGTTTTTGGTTAAGAAATTGGCTAGTGCAGGACCAGTGATTGAACTAGGGTAGAAAGAACTCTAGTGCAGGTAATTTTACCTAACTTGACAAATAAAATTGGATTTTTAAGGATCCACTTTAGTAAGCATTTCTGCAAAACAGAGTCTTGACTATTGAGAAGCCTTACCTTGACTCCCATATATCCAGCATACCCTTGAGAGTCTTTTCCTTAGTCGGGTAAGACTTGCTGAGTAATTCCATACTCAGGGTTTATCCCTTTGTTGTTTTTAGGTGGGGAAGTAGCAGACTTTTGCTGCTTCTGTGCTAAGGTGGTTCCCAAAGATGAAACCCAAGACTGAAGTGCGGGAGGACTCGGTCCTCCATCTTAGATCTTTTGTTATAGTCCTTCGGGAGAAGTTGTGTCTCCCCGGTTTGTATAATTATTACTGTTATGCACTCACTTTTTGAACTGGTCTGTAATAACTTAACTTGAGCTTACTTTGGAAACAAATGTAAGTTTATGTAAATCGCTTCCGCATTTCTTTATCTCCGATGGTCTGTTATGTCTGCAAGACGGGTGAAACGTTCCTGGTGAGGTAAGGAAAGATACCGAGCTTGTCAAGTAACTTAGGAACATCTACAGGGTGTCTGATGTCTGTTAGACAAGGACAACTGTAGGTGGGCCTGATTACTTGGGAGGTTCCGTCACAGCTGGTATCGGAGCGTAGCCCTTCTTTGCAGATATTCCGGGACATCTTCAAAAAGATTTTCAAAAGTCTTATCTAAAGATTCTTTTCTCTTCTTACCTAAGTACTCTGAAGAGTTTATCTTAAAGACCAGATAGGAAGAGTGCAATGTATAGAAGGTTGAATCAACCAAGGTTGATTCTGTACTTACTCATGCATCATGCTAAGAATTATACTAATAAATTTCCCCTTTAGAAAATGCCGCCGCGCACAAGAAAGACCGCGCGTAAGTCGACTGGACCACTTGGAGTGCCTCGACATCAACTTGCTCCGCGAGATGTAGATAGTAGTAGCGGGAGCAATGATCCTATAGGGGATCTAGAAGCAGAAGTAAGCAGGCTCCAATTGGAACTCCGTCGCAGGACAGCTATATGGATTGGAGATGGTGACCGTATAAATGAGTTACGAAGAGACGTTCGCCATCTACAAGACCAGCTGGCCGATCGGGATTTGGCACTCAATTGGGCTGTTCAATCTCGTTCATTGGCATGGGCCAAGGAGGCAAGGGCTCAGGCCCGAGTTAGAGAACTCAGCTCAGCTGTGGACGACCTGCAGGTGTACTGCAATACATTACATGAAGAAGTCCATGTGCTCTACTCGCAACTACACCCTAGTGAGCCTACACCCCCTTCTGAGGCGGAAGCCGGACCTTCTCACGTCGCGGGACGCGCGTTGGGTGGGGAATTAGACTTGTATGAACCCCCTACTTCTTTGAGGTTGGTTGACGTCTGGACTCCCACACCTGATGATGAAGCCGCCAAAAGCGATGGAAAACAGGACTAGTGGTGTAGTAAGAGTAGAGTAGTGTATTGTAGGGTGTACGGTTATATTAGAATAGTATTGTAGGGTGTACGGTTGTATAATAGGTTAAACTTTTGTAAAATGGGTAATGTATCCTGTTGTGTAATGTCGAGTCTGTACCATTACTTTTTACAGTAATGTAAAACGGAAGGTTTTCTTTGGCACATTATGTTTATTCAAATGCTTTTGCCTCAGATGCCGACCCGGACTCGTGGACAGGATGCAGCTGGAACATCCGGGGGTCGGGATGCTACCCCGAATCCACCTCCCGTTCCACCCACGCTTGCCGAGGCAATCGCTGCCTTGGTAAATGCTACAGCCGACAATACCCGCTTCCTGAGGGAGATGGCGGGTCAGCAACAGCTTCAGCAACAAGCAGGAAGAGGATTTCAACAGGGTCCCCGTGAGACCACTTATCTGGATTTCTCTGAGACTCGTCCGCCTCTCTTCGTCAAAGCAGAAGATCCGCTCGAGGCCGACGAATGGATACGGGTCATAGAACAGAAATTTGGCCTTCTTCGCTGCTCAGAAACCCAGAAGCCGTTGTTTGCGGCTCAGCAACTCCGAGGCCCTGCCAGCACTTGGTGGGGGAATTTTGTGGCCATCCAACCGGACAACCATCAAATTACATGGAATGAGTTTAAAGCAGCATTCCGCGAGCATTATATTCCTGAGGGAGTGCTGCACATGAAGCAAGAAGAGTTCATGAAGTTGAAACAAGGGGGAGATACTGTGAACCAGTACCTCAACAAGTTCAATCACCTGTCCCAGTACGCAATTGATCAGGTGAATACAGATTTGAAAAAGAAGAATTGTTTTATGAGAGGTCTGAACGACCGGATGCAGCGAAAAATGGCTGCATGTATTGATCTTACTTATGGAAAGGCTGTCAGCACAGCCTTATCTGTGGAGGCCAAATATGCAAATTCTGGGAAAAGTAAGGGATTCAGTGGTGATCGGCCTAATCAGGGCCCGGTAAAGAGGCAACGGTTTATTCTCCGGTCCTCTAACCAGAACCGTTCAAGTGCACCATCTTTCCCTTTCAAGCAGCCTATAATTATTCGTCCCAACAAAGCTCCCACTGTCCAAAGTCAGCCGGGTGCCCCAGGCACTCGATTCCCTGCTCTGCCAAGTTCTTCAACTGGATGTTTTAACTGTGGCAAATCTGGGCACTTTATTAAAGATTGTCCCTATCCTCGGCAAAATCAGGCCAATAATCAGCAAGGATCGGGAAGTTCTGCTCCAGGCAAGGGAAGTACTTCGGGCAAGAATACCAAAAAGACGGGGCGAGTATATTATACGCAAGTGGCTACCACACCGGAGGGAGAGCCGGTGATGATGGGTACGTTCCCTGTGGCCAGTTACCCTGCAATCATTCTTTTTGATTCTGGTGCTTCGCATACCTTCATTAGCAAGACATTTGTGGAGCAACATCACATTACATGTCATGAATCAAAAGAGGGTTTTAAAATTCATTCACCTGGGGGATACATTTTTACTAAAGAAGTGGCCTATGGAGTGCCAGTAACTATGGCCGGACGGAACTTTCCTGCTAACATGATTGTTCTAAGAGGCCAGGATATAGATGTAATTTTGGGGATGAATTGGTTAACTCAACACAAGGCAATCCTCAACACTGAACTCAGAACCGTCAGGTTGAGTTATAATCAAGAAGAAATTCTCCTGTCTCTCCCCAAAACCAATCCAGCCAAAGCTTCTGGTAGAATCTTTGAAGCCATTGTACCGGAGATCAAGAACATTCCGGTAGTATGTGAGTTTCCAGATGTATTTCCGGAAGATTTGCCTGGACTGCCCCCTGAAAGAGATGTAGAATTTGTAATTGAGCTAAAACCCGGTACGGCTCCCATTTCCCGAAGATCGTACCGTATGCCCCCTAATGAGTTAGCAGAATTGAAGATTCAATTACAAGACCTGCTGAATAAGGGATTTATCCGGCCAAGCTCGTCCCCGTGGGGTTATCCCGCCATCTTTGTGATGAAGAAGGATCAAACCTTGCGCATGTGCGTGGACTATCGGCCCCTAAATGAGGTCACCATTAAAAATAAGTACCCTCTTCCAAGGATCGACATTTTATTTGATCAGCTGACTGGAGCGAGGGTGTTTTCCAAAATTGATCTCAGGTCGGGCTATCATCAAATCCGTATTCGGCCCGAGGATATACCGAAGACCGCATTTACTACGCGGTATGGATTGTTCGAATATCTAGTAATGTCTTTCGGGCTCACAAATGCTCCTGCCCACTTCACCTATTTGATGAACTCGGTGTTCATGCCCGAGTTAGACAAGTTCGTGGTGGTCTTCATCGACGATATTTTGATATATTCTAAAAATGAAGAGGAGCATGCTCAGCACCTACGGATTGTATTGACGCGCCTGAGGGAACATCAGTTGTATGCCAAGTTCAGTAAGTGCGTGTTTTGGCTGGAAGAAATTCAATTTTTGGGGCACGTGTTGTCAGCCAAGGGAATTGCGGTAGATCCTAGCAAGGTCAAGGATATTCTAGAATGGAAACCTCCAACGACTGTTCACCAAGTCCGGAGTTTTCTTGGACTCGCAGGATATTATCGCAGATTCATACCTGATTTTTCTAAGCTTGTGAAGCCAATCACAAGTTTATTGAAGAATGATACTAAGTTCAATTGATCTTCTAAATGTAATGAAGCCTTTGAGGAATTGAAGACACTATTGACCACTGCTCCGGTATTGGCTCAACCGGACATCACTAAACCTTTTGATGTCTACTGTGATGCGTCAGGCAGTGGACTCGGCTGTGTGCTAATGCAAGAAGGCCGAGTAATTGCGTATGCTTCAAGGCAGTTACGCCGTCATGAAGAGCATTATCCAACACATGATTTAGAGCTAGCTGCTGTGGTTCATGCCCTGAAAATATGGCGTCACTATCTACTAGGAAATATATGCCACATATATACAGATCATAAGAGTTTGAAGTATATATTTACCCAGTCAGAGTTAAACAAGAGGCAAAGACGATGGCTTGAGCTCATTAAAGACTATGAACTGGAAATCCATTATCACCCGGGCAAGGCCAATGTGGTGGCAGATGCATTGAGTCGTAAGACTACCTGCCACTGTCTTATGGTAAAGACCTCCGAAAACACTTTGTGTCAGGACATGAAGAAGTTAAACCTAGGGATAATCCAGCAAGGGACTCTGAATCAACTAAAGCTTGAGTCAACCATTTTGCAAAGGATAATTGATGCTCAAAAGGATAATCTGGGCATGGAACACATACGAGAGAAGATCAGGGCTGGAACAGCCCAATGTTTCAAGGAAGATGATCAAGGTGTGTTATGGTTTAATAACCGCATAGTAGTGCCGAAGAATGAAGAACTCCGCCAGCAAATCTTAGATGAGGCGCATCTTAGTCGCTATTCTATTCATCCAGGAAGCACTAAGATGTATCATGATCTGAAGCAACATTACTGGTGGACAAAGATGAAGATTGAGATTGCACGCTATGTGGCTAAGTGTGACACTTGCAGACGTGTCAAAGCCATACACCTGAAAACTGCTGGTCCATTGCAATCTTTACCAACCCCAACATGGAAATGGGAAGACATCAGCATGGACTTCATTGTGGGATTGCCCAGGACCGCAAAAGGGTACGACTCTATCTGGGTGATTGTTGATCGACTTACAAAGGTTGCTCATTTTCTGCCGGTCAAGACAAATTCCCCGGTTACTGTCTACGCCCAATTGTATATTGCTCGTATTCTTAGTCTGCATGGTGTTCCAAGGACCATAGTGTCGGATCGTGGACCTCAATTTGTAGCCAAGTTTTGGGAAGCACTTCACCAATCTTTGGGTACTAAGTTACTCCACAGTTCGGCCTACCATCCCCAAACCAGTGGACAGACTGAGAGAGTGAACCAAATACTTGAAGATATGTTACGGGCATGTGTCCTGGATTTCTTGCAGAAATGGGATGAATGTTTACCTTTGGCGGAGTTTTCCTATAATAACAGTTACCAGGAAAGCATCAAGATGGCACCTTTTGAAGCTTTGTATGGGCGACGGTGTCGAACTCCGCTAAATTGGTCTGAACCTGGTGAAAGATATTTCTTTAGACCTGACATGGTAAAAGAAACCGAAGAAAAGGTTCAGAAAATAGTTCATAATATGAAGAAGGCACAGACTCGTCAGAAAGTTATGCAGACAAACGGCGAATGCCCTTATACTTCTTGGAAGGAGACTATGTCTATTTAAAGGTTTCACCAATGAAAGGCGTATCGCGTTTTGGGATTAAAGGAAAACTTGCACCCAGGTACATTGGCCCATTCCTGGTACTTCAGCAATGTGGACCAGTGGCATACCGACTTCAGCTCCCCGAAACATTGTCTGCCGTGCATAATGTGTTCCACGTGTCACAATTGAAGAAGTGTCTTCGGGTTCCCGATCGAACCGTTGAAGTGACTGATGTTGTCCTGGAACCAGATTTGACATACTCGGAACATCCCATTCGAGTTCTGGATCGAACCCCCGGAGAAAGACTCTTAAGTTTTATAAGATACAGTGGAACCAGCATTCGGAAGATGAGGCTACATGGGAAACCCAAGACTTCTTAGATAAGAATTTCCCGGGCTTTCTAGCCTCTTGTAAGTTGTAAAGTTTGTATAGCTATGTAATAAAGGAATAAACCCCCACACCACCCCTGCCTTGTACCAGAAATCAGGAAATAAAAACATGACACATTTCCTTTTCCATTACTCACCCTAGGACTTTAAATCTCGGGACGAGATTCTTTTATGGGGGGAAGGATGTAACACCCCTGGTGTTACTATAACTAAAACCTGAGCATGGCATCATGAGCATGGGCATTGCATATGTTTGACACACCTAGAGTGCATTCACTAGGCAAAAATTTCAAACAAGTTGTATTGTTTTAAAGTTTTACAAATAGGACCCTGGTTAAAGAACTTAACCCTAACTAGTGGTTAAAAGGGGTAAAGCTTAACCCAAGTTGAGAAAAACTTTAGGGCTTGTGAGAAAAGTCATACAATATCCCCAAACACTAAGTTGAATCACATTTATACCCCTGGGATATCAAAGATCTCAAATAGAACCCTGGAAAACCCAAAGTCCAAACCCTAGGGACCTATGTGCAAAATTGATGCACAATTGGACTAAAGTGTAAAAACTAGTATGTTTTAAACCATAAAGTCATTTGGTCCACATTTGAGGAGATTTACAAGCAAAACCCTTGGTTTTGGACTTATTTGCAAAATGGACCCTATTGAGTTCTAAACTAAGTCTGAAATTTCTAAGTTTTGGCCCAACTTTGGGGCTTTGTAACTTTCAAAGCATAGAGTTTTTGCCCTAGGTCACCACATCAAAATTGTAGCCCAATTATAGGAGAACAACTTTGCTAAAGGGTGCAAGCATAGTTGTTATGAGAAATTGAGAGAAAAACCCAATTAAAGTTGGACTGTCAGACTGCCTGAAATCTGAATTTTCAGAAACAGTGTGTTAGGATGAACTTTGAGCTCGATTTCGAATGGGATTCAGTGACTATTTGATAGTAAGTTCCATGGCAAAGTTGAAGATGGACTATAGGTCTATAAACTTGATGCAGAGAATTGAATCAGTTACCACAACAAATTTGGAGAAAATTCAAGTTAAACTTCGACTGTCAGGCTGTCTGATGAAGGATGGCCATGGTACAGTGCATTATGGATCAGGATCAGCCCCGCCGGCGATAAGAACGCCACCGCGGCGTGGCTGGTCGTCGGCGGCCACGGTAAAAAGTTTTTGGCGACGTGGCGTTAAACGGCGAGGTGGCAGGCTCCGGTTAATCGGCGGCCACCGTGCCCTCACCGGAATCCGCCGCGCGATAACCTTGCCAGCGCATCCGAAATTCATGAACTCTATCTTAATCCGGTCATCGACCTATAAATAGCGCTCGGATCTTGCTTGTTCACTACATCCCGCACCCTTGTGGCTGAGCAATCGACTCAATTCCACCTGAGCACTCACATAGCCCCAATTTCCCCCTCTTCTGTTCTTAGCTCCGCCGAGAAGAAACACTCGTGGCCAGTGATCCTCGGGTCAGTAACTGTCCAATTTCCCCCTGTTTTAGTTAGTCTTTGATCTCTTATTGCTCCTGGATGTGGCAATTTGGTATTTGGCCGAAGTCCATCACCGGAACGCAACCGTGTTCTGTTAAACGCCGCCGTAACCCCCCCCCCCCACCGTCGACCCGTTCTTCGGGACTTGTTCTACCTAAATCAAAGAATGTCCGTAGACCCTAGTGCACCCATGAACCTTTTCCCAGCCTTAATTCGGTTGTCCTCGCCGTCGTTTGCTCGGAATGCGTTCATCCTCTTACCCATCCGCTCGGTCACCGTGGACCGATCGATTCGAAGTCCCAACCGTAAAATTGATTGAGGGGAAATGATCCGTAGGAGTTCAATTGTGTTCCTGTCGCTTGGGAACTTCAGCCGTCACGTCATCCGGCTGATCTCGCTCGCCGGAGCTCGGCCTCCTGTGCGGAGCACCGTCGGGGACTCGGTGTGGTGAAAGAATAGAACGCGAAGAGTATTTCTGCAATGTGTCAGCGACTTAGTACAATAGTTAATGAACCTGCTTGGGTTTAGCTGAAAGGACGAGGTCCTCGGTGCAAAACTACCGCGGGCGCGCGCGCGTGGGCATGCTTCTGCTGATAGTGGGCCGACCTGGGCTGGTTTCGGCCCGTTACTGTTAAAGTTTTTCCTTTTTCTTTTTCCACAGAACTTTAGAAACCTGTTAAAAATTATAGAAAAATGGTAAAATTATGAGACCAATTTTCCTAGGCTTGTTATTTTCCATAGTATTTAATAAAAATAGTGTTATGATTTTTAGTTTGAACAGGGAATTTTAGGGTATTTAAAATAGCCTAAACTATTGATTCTGGATTTTTAGAGAATAAATAATAAGTCCAAAATTCCCCAAACTTTTTATGTGAGCTTTTCACATTATTTAGAAGCCATGGGTAGAGTTTGGTTTGATTTGAACCTTGTTTGATCACTAAACCCAAAACCACCCCCCTGCTCCATGAACTCCTTTACTGACTCCGGAAACCCTAGGTTCTCGGAGTACCGTGAAGGAAAGTTGTACTCAAGACATAAATAATAAGTTTATGTTACCTTTGCATCCTCATGAGCATTCCATGACATCCATCCTTATGTATGTATATGGTTATATTAGAGCAAGAAGAAGAAGAAGAAGAAGCTTTTGAAGAAGGGATACCACCCACCTCTGATCCTCAGGCAGACAACTGCTTCTATTTTGATATCTGTGGATCCGAGCAGGACACCTCTGATAACAAAGGCAAGCCCCGGTGCATTTGCCACCTCCCTTGATGTCTTTAAAATCTTTCTCACTTACTTGCTGCATTAGGTGATAGGAGTTGATTGATTAAACAATTCCTGCATTGCCTTCCTTGATTTTGATTATCCTCCTTGAAATCCTGTTTTTACAAAAAGGTTTTACTTTGCTTAGTATTGCTTTAGAAAAACAAAAGGATTTGTTTTACAAAAGATGTTTGGCAAAGTGGGAGGGATGTTTTCAAAAACAAAATTTGATGGTGGATCCATCAAGGCCTTGATGGGTCCAACATCAGAAAAGATGTACCTCTGTCAGGTACCAAGTTTTTGGGTTGAAATGATTAAGCTGAGACCGGGCGGGTGACTTGCACGAGAAGAGAGTCTCAGTGTAGTGTCTCCGTCTGAGTCGATTAAGGACCTTGTCGATGTAGGCCTGCTGACCGAGGACCCTTTAACTGGTCACATGCCTCGTCATGGGTAAGCCTTGCCTCGGGTAGACTAAGGCCGGAATAAGATAACACGAAATGGGAGTGGAGCGGTGGCGAGAGTAGCGTGTACCCTCCGTGGCAAGAGGCTGGACGGTGGTGTATCTGTGCTCTCGGTTTGCGTGAACCTGATCCGGTCTTAAGAACCCCGGTGGCGGGTTGACATATGCAAGGGTTAAGTGCTACATATGTCGTGTGATTGGAGATCCTCAGCTGAGTATAATCGATTCGGATCGCCGTACCTCCGCGGTTATGGAGACTTGGCCACTGACTTACACGTAGCATTCCACTAAAGATGATGGGTTTTTGGTTAAGAAATTGGCTAGTGCAGGACCAGTGATTGAACTAGGGTAGAAAGAACTCTAGTGCAGGTAATTTTACCTAACTTGACAAATAAAATTGGATTTTTAAGGATCCACTTTAGTAAGCATTTCTGCAAAACAGAGTCTTGACTATTGAGAAGCCTTACCTTGACTCCCATATATCCAGCATACCCTTGAGAGTCTTTTCCTTAGTCGGGTAAGACTTGCTGAGTAATTCCATACTCAGGGTTTATCCCTTTGTTGTTTTTAGGTGGGGAAGTAGCAGACTTTTGCTGCTTCTGTGCTAAGGTGGTTCCCAAAGATGAAACCCAAGACTGAAGTGCGGGAGGACTCGGTCCTCCATCTTAGATCTTTTGTTATAGTCCTTTGGGAGAAGTTGTGTCTCCCCGGTTTGTATAATTATTACTGTTATGCACTCACTTTTTGAACTGGTCTGTAATAACTTAACTTGAGCTTACTTTGGAAACAAATGTAAGTTTATGTAAATCGCTTCCGCATTTCTTTATCTCCGATGGTCTGTTATGTCTGCAAGACGGGTGAAACGTTCCTGGTGAGGTAAGGAAAGATACCGAGCTTGTCAAGTAACTTAGGAACATCTACAGGGTGTCTGATGTCTGATCCATCCTTGTCTGTGTATGGGATTCATGACCCCTTGGCAGATGGGTAACACGGCTTGTGGGTAAAGATGCGCAACCTCTGCAAAGTGTAAAACTAGTATACTAGCCGTGCTCACGGTCATGAGCGGCTCGGACCCTCACATGATTAATTTATGGAACCTAAACCCAATTTGTCATATGCATTTGCATGGGATTATTTATTAATTTTGTTCTATTATTTATTATGGTTTGGTATTTACTTACATCTAGTAATTGCTAATAAAAGTTTGACCAACATTAAAAGCAATGCTCAGCTTCAACCTCTATTTTGTTGATCAGCCTTACACTTCACATGAACTCCCACCTTTTATGAGTTCATATCACATTATTCCCCACAACTTGTTGAGCGATGAACATGTGTGAGCTCACCCTTGCTGTCTCACACCCCCCCACAGGAGAAGTGCAGGTGGTTCAAGTGGAGCCACACATCGAGGAGTTCGATTCGATCTAGGTGGCGTCTCCCAGTTGACTTTCTAGCGCCAAGGATGGATTTTAGATCATGCTATATTTATCATTTATTTTGTAAGACTTCCGCTATGTAATAAGTACTCTGATTATTGTGACATTTATCTCTATACACTCTGTGATTATATATGTTGTCTTCTTTGGCGCATGTATGAGATGCACCCGGCTTTGTCCTTTAAAGCTCGAGGTGTTACATCTCCTGGTCCAGCTCCTCCTCCTAGGGTGTTGGACTTGTAGCCTTCCTCTTTTGAGATTGAGCTTCGCGCAGTGTGTCCTGGTTAACGTCCAGTGGCTGCAGTGTAGCCCTAGCCCTGAAGAAGTTTTCTTCGGCGGCATGACGAAGGTCACGGCTTGCCGAAGGTGGTCAATTGAGTTCACCGGAGGTGGGTGCCAATGTTGGGGACTTGTTCTCAAATGCTATGAGTTAAGAACAAGGCAACACAAAATGTTAATGGTTAAAGTCCTTCGTCCTTCGAAGCATTATTTCCCTTGGGATATAATGAACTTCAGACAAAGGTCATGAAGGACGTACCTTCATCATAGCAGTATATATTAATGAAAGAAGAAGCATACGAATCATGAGAAATGACATAAATAATTATATGACATCATTAATATATCTTTTCTATATCCTTATGAATGAATATGAACAATATTGAATTACATTTGTACCTTTGGCTTGACAGAAGGCAAAAGTCCAAGTGTGACGCACGAGTGAATACAAGTCAGCGTGAACAGTACGGGTGTATTGTTCATCTATTTATAGGCACAGGACATAGCATGTGTAAAATTACATTCATGCCCTTTATGTTTACTATGGACTTAAGGACAATCTATTGAGGACTAGATAGGCTTTTCTCTTTAAGTCGGTTCCGTTTTCCTCTGTCGAGCCGAAGCTTCCCTATGCATAGCTTTGGGACTGATTCAACCTTCGTCCCACCCATGCTTTTCATATTGTGTACAGCTTCATTCCAAGTCCAAAGGTTCCTGTACATATATTATACTTGGGAAACATTGTTAGTCATGTTTTTGAGGACCTTCGGAAGATGAAGGCCCCCAACAGGACCAAAATCAACCTTCATCTTTAACCCAACTGATACAACCAACATGGCCCCTACAAAGAAGGGGAATGGACATAATAGGCCAATGCCAGCAACGCAAGAAAACCTGAAATATGCAGTGGTGATAGTGGAGTACTTCTCCAAATGGATCGAAGGAAAGGCTTTGGCAACAATAACTTTAGCAACTATCCAAAAGTTTTTCTGGCAAACATTTGCCGCTTCAAACTCTTAAAGTCTATAACTGTCGACAACGGTACTTAGTTTGACTCTAAAGCACTCAAAGCATTCTACAACCAAGTGGGAATGAACATACATTTCGCTTCAGTCAAGCACCTAGAGTCCAATGGCTTGGTTGAAAGAGCAAACGACATAATTTTGCTAGGAATCATAAGGTCTCTAGTTTGACTACGCAAGGGGAAGTGGACAAAGAGCTTATCGAAGTTGTATGGAATCACAAAACTTCCATATCAAGATCTACTAGTTTCACACCTTTCAAGCTCCTCTTCAAAGACAAAGCAGTTATACCCGAAGAAGTCAAGTTGGATTCAACAAGTCATATCTTCGACTTAAAGTTAGGACAATGAAAATGCCTTGAAGGATACAATAGAAGAGTCGAGACTCGAAGCAATCGAGCACATAAGAAAGTATCAAGCAGAAACCATAAGATGGAGAGACAAGAAAGTAAAGCTTAAGAACATAGCACCAGGTCATCTTGTGCTCCAAAGGGTAGCTAACCAAGATATAGTGGGAAAGTTGCAAGTGAAATCAGAAGGCCCCTTCCTGGTCTTAGCTTCGAATAGACCGGGCTCATACAGATTGAAGGACAAGGAAGGAAAATACATTCCAAGATCATGGAATGTTGATGAGCTTCGAAGGTATTACATCTAATGCCAAACTTTGGCACCATTTTTCCTTATAAAGGGGATACGGTTTTTTAATAGGACCGAAGATGTAATAATTATACAAAGAGTACCTGAAGTAAATAAAGTACATTTCTCCCAAAAAACAAGTATACCAAAGCAGTACCTTCAGGCACAGAAAATCAAAGTCAACGAAGGGCCCGATTTCCAGGCCTCCAATACGAAGGTAAGTTTTATCACAAAATAAGGGTAAGGAAAGCTCCAAAGTCGTTCCTAAGGGAGTGCAAAGCTAAAAATTCTTATCACCTAGTAAAGGTGATAAGGCTCCAAAGTCGTTCGTAAGGGAATGTAGAGCTAAAAATTCTTAGCACCAAATAAAGGTGAAGAAAGCTCCAAAGTCGATCCTAAGAGAATGCAGAGCTAAAAATTCTTATCACCTAGTAAAGGTGACAAAGATTTGAAGTAGTTCCTAAGGGAATGTAGAGCTAAAATTTCTTATCACCTAGTAAAGGTGATAAAGCTCCAAAGTTGTTTCTAAAGGAATGCTGAAGGATCGATGAGGCGACTAGAGGGGGTGAATGGGAGCCACTATAAAACTCTTGATCTGTGAGAACATTGTGACTTGATTCCCTGACCCAATCCAACCTCTAGGGATAGCAAAAGCACTCTGCAAAAGAACAGATCAACCATAGATCGATTGACTGCTCTTACCAAGTTCTAGAGGAAAATCAGAGCTCAACTAGGACAAACAGACTTGGTTTGATCCTAAAATTTCACTACAAACTCCAAAGAGGACCCCAAAGCTCTAGTAAAAATTGTGGGTCAAAGTCTAAAAACAACATCAAGCGACAGTGCCGCTCGAAGGTGCGTTAGTGCCTATGGGAGATAGATGTCACATGGGTCATTATAAGCACAGAAATGTTCCATGGGCTCCCTAATGGGCCCGGTAGTTTGCTTAGCAAGGCGTACCATTGGGCCACATCCAGGCTGAATGAGTCTGACCAAGAAGGGTGACAACCAAAACAGGAAATTGTTCCAGATAATAAGGCACAAGAGCGCTATCTGTGTGCGCCTGACACAGAAGGAGTGCTGATGTTTTATGCACATGGTTTGCATGTACCTGAAGAGCTAGATACTCGGGGGACAACTATGAAGAAAGGCAACCAAACTCCAGATGAGCTGGAGCACTTGCAACATCAAAGATGAACTTAGATAGAGTTAGATAGACTTCACGACTTGTAAAGGGATATCCCTCTGGTCACCTATATAAGGCTGAGGGGATACCCCTACCAAATGATCTCATCATTGCTCTCGTAGCAACCAGGCCACCATTAGATTGATAGGAGGATTCATCCATTGCCACCCATTACTCATATGTAACCTGAGCACCATTAGCAAACTCAATACTTAGCACCAACAAGACGTAGGGTATTACGCATTCAGGTGGCCTGAACCTGTATAACTCTCATGTGTTCCGATGTGCTCCCGCACGTACCATCGAGCCATGATCAACGACGTCGTCCTGCCCAAAAGCACCACGTGGGGTGCCTTGTAATGCGTAGTCGGGCCATAAACACTGACAACTGGCGCGCCAGATAGCGGTTGTGACATTTATTCACGATGACTCCATGCAATCATCTTCAACAACCCAATCATCTTCAACGCCGGGGAGGTTTTCCAATCAAATCCCTCTCCTGCATCGTAGACCGGAAAGGCGTCCCGCACTACATCGCGGATCCAACCAAGAAGGAATCTTCTTAGATGGCTCTGATCACATACGTAGGCCCACCCCACCTGACCTCAGCAAGGTTTACTCCGATGAACTCCAAAGCACAAGGACCCCAACCAGTCCCTATTCCATGCAGGATCGCGGTCATGTCGGCTAGGCCTAGAGCTATACTGGTACCTTTGACCCAGCCGAGTGAGGTGGCACCCTTCGCGCGATGGACTCCATTGTACACATAACCCACCCGGGTGTGGACCTAGATTACTTGGAAGAAAGGAACGGAAGGCCCTGGCACAACTATAGCCGTGGGAGCAAAACCAAAGACTATCTCGGTCATTCCACCTGCATGGGAGGCAACCATAACATGGGAGGCGGCTCCAAGCTCTTACTTCCTAGATGTCCTCTTTATTCAAGGAAGAATAGAGGACACTCCCATCTTTGACGATGAGCCCACCATACCTGGGGAGGAACCCCCGCAACGTGAGGCACATCAACGTAGAAACATGCACCAGAACGTTTGACATCATCACAAGGCTGGAGAGCAGGACCTCGCTCAACCCGTATCTCGAGATGAGGCATCCGAGGTAGGAGAAACTCCTAACGATAGAGCGCTGCACAAACACTAAAACTCTTGACATTGTGATCGCCGTAACGCCTAGGATAGCGAGCGGGAACGAGCGGAGCATGATTCTAGGAACCGACATGACAATCCACTCCTTCCCCAGAACCTACTATCGACTTCGCCCGAGCCCTGCACACGCCTAGTGAAGTCAGCGAACTTCCTGATGCAGAGGGCTATCGACAGATCCTTACCTAGGCGGCGAACCCTCTTCTTCCCCCTGCTCATCTAGGTCTGGACATGCTCCACGTTATTAACAGTCGGTGAGACGTGTGGAGCAACTTCCATGGTTCACTCGATCGTCGGCATGAAAGTGAGATAAGGCAGCAGGAAGAATATGACCGCGATCACGGCTCACCAGCACGCAATCGCGTGACAAGGACAAAATCTGTAGTGGCCTCTATAAATAGCCTAGCACCAGGCCGATCGGTTTAGGAGAGGCCGCACGACCCTCAACGTCATTCGTCGCCCAAGGACCGTAGTCGCGACCACACTCGGGAAGACCGCCAGGAGGCCTAGGGGACGTGCGGAGTCTTAGCCCTTTCCCCTAGGCTCCATGTGATCCAGTGGCCGCCCAACTTCAAGGTCTCGTACATCGACAAGTACGAGCCCAAGCAAGATCTAGGCGGTTGGTTGGCCGTCTACACAATAGCTGCCTAGGCCACCGAAGCAACAGAGGACGTCATGACAACGTACCTACCCTTTGTTCTTAGATAGGACACACTACAATGGCTCCAACACCATCCCTACCACCGCATCAATGACTAGACCGACTTCTACCACCGGTTTGTCGCAAATTTCCAATCCCTTTCTGACAAATCGGCGCAACACTGGACCTCAAATCCATTAAGCGCCAAAGTAACGAGTCCCTTCGCTCATTCCTGAAGCGTTTCCAGACTATGAGGGACCGCATTCCTGGCATCACTGAGGCGACTATGATCTAGGACTTCTACCATGGATCCAATGACTCGGGTTTCGTCCGAGCTTTCCTCCATAAGGCCCCAGCCACCTCGGAGCATCTCTTTTGAGAAGCGGACATCTACATCACCACTAACGAGCGGGTCTAGGACCTCATCAGCCACATGAATCCTACACTCTAGGCACCAAACAGGGAAGGGAACTAGCAGTCGGACAAGCATTGGGACAAGAGGCTGAGAGATGAAGTGCACATCGAAGGGACCCTAGCGACCCGGCCCTGCGGCGTGCTACAAGGCAACAACACCTAAACACTAGACAAGATCATCCATACCCAAAGCCCATATCACAAGGAGATGCGCCACACCCTGTGTAACTTTAGGGACTTCAAAAACTCAGTCGGCAATGGCTGACTGTTTCAACGGCTCCCGCCACCTCCGCCACGGGGAGAGCGAGCAGCACTAGAACAACCGCCATAATAGGAAGGGGTGGTGGCAATGCATTCCCATGCCTTGACAGGGAGGTCAATGTCATCTTTGGGGGAACATGGGTCCTAGGAGAACAAGAGTCAACAGAAGCTAACCGACCGATAGGTCCTGGTGGCGACCCATAATACTCTAATGCCATACCGATGGTCAGAGCACTCCATTACGTTCAGCTGAGCCAACCAATGGCTTAACCTTGATCATCCTAGCAAGTACCCTCTACTTGTCGACCTCGTCATCCAAGAATTCAAGTCAAGAAAGTTCTGGTGGATAGGGGCAGCAACATTAATGTCACCTTCCCTAGGATGCTCTAGGCCCTTGGGATCCTGACTACTGACCTCATTATGTCGGATACCCCATTCTTCGACATCATTTCGACTGAAGGAGAGTACTTGCTAGGGCACCTCTTCATGTCGATGACCTTCGGCACTCCCGACAACTACCAAACCGAGTTCCTATGTTTCGAGGTAGCTCGGTTCGAGTGTGGATATAACGCCATCATTAGGAGGTCGGGACTGGCCAAGTTTATGGTCATGCTGCACTACCCCTACATGATACTCAAGATGCCTATACCTCAATGCATCATTACCATCTGGGATGACTTCCAAAGAGCGGCAGAATGCTATCGAGGGGGGCTCTAGATGGCCCTCGCCATCGGACCCTCGTTAGCACCATGACAACCAGCGACGAACGCCGACACATCGCTAGGGGATGACCTCACAATCCCAGCAACAGAAGCATCCTTGACCACCACGATGTGGCTAGTTGAAGAAACCAAGAAAGCCAACCTTGGCTTCTCTGACGAACACAAGATGGAGATCATTAGCTCTAGCCTCACCGCCAAATAGGAAGACACGCTCATTCGTATTCTGTAGGACAATTGAGATGTATTCGCGTGGAAACCCACGGACATGTCAGGTGTCCCTAGAGAGCTAGCCGAGCACAAACTCAATGTGTATCCTCAAGCAAAGTCGATCCGGCAGAGTTGTGCCTCTTTACGCCCGACAAAAGAGAGGTTATATAGGTAGAGTTAGCTTGCTTAGTAGCAACAGGTTTTATTAGAGAAGTAACGCATCCCAAGTGTCTTGTGAACTCTGTTCTTGTACTAAAAAAGAATAAA
This sequence comes from Zea luxurians, assembly GCA_029449295.1. Classification (NCBI taxonomy): domain Eukaryota; kingdom Viridiplantae; phylum Streptophyta; class Magnoliopsida; order Poales; family Poaceae; genus Zea; species Zea luxurians. The sequence goes on from JAOPSE010000087.1 coordinate 847,176, forward strand.
GTTGATTGGCGCATGTGCGTCGACTATACCAATATCAACAAACACTGCCCTAAGGACCCCTTTGGGCTCCCTAGAATAGATCAAGTGGTCGACTCCACCGTCGGCTGCTCCATGCTCTCCTTCCTAGACTGTTACTCAAGATATCACCAGATCAGTCTAGCGGAGGATAAAGAAAAATGGCTTTCATCACGCCCCTTTAGGGCCTTCTACTATACCTCTATGTCGTTTGGCCTCAAAAACGCTGGAGCGACTTACCAGCGGGTCATCCAAACATGCTTAGCCAACCACTGGGGCAAGCAGGTGGAGTCCTTGAGAGCACCTAGAGGGGGGGTGAATAGGTGATCCTGTGAAACTTGAAACTTAAGCCACAAAAACTTGGTTAAGCATTAGTATAATAATGCCAAGTGGCTAGAGAGGAGTCTCAACAAAACACAATAACCACAAGGATATCAATCATAGAGATGGCACGGTGGTTATCCCGTGGTTCGGCCAAGAGCAATGCTTGCCTACTCCACGTTGTGGCGTCCCAACGGACGAGGGTTGCAATCAACCCCTCTCAAGCGGTCCAAAGACCCACTTGAATACCACGGTGTTTTGCTTTGCTTTTCTTAATCCCGTTCGCGAGGAATCTCCACAACTTGGAGCCTCTCGCCCTTACACTTGAAGTTCACAAAGAAGCACGGAGTAAGGGAGGGATGAGCAACGCACACAAGACACAAAATCAGAATGTCAACACGCACACAAATCGCAACAAGAGCTCGCAACACAACCCGACGAGTTCACAACTCAACAAGAGCTCTAGATGCTATCACGAAGAAACAAATGCGTGGAATCGAAGTCTTGGTGCTTAGGAATGCTTTTAGTATGCTTGGTGTCCTCCTCCATGCGCCTAGGGGTCCCTTTTATAGCCCCAAGGCAGCTAGGAGCCGTTGAGAACATTCCTGGAAGGCAGATCTTGCCTTCTGTCGACTGGCGCACCGGACAGTCCGGTGCACCACCGGACACTGTCCGGTGCAGATATCCTTCCTTATTTGGCGAAGCCGACCGTTGGAGTCTGAGAGCCGTTGGCGCACCGGACACTGTCCGGTGCACACCGGACAGTCCGGTGCACCAATGTGACCGTTGGCTCGGCCACGCGTCACGCGCGGAATCCTCGGCCGACCGTTGCCCCGGCTGACTGTTGGCTCACCGGACAGTCCGGTGCACCACCGGACAGTCCGGTGAATTTTAGCCGTACGCCGTTAATCAACTCCCGAGAGCGACGAGTTCGCCTGTGAACGGCTCACCGGACAGTCCGGTGCACCACCGGACAGTCCGGTGATTTATAGCCGTACACCACCGTCGAAGTCCCGAGAGTAGCCAGTTCACCAGAGTCAGCCTGGCACACCGGACACTGTCCGGTGCACCGCCGGACACTGTCCGGTGCACCACCGGACAGTCCGGTGCACCCAGACCGAGCTGACTTTGGCTGAACAGAGCCATCTCATTTCCAATTCAATCTTTCCTGTTTCCAGCACTTAGACACAATACATTAGTCCATAAAACAATGTACTAAGTCTAGAAACATACCTTTTGACTTGATTTGCACTTTGTCCACCACATTGCATAGATCAAAAGCACTTGCGTTGGCACTCAATCACCAAAATACTTAGAAATGGCCCAAGGGCACATTTCCCTTTCAATCTCCCCCTTTTTGGTGATTTATGCCAACACAACATAAAGCAACTAGAACAAGTGCAATATCAATGCAAATGAGAACTCAAAATTGTTTTGATTCATATTTGGCATATATGGATCACTCTTTGCCACCACTTGGTTTGTTTTTGCAAATCAAACTCAAATTCCTATCTCTAAGTCAAATTCACTTGTAGAGACATAAAGAGAGGTATTCCAAAGAAAATTGATCAAGGATTTCAAAAACTCCCCCTTTTTCCCATAATCAACACTTCTCCCCACAAGAGGCCAACTTTTGACAAAAGAGACAATAAAAGAGTTTTGACAAACCAAAAGCTCTAATCTACTATTTTGAAAATTTCTCAAGTGGTAGCTGATCCATCTTTGCTTTGGCCTTTATTTTCTCCCCCTTTGGCATCAAGCACCAAAACGGGATCAATCTTGGCCCTTGAACCCCATTGCCTCACCAAAATCTTCAAATAAGAATACAAAGGCAATAAGAGTACATGAGATGAACTTGGAATAAGTTACCCTCTCATCGGAATGCAGTGGAAGTCTTTCATGGTCCAAGTCCACCTTTTCCCTTTCAAACCTCCTTTGAGACTAAAACAAGCAAACTCAAACACACAGTTAGTCTCAAAGGGTCAAGTTGTAGCACAACTCCCCCTAAATATGTGCATCACTTGCAAAAAGAACTTGTGAGGTCCAGGGAGTGTTTGTACAACTTGAGCACCACAAGTAAGCAACAAAATGCAGAAGGAACATGATCAAAGGTATAAACACATGTATGCTATGAATCAATCCAAGTTCCGCGAATCTAGGACATTTAGCTCACTACGCGGCCTACAAAAGGTCTTCTCATCTAAAGGCTTGGTAAAGATATCGGCTAGCTGGTTCTCGGTGCTAACATAAAACACTTTGATATCTCCCTTTTGCTGGTGGTCTCTCAAAAAGTGATGCCGGATGTCAATGTGCTTTGTGCGGCTGTGCTCAACAGGATTTTCCGCTATTCGGATAGCACTCTCATTATCACATAGGAGTGGGACTTTGCTCAGATTGTAGCCAAAGTCCCGGAGGGTTTGCCTCATCCAAAGTAGTTGCGCGCAACACTGTCCTGCGGCAACGTACTCGGCCTCAGCGGTGGATAGGGCAACGGAAGTTTGTTTCTTAGAATTCCATGACACCAGGGACCTTCCTAAGAATTGGCACGTCCCCGATGTACTCTTCCTATCGACCTTACATCCAGCATAGTCGGAATCTGAATATCCAATCAAGTCAAAGTTAGACCCCTTTGGATACCAGATCCCGAAGCAAGGCGTAGCGACTAAATATCTAAGAATTTGCTTCACAGCCACTAAGTGACACTCCCTTGGATCGGATTGAAATCTAGCACACATGCATACGCTAAGCATAATATCCGGTCTACTAGCACATAAATAAAGCAAAGAACCTATCATTGACTGGTATGCCTTTTGATCAACGGACTTACCTCCTTTGTTGAGGTTGGTGTGTCCGTCAGTTCCCATCGGCGTCTTTGCGGGCTTGGCGTCCTTCATCCCAAACCGCTTTAGCAAGTCTTGCGTGTACTTCGTTTGGGAGATGAAGGTGCCATCCTTTAGTTGCTTCACTTGGAACCCAAGGAAGTAGTTCAACTCGCCCATCATCGACATCTCGAATTTCTGCATCATCACCCTGCTAAACTCTTCACAAGACTTTTGGTTAGTAGAACCAAATATTATGTCATCGACATAAATTTGGCACACAAAAAGATCACCATCGCAAGTCTTAGTAAAAAGAGTTGGATCAGCTTTCCCAACCTTGAAAGCATTAGCAATTAGAAAGTCTCTAAGGCATTCATACCATGCTCTTGGGGCTTGCTTAAGTCCATAGAGCGCCTTAGAGAGCTTACACACGTGGTCGGGGTACCGTTCATCCTCGAAGCCAGGGGGTTGCTCCACGTACACCTCCTCCTTGATCAGCCCGTTGAGGAAAGCGCTCTTCACATCCATTTGGTACAACCTGAAAGAATGGTGAGCGGCATATGCTAGCAAAATACGAATTGATTCTAGCCTAGCCACAGGAGCGAAAGTCTCCTCAAAGTCCAAACCTGCGACTTGGGCATAACCTTTTGCCACAAGTCGAGCCTTGTTCCTTGTCACCACCCCGTGCTCGTCCTGTTTGTTGCGGAACACCCACTTGGTTCCCACAACATTTTGCTTGGGACAAGGCACCAGTGTCCAAACTTCATTACGCTTGAAGTTGTTGAGCTCCTCCTGCATGGCCATCACCCAGTCCGGATCTAGCAAGGCCTCTTCTACCCTGAAAGGCTCAATAGAAGAGACAAAAGAGTAATGCTCACAAAAAATCACCAATCTAGAGCGAGTAGTTACTCCCTTGCTAATATCACCCAAAATTTGGTCGACGGGATGATTCCTTTGAATCGTCGCTCGAACTTAGGTTGGAGGTGCCTGAGGTGCTTCTTCCTCTTCCACTTGAACATCCTGTGCTCCCCCTTGATCATGCGCCTCCACTTGAGGTACCTGTTCGTCATCTTGGGTTGGGGGTTGCACCATTGTTGAGGAAGAAGGTTGATCTTGCTCCAAATGTTCCTATGGTCGCACATCGCCAATCGCCATGGTACGCATAGCGGCCGTTGGAACGTCTTCTTCATCTACATCATCAAGATCAACAACTTGCTCTCTTGGAGAGCCATTAGTCTCATCAAATACAACGTTGCTAGAGACTTCAACCAAACCCGATCATTTGTTGAAGACCCTATACGCCTTTGTATTTGAGTCATAACCTAATAAAAACCCTTCTACAGCTTTGGGAGCAAATTTAGAAGTTCTACCTTTCTTCACAAGAATATAACACTTGCTCCCAAATACACGAAAGTAAGACACATTAGGTTTGTTACCGGTTAGCAGCTCATATGAAGTCTTCTTGAGGAGGCGGTGAAGGTAGACCCGGTTGATGGCGTGGCAAGCCGTGTTCACGGCTTCCGACCAAAAGCGCTCAGGGGTCTTGAACTCTCCAAGCATAGTCCTCGCCATATCTATGAGCGTCCTGTTCTTCCTCTCTACCACACCATTTTGTTGTGGTGTGTAGGGAGCGGAGAACTCGTGCTTGATTCCTTCCTCCTCAAGGAACTCCTCCACTTGAAGGTTCTTGAACTCGGACCCGTTGTCGCTCCTTATCTTCTTCACTTTGAGCTCAAACTCATTTTGAGCTCTCCTGAGGAAGCGCTTGAGGATCCCTTGGGTTTCAGATTTATCCTGCAAAAAGAATACCCAAGTGAAGCGGGAAAAATCATCAACTATAACAAGACCATACTTACTTCCTCCTATACTTAGATAGGCGACGGGTCCGAAGAGGTCCATATGAAGCATCTCCAAGGGTCTTGATGTGGTCATCACATTTTTGGTGTGATGAGAGCCTCCCACCTGTTTCCCTGCTTGACAAGCTGCACAAGGTCTATCTTTCTCGAAATGTACGTTAGTTAGACCTATCACGTGTTCTCCCTTTAGAAGTTTGTGAAGGTTCTTCATCCCCACATGTGCTAAGCGGTGATGCCACAGCCAGCCCATGCAAGTCTTAGCAATTAAGCATGCATCTAGACCGGCCTCTTCTTTTGCAAAATCAACCAAATAAAGTTTGTCGTCTAGTACACCCTTAAAAGCTAGTGAACCATCACACCTTCTAAAGACAGACACATCTATATTTGTGAATAGGCAATTATATCCCATATTGCATAATTGACTAACAGATAACAAATTATATCCAAGCGACTCAACTAAAAACACATTAGAAATAGAGTGCTCGGATGAAATAGCAATTTTACCTAACCCTTTTACCTTGCCTTGGTTCCCATCACCGAATATTATTGAATCTTGGGGATCCTTGTTCTTGACGTAGGAAGAGAACATCCTCTTTTCCCCCGTCATGTGGTTTGTGCATCCGCTGTCGATAATCTAGCTTGTACCCCCAGATGCATAAACCTGCAAGGCAAATTTAGGCATGGGTCTTAGGTACCCAACTCTTGTTGGGTCCTACAAGGTTAGTCACAATTGTCTTAGGGACCCAAATGCAAGTTTTATCTCCCTTGCATCTTGCCCCTAACTTCCTAGCAATCACCTTCTTATTCTTTCTACAAATGGCAAATGAAGCATTGCAAGCATGATATATTGTAGAAGGTTCATTAACTTTCCTAGGAGCATTAACAACATTTCTCCTAGGCATATTATGAACAACATTTCTCCTAGCAACCTTTCTATCATGCATAACATAGGAACTAGAAGCAGTCATAGCATGAAAATCAAAAGCATCATAACTTCTAAAGGCATTCTTAGAATGTCTCCTATCATGATACATGAAAGCATGGTTCTTTTGCACACTACTAGCCATAGGGGCCTTCCCTTTCTCCTTGGTAGAGATGGGAGCCTTATGGCTTGTTAAGTTCTTGGCTTCCCTCTTGAAGCCAAGACCATCCTTAATTGAGGGGTGTCTACCAATCGTGTAGGCATCCCTTGCAAATTTTAGTTTGTCAAATTCACTTTTGCTAGTCTTAAGTTGGGCATTAAGACTAGCCAATTCATCATTTAATTTAGAAATGCAAACTAGGTGTTCACTACAAGCATCAATGTCAAAATCTTTACACCTAGTGCAAATCATAACATGTTCTACACAAGAGTTAGATTTATTTGCTACTTTTAGTTTAGCATTTAAATCATTGTTAATTCTCTTTAAGTTAGAGATAGAGTCATGACATGTAGACACTTCACTAGAAAGCATTTCATTCCTTTTAACTTCTAGAGCAAGTGAATTTTGTGCACTAACAAATTTATCATGCTCTTCATATAAAAGGTCCTCTTGTTTCTCTAAAAGTCTATCCTTTTCATTCAAGGCATCAATCAATTCATTAATCTTATCTATTTTAGTTCTATCCAATCCCTTGAACAAACTAGAGTAATCTATTTCTTCATCACTAGACTCATCATCACTAGAAGAATCATAAGTAGTACTGTCTCGAGTACATACCTTCTTCTCCTTTGCCATGAGGCATGTGTGACGCTCGTCGGGGAAGAGGGATGACTTGTTGAAGGCGGGTGGCGGCGAGTCCTTCATTTTCGGAGTCGGATGACGAACAATCTGAGTCCCACTCCTTGCCAAGGTGTGCCTCGCCCTTAGCCTTCTTGTATGCCTTCTTCTTCTCCCTCTTGCTCCCTTGTTCCTGGTCACTTTCATTATCGGGACAGTTAGCAATAAAATGACCAATCTTACCACATTTGAAGCATGAGCGCTTCCCCTTTGTCTTGGTCTTCCTAGGCTGTCCCTTGCGACCCTTTAGCGCCGTCTTGAAGCGCTTGATGATGAGGGCCATCTCTTCATCATTGAGCCCGGCCGCCTCAACTTGCGCCACCTTGCTAGGTAGCGCCTCCTTGCTCCTCGTTGCCTTGAGAGCAATGGGTTGAGGCTCATGGATTGGACCGTTCAACGCGTCGTCCACGTACCTCGCCTCCTTGATCATCATTCGCCCGCTTACGAACTTTCCGAGGACTTCTTCGGGCGACATCTTGGTGTACCTAGGATTTTCACGAATATTGTTCACCAAATGTGGATCAAGTACAGTGAAGGACCTTAGCATTAGGCGGACAACATCGTGGTCCGTCCATCGCGTGCTTCCGTAGCTCCTTATTTTGTTTATAAGGGTCTTGAGCCGGTTGTATGTTTGGGTTGGCTCCTCGCCCCTTATCATCGCGAATCTTCCAAGCTCGCCCTCCACCAACTCCATCTTGGTGAGTAAGGTGACGTCGTTCCCCTCATGAGAGATCTTGAGGGTGTCCCAGATCTGCTTGGCATTGTCCAAGCCGCTCACCTTATGGTACTCGTCCCTGCACAAAGAGGCTAACAACACAGTAGTAGCTTGTGCATTTTTATGAATCTATTCATTAATAAATATAGGACTATCCGAGCTATCAAATTTCATTCCATTCTCAACAATCTCCCATATGCTTGGATGGAGAGAGAACAAGTGACTACGCATTTTGTGACTCCAAAATCAGTAATCCTCCCCATTAAAGTGTGGAGGTTTGCCAAGTGGGATGGAAAGCAAATGTGCATTTGAATTCTGCGGAATACGAGAGTAATCGAAAGAAAAGTTCGAATTAACCGTCTTTCGTTTCTCGTAGTCGTAGTCGTCCTTTTGGGAAGAAGTGGACTCATCGCTGTCGTCGTAGTAGATGATCTCCTTGATGCGTCTCGTCTTCTTCTTCTTCCCATCTTTGCGTTTGTGGCCCGAGCCCGAGTCGGTAGGCTTGTCATCCTTCGGCTCGTTGACGAAGGACTCCTTCTCCTTATCGTTGATCACGATTCCCTTCCCCTTAGGATCCATCTCTTCGGGCGATTAGTCCCTTTGAAGAGAACGACTCTGATACCAATTGAGAGCACCTAGAGGGGGGTGAATAGGTGATCCTGTGAAACTTGAAACTTAAGCCACAAAAACTTGGTTAAGCGTTAGTACAATAATGCCAAGTGGCTAGAGAGGAGTCTCAACAAAACACAATAACCACAAGGATATCAATCATAGAGATGGCACAGTGGTTATCCCGTGGTTCGGCCAAGACCAATGCTTGCCTACTCCACGTTGTGGCGTCCCAACAGACGAGGGTTGCAATCAACCCCTCTCAAGCGGTCCAAAGACCCACTTGAATACCACGGTGTTTTGCTTTGCTTTTCTTAATCCCATTCGCGAGGAATCTCCACAACTTGGAGCCTCTCGCCCTTACACTTGAAGTTCACAAAGAAGCACGGAGTAAGGGAGGGATGAGCAACGCACACAAGACACAAAATCAGAATGTCAACACGCACACAAATCGCAACAAGAGCTCGCAACACAACCCGACGAGTTCACAACTCAACAAGAGCTCTAGATGCTATCATGAAGAAACAAATGCGTGGAATCGAAGTCTTGGTGCTTAGGAATGCTTTTAGTATGCTTGGTGTCCTCCTCCATGCGTCTAGGGGTCCCTTTTATAGCCCCATGGCAGCTAGGAGCCGTTGAGAACATTCCTGGAAGGCAGATCTTGCCTTCTGTCGACTGGCGCACCGGACAGTCCGGTGCACCACCGAACACTGTCCGGTGCAGATATCCTTCCTTATTTGGCGAAGCCGACCGTTGGAGTCTGAGAGCCGTTGGCGCACCGGACACTGTTCGGTGCACACCGGACAGTCCGGTGCACCAATGTGACCGTTGGCTCGGCCACGCGTCACGCGCGGAATCCTCGGTCGACCGTTGCCCCGGCTGACTGTTCGCTCACCGGACAGTCCGGTGCACCACCGGACAGTCCGGTGAATTTTAGCCGTACGCCGTTAATCAACTCCCGAGAGCGACGAGTTCGCCTGTGAATGGCTCACCGGACAGTCTGGTGCACCACCGGACAGTCCGGTGATTTATAGCCGTACACCGCCGTCGAAGTCCCGAGAGTAGCCAGTTCACCAGAGTCAGCCTAGCACACCGGACACTGTCCGGTGCACCGCCGGACACTGTCCGGTGCACCACCGGACAGTCCGGTGCACCCAGACCGAGCTGACTTTGGCTGAATAGAGCCATCTCATTTCCAATTCAATCTTTCCTGTTTCCAGCACTTAGACACAATACATTAGTCCATAAAACAATGTACTAAGTCTAGAAACATACCTTTTGACTTGATTTGCACTTTGTCCACCACATTGCATAGATCAAAAGCACTTGGGTTGGCACTCAATCACCAAAATACTTAGAAATGGCCCAAGGGCACATTTCCCTTTCAGTCCTACGTTGATGTTGTGGTAATCAAGACCATAGACCCAGAAGACTTCATTAACGACCTCTAGCAAGTCTTCAATAGCTTGAGAAGCTTAACCCAGACAAATGCGAATTCGAGGTATTGACCGGTAAGCTGCTCAATTTCATCATCAGCCACTAGGGGATCGAGGTCAACCTGGAGAAAATCGAAGCCATTCTGAGGATGGAGCCACCATAGTCACAAAAGAAGGTCTAGAAGCTTATCGGCTACATGCAACACTAAGTCGCTTCATCTCGTGGCTTGGTGAGAGAGGCATGTCATTTTACAAATTACTCAAGAAGGTGGACATATTCTAGTGGACCTCTAAGGTTCAAGAAGCATTTGAAGCATTCAAGAAATTCCTGACCATCTTGCCGGTCATCAAACGACCCAAGCAAGCCACCCCCGACTGGTCGACCAAAGATCTACTACTGTACATTTCATGCACGACTCATGTGGTAAGTACCATGTTAGTAGTTGAACGAATAGAGGAAGGGCATGCCCTCCACATTTTTATTATTCCTTAGGGCTTTGCTCAAGAACAGGCTCTGTAAAGATTAAAAACATAAACTGAGTTTTGTAATAATTCAATCTAAAGCATAGAAGAGAAAATCTTTGAAGGACATAGTTGATAACACGGCCTCCAGCTTTGAAAAACCTATATTATCTGCCATGTAGTGGCATACTTCGGTTTCTAGATTGTCCGAGCAGCAATATAAGTAATCGTCTCACCCTCCCCCGAAGATTGTCGACCCTAAAGGGTACCCAAGTTGTTCAGCAAAGCCAATAGCATCAGCCAGCTACTTTGTGCCCATGGTCTTCCGAGTAGCTTGATTAAATCTATATCTTTGACTCCCACCTCTTGATGAAAAGGCCCCTCACCAAGCGGCTTGTCATCTTCAATAGCCTTCTTGACCTCTACGATTTTTGTGGGCCCTTTACTCTTATCCTCTGCCATCAGGCTTCGAAGAACCAATTTTATGCTCAGCCATTATGATTGCCGAAGGTGTTACTACTGTGGGAATCGGTTGAACCTTCAGGCTCCATGATCTCGCCGCATCTGCAGCAGGCGGCGTAACATCCTTCATCACCAAGCTTTTGCCGGTAGTATCTTTTTCCTTGGAGTCCTCTTCATCGACATCAAGTAATGAGCTTATTACTAGAGATATTTGTTCCTCGTCTTCTCATTCTTCGTGTCCAAGAGCGATTCCAGAGGAGTAACTCCTTGATCTATCAAAGCAATGGCATCCTCGATCTTTGTTTCTTGGGCTTGTGAAGCAGAAGATTCTTGGGCCCCCAAAATTGTACCAACCAAGGGAATTTCCTCAGCCATGGGTGGCATCCCAGCTCTGAGCATAGTCTAAAAAAGTTAAAAAAAACAAAAATTAACATTGTAGTATCTAGATAGAATAACAAATTTTAGAAGTTCACCATGTCAGAATCTCCTCTAAAGCTTGAGAAGGTGTTGACCCAGGTTTTATCTTCAAAATTTTGTTGTGCTTTGTGGTCACCTTCTTCTCCCTCCTCTTTTTTGAATCCTGAATTGCACGAGGGTAATCAGGATAAAAAAAGCCAAAAGCATCAATAACATGGTTCAGTCGGTGTTTCTTACTGGCTGCAAAATCTAGATGCAGAGCTTAGGCCTTTGGCTTGCTATAATTTCCAAGGATCTCATTACATTTTTCTTCAATAGAGTCTAACCACTTGTCACAAGGTTCCCCAAATTCATCTTCGAATTTATACTTATAACAAATTCTAACTAGTCTAGGCTCTGCTTCTAAAGCATCCTTCTCAGACATCTCCAGCATCTCCCACTCAGCCATTATTGGCCATGTGTTAAAAGCCAAATATTCTTGAACAAGATCCTTAGTCCCAATATGTGTGCAAACATCGTTGAAAGCGACTATAGTAGCTTGAGCTTCGAAATTGATATAGCAAGTCGATTTTTTATATCCGAAGCAAACATGAATAGGCGTCTGAATAATCCCTTTTACATCAGTCCACTCGTTCAAGTCGTTCTTCATATAAAATGATTCTCTCACCCATTCACTTGGCTATTTGCTTCGATACGCAAGAGCCAAAGATAGAGCGCTCCTTCGGTAAGCAAAGTTATAACACCCAAAGTTATTGTGAAGGCCCCTAGTTTCCTTCGTCTGAAAGTGCAATTCGTATACTTAGCAAAAGCTTAGCAAAACAATTCGGCATCAGTCTCAATGCATTGGCTTCACACATCCCAGATAAAAATTTCTAGGCGCACTTTGGCGTTTGGTGTGGGTTGGTGATGGTATATGTTAAATCTTTTCAAAACAGCGACTAGCGTCTTATGTAGTGGAAATCTACGTCCATATTTCAGAAAGCTTTGGAAGACAACAACTTCGACTTCTTTCGGTTTCGACACTAAGTCATCGCCTCCTAGTCGGACCCAATCAACGTTGTCAATATAACTAAACCAATTAAATACCTCAATGTGTGCTCCTTTGATTTTTGATTTGCCAAAGTCTACGTGACTTAGCTTTGTTGGACGAATAATGGTGTTATCCTTCTCGATATCGACATCATTGCTATCTTAGGATGGCTCCACAGCAGTAGCTTCGCTCTAGGGGTGGTAACCCCTATCGCCATAGATAAATCTTCAATCCTTGTCTCTGGCGCATCTGGTGAAGGTGCCAAAGACAACTCAGGGGCAGATTGATCTCCGACCATTCTAAACAAAAAGTGTGTGCTGAGTGACTAGCTAAGGCTAGTTCGAGAGCAGCAAAGATGTTCGAAGCAAGTTCCAAAGGCAGACCAGCTCTAACAACAACAAGTGCAGATATCAAATTGTTCCTTTTATACATGCAATTTTTTAAATCTAACCGTTGCACTCTCTGAGCACTAGGCCCCACTAGTCAAAGTGGACCCAACGTAATGATTCATAACAAGCTTCGGAAGGTGTTTTTCTGGCCTTTGGCACAAGGCCTCCCAATTGTGTTTTTGCGATCTAAGCTCGTTATGAAGAAATGAACTCACCTGCAAGGGTGCTATTGGGGGGCTACCTTGCCAAAGGTCCTCAAGGCACCTCTTCTTTAGCATAAACTAATGTGTTTTCGGCATAAAGTGAGGAACAGACAAAATTGGCTTCGGCCAAAGCAATGGGAAGAAACTTTGTCCACATGCACACAAGCGGTGAAGGTGCAAGCCGAAACCATCAGGCTCGACATGGAGAAAACTTTGGGCACAAAGTGACGAAGGAGAAGGATTCCAAGACTTGTGCAACAAGAAAGAAAAAGTAAAGACAACAATGTCCATGTATTCTTTGTAAATCATGTGTGTAAACTTTATGAGCATAATTTTAATTACCTATGAAGATGTTCAACTTCCCTATAAATAGGTGAACTGTGCCCTGTATAAAGTACAATTTTAAGGTCCTAGGTTCATTATGCTTAGCCTTCAAAGCACCTTTGAGCTATCTTGTGCTAAGAAGCTGAAGGTATGTTTGTAAATTTATTTGATATGAAGGAAGATGGAATAAAAATATCAAGGCATACAAGATGAGTCTTTCATTTTGTTTTTATCATCTTTCCATTTAAACATTGTTCTATTCACACCCTTCTTCATACCTTCGTCCTTAAGTTATCCCTTCGAAGAGGTGATAATTTATGGACGAAGGTTTGAATTTCATTTATGTTGCCTTGTTTTTGATGCCATATAGCAATCAAAAACAAGTATTCAACAGTTGGGTTTTACATGGACGGAAAGCTAAGGGGATAACCTTTCCAACCCAACTAGAACCACCTTAAAATCCATTTGGGTCAACAGGAATCGTCGAAACAAGTCAGCATTCATATTCTTTTTTGGTGCTGTGATGCCGTTTGATAGGCCGTGTATCACATCAGAGCTCATTAGGGGTGTGACCAGGTGTCACGCACACCCCTAACCTCTATTTTATCAATAGTCGCCACCATATTAGAGTTTTGTTTTGCTTAGATCATATCTATCATCGAACAATATTGTCGTTCATCGGTTTGTGAGATCCCACCTCGTGACCAGTGCAATTTTCATTGCATTCTTCTAGTTCTTGCTTATGTTCTTAATTGCTCTTGTAGGGATAAGACTTATTGGCAAGGTTACTCGTGTGTCACGGGTGATAACCAACAGAGCAGTGATGTAGTGATTGCGAGCATCCATTCGCTCGGAGCCTTGGATCATCAACATCGAGATGTCCACCCAATCAAGTTATCCTACCTCACAGGTAGGGGTGGAAATGGATCACGATCCAAATGCTTCTTCATAAAATGGTAGGGCCCTAAATAAATTTTAGTTCAAAAATGAATAGAAATATGACCTGATCCTAATTCAATCCGATCCTTAAATCTTATAGTGTAAAATTTAGAGCCCATTGTCACCCATACTCACAGAAGATCAGGTCTTGCCCTCCAAGTGGTTCGATGAAATTAAATCAATAATTGCAAACTAGGTTTGGAATTTAGTAGAAATTTCTAAAGGAGCCAAGGCAGTAGGATGTAATAGGTCCACAAGATAAAACATGACTCCAAAGAGAATGTAGAAAGATTTAGAACATGGCTTGTAGTCAAAGGATACTTAGAAAAAGAAATCAATTATAATGAGACCATCTCACCTATCTTGATAAAGTAATCATTTAGAATAATTATGACATTTATCTCAATTTATGATTTAGAGTTGCATCAGATGGATGTAAAGATGACATTCCTCAATGGTGAACTAGTTGAAAATGGTTACATGGCTCAACCCAATGATTTTGTCATGAAGGGCAAAGAAAGCTAGAATGTCATTTAAAGAAATCTATTTTAAAATTAAAGCAAGCGTCGATATAGTGGTTTCTCAAGTTTGATAAGATAATCATCAATTTTGGGTTTAAGAAAGACATAGAGGACAATTGCATTTATGTAACACCCCAGGTGTTACTAGGGTTTCTGCTTGGCACCTTCACTAGCTTTACCCTCACAAGTAGAGTAAGAAAACAACAAGTGAAGTCATACTTGGGACCTAAGACCTTAAGCAAATACCAAGTTATCATAAGTCATCACCAAAAATCCTCTTATGATCATCAGAAAAGAAGGGACCTAGAAAACCCTAGATGCTTTACCTTGAGCCAAGGAAAATCAAATGACAAAAACAAATTGAGCATGACTATCCTTACCTGAACCAGTGACCTAAATAGGTAACACACCAAAATTATGCCTACAAGTTAATTTGCAAAACATCACCAAAAATATTGGTTGAAGTTTCCCTAAACAAGCTACAAAAGGAAGAGAAACAAAGATCAACTTCATCACACTATTTTTCTAAAAGTTTAGACCCGAATCAGAGCATCCGCTTGTTCAATACAAAATCGACCTTAAATCCAGTTACTCCAATTGACAAAGTTGTGTCAAACTAACTAACCCGACCCCTGTCAGAAGATGGCATTGGGACTCCAAACATGGACAAGACAAAACATGAGTTTTGCCTCGATTCTACCCTCACTAATAGACCCAACTTGGGCTAGAGATAACTTAGAGTCCCTGACATGAAACCCTTTGGGTTCTGCACCTCTCGACAGAGTGAAGTGAGGGGAGGAGATCACACAAAGGGATTTTGCCCAAATTCGGCCGGATTCGTGACTTATGGGCGTTTGAAAGTGACAAAACACCACGACCCAACCTGTTCGACCGCTGGTCTGAGCAGCAGAGCGTGTCAATGGCCGCTCCGCGCGTGCCAACCAGGGCACGAGCTCCTGTCGCGCGCTAAGGCTGGGAACTGTAGCGTCACGTGTGTGCTCATGCCTATAAAGGCCGCCCCACCCTCCGCCCTTCCTTCACAACCGTTGCTTGGTCGTTTCTTTGCCAGAAACTTATCGAGAGCAAGAACATCGCCGCCGCCATTGCTGCCCAAGGTCGGTCATGGTGAACCGACGTCTCCAGTCACGCACCACCCCAACCAGGATCACCACCTCGTCCACCTAAGCCCCCTAGAACTCTCCAAAACCCCAGCCAGAGCTCCACCTCACCAAAACCGTGAATTCACCCCTCACCGGAGCAAAGGGTTCTGCTGGTGAGCATGGACCCGCTCCCACAGCCAACCCCAGTCAAATTCCCTTGGGGAATCGTCTCCTCGGTACCCGAGAAGCTTTCCCACCGAAGGAATCAAACCCTACCAACGCCGGCTAGCCGGAACACCACCACCGACGAACTCTGACCACCGGGAGATGTGGACCGAACGACTCCAACCATCACCGGCTATGATTCGACCACCGGTGTGTTCGCCAGAGTCTCCCCGACCTCACGGACCACTTCGTCGGAACTCTATCGCCGTCGGTAAGCCCTGCCGCTCAGTTCTTGCCGCTAGGTACTATTCCGTTGAAGCGGGGACCTCGGGTTTAGATTTCGGAAAACCAAGGGGTTCCCTGTTAAGCTTATGACTCAAAGGAATAGTGCTCCGAGGACCCTCCTGTAATTAAAGAGAAGTAGAAAACCCAAGGACCCCAGCGCTAAATGGACATTTCCAAAATTCTTTAGAAAAATTAAATTCAAATTTGCAGAGAACTTGTAAAATACATAACTAGAGAAATATTTGGGCAAATTCAACCAAACAAATTTTATTGGGTTTTGTATGGGTTGAACTTTAGAGGAAAAATAGGAAAACTCCTAGTCCAATACTGTTTCTGGAATTTATTATTTAATTTAGATCTTAAGTATTTAAGTGAAGATAACGGTAAAAATAGTAGGACCTATGCATTGAGGTTAAGAAAATTTTTGTGACTACTTGACCATTGATAAACCACTACAAAAATACTAGCCACATCAGAACACCAAGGCAAGTGGGATAAACAAATGAATCTAGGCTTTTGCAATTATCTTTAGAAAATAAAAAGAGAGGCCAAAAGTGGGAAACATTGAACAACCTTATTTTTCCCTGAACACCTAAGTCGTACACTGTGGGAGAAAAATATAAAAATGAAGTAGTTGCACAGTAGATCATGCCCCACCCCTGCCCCATGAGAAGTTATATAAAACTTTGAGAAATCATACTACCCATCCCCTATGAGTAAAAATGACCAACTTTAGGAATGATTGCTCTTGCGCAAAGAAGAAACTAGAAAAATTGGGAAATTTGTTGTTTAACTTTTTTTAAAGGGATGTTAGTTGTAAGCACCTACTAACCCCTCAAACTTTAGAAATCATCATTTAATAACTACTAGGTTTCCTTGAGTAAAATTTGGCACAGAGACATATCATTCCACATAAACATCAGCAAAAATAGGCCTTAGGGCAGAAGCCACTTCTACACAAGGGTTGTGGTTCAAAGTGCCCTCTTTGCCCTAGACATTGTCATTTTCATACAAGGTAAACCACTTCTGTTCTGTGTCCCAAAATTTAAGAGAAACTTAATCAGGATAGTAAGAAGCCACTGTAATTTTCGTGGAATTTTTGGGAACTTCTAGAGTAGAGGCGTAGTTCAATTTGCCCTTAAAACTTTTAAATTGAGAAAGGAAAGGTTGGGATTAGGTAACCCTTTGTTAAGAAAAGGAGACCCATACCCATCTAAAGGCCTCAACTTTCATTCCTAATTCAACATAGTTAAGACCCTTCCCAAACTAACCATGAAAGGAGCCTTACAAACCAACTATCTAAAAAGAAGCTTTAATTCCTAGCATGCACATAAGGGTATTATATTGCATACATTATTATGCATTTGCATTCATTAGTTTGCAATCTCGTGGATGGAGATTACATGTTGATCCAAGAGCAAGAGACTCAACAGGAATAAGCTCGGGACCAGCTCTCGAGCCCATTGCCGAGGAACCTTCCGCCACACCCGCAATTGAAGACAAGCCCCGGTCTTATGCTTAATCGTTATATATGCCATTTCACTACACTTAATGTTTGTAGGCTTGTATTGTGCACTTAAGTGTAGAAGTGTTTGAAACCCTAGTTGCGTGAACTCAGGATTCCCTTTGATATGGACACTAGAATGCTAGGTCGAGTAGCTGCTATTTACTAATTCAGGATCTCGACAGAAGTCGAGTGATTTTTCTAGCACTCGCGTGAGACCAGGAATTGGTTGTATCCACTTAATATCGGATTTATGATTGTCTGTGGACACAGATCCATGGGGATGCTCTGTCTACAAGATAGAAATTGGAATAAGGATTGATGTGTGGTACCGTGTGTCAAGCGTTTGAACGTACTAAACACATGTCGGGAAATATGATAACCGATAAGCCTAGTACCTGATTGAACCTGCCCATAGACTTTACTCCTCATTGGACCTGAGACGGAGTCTCCCATGCTAGCTATGGTGGGTACAAGTGCGGTCATTGCACGGCGGCAGCCGAGGTCAGTGGAGCATTGTATGCCAAGGCCGTGAGCCCTGTTCTGTTGCCAAGGAATCGATGGGGACGGTTGACGTGTGTGGGGATAGAGTGCTCCTACATGTCGTGTGTTTAGGTTTACCTTGCAAGGTTAAAAACTCAATTCGAATCATCTGCTTCTCATAGCTAATGAGACTGCTTGATCCATGCTGCTGCATTGAGTAAGAAGTGCAATGAGGTTTCTTGAGATAATATGTTGTTTGCACTAAATGTTTGTTACCCTGTATGCTTAGAAAGGAGCAAACCTAGTTTTTAAGAATATTATAGAACTTGAAAAGCTAAAACTTGATTTAGACTCAGCTAGTGCTTTGGCAAACCAAACCCCTCAGCCAAACAACTTTATGGTCTAGAGGTAAAGGAGTAGACTCCTTACACCAGGTAAGTCTAGCTGAGTATTAGTATACTCAGCCTTGCTTGTGGCATCATTTTTACAGGTTCACTACATGACATGGTTGATGGTGTGACTTGGCCAACCACCCTGCCACCGGGTTGGACGGTCAAGTGTGATGCCACCTCGGCAGGAGAGGATCAGGAGGAGTAGTGGGCCAGACCTTGCCCTATTCCTCTTTATCGACATTAATTATCATCCGCTGCAATGTTAAGAACTATGTTATCCTTTATCAAAACTCTGATTTATGTAATAACTTATGTACTTTAATTTGTGGTTTCATGTTTATTGCATTTTCTCTGAGTCTCACCATCGCATGAGCTATTGGTACTCGATCCTTGGTAAGTGGCTTTATCGGACTAGATCCGAGGAATTGACAGGTAATTCCGATTTAAGTGTGTCGCTGTCTTCAAGGTGTGACTCGGGCACTTTAGCAGGAATAATTTGGGCGGTAACGCCATAATTAATGCAAAGTTTAAGAATGAGATATTGATATTTTTTATGATAAATGTGGATGATTTCCTGTTAGCAAGTAGTGATAAGAATCTACTTTTAGAGACCAAAAGTTTCTATCCTTGCACTTTGGTATAAAATATCCTGAAGAGGTATCTTATATCTTGAGGATTAAGGTTGATCGAGACAGAAAGAAATGGACATTAGATCTATCACAAAACATATATATATATATATATATATATATATATATATATATATGCAAAATGTTCTTAATAAGTTTAGTATGCATGCATGTGACCGCACACATGTGTAGTCAAGGGTGATAAGTTGAGGAGTGATCAAGGCCCCCTCAACAATGAGATCAATCGCATGAAACTAGTTCTATACACTTCAGTTTTTGGAAGTAGATATATGCTCAAATAGTACTTGCACTGACTTGGCATTCATATAAGAGATGTTTGAAAATTAAAAAAATCTTAAGATACCCTCTAGAAAACAGTTAAGAAAGTCTTTTTATATTTGCAAGGTATAGAATGTCTCATGTTAACAAGCAAAAAATCAAGTAACCTAGAGATAAAAGGATACTCAGATTTATATTATGCAGGGTGTGAAGAAGATAGAAAATCCACGTCAAGTTACATATTCACAATCGTAGGAGTTGTCTTGTAAAAAGGCTTAAACCATCGATAATTATATTGAGTTTATTGCATGTTATGAAGCTATGGGGCAGGTTATGTGGCTTAAAAAGATTATACCTAGATTGAAAGTGGTAGACAACATGTCGAGACCACTGAAAGTATACTACGATAATGAACTAGTAGTATATTAGTCTTATAACAATAAATCAAGTGTTGTTGCGAAGCACACTGACATGAAATACTATGTTGTAAAGGGGAGAAAGTCCAAGATCAAACTATTTAACTTGAGCAAAACATAGAGCAAATACTTGTGGATTCACTCACTAAAAGGCTTACACCCAGTGTTGGAGACTTGTTCCCAAATGCTATGAATTAAGAACAAGGCAACACAAAAATGTTAAATGTTGATGTCCTTTGTCCTTCGAAGCATTATTTCCCTTAGGATATAATGATTTTCGGACGAAGGTTATAAAGGACATACCTTCATAGACACGACAAGTATAATCAGAGGATGAAGGTTATGAAACATAAGACAACAACATAAATAATTACAAGGTATCGAAATATGAACATTTATTGTCAAATAATCATGAATACATGAAAGTTATATTAAATTACATTTGTACCTTGAGCTTGACAGAATACGAAGATACAAATGTGATGCCAAAGCGTGAACAGTACGGGGGGTACTGTTCACCTATTTATAGGCACAAGGCGCAGCCTGTGTGAATTTACATTCATGTCCTCTACAAATGATTACAATTATTACACAGTTTATCATTGGCCGATTGATCATCTCATCTTTAAGTCGGTGCATTTTGAAATATACTACGAAGCTCCCTGACTAGTAGCTTCGGCTTTGTTGTTGTTCTGGCCTTTCGAAGGTGTTTCTTGTTACAAGACCTTCAGCGACGAAGCAGACCCCCAACAGTAGCCCCTTCACGGTGCCAGATCGTTTTTCGTAATGAGCTCGACCCGTGAAAAATTCTTTTATGCTTCGAAATGCCAAAGGTCCAAAAAACACCTTCCCTGAGCTTGTTGCCGAGAAACAATTTAAATATTCCGAGTGTAAGGCAATTCCTCCGTATGACAGGTACATTCGATCTGGTGATTCGTCTCCTCGCGCAGTATGGCCCACCGTTCAGTGGGTGCGGGTGGCTGTTCAGTGGGTACGATCGTCTTGTTGATTTACCTTCCCACCTGCAACACTATATATACAGATGGGTAGGTGTGAGGTTACCACAGCATTTACTACTATTGCACTGTTGTGCAGCTGAAAATTTTGACCACAGCCGAAGCTTATTCATCGTATTCCAAATCAAAGCTTCGTCACAAGAGGGAGCTTCGGCAAAGGTAAAAAGTATTCAACTTCGTCAAAACGCAAGAAATTCAACATCAAATGGCCAGGGTCCGTTCAACAGCTAGGGTTACACGCGACGAAGAGGAGGCCAAAGCTACTGAAACTGCCCCGATCTCCAAAGTAATGAGGCAGTCGGGACTGGTTGTGCCAGAGGGTACTGCTGACGAAGGTGCACCTGCTGCCGAAGCCGAGCAGGCAGATATTGAAGAAGGTGAGGCTGATGAGGAAGATATAGATTATTCCGCCGTGCCATCTAAGCCCAGCCACTTGGATTTTGGGAAGTCAACTGTCTCCAAAGCTGATATGCCGATGATGACAAAACTAGGCTACTTCGGGGAAGCCGATAAGAAGCTAATTCGCTTTGGCGGGGAAGAGACCACTCCAAAGCCAAAAAACGATGAGGTGGTAGTCTTCAGAAGCTTCTTTAAAGCAGGATTAAGGTTTCCTCTGCATGGGATGATTGCAGATGTTTTGGAAAATTTTGAAGTTTATCTTCATCAGCTGACTCCTAACGCTATCGTTAGGCTCAGCGTCTTTATCTGGGCTATCCGAAGCCAAGGAGCGGAGCCGCTTACCAAAGCCTTCTGTCGGGTACACGAACTTCACTATCAGACGAAGGCTAAAGAAGATGGACTGCACGAGAACTTTGGCTGCTATAATTTTGCTTATCGCAAAGACATGAAGACGTCGGTGGTTAGCTACCGCACCAAATGGCCGACCGATTGGAAAACTGAATGGTTTTATGTTAAGATTGATGAGAAAAAGGAGAAGCTAGTTCAGAGCCCGCTGGAGCTAACCTTCGGGTTGACTAGGCCTCAGTGCAACATGATGCCGGGGACATCATGCCCAGATGCTATGGGCGAATTTAGAGTTGTGTCTGAGCATATCGGTACTAGGGATTTAGTTCAGGAATACTTAGCTAATAGAGTATTCCCAATGTTAAAGGAATGGGGTATGCCGAAGCTTAAAGAAGAGAAGAAAAAGAATGAACTCATTCGGTTGCCCTATCATTTTAAGTTCAAGAAACACTTCAAAGAACCCTGCTAGGAATGGTTGGATACAATTGAAGTTATGTGCAATGAAATCTTGGGCAATTATACGAGAAAAGAAGATCAGCTGATGACAGCAGCCTTCGGCACCCGGCCGAAACGAAGGTTAAACTGAGTAATGGATGCTTTGAAATTTGAATACCCAGACTATGAAAGGTTAAGCAAAGGTGCTGAAGGGCCAAAACAAAAAAGGACTATCAGTATTATACAAAGACAAGCTGCTAGGATGATAAAAGAGGATGAAAATTTGGCAAAAAAGAAAAAAATCTAGTCCTGAGCCTAAGGTGGTTGTGTCGAAGAAAACAAAGGCTCTAGCTTCGAAGCCGAAAGCTAATTTAGAAGAAGAAGCTCCCTCAACACCTTCTGTCGCTGACGCAGAAGAAATTTTAAAGGTAATGACTGAATCTCTACCTAATAAGCTAAGTCCGCTGGGACCGGAACTGATGAAGCTTTTACAGAAGAAGAAGGAGCCTTCGGCTGCCGAGAAGCCTGCTGAACCAAAAAAGCGAAGAATTATTACTGTCATTGAGGCTATTGAAGAAACACCGTCATTGGCCTTAGCATCGAAAATAGCAGCAGCCGAAGCTTCTACTTCCGAAGCTGCAGCAGCCGAAGCTGCAGATTTGGAAAACACACTCAATGATATTGATGAAATGATTTTAAATATGGCTGAGGAAGAAACTGCTACAGCTGTTGAGGAAACCCCGACTGTAGTGCCTGAAAAAGGGGAGAAGATGCCTGGAAAAGAGAAGGAGCTTACCGAAGATACTTCGGAAGAAGAAAATTTCAACTTTCAAAACATAATTGGGCAAGAATTGTCAAAGGCTGAAAAAGAAGAGCTGAAGGACTATGCCATATCGTGCGGGTACCAACCAGGGGCACTGCTCTTCGGCGGTGTTGCCGAAGAGAGTTTAGGATGCCTTCGGGACCGAGTTGGGGCAAAGGTTGTCAGCACTTTATCGAAAAGTGTTGGTTTCCCGAAGCTCGAAGCTGATCTCAGCAGATACTGGCGACAGCATATCGCCGGTAGCCTGTTTTATTCTAACTTTAAGGTAAAATTTTTCTTTAACTTTTTATTGTTTTGATATGAAGATGTTTTCTGATGAAGGTTATTTTGTCAGAGCTTACTGCTAAGCAAGGCCTTGAGGATGCAACAAGACCTCGAGGACAAGAAAAACGAAGTTATAATTGAGGGTTTAGAGACGAAGAATAAAGATCATGAAGTTGTCCTAGAAAAGAAAGACTTCGTGCTTCAAACGATGGAAGGTTCATTGGTAGAAGCTCAAGCCGAGATCGCTAGATTAAACGGTGAACTTTCCCTACAGTCAAAAAGCTTTGAGCAAGAGAAGAAAGATTTCAAAACAAAACTCGAAGTCGAGGCTGAAAAAAGTTCAAATCTACAGAAATCACTCAAGGATCTTCAGGAAAAATGCTTAGGCTTCGGCACCCGGTGCATTCAACGGTTAAAACAGGTCTTTAACTCAGTTGGGGCTAGCTCCGAAAAGTTTAAACCTTCGGTTGAAGACCTTCCAGGCACATTTGATCATATTGAAGGTGAAGTTGATGCCCTCGACGAAGTTATAGCTAGACATGGTGATTTTTGTGCCTTGTTAGCTTCTTGTGGCACAGCTGTCGCTTTCATGAAGGCTGGCTGTACATATGGAAATATTGTAAACAGACCAAACTTCAGCCTGTCACCAGCAGACTTGGATGACATCCCCGGCCTAGCTCGAAGCATCGGAAACAGATTCATTACTCAAATCTGGGCAAAGGGCGGGCAAAACTTGGCTGGTGACGAAGCTCGAAGTCACCTTAAAGCGATAATAAACTCATACCTTGTGCTTACCTTTTTCCTTGAAACTTGAATTTACCTTATAATGCTTTGATATGTACAGGATGATGAAGCCGATGAGCATTGAGCTGAAGCCTAGCAGACGATCCGAAGCTTAGCAGATGATGATGAAGCTGAAAACCTAGCTGTGAAAAAACTCTAGAAAAACTCTTGTATTATCGTTTGTAAAGAATATTATAATTTGAGGATCAGATTCTACTCTGTAAATTTGTCCTAACCTTGTAATATATTTTTACCTTTTCGTCAATGTGTGAACTGCTTTGATGTGGACGAAACTTGTATTTTTTGAGCCGAAGGCGAAAAACACCTTCCCTTCTTTTCGTACGCAACAAAGCATAAATCTGCTTCCGAAGCCGTATTCTTAGAGCCAAAGCAACTGTCTATCTGTATGATATAACGATGATGATTCTATGTATGTCTAAATGAATGTTTATGAATGCAATGTATGATGTAACGTATCGTGCCAATGAATGCCCAAACACACACATTCGAAGCTTCATCCATAACCTTCATTCCCTTAGGAATGACTGAAATCTCTTTGCCGTTTATTTTTTGGCTGCACCGCTTATTTTTTCGGTGTAAGTTCTGCATCCCCTTAGGAATGTCTTTTGAACTTCTTCGCCTTCTATTTCGGCAGTATTCGCATTGACTTTTCGCGCTTCGCCTTATATTTCGGCGGTATTTGGCTCTGCATTCCCTTAGGAACAACTTTTGAGCAGAAAACTTACGTTGCGCTCCCTTAGGAACGGCTTTTTGTAGCTTCATCATGCTTTACATCCCCTTAGGGATGACTTTAGAGCTTATCCCTGTTTTTTTCTCTCTGCACTCGATGGTGCATGCTCAGATTTTACATTTTACATATTTTTGGGGGATTTTGCTCTCGTAGAGCTGAATAAGAAAGGAAAAATTACAAACTATGGCCCCGTTAAAAACCTTTCTCCCCCTTTGGAAAGGAAAAGGGTGCTATAAGAAAAATGAAAAAGATTACATCAATTTATACATAATATCGTCGAAGCTCATCCGCATTCCAAGATCTAGGAATGTCGTTGTCGTCCATGTCCTTTAACCTGTAAGTGCTGGGTCTTGACGAAGATACTACCAGAAAAGGTCCTTCCCACTTCAGCTGAAGCTTGCCTACTGTGTCAGGGTTGGCTACTCTCCGAAGCACCAAGTGTCCTAGCTTAATGTCTTTCAATCGAACTTTTCTATCGCGCCATTTTATTGTTTCGGCTTGATATTTGTTGATATTTTCCACAGCCTGAAGTCTGGTCCCTTCTATAGTATCTTTAGTCATAGAATAATTAGCTTCATCTTAGGCCGAAGCTACTGTCCTTATTGACCCCGCTTTAGCCTCTTGGGGGGTTATGGCTTCGTCACCGAACAATAACTTAAATGCTGTAAAACCTGTTGACCTTGATATAGTTGTATTGTGGCTCCACACCACTTTAACCAACTCATCTGGCCACTTTCCTCTAGGCTGATTGAAGATTAACTTCATTATTCCTGTCATTATAATACCATTTGCCCTTTCAACTAGTCCAATTGATTCTAGATGCCTGACTGATGCAAAATGAATTTTTGTGCCGATCTGATCACAGAAATCTTTGAAAGTTTCAACATCAAACTACGTTCCATTGTCCACAGTTATAGCCTTCGGCACACCGAAGCGACAAACTATATTCTGCCAGAAGAATTTTTGGACTGTAGCCGAAGTTATTGTAGCAAAGGCTTTGTTTCGATCCACTTAGAAAAATATTCTACCACCACCACAACATATCTCAAGTTGCCCTGTGCTGGTGGAAGTGGACCTAGCAGATCCAGGCCCCATCTTTGCAACGGCCAGGTTGGTTGTATTAGTTGAGTCAATGACGAAGGTTGTTTCTGATCTCTTGCACATTTTTGGCAATTTTCACACTTTTGAACCAAATCTGCTACATCCGAAGCTGCCTTCGGCCAATAGAATCCTTGTCGGAAAACCTTTCCTAGAAGAGGTCTGGGCCAAATATGAGATCCACACAATCCTGCATGTATCTCCTTCATTAGTTCTATACCTTCAGTTCTGGATAAGCACTTGAGAAGTGGGGAACAAACTCTATGTTATATAATTCCCCTTCTATTATGACATATGGTCTTGTTCTTGCTTCCATTATTTTGTTATAAACCTCATCATCCGAGGGATAGTTACCTTGGAGGAAAGATATAATCTCAGTCCTCCAATCTTCGCTATGGACAGGAGATATTATGAGCACTGCTCTTTCGAGGAGTTCCACCGAAGGTGCTCTTATTGTCTCGAAAAATACTTCCGAAGGTAGAGGAAGCCCTTGTGCCACTGACTTGGCTAGCAGATCAGCATACTCATTTTCGCCTCTTGAAATATTCTTGAAAGGGAATTAGGCTTACACCTATTTCCTAATTGATTTTGGTGGTTGAATTGCCCAACACAAATAATTGGACTAACTAGTTTGCTCTAGTTTATAAGTTCTACAGGTGCCAAAGGTTCACAATAAGCCAATAAAAAGACCAAGAAAAAGGGTTCAAACAAAAGAGCAAAGGGACAACCGAAGGCACCCTGGTCTGGCGCACCGGACTGTCTCGTGTGCCACTGGACAGTGTCCGGTGCACCAGGGGACTCCAAGCTGAACTCTTCACCTTCGGGAAATCTCAGAGGTGCTTCGCTATAATTCACCGGACTGTCCGGTGTACCACCGGACAGTGTCCGGTGCTCCAGGGGAGAGCAACTCTAAACTCGCCAGCTTCGGGAATCCGCTCCGCTAAAATTCACCGGACTGTCCGGTGTGACAGCGGAGCAACGGCTAGTTCACGCGCAACGGTCGACTGCAACGCATTAAATGCGCGCCTGCGTGCGCAGAGGAGCAGGGCACGCACGGGTGGCACACCGGACAGCCTAAAGGGCCTGTCCGGTGCACCACCGGACATCCTGGCGGGCCCACAAGACAGAGCTCAATGGTCGAACCCCAACGGTCTGCTGACGTGGCTGGCGCACCGGACTGTCCGGTGCGCCATGCGACTGCAGCCTTCCAACGGCCACTTTGTGGTGGTTGGGGCTATAAATACCCCAACCACCCCACATTCAAGGCATCCAAGTTTTCACACTTCTACACCTTACAAGAGCTATAGCATTCAACACTAGACACACCAAATAGATCAAATCCTCTCCCAATTCCACACAAAGCTTTAGTGATTAGTGAGAGAGATTTGTTGTGTTCATTTGAGCTCTTGCGCTTGGATTGCTTCTTTTCTTTCTCATTCATTCTTGTGATCAAACTCAATTGTAACCGAGGCAAGAGACACCAATTGTGTGGTGGTCCTTGCGGGGAAGTTTTGTTCCCGGTTGATTGAGAAGAGAAGCTCACTCGGTCCGAGGGACAGTTTGAGAGAGGGAAAGGGTTGAAAGAGACCCGGTCTTTGTGACCACCTCAACAGGGAGTAGGTTTGTGAGAACCGAACCTCGGTAAAACAAATCCTTGTGTCTCACTTCTTTATTCGCTTGCGAATTGTTCTTACGCCCTCTCTCGGACTCACATTATATTTCTAACGCTAACCCGGCTTGTAGTTGTGATTAACTTTGTAAATTTCAGTTTCGCCCTATTCACCCCCCCTCTAGGCGACTTTCAATTGGTATCAGAGCCAGGTTCTTCATTAGAGCCTAACCGCTCGAAGTGATGTCGGGAGATCACGCCAAGAGGGAGATGGAGACCGTCGACAAGCCCACTACAAGCCACGGGAAGGCTTCATCGGAAGAGTCCCGCAACAAAGGGAAGGGGAAGGAGAAGAAACCCTCTTCCCACAAGTCGCATCGGAGTGGTGACAAAAAGAAGAAGATGAGGAAAGTGGTCTACTACGAGACCGACACTTCATCACCATCGACCTCCGGCTCCGACGCGCCGTCCGTTACTTCTAAGCGCCATGAGCGCAAGAAGTATAGTAAGATTCCCCTACGCTATCCCCGTATTTCAAAGCGTACTCCTTTACTCTCTGTTCCATTAGGCAAACCACCGGTTTTTACGGTGAAGATTATAATATGTGGAGTGATAAAATGAGGCATCATCTAACCTCACTCCACACAAGCATTTGGAATGTTGTTGAGTTTGGTGTACAGGTACCATCCATAGGGGATGAAGACTACGACTCGGACGAAGTGGCCCAAATCCACCACTTTAACTCCCAAGCCACCACTATACTCCTCGCCTCTCTAAGTCGAGAGGAGTATAATAAGGTGCAAGGGTTAAAGAGTGCGAAGGAAATTTGGGACGTACTCAAGACCGCGCACGAAGGAGACGAGGTGACAAAGATCACCAAGCGGGAGACGATCGAGGGGGAGCTCGGTCGCTTCATGCTTCACCAAGGAGAGGATCCACAAGCTATGTACAACCGCTTGAAGACCTTGGTGAACCAAGTGTGCAACCTCGGGAGCAAAAAATGGGATGACCATGAGATGGTCAAGGTTATTCTTAGATCCCTCGTCTTTCTTAACCCTACGCAAGTTCGATTAATTCGAGGTGATCCTAGATATAAGCTAATGTCTCCCGAGGAAGTTATAGGAAAATTTGTAAGCTTTGAGCTAATGATTAAAGGCTCAAAGAAAATCATCGAGCAAGGCACCTCCTCAACGCCCGAAGCACAACCGGTGACATTCAAGGCGACGGAGGAGAAGGAGGAGTCTACATCAAGTAGACAACCAATCGACGCCTCCAAGCTCGACAATGAGGAAATGGCGCTTATCATCAAAAGCTTCCGCCAAATCCTCAAGCAAAGGAGGGGGAAAGATTACAAGCCCCGCTCCAAGAAAGTTTGCTACAAGTGTGGTAAGCCCGGTCACTTTATTGCCAAATGTCCTATTTCTAGTGACAGTGACAGGGGCGACGACAAGAAGGGGAGAAGAAAGGAAAAGAAGAGGTACCACAAGAAGAAGGGCGGCGATGCCCATGTGTGTCGCGAGTGGGACTCCGACGAGAGCTCCACCGACTCCTCCTCCGACGAGGACGCCGCCAACATCGCCGTCACCAAGGGACTTCTCTTCCCCAACGTCGGCCACAAGTGCCTCATGGCAAAGGATGGCAAAAAGAAGAAGGTTAAATCCAAATCCTCCACTAAATATGAGTCCTCTAGTGATGATAATGCTAGTGATGAGGAGGATAATTTGTGTACCCTTTTTGCCAACCTAAACATGCAACAAAAGGAAAAATTAAATGAATTAATTAGTGCCATCCATGAGAAGGATGAACTTTTGGACTCCCAAGACGACTTCCTAATCAAGGAAAACAAAAAGCATGTTAAGGTTAAAAATGCTTACGCTCTAGAAGTTGAAAAATGTGAAAAATTGTCTAGTGAGCTAAGCACTTGCCATGACACTATTGTCAACCTTAAAAATGAAAATGCTAAACTTATTGCTAAGGTTGATGCTAATGTTTGTAATGTTTATATTCCCAATCTTAGAGATGATAATGTTGATTTACTTGCTAAGATTGAAGAATTGAATATCTCTCTTGCTAGCCTTAGGATTGAAAATGAAAAATTGCTTGCTAAGGCTAAAGAATTAGATGTTTGCAATGCTTCTATTTCCGATCTTAGAGATAACAATGACATTTTACGTGCTAAGATTGTTGAACTTAATTCTTGCAAACCCTCTACATCTACCATTGAGCATGTGTCTATTTGTACTAGATGTAGAGATGTTGATATTGATGCTATTCATGATCACATGACCTTAATTAAACAACAAAATGATCATATAGCAAAATTAGATGCTAAAATTGTCGAGCATGACTTAGAAAATGAAAATTTTAAATTTGCTAGAAGCATGCTCTATAGTGGGAGACGCCCTGGCATCAAGGATGGCATTGGCTTCCAAAAGGGGGACAATGTCAAACTTAATGCCCCTCCTAAAAGATTGTCTAACTTTGTTAAGGGCAAGGCTCCCATGCCTTAGGATAACGAGGGTTACATTTTGTACCCTGTCGGTTATCCCGAGAGCAAAATTCGGAGAATTCACTCTAGGAAGTCTCACTCTGGTCCTAATCATGTTTTTATGTATAAGGGTGAGACATCTAGCTCTAGGCAACCAACCTGTGCTAAGTTGCCTAAGAAGAAAACTCCTAATGCATCAAATGGTCATGACATTTCATTTAAAACTTTTGATGCATCTTATGTTTTGACTAACAAATCCGGCAAGGTAGTTGCCAAGTTTGTTGGGGGCAAACACAAGGGCTCCAAGACTTGTGTTTGGGTACCCAAAGTTCTTGTTTCTAATGCTAAAGGACCCAAGACCGTTTGGGTACCTAAAGTCAAGAACTAAAATTGTTTTGTAGGTTTATGCATCCGGGGGCTCAAGTTGGATCATCGATAGCGGGTGCACAAACCACATGACCGGGGAGAAGAAAATGTTCTCCTCTTATGAGAAAAACCAAGATCCCCAATGAGCTATCACATTCGGGGATGGAAATCAAGGTTTGGTCAAAGGTTTGGGTAAAATTGCTATTTCACCTGACCATTCCATTTCCAATGTTTTTCTTGTTAATTCATTAGATTACAACTTGCTTTCTGTATCTCAATTATGTCAAATGGGCTACAACTGTCTATTCACTGATGTAGGTGTCACTGTCTTTAGAAGAAGTGATGATTCAATAGCATTTAAGGGAGTGTTAGAGGGTCAGCTATACTTGGTAGATTTTGATAGAGCTGAACTCGACACTTTCTTAGTTGCTAAGACTAACATGGGTTGGCTCTGGCACCGCCGACTAGCCCATGTTGAAATGAAGAATCTTCATAAGCTTCTAAAGGGAGAACACATTTTAGGATTAACAAATGTTCATTTTGAGAAAGACAGGATTTGTAGCGCATGCCAAGCCGGAAAGCAAGTTGGTGTTCATCATCCGCATAAGAACATCATGACGACTGACAGGCCACTAGAGCTCCTACACATAGATTTATTCGGCCCGATCGCTTACATAAGCATCGGCGGGAGTAAGTACTGTCTAGTTATTGTGGATGATTATTCTCGCTTCACTTGGGTGTTCTTTTTGCAGGAAAAATCACAAACCCAAGAGACTTTAAAGGGATTCTTGAGACGAGCTCAAAATGAGTTCGGCTTAAGGATCAAGAAAATAAGAAGCGACAACGGGACGGAGTTCAAGAATTCACAAATTGAAGGCTTCCTTGAGGAGGAGGGCATCAAGCATGAGTTCTCTTCTCCCTACACGCCACAACAAAATGGTGTAGTGGAGAGGAAGAATCGAACTCTATTGGACATGGCAAGAACCATGCTTGATGAGTACAAGACGCCGGATCGGTTTTGGGCCGAGGCGGTTAACACCGCTTGCTACGCCATCAACCGGTTATATCTACACCAAATCCTCAAGAAGACATCATATGAACTCCTAACCGGTAAAAAGCCCAATATTTCATATTTTAGAGTCTTTGGTAGCAAATGCTTTATTCTTGTTAAAAGATGTAGAAAATCTAAATTTGCTCCTAAGACCGTAGAAGGCTTTTTACTAGGATATGATTCAAACACAAGGGCATATAGAGTCTTTAACAAGTCCTCAGGACTAGTTGAAGTTTCTTGTGACGTTGTGTTTGATGAAACTAACGGCTCTCAAGTAGAGCAAGTTGATCTTGATGAGATAGGTGAAGAAGAGGCTCCATGCATCGCGCTAAGGAACATGTCCATTGGGGATGTGTGTCCTAAGGAATCCGAAGAGCCTCCAAATGCATAAGATCAACCATCCTCCTCCACACAAGCATCTCCACCAACTCAAAATAAGGATGAGGCTCAAGTTGATGAAGGAGAAAATCAAAATGATGAGCCACCTCAAGATGACGGCAATGATCAAGGGGGAGATGCAAATGATCAAGACAAGGAGGATGAAGAACCAAGACCGCCACACCTAAGAGTCCACCAAGCAATCCAACGAGATCACCCCGTCGACACCATCCTCGGCGACATTCATAAGGGGGTAACCACTAGATCTCGTGTTGCACATTTTTGTGAGCATTACTCTTTTGTTTCCTCTATTGAGCCACACAGGGTAGAGGAAGCACTTCAAGATTCGGATTGGGTGATGGCGATGCAAGAGGAGCTCAACAACTTCACTAGGAATGAGGTATGGCATTTAGTTCCACGTCCTAATCAAAATGTTGTAGGAACCAAATGGGTCTTCCGCAACAAGCAAGATGAGCATGGTGTGGTGACAAGGAACAAAGCCCGACTCGTGGCCAAAGGGTATTCACAAGTCGAAGGTTTGGATTTCGGTGAAACCTATGCACCCATAGCTAGGCTTGAGTCAATTCGTATATTATTAGCCTATGCTACTTACCATGGCTTCAAGCTTTACCAAATGGACTTGAAGAGTGCCTTCCTCAACGGACCAATCAAGGAAGAGGTATATGTTGAGCAACCTCCCGGCTTTGAAGATAGTGAGTATCCTAACCATGTCTATAGGCTCTTTAAGGCGCTTTATGGGCTCAAGCAAGCCCCAAGAGCATGGTATGAATGCCTAAGAGATTTCCTTATTGCTAATGGCTTCAAAGTCGGCAAGGCCGATCCTACTTTATTTACTAAGACTCTTGCAAATGATTTGTTCGTATGCCAAATTTATGTTGATGATATTATATTTGGGTCTACTAACGAATCTACATGTGAGGAATTTAGTAGGATCATGACACAGAAATTCGAGATGTCAATGATGGGGGAGTTGAAGTATTTCTTAGGATTTCAAGTAAAGCAACTCCAAGAGGGCACCTTCATTAGCCAAACGAAGTATACGCAAGACATTCTAAACAAGTTTGGAATGAAGGATGCCAAGCCCATCAAGACTCCCATGGGAACCAATGGGCATCTCGACCTCGACATGAAAGGTAAATCCATCGATCAAAAGGTATATCGGTCGATGATAGGTTCATTACTCTATTTATGTGCATCTCGACCGGACATTATGCTTTCCGTATGCATGTGTGCAAGATTCCAAGCCGACCCTAAGGAATCTCACCTTACGGCCGTAAAACGAATCTTGAGATATTTGGCTTATACTCCTAAGTTTGGACTTTGGTACCCTCGGGGATCCACATTTGATTTAATTGGTTACTCCGATGCCGATTGGACAGGGTGCAAAATCAATAGAAAGAGCACATCGGGGACTTGCCAGTTATTGGGAAGATCCTTGGTATCTTGGGCTTCAAAGAAGCAAAATTCTGTGGCTCTTTCAACCGCTGAAGCCGAGTATATTGCTGCAGGCCATTGTTGCGCGCAACTACTTTGGATGAGGCAAACCCTTAGGGACTATGGTTACAAATTAACCAAAGTTCCTCTTCTATGTGATAGTGAGAGTGCAATCCACATGGCGGATAATCCCGTTGAGCATAGCCGCACTAAACACATAGCCATTCGGTATCATTTTCTTAGGGATCACCAACAAAAGGGGGATATCGAGATTGCATATATTAACACTAAAGATCAATTAGCCGATATCTTTACCAAGCCACTAGATGAACAAACTTTTACCAAATTTAGGCATGAGCTAAATATTCTTGATTCTAGAAATTTCTTTTGATGTCTTGCACACATAGCTCATAAATATACCTTTGATCATATCTCTTTTATATGCTATGACTAATGTGTTTTCAAGTGTATTTCAAACCAAGTCATAGGTGTATTGAAAGGGAATTGGAGTCTTCGGCGAAGACAAGGCTTCCACTCCACTCCGCTCCATCAAATCACTCATCCTTCGCTGTCGCTCCAAGCATCTCTCCGTCTTTGATATAATCTTCACTTATATGTTTTATTTGCCAAAGGGGAGAAAGTAGTTAGTAAAGGGCTTATATTTCACTCATACATCCGTTTTTGGCGATTCATGCCAAAGGGGGAGAGTATTAAGCCCAAAGCAAAAGGACCGCACAACCACCAAATTTTAAAACTTATGATTTTCAAAATTGGTATCTCATTTTGTTCTAAAAGGGGAGAAAGTAGCACCCTCAAAAATTGGTATCTTAAAACCCTCTTGAACACTAAGAGGAAGTTTTTATTGAGGGGGAGTTTTGTTTAGTCAAAAGAAAAGCATTTGAAACAAGGGAAGAAAATTTCAAATCTTGAAAATGCTTCGCAAAATCTTATTCATTTAACTATGACTATTTGCAAAAGGACTTTGAAAAGAATTTACAAAAAGAATTTGCAAAAACAAAACATGTGGTGCAAGCGTGGTCCAAAATGTTAAAAATAAAGAAACAATCCATGCATATCTAGTAAGTAATATTTATTGGCTCAATTCTAAGTAACCTTTGCACTGGCATTTTGCAAACTAGTTCAAATTATGCACTTCTATATTTGCTTTGGTTTGTGTTGGCATCAATCACCAAAAAGGGGGAGATTGAAAGGGAATTAGGCTTACACCTATTTCCTAATTGATTTTGGTGGTTGAATTGCCCAACACAAATAATTGGACTAACTAGTTTGCTCTAGTTTATAAGTTCTACAGGTGCCAAAGGTTCACAATAAGCCAATAAAAAGACCAAGAAAAAGGGTTCAAACAAAAGAGCAAAGGGACAACCGAAGGCACCCTGGTCTGGCGCACCGGACTGTCCGGTGTGCCACCGGACAGTGTCCGGTGCACCAGGGGACTCCAAGCTGAACTCTTCACCTTCGGAAATCTCAGAGGTGCTTCGCTATAATTCACCGGACTGTCCGGTGTACCACCGGACAGTGTCCGGTGCTCTAGGGGAGAGCAACTCTGAACTCGCCAGCTTCGGGAATCCGCTCCGCTAAAATTCACCGGACTGTCCGGTGTGACAGCGGAGCAACGGCTAGTTCGCGCGCAACGGTCGACTGCAACGCATTAAGTGCGCGCCTGCGCGCGCAGAGGAGCAGGGCACGCGCGGGTGGCACACCGGACAGCCTACAGGGCCTGTCCGGTGCACCACCGGACATCCTGGCGGGCCCACAAGACAGAGCTCAACGGTCGAACCCCAACGGTCTGCTGACGTGGCTGGCGCACCGGACAGTGTCCGGTGGCGCACTGGACTGTCTGGTGCGCCATGCGACTGCAGCCTTCCAACGGCCACTTTGTGGTGGTTGGGGTTATAAATACCCCAACCACCCCACATTCAAGGCATCCAAGTTTTCACACTTCTACACCTTACAAGAGCTATAGCATTGAACACTAGACACACCAAATAGATCAAATCCTCTCCCAATTCCACACAAAGCTTTAGTGATTAGTGAGAGAGATTTGTTGTGTTCATTTGAGCTCTTGCGCTTGGATTGCTTCTTTTCTTTCTCATTCGTTCTTGTGATTGTTGGGACTGTCTCTCGACAGCAAGGAGATCCAACACGGGTGAATGGTGATGGCAACAGGGCACTCGCGCGTGATGGCAAAAGCTCTGTTAATCTGGCCTCTCACGGGCACTGTGCGGGGGTATTTATAGGTATCCGAGTGCACGGCGCCTTGCGTTAAGGACGCATGTGCCCTCAGGTACCTAGTTTATCCCCAGAATATTCCCATAAAGCGGGGTTACAAGCTGTAATTACAAGTACACCTTTACAAATTAGGCCCGTAACACAAACGCGGCCACGCAGGGCCCGTTACAATGGGCCTGATCTCATGTGGGCCTCGGAGCTGACCGAGGCCGCGCCGTGGGGAGGCATTGCCGCAGGCCTTCGTCTGGTGCCGAATCGAGCGAAGGGTCTCCATGTTGTCTCTGGTGCCGATAAAGCGAAGGGTGTCCCTGCCTGCTTTGTCTGTCAGGGCAGGGGCTAAGCGGTGGAGACTTCGGGCGAAGGGTGGCGTTTCTGCCTTCGCTCCAACATTTGCCCTCCGAGGGACCAGTTCGACAAAGTCACCTGGTGCCGAAGACGTCGCTAGATGGCGGAGACGCTGCCCTCGCTCGAAGTGGTTCCGCGGGGGTTTTTGATGTGACCATTGATGGTGGAGGAGCTGCGCGCCGGCGACTCTGTTGATTTTGGTGTGTCACGGATGACGTCGGCCCGCGTCGAAGAGATGCAGCGCTTGGGCTACTTTGGCGGCGGAGTCGCTCGTGCTCCGGGGACGGAGGAAGTCCCCGAGCCGGAGGGTGAGTTGGTTGTTTTCGAGGCGTTCTTCGTCGCCGGTCTCCGCTTGCCTGCGCACCGGTTTGTTGGCGAAGTCCTGCGTAGATTCAACGTTCAAATTCATCAGCTGACACCGAACGCCGTGGTGGCGCTGGCGAAGTATGTCTGGGCGACGACTTCGTACGACTTCGTACGGCGGACCGGTTTTTGCGAAGAATTACTGCTTGCATTGGCAGAAGAGGGTGATTGAGGACGGAGTTGCCCAGTTTGGGTCGTGTACATTCACGCCGAAGACCGGCAAGACCACAATGCCAGTAGTGGAGTTGGTTCCGTGCGCCCGCAACAAGTGGGGCAATTGGAATGAATTTTGGTTTTACGTTGCTGAGGCTACTGTCGAAGGCCATGAAGGACTCCCCGTGTCTGAGATGTGCTCTCACTATTACTCTGCGTATCCGCCTTTTGAAGTGGCAGAAGAGGATACAGACGAAGGGGCCCTTCGGTGTGCCGCCGGCCAGAGCAGTGGCGGAGGCTTCGAAGGCGGCCCGAACGTTGCCGCCGCCGGGCAAACGCGTTGCCGACTTCGGCACGGACATTAGTGTGGACGATTATCTTGGGGGTAAGTCACCCGGCCGCTTTTTTTTTTTGATCGTTGATGCGTTGCAGGGTCGGACGAGGGCCGGCTTGCTATAGCTGTGCCTGCCGGGGCAATCGCGACGGCTGCGCTGTTGTCGAAGGCGAGGGGCGGGACCCTTGGCGCCGGAGGCGAGGTGTCGGCCCTCGCGTTGGTCAGAGACGAGGCTGGCGCGGCGACCCGCCGGCTGAAAGGAGTGACGGAGGCGCTGAGTCAGGCGACGGAGGCGCTGAGTCAGGTCCGCGGAGCTTTTTTTTTTTACGGCCAAGGCCTTACGTGTGCTCTGCAGGTGGCTGACTTCACCAGCCGTACTGCGTCGGGGGCACTTACGGCACCCTTATCTGCCGAAGTCGAGAGACTTCGGACGCAACATGCTGACGCTGTCCGTGAGAAGTCTGCCTCCGACAGCAAGTGTCGTAAACTGGCGGACAAGGTGGCCGTCCTGGAGGAGAAAAGGCTGACCTCCGGCGCCAGCTGGCGGGGGAGAGAAGGGAGACCAACGAGGCCATCGCCAAGGAGCAGGCCGCGCAGGCGGAGGCTAGGCTGGCACGGGCGGAAGCCAATCTTGCCAAGGATCTCGCCGAAGACCTGCGGGGGCGGCTCACCGCTCTGGAGAGCCGCGCGAAGGGGGCCGAAGCCGCGGTGCGAACGGAGGCCGAACGGACACGCACACAGCTTATGGCCACATATCGCGAGCTGGGTGCGCGGACCGGTGACTTCGTGGTGCCGGAGCGAGAGGCCGGGCTTCGCTGTTTGGAATGGGTGCAAGAGGAGCTGCAGGAGCTCCCCACCGTCCTGGGGGGATTAATGTCGTTCGCCTCCCTGGTCACCTGCGAGGGGGCGATGAACGCACTCTCTCGCGAAGGGTGCCGGCACTATGAGGCCCTCGACCAGGCAGATGAAGATTTTGGGCGAGACATCTATAAGGTCGAAGACCCCGTGGTGAAGGAGTCCGCCGGCGCCCTCTACGACCGGATGTGGGGTCTGTATGGTGGTGAAGTGGTCAGGGAGCGGGCCGAGGCTGCGAGGGCTCAGGTAACGCTGTCGTTTGTTCTGCGTTTGCTGAATGTGGTCTGTGCGTGTGTTTGCTGACTTTTTGTATGTTTTGTTTTAGGCGGAGCGAGGCGAGCGGGTGGACGACTTCGGAGCACTGAACGACGCCCTGCCTGACCCGGAGCCGACCCCGGAGACCATGGAGGACGCACCAGGCGCCCCCACATCTGCTACGACAGTGGAAGACCTGCCCCTGAAGGTGGCCGAAGGCGCTCCCGATGCCCTCGCAGCAGCTGCGCCGACCGTCGAAGATCCGGCGGCGGAGGCGGTGGAAACAATGGCGGAGGTGGCAGCGGAGCCAACGGCGGAGGCCCCCGCAGCGTCAGGGCCCTCGCAGGTGGCATAGTGGTTGTTTAGGGTTGAGGATTTTTGGATGTTGTACTGAATTTTGGTTGCTGCGCAGGTTCAAGATTTTGGGCCTGCGCACGCAACCGCTGCTACTGAGTTTTTGGCGGCTTCGACCGCGGAAGGTGGTAATGAATATAGTGAGTCTGCATCTGAGTTTTTGGATTTTGCCGACTCCGGGAGCTCGGTTGAGTGGACTGAGGAGTCGTCGGAGGAGAATTTGGATTATTTTGCGGCTTTGGACGTGGCTGCGGCGGAGGCTTCGCCACACGCCGCGGACGCGTCGGACGTGCCAGGCCCTAGCACTGGGCGCCGTCGACGAAGGGCGGTTGCAAAACGTAGGGTTAGCGCGGAGGAGCGGGCTCTGCTTCGTGTGAGTGGGGCTGG
Source organism: Zea luxurians (assembly GCA_029449295.1). Classification (NCBI taxonomy): domain Eukaryota; kingdom Viridiplantae; phylum Streptophyta; class Magnoliopsida; order Poales; family Poaceae; genus Zea; species Zea luxurians. Next base: position 885,264 of record JAOPSE010000087.1, read on the forward strand.
TCGGCAGGAACTGTTGTCCCTGCCGACCGCCGAGGGTGTAGGTGAAGGGGAACTGCGAAGGCTTTTTGCGGGTGAGGAGCTCAGGATAATGCTATTTAATTATAGGGAGATGGGAATTATTCCTAAGGTTGAGCCGATGTAGAGTGTGGTGCCCTCGCTTGTGTACGTCGAGGCTTGTATGGTGGAATTGTGTGCCCTCGCGTGCATGTGTGTGTGTGAAGGCGTTTTGTACTTACTGATTTGTTTTGCTGCGCTGTGTTGGCTTGATTATAGTTGGTCTTGGTGTGGATGGTTTGATGTTGTCGCTTCGGCCGTTGTTGTGCTAGTCCAGGTGTACCCTTAGGTGTCTTCTGCATAGATAGTCTTCGGTTTTTTCACACTTGTTGTGCTGATCCGGCTGCGCTTTTAAGCGACTTCTGCACGGATAGCCTTCGCGATAGACTCAGATTTTTTCCGCACTTGTTGTGCTAATCCGGCTGCACCCTTAGGCGACTTTTGCGCGGATAGTCTTCGCGATAGACTTAGATTTTTTTCGCACTTGTTGTGCTAATCCGGCTGCACCCTTAGGCGACTTTTGCGCGGATAGTCTTCGCGATAGACTTAGATTTTTTTTTCGCACTTGTTGTGCTAATCCGGCTGCACCCTTAGGCGACTTTTGCGCGGATAGTCTTCGCGATAGACTTAGATTTTTTTTCGCACTTGTTGTGCTAATCCGGCTGCACCCTTAGGCGACTTTTGCGCGGATAGTCTTCGCGATAGACTTAGATTTTTTTTTCGCACTTGTTGTGCTAATCCGGCTGCACCCTTAGGCGACTTTTGCGCGGATAGTCTTCGCGATAGACTTAGATTTTTTTTCGCACTTGTTGTGCTAATCCGGCTGCACCCTTAGGCGACTTTTGCGCGGATAGTCTTCGCGATAGACTTAGATTTTTTTTTCGCACTTGTTGTGCTAATCCGGCTGCACCCTTAGGCGACTTTTACGCGGATAGTCTTCGCGATAGACTTAGATTTTTTTTCGCACTTGTTGTGCTAATCCGGCTGCACCCTTAGGCGACTTTTGCGCGGATTTGTCGCACGCGAGGGTAGCTAGCGCTTAGCCTCGCGGTGACCTCGTGGTGGTCGAATGTCGAAGACCGTCATCGCGGTCTTTTTCGACGCATGTCTTTTTGCGGGGGATTTTTTACGCATATGTTACATGGCTCCGCCTCGTTAAAAACCTCACCCCCCGGGAGGAAAAGAGTGCGGGCCGGTGCAAGATTGTTTTTGTGAATTACAAGGGGGAAGACAGCCCTGAGGAATCAAACAAAGAATTTGCGGAGGTTGTCAATGTTCCAGGAGTGCTCCAGGTCCTCGCCGGTTGGCGTTGTGAGCCTGTAAGCGCTGGGGGAAGCTTTTGTCTTGACGATGAAAGGGCCCTCCCACCTGGGCTCCAGCTTGCCCTTGGACTCCGTTCGAGCTGTCCGAATGAGTACGAGGTCCCCCTCGCTGAACTCCCTCGGGGTGACTGAATGGTCGCGCCATGCTTTGGTCTGGGCTTGATACTTGTTCAGGGCCTGTAGGGCAAAGACACGGTCTCCGTCGATGAGATCCTTTGAAGTTGGTTCGTCCACATCTGGGACGGCCGACGGGACTGTTCGCGGGGACCCGTGCTTTATTTCTTGCGGGGTCATGGCCTCCGATCCGTATAAAAGACGGAAGGGAGTGAATCCGGTCGCCCTGCACTCAGTCGTGTTTAGTGCCCAGACTGCCTCGGGTAAAAAATCGCTCCATCTGCCCTTTTTTTCATCGAGGAGCATTTTTTTGATAGCTGTGAAGATTTTTCCGTTGGCGCGCTCCACGACCCCGTTGGACTGCGGATGATAGACTGAGGCGAAGGCAAGCTTGGTGCCAATGGAGAAACAAAAATCCTTGAAGCCTTGGTTATCAAACTGCTTGCCGTTGTCGACTGTTAATTCGGACGGTACTCCGAAGCGGCAAACGATGTTCTGCCAGAAGAATTTTTGGGCGGTCTTTGATGTTATTGTGGAGACAGCCCGTGCCTCGATCCACTTGGTGAAGTACTCGACCGTGACGAAGGCGAACTTAAGGTTCCCCTGAGCGGTGGGCAAGGGTCCAACAATGTCGAGACCCCAGCGCTGGAGAGGCCATGTGTGGGCGATCAGCTTTGTATACTGCGAAGGGCCACCTGACCGAGGAGAGAACTTCTGGCAGGCTTCGCAGGACCGAGTGACCCGATTCGCAGCGCAAATCATTGCGGGCCAGTAAAAACCCTGGCGGATCACCTTAGCAGCTAGGGCCCTCGGCCCCGCGTGCGAGCCGCACGTGCCACTGTGGACTTCACGTAGAATCTGCATGCCTTCGGCCTCGGTGACGCACTTAAGCATTGGTTGACTGACCCCTTTTTTATAGAGTTGGCCTTCAATCAGAGCGAAGTCTCGGCTTCGATGTCTGAGGCGCTTGGCCTCACTGATGTCGGCTGGGTGATAATACCCCTGCAGGAACAGGGTTATGGGTGCGCGCCAGTCTTCGGTCATGATGAGGTTGACTGTACGGTGGCCCTCGCTGTCATTGGTTATTTGGAGCCCTTCGGGGCTCCGGACTGCTGGTGTGCCGATGACGTGGAAGAACACGTCGGAGGGCAGAGTGTCGCCCCTGGCCGCGGCCTTGGCCAATGCGTCGGCCTCCTCGTTCTTGGCCCGGTCCACATGCTGCACGGTGAACCCCTTGAACTGCCTCTCGAGACTTCGGATGGCCGCGAGGTATTGCATGAGTGCGGGGTCCTTGGCTGCATAGTCTTTTTCGACCTGGCCGGCAACTACCTTGGAGTCTGTTTTGATGATGCAAGTGGTGACTCCGAGGGCCCTTAGCTTGCGGAGGCCGAGGATGACTGCTTCGTACTCTGCTATATTATTTGTGCATCTGTCGGAGTCCAGATTGAAGCTGAGTCGTGCTGCATATCTGTGCTTGACCCCGACTGGTGAGGTTATGATTGCGGCGACGCCTGCCCCCGCATGGCACCATGCGCCGTCGCAGTGGATCGTCCAGACCTTCTCTGTGGTCGGGTCCGGCTGTGTTACTGGCCCGGTCCAGTCGACGACGAAGTCTGCCAGGACTTGTGATTTGATGGCTGTCCTGGGCTCGAAGCTGATGTGGTAGCCGGAGAGTTCGGCTGCCCACTTGGCGATCCTCACCGATGCCTCCGGGTTTCTAAACAGTTCGCCGAGCCCCCTGTCTGAGGTGACGCGGACCTTGAATGCTTCAAAATAATGGCGCAGCTTGCGCGAGGACATAACGACTGCGTAGGCGATCTTCTCCAGCTCTGTCATGTTGCATTTGGACGGTGTCAGGACCTCGGAGACGTAATAAACAGGGCACTGTCTGACAGCGCCTTCGACTGTCTGCTCCTGCACTAGTGCCGCGCTGACCGCGTGCGGCGAGGCCGCGACATAGAGCAATAAGGGGAGCGAGGAGTCGGGGCTCGTGAGGGTGGCCAGCTCCGTTAAGTACTGTTTTAATGAGGCGAAGGCCGCTGCTTGCTCCGGCCCCCAAGCGAAGTCTTTTGCGCCGCGGAGAGTTTTGAGGAAAGGAAGACTTCGCTCGGCCGACCTGGAAATGAATCTGTTGAGAGCGGCCAATCTGCCTGTCAGACGCTGGACATCCCTGGTGGACTGCGGAGGCGACATGTCGATGATGGCCTGGATCTTGGTTGGGTTGGCCTCGATGCCGCGGTGCGACACCAGGTAGCCCAATATCTTGCCCTGGCGAACACCGAAAACGCACTTTTCCGGGTTTAAGCGGAGTCGTGCGTCTCGCATGTTTGCGAATGTCTCGGCCAGGTCGGCGAGATGGTCCTCCTTATTTTTGCTGGCGACGACGATGTCGTCCACATATGTAAATATATTTCTGCCGACCTGCCCTTCGAGTACTGTTTTGGTGAGTCTGGAGAAGGTGGACCCGGCATTCTTGAGACCCTCCGGCATTCTGACGAAGCAATAAGTGCCGAAGGGTGTTATAAAGCTGGTGCTGGCCTTGTCTTCCTCCTTCATGTATATCTGGTGATAGCCGGAGAAGCAGTCGAGGAGAGACAGGACCTCGCATCCGGCCGCGCTATCGACTATTTTGTCGATCCGTGGCAACGGGAAATTGTCTTTTGGGCAGGCCTTATTGAGACAGGTGAAGTCTATGCACATCTGCCATTTCCCGCTTTTTTTCTGCACCATTACAACATTGGAGAGCCATGTGGGGTAAGCCACTGGCTCAATGAATTTAGCCTCTAGGAGGCGGTGCACCTCCGCCTTGGCGGCCTCTGTCTTTTCATCGGACATTTTGCGAAGCTTTTGCTTTCTTGGTCGCACCGAGGGGTCGATTCCCAAACTGTGCTCGATTATGGATCGGCTGACTCCGACCAGGTCGAGGGCGGACCAGGCGAAGACATCTTTATTCTTGGCCAGGCAGCAGAGGAGCTTCTCTTCTTCATGCGAAGTAAGGTCTTCGCTGATAGTGACTGTCTGCTTGGGCGTGGCCTGATCGAGGGGGACAATCTTGGTCCCATCCTGACTCTGCAACTGAGCCCTGTCGTGCTGCTTGTCAGTTGGGCTGGCGGGCGCAGGGACCTCGCACTGTGTCGTGAGACAGTGCACGTTCCTCTGCCCGGGCACGAAGTCCCGCTCTATGTTGCGCGCTGTTTGCTGGTCACCGCGGACTGTAATTACGCCTAGCGGGCCTGGTATCTTCATGCACAAATACAGTCCGTGGATGGCAGCTTCAAACTTATTGATGGAGCCCCGTCCCATGATGGCGTTGTATGGATATACCATATCCACAATGTCAAAAGTCACTTGCTCACTTCGGGCATTGGGTGCTACACCGAAGGAGAGGGGCAACTCTATTTTGCCGACGGGGAAGGTGCATTTGCCGCCGAAGCCATACAACGGGTTGTCCGAAGGCTTAAGCAGGCTGTGGCTGATGCCCATGCGATCGAAGGCGTGGAGGAAGATGATGTCTGCCTGGCTGCCGTTGTCAACGAGGACCTTGTGTAGGTCCCAGCCTGCCACGCTGCAATTGATGACCATGGCATCGCAGTGGGGGGCGCTGCGCAAATCGACGTCCCGTGCGTCGAAGGTGAGCGGTACGTGGGACCACTTTGTCTGTACAACTGGGCCCGTGACGGCTACATGGTTTATGCTGCGGTAGTGGTCCCGCTTCTGCCGCTTGGTGTCGAAGTCGGTGCTGGACCCCCCCAGTTATCATATGAATGACTCCGCGATAAGGTTGATCGGCGAAGTCCTCCTGCTTTGGGGCGTTGGGGATGTTTTGTTGTGGCTGGTGTGGTGGTGGAGGCGGAGGATGTACGATTTGTACTTCCTGATGATGTTGGTAAGCGTGGTGCGGTGGATGCGGGGCGGGAGCGTGGATATATGGTGGAGGGGGTGGCTGGTAGTTATGCGCGACAATTCTGGGGTTGTCGGCTGGCTGCGCCCTCGCCATTCTGTCTCTGGTGGCCTTCGCTTCGGGGCAGTCTTTGGTTGGGTGGGCGCAGTCTTCGCCATGGAAAAGGCAGTAAAATCGGCGCGGTGGAGGGGTGGCTGCGCACGCCCTCGGCCCCTGCCGCGAGTTCCACTTCCGCGGCCCTGGGGGGGATATTCCTGGCGGCGAAGGGGGTCAGCGGCCGGCTGCTGGTCGGCGAGGTCCGCGCCCTCCGGTGGTGCGAAGCCTGAGGGAGGTGCGAAGCCTGAGGGAGGTGCGAAGCCTGGGGGAGGTGCGAAGCCTGAGGGAGGTGCGAAGCCTGAGGGTTGTCCCTCAGGGTCGCAGGTGCGGAGGGTGTCGTCTTCAGAGGCCTCTTGGTGGGTGGATTGGGTGAGGGCGAGGGCCTTGCCCTTTCTTGCGGCGAGCAGTGCTGCCTTCGCAGCCTCGTCAGTCTTCGGGTTAGCTCTCTTGGGTGCCATCGCGGGTGGTTGTCTCGTAGCACGAACGGTGGGCGCCAAATGTTGGGACTGTCTCTCGACAGCAAGGAGATCCAACACGGGTGAATGGTGATGGCAACAGGGCACTCGCGCGTGATGGCAAAAGCTCTGTTAATCTGGCCTCTCACGGGCACTGTGCGGGGGTATTTATAGGTATCCGAGTGCACGGCGCCTTGCGTTAAGGACGCATGTGCCCTCAGGTACCTAGTTTATCCCCAGAATATTCCCATAAAGCGGGGTTACAAGCTGTAATTACAAGTACACCTTTACAAATTAGGCCCGTAACACAAACGCGGCCACGCAGGGCCCGTTACAATGGGCCTGATCTCATGTGGGCCTCGGAGCTGACCGAGGCCGCGCCGTGGGGAGGCGTTGCCGCAGGCCTTCGTCTGGTGCCGAATCGAGCGAAGGGTCTCCATGTTGTCTCTGGTGCCGATAAAGCGAAGGGTGTCCCTGCCTGCTTTGTCTGTCAGGGCAGGGGCTAAGCGGTGGAGACTTCGGGCGAAGGGTGGCGTTTCTGCCTTCGCTCCAACAGTGATCAAACTCAATTGTAACCGAGGCAAGAGACACCAATTGTGTGGTGGTCCTTGCGGGAAGTTTTGTTCCCGGTTGATTGAGAAGAGAAGCTCACTCGGTCCGAGGGACCGTTTGAGAGAGGGAAAGGGTTGAAAGAGACCCGGTCTTTGTGACCACCTCAACGGGGAGTAGGTTTGTGAGAACCGAACCTCGGTAAAACAAATCCTTGTGTCTCACTTCTTTATTCGCTTGCGATTTGTTCTTACGCCCTCTCTCGGACTCGCATTATATTTCTAACGCTAACCCGGCTTGTAGTTGTGATTAACTTTGTAGATTTCAGTTTCGCCCTATTCACCCCCCTCTAGGCGACTTTCAATTCTTAATAGAAAATCCTTCGAAAGAAGCTTCAAGCCTTCGAACTGTGTCCAGGTATCTCTCAAGCTTTGGATCTCTTGCCTTGCAACTCTTGTCGACATGACCAGAAATAACTTGAGAGTCGATTTTGAGGACTGCCCTTCTTATTCCCATTGCCTTTAACTTTCGAAGTCTCAAAGTAATGCTTCATATTCAGCAATATTATTTGTACAGCTAAAATCAAGCCTTGCTGCATAGCATGTTTTGACTTTGGAAGGTGCAACTAAGACAACAGCCACACCTGCACCGAAGGTTCCCCATGAACCATCGCAGAACACTGTCCAGGCTTCGGCATCTTTATTTGCTTCTTCTTCCTGAGCCCCTGCGTCCAATCAGCAATGAAGTCTGCTAACGCTTGGGACTGAATTGAGGATCTATGGATATAGTCAATAGTGAATTCGTTAAGCTCTGCAGCCCACTTTCCAATCCTTCCAGTAGCTTCTCTGTTCCTCATAATATCCTTCAGAGGCTGTGATGAAGGAACAGTTATGTGGTATGCTTGAAAATAGTGCCGAAGTTTCCTGGAGGCTATTAACACAGCATACAACACCTTCTCCAACTCTGTATAGTTTTTCTTTGATAAACTTAGAACTTCAGAGACAAAGTATACTGGGGCTTGCTTTTTAATTTGTCCTTCAAGCTTCTCCTGTACAAGCGCCGCACTCACTGTAGAGTGTGAAGCTGCCACATACAATAGTAACGGAGCCCCTAGCGCAGGTGGAGTTAATGTTGTTAGATCAATCAAGTATTGCTTCAGCTCTTCGAAGGCCTTCTGTTGAGCTGGGCCCCATTGAAAAACTTCGGCTGACTTTAGTATTTCAAAGAACGGCAAATTTCTTTCTGCTGATCTAGATATGAATCTATTTAATTATGCTAGTCTTCCTGTCAGCCGTTGAGCCCCCTTCTTTGTACTTGGCAGTTCCATCTGAAGGATAGCTTCGATCTTGCTTGGGTTAGCTTCAATCCCCTTCGTTGAAACTAGACAGCCAAGGAACTTACCCTTCTTCACTCCAAAAACACATTTTTCTGGATTTAATTTCAGGACAGCTTGCCTGAAATTGGCAAATGTTTCTTGCAGATCAGTAATGTGATTTTCTTGCTTTGTACTTTTTACTATGATGTCATCAACGTATGTTAGCACATTTCTGCCTATCTGGGAATGAAGGACCTTGGCTGTCATTCTGTTGAAGCTTCCTCCAGCATTCTTGAGCCCCTCAGGCATCCGAAGATAGCAATAGGTGCCACTATGAGTTATGAAGCTAGTCTTTGGCTCATCCTCCTTCTTCATCCATATTTGATGATATCCTGAGTAGCAGTCCAACAGACTCATAAGCTCTGAAGAAGCTGCTGCATCTACAAGAGAGTCTATTCTTGGTAATGGAAATTCGTCTTTTGGACAGGCCTTGTTAAGATCTGTGAAGTCAATACACATTCTCCATTTGCCATTGGACTTCTTCACCATGACAGCATTGGCTAGCCACTCTGGATATTTTACTTCTCTGATGACCCCAGCATTGAGAAGCCTTTTTACTTCATTTCGAGCACCTTTGGCTTTATCATCAGACATTTTCCGAAGCCTTTGTTTTCTTGGCCTGAAGGATGGGTCGACATTGAGTGAATGTTCAATGACGTCTCTGTTGACACCACAGAGGTCATTGGCTGACCAAGCAAAGACATCTTTGTTGTTGAATAGAAACCTTATCAAAGTTTTCTCCTGCTCTTCAGATAGTTGAGACCCCAGCAGTACCTTCTTCTCTGCTATGTCTTCACATAGAAGCATGGGTTTCGGCTGATCAGCCGAAGCAGCCTTCTCTCTTCTGTACTTGTACTGTTCACAAGCTTCGACTTCATCTATATTGTGGATTGCTTTTGAATCTGTCCAATTTCCTTTGGCCTTTCTAGCAGCCTCTTGACTTCCATGAATAGCAATAGGCCCTTGTTCCGAAGGTATCTTCATGTATAGATATGCTGGGTGAAGTATTGCTTCGAAAGCATTAAGTGTCTCTCGACCAATGATTGCATTGTAGGGGTACTCCATGTCAACAATGTCAAAAACAACCTGTTCAGTCCTTGTATTGTGAACAAAGCCGAAGGTAACTGGCATTGTGATTTTGCCAAGTGCTACAATTTGTCTTCCTCCGAAACCACATAGGGTATGTGTAGCATCGTGAATCTTATCTTCTGGTTCTTGCATTTGTCTGAAGGCCTTAGCAAATATGATATCCGCGGCACTACCTGTATCAACCAGAACATTATGGACCATAAATCCCTTGATGACGCAAGATATGACCATAGCATCATTGTGAGGATAATCCTTGAGCTGAAGGTCCTTCTAGGAGAAGGTGATTGGGATGTGAGACCATTTTGACTTGATGAAAGGTCCCTGCACCCCAACATGCTGCACCCTTCTCTGTGCTTCCTTCTTCTGCTTCTTGTTAGTCGGCTCTGAACTTGAGCCGCCTGTTATCGGGAGCACTAGCTTTGTAGCCAAAGGTGCTTCAGCTTGGTTGTTGAACGAAGCCATCAGCTCAACAGTGGAAGTGAGTTCACCGGAGGTGGGCGCCAATGTTGGAGACTTGTTCTCAAATGCTATGAATTAAGAACAAGGCAACACAAAAAATGTTAAATGTTGATGTCCTTTGTCCTTCGAAGCATTATTTCCCTTAGGATATAATGATTTTCGGACGAAGGTTATGAAGGACATACCTTCATAGACACGACATGTATAATCAAAGGATGAAGGTTATGAAACATAAGACAACAACATAAATAATTACAAGGTATCGAAATATGAACATTTATTGTCAAATAATCATGAATACATGAAAGTTATATTAAATTACATTTGTACCTTGAGCTTGACAGAATACGAAGATACAAATGTGATGCCAAAGCGTGAACAGTACGGGAGTACTGTTCACCTATTTATAGGCACAGGGCGCAGCCTCTGTGAATTTACATTCATGTCCTCTACAAATGATAACAATTATTACACAGTTTATCATGGGCCAATTGGTCATCTCATCTTTAAGTCGGTGCATTTTAAAATATACTACGAAGCTCCCAGACTGGTAGCTTCGGCATTGTTGCTGTTCTAGCCTTCCGAAGGTGTTTCTTCTCACAAGACCTTCGGCGACGAAGCAGACCCCCAACATCTAGCATGTTGAAAAAATATGTAGCCAGCATGGGTTTCATGGAGCACATATAATTCTAGATTAAGGGGTCATAAATGCAACCATCAATGTTAAGAATAAGTTCTCCACTTTGAGACAGAAAGGTATATTATAGTCATTAAGTTCAATAACATTGAGGTTCTATTGGGATTTTTGCGCTAATAACATTGATTTGTCCTCCATCAATAATTATTTCATCACCATGGTTTCAAAAGTTGATACCCCTGAATCACCTAATTATTTTAGACCGATCTCCCTATGCAATTGTGCTCTTAAGGTCATAAAAAAGGTCCTAGCAAATAGGTTGTAGAAATTCATATGCAGCCTGGTGCATAAGAACCAATATGGTTTTATCAAAGGTACAAGTATTCAGGATTGTTAGGCCTACATCTTTGAGTATCTATATTAATGTCATAAGTCCATGAAGGAGATTGTTGTCCTAAAGCTTGATTTTACCAAAGCTTTTTATATGGTAGAGAATTCAACTATTCTTGAAGTCATAGAGGCTTTGGGATGACCTGCAACCGCAAAAAAAAATGGGTGGTCAATACACTTTCAACTGCTAATTCTTCTGTAATCCTTAATGGAGTCCCCGGGAGACAATTCCATTATAAGAGAGGGACAAGGTAAGGTGATCCTTTTTCCCCCTCTTATTTGTCTTGGCTACAGAAATCCTTCAATATATTATCAATAACGCTCTGGATCTTGATATCATACAATTACCACTTCCATATAGAAATGGACCTTTTCCAATAATTTAGTATGCAGATGATACACTTCTGGTCTTGCTAGTTGATGAAGATGTTCTATTTAAAGGGACTTATTCATATGTTCTCTGAGTCGACTGGCCTACAGGTGAATTTTGCAAAGTCTTTCTTAGTACCAATCAATGTTCCCTTTGAAAAAGCAACTACTCTAGCTCAAACCTTTGGTTGTTAGGTGGGATTCTTACCTTTCACCTACCTTGGCCTGCCTCTTGGAACCACAAAGCCCAAAATTGATGATTTTTATCCCTTAATGAATAGGGTGGAAAGGAGATTGATGTGCTCCTCCTTTGTAACTTACTCTTGAAGACTTGAACTTGTCAACTCTGCCATTACCCTAATTACCATATATAGCATGTAAACCATCAAGCTTCATCCTAGGATCATTAATACCATCAACAGTGTAGAAGCTAGATAAGAAGGGAGGTAAGTTGGTTGCCTGGGAAACAGTGTAGAAGCTGAAGAAAGCTGGAGGTTTAGGAGTCGTCAACCTCAGACTTCAAAATGAAGGTCTTTTGTTTAAAAAATATCTAAGTTCTATGCTGGACAGGACATTCCTTGGGTAAATCTGATCTAGGAATCTTACTACGTGGGAAAGGTTCTCCATGCATGTTGTCCAAAAGGATCCTTCTATTGGAGGGATGTCTTCAGACTTAACAATTCTTATAGATTATTTGCTAGATGTTTCATTATGGATGGAGAATCTACCTCCTAGGAGGATAATTGGACTAGGCAGATTTTGAGGATAAAGTGTCGTAACTTGGAGTATTTTGCGTTGGTACCCCTCATCTTGGTCAAGAATTTTATTGATGCACCATACTTGTCCTCCATAATTCACTTGCCCATGTCCTCACTAGCATATAGAGAAATGGAAAGCTTGCAAGCCATCCTGGAAGATACTACATACAACGACAACCAAACGAATAGTTGGGCTATTGATTCTGGGAGTGTAAAATTCTCCGTCAAAATGTATTACAAAATCAAAGTTGATTCTTAGGCCTCAAGGGCTTTCTCGAAGTTTTGGAAGAGTTAATGTACAATGAGGATAATGTGTTTTGGTTGGCTGCTGCTCGTCAATGGACTTAACACCAGGGACATGCTTCTTAGAAAGAACTTGTTACAAGATTAGTACTGCCACTCTGAAATGTGTTCGAATGCAATGGAAGAGTATGTTGAGCAACTATTCTTTTCATGTGCCTTTTCCTCCAGCTATTGGATTGTCCTTAATATTAGTTGGGATACTTCACTCCCGGTTCATCAGTGGTTGATACAAGATGGTAATAACTTTCCTCGCCAGTTCTTTTGGGAGATCTTCCTTATTGCTCTTTGGGGATATATATGGAAAGTTTGAAACAGAAAATTATTTGATAACACTAAAGCGTCTATAAGTAATTGGACCTTGTGTTTCAAAAAAGAAGCTCGCTAGCAAAGCCTACATTTTAGTGAATCTGATGCCCCTCTATTCCTCTCATGGCTATGTTTTCAAAAAGCTCCGCATTGTTAGGCTCTAGCAATGTAGCACCAACATCTTCATCGTTGCCCCTGTCACCAGCATCGTCATCGAACAAATCGTCCATAGTGATGTAATCATGATGATCAACATCTTTGTGGCCAGCAACGGCTGTGCCAGCTAGCCCACATGCATTCGTCGTTGTCGACGAGTTTCCTCCACCATATGATGAACCACTTACACTAGCATCTGCTCTCTCTCGCCGTGGAAAGTCTAGACTGTTTAGTCCTCGACAAAACCAAACCTGATCAAATGAGATAGCACCATGATGTCTTCATGGCCTTTTGTGTTCTTGCAGTGAGCACACGAGCAGATGGTTCTCATTTGACTCACTCTCTCGATGATTCTTCGCAACGACAACAAACATTTTTACCTCAAGCATCGAGTTTCAATCTATTTAATTTGCACATCCATTTTGATCTTTCCATTCCTAGAAATTAGATATAAAAGCATGATATATAAAAATCTAGAGAGATTAATTGAAAAAGATCGAGAGTAGAATAGGAGGTAGGCAAGGGTGTATATAGCAATAGCAAGACTAAGTACACCAAGACTAAGATGTTGGTGTATCGTCGTCCACCCTCGAAACTACTACCTCCGTTCTCGAATATTTGTCACCCGCTAGTTTATTTTTGAACTAAACAACGACAAATAAAAAAGAACGGAGAGAGTATAAGCTAGTGGCTAATGTTCATAAGGTTTGTATGCAAGATTCATAAGACCTAACACTAATATCCAGTAGAATACTATTTTGGTTTTTAGGACTTTACTTTCCCAGTGTGCTTTTAGAATTAATGTGAATACTTCAAAATCAAATATGACAAACAAAAGCCTGCTGTGTATTGCGTTGACATTTCCTTGTGTAGTTCAATGGCCTTATACACTACCGGAATCCGACTCTTTGCTGAGTGTCAAATATTTACCGAGTGTTTTTTGGGCACTCGGCAAAGAAGCTCTTTGCCGAGTGCCAAACAAAAAACCCTTGGTAAAAGAAAACACTCGGCAAAGAAGCTCTTTGTCGAGTGTCAAAAATAAAACACTCGGCAAAGACAATTTAAAAATCACATTTTAAAGCAGTAAATTAATTCAAATGAAAAAAAATTCAACTTCAAATGAAAAAAAATTCAACTACAAATTTATATAACTCATCATAATGTATAATTTATATTTTGAACATTTCTTCATATGATAAAATAAAAGTAATTTTTTCATAAAATCTATCTATCTCTCGTAGTTTCTGAAACTACGATAGAGATGTAAAAGATTTGTGTCTATTGTTAGAACCATCTTGTGAGATGAACAAATGACCAAACAACCAAAATAAACTTTGTAGATCTTGAGAAGTTGTAGAATTTTGTAGTTGACAACTTTTTCATTTGTAGTCATATTGTCAACTAAAACTACGTCTAAATTTAAAAAATTAAAATTTTGAATTTTGAAAACAACCTCGAAAGAAAAAACCACCAACATAAAAGTTATAGGTATTGAAGAGTTATAAAACTTTATAGTTGACAATGTTTTGGTTTGAAATCATTTTGTCATGCAAAACTATGTTTGAATTTTAAAATTTGAATTTTTCAAACTATCTCGGATGGAAAAACCACCAAAATAAAAGTTGTAGTTCTTGAAATGTAATGAAACTTTGTAATTGACAATTTTTTGATTTGAAATCATCTTATCATTAAAAAAATCGTGTGAAGTTTTCAAATTTAAAATTTAAATTTTATAAATGGCCTCGAATGTAGAAACTATCAAAATAGAACTTGTAGATTTTAAAAAGTTATGCAACTTTATAGTTGGTCACATTTTCAAATAAATTTATTTAGTGCCTCAAATAATCAAATTACTCTCGGTTTGTTATAATACATGAGGAATGAAAGCGTAATATAGACATAATTGATGTAGTAGTGTAGTGGTAGATGATGGTATGCGCGAGTGAGAGATTTGCGAGTTCGAATCTTACTATTCACAAAATATGGTTTGCGAGTTCGAATCTTACTATTCATAAAATATGTAAATTTGATTTGAAAATAATAGTAAAAAATGATAAGGCGATGGTATGGTAATGGGTAGTGGTTGGAGAGTTGTTAACATAATTTAAAAATGTTTTGCTATTTTTTGGGGGTTTTTGCGATTATTAATTTACCGAGTGCTTTTCTTTGCCGAGTGCTTCGATAAAAAATACTCGACAAAGAACCCTTTACCAATAAAATGTTTGTCGAGTATTCTTTACCGAGTTGACTAGTGTAAAATGATTTTAACCGAGTGTCTTAAACACTCAAATAACGAGAGTGCCCCTAGTGATAACACAATTCTTATAAAAAATGCCTTACACTCTAGATAGGACCACATGTCGTTCAAGTGCATGTGCGCATTGCATCTCGCAATCAATGATCACCAAAGGACAAGATAGTAGATCAATCGAAGTGTATAATTCTTGGCGCGTGAGTTCATAGAGCTTCACGTACACATGCATGATGCAAATCATGGCAAATAGTAAGGCCCCGTCACCATCGTCAAGCCTGGCAATAATAATTAATAACGGCGCGCTGCTGCTTCTTAAATTATCTTGATTAGGTTACATGCTGATGATGAGAAATCAATCATGTAATAGTAATAATAATAATAATAACAATAGTAGTAATATATTTTAACCAAGAGAGATCTTGTACGTGGCGCCGTCAGCGAACTTGTAGGTGGTCTCATCGATGGGCGACACCTTGGGCACGTGGATGGGGAGCACGTCTATCTCCGGTGTCCACGGGTTTCCCTCCTCGCCGCCGTCCACCGTGCGGAGCGCCTTCCAGACGGCGCTGTTGCACTTGAAGCCGGAGCCGAAAGCGATCTGCCATACCCGGTCCCCCTTGCGGATCCGTCCCTTGGCCTCGCAGTAGGCGAGCTCGTACCAGAGCGAGCTGCTGGAGGTGTTGCCGAAGCGGCAGAGCGTCATCCTGGAGGGCTCCATGTGCCAGGCGCTGAGGTTGAGGCTGCGCTCCAGCTCGTCCAGCACGCCGCGGCCGCCGGCGTGGATGCAGAAGTGGTCGAAGGCGAGCTTGAAGTCCGGCAGGTAGGCGCGCACTCTGGCGCGGAAGACGCGGTTGAGGACGACGGTGGCCAGGAAGCGGAGCTGCTCGGACATGGGCAGGACGAGCGGGCCCAGCGTGGTGATGTTGGTGCGCAGGGCCTCGCCGGCGACCACCATGAGCTCCTTGTCCAGGGAGACGCCGACGCAGCCCGCGTCGTCCTCCTCCTGCGTGACGCAGCCGAAGCTCTGGTCGTGCGCGCCGCGGTGGGTGCGCACCGTGTGGATGAGCTGGTACTTGGCGCGGCGGCGGTCGGCGCGGCGGTTGGACAGCAGGATGGCCGCGCCGCCGACGCGGAAGAGCGTGTTGGTGACCAGCATGGGGCGGTTGTTGCCCATGTAGGCGTTGAGAGTGATGTTCTCCGTGCTCACCACCAGCGCGTACGTGTCCGGGTGCACCTGCATGTCGTCGTCGTCCGAAACATAGCATCAACATGTATACTAATCGTCCGATAAAACAAGACATGCATGTAGTACTACTACGTGATTAGTATCAAGGTCAGGTCCCAGCACGTACGCACAGTAGCAGTACACGCAAGCTTGTCCACCAGAACCGCACACATGATTACCTGAAGGGCCTGATTCTTGTCAGAATACCATTGACTGCGGTAAACCTTGTGTAGTACTGAGAACTGGGACCAGGCACAGTGCATGGGTCGCTGCGACGACCATGTGTGTGGGTGCCTCTGGGTGGATGTGGGAACAGACAGACAGCTTGTTCGCTGCGGCTTGCTGCGGCTGCGGCTGCGGCTTCTACAGTATTTTTCTCTCTATGGATTGCAGCTGCAGCAGTCCAAACAGCTGCAACAGTGCCGGCTTGCAGCCAGCCGAACAGGGCCAGAGTGACAGACGACTATCTAGAGTGTACTAAGAGTAGTGATGTTTGGTTCACATATTTGTAACACTAGATCATGTATATTTAAGTTCAACTATAATCAAATATCGCATTGGAAACTAATAATATCCTAATTCAAATTTATTACCACTGGTAATCATTACCGTTGTCATTTACATTACATTTCGTGACCCAAACGGCACCAGAGGCCGTGAGATTACGCATGACCCAAAACCAAATACAAAACCTAAGAACTATCTAGTCTAGTTAATAATAAGATTGTAGAATGAAATCTTTAAAATGAGCCATCAACCGAAACAAAGCCCATAACTCTAGATAGAGAGGCCGGGGAGCAATGGCCACATGCTGCACTTTCATTTCCACATTTGACATCACGTTGCATGGTTCCGTTTTGTCCAGAGGCCAGCAGACTCCCTATCATATTTTTTTATTCTACTTTATATTTCAAACTTCTCTGTAAATTTACAGTGCATCTACAGTGCAGAACAATCGGCCGGTAAATTAAACGAACCAAGCGCGCAGTTGCTATAATTACTAGCTCATTTTGTACTAGTATATATGTATATATGTGATCAAATGCATGCATGGTCTCTGTACGTGATGTGGAGCCATGCTGGAGTAATAAGGATCAGGACCGGCACCGGCACATGGCTGTAAAAGCTCCCTGTGTGTGCTCTCTGTTACAAACACACATAAACATGGATCGAGCCACAAATAGGTATTTTCAGTTCTTAACTTTCAAGTTTCTGCGAAGCAAAAAATATCATCGTTCTAATTAACGGCACTGGTCAAATGTGTGGATGTTTTTTTTTAAAAAAAAACATCCACACATTTGACCAGTGCCGTTAATTAGAACGATGATATTTTTTGCTGTATGGAGTGCGTAGTGCCATGTTTTCATGACAATTCACACTTATATTATACTGATCTCTCCAATTTATTGTGATTGTCTTGATAAAAAAGACAGTGACCAGAATCGTTTATGTATATATACTTATTTAAATAAACAGGAATTATTGGAACTAGTTTCCAAAGGCAGGGGCAGGGTCAACAACTATGCATGCATGCATGCCGCAAGCGCATGCAAGGGCAACACGGACGGAAGGGACCTACGCTCTCATAGTCAGCTACCCTATTTAATTATGGGTTCAGAAGAAGTAAAGGACCCGACAGCGATCCATCGGCATCAAATGCCGAAACACTATTTGCATTGCAAGAGATGTCTTGTGCAGCAGTATATGTCCAACGGTCACGTACGCCAATGCAATCAACAACGTACAGCTAGCTAGAATAATAAACCATGCATGTGCACGCACATAAATTATCTGCAAAAACCAGCCTGGAAGCAGAATATTGGTACTACGTACGTACGTGGTGAAATCACTGTGTATAACTGTGCCTGAGTCTCTGAGTGTCTCATGCACTGCCTAAGAAAGATTGACGTATAAATCATGTACCTGGAGCAGGCGCTTGGCGAGGTCGATGGCGATGATGCCGGCGCTGCATCCCATTCCGCTGAGGTTGTGGCTGACGACGTCGCGCCGCATCCCGTAGCGGTTGGCGATGAGCGACGTGAAGGACGGCGTGGGGCTGAGCAGGCTGGAGTTGAAGATGAGCACGCCGACGTCGCCGCCGGCCACGCGCGCCCTGCGGAGGAGGTCGTCCACGACGCCGAAGATGACGGCGTGGGACTCCTCCCGCGCCGTGCGGAGGCACATGTCCACGGGCACGCTGATGAGCGACGCCGGGAAGTGGGTCTGCTCCCCGAGCCCCGACCGCTCCAGCATCCGCTTCTGGAACGCCATGCTCTCGTCGCTGAACCGCCCGCACCGCCCGAAGTGGGCGATCGTCTTGGCGCGGGACGCCTCGTGCGACGCGCCCGCCACGTACCCGGACAGGTCCACCAGGTACACGGGCCGGGGGCGGGACACCGCGTACGCCCACGCCGCCACCGCAGCCGCCCAGCAGGCCACCGCCACCGCCGCCGGGCTCTGCTGCAGCCCCAGCTTCTCGAGGCCGCCCGGAAGGTTCCACGACAGCCGCGGGGCCACCAGGAAGACGACGACGCCAACGAGGACGAGCTGGATGACGCGGCGGCGGCTCATCACCGCCATCTGCTTCTTGCCCCTGCGAGCCGCTCCCTACTATATATATAGCGATCGATATGATCTTGCTCGATGGTCGATGGAGGACTGCGAGGAATAGCGCGGAGACCGGATTTATAGGAGGGAGGAGGGGTTAATGTTAATGGCAAGCAGCAGCTGGTAGGTGATGGGCCGGTGACGGTGAGGGAGATCGGGGGCAGTGCCAAGTTGCCAGCGCAATAACTGCTCGTAGCCATGAACAGTAGAGCATGCATGCATGCATTGCATTTGCAGCGCCACACCATGAGCCATGCATGGAACCTTGCGCCCGCCCCCATGCCATGTGTTGCAGTTGCAAGGAGGGAGAGATGAGTAGGTGTAGATGGCAGCAGTGAATTCATTGTCCAGTGCGAAAGTAGGGGACTGGAATTCAATTCTTGTCCTCTCCCGTGTCACATCTTTTGTACCACGTTACCACTGCACCGCTGCCCAACTCAACTGCTGACCCATGTTTGCTGCTGGTGTGCGTGGCGTGGTGCAGCCAGCAACCAGCGTCGTTAATTTCTTTTCTAGCTACGTACTAGGCTTGGCTTAATTAGCAGAGGGTTAGGACACGTTTCGTGCTTTAACTTGGGCGCGCCTACTCTTGTTCTAGAGGCGCTTTAACTTACATGTGTCGTAGAATTAGCTTTTTTCTATATTAAATATTACCATCTTTGAACATCCTATCCCTTTCATTATATTCATATATTTTTTTAAAATATACAAATAGTAAACCTAAAGACATCTGATAGGACATGGACTAAGCTTTAGACAGAGAAATCAAACACAGCTTTAGTCAGATAAATCAAACACCTTTACCCAATAGAATTTGTTGAAACACCCACTCTGTCTTATAGTTCCATTTTCCTTTCGATGAAGTCTCTCCATTATTGCCTATACACTACACTCTTCTCGTCTTGGTTACAGTGCACACTGAAAATAGGTATATCATCCTTGGACAAAGGGAGTACTAATTTGGTTAAAAACACAACTCTAACATGGAATCATTGAGGATAATTTGACGCTAAATCCTCACCGGATTGGTGCTACAACAGTTGCCCAATAGGCTCAACAACAGAAAGCTAATCGACATCTCTGGAGTACAAACTTAGATGAGGAAAAGGCAAATCCAAATGGAAAGTGAAAGTGCATAAGATATGACGATTTGTTTACTAAAGTTCGGTTTCACAAAGAATCGAGTTTCTTTGAACCCTTTTTTAGTCAAGTGATCACCAAGATCAAATTTGAGTTTTCTCTTACTCAAATGGTGAGACCGAAGTCTTACAAGGCTCTCCACACAAAGTCGGAGTCTCTTGCTTGTTTTACAATTAATAAGGTGCAACTCCAATCACAATGATTATAACAATCTCCTCTCTTGGCTATAAACTCAGCTCACTACAAGTGCTCAAGCAACTCTTGCTTTCTAGCTCTTAAATGGATGTCTATTTTTATGCACACGATGCAATTTGGAGCACTTGGATGGCTAGGAGGTGTTCCTATAACTTGTTGACCAACAAGTTTCTCAACTCATGGATGTCATTATGCCCGATTAGAGTGGTATATATATACAGTACCCACAACAAACTAGTCTCACATAGGTACCAGACACGTCTAGTGCGCCATCGGATGTGCCACGTCAACCGACCATTAGATCTTCCTGTTGTGAACTGTTGGATTTACTGTGTACCCCTGTCTAATGACATGTCTGATGTGCCACTAGATACTCCCGGTGTGGACAAATCTGACTTGGTCTAGTTTCATGCTCTATGTATGCCTTATCCGGTGACATGTTCAGTGACATGTTCGGTGTGCCACCAAACACGACCTATGTGCCCTAAAATCCAAAGTCTAGAAAACATATTCTCTATGTGTCGTATCCGGTGACATATTTGGTGTGCCACCAGATAGCTCTGCTGCAACTCTATACAACCCAGATTTTTCTAACTTTGTCTCATTTGATTTGGCTAGGCTTGGCTTGTGTCTTGGACATGCTTATGACTTAGACATATGTTTCTTGAGTCCATTCAAGTACTCAGCCATTCCTTTTGATGTATTCAGTCTTCTGAATCGATTTTAACATTTTCACCAAGTCTTTGTTGAATTGCATCCTTCAAACTCTAAAAATCAAATTCTTAGCAAAATAGTGAGTCTGATAAGTTGTGTTGGTCATCAAACTCTAAAACAAATATAGAAATGGTCCTAGATCCATTTCCCTTTCAACAAGAAACAATAGGTAGACATTCACTAAGTAGCGTGTGCTTCTCAACCCTTTGGCTTATCACCACTCCTTCTCTAAGGGTTTTCCAAGGTAAGCATCATGATGCCCTAGTGTTATCTCTAGTAGATTACATCAGGACATTATGGTGTATCACCTTACTCTCAGTAGATCTTATAGTAAGTTTTGTTGTGGCAAGATATGTTATTTATTCTATGTATCCTCAATGTATTTTTTCTGCTAAGCTTTATGTAATTAGATTGATCTTACATGGTCAGATGTGTATCACTTGCTCGGTTGCTACATTCCACAACATGTGTCTACGGCATGTGCATAAAAAACTTGAGATACTGATACACATCCAGCACCCCCACCTTACATGTTTTAGTTGCATTATTTGTTTTGTATGGACTTTTTTTGGAGGCCTTGATACGTGTCCGCATGCATAATCATTGGCTTGTAGCTATGGATGTTCCTATGGTCGTCG
Organism: Zea luxurians; assembly: GCA_029449295.1. Lineage (NCBI taxonomy): Eukaryota > Viridiplantae > Streptophyta > Magnoliopsida > Poales > Poaceae > Zea > Zea luxurians. The sequence goes on from JAOPSE010000087.1 coordinate 906,370, forward strand.
ACATGATATGTACTGTACATTGGATCTAGAATGTCCATATGAATGGCTTATCGTTTATCTAGCCCTATGTTTGGTTAATAGTGTGGGTAATCCTAGCGCCTTTTTGGCTCGTCTCTACACCCTTGGTTTTGCATGTGGCATGTGTTTATCTAGGACCAATAATTGTCTAAATCATGCTTTATGTAGGTTTATTTTCCTTTTTGGTTGCTTTCTATGCATGTTTATGCTCATTTAATTGTTCCTTACTGACTCAGAATAGATGACAACCAGCTCAAGGGAGCCGATTAGTGCAACTAGCACATGTCGATCCATATGACCACACCATTTGGCATTTTGTTGTTGTGCATATATAGTGTGATTCACTGATCACCGCACATCTTCCCTGACTGACAGGTCAATCTAGGCGGAACACTTGGAACTTAGTTGTCTCTAGCACTTAAAGGTGGTCGAAGCTGCATGCAGGAGGGATGATTGCAATAGTAGCATATCTCTTGGCTCCATGTGTATCGATTGCCCACGGGTTTCCCATGATGACATATTTTTGGCATGCCCGATGGGACTAATACAATCGGCTCATCGTCAACATGCCCTAAGTAGCATAAGAAATTCTTGGAACTAGCAAACGGGAGCTTCTTTGCTGAGTGCCTGCCTACCTGGCAATTGGAAAAGGGAGCACCTGTGGGTCCCTTTGCCAATCCCTTTGCCGAGTGCCAAGACTATAACACCAGGCAAAGAATCTTTACCGGTTCCTAGGTGTGCCTTCTTTGCCAAGTGTTATGATCATTGCACTCGGCAAAGTGACCAAAACCCCCTTTTTATTTGTTTTATTATTCCATCCAAACAAACAAAATATATATCACATAACCATCACAAAGTTCACATAATCATCACATACATCATAGAGACCACATATCTTACAAAAACCACAAATCTCACAAGTTTTTCACAAACAAGCCTAAGTTCAGACCAAGTTTCACCAATATAAGTATTACCAACTCACAAACATAAGTCTTTCATAAACATAAGTTCAGACCAAGTTTTTCACATAGGTCTCACAATCACCACTAAGAGAATATCATCAGCGAGGTGGGCGGTTGGACTGGTTTGGCAAAGGGCTGGATGAACCATGAGGGTTGTTTGTTGCCACTGAATGATTTTGCATAGAGAAGAGATTGCATGTATGAGACCAGATGAATATATATCATGCAGGGCTAAAATTTTGATACTCACAAGAGTATGGAAACTGAGCAGGATCAGCTGGAGGGAACAACGGAGGTGGTGGAGAAGACCCTATGCGGAGCCAAGGCTCGGCATGTACTGAAACATCTCCACCATCCTCTGTTAATCCACCATGCAAGCCGCCCGCTCCGCCTCCCACTCCGTCCTCATCCTCGCCTCCATCTCTATACGTTCCCTCCTCTCTTCTTCTAGCTGGACCTGTAATATTTCACCCTAGTGTTATAATGATGCAAAGAGAATGTATATAACTCAATGAATGATGAGGCACATAAGCACTAACCTAGGGTTCCTGGATGCGAGTGTCGTGTGAGCATTGATGTTGTTTTTGCGTGAGAAATGCTTCCTTGAAAAATTTGTAATCTCCTTCGCTGCAAATGCCTCTGCAATGCAGCTCTTTACCCTGGCCTTGTTTTGCACTGTACGGTAGCTCCTAGAGAAAGGAGATGTGCATCCAATTTTGTTCTTTACCATATCCTTCGAACCCACCTCCTTCTATCAGTTTTAGGTCATGATGTTATCTCATGATATCTTCACCTGTTTGTTGCTCCGGAGGCCCATCTCTAACCCTCTTGCCTTTCCAAAATGGCTTTGTATCTTTTCTAAAAGGATGATTGGCGGGAACGAAACGTCGGTGCACATCAAAAAATGTTTATTTTTCCATGATTTAACTTATATGCTTGCGACTCACTCATACATATCGATATCGGACAACACAACCTACCGTGGACACACCACCCACACCAAATGTCACATGCCAACAGATCATGAATTGACCATAGATATGCCACTCGTAGATTAAATCTACAATTCAGATGGCTATCATAAGCCTCCACCCCATGCTACAACACTTTCTACTCTTCGATCAATGGTTGCATAAATACATTGATTTTCGGACACAGATTCTTAGGGCTCGAATAACCAGAGCAAGAAACGTGACATCTTCTTTCATGCATTTGGTAGGAGGGATATTGTAGGGCATCATGAAAACTAGACAACACGAGTATGGAGTGGAACATCTGCTGAAAGGAGTGAATCCGTCCGTCAATAAACCAAGACGAACACTTCTAGGGTCCCTTACAAATTCTAGATTAAAACGGTCAAGTGCCTACCATGCCTCACCATCAGATGGATGCACCAGGATATTCAGATCTTGGTCCTGATGAGCCCCTTCTTATGCCATCTCATTTGCTTAGCTGTCTCCTGATTTAGAAACAACTGTTTAAGCCGTAGAGTAATAGGCATGTACTGCACCTGCTTGACCGGGACTTTTTGCAGTGCATGCAATCAGTGTCATTCTCGTGTTCTCTCCAAAACAACATGCAATTATTTTTGCACACATCAATATTCTCATAGTTCATGCCAAGACCTGAGACAAACTTTTTAGACTGAAACAAGTTCTCTAGCATCTTATGCTTAGGCGAGAGGAGACCATAATCAACTTCACGATATCGTTGTAGCGATTATTTGAGAAGTTGTACCTGGACTTCATCACCATAAGTCATGTTACGACCTGATGTATGGTCATGTTGGTGCCCTCGTGCACTTTTGCTTCCGCGGCTTCTAGCAACTTGTAAAACTGTTACACTTCCTCTGACAGGGGTCGATCGGTCTCCAGTGCTAGATACTCATGTTAGATGTCATCTAGCATATCCTCCATTCGGCCTATGTCCTCGTCTGTATTTGACTCTGAAGAAGCATCCACCTCTCCATACTCGTGCCACACTAGATAGTCTGGCTTAAAGCCATATTTGCAAATAAGAATGGAGAGGTCAAACTTGTCCAATCAGATCAGGTTTCGACACCTAGTACACGGGCATTTCGCCACATAGGGCTCCCCAACAAATGCACATGCCACGAATTCGTCAGCAACCTTAAACCATGCATCAGAGTGCCCTAGAGTGTCACTGTTGAATCCATCATACATATCCCTTCTTCAATCGTCACCCATTTTCAAAGCTAATGGATAAAGGTAGATAATCATCATACATGACAAACATGTGAAGTGTGCAATGTTATTAACCAATTCACAACTACAAACCCTAATAGGAAGGATAGGTCCTAAACCCACCCAAGAATGGTAACCGTTGCGTGTTATTTGGTCTGACTCATGTACCTTTTGCTCGTGATTTCGACAGTATAACCCCCTTGTTCTTCTAAAGCCGGAGAACAACGGAGTTACACTATCAAAACCATGAACGGAACGTACATGAGTCACGGACCAAATAACACGCATTAACCACCATTCTTAGGCTGTCCAAAATACGCTAGACAATTTGTACTACACACCTCACAAGTAAATGTGAGATGCGCTATTCTCGAATGGGTGACGCATATGTTTTCCAAAGTGTGTGTCCTACACGTAATTAATTATGCCAATGAAAAAATAAATGCATGAAAAAATTAGGCACCGTCTTTTACCTTAAACACAAGTGCATGAGGTAAACGACAGTACCTATAATCATATCATATTCAAAAGATGAATCTAAACACAAAAAAATAAACCTTTGAAGCGTAGGGATGGTGCCAAAGGCACGACCCCGACTGAGCAGCAGTGGAGGCGCCGGCGTGCGCTCGGCCACTAAACATCGGGGGCGAGGACTATGTGTCATTAATCCAACATACATATGCCAAGATACACAATCATATGCCAAGATACATATGCACAAAAAACCAAAAACAACTAAAGATAATCAATCGCATCCAATTTTCAATTAGTTTTCATGACAGTACACAGAGACATAGTGAGGATAGGATCCACAAACCACATTATGTTGAATCGATTCGCAAAATCACAAACGATATGACTAAATTCATCAGTTTTCACAATATGACTAAATTCAGCGCTATTTCATAATACAACACATGATTTAAAAAACAAATTAGAAACAAAGGTTATGAGAATTTTTCCGTAGGCGATGGACGGAGAGGCACAGGCGGTGGAGGCGTGCTGTCGGCTGCCATGGTGAAGGCACAAGCAAGGGTGTCGGTGTGGGGGAGCCGCTGCAGCGATTGGGAGGTATGAGCGCATGGGTTGTGGTGGCCATGGGCGAGGGCGTCGGTGGAGCTGTGGAATCGAGCGGGCGGTGCTTGAGATGCCGCGCGGTGGAGGGTGAGTGGTGGCAGGCGGGCGGTGCTCGGAGCCGACGTGTAGTGGCGGTCGAGCGCACGGTGGCGGTGGCACGGTGGTGAAGAGAAGCGACGATGGCAGCGCTAGGTCACAGGATGCGAAAGAGAGCATGGGAAAGAGAAAGGAGAAGAGAAGGCGCGCGGTTTCTTAAATCACATAAGAACGTCAGTTGGATAGGGTCGACATAGTTAAGACTTTAAGAACGTCGGTCTGCCCTTGACCAACATTCTTAACTCAATGTACGTCGGGTCTACTCTTGACCGACATTCTTAACTCAATGTATGTCGGCCAGAGAGGCGCCCGACATTCTTAAACTTAAGTACGTTGGTCCTTAGGAACCGATGTTCTTAGTCGATCTAAGAACGTCGGGGCCAACGATCTTAACCTGGGTGATGTTTTTTCTAGTTTTCCTATAGTGTATGTGAAAGGCGTTAGCGGATCTAAGCTACTTTAGACACATTTTTCCAGTTTTCCTGTAGTGTATGTGAAAGGCGTTACCGGAGCTAAGCTACTTTTATAGACATCTTTGTGCTAAAGAAATAAAGAAAGAGATGCTGGAGCAACAAATGCAAGTTTTGATATGCTATCTTGAAAAAAATATTTTCTCTTGGTCTCTTCAAACTAATGCAACATCTACTTATTCATCTTCCATTCGAAGCTGAGATAGGCGGTCCTGTCGAATATAGATGGATATATCACATCGAAAGGACACTAAATAAGCTTCGTGCAATGGTCGGTAATAACATAAGAGTTGAAGAGTGCATCGCTGATGAATTCAAGTACAAAGAGATAACATCGTTCGTGGGACTGTACTTTGCATACATTATCGTATGTGCGACGTCGCACGAGCAGATCGTCGGACATAAGGATATAAAGTACGACGTCTCACGAGCAGATTGTCAAACATATAACGTCTGTGCGGCCCACTGGACGCCGCCATGGCCATTACCCAATTTAACTCCCAGAAACCGTCGAAGATATGTTATATTCGACACCCGCCGTCAAACATACCTTATTTTCGACCTTTATGGCTAGTTTGTAAAACACTATTTTTTCAAGGGATTTCCATTTTTCCGATGGAAATTAGTTCATTTTCCCGGGAAATTAGAATTCCTTGAGAAAACGGTGTTTCCAAACTAGCCCTTAAACCGATGGATCCTTGTCATCGCACTAAGCTTTTATGCTGTCGAAAATAGTTAAATACTCCCTCCGTTTCGTTTTAGTTGTCGCTGGATAGTACAAAATTGAATTATCCAGCGACAACTAAAAAGAAACGGAGGGAGTAGGTAATGTTGGACGATTTTGGCAACTCATTTGCAATTATCCGCACGCGCGTGCATGCGCTGCCAACCTACGTAAGACATGACGAAATTTTCTCTAGTAAATAATGACCGCCTATCGTACGTACCGGCTCAATTCGTGAACGGGCCGCAGTCGCAAATTTGCATGTGCTCATGAATGCGTGTTCTGCGTCGACCATCTATTTTATTTATCCAGCTAAAAAATATATCAAGCTAGGCTAGCCCGCAGTGTGTGTCATGAGCGTGCAACGTAACGGTTGCCCCGCTAGCTAGCTCGATCGTGCTGCGGCTAAGCAGCATTGGTAGTAAGTGGTGATGACATACTCCTATCTTGATGAAACAAATAATGTAAATCTTGATGAGAGAGATTTGCATGCTGAACTAGCTAGCTAGTGAGACGACCGACAGGCACCACATGTTTGGCCGTTTGGGTGGTCCCTTAGCTTGGAACAAAGCAGCTGGTAGTGGTAGGGTGGTCGCGCGGCAACTCTAGATAGGCCCGTCTTTCCTTGCACCGGTCCATCAATAAGTAAGCTCGCATCAGTACTGACAATAAGCAGAGTGGGACTCGCTCGTTTCTACAACTACATACTGTTGGATTAATGTGGGCTTGGCCCAAATTAATATTCAATAATAGTCAATGCTAATGGCCCACTTTAATGCTATGGTGTACTAATTATTTAGTACCATATTGGAAGTTCAAAGGACAAATCAATCAACTTAAATAGGTGGACCATTGGTGCATCTATTGAGAAGTTGAGAAAAGGATGAAGGACTGCCACACGCGCGCGCGCCGCCGCCGGCGTGGCCGTGGTAGATCGGACCTTGGTCCGAATATTCCTTTCAAACGGTTGCGCATTTTGCCTGGAGTGATAACCGTCCGTTTCCTGTCTTATGAACGTCAGTTACTGTCGTCAGTTTCCAGTGGCTAGTAACGGACGTCAGTTTCCAGTTCTAATGCGCGACCGTTTCTGTCCGTTGCTCTTCTCCCTCCTTCTGACCGCCTATAAGAATGGAGAGGGAGGGCTCGTCCAATAGTGCGAATCATCTCACGCGAATTGCAAACAACACATTCCCGTCCCATCTTCTGCGAGCACAGAGAGAGTGGGAGAGCAGGCCTCCGAAATCACCGACCGCAGAGATACACTTGCACGGGTGTGCGGGCGATCAGATTTTTGGGGAGCGTCTTCGCGACTGCTCGACGCGTACTGCTGTTCTTCTTCCCGGCGACCGTTCGAGGGACTGCACAGCGTACACCTTCCTGCACCGACTTCGTACGGCTACATCGAACAAACACACGAGATGACTCGTGTGAATGGAGCCACTGATGCCTTGAGCATCGGTCCCTCCGCTGGGTACACTCTATTCTTCGTATTTGTGCATGTTTTATTGCTGTTTACTGCTTATGCGAGTAGTTATACACACATGCACATACATGTCATCACATATATCGCACTGTTTTTCTGGATTAAATTAAAACTAAAAATGCCTAACTTTCTAACAATCCAAAAATCTGATATTAGGCATTTTTCTGTTAGTGGTTTTGCTGCTGCGTTAAAACCAAGTGAACCTTTTGATGGGACGTTTTACAAGAGATGGCGTAGTAAGATGATACTGTGGTTGACCGCAATGAACTGCTATCACGCCGCACAGGGGAAACCCGAACAGTTCACTCCTGAAGAGGAGAGAATGTTCGACGTTGCCGATAACCTGTTTCGAGGCGCCGTGATTGGCGCTCTTGCCAACAAGTATGTTGATTCTTATCTAACGTGCACATCTGCAAAAGAGTTATGGGATGCATTAGATGAGAAGTTTGGTGTTTCTGATGCTGGTAGCGAGCTGTACATCATGGAGCAGCTGTTTGACTATAAGATGGTGGAAAACCGTCCTGTAGTTGAACAGGCTCATGAAATACAGGCACTGGCTAAAGAACTCGAACAATTCCCATGTGTCTTGCCTGACAAGTTCGTGGCCGGCGGTATTATCGCTAAACTGCCACCTTCTTGGACGGATTTTGCTACCACTCTAAAACATAAGAGACAAGAGTTTAGCGTGGCTGAGCTTATTGGTTCTCTTGATGTTGAGGAGAGGGCGAGAGCAAAAGACACTCGTGGAAAAGGAGTTGAGACTTCTAGTGCCAATATGGTACAAAAGAAGAACTCCAATGCATCACATAATAATAAAAAGAAAAACAAGCAACAGAATGCCACGAAGCCCAAGCAGGCAGCCTCGTTCAAAAAGAAGAACAAAGGAGCTGGTTGCTTTGTTTGCGGGAGTACTGATCATTGGGCAAGCGCTTGTCCAGACCGCAAATTTAAGCAAGAGAAAAAACCAGCTCAAGAGAAGAAAACAGTAAACATGGTTGTTAGCGAGACTGCAGAAGGAACATCAGGGTATGGTAATCTTTTACCTACTGTTCTTTCAGTGTGTCAATCCCCTGAGTGGTGGGCTGATACCGGTGCTAATATTCATGTGTGTGCTGATATTTCTTTATTTTCTTCTTATCAGTGCAAAGGGACTGGAGCCTTGCTGATGGGGAACGGATGACATGCGCGTGTTCTTGGTGTTGGTACAGTCATTCTGAAGTTTACTTCGGGAAAGACGGTGCTATTGAAGAACGTGGAGCATGTCCCCTCCATTAAAAAGAATCTAGTTAGTGGCTCTCAATTGTGCCGAGATGGCTACAAAATTGTCTTTGAGTCTAATAAATGTATACTGTCTAAGTATGGAACGTTTGTTGGAAAAGGCTATGACAGCGGAGGCTTGTTCCGCTTATCTTTGCATGATGCGTGTAATAAGTCTGTGAACAATGTTGTTTCGAATGAGTCGTATATTTGGCATTCACGACTTTGTCATATCAATTTTGGTTGTGTCTCGCGGTTAGCAGATTTAAATTTAATCCCGAAATTTGATTTAGTCAAAGGTTCTAAGTGCCAGGTGTGCGTGCAATCTAAGCAACCTCGCAAGCCTCACAAGGCTGCGGAGGCGAGGAATTTGGCACCACTAGACTTAATACATTCCGATTTATGTGAGATGAACGGAATATTGACTAAAGGAGGCAAGCGATATTTTATTACTTTTATCGATGACTCTACTAGATTTTGTTATGTGTATCTCTTAAAATCAAAAGATGAAGCTTTGCATTATTTTAAGACCTACAAAGCTGAAGTTGAAAATCAACTCGAGAGGAAAATTAAACGGTTAAGGTCTGATCGTGGTGGAGAATATTTTTCGGGTGATTTTTCTGATTTTTGTGTGGAACATGGTATTATTCATGAGAGGACACCGCCATACTCACCACAATCCAATGGGGTTGCTGAAAGAAAGAACCGTACTCTAACTGATTTGGTTAACGCCATGTTAGAGACTTCAGGGCTATCTAAGGAATGGTGGGGTGAGGCGATCTTGACGGCGTGTCATGTCCTGAATAAAGTTCCCACAAAGAACAAAGAAATCACACCATTCGAGGAATGGGAAAAGAAGAAATTAAATATCTCCTATTTACGCACCTGGGGTTGTTTGGCTAAAGTGAATGTGCCAATTAACAAGAAGCGCAAATTAGGACCGAAAAATGTTGATTGTGTTTTCCTTGGGTATGCTTTCCACAGCATTGGATATAGGTTTTTAATTATAAACTCTGGAGTACCGGACATGTTGGTTGGTACAATTATGGAGTCCAGAGATGCTACGTTTTTTGAGGACAAATTTCCCATGAAAGCTACACATGATACGTCTAATGATGAACCAACGATACCCCATGAGCATTTTATTCCGGTAGAACACACTGAGGAATCCCATATACATAATCATGTGGAAAATGACAATGTATCAACTCGAAAGAGTAAGAGACCAAGGATTGCAAAGTCCTTTGGTGATGATTACATTGTATATCTTGTGGATGACACACCAAGTACCATTGAAGAGGCATATTCCTCTCCTGATGCTGACTTTTGGAAGGAAGCAATAAGGAGTGAGATGGATTCTATTATGTCTAATGCAACTTGGGAGGTAGTTGAGCGTCCTTATGGGTGTAAGCCCATTGGAAGTAAATGGGTGTTCAAGAAAAAACTTAGGCCTGATGGTACTATTGAAAGGTACAAGGCGAGGCTTGTAATTAAAGGCTATTCACAGAAGGAAGGTGAGGATTTCTTTGATACTTATTCACCTGTGGCTCGATTGACCACAATTCGTGTGCTACTTTCTTTGGCTGCCTCTCATGGTCTACTCGTCCATCAAATGGATGTTAAGACAGCATTCCTAAATGGAGAGCTAGATGAGGAAATTTACATGGAGCAGCCAGCTGGGTTTGTAGCAAACGGTCAAGAAGGCATGGTGTGTAAATTATTGAAATCGTTATATGGCCTAAAACAAGCACCTAAGCAATGGCATGAAAAGTTCGATAGAACTTTGACATCTACCGGTTTTGTTGTGAACGAAGCAGACAAGTGTGTATACTATCGGTATGGTGGGGGCGAGGGAGTAATTTTATGCCTATATGTTGATGACATTCTAATCTTGGGGACGAGTCTTGATGTGATTAAAGAGACAAAAGACTTTCCGTCTAATAATTTTGAAATGAAAGATTTGGGAGAAGCTGATGTTATTCTTAACATTAAGCTACTGAGAGAAGGCATTGGTGGGATCACACTTGTGCAATCCCATTATGTGGAAAAGGTTTTGAATCGCTTTGGTTTTAGCGAATGTGAACCTGCTCCAACGCCTTATGATCCTAGTAAGCTATTAAAGAAAAATCGAAGGATAGCTAGGGATCAATTGAGATATTCCCAAATAATTGGTTCACTCATGTACTTAGCTAGCGCTACGAGGCCTGACATCTCATTTGCTGTGAGCAAACTTAGTCGATTTGTTTCAAATCCGGGAGATGATCACTGGCGTGCTCTTGAGAGAGTTTTGCGCTATCTAAAGGGTACTATGAGTTTAGGCATCCATTATACCGGGTACCCAACAGTACTGGAGGGTTATTGTGATGCAAACTGGATATCTGATGCTGATGAGATATATGCCACAAGTGGATATGTGTTTTCACTTGGAGGTGGTGCTGTTTCATGGAAGTCTTGCAAGCAGACCATCTTAACGAGGTCGACTATGGAAGCAGAACTCACAGCATTAGATACCGCTTCAGTTGAGGCTGAGTGGCTTCGTGAACTCCTTATGGATTTACCGGTGGTTGAAAAACCTGTGCCGGCTATTTCCATGAACTGTGATAATCAGACTGTGATAATTAAGATAAACAGTTCTAAGGATAATATGAAGTCGACAAGGCACATAAAGAGGCGTTTGAAATCTGTCAGGAAATTGAGAAACTCCGGAGTAATAGCGTTGGATTATGTCCATACGTCTAAAAATCTGGCAGATCAATTTACTAAGGGGCTATCACGTAGTGTGATAGATAGTGCATCAAGTGAGATGGGCATGAGACCCACCTAAAGTTTATCATAGTGGTAACCTGTTCTATGTGATCGGAGATCCCGTGAATTAGAATGGTGAAACAAGCTAGTGGTAGACTGAGAGGAAAGACCCTTAATAAGGCTCATTTCAGATGCATATCTTTCCTTACTGTAAGGTAGGTTGGTGTTTACACCTTAATATGTTCCAAGTGGCTTTGTGAAGCAAAGATGTTGTCCTACAGAACATCTTTAGAGGAACATACCTACATGGGTTAACTGCTAGTCACAGTTTATGAGATCTGGGTGGTTTCTAGATACCCATGAAAGGCTATGGAGTTTGACTTATATGCTCCAACCAGAGGGGATGCGTTCAGCAATCTAGTACTGGTAAAGAGTTTAGATGAAACTCATTCCACGCAAAACTGCCAATTCAAGGCCTAGTCCATTGTGCAGTTGTGGTCAAGTGTAGTCTAAGTTCTAGGTGGATGTTCAACTTAACAGTCTCCATCGAAACACTAGTATATCAAAGGTTTGAGATGATGAGAGCTTTTAGTGTGACTTAGCATTTGGTGGGGATTGTTGGATTAATGTGGGCTTGGCCCAAATTAATATTCAATAATAGTCAATGCTAATGGCCCACTTTAATGCTATGGTGTACTAATTATTTAGTACCATATTGGAAGTTCAAAGGACAAATCAATCAACTTAAATAGGTGGACCATTGGTGCATCTATTGAGAAGTTGAGAAAAGGATGAAGGACTGCCACACGCGCGCGCGCGCCGCCGCCGCCGCCGGCCGGGCCGGGCCGTGGCTCGTGGCTCGTGGCTCGTGGCTCGTGGCTCGTGGCTCGTGGCTCGTGGCTCGTGGTAGATCGGACCTTGGTCCGAATATTCCTTTCAAACGGTTGCGCATTTTGCCTGGAGTGATAACCGTCACCGTCATGATAACCGTCCGTTTCCTGTCTTATGACTAGTAACGGACGTCAGTTTCCAGTTCTAATGCGCGACCGTTTCTGTCCGTGGAGTGATGACCGTCATGATAACCGTCCGTTTCCTGTCTTATGACTAGTAACGGACGTCAGTTTCCAGTTCTAATGCGCGACCGTTTCTGTCCGTTGCTCTTCTCCCTCCTTCTGACCGCCTATAAGAATGGAGAGGGAGGGCTCGTCCAATAGTGCGAATCATCTCACGCGAATTGCAAACAACACATTCCCGTCCCATCTTCTGCGAGCACAGAGAGAGTGGGAGAGCAGGCCTCCGAAATCACCGACCGCAGAGATACACTTGCACGGGTGTGCAGGCGATCAAATTTTTGGGGAGCGTCTTCGCGACTGCTCGACGCGTACTGCTGTTCTTCTTCCCGGCGACCGTTCGAGGGACTGCACAGCGTACACCTTCCTGCACCGACTTCGTACGGCTACATCGAACAAACACACGAGATGACTCGTGTGAATGGAGCCACTGATGCCTTGAGCATCGGTCCCTCCGCTGGGTACACTCTATTCTTCGTATTTGTGCATGTTTTATTGCTGTTTACTGCTTATGCGAGTAGTTATACACACATGCACATACATGTCATCACATATATCGCACTGTTTTTCTGGATTAAATTAAAACTAAAAATGCCTAACTTTCTAACACATACAAGAAGATGGTTACCTACATAACGGTCGGTCGCTGCCAAGTGCCAACTTTGACGAGGAGAGCAGTATTACCTTGGACCTTGGTGATGGTTGATGGCGAACTTTCTCCTCTCCTCCGAACTGTGGACAAGGCACGCGCAGAACGTACGTGTGTAGCACAGATCAAGAGTTGCGGTCGGTCTAGGCAGACAACCATGACGATTATTGTGGATCAGATCGGAGGAAGCGAGATCGAGAGCTGTTACTACGACATGTCGAGAAGAATCTTCATAACATGTTGGGGTAGGAGGAGAGATGCTGCTCAACCAGTCCCATCAAAATTGTGTTGCGGAGTGGGCGGCTCTACGCCTGTATCATATGACGACGAACGAAACTGCCAAGATAAGTGTAAGATCATCTCCAACAATTTACCCATATCAAAAAAAAAGTAACCATAGCCACCGTAGGTGCGTCCAGCAAATTAACTAAAGTTTATCTAAAATACAGGAACGTGCCTATAAGTACCGCGTGTCTGACCGCACAGTGTCAACCGTCGGTGTCCTCGTCTCGAACCCATTCTTTGTTTCCCCACTCCGAACCCTAGTCCCAGTGACGACGTTTGAGTTAGAGAATGCGGTCGTCGCCACTCCCTTCGTCCGGCTACAAGGACGAAGGTAGCAGCCAACAAGCGCAGACGCCATTCGAGTTCAAGCCAAGCAACGAAAGGCACGATCATGGGAGATCCGAGAAGGCCTGACAGCATGCACAAAAGCGGTGATAGTAGGTGGACCAAGCTTGTGAAGCGCAGACCGAATACTCGGTACCGAGCAAGCTGATTCCATCCGCCTCCTCCCTGTAAACCCTTAAAATATAGTATTAGGAGTAAGTAGTCTAGGAGAAATAAAATTTGGATTTATTTTAATCAATGTATTATTTGTGAAATATTTGCGAAGCATGCTCCCTTTGAATAAATATTTAACAAACAAAGAGAGAGAAGAGATTTAAGTCATGCATCTCATGCAGGAGTTTGTATTGTGCATTTAACTGAGGTTTAATTTAAAACAGAATTGGATTCAAATTGGATAAATGAAAACTAAAACAGAAAAGAAAAATAAAAAGAAAAGAAAAAGAAAGGGATATCTCCCCAGCCCCTGGGCCACCTCCTCTCGGCCCATTCCACTTGCGCCACTTGCGTCTGTCGCCGCTTGCGGGCCCCTCGAGCCGGCCCATCTCAACTCCTTGCGCAGCCCATCTTCGAACTTGCGCGTGCACACGCAGCGTGGTCTAGCCCTTGCTCTGACTGAACCGTGGGATCGGGTTGTCACCTCATCCCTCTGCACACTCCCTCAGTGAACGCTGGGCCTGCCCAGTCAGCTTCGTCTGCGTCCTAACAACCCAGCATGCGCGCACCCGTGAATCTGGCCGCGCTTCTCGCGACCGAAGGCCGGTTTGACCGGGGCTGGAACGCGTATAAGGGCTGATTTGGTGACAAGGGAATAACGGGAGGATTGGAGGGGATTGAGAGGGAAATAAACTAATTTTCCCCTCAATCACCTCCAATCCCCTTGATCCCTGGTCACCAAATCAGTCCTAAAGCTTGTGCTCCGCAGCTACCTCACCTGCCCAGCGAGTTTCCGTGAACCACCACAAAAGAATTAGCTGCCGCACAAGGTTCGCCATTAGTGTGGAGATCGGGAGAGAGAGACGTCGCCGCCGATGCCGGGGGGAGGATACACCATAGCTCGGACCTCGACAGGGGATCCGGTAACTTCGGGTAGACTGGGTGGATCACGCTCGCGGTCTTGTCGCATCTGAAGGGTGCCCGGGAATTCTTCGTCGGCGGTGAACTCCGACGTCAGGCTGTGACGGGCCGTGATCGGTTCTCCAGAGTCTATCCCCCGTCTCTGGTAAGTCCCTAGATAGCTCCGCCATGATTCGTGTTTTCCTTTGCACCGGATTTGACCAAGGTGGACCGCGAGGGCACCGTTTTGATCGTTTGTCGACGACTCGCCGCCGTGAGGAGTGCAGCTACCGTTGCTGGTAGGGGTCGAGGTGGAGGTAATTAGCGTCGGTCATAGATTCTCAGACGGGCGGTTCAGATGAGATCCTAGAATACCCCTTTGCGTAATTAAATCATGTTCGTCCGATCCGATCGGACGTTTGGAGATCGTTGCTGACGTAGGGGTCTCGTCGGCCATCCATCTTCGATCCTATGGTCGACGTAGGATACTGGTTCATAACACCTAAGATATAATCGTGGCCTTCTGTTAACGAACCAACGACTATAGTAAGCCGATACCCCTTCTTCATGTGAATTTTCTAAAAAAACCCTTTAAAGCCATGGAATAAACTCGGAGTCCGGGTCCTATAGGAAATAATTTTAGTTAGCTCCTAAACCTTTATGCAGAGCACCCTGACTTTACTGGATTTAGTGGCCGCCGTCCAAATAGGCTTTAATAATCTAAAAATAAATGGAGAAAATGATTGTTAGTATAGAAGTAATCCTTGAATATTAGAAAATTCATAGATTCTCTGTTTTAACTCCGATTGAGCCTATTCTAGTTGCGTTAACTTTATAATAAAATTATATACACATTAACAACATTGGTGTACTATTTTCAAAGACAATTAAGTACTTGGTAAACCCAAAGTATATAGGGCTCACTCCTAATCGCAGTCGACATGATTAATTTGATTCATCCACAATTTGACCAAAATATAATATCTAATTAGGTTATAAAGTGTATTCAAATTGAATTAATTATTTCTTTAGAGTGTATGTCCCACATGAATGATATTAATTATTATAGAATATATCTGATTTAATCACCTAAGAACTTCAGAAAATCTTATCTTCTTAACCGTAACTTCGAATTTAGTGGTTCTCCAACCTACGATCTCGTAACGACGTGTAGAACATTATTATGCAGTATGTTCTCTTGTTTGGTGTGATGTTAATTTGGCTTGTGCAATGTTTGTTTGTAGTGTTGCGAGTAGACGAGCAAGTGATTGAGGAGCCTGGAGCTCAGCAGGTTGAAGATACTGAGCAGGAGCACGCTGAAGGCAAGTTGGTCCCTTGAGCACTCTTCTTAACCTAATAATGTTCTCTATAATCACTATGACATGCTCAGGTTAAATTTGATGGAACCTAATAGGTTATCCTAGTTCGGTTTACTTCACACCTTGCTTACCACTGAACTTTTGGGTAGTATCTAATATTGCTCTATGTCGTTTTAGGTGTTAAGATACATATGACACATGATCATGCTTTATTACTACTGTCTAATTATTTATCATTCATGATAAGATTATTGTGTTAACTGGAACATGGAGAACCACCCAGGAAAATAGTGCTACCACAAGGGTGGAATGGGACACCCTTGGCCAAGTAATTAGGAAAGCTAGGGAGAGACTACCTTACCCGAAAGGGGCAAGCGGGGAGTGTGTTGCTACGAAGTATAGGGATGTTCTCGGGTCAAACTGTCTGCAAAGCTTTTCGGATGAGGGATTCCTATGCTTCCTTCTTCCTGAATCTGTAGCAGGTTTCCTCGAACTAGTGGAACTTTGGAAAGGCATCGTAGTGCTATCCTGCCTCGTCTCCTCGGTAGAGATGAATGAGATTTCTAGACCCCTTGGTAAATGGGTGACACGGCCTGTGGGTAAAGATGTGCAACCTCTGTGAAGTGTAAAACTGGTATATCAGTCGTGCTCAGGGTCATGAGTGGCTTGGACACTCACATGAGTAACTTATGGAATTAAACTTAACCTGTCATATGCATTGCATTGCGGGTTTTATTATAATTGTGATATCTTGTTGTATTGGGATGGTATACACTTATACTTAGTAATTGCTAATAAAATTTGACCAACTTATTAAAAGCAATGCTTAGCTTTAACTATTATTTGTTGATCAGCCTTACACTATACATGAGCCCCCACCGTAAGTGAGCTTATGCACATTATTCCCCACATTTGTTCAGCGATGAACTTTTGTGAGCTCACTATTGCGATAACCCCCACCCCACCGCCACAGGTGAAGAGCAGGTGCCACCGGAGGAGGACTATTATGATGAGTTAGACGAGGTCAAGGTGTCGTCTCCCAGTCAGCTTGATGGTGCCAAGCAAATAATATTAGTTCGCTTTATTTATTATCAGTTATCTTGTAAGACATTTTTGTTATGTAATAAAGTTTGTGACATTTGCCTCTATACACTGAGTCATTATATGTGTTGATTTTCTTTGGCACACATATGAGACGCACCCAGGTTTGCCCCTTAAATCCGAGTGTGACACTCCCTGGATCCGTAGTTTGGCTGCTAAATTACTAGGTTTTCACCTTTTTGCGGTTATCTGATTTGTCTGGCCCTACAGACACATTCGTTTTGTTGGATTCGTTGAAAACGTAACATATTCACCGTACCACCCATCTGCCATGTTGTCCATACATAACTGACACTGGCATGTTTTTTCATATATGTGGTTGCGTGGATCCATGAAAAATACTGAAATATTGGTTCATCCATTCAAATCATAGTCCCATGTAAGGGATGATATGTTTGTTGTTCATATTTATTTGTTGATTTGCACACATACAGTTCACATGAACCACACATTACTCAGATCTGTCACACAAGTCATATGCAATGGATTTGTTTGTTGTTCATCAGTGTTAAAACTTTGCATTCCTATAAATATTTGTGTTCATTCATTAAAAGTATAGAAAATGAACCAATTAATTTTATTCTTTGTCCATGCCTAGTTCTCAAGGTTAGTACCTGCCCTACCAGATCCATGTCGAACGTACCCTATGACACCCTTAAATGGGCTGTGCGCAAGATGGAAGGCCATGTTGCCGTTGTTGGTTTCTTGTTTATGATTGCTAAATCACAAAACAAGGCAACACAAATGTTACATGCAAAGGACCTTCGTCCTTCGAAGCATCAAATCCTTTTCGGGTTTGATGGTTCTCGAATAAAGGTTATGAAGAACAAGTCTTCATAATTAACAAATACAAAAATGTATCTTCAAATGTAGCGTTGCAATAATTATTTATATCACAACAAACATTAAATAACATTGAAGTTTGTATCATATGTTGACAAAGTAATACATGATATATATTACATTTGTACCTTCGGTTTGCTCGGAGGTGAAAGTGAAAGTACAATCCCAATCCAGCAAGAACAGTACGGGAGGTACTGTTCATCTATTTATAGGCATGGGACACAACCCGAGCAAAAATACATTTATGACCTTGACATATACACATAATCCTAATACAAACATGAGGGATTAAAAAGTCTTTTCGTCTTCGGCTCAACATCGTGTTTGACCTTCGTAACCACCTTGAGCCAAAGTTGACATCCTTCGGTGCTTCACACATGCTTGTTGCAGTTTCAGCATTTAGTCTCATTGCTTATAGGCAATTTCTCCGTCCTAAGGACCTTCGGCAGAGAAGGAGACCCCAATAGTAGCCCT
This sequence comes from Zea luxurians, assembly GCA_029449295.1. Classification (NCBI taxonomy): domain Eukaryota; kingdom Viridiplantae; phylum Streptophyta; class Magnoliopsida; order Poales; family Poaceae; genus Zea; species Zea luxurians. The sequence continues at coordinate 924,545 of JAOPSE010000087.1, forward strand.
TCACGATGCTAGGTCAATATTTCATAACAAGCTCGATCCGCGAAAAAACGAAGGCTTCTAAATCCCGAAGGTCCGAAAACACCTTCCCTGAGCTTGTTATTAAGAAACAAATAAAAAGTGACGGCCTTTGCCGGTCCATCGATTAGTCAGTGTGTGTGATACGGCGGTTCACCTTCTTCACCTACCAAGCTATATAAACAGATGAGTTGGTGAGAAGTTACCACGACATTCATTGCTATTGCATCGTTGTGCCGTTGAAAAATTTTACTGAAGCCGAAGCTTTCAATTTTCTGTGCACTTGTTGTGTAACCTTTGAACAATCGTCAAGTTAGTTGAAATTTAGCTTCGTCTTAAGGACTGAAATGGCTAGGATCAGGTCCACTGCTAGAATAACAAACGAAGGTGAGGATACTGAAGCAACTGAGACGACCCTGATCTTAGAAGTAACGAGACATTCCGGGTTGGTTGTTCAAGAGGGAGAAGAGATTATTCCGGAGAAGGATGATGCTATTGCCGAAGCTGCTACTGATGATGATGAGGATGATGGTATTTTGAGTCCAAGCAAACCTAGCCATATTGAATTTGGAAAAACCACCGTGAAGGCGGAAGACTTAGTTTTAATGAAGAATCCTGGATATTTTGGTAAAAATGATGACGAATTATTATGCTTTGCCAAGGACGAAATAATTCCAGAGCCAAGAGATGATGAAGTTGTTGTTTTTAAGAGCTTCTTTAGGGTAGGGCTTCAGTTCCCTTTGTATGAAATGATCAGTGAAGTTTTGAAAAAATTTGAAATATATCTTCATCAACTGACTCCAAACGCTATAGTTAGGCTTAGCGTGTATATCTGGGCGAGGCCATTGTGCAACATGCAACTCGGCTCCCCATGCCAATTAGCCGAAGTGGAACAGAGTTGTGGCAGAGCACATTAGTACTCGAGACTTGGTGCAAGAATATTTGGCTAACAAAACCTTTCCAACATCTGGTGGGTGGGGAATGTGGAAGAAGGATGAAGGGAAAAAATTTGAGCTTGTTCGGTTGCCATACCGGTTCAAGTTTTGGAACACTTTCAGCGGCCCGTGTGCCGAATGGTTGGAAATAATAGAGACAATGTGCAATGAGATCCTTGGAAACTATAAGAAGAAAGAGGATCAATTGATGACAGCTGCCTTCGGTACTCGAAAAAATGAAGGCTAAACCAGGTAATGGACGCCCTTGGCTTCGAGTACCCGGACTATGAAAGGCTTGACAAAGAAGCTGGGGGAGCGAAGAAAAAGAGGATTGTAAGAATTTTGAAAAGGCAAGCAATTTGATCCATTGAAAAAGACAAGCAGAGGGCTGCTTTGAAGAAATAGAAAATTTCAGCGGAGCCGAAGCTTTCGGCTCCCAAGGAGCGAAAGTCCTCAACTCTGGCCCCTATCGAGGCGAAGGTACAAAATTCACGAAAGAAGATTCCTGGAATCTCTTCGTCCTCTTCCATCGGCGTAACAGAAATCCTGAAGGTAATGACTGAACCCTTCTCCTTTGCTATGCTAAGTCCTATGGGGTCAGATCTGACTAGCTTATTGCAGTCAAAGGAGAAGGGGGTTGAAAAAGATGTGGAAGAGGAGAAGAAGTCTGCTTTGGCGACTGGTGGAAATGAGGGTGGTCAAAAGAAATGACGCATGATGGCTGTGATGAGGGCCATCCATAAGACTCCACCCCTGTCTTGATAGAAAAAATTGCTGCCCCCGGCGATGCCGAAGCTGATGAAATGACCGCTGAAGCTAAAAATAGTGGAGGCCCTCTTGGAACCACAATGCCGGGGATTGATAGGATTATAACTGATGTGGTTCCCGAGAGAGAAATGGATGAAGTGACCGTTGGTAGGGCTTCACCCTTGAAGATGAAAGAATTGAACGGAGCTTCTTCGGAGAACAAAGATTTGGACCTACAACACTTAGGTGGCCATGAACTCTCTGAAGAAGATATCTCTAAACTGAAAGAGTTTGCTATTGCTGGCGGCTACAAGACTGGATATGTGCTCTTTGGTGGTGTTGACGAAGAAATTCTAGGGTGCATCCCTGATCGTGTCGGAGCAAAGATTGTCAACACTTTATTAAAGAGTATCAGATTCCCGAAGCTCGAACGAAACCTGAGAAACTATAGGAGGCAACATATTATTGGAAGTTTATTTTTGTAACACCCTGAATTTGGGCGTATAAAATTTCTTTCTTATTATCATCCAAATTCAGGTGTTACTCTTCTCTCTCTCACTCTAGTTTCTATCTCTCTTTAGTTTCTCTCTCTCTCTTTCTCTTTTGGTTAGGGTTAGCTTTGTTAGTAAGGGATTATTTATTTTATTTTGGCAAAACCATATGAGTCATGAAGTGTTGCATCTTATTGAGCCCAAATATTCTTTGAATTGTTGCACATGTTTGATTTGAACTGAATTTGATTTGAAAACCCTAGAGAAAATAAATAGAAAAGCAATTAGAAATTCCCTGGAAAATAGAAAACCCAATTCAGCCCAGGACGGCCCACTAAGCCCAATCCCGCGCCCGCGCTCGCGCGCCCTCGGTGCCTGACAGGTGGGTCGTGCCTGTCGGTGCCAACCAGCGCGCCCTCTCTCCCCCCCTCTCTCTCGCTGCACCGTGGGCCAGGCTTGTCGGCGCTGTCCTCTCGCACGCACGCCTGCTTCTCTCTTCGCCCCGCTGACCCCACCTAACAGCTCGTCCTCAACCTCCGCCCACGATCCCCCGCCGTGGACGCGCCCACGACCGCGCGATCCCTGGCCACCTCTGCACGTCCCCGCCCCTTTTTGAGCCCCATGTCCTACTTGCCCACATTCCCCCGGTCACTTGCGCCCACAACCGAACCCTCTCGCCCCCTCTCTCGCTCTGCACACGCGACCAGGCCGTTCTGCCGCCGCATGCCGACGTCCGCTGCCTGTTCTACGGTCGCCGTGGAACTCCTCGCCGCGTATGTTGCCTCGGTAAGCTTTGCCCTATCACCCACCACCTGGAACGCCTCTCGGTTCGCCCCTAAATCCCTCTAGTCTGCCCGGTCCGCGCTCACCGGAGTTCTTCTTGTGCAGCCGAAGCTCCGCCACCGTCGCCCTGAGGCGTCTCTACGCCTCCACCGTTGCCCCGAGCCTCCAGCGTGTCATCTCGAGGTGACAAATCTCCCGGCGCCCTTATTTCCTTGTTTGTTGCCCTGGTCATCGCGTGATTGCTCACTAGAGTTGATCTGTGCCGCCGTTAGCCCGCCTCGCCGTGTTCAGCGCCCTCTGGTGCTCCCGTGTCGGTTTTGCGCCCACGGTCAAGTTCGCCAGATCGCCCTGAGCGCGCTCGAGCTATTCCCCAAGTCCCTAGAGCCTCGTAGTGGCCAGTCCCCTCGTCTCCGGTGAGCCCTCGCCACGGGACCGAGCGGCGCCACCGTGTTTGGGTCTGGCCCCGGCCGTTAGATCTTGGGCGTCCGTCCGAGATCGGGCGGTTTAAACCTTAGCTGAATAGATCTAATCCTAGCCCTCCGATTTAGATCTGACCGTCGTTCTCTCTCCCCCTCACATGTGCCCCTGCCGCTGGGCCCGGCTGGCCACTCTGCCCTGGCTCACTGACGCTCCGTCCCCGCCTATCAGTCTCGTCCGCGCGCCCGCACCCTCGCGCGCGCCCGCACGATCTAATCTTGCCTGTTGATCTCTGATCCGATGGTCGAGATCACCCCGTACCCCTTCGCGTGTAAGTTTTACTTAAGAGACCCTCGGGTTTTAGGAAATCAACCCGCCGTCCTGACTTTTAGCGTGCAGGCCCCTGGTTTATTTAAATAGCCCACTGTGCTTTTGTTTAATCACAGAATTAGCCCTAATTTCATAATTCAAACTTCAGAACTTGTTTATTTCATATATTTTCATATGAACTCCAAATTTAGTGGTTCAAATTGCAAACTGTTCATAAAATTATTCTTTGCCCAAATAAATTATGTTCAGCTACAGTTTGTACACTTTAACGCGGGCGCCCGCGCGATCTAATCATGCCCGTTGATCTCTGATCTGATGGTCGAGATCACCCCGTACCCCTTCGTGTGTAAGTTTTACTTAAGAGACCCTCGGGTTTTAGGAAATCAACCCACCGTCCTGAGTTTTAGCGCGCATGCCCTTGGTTTATTTTAAATAGCCCCCTGTGATTTTGTTTAATCACAGAATTAGCCCTAATTTCATAATTCAAACTTCAAAACTTATTTATTTTATATCTTTTTCATATGAACTCCAAAATTTTTCTGTGCCCAAATAAATTATTTTCAGCTACAGTCTGCACACTTTAATTTTACACCTAGAATACAAGATTAATGTATATGTTAATTTATTCATTTAATGAAATAAATAAAATGAAAGCCCTAGAAGTTAAAGTATATTTAATCTTGTGAGATTAGTGATATGCATTACATGAATTCATCTCTGGTTTAACTTTTAGGTATCAATAAAATGAATAGAATTAGGTTATGTAATTATGGACAACACTTAAAGAATAATAAATGAGATTTGTTCATCTTATAATTTAATCTATTTCTTTGTTTAATTACTACTTTAACTTGGGATGTGTACCAAACACTTAGAGAGTAATCAACTCCTAATTAAGATTAGTTCATTTTATGATTTGATCTCCTTTTTCTTTGATTAATACTATACCTTTTGAGGTGTGTTCCAATGTTTGTACATGTTTGATGTGCTGTTCATTTGTATTTTTTCCAAATGTATTGAATGTGTGATCGCTTTATTTAGACAACAAGTAGTCCGTGGTTCCTGTGTGTGCTGCTGAAGATCTTCCTGAGCAACAACCTGGTGAATGCAAGTGTCCTCAGACCTATCATGTCCTATTTTACTTTATAATTCACTGTCACGCATTACATTATTGAAACTTAAGGATTGACTAGTCTGTATTTACCTTATCCTTGTTTACCTTTTTGGGTCAATCATGGTTAGCTTATGCTACTGCTTCAACTTAATCAATGAACATGATGTGATTATTTATGATACGATGATGTTACCCCTATGAGGTTCTTGTGATTACTTTAGGGGACTCAGGCTGTTTCCTGAGTACCTCTCCGTAAGGACCTGTTTGGGGAGTGACAACCCGGGATAACAGTGCAACCATGAGGGTGGAATGGGACGCCCTTAGCTAATTAATTAGAGGAACCAGAGGAGTAGTTGGCTTCGCCGTAGGGCTATCAATGGGGTCCGGGCACAGTACTTGCTCTGCCGAGGCTGGTTGCAGAGGTTCTTGATTTGGTTTTTGTTAGTCACCCTTCCTTTGGGGAGATGTACTATGTTTATCAAACTGGAGAAACCTAACAGGCGGCTATGACCTCTGGGAAATCTTTGTAAAGGCTACATAGTGAGACCCTGCTAGGTCACCTTGGTAGTGACCAATGGGGAGGCTAGAACCCTGGGCAGAAAGGGAATCACGACTTGTGGGTAAAGTGTGCAACCTCTGCAGAGTGTCAGAAACTGGTATATCAGTCGTGCTCACGGTTAAGAGCAGCCTTGGGATCCTCTTCAATTAGAAGAACTTTGGTTACTTTTATGATGATGATTAGCAATGATGGTTATACATTTGATCTCTGGTATATTCCTCTTTGAGGGAGTGCCTCTGGGTAATAACTGGGTTTATTACTAAAATTTGGCTCTACTTGTAGTAATAACACTTGACCAACTAAAAGCAACTGCTTAACCCTAACTCCACATACAACTAGTCCACTTTTAGCCAAATGGGACATTTGCTGAGTACGTTGATGTGTACTCACCCTTGCTTTACAAACCACCCCACCCCAGGTTGTCCCCACTATACTCAATGCTCAGGAGGAGATGCTGACAACATAGAGGACTTTGAGGAGTTCCAGGACTACGACGAGTTCTAGTTTACTTTAGTGGCAAACCCCGCAGTCAGCTGCCTGTGTAGGCTTAGCCTCTACGTTTCGTACTTCCGCACTTTGATATTAATGTTGAATACTATGGATATGTATTAGACTCTGTGGATGTCTTAGACATCTTGATGTTATTAAAGTACCTTTCTACTATTTATTTCGAGCATTGTGTGATGATGTCCAATTATGTAAGCGTTGTGTACGTGAGTTCTGATCCTAGAACATACATGGTTTGCATTCGGTTTACCTTCCAAAACCGGGTGTGACATAAGTGGTATCAAAGCCTTGCTGACTGTAGGACCGCTAACCTAGACTAGAATGGTCGCCCTAAGGACTATAGACCCCTACTCTTACCTTGACCTAAGTGTCATTTCAAAAGTTGGTCATCTTGACCAACTCTATGTTATTTACTTATCTCAAAAGTTTTGTCTCACTTTTCTTTTTGTTTACTTTCTGGTCTTATAGTTCTACTCTCACTCTTGTGCTTACGATGTCTTTTGTAGATGGCTCGTATTAGGTGCACTGCACGTAAGTCTGTGATCCCCTTTTTGCCTTCTCGCTTGGCAGAGCGTCCACTGTGTCGCACGGTGCCAGGTCAGTCTAGTCACCTGGAGAGACTGCATTGTCTCTTGCACGAGGAGCAAGAGCAACAGGACTCTTCCCCCTCGCCTTAGTGGGAGGTGGAGTCTGGGAGGCTGCCTTCCCCTGCACCTTAGCTAGAGATGCCCCCTGCACCACCACAGGGCATCCCGACTACTGGAGGAGACCCTGACGGAGATGGAGACGACGATGACGCTGGTGGCAGTTCGAGCCACGACACGGAGTGCTCGGAGGAGCCGGAGCCAGAGGGATGGATCGCTAGACCCATCACTCGTGACACCGCTCGTGGGTGTCACTTCCACGATGCTCTCGACACCTTGCTGTGTCAGGCCTTCTATCGACACACTTGGTCCATCGAGTACCGTTGTGTAGTCTACTAGCATCGTCGCGGGTTATACCCGGACCAATGGGAGGCTACTTGCTTGGTGCACCGTCCGAACGATGATCTCTAGGGTGCAGAGGCCTTCTCAGAGCACTATTCTATTACTGAGAGGGATACTACCAAGGCAGCCATGCAAGATGCAGCATGACGGGCACTTTCTCAGTATTGCTCGTTGTTCAGCGGGGTAGCTGACGGCCTTAACCTGAAATACTACCCTCGTCGTTCGACCGGCAGTGCTGGAGGTGTGATTGTCTCACCTGTTGGTAAGGCAATCCTAGGCTGAACAACATGGTCAACCTGGCCGCCGTGCTCAACATAGAGCTGGACCACGCCCTTGACGAGTTGGGCAAGGTTCGGGCAAAGGTTGCGGAATTGCGTGCTGAGTGCACAGCACGCCACTATCTAGATGGTGGTTCTCCCGCCCCTGTTGGGATTCAACACCCTTTCGTTCACCGCGCTATGGTCGCTTCGAGTATGACCATAGATCGATAGAGTCAGAATCTGTAATAATGCTTAATTCAGTGTCTTAGTCTAGTCAGTCTTAGTTAGAGTTAGTTTGCTTATCGTATGTTGAAATGCTTGTCATGACGAACATGTAATGAAGTTGGATCTTTGTAATGATTGTCATCAAGGTGTGGGTATCCCTGGCAACTTGGTGTAGTTATTAATAAAGTCAGTTATTTAGTTGGGTAATCCCTTTATTTCCACTTTCCTCTTTATCTAAGAAGCTGTCAGTGAAGATGATCATTTGTTCAGTGCTATTGAGATTTCCGTATATCTTTTCTTATGCTGAAAGACTGCAGAGTCAGATCCGATGTGTGTGTGCTTTCTTCAGATGTCTGAGAATAGGCGCAGAGGTGCAAGGCGTGCTCAGCCAGAACAGCAAGCACCCCAGGAAGATGCAGCTCAGCAGCAGTTGCCACCCCCACCCCCATGATCATTGAGCAGATGTTCCTGATGCAAACTTAGGCAGTCCAGGCAATCGGTCAGACACTAGCAGCAATGCAGTAGGTGCAGCAGCAGCCACCCCCACCTCATCCTCAAGTGCAAGTCCAGATGCCATAGGTGCCCAGAGATAAATAAGCATAATTCATAAGGGGCCATCCCCCTATCTTTGCCCACTCTGCTGATCCCATGGACACTGAAGATTGGTTGCGTACTGTGGAGCGCGAGTTGCACACTGCTCAGTGCAATGATCATGAGAAGGTGTTGTATGGTCCTCGACAGCTAAGGGGAGCAGCAAAGTCTTGGTGGGAGTCTTAACTCGCCACTCATGCCAACCCTGAAGCCATCACCTGAGAGGAGTTCAGGGACAACTTCTGTCGCTACCATATGCTTGAGGGACTGATGATAGTGAGGAAGGAGGAGTTTCTCGCCCTCAAGCAAGGTCCCATGTCCATCAGTGAGTGCAGGGACAAATTTCTACAGCTGTCACGTTATGCCCCAAAAGATGTCAACACGGATGCCAAGAGTCAGTACCGCTTCCTGAGAGGATTGGTTGATCCCCTCCACTACCAACCAATGAATCATACCTTCCCCACCTTCTAGCACTTGATCGACAGAGCAATCATGACTGAAAGGAAGCGTCGGAAGATGGAGGACAGGAAACACAAGATCGGTGGATCTTAGGTCGGGAGTAGCAGTCGTCCCCTCTACTCAGGCAACCCACCCCAGCAATTCAGGCAAGGTCATCCTCAAGGTCACCAGCATCAGCGTTAGAACCAGTAGCAGCAGTACCAGAGGTAGTTTCCTCAGCAGCAGCAGTAGTACCGTCATAACTCCCAACCTGGAGGAAATCAATACCAGCGTCAGAACAATCAGGTAGCTCGCCTTCCTACCCCAGCAACTAACCAGAATGGCCAAGCAGCTCCAGCGCAAGTAGGAGGTCTTGCATGCTTCTACTGTGGAGAACAAAACCACTGGGTGAAGAACTGTCCAAAGAAAGCAGCTCAGCAGCCGCCAGCAGTCAATGCCCCAGCAAGACAAGGAGTGCCATAGTAAGCACTAGGAGGTCGTGGTTAGGCCTACAACCATGGAAAGGTGAACCACCTGGAGGCTGAAGCAATCCAGGATGCTCAGGACGTGGCAGTAGGTATGTTTCTAGTCGAATCCTACCTAGCAAAAGTATTATTTGATACTAGTGCCACACATTCTTTTGTTTCTATATCTTGGGTAGAATCACATAACATACCCATAGAACTAATGATCCCACCTTTAAGAGTTAATTCAGTTGGGGGAAAGTTCAGTTCGATAGGATTTGTCCGAATCTAAGGATTGAAATAAGGGGGATAGACTTCCCTGCTAGCCTAGTAGTAATGGGAACTCAAGGGTTAGATGTCATCCTAGGGATGAATTGGCTACACAGAAACCAAGCCACTGTCAGTTGTGACAAGAGAACCGTTAAGTTGGTGTCCCCATCCGGAAAGGAAGTAGTAACTAAGCTGTACTTGCCTAAACTAGAAGAAGGAGCCTGTCACCATTTATCAGTAGATGACAAAGAGTCCAATCCGATTGAGGCAATTAGGATTGTGTCAGCATTCCCTGATGTATTTCCTGAAGAGTTACCAGGCATGCCACCTGAAAGGAAAGTTGAATTTGCCATAAAGCTCATCCCAGGCACCGCCTCTATTTCCAAGAAAGCTTATCGAGTGTCCGGACCAGAGTTGGTGGAACTCAAGAAGCAGATTGATGAGTTGTTAGAGACAGGCTACATCAGACCATGTATCTCACCCTGGGTAGCCCCAGTGCTATTTGTGGAGAAGAAGGATGGTATAAAGAGGATGTGCATCGATTACAGAGCTCTGAACGAAGTCACTGTCAAGAACAAGTACCCCCTGCCTCGAATCAAAGACCTATTTGATCAGTTGAGAGGAGCTAGTGTATTCTCAAAGATAGATCTGAGGTTAGGTTACCATCTGCTCAGAATTCGACCTTCGGATATGTCGAAGATAGAATTCATCACCAAGTATGGACTATATGAGTTCATGGTTATGTCATTCGGTTTGACGAATGTGCTAGCTTACTTCATGTACCTGATGAATAGTGTGTTCATGGACTACCTCGACAAGTTCGTAGTAGTGTTCATTGATGATATTCTTGTATATTCCTAGAATGAGCAAGAACATGAGGAACATTTGAGGAAAGTACTTCAGAGGCTACAAGATTGCCAGTTGTACGCCAAGCTTAGCAAGTGCGAGTTCTGGATTAGCGAAGTTCGGTTCTTGGGTCATATTATAAATCGAGATGGACTAGTTGTGGATCTAAAGAAGGTAGTAGCGATTCTAGACTGGAAAGCACCAAAAGATGTCTGAGGAATCAAGAGTTTCATTGGAATGGCCGGTTACTATCGGCGTTTCATTGAAGGTTTCTCCAAGATTGCCAGGCCCATGACAACCTTACTAGCAAAGAAGGTTGAGTTCAAGTGGACCCCATTGTGCCAAGAACCATTTGAGATGTTGAAGCAGAAGTTGACAACAACACCGGTATTGGTTCTGCCAGATGTTCACAAGCCGTTCTCAGTATATTGTGATGCTTCATACACCGGACTAGGATGTGTGTTAATGTAGGAAGGGAAAGTAGTGGCATACTCGTCCTGACAATTGAAAGTTCATGAGAAGAATTACCCCACTCATGATCTAGAGTTAGCAGCAGTGGTTCATGCACTGAAGACCTGGAGACACTATCTTTATGGGCAGAAGTGTGATATCTACACGGACCACAAGAGCCTCAAGTATATATTCACTCAGACAGAGTTAAACATGAGGCAGCGAAGATGGCTAGAATTAATCAAAGACTATGAGCTGGAGATCCATTATCATCCAGGCAAAGCAAATGTGGTTGCAGATGCTTTGAGCAGGAAGAGTCAATTCAATATGTTGGCCACTCACCCGATGCCGTTAGAGCTAGCAAAGGAATTCGATAGGCTGAGTCTCGGATTTCTAAACAACACTCAAGGAGTGACAGTTGAGCTAGAACCCACTCTAGAGCAAGACATCAGGAAAGGTCAAAAGGATGATGAGAAGATCAATGAGATCCGGCAGCTGATCATAGATGGGAAAGGTCTAGATTTCCATGAAGATGCCGAGGAAGTGGTATGGTTCAAGGATAGGTTGTGCATTCCTGACATCAAATCGATTCGGAAACTGATTCTCAAGGAAGCTCATGAGACAGCATATTCTATACACCCTGGTAGCGAGAAAATGTACCAAGACCTGAAGAAGAGATTCTGGTGGTATGGTATGAAAAGGGAGATAGCAGAGTATGTGGCCAGATGCGACAGTTGTCAGAGGATCAAGGCAGAACATCAGAGACCCGCAGGTTTGTTGCAGCCATTGCATATTCCTCAGTGGAAATGGGATGAGATTGGGATGGACTTTATAGTTGGTCTGCCCCACACTCGAGCTGGTTACGACTCCATCTGAGTAGTAGTGGACCATTTAACAAAGGCGGTCCATTTCATACCAGTCAAGACCACCTATAACAGTGCGGTGTTGGCAGAATTATACATGTCTTGGATTGTGTGCTTGCATGGCATTCTAAAGAAGATAGTATTGGACAGAGGCACCCAGTTTACTTCTCATTTTTGGCAGCAGTTGCATGAAGCTTTGGGTACACACTTGAAATTCAGTTTAGCTTATCACCCACAGACAGATGGTCAGACTGAGAGAACCAACTAGATTCTTGAAGATATGTTGAGAGCTTGTGCTTTGCAAGACAAGTTAGGTTGGGACAAGAGGCTACTGTATGTTGAATTCTCATACAACAACAACTATCAGGCCAGTCTAAAGATGTCACCATTCGAAGCGCTTTATGGGAGGAATTGCAGAACCCCGTTGCATTGGGACCAACCCGGCGAAAGGCAGGTGTTCGGTCCAGAGATTTTACTTGAAGCTAAAGAGAATATCAGGATGGTCCGAGAAAATATGAAGGCTGCGTAGTCCAGACAATGAAGCTATGCTGACACCAGAAGAAGAGAACTCAGTTTTGAAGTAGGAGACTATGTCTACTTGAAAGTGTCACCCATCAGAGGAACCAAAAGGTTTGGAGTCAAAGGCAAGTTAGCGCCTCGATATATCAGCCCGTATCAGATTCAAGCAAGACGTGGAGAAGTGGCTTATCAACTCAACTTACCAGAGAATCTATCTGCCGTGTACGATGTGTTTCACGTGTCTCAGTTAAAGAAATGTTTGTGAGTACCAGAAGAGCAGTTGCCAACAGAAGACCTTGAAGTTCAAGAAGATCTGACGTACATCGAGAAGCCAACTCAAATTTTGGAGACAGTAGATTGGGTCACTCAGAGGAACACCATCAGGATGTGCAAAGTTAAATGGGGTCATCACTCAGAAGAAGAAGCAACCTAGGAAAGAGAGGATGATCTGAGAGCCAAGTACCCTGAACTCTTTGCTAGCCAGCCCTGAATCTCGAGGGCGAGATTCTTTTACGGGGGATAGGTCTGTAACACCCTGAATTTGGGGGTATAAAATTTCTTTCTTATTATCATCCAAATTTAGGTGTTACTCTTCTCTCTCTCACTCTAGTTTCTATCTCTCTTTAGTTTCTCTCTCTCTCTCTCTCTCTCTTTCTCTTTTGGTTAGGGTTAGCTTTGTTACTAAGGGATTATTTATTTTATTTTGGCAAAACCATATGAGTCATGAAGTGTTGCATCTTATTGAGCTCAAATATTCTTTGAATTATTGCACATGTTTGATTTGAACTGAATTTGAAACTTGATTTGAATTTGATTTGAAAACCCTAGAGAAAATAAATAGAAAAGCAATTAGAAATTCCCTGGAAAATAGAAAACCCAATTCAGCCCAGGACGGCCCACTAAGCCAAATACCCCACGCGCGCGCCGCGCCCGCGCGCCCTCAGTGCCGGACAGGCGGGCCCCGCCTGTCGGCGCCAACCAGCGTGCCCTCTCTCCCCCTCTCTCTCGCTGCCCTGTGGGCCAGGCTTGTCGGTGCCGTCCTCTCGCACGCGCGCCCGCTTCTCTCTGCCCCACCGACCCCACCTGTCAACTTGTCCTCAACCTCCCGCCCACGATCCCCCGCCGTGGACGCCCCCACGACCGCGCAATCCCCGGCCACCTTCGCACGTCCCCGCCCCTTTTTGAGCCCCATGCCCTGCTCGCCCACATTCCCCCGCTCACTTGCGCCCACAGCCGAGCCCTCTCGTCCCCTCTCTTGCTCTGCACACGCAATCACGCCGTTCCACCACCCGTTCTACGGTCGCCGCGGAACTCCCCGCCGCGTCTGTTGCCCTGGTAAGCTCCGCCCTATCACCCGCCACCTAGAACACCTCTCGGTTCGCCCCTAAAACCCTCTGGTCCGCCCGGTCCGCGCTCACTGGAGTTCTTCCTGTGCAGCCGAAGCTTCGCCACCATCGCCCCGAGGCGTCCCTATGCCTCCACCATTACCCCGAGCCTCCAGTGTTTCTTCTCGAGGTGAGCAATCTCCCTGCGCCCTTAATTCCCTATTTGTTGCCCTGGTCATCGCGTGATTGCTCGCTGGAGTTAATCCGCGCAAACGTTTGCCTGCCTCGCCACGTTCAGCGCCCTCTAGTGCTCCCGTGCTGGTTTTGCGCCCATGGTCGAGTTCGCCAGATCGCCCTAAGCGTGCTCGAGCTATTCCCCAAGCCCCTACAGCCCCACCGTGGCCAGCCCCTCGTCTCTGGTGAGCCCTCGCCGCGGGACTGAGCGATGCCACCGTGTTTAGGTCCGGCCCCCGGCCGTTAGATCTCGGGCATCCGTCCGAGATTGGGCGGTTTAAACCTTAGCTGAATAGATCTAATCCCAACCCTCTGGTTTAGATCTGACCGCCCTTCTCTCTCCTCTCACCCGCGTCCCTGCCGCTGGGCCCGGCTGGCCAGTCCACCCTGGCTCACTGACGCCCCGTCCCCGCCTGTCAGTCGCGTCCGCGCGCCCGAGCCCGCGCGATCTAATCTTGCCTGTTGATCTCTGATCCGATGGTCGAGATCACCCCGTACCCCTTCGCGTGTAAGTTTTACTTAAGAGACCCTCGGGTTTTAGGAAATCAACCCGCCGTCCTGAGTTTTAGCACGCAGGCCCCTGGTTTATTTTAAATAGCCCCTGTGCTTTTGTTTAATCACAGAATTAGCCCTAATTTCATAATTCAAACTTCAAAATTTGTTTATTTCATATCTTTTTCATATGAACTCCAAATTTAGTGGTTCAAATTGCAAACTGTTCATAAAATTATTCTCTACCCAAATAAATTATTTTCAGTTACAGTCTGTACACTTTAATTTTACACCTAGAATACAAGATTAATGTATATGTTAATTTATTCATTTAATGAAATAAATAAAATGAAAGCCCTAGAAGTTAAAATATAATTAATCTTGTGAGTTTAGTGATATACATTACATGAATTCATCTCTAGTTTAACATTTAGGTATCAATAAAATGAATAGACTTTTAGGTATCAATAAAATGAATAGAATTAGGTTATGTAATTATGGACAACACTTAAAGAATAATCAGTTCCTAAATGAGATTTGTTCATCTTATAATTTAATCTATTTCTTTGTTTAATTACAACTTTAACTTTGGGATGTGTTCCAAACACTTAGAGAGTAATCAACTCCTAATTAAGATTAGTTCATTTTATGATTTGATCTCCTTTTTCTTTGATTAATACTATACCTTTTGAGGTGTGTTCCAATGTTTGTACATGTTTGATGTGCTGTTCATTTGTATTTTTTTCAAATGTATTGAATGTGTGATCGCTTTATTTAGACAACAAGCAGTCCGTGGTTCCTGTGTGTGCTGCTGAAGATCTTCCTGAGCAACAACCTGGTGAATGCAAGTGTCTTCAGACCTATCATGTCCTATTTTACTTTATAATTCACTGTCCCGCATTACATTATTGAAACTTAAGGATTGACTAGTCTGTATTTACCTTATCCTTGTTTACCTTTTTGGGTTAATCATGGTTAGCTTATGCTACTGCCTTAACTTAATCAATGAACATGATGTGATTATTTATGATACGATGATGTTATCCCTATGAGGTTCTTGTGATTACTTTAGGGGACTCAGGCTGTTTCCTGAGTACCTCTCCATAAGGACCTGTTTGGGGAGTGACAACCCAGGATAACAGTGCAACCATGAGGGTGGAATGGGACGCCCTTAGCTAATTAATTAGAGGAACCAGAGGAGTAGTTAGCTTCGCCGTAGGGCTGTCAATGGGGTCCGGGCACGGTACTTGCTCTGCCGAGGCTGGTTGCAGAGGTTCTCGATTTGGTTTTTGTTAGTCACCCTTCCTTTGGGGAGATGTATATGTTTATCAAACTGGAGAAACCTAACAGGCGGCTATGACCTCTGGGAAATCTTTGTAAAGGCTACATAGTGAGACCCGGCTAGGTCACCTTGGTAGTGACCAATGGAGAGGCTAGAACCCTGGGCAGAAAGGGAATCACGACTTATGGGTAAAGTGTGCAACCTCTGCAGAGTGTCAGAAACTGGTATATTAGTCGTGCTCACGGTTAAGAGCAGCCTTGGGATCCTCTTCAATTAGAAGAACTTTGGTTACTTTTATGATGATGATTAGCAATGATGGTTATACATTTGATCTTTGGTATATTCCTCTTGGAGGGAGTGCCTCTGGGTAATAACTAGGTTTATTACTAAAATTTGGCTCTACTTGTAGTAATAACACTTGACCAACTAAAAGCAACTGCTTAACCTTAACTCCACATACAACTAATCCACTTTTAGCCAAATGGGACATTTGCTGAGTACGTTGATGTGTACTCACACTTGCTTTACAAACCACCCCACCCCAGGTTGTCCCCACTGTACTCTATGCTTAGGAGGAGATGCTGGCAACATAGAGGACTTTGAGGAGTTCCAGGACTACGACGAGTTCTAGTTTACTTTAGTGGCAAACCCCACAGTCAGCTGCCTGTGTAGGCTTAGCCTCTACGTTTCGTACTTCCGCACTTTGATATTAGTGTTGAATACTATGGATATGTATTAGACTCTGTGGATGTCTTGGACATCTTGATGTAATTAAAGTACCTTACCACTATTTATTTCGAGCATTGTGTGATGATGTCCAATTATGTAGTGCTGTGTACGTGAGTTCTGATCCTAGCACGTACATGGTTCGCATTCGGTTTACCTTCCAAAACCGGGTGTGACAATTTTACTCAAATTTTAAGGTGCAAATTTTACTGTTTACCTCTACAATTTATTAATTTTTAAATTTCAAGAGTTTCAAGCTAATGTAGCTTCGTCTTTTTCAACAGAGCCTACTTGGAAGGGAAGCGAAGATAGAAAGAATGAGCTTGTTGTCAGTAACTTGGAAGGGAAAGTGAAAGACCTTGAAAATCTTTTGGAGGAAAAGGATTCTAAGATTAAAACTATCGAAGCAGACCTGGCCAAAGCTCACCTTCGGATTGAAAATCAAACTATTCAAATCTCTGATCAAGACAAACAATTGAAAAGGCTGAACATAGAGCTTGAAAAAGTGAATTCAAATTTAAAAGATGTTGCAGTCCGCTATGAGGATAAAATTAAAGAACTAAAAGATGAAGTCAATGCCAAAGCAGAGAAAAGTTCTAAGTTATACGAAGCCCTCAGAATGCTTCGAGACACTTGCTCCAGCTTTGCAACTCAGTGCTCCCTTCGTCAACGCGAAATTTTCAATTCGGTCGGGGCAATGTAAGGAGAAGCAAATTATTCTGTCGACGATATTTCAAAGGCGCTTGAGTTTGTCGAAAAATAAATCAATGAATTTGACGAAGTGATGGTGGGGCATGGAGATTTTTGTGCTCTAGTGGCCACCCGAGGAACTACTACTATATTTGCAAAAGCTGGGTGTAAACATTTGAAAAATGTTAACAAGCCCACCTTCACTATTTCCCCGGCTAACCATGAGAATAATCCAAGCGAGGCTCGAAGCGTGGTAACAAATTTATTACCCAAATTTGGATGAAGGGTGGCCGAGAGTTAGCTAGAAACGAAGCTTGGGCTCTCCTTGACGAAGTATGAAAACGTCCTTACTCCCCCCCCTCTATCTTTTTTTGCTTCATACTGCTAAACATTTCATATGATATATTTTTCAGGCTGATATTGGCGAAGAGTGAAGGACCAAAGCTGAAGACAATGTTAGTATAGTCTGGAGACCTAAACCAGAAGGATTTTGGCGAAGTCTTAGAAAAATTCTTGTATCTTTTATACAAAAAATGTATGTAGATAGAAAAATTAATGTAATGGAAACAATGAAAATTTGGCTTGTAATATACTGTTACCTTTTGCAATTTTACATTCGTTTTGCTGTCGTTTGCTTTGGTGTGGACGAAACCACTTTGTTTGTTTTGAGCCGATGGCGAAAAACACCTTCCCTTATTTTCGTTCACAATGAAGCATTTTTGAGCCGAAGTCAAAAAACATCCTTTTCATTCATGATGAAGCCTCTTCGAGCTAAAGGCAAAAAGCGCCTTTTCGTTCATAACAAAACATTTTTGAGCCGAAGGCAAAAGAGGTGCATTCCCTTCTTTTGCATTAGTGTCTTATGCGATGCACCATGGTGCGATGAAGCTACAGATGTCTAATGCATGTTTGTATGAATGCAAAATATGATGTGATGAAATATGCAAGTGTATGCTGAAGATAACAAAAAAACCCACACAAATATGCACCCAGACTCTGCATCCCATTAGGAACGACTTTGGAGTCTCTCCACATCTTACTTAGATGGCATTTTAGCTCTGCATCCCCGTAGGAACGACTTTGGAGCTACTTCACCTTTTACCTAGGTGGCATTTTAGCTCTGCATCCCCGTAGTAATGACTTTGGAGCTACTTCACCTTTTACTTAGGTGGCATTTTAGCTCTGCATCCCTGTGGGAACGACTTTGGAGCTTTTCGTATTTTTACACTCGATGGTGTAATCTTAGATCTTTACATTTTACATATGGAGGAAATTTGCCCTTGTATTAGACAGGGCTACGAAAAGAAAATGAAAGTTACAACCTATGACCCCATTAAAAACCTTTCTCCCCTCTTGAAAGGAAAAGGGTACCGTGGGAAAAAGAAAGAAAATTACATGGCCGTTACACATAGTATCTCCGAAGCTCGTTTGCATTCCAGGATCTTGGAATATCATTCCCATCCATGTCTCTTAACCTATACAATCATGTGCTTAACACTACATATGGGAATTTTTGTGAAAAAGAACTTAGTATGGTGAATCCATATGGCCACAGTGGTACTTCTCTCAGGTACCAAGTTTTGGGTTGTAAGTTAAAATTTGAGACCGGGCTGTTGACTTGCACGAGAAGTGAGTCTAAGTGTAGGGTCTCTGTTTGAGTCGTTTAAGGACCGAGCCGGTGTAGGCTGGATGATCTAGGACCATTTAGTTGGCCACATACCTCGTCATGGGTAAGCTTTGCCTCGGCCAGACTAATACTAGAAAGGCTACCACACAATGGCAGTGGAGAGACGGAAGAATAGTGTGTACCCTCAATGGCAAGAGGCTAGATGGTGGTGTATTGTGCTGTTGGTTAGCGTGAACCTGTTCTAGTATTGAAAAACCTGGGTGTGGGTTGACATATGCAAGGGTTAAGTGCTACATATATCGTGTGGTTGGAGATCCCCAGCTGAGTATTAATCGATTTGGATCGCCATTACTTCTCGGATATGAATACTGGACCACTGCCCTACATCGTAGTTAATAAGTGAATCAAGAATTTGGTGAAAGAAAGCTAGATTAGGCCAAGTGATTGATCTAGATTAGCTAAATCTAGATTCTGAAAAATAACTTAACTTGTGATGTTAAAACTTGGCATAAGGATCTATTTAGTAAGCTTTTCTACAAAAAAGTCTTTGAAACTTGACGAGCTTCTCCTTGAACCCCTTTAAGACAACATACCCTTGAGAGTCTTTTCTTTATTCGGGTAGGACTTGTGAAAGTACCTTCGTACTTAGGGTTCTTTGAACCCAACGTTGCAGGTGTTGATCGTGTGTTGCTGTGTTGGTGACTAAGCGCCGGCGAGCATAACCTTTTTATACATATAAGTAACCCTTCTATATTCTTTCTGAGGATTTTCATATGAGCTAGCATATATTTCAAACTTTTAATTGTTTTATATTTCAAAGTTGTGACTTAGATTCTTGCAAAATTAAACTACTTGGAATCACACTTGTAATCACCCCGAGATTAAAAGTTGTGAATTTAATGTAACTTGCAAGCTTTTTTTATAAGAATTTTGCTGCAAATGTTAGTGTGTGATTTGTGTTTACTTAATCCTACGATCTTGGTTATATGTGGTTTATCCAGGTTCTTGGAACACTCGGACGGATCCAGTTAAGTTATCTGGTGCACATGCATAGTCATTTGAAGTCTTTGAGACAAGGATAGGTGCATGTGGGCCAAATAACTTAGGAGGTTCTGTCACAATTTATATGTTCACGTTCTAGGTTCTAGATGTGTGCTCGTTGGACGCAAGGTTTATACTGGTATGGGTAGAACGTCCCTACATCCAGTGTTCAGCGGCTCGCGCTGCTGGCACCTTTGTTGCTCAATGCTCGTAGTAGGGGTTACAAGAGGACGAGAGAGGGAGGAAGAGCTCTAAGGTCTCTTATGCGTGGGTGGACCTAAAGACTACGAAACTAGAGTCCCCACTAAGCCTTCGACGTCGTGGTGTCTCACGCCTGGGCTCCGGCCTCCAGGTATTCTGGTCTCGTCGAGTGTGCATCTTCTCTGGTTCATCGTCCCTTGTTCATGACCGATCTCCTTCTTTTATATGACAAAGTGGGGGTCTGTCGCCGGTGGCTTCCTCGAGAAGGAGCCACTATGCTGTGGTAAAATCGAGTGTTTTAACTAGTGAAGTCATGTTGTCCATATGCGCCATTGTCTATTGGTCGTCTCTACTCGTGCTCGTTATGACGGACGACGTGGATGGTGCAGAGCCCTGAGGCCATCATTACTACCTCTGCGCCACACCGACCCCTAGCCACCGTAGCTTGGGTCTTGGCGTGGCTCTTCACGTTGCGGTCCCTATAGACAACCTACGAACTCTACCCTTGTCTCGGTAGGTCATGAGTACGCCACAAGCTGAGGGGGTTCACATGTCATGAGTGGGAGGTGGACCAGTTCTCTACTGTGGCTCAGTGCCAGGCGTAGTTAATGTAGCCGGCCACGTATGGCGGGTCATTCTTGGGCAAGGTAAGGAATCCACTCAAATGGCTTCCAGTCGGTTCGCCCGACCCCCTCTCCAGCTCTGCCCCGCCGACCCCAAGCTCGGTGCCTCGATGCTCATCCGGAGGCAGGTGCTTTACAGGGTAGACGGTTCCCTTACCCTTCTACTTATTGGTGGACCTTGGTAGTATGAAGACCTTTCCCCAACTCTTTCTCTCTCTCTGACCGATGGGCCTCAGGGCCCCAAGGATCCTTTCCTGCTAGAAAGAGTTCCCTATCTTTTGCTTTTTGCCTCTTGTATTTGTGCCACCATGGAAAGAGAACGAATCATCTTCCTCATGTCTCTATTGCTGACAGGATGGGTTTAAAGTCCAGATCTACGATGACACTTTTTCTCAACACGTTATCAGCATGCTCTACCTTAACGTTGTGATGAATCTGATCTGTACTAATTCTCCATTAAACCAACAGGTCCCGATCTTGTGGAACTGCCCAACGCTTCATTTCCATCTGCTGAATCAAAAGGCTGTCATACATAGATATCATCATGGTCACTGTTAAGTAACCCTAGTTAGGGTTATGTGGGCAAATATCGACTTTGCCCCTGAGGGATATCACATCTCTATATAAGGAACCTGTACCCCCCTTCATATTACAGAGTTCAGAAAGAGGCCATAGGCCCAACCCTATATCCTATGTCTCGTGTGTTTCCTCTGTCGTGATTATGGGAAGGGAGACGAGTCCTCTACAGCTTCTTGTGCCTCTACTACTGACGGGAGGGAAGGGAGCAGATCTAGTGATCCATGGTAACGTAGTTCTCAACACGTTATCAGCACGCTCTACCTCGATGTTGCTGCGGGATCAGATCTGCATCACCTCTTTGTCAAGCCGGCAGGTCCTCGGCCTAGCCAAACTGTCCTACGCGACAGACTTCGATTCACCCTTCACGCAATCTTGTGGTATGCTTAAATTAGATATACTGTTCTTGATGTGTGCATGCACTATGATCCATGTGTCAAACTTGTCGTTGCCGTCGCGGTGCTACGCCCGCGCTAGAGCCTTGTCGGGAGCCACGCTGCGTGCCCGCGCCGGAAGCCGCGTGCTCGTGCCTGGCCAGATAGGCTGCGCCCGAAGCCGTTTGCTGCACGCCTCGCCAGAGCCACGGCGCGCCCACACCTGGTTAGGGAGGCTATGCCTGCAGCTCCACGTCGGACTGCAACACGTCCTAGTTGGGAAGTGCATGCTTCACTGCTCGGTTAAGTTTTAGCTTTTGTATTAGCTATTGCCTAAGTAAATCCAGAATGTATTCTAGCGCGGGGATGTGGATGTGGTCGAGCGACATGTGCGCCCCATCCACCGGCCGCTAGTAGCCCAGCAGCGCTTTTGGGGGAGGCGGCGCATAGCACCGCCTTGGTGCGCGTGTGCCTGGCTAGAAACACTACCGGAATCAGCTCCTTTGCCGTGTGTCTCAGACACACGGCAAAGGCAATCTTACACTCGGCAAATGCTTTGCCGAGTGTTACACTCGGCAAAGAACGCTCGGTGAACTGTACATCGGCAACAGCCTCTTTGCCGAGTACTATTTGTCGGGCACTCGGCAAAGACTTTGCCGAGTGCCAAATGGCACTCGGCAAAGAAAAGTCACCGTCACGGCGCCAAATAACGGTGACGGATCCTTTGCCGAGTGCCGTCTGTGGCACTCGGCAAAGAGGTCAATGTTGCCGAGTGTTTGCTCGAGAGGCCCTCGGCAAAGACTGACCCAGTGGGCCCCACTGCCAGTCCCTGTGCCGAGAGCTCTAGTAGGCACTCGGTAAAGGAGGCTTCTTTGCCGAGTGTCTGTTGGACAGGTACTCGGCAAAGAACCCTCCAGTGGGCCCCTTTGCCAGTCCCTTTGCCGAGTGCCTTGGCAATGGCACTCGGCAAAGATGTCTTTGCCGGTTCCCAGGTTTCCTTCTTTGCCGAGTGCCATTGTCAGCACTCGGCAAAGATGGCTTTACCGGTTCCCAGGTTGCCTTCTTTGCCGAGTGCCATGGTCATAGCACTCGGCAAAGTGACCAGAATGTCCCTTTTTTATTTGCTTTTGTTGTTCCATCCAAACAAACAAAAGATATATATGATTCACATCACATTATATATCAAGCACATCACAGAATGAACACATTTATCATCAACACCATATATATCACAAAGTCTCACTAAAGTCTCACAAATATAAGTCAGGATCATCACAAAACAGATATAAGTCTGCATCATCACTAACATCACCAAGTATCTCACAAGATAAAGTCTAACTAACATCACCAACACTCATAAAGGTAAGTCTGGATCATCACAAAACAAATCATCAATGAGGTGGGCATCTGGACTGGTTTGGCGAAGGGCTGGACGAAGCATGAGGGTTGTTCGACGCCGCCGATTGACCCTGCACAGAGAAGAGATTGTATGTGTGAGAACATATGAATAAATATCATGCAGTACTAAAATTTTGATACTCACAGGAGTAGTGAACTCTGTAGGGTCAGCTGCAGGGAACAACGGAGGTGGTGGAGCATGACCCTGTGCGGCGCCAAGGCTCTGCATGTACGCGAACATCTCCGCCATCCTCTTCTCCAGCTCCTCACGTTGCCTCCTCTCATCATCTTGCTGAGTCTGTAATATTTCGCCCTAATGTTACGATAATGCAAAGAGAAGATATATAAAAATCAATGAACGATGAATAGATAAGGAATAACCTGGAGTTGCTGGATACGATGCTGTAAGGTGTCCTGCCGAGGTCGTATGGCTGGGCTCGCGCTCATGCTCCTTGCTCGCACCTGAGAGAGAGTGGGAGTGGAGGACGAGTCGATTGCCCCGTCGGCAATCCAGTACCGCCCATGCCTCTTGCCTCCTCCGACCCTCATGAGGACATCTCCGTCGATGTCCTCGGTCCTCGGATCGTAATCTGGCCCATGGACCTCCTTGGCCATGGCGGTGTACTCACTGAGTCGGCTGTGGATGGCGGGGTTGGTGTACGCCTCGGGCCCGTCATCCGGGTTGTAGGTGACGTCGGACGTTGCCTTCCCCTTGTGGGCCATGGCATATGCCGAGAACGTGGAGCAAGGCGCGCCACCATGTGCTGCCGACTGCGAGAAAACCAACGATATGGTTAGAAATCATGTCTAATCGAAAGTTATATACCTAAATAAAAAAGAGCGCGTACCCATGCTTCCGCGTATTTGCCCAGGCTACGGCTGCCTTGATGGTGGGAGGGACCTTGCATCAGCAAACGCCGTTCCCGGCTAGCGTTGTGTGCCTCGTCCCACTCAGCCGAGCACCACCTCTGCACCATCTTCTCCCAGCACTCAGGATGCGCGGCGCACCAATGAGGAATCATCTAAAAAAATATAAGTACACCGCATATCAGAAGATAAGAATAAGCATATTTAGTACCAATAATAAAGTTTTGTATTTACCTGCAAGTACTGGTCTGCAGTCAATGACATGGTTCGGGCGTCCTTCTTGTTCACCTTCTCCCCAAGGACGGAGCCGTGGTAAGTGACGATGGCCTGGATGCGCGCCTCGTAGTGCATGTCCACGACGAGCTTCTTACAGCACGTCGTAGACACCACATCCGCCCTGGCCTCGTATCCAGCATCGCACCTGAAGAAATCCTACATACAAAGACGATGTATCCATACATTATTTAAAGAATATGCAACAAATGCGACTTATTAAACAATATAGTGCGAGGAAGACTTACCCACAGCTCTTGCTTCACCCGCTCCGCCTTGTTGTTGAATTGTCTGCCGTCCCGATCTACTGCATCGGGGGCGACGGCGTAGTGGTCGAAGGTGTATGTTGGGCTCGTCACTCCGGCGTACTCGACAAGTCCAGGGAAGTGTTCCCGGCATAGAAGGCCGAGGATGCCATTGAGGTTGCAGCCGTGACCCCCTGCAGTCTCCAAAACCATCCAAGACCTGTCGAAGTGATTAAGATAAAGTATTAGTTTCTATTATTAATTTGAACATATAATATGAAAAAGCAGCAACAACATCTAAAGTTACCTACCTCTCTCCATCGGGTCGTATCAGCGGACGTCTGTCACAAAGTATGGGTCGCTTAGGTAGGCTCGCGGGACCTCGCAGGTAGATACTCCTCGAACCTGAGGAGCCAGAACCTGAGACGTCCTGCTGAGCGGCGTCGTCGTCGTCGTCGTCCTGCTGCGCCGCATCGTCGTCGTCCTGCTGTGCCACATCGACAGCGGCTTGCTGCTCCACCTGCTGCTGTACGGCGTCGTCCTGCTGCGCCTCCTCCTCCGTCCTACGGGTGCTCCTCCTCCCCCTCCCCTCCCCCTCCTCGTCCTCGTCCCACCGCCCACCATCTTTGTCCAACAACCTGCAATTAAGAGTAAACAATTAAGCACAGATAAAAAAATATGTATTTAGAAACATATGCAAAATAAATGAAATATAGCATTACATCGATTAAAAATAATCTTCATATGTGTCCGGGTTAGCCGGATCATAAGTGTCATCATCACTATCAACCATTTCATAGTCAACATCATCTGAAGGCGCAATTTCGTCATTGGCATTGCCTTCAAGTATTTCTAAGTCATTCTCATTTTGCACCTCATCATCCTCGTCATCAACAACCATTTCAATATCTACTTCCATTCCGATCGCTTCGGTTAAGTCTATCTCAAATTGCCCTTCGAGCCCATCTTCTTGGAAGAACTCTCCGTCATATGTGTCCGGGTCTAAGTTATAATCTTCATCGTTTGGAACAGGTAATTTAGCGTGCGGTGATACCTTATACACAACATCCCAACCCTTAAGATGTTGTTTCGTTTGGCACGCATATGGAAGATAATACACTTGTGTGGCCTGTTGGGCCACAATATAGACATCGTCTCCTGTTAAGGTGGAATCCTGTCGAATTTCGACTATCCCAAGATTAGAATGTGTCCGTCTCGTAACTTCAGGGTCAAACCAATGACATTTGAATATCACTGGAGTAAGAGGTTTGGAACCATAAAAATTGAGTTCATATATTTCTTCAATTCTTCCATAATACTCGACCTCGTCAAGCCCGGGCGTAAAGACTCCAGAACACGTGGTTTTTCGATTGGGCCGACTTTGGTCGTAGCTTGTTGTGCGAAAACGGTATCCATTGACGTCATACCCAGAAAATTTCCTGACCCTATAGGCAAAGCCATTGGCTACTTGTCTCAACTCGGCACTCATAGACGGCTCTCTTTGGCCCTGCAAGTTCAAACACGCTAGATTGTTATATTATTCGCACGTAAGAGCAACTTGGAATAACAAACTAAGCACGTACCTTATGTTTAAACCAGGAAATGAAATCGGGCAATCCATTTCCCGCACCCTTTCTAAGAAGGGTATCATATTCCTGTGGAGTTGGGTCCCTTGATCGACGCCAGAATTCATGAAGAAATTGCTCCATGTATGGCGTCACCTCTTCAAGGTTGGTCAATACATATAGCATGATATGGCGCCACTCTTCATGTCTCAGGGTCTTGGTGGTCGAACCACTCGCGCTTCCGAGTTGCCCTCGAAAAATGCTGAGGTTCGATTCATTGCCGCCATCATTGTAATGAGGGGGTGGATTATGCACACTCGGCAGTTTGTCACCATAGTAAGTTGTTGTGAAGTTTGACACCTCCTCCAGTATGTATGCCTCTGCAATGGAAGCCTCGATTTTGCATTTATTTCTACATTTCTTTCGGATACTCTTTAGACATCTCTCGATTGGATAGCACCAACGTCCCTGCACGGGCCCCCCCATTCGTGCCTCATACGGGAGATGAATAATCAAATGCTGCATCGGATTGAAGAAGCCGGGTGGAAAGATCTTCTCCAGCTTACACAGTAACACGGGTGCCATCCTTTCCAAGTCTGCAATCATGGTCCGAGCTAACTCTTTTGCACAAAGCTGGCGGAAGAAATAGCTCAACTCTGCAAGCGCTAGCCAGACATGCTCAGGGACATAGCCTCGAACCATCGCCGGAAGAATTCGTTCAATCCATATGTGGAAGTCATGACTCTTCATCCCTAAGACTCGCAGAGTAGATAAGTTCACCCCCCTACTAAGGTTAGCTGCATACCCATCAGGGAACATTAACATCTTGATCCATTGTAGTACTTCCTTCCTCTAGGCCCTGCTCAGGACGAAATCGGCCTTAGGCCTTCTCCATGTCTTACCACCACTAGGCGGCTTCATCTCTTGGTTTAGTCTATCACATAACTCTGCCAGATCCACTCTTGCCTTTACGTTATCCTTTGACTTATCAGGAATCTCCATAATTGTCGCCCAAAGTGCCTCAGTGACATTCTTTTCAGTGTGCATCACGTCAATGTTGTGTGGAAGGAGCAGGTCATCATAATAGGGGAGCCGAGTCAAGCCCGACTTATGTGTCTACATATGTTGCTCACCATATCCCACAAAACCACCTTCTGGGTTGGCCACGAGACCATCTATCTGTTCGCGAACTTCGGCACTAGTCATCATTGCAGGTGGGCGGTCTGTCACCACGACACCTTTCGTAAAGTTCTTGATGTCTAGTCGGAATGCATGGTCAGGAGGGAGAAATTGTCGATGTTTATCGAATGACGAATATTTGCCACCCTTCTTCAACCAAATGAACCTAAGAGCTTCCTTGCAAACTGGGCATGGGAACTTACCGTGAACACACCAGGCGCAAAATAGCCCATACGCCGGAAAGTCATGCATGGAGTACTGGTACCAAACATGCATTTTGAAGTTTGTCTTCGTAGCTCGGTCGTACGTCCATACCCCTTCCTCCCAAGCACGGACCAATTCATCAATCAAAGGCTCCATGTACACGCCCATTTTATTCCCCGGGTGTCCAGGAATTATCAACGACACGAATATGTTCTGTCTTTGAAAGCATACGCCGGGGGGGAGATTGATGGGGATAACGAACACGGGCCAACATGTGTATGGGGCAGCGGTCATTCCAAAGGGATTGAACCCATCTGTGGCCAGCGCAACACGAACATTACGAGCCTCTTTGGCTTTCTCATGGTGAATGGCATCAAAGTGGGTCCATGCTTCACCATCGGATGCGTGAACCATCTTGTCAGGATTGTATCGTTTGCCTTTTTTGTGCCATGTCATCTGTTTCGCGGATTCCTCTGTCATGTATAGACGCTGGATCCTCGGTATGAACGGAAGGTGGCGTAGGATTGTCACGGGGATGTCGAGCTGCCTCTTCTGTCCATCACCAGAGTCTACCTCCATGAACCTAGATGATTTACACTTCGGACAGTACTTTGCCTCAGTGTGTTCTTTCCTAAATAGGATGCAGCCCTTCGGACAAGCATGTATCTGCTCATACGTCATCTTGAGTGCACGAAGGAGTTTCTGTGCCTCGTACATGCTCTTTGGCAGAACGTGATCCTCCGGAAGAAGGCTGCCAATAACTGTCAACAAACCATCGAATGCGTCTCGACTCATGCTATACTGCGACTTGAACGCCATTATACGCCCAATGGCATCCAGTTGAGAAACCTTTGTCTTGCCGTGAAGGGGTTTCTGTGCCGCGTCAAACATGTCGTAGAATGCCTTTGCGGTCGCCTCTGGCTCGTCCTCCGTACGTCCTTCGGCGAACTGTGCCTCGTGATAGTCGTTCAACATGTCTCCTACCCCGGCATCAGCATCGTAATCCTCGACGCGTTGTCTCACCACCTCCTCTCTCGTGCGATGCGCTTCACCATGGAAGATCCACCGAGTATAGTCCGGCGTAAATCCATTCTTCCAAATATGTTCTACCATGGCCTTCTTTGGTTTTCTTTTTCGGTTGTCACATTTGCTGCACGGACAAGGGACTAGGCTAGCTCCTTTAGCAGCTTCGCCATATGCCCGTTCCACGAAAGCATCGGTCTTCCTAATCCATTCAGGGGTGACATCATTACGTCGAACGCGGCCCGTGTACATCCACTCACGATCCTCCATCCTCTAACATATATAACCGAGTATAGTTTAATATAGACATGTAATGCATGTACACTACGTTCCTACCTTCTAATAGGTGATGATAGGTCCTAATCCCACCCGCGGTTGCGTAGATGGAGTTAGTTTCCATGCTCTACTCCGATCCGAGATAGAATTTCGGCAGCACCTCCCCGCTGTTCTCCGGATACACGTCCTGGCAGGGAGAGTGTACTGTCCGGAGAACAACAGGGAGGTGACGCCGAAACTCTATCTCGGACCGGAGTAGAGCATGAAACTAACACCATCTACGCAACCGCGGGCTGTCCAAAAAACGTGGACAATTCGAAACTGATACATTTGTAGATATGCAAAGATCTGCATATCTACACCGTATCTCTTTCGAACGGGAGACGCCTAACTGGGTTACGTGATCTACGACCATGATGCGGACATAGAGGTCATACCTACGGTGGCGGTGGAGTCAGGCTAGCGGGGCTGTGGCGGGTTGGTGCAGTGGCGACGCGACGCGGTGCAGGCAGACCCGCAGTGGCTAGGAAGACAAGTATCTTCTCTATAAAAAAGAAACACAAGTCTGTTAATACAAAAAAATCGACAGCACCTCCCCTGTACATTGAGGTTTTTAAAACCTGCAAATAAAACTAACAGCACGATGGCTGACATGCACACAGTAAAAAGAGTATGCAAAGTTGCACTTTGATGTATTCAAGATAATGAACTTGATTGGCCTACATGATATTGGTATGCCCCCCATGCTAAGACAACTTGTAGCTATAACAAAAAGAGAGTTGTGATACAAATTAGAAGCATTTCTTTTCCCTCCACGATTTATAGCAATGACAAGCAATTATACTTTCTCTTTGTTTATCTCTTTGTGTATATATATACGGAGTATAGCACTATATATATACGGAGTATAACACTATATTTATACAAATAATAATTCACTATATTTATGCAAATAATAATTCACTATATTTATGCACTATATTTAACCAAAAAACATAGTCAAAAGCTACCATTTCAAGGATCAAATAATAATTCATCAGTCAAAACAATCATAGTTTGGCTCAATCAAAACAATAATAATTCATTAGGCAAAACTCACGGCGATGGCGGGCCGAGCAGGGGCCGTGGGGCGAGCAGGGGCCGGCGCGGTGGACGGCGAGCAGGGGCCGGCGCGGTGGACGGCGAGCAGGTGGCCGGCGCGCTGGGCGGCGCGCGGTGGCCGGCGCGGTGGACGGCGAGCAGGGGCCGCGAGGCGCGCGGTGGCCGGTGTGGTCCGGGCGAGCGGGCGGATGGTCGGGGCGGCGGCGCCTGCTATCACGGCGACGGCGGCGGCGGTTTTGCGAGGGAGACGGCGGGCGCGTGGAACAGAGAGAGAAGAGAGCGAGCGAGAACAGAGAAGACCCGCGTCGGTTTGATTAAGGTCGAGCTCTTTGCCGAGTGCCCGCGATCTGGCACTCGGCAAAGATTTTTTTAATTTAAAAATATACTTTGCCGAGTGCCACAGATCTGGCACTCGACAAAGTTCTTTTTTTATTTAAAAATTAACTTTGCCGAGTTCCAGAGGCAGGCACTCGGCAAAAAACTTACTTTGCCGAGTGTCCACTGTCAGGCACTCGGCATAGACTATCGTTGCCGAGTGTCATTTCTTGACACTCGGCAAAGTACTTTTTTATTTTTTTTATTTTCCCAACCAAAATTTTTGTGGTATGTTCCTACACTATATAGACCTACATGTACCATTTTGAGACAATTAGAAAATTGTTTTCTATAGCTAGTAGATTTAGTTCGTTTATTTGAATTTCTTCGAAAAAATCACATTTGAACTGCAGGTCACTCGAAACTTGGAAAACCGTGCATGCAAAAATGATATACATGCTACTTAGCACAAGTTACGACAGATTTCAGGATCGGACCGGAAACTTCGAGCACCATGCTCACTCAACATGGCCGTGAACTTGCCAGGCAGCTGTTTAAAAATTTTATAAAACACAAACAAACTTAGAAAATCATGAAACTTGTCCACGTGTCATGATATCATATGTAGAGTCTGTGATAAAAAATTTAGAATGTTTGGAGAAAGTTGTGAGATATTATGTGTAGAAACCTAAGAGAACTACACATGAAATCATAGAGTTTCAATGTGGATCTCTTAGGTTTGTACACATAGTGCGTTACAGCTTTCTCGAAACTTTTCAAAATTTTATCACAGCCTCTACATATGATATCATGACACGTGGACAGGTTTCATGATTTTCTGACTTTGTTTGTGTTTTATACAATTTTTAAACACCTGGATGGCAAGTTCACGGTCATGTTGAGTGAGCATGGTCCTCGAAGTTTCTGGTCCGCTCCTGAAATCGGTCGTAACTTGTGCTAAGTAGCATGTATATAATTTTTGCATGCACGGTTTTCCAAGTTTCGAGTGACCTGCAGTTCAAATCTGAATTTTCCGAAGAAATTCAAATAAACAAACTAAATGTACTAGCTATAGAAAACACTGTCATAATTGTCCCAAAATGGTACATATAGGTCTACATAGTGTAGGAACATACCACAAAAAGTTTGGTGACCAAAACAAAAAAAATAAAAATATGCTTTGCCGAGTGTCTACATAGGACACTCGGCAAAGACTCTCTTTGCCGAGTGCCAGATATTTGACACTCGGCAAAGACTGACGGCCGTCAGCTGTAGACGGCCGCTGACAGCCGTTTGCCGAGAGCCATCTTTGCCGAGCGCTTGACTCTCGGCAAAGCAATCTTTGCCGAGTGCCTGGCTGTGCTGAGTGTCCCGCACTCGGTAAATAAGACCTTTACCGAGCGCAGGTCTTTGCCGAGTGCGGCGCTCGGCAAAGTCGTCTTTGCCGAGTGCCCGATAAAAAGCACTCGGCAAAGCCGCCGGCACTCGGCAAAGGCCCGAATTTCGGTAGTGAAATTAGCAGCCGGGTGAGTCCCTGTGGCAGTTACAGGTCCACAAATGGTGTGGTTGCCTTTATGACTGGGTCGTTCGTATGTAATTTCATCTCCCTCTGTTCACGTCTCGCTCTCGCATCGGAAGGGATAAGAATCAAGCCAGTCTCTGCGTGGGGCCCTCCCTGGTCGCGAGGACAGAGGCCACGTAAACGTGATTACGTGAATTCATGAGTGGCTGAAAAAAAGCTTGCATGATGGATTGATGCATGCGTTTTTATTTTATTTTATGTTGTATTATTTATATTGTCGCATGAGCGTTTAAGTGTCCACATTCTAATATTTTTTATCTAACATGCTCATGCAATAATTTCACCATTATTTTTCTGCTTTATCTCCAATGTAAATACCTAGCAGAAAAATATTAAAAATGCATGTGAATGTTACTGCGCATATTTAAATTGCTCTAAATATTTGTGTTGCATTGATCTTCGTACTCACGTCGAGCGATTAAAATGTATAGTGCATACTTGGACGCACCGATGAGGCTGTGTTATTAATTGGCTGAGTTTGGCATTGGCTAAGCATTAGCTGCGCCCTGGCAACACGACACAGTATTTGTGTCGTACGAACTGGGCTGCGTCATGTGATTACTATGTCACACTCTCGTTTAATTGGACCGCTCCGGTTGAGTCGGACTGCCATCGCCGAATCGCGTATTTTTTGTATGCCTTGTAGGCATTGTTCGTCTGTCGTGATCACTAAGCCACAATTACGCCTGTTGCGCATGTTGCGTGGACTTATCGTGTACCCTGACTATTGAGCCACAACTGTGCCTGTTGCGCTTGTTATGAAAGCTTATTGTGTTGCCGTTGTCCTGATGGCCGCACACACGTTGACGCCAGATACGCTAGAGCTTGTACTCACGTGGATTGCAGTGGGTTAACCGAGCCCCTAAAGTCACATTATGCGCAACCTTTCTAAACAATTTTGTTTGGCTCTATATATTATTTGACTATGTTGTGTGACATCATATATTTGTATATCACCAAGTGGCCATAACAACTATATCAAGCTCCATAGTGCTTGGAAATCTGGGAAATTAAATTAAAATACAATAAAACACAGATAAGTTAATTCTTTACTCTCTCCTCTTGCATAAAAGTTTTACCCGAAGTAACCCGAAGATATATAATGCATGAAAGCCTTTTTTGGCATAGAAGATATCACACATTGGGATTCTATTAGTAAGCAAATGACCTTACCAAATGTTTTAAGGCTATAAATCTCAGCTATAAATTGCTCAATCAGATGTTGACACATTGCTCTCTTTGTCGTTGAACAACATGAAGCAAACCTTAAGATAATGGCTAGTACCATAGCAACACGAAGTTGGAAGTACACTGAAAGGTTATTCTGAGAAAAAAAATCACCATGTTGGTGTGAAAAAAACCATTGTGTGTTTCTGTCTAACCACTTTGCTTGTCCTATCTAGGACTTATATGCTAGTGTTGCATACATCTCCATAATTGTAAATACTTATAGTCACTAAATTGATTTGGCATAGTCCTTTGATTGGTATGGTATACTTTTAAGCCAAATGGTAAAGGTCAGTCCTGAATGGACATATACCTGGAGTTTATGTAGCAGAACTACATTGGATTCCATCCTTTGAAATGCTTACCGTAATCTATCTTTGATCTACCAGGAGTAAGAAGAGTAGAAAATAGCCTTAAAATCCCACGTCACCATAGAGCTTGAAGCTAAATTGGACATTAATAAGTGCTTAGTCCTTAGCACCGAAAGAGCCATAAATCTTGACCGCCAGAGTGGTAGTGATGGTAATTTGTGATAGAACCATGAAGATCTTGTGGAGACCAGATGACTCCTTCATATGAGAGCAGCACTATTTATTGTTGAAGCCTGGTCCCAGGCGGATATCGGTCTTGTTTCACTCTTGCCAAGCAGTTATCACCATTTGCTTAATCGAAAGCTTAGCAATCATGTGATTTTTCCCAGATAAAAGGAATACTTGGCCTTGTCTGTTCTATTCCAAAGCTTCTCTTTTTGTCGAACAATGAAGAAATCAAAATAATGCTATATAGAACAATTTGGTATATAATATGAGGAGAAATGTCTGCCCTGCTGGCAACACCACAAATAATTGACTATTGTTATAAGTTCTCTCTCAAAATTATAATACCTAAAAAATGATGCATGAATCGATACCCAATTTCAGAGCGGTATGAGTAATTGGGTAAACCATGGGCAGTGATAAAAACGAGATAGACTATACATCTCTGCATATAAAAATCTTTGCTTGGCAGCTTTGGCCTGATGACATGCACTTTACTACCAATATAAACACTCACATTTTTCCTATGTGCCTTAAAGCACAATGCAACTAGTGAATGTCCTTGTGAGCGCTAGACCCTAATGGTCATTTTACTTGTTGATCTGAAGTCAACTAATGGCTCCAAACGACGAATGATATGCCTGAGCCCCTGAAGGATCCTTATGGATAAAATAGTGTTGTGCATATTAGTCTAAATCTTAATGATTGATTGTGCATTTGGTAATAATAACAATAAGTTGGCAAAATTGTAACCATGAAGCAAATTGTTGTTGCGTGTCTCGCTGGATGTTGAGACTAACCCTTCATGTTGAAGGACAAATAAGTAGTATTCATGCCACTACATTAATCTAAGTCCACAGCTCACTGCATAAAACCCCTATCTGTAATGTGCGTAAGATTTCCCAAATTAATCACCACAATAGCATACATCGGCCACAACTTGATAATTATGGTTGGGGATATTATATGTATGCTTTTAGAACATCTCAGCATTAGGGGGAGGAATGCCCATATAATGTAATGCCTCAATATTCTATTAAACGCACAAAAGCCAAACTGAACCTGTCGTTCGGTGTGTACTCCTGTGTATATGGAGTTTGCCATAAATCGTTGAGGAGTAACTATTTTGGTTTGAATGCTTCTACCTGATGTAGATGTGGATATACCCAGGATTAATATCATATCCACATTTGACTTATTGGCATTTGATCTATTCTCGAGGACGCCTGCGAATATGATCCATTGGCCTTAGTCAAAGCATATGTTCTGATTGCATATTCACGTGGTCTGTAATAACTTTCCTCCGATGAACTCGCCCTGCTGGTGAGTTGCCTCACGAAGAGGTTCATCTTGATGATGAAATTCCTAGCAATGTGCGCAATATCATTGTGCTAGGAATACAAAACAATGAGTCTTTCATTTTTGAGAAATGACGAAGATCATTATTAAATGTGGGAGACAAATGTGTCTACATCTATCTTGCCTCTCTATATTGCAAACAGATCCAAAACAAAGTCCTAGGCACGAGTGCTTGAAGCTCTCTTATTGGGTCATTGATAAATGCAATCAAGGCTGAACTAATAATCACAAAATGAAAGTCACGAGCTTGAAGTTCGGACATTTATGGGCACTATTGAAATAATGTGTGGTGAATGCGATGGTTCAATTGGTCTTGTGAGAGACCCACCCCACATGTGTTGAATAACCACTGTTCCACTATGTAATATATCTGGCAAATGGCATGAATTAAAATATGCAGTTAATAGGATTCTGAAGATCCATCATGTGATCCTAGGAGGACTCATATCTTTGAATTATAAACATGCAACATATAATTCTCGTAACGAATAATACATTCCTAATGAATGATCACTCTCCTAGGTAGGGAGAATATCTCCTAGTTGAGATTATCGTTCCTAGATGGAACCTTTCCAAAAAAATAAAGTCTGTGTTGAACACCAAGGTTTGATAACCCCTATAAAGGGATAAAGACCCATACAGACCCGAAAAGGAATAAGATGAGGTAAAAAAGGACTTGAAGTTCACCGAATAAGCACATGTACATTCCACGAGTTTTACTCGTGGTATTTTCCACTAGATGTGGAATTACGGTATCCTCTAAAGCCCTGATGGCAGAAACCTATAAGGTTTATGTGTTACTGGCAAAATATCCCCATTGTGCCAGAATTACAGACTATAATGATGTACCTGATCGATGAAAAATCCTTGGTGGATTACGATCATTGATGCACTTTTGTTACATCATCATAGATGTTGCAATGGATGAACACCTGGGGCGTTGTGTCATATTTAGAATATGTACTATTGCAATTATATTATCCCCTAAGTCTTATAGAAGGACATGTTACTTGCTTTGCACAACTTTGTATAAATTGTGGTGTAAGATAGAAAATGATAGCACCTCAACCTCATCCATTCTTGTTATTCCAGATGAACAATGAGACATATATCTTGAAGAATATGCTTGAGTTATGAGGGATAACGACTTCGATAGATGTCATTGTCAGAGGGAGCGAATGGTTATATTGATCACAATCGTGAGATAATAAATGCCATATTCTATGCCCTGGAGGCATCAACTTGATGATCAATATGTGAACCTTTATGGAAGTTTCTATCAAATATAAAGATCAGTCGATCGAACACCATCAGTCAAAGTGGCTTGTTTATGTTGATACGTGCACTTACCTCGTATATCCTAGAAGTGAGTAGAGGTGAAGTTCCTGATATAATCCTTGTAACAGTATGCAATCCGTTTGCTAAATCTCTGTGTGCGTATACTTCCAGAAGAAGATGTTGCACCATATTGATTCGGTTTTGCAAGGATCAGGGGGAGCACATTTCTAAATTTAGCCCTTGTAGAAGATTCGATGGAATCCTGATCCAGAAGATCAAAATTTGTCCTGATGACATTTGTTGTACTCTTTTTCCTTGGTAAGTTTTTCTGAAGTTTCTCACATAAGGTTTTTAATGAGGCAACAAAGTGCAAATGCAATTTGTGTCACCATGTACTCTTTCTCCATATTTTTCCCACTGGGTTTTTGGGAGTTTTAAAGAGGCATGTGTTGGTCGCGGTATTCACCAAAGGAGGAGTGTTAAGTAACCCTAGTTAGGGTTATATGGGCAAATACCGACTTTGCCCCTGAGGGGTCTCACATCTCTATATATGGAACTTGTACACTCCTTCATATTACAGAGATCAGAAAGAGACCAGAAGCCCAAACCTATATCATGTGTCTTGTGTGTTTCCTCTGTCGTGCTTATGTGAAGGGAGACGAGTGCTCTACAGCTTCTTGCACCTCTATTGCTGACGGGAGGGAAGGAAGCGGATCTGGTGATCCGTGGTAACGTAGTTCTCAACAGTCACCACCAGATAAAGCACACACGCATCAAACCCATGTTGTATTTGATCCGATCCCGGTGGGCTCTAACGGTAGCCTAATGATGCTACGGCTCCTGGCGAGCATCATCCTCGGTCCAGAGAGCGCGTCATTAGCGGCCTGGCTGCAGACCGATCTGGCCAAGCTGAAAGCCATGAACAATAGAATAGCAGGGCCCGTGGGCCGTGGCAGTGGCAAATAGGTTGTGGCCCTTGCGAGGGCGCGCGTATGGCCCATGGAGGCCTCCGCGGTGCGACTGTCGCCGCATGCTGGCGCCATGCATGCATCTAGGATAGCAACGAGCACATTTTATCTGCTTGCCCACACATAAAAACTCTATAGGGTGTAAATTTGAGTGTAAGTTTATACCTAGATACTGGTGTGAATTTGATTCTCAATCTGACGAATTTTTTCTTGTGGGTATAAAAATGTTTTACCCGTATCCGCAAACTATATATATATATATATATATATATATATATATATAGGGAAGAGGTAATGGAAGCCCTGGGCTTCCGTTAGTGGGCGAAGCCCCAGCCAAGAGGCTGATCGGGTCGCGTTCGGCCCCTTGGACGCCAACTGCTTGCGTCAGCCATGCATAGGATAGCTACGTATCCCGGCTGAGACGCGACATGCGATATACGCACGCATAAATATATGTACAAATGTGCATAACTCATGCATAAATGGAATCTTTTATGCCACGAATCACGGGAACGAATATTTGCATGTGCTTGCCGGTTACGACTGCATAACGCTGTGATACATGATAGCGTAAACCATGTAAACATTTAAAATCTCCCACCAGTTTTAAGATAAGGAAAAACGTGTTCTTCGTGCGCGTAAATAAAGGCGCAGTTACAGGAGGAAAAAATACGCACGCATAAATCATGCATAGAAGGGATCTTTTGTACCTTGACTCACGGAAACGAATATTACCATGTGCACACCGTTTACGACTGCATAACGATGTGTAACATGATAGCATAAACCATGCATTATATAAATTTTGACCGGTTTGATATAAGGAAAGACGTGCTGCATAATCGCGTAAATAAAGGGACAGTTACGGTTCGAGGAGCATTAGTAGAAGGAAATAAATTTTAATTTACAGCCGCAGTTCGCGGGTTCTGCTCGGGCGGATTCCAGCGTAAAACGTGAGCTAAAACATCGTAAATGAGTACGAAATTTAGCGTAAATCATATATCTGTTTTGTAACAGCAAACGAAGCCCAAAATTACGGCGTAAAAATCGCGTGCACCCAATCGTGCGCGGGTTCTGGCTAGGGCAGATTCCGGCGTAAAACGTGAGCTAAAACATCATAAATGAATACGAAATTTAGCGTAAATCCTATATTAGCTAAAACAGCGTAGACTGATCACGTTCGATCGTGCACGGATTTTGGCTTGGTCAAATTTCAGCATAAAACGTGAACCAAACAGCGTAAATGGGTACAAATTTTATCGTACATCATCAATCTATTTCCGAACAATGCTCCTGAACACCACCTCGCTGCCGCTCTCGCACTCGTCGATGCATCGCTCAAGCTCCTCGTGCTTCTCCTGCGCGACATCGGCCGTCGTCGGCGTCTCCGGCTTCTTGGCGAAGGCAGCAGCAACGAAGGCCGTCGGGGCCTTCTTGTTCGAGCACGACGACGCGGCGGCAGACACGGACGCGACGGCCGAGAACACGGCGGCGGAGGCGGCAGCGCTGGCGGCCGCGACGTCCATGAGCGCGGCGGCCATCTCGGCCTCCTCGGCGGTTCCGCTCCCGCCGAGCCCAGCCCCAGCAGGCAGGCGCGCGACGGACCTGGCGGCGAGGCGGGCGAGCTCCCTATGGAGCGCCACCGTCGCTCGTTCCTGGTGGAGCGCCACCGTCGGCCGCCTGCCTCGAGGCGACACCGCTGCTAGCCCCCAGGATCACCGCCGCTCGCACGCCCGAGGGAACCGCCGCCGCTGCTAAAACCTAATCCCTGGCGGCGTGGGGGTGTTTTTATAGTGTCGGCGTGAGACTGAATAATTGTGAAAGCGTGGGCCGGATCGTGGGCCTGATGCACGCAATATGCGCAGACTAAATTTGCATAAACTGATACACACATCAGCATAACTCGTATTATAATTTAGCGTAAGCACAGTTAGGTACAATAAAACAAAAAGGGTCCGGTGCGGTCTGCGCACCTGGTCAGGGCTTCCTGTAGTTAAATAGAGCCCAGGGCTCTAAATACTATATATATATATATATATATATATATATATATATATATATATATATATATATATATATATATATATATATAATTATGTGTCCGTGGGTTTGTGGTACCCGTGGGTCGTGGGTATAGCTAGCATATTGTACTCGTCGTGGGTAACGGGTGTGGGTTCAATATTTAAACCCGCGGATGCAGGTTTGAAAACCCTCTACCCGCAGGTTTCAAACATATTGCCATCCCTACCCGCATCACAACCAGCAGTCGTATCATGCCCTAGAGAGTTAGGCCGTCTTTGGTAGCTCTCCTATTCCATCTCCTATCGTATTTTCTATTATAAATTTTACTCTTCGAATAGTGTCATATATATTACCGCATTCCCTTTTTAACACGATCCACCAAAGACAACCTCACAATAGTGTGTGATGATCGTGGTGTCGCGCACCTCGAGTCGTGCCACGTATAGTACATGCCTGTCATGTACAAAGACTATCTGTAGGGTCGCGCTACCACGAGTCAAGACGCCCCGCGACATGCCGTATCATCCTATGTTGTGCCACGCTTAATGTAACACCCTGAATTTGGGGGTATAAAATTTGTTTTCTGATATCCACCAAATTCAGGTGTTACCGTCTCCTTTACTTGCTTTTCTTCTTTTTTTTTCTAAATAATGGAGGGCTATATATATATATATATAATCCTAGAGAAACTTTGATTGTTGCATTCATGTCATTGCATAGTGTCTATGAGTGCAGAAAGTTTTCGAAATATGTCAACTTTTGAATGATTTTTGTGTATTAACTATGAATTCCAGATTTTTTTGATATTATATTAGTTTCTAAAATTTAGTATTTATGAAAACCAAAATATTCTAGGAACCCAATAATATATATTTCTCTTCCTCTAGTCGAGCCTATTCAGATCTGTGAGTTATTATTTATTTAATATCTTTTATGTCGTAAATCTGTTTGGATCCGCTCTAGTCGATTTAGCTTTATATTAAGGTCGTGTGCATGTTAAAATGTTATTTTATCATGACACACGTTTTTGTTAATTATTGGTTTATATGACACACGTTTTCGTTAATTATTGGTTTATCTGATGGTTATTAAAACAACATTTTAATTAAAACTAAATTATAGTTTTAATTTGTGTTTTATAAATATGTATATATATATATATATTAATGTGCTAACTCAATTGTTTTGAATTAATATTTGTTTAGTATAAACGCGATATCGGTTAGTGGTTCTCACGTGTCGCGTGTGCTGTTCGCACGCGTCGTCGTTTGCGCGTGTTGATGTTCTCGTGTATTGTGTCGTGTGCATAGTTCGCGCATGCGTTTCACGTGTCATTCGCGCCCTATCGAGCATGTTGTTTCACTCCTTGTTGCGTGTCATCACGTGTCAATCGCGCATGACGCACATGTCGTTTTTGCGTGTAGTGCGCATTGCCGCGCGTTGTTCGCGCATGTCATGCGTGTCTGCGCGTCGTTTAGCATGCTGTCGTGTTGTTTCATGTGTCGTAAATTCGCCTCGATTAGAATCTTTCGTGTTAATTAAATTACTTAGTTAACTGACAGTTGTTAGTGTAGCAGATTAATTAAAACTAAATGATAGATATTATTTATATTTTATAATGTCGAATTAAATTTTATAGTTAATTCTTGTCTAGCGTAAACGCGTTGACTTCTCGACTGTAACTCCGATTGTCGTGTTTCTCTACGTCGCGTGACCATAGTAGCACGCTCTATTTTGTATTGTATGTTTTTATTATGTTTCCCTTGGTATTGTGTAATGTTCTTATGCATATATATATATATATATATATATATATATATATATATATATATATATATATATGTCGGGGACCATAATTAGGAGTACCCCCAAGACTCCTAATCTCAGCTGGTAACCCCCATCAGCACAAAGCTGCAAAGGCCTGATCGGCGCGATTAAGGTCAAGGCTCAGTCCGCTCAAGGGACACGATCTCGCCTCGCCCGAGCCCAGCCTCGGGCAAAGGCAACCGACCCCGGAGGATTCACGTCTCGCCCGAGGGCCCCCTCAAGCAACGGACACACCTTCGGCTCGCCCGAGGCCCAGTCTTCGCAGAGAAGCAACCTTGGCCAGATCGTCACGCCAACCGACAGTATCGTAGGAGCATTTAATGCAAGGATCGCCTGACATCTTTATCCTGACGCGCTCTTCAGTCGACAGAGCCGAAGTGACCGCAGTCATTCCGCCGCTCCACTGACCGACCTGACAGGAATACAGCGCCGCCTGCCCTGCTCCGACTGCCGTGCCACTCACTAGAGTGAGGTCGACATCGGCTAAGTCCAGCCTCAGGCGACATAGGAAGCTCCGCCTCGCCCGACCCAGGGCTCGGCCCCCGTCTCGGCCTCGGAAGATGGACTCCGCCTCGCCCGACCCCAGGGCTCGGACTCGGCCTCGGCTCCGGAAGACGATGAACTCCGCCTCGCCCGACCCCAGGGCTCGGACTCGGCCTCGGCTCCGGAAGACGACGAACTCCGCCTCGCCCGACCCTAGGGCTCGGACTCGGCCTCGGCTCCGGAAGACGACGAACTCCGCCTCGCCCGACCCCAGGGCTCGGACTCGGCCTCGGCTCCGGAAGACGACGAACTCCGCCTCGCCCGACCCTAGGGCTCGGACTCGGCCTCGGCTCCGGAAGACGACGAACTCCACCTCGCCCGACCCCAGGGCTCGGACTCGGCCTCGGCCCCGGAAGACAATGGACTCCGCCTCGCCCGACCCCAGGGCTCGGACTCAACCTTGACCTCGGAGGGATCGCCACCTCGCCCAAACTCAGGTTCGGACCAGCCACGTCGCCAGGAGGGCCATCATTACCCTACCCCTAGCTAGCTCAGGCTACGGGGAACAAGACCGGCGTCCCATCTGGCTCGCCCAGTAGACAAGTAATGATGACACCCCGCACGATCCATGACGGCGGCAGCTCCCAGCCCCTTATGTCAGCAAGGAGACGTCAGCAAGGACCCGATAACCCCGACAGCTGTACTTCCGTAGGGCTCCAGCGCTCCTCTGACGACCACGACATCACATGAACAGGATGCCAAAACCTCTCCGACTGCCACGACGGCATGTACTTAGGGCTCTAGCTCCTCTCTGCTAGACACGTTAGCACACTGCTACACCCCCCATTGTACACCTGGGCCCTCTCCTTACGTCTATAAAAGGAACGTTCAGGGATCTCGTATGGAGAGGTTGGCCACGCGGGAGGACAGGCCGGCGCACAAGGCTCTCGCTCGCTCCCTCTCTCCCACTCCCGCGCGAACGCTTGTAACCCCCTACTGCAAGCGCATCCAGCCGCCTTGAGCGCAGGACAACACGAAGGCCGCGGTTTCCCCTCGCTGTTCTCCCCCCTTTGTGTCCCGTCTCGCGTCGACCCATCTGGGCTGGGGCACGCAGCGACAATTTACTCATCGGTCCAGGGACCCCCCGGGGTCGAAACGCCGACAGTTGGCGCGCCAGGTAGGGGCCTGCTGCGTGTTGACGAACGGCTTCCCGTCAAGCTCCAGACGGGTAGTCCCCAGCAACCTTTCTAACCCGGGACGACGCTCCGTTTCGGGAGTCTCGAGTTCATGTCTCTCGACGGCAGCTACGACATGATACTCCTTCTTCCGCCACGTGACGATGACAATGGCGGCCGTCAGCCCGCCCGCCGACGGCGGAATCGACGACGTCTTCCCCACGTGGCGGAAGAGCAACATCCAGTTCTGTCCCGTCGCCTCCCCCGCCGACGGAGGAGGAGACGGGGCAGGCATGGCCAAGTAGGGGGCAACACCTCGTCAGCTGTCAAGCAAGACGACGACGCCGGCGCCCCAGCGGGGGACACGCCGGGCGTTGACCTCGCGACGGAGACAAAGACGAGCGTCGTTTCCCCGCAACACGCCAACATTGAGCTGATGGATGACGCCAGCACGCTCGCGAAGGGCTTGCTAGGCGTCGCCCTTGTACCTGAGACAACGGTGCAGTCCGCCCCTTACGCGACTTCGTCACCACCCGTCGATCAAGAGGAGTGGGCAGGCCGAGCTCCGGCCGGAGAAGCGCGTCATCTGGCCCAGGACGTCCAGCACCGCATCACCAACGATACCAGGCCAAGGCTGCCCCTCGTTTCTAGTGGGGTCGGCCAGAACCTGGCTGCAGCTGCGATACTACTCTGAGCGATGCCGGAACCCTCCACCACTGAGGGACGGCGTATCCAGGGAGAGCTCAAGAACCTCCTGGAAGATGCCACGGTCCGACGGGCC
This sequence comes from Zea luxurians, assembly GCA_029449295.1. Classification (NCBI taxonomy): domain Eukaryota; kingdom Viridiplantae; phylum Streptophyta; class Magnoliopsida; order Poales; family Poaceae; genus Zea; species Zea luxurians. The sequence continues at coordinate 967,230 of JAOPSE010000087.1, forward strand.
GAAAGCTCTGCCTCCCGAAGGCAGGGGTACCCCCCGGAGCATCGCGCCACGACTTCCAGATTCGTGCGAGAAGCCTCGGTCCACACCGGGCGCACGCGCAACACGACGCCTGCGGCCCTGGGTCGCCTCGGCAACGAGCACCACCACCGCAACCGTCGAGCCCACCTCGACGAAAGGGTGCATCGAGGCTACCACCCTAGGCGTGGGGGACACTACGACAGCGGGGAGGATCGGAGCCCCTCGCCCGAACCACCCGGTCCGCAGGCTTTCAGCCGAACCATACGACGGGCGCCGTTCCCGACCCGGTTCCAAACGCCGACTACCATCACAAAGTACTCGGGGGAGACGAGGCCAGAACTGTGGCTCGCGGACTACCGACTGGCCTGCCAGCTGGGTGGAACGGACGATGACAACCTCATCATCCGCAACCTCCCCCTGTTACTCTCCGACACCGCTCGAGCCTGGCTGGAGCATCTGCCTCCGGGGCAGATCTCCAACTGGGACGACCTGGTCCAGGCCTTCGCTGGCAACTTCCAGGGCACGTACATGCGCCCTGGGAACTCCTGGGTTCTCCGAAGCTGCCGCCAGCAGCCGGGAGAGTCTCTCCGGGACTACATACAGCGATTCTCGAAGCAGCGCACCGAGCTGCCCAACATCACCGACTCTGATGTCATCGGCGCGTTCCTCGCCGGCACCACCTGCCGCGACCTGGTGAGCAAGGTGGGTCGCAAGACCCCCACCAAGGCGAGCGAGCTGATGGACATCACCACCAAGTTCGCCTCTGGCCAGGAGGCGGTTGAGGCCATCTTTCAGAAGGACAAGCAGCCCCAGGGCCGCCAGCTGGAAGACGTCCCCGAGCCGTCCGCTCAGCGTGGCGCCAAGAAGAAGAACAAGAAGAAGTCGCAAGCGGAACGCGACACCGCCGACGCGGACCTTGTCGCCGCCGCTGAGTACAAGAATCCTCGGAAACCTCCTAGAGGTGCCAATCTCTTTGATAAGATGCTCAAGGAGCCATGCCCCTATCATCAGGGGCCCGTCAAGCACACCCTTGAGGAGTGCGTCATGCTTCGGCGCCACTTTCACAAGGCCGGGCCACCGGCGGAAGGTGGCAGGGCCCACAACAATGACAAGGAGGACCTTAAGGCAGAGGAGTTTTCCGAGGTCCACAACTGCTTCATGATCTACGGTGGGCAAGTGGCGAACGCCTCGGCTCGGCACCGCAAGCAAGAACGTCGGGAGGTCTGCTCGGTAAAGGTGGCGACGCCAGTCTACCTAGACTGGTCCGACAAGCCCATCACCTTCGACCAAGGCGACCACCCCGACCGCGTGCCGAGCCCGGGGAAATATCCACTCGTTGTCGACCCCGTCATCGGCAACGTCAGGCTCACCAAGGTCCTCATGGACGGAGGCAGCAGCCTCACACTACAAGAAACTAATAAATGTTCGTGGGTTAATTTAAGAACGTGGGTACCGACGTTCTTAATTGAGTTATGTTCGTGGGTTAATTTAAGAACGTGGGTACCCACGTTCTAAAATTAAATTCGTAGGCCCGTGCTAGAACCGTCGAACTTATCGTATTAGGAACGTGGGTACCCACGTTCTTAAGTTAAATTCGTGGGCCACGTGGACACCGTCGAACTTAACCGAAGACCTAAATCCCTAACCCGGTGTGTCTCTCTTCTTTCCCTCTGTCTACCGCGCGCGCCCACCGCTACCTGCCAGCCGCGCGCTCGCCGCCAGCGCCCCGCCGCCACCCCGCGTGCCCCCCGCGCGCCGGCTCGAGTACTCCGTTGTCCGCTCCCATTCCACTCTAGCCCAGCTACGTGTTGCTCCAGCACCGGCAGGCGGATAAGCCCAGCAGGCAAGCAGGCAGGAGACTAGGAGAGGAGGAGAGCTCAGCACTGCATGCGCGCTCCCCTCCCCTTGCTGGCCAAATCGATCGGTCCCCTTCATGCTCCAGGCTTCGGAGCTTGCTTTACTTCAGGTGAGATTACTTCCCCTCACCTCCGACTCCGAACAAATTTGACTAGCTGCGTGTGCGTGTGTCTGCCTTGGGGAACTACTCCGTTCGTGGATATGTTACTGACATTCAGCTACCAGTATTCTGGATTGTTATAATTGGTATAATCTGGATTGTTATTTGTCTAATTGGTATAATCTGGATTGTTGCTATCTCACTGTATGGTGTATGAACTAAATTCAGTTTAGCTTCCTGTTTTGTTAAACCTTATGGAAGCAAAAGGTCTACGAGAAAGCAATCTAAAAAACAATCATAAACAAACTTTTCTAGCAAGAGTTTACTAATGAATCTCCCCAGTATTGAATCTAGGGGAGCATGCCTGTATATTCTTACTGCAAGTATATTATTCTATGGTTGTTTTGTTGTCACAAGTGCCACCAATAATGTAGGCCTCGCCATTTTCTTTTTATAATGTATGGATCATCATGCCGCTTCTCTATATGTTTAATAAGAGCTTCATAGGATTTTGACTTCATCGTATATACTTCTACGCAAACAGTCATTATATTCCTGGAAAAAGATTGCTCAACTATATTCCGCATAGAAAAGTACTCATGATATATCCATATGTTTTTTATTTTAATAACAAGAGTGTGGACTCAATACTCAATTATATTCCATATCAGTCACTTAGAATACAACAATACAAAATTTATTTTTCCCTCTCACAAGCACAAGAATCGCTCCTGCTGTAAGATGTCACACTTTATTACCTTCAGGTTGCAAGAAGTACCAATTTAATGAACATCTTCAGGATTATTAGGTAGACAGAATCTAGAGAACTATATCAGTCTCCATCTTTATTTTTTAATATTGATAGACCTCTGCAGAAGGCACCAAAATTCTGTTGTTTTGTGTGCTTAGTTTGATTCGCCAGGTCTATGTTTTTAAAGCAAACATGAGTTCTTTATCTCTCTTTTTTCAACTGTCAGATAGAAATCGTTTGAACCGGAAGAGCAAACCGGGCCTCCATCGATTTGGAGCAGATGGATTTATTGGGAAATCACAACGAATGGTATGATGAGCTAAGTAACATTTAGTCTTTTTCCCTCAGACAAATTTGTATATTTTATTATGTCTCTTACTGCAGGAGGCTCGTGATGGTGTTGAACCCCGATTCATTGACGTTTACATGGAGGGACACCGAGGTCCAGATCCAGATCATCCAGAAGTTTTATGTGATGACAGCGCGACAGAAAAGCTGGTAGGTGTAAATAATAACTATCTATTCTTAATTAACTTGTGACTCATTTATAATTAACATAAATTGTTTTGTAGACTCGTTATGCCGAGGAGGTTAGGAGGAAAGCAGGAGATGATGATCTAGATTGGAGGGAGGCACCTTTCGATCCGGATGCAGCATATGTTGCTGGTGGTGGGCTACCACATGGGAGGTATGATAAGATCAAAATTTTGATATATAAAAACTATTGGTTCATAACTTGTGATGTTTCTAGGTTGGGGATCGGTGATGGGGTTGTGAGTCGCAATAGCTTTGGTCGTCGGTTTGTTTCCTCGGTGGGGAGTAGATCTCGAACTTCAACTTCGAGGGAATCAGAGCTTGATGAGCAACTAAGACAGCAACAACAACAAGTTCAACAACTATCTCAACAAGTTCAGATGATGCACGGAATGCTGATGCAGGTAATAATTTTAGTAACCCTTATTTACCCTTGACTAAACATGTTTTCCCTACATGTCCAGAGTTTCAAATCCTTTCCCTTTTGTACCCTTTTTCTGTTACTGTGGCTGCTTTTTACCATTTGGACATGCATGCCCTTAGCAGCATATCCCTTATTTGTCCCTGTGTACACTTTAAATATGAGTTTTGTTTTATTTTTTATGACCGAACATGACAATTCTATCAATATTTTTTTGACAACATAATATTATGCAAACAAATTATTGGAGTATGGATCAAGCATGACCGCATTTTTTCAACATGTTGATAAACAGCCCAGATATCACCTTCCTGTGGATAAACAGCCCACTTCATGTTGAAAAATGAGATCTGGAATGGTTCTCATGTGGTCACCGCCATTTGCACATGACCGACTTAAACTTGGTGTCCTGATCAGAGTAGCCAGCTGATGACACGATTGCCGAACTTTCCACATCCTAAAATTTCTAGCAGTTTATTCCACTCGTTTTTTTGCTTAGAAATAGCTTATAATCCTTGACCTGACTGACCGGAGACTAGCTAACAACTAAAGTGTTCTCTAGACTCTAGTCATTCCCTGGTCAGAAGCCCCTGTTCATACTCCGGAGTCACTCTGCTGCTCAGATATCACCATTCCAGATCTCATTTTTCAACATGAAGTAGCTTTCAATATTATATAATTTTTCAACATGTTGATAAACAGCCCAGATATCACCTTCCTGTGGATAAACAGCCCAGCTTCTTGCACATCTAGAGTATCTTCATTCCAGTCAGAGGACCAATTCTGATAAACAGCCCAGATATCACCTTTCTGTGGATAAATTTTGATAAGCCCGCGCGACCCTTTATCCCATTTCATCTGGTGAGAGAACATGTTGACTATATCACAGCTTTCATATTTACCAATCCTGAAATCACCATAAGTCTTTATGAAGCCAGAAGAAACCCAATTCGAAGGCCCAAATTCACTATTAACATTCCTCAGTGCGATTCTTGTCAAAATCATGGAAATCTGGATCAGGAACATTATAAGATAAGTGGTCATCATCTTCATTTTCAGCATCTGTGCTAGTATTAGAACCAGTCTGTTCTGAATCATGAGAATCTTTAATAGCTGTAGGATCTTCTGGTCCAAGAGCTTCATTATCCCCACCATTTTCCTTGACCGCAATTTTCTTGATCGCCTTTTTCATCTGCAACACAGTAGAATAATATAAGCTTATTGTATTTGCAGATATATAGTGCTCAGATGGGAACTCAAATGGGACCCCAGTTCACCCGTCCGTCACAATCTGGACAGACACCAAACACCAATGAAACACAGGTATAGTTTTGTAGTATATTTACTTTCATTTACAATTATAATCATGCATTGTTTTATTTGGTTATAGGGTTCTGAGACCGGACAAGGAAATCCACAGATGGACATACAGTGGTCGATGCCCCCTAGAGGACAGATTCTTCCTCCTCCACAACCAGGTATGGGATATTGGCCGCCACCACCATGGGGATATCCTACACATCCAATGGCGCCTTGGGGACGCCCCCCATGGCCAACACAGCCACTTCCGTCATCAGCAGTACGTTCCTGAATTTAATGCTAGTTGCTTTCAATGCTAGTTGATTTTTCGAATATACTTAGTACTGCTTAGATGGTTCTCTGTTTAGTACTTCAAGTTTGAGATGGTTCTCTGTTTAGTACTTCATTTGTAGTACTTCAAGTTTGAGATGGTTCTCTGCTATGATCATGAGTGGTACACAAGTTTGAGATGGTTCTCTGTTAAGTACTTCATTTGTTTCTTTGACATGGATTGAACATGTAAAATGATTGAGGACATCATGCATATTTATAAGAATTTTGGTTTATTTTGTAGGATTCCGGCTCTCATCAAGTGACTCCTCCCCCTCACGATAACTTTGCGGACAGATGTCTCAATTCTAGTGGTGGAGCTACGAACAACAATCCGATGTCCTGATCGAGAGCGATGGAGCGAATGTTTGAACTTGTGAACTACAAATGTCAACTATGGATGTGAACTTATGTATTTGGACTTAATTATGTGAATTTGTGAACTTATATTTAGACTTGTGTGAATTTGTGATATGAACATATATCCATGTGTTTGAAATCGGTATTGTATGTGATATTCTGTGTTGCATGTGATATTATGTGTGTCTATTTTTTCATTTCGGAATTTTTTATTTTTTTCTGGAAAAGAGTTAAGAACGTGGGTACCCACGTTCTTAAGTTTAAGAACGTGGGTACCGTCGAACTTAATGGGCAGCCCTCGCCGACCCAGGCACGACCCGTAAGTTCGACGGCCACGTGGCACCGTCGAACTTAAGGTTAAAAACGTGGGTGCCGTCGAACTTATGGAAGAAAATTCAACGGCCCCGTCAAACTTAAAAACCCACGTTCTTAACCTTACGTTCAACGGTACCCACGTTCTTAACCTTAAGTTCGACGGTACCCACGTTCTTAAGGTTAAGAACGTGGGGACCGTCGAACTTACTTCTTTAAGTTCGTCAAAAAAACGCCGTCGGCTATGAACGTGGGTAAACCCACGTTCTTATGTTAAGTTCGACGGCCTATTACATTAAGTTCGACGGTTTTTCACCCACGTTCTTTAACCAGTTTCTTGTAGTGTCAACATCATCTACGCCGAGACCCTCGGGCTCCTGCAGATCGATCTGTCCTCGATCCGGGCAGGCGCGGCGCCTTTTCACGGGATCATCTCCAGGAAACGCGTCCAACCCCTCGGACAACTCGATCTGCCCGTCTACTTCGGGACTCCCTCCAACTTCCGAAGGGAAACCCTCACGTTCGAGGTGGTCGGGTTCCAAGGAACCTACCACGCAGTGCTGGGGAGGCCGTGTTACGCCAAGTTCATGGCCATCCCCAACTACACCTACCTCAAGCTCAAGATGCCAGGCCCCAACGGGGTCATCACCATCGGCCCCACGTACCGACACGCGTACGAATGCGACGTGGAGTGCGTGGAGTACGCCGAGGCCCTCGTCGAATCCGAGGCCCTCATCGCCGACATGGAAAGCCTACCCAAGGAGGTTCCAGATGCGAAGCGCCACACCGGCAACTTCGAACCAGCAGAGGCGGTTAAATCCGTCCCTCTCGACCCCAGCAACGACACCTCCAAGCAGATCCGGATCGGCTCCGAGCTCGACCCCAAATAGGAAGCAGTGCTCGTCGACTTTCTCCGCGCAAACGTCGACGTTTTCGCGTGGAGTCCCTCGGACATGCCTGGCATACCGAGGGATGTCGCCGAGCACTCACTAGATATCCGAGCTGGAGCCCGACCCGTGAAGCAGCCTCTGCGCCGATTCGACGAAGAAAAGCGCAGAGCCATAGGCGAGGAGATCCACAAGCTGATGGCCGCTGGGTTCATCAAGGAGGTATTCCATCCCGAATGGCTTGCCAACCCTGTGCTTGTGAGAAAGAAAAGAGGGAAATGGTGGATGTGTGTAGACTACACTGGTCTAAACAAAGCATGTCCGAAGGTTCCCTACCCTCTGCCTCGTATCGACCAAATCGTGGATTCCACTGCTGGGTGCGAAACCCTGTCGTCCCTCGATGCCTACTCAGGGTATCACCAAATCAGGATGAAAGAGTCCGACCAGCTCGCGACTTCTTTCATCACACCTTTTGGCATGTACTTCTATGTTACTATGCCATTTGGTTTGAGGAATGCGGGTGCGACGTACCAAAGGTGCATGAACCACGTGTTTGGAGAGCACATTGGTCGAACGGTCGAGGCTTACGTCGATGACATCGTAGTCAAGACAAGGAAAGCCTCCGACCTCCTCTCTGACCTTAAAACGACATTCCGGTGTCTCAAGGCGAAAGGCGTAAAACTCAATCTCGAGAAGTGCGTCTTCGGAGTCCCCCGAGGCATGCTCTTGGGGTTCATCGTCTCCGAGCGGGGCATCGAGGCCAACCCGGAAAAAATCGCGGCCATCACCAACATGGGGCCCATCAAGGACTTGAAAGGCGTAAAGAGGGTCATGGGATGCCTCGTGGCCCTGAGCCGTTTCATCTCGCGCCTCGGCGAAAGAGGCCTACCTCTGTACCGCCTCTTAAGAAAGACCGAGTGCTCCACTTGGACCCCCGAGGCCAAGGAAGCCCTCGGGAACCTGAAGGCGCTCCTTACGAACGCACCCATCCTGGTGCCCCCCGCTGCCGGAGAAGCCCTCTTGATCTACGTCGCCGCTACCACTCAGGTGGTCAGCGTCGCGATCGTGGTCGAGAGATGAGAAGAAGGGCATGCATTGCCCGTCCAAAGACCGGTCTACTTCATCAGTGAAGTACTGTCCGAGACCAAGATCCGCTACCCACAAATTCAGAAACTACTGTATGCAGTAATTCTGACGCGGCGAAAGTTGCGGCATTACTTCGAGTCTCATCCAGTAACTGTGGTGTCATCCTTCCCCCTCGGGGAGATCATCCAGTGCCGAGAGGCCTTGGGTAGGATTGCAAAGTGGGCGGTGGAAATCATGGGTGAGACAATCTCGTTCGCCCCTCGTAAGGCCATCAAATCCCAAGTCTTGGCAGACTTTGTGGCTGAATGGGTCGACACCCAGCTTCCGGCAGCTCCGATCCAACCGGAACTCTGGACCATGTTTTTCGATGGGTCGCTGATGAAAACAGGGGCAGGCGTGGGCCTGCTCTTCATCTCGCCCCTCGGGAAGCACCTTCGCTACGTGTTGCGCCTCCGTTTCCCGGCGTCCAACAACGTGGCTGAGTACGAGGCTCTAGTCAACGGGTTGCACATTGCCCTCGAGCTAGGGGTCCGACGCCTCGACGCTCGCGGTGACTCGCAGCTTGTCATCGACCAAGTCATGAAGAACTCCCACTGCCGCGACCCGAAGATGGAAGCCTACTGCGATGAGGTTCAGCGCCTGGAAGATAAGTTCTACGGGCTCGAGGGCAACCACGTCGCCCGACGATACAACGAGACTGCGGACGAGCTGGCGAAGATAGCTTCGGGGCGGACAACGGTTCCCCCAGACGTCTTCTCCCGAGACCTACATCAACCTTCAGTCAAGACCAGCGACACGACCGAGCCCGAGGCACCCTCGGCTCCGCCCGAGGCACCCCCGGTTACCGAGGGTGAGGCTCTGCGCATCGAGGAAGAGCGGAATGGGGTCACGCCTAATCGGGACAGGCAGACCCCGTACCTGCAATATCTCCACCAAGGAGAGCTGCCCCTCGACCAAGCCAAAGCTCGGCGACTGGCGCGGCGCGCCAAGTCGTTCATCTTGCTGGGAGACGGGAAGGAGCTCTACCACCGCAGCCCCTCCGGCATCCTCCAGCGATGCATATCCATCGCTGAAGGCCAGGAACTCCTACATGAAATACACTCGGGGGCTTGCGGTCACCATGCAGCGCCTCGAGCCCTTGTTGGAAACGCTTTCCGACAAGGTTTCTACTGGCTGACCGCGGTGCCCGACGCCACTAGAATCGTCCGCACCTGCCAAGGGTGTCAGTTCTACGCAAGGCAGACGCACCTACCCACTCAGGCTCTGCAAACAATACCCATCACCTGGCCGTTTGCTGTGTGGGGTCTGGACCTCGTCGGCCCCTTGCAGAAGGCACCCGGGGGCTACACGCACAAGCTGGTCGCCATCAACAAATTCTCCAAGTGGATCGAAGTCCGACCCCTGAACAGCATCAGGTCCGAACAGGCGGTGGCATTCTTCACCAACATCATCCATCGCTTGGGGTCCCGAACTCCATCATCACCGACAACGGCACCCAGTTCACCGGCAGAAAGTTCCTGGACTTCTGCGAGGATCACCACATCCGGGTGGACTGGGCCGCCGTGGCTCACCCCATGACAAATGGGCACGTAGAGCGTGCCAACGGCATGATTCTGCAAGGACTCAAGCCGAGGATCTACAACGTCCTCCACAAGTTCGGCAAGCGATGGATGAAGGAACTCCCCTTGGTGGTCTGGAGCCTGAGGACGACGCCAAGTCGAGCCACGGGTTTCACACCGATCTTTCTAGTCTATGGGGCTGAGGCCATCTTGCCCACAGACTTAGAATACGGTTCCCCAAGGACGAGGGCCTACGACGACCGACACAACCAGACCAACCGAGAAGACTCACTGGACCAGCTGGAAGAGGCTCGGGACATGGCCTTACTACACTCGGCGCGATATCAGCAGTCCCTGCGACGCTACCACGCCCGAGGGGTTCGGTCCCGAGACCTCCAGGTGGGCGACTTGGTGCTTCGACTACGACAAGACGCCCGAGGGCGGCACAAGCTCACGCCTCCCTGGGAAGGGCCATTCATCATCGCCAAGGTTTTGAAGCCCGGAACATACAAGCTGGCCAACAGTCAAGGCGAGGTCTACAGCAACGCTTGGAACATTCGACAGCTACGTCGCTTCTACCCTTAAGATGCTTTCAAGCCGTTCATATACCTCGTTTACATATGAAGTCTAACCATCAAGGAAGGGTCGGCCTTGCCTCGGCAAAGCCTGACCCTCCCTCGGGGGCTAGAAGGGGCGAACCCCCTCTGCGTCAAAATTTTCCTCGAAAAAAGTCTTTCGGCAAGAACATTTTTCGTGTTTTTCGACTACTTCGATGGTGAGATCCTGAAAACGACGGAGTACACCTAAGCAGGCAAGGTTGACCAAGCCGAGGGACTCCTACGCCTCCGGGATACGGATACCTCACTCATCACCTTCTGCGATAAGTAACTCGCACTCGGATAAACGGCTCCACTGACCGAACAAGTCTTAACACTCGAAGACTCTTCTGTCGAAATGATTTTTCGTGCCATCTCGACCATGTCGACAAAAGAATCCTACGGACGAGTAAGCGTGCACGTAAGCGGCAAGGCCGACCGAGCCGAGGGACTCCTACGCCTCCGGGATACGGATACCTCACTCATCACCTTCCGTGAGAAGTAACTCTCGCTCGGATGAACGATTCTGCCACCGACAAGCAAGTCTTGATACTCGAAACAAGGGGAAAAGAAACGCAGCTTTACAACACGACGACAGTATGTTTGGGCCTCGGCAGCAGCAAAAAAACATATGCATACTACAGGCGAACCGATCCTGCAGGCTCAGGTGTCGATGGAGAGGGAGCAGCGAACCGATCCTGCAGGCTCAGGTGTCGATGGAGAGGGCTCAACTCCACCTTTGGCGAAGTCAGACCGAGCCTCGGACGGCAACACGGGCGAAGGATCTCCGAGGCCTCGGGGCAACACCGAAGGATGACGTCAGCACCACGCCCGGGCCATCGCCGCCAGGGTCTCCACTAAGAACCCGGCCCGAGCAGACGGCTCGGCCGACCGCCCCGAAGCCTCAGCCAGCTGTCCCCCGAGGACACCAGCCCGGCTCATGGCCTCGGCAACCCGACTCCGGCACCGGTCCCGCCAGTGGACGGCCCGGCCAGGCTCCGACCGATGAAGCTCCCTTTTTCGAGCCAACTTCGCCTCTGTCCGTGCTGACACCGCTACCTCTGGCTCCGGCTCATCGAGGAGCGGCCGAGGGTTTCTTTGACTAAACAAGTGAAGCCTCGGGCGGCAAGGCCGACCGAGCCGAGGGATTCCTACGCCTCCGGGATACGGATACCTCACTCGTCACCTTCCGCACAGAGCAACTCACATTTGGTTAAGAGGTTTGGCTAGCCGACAGGCGAGTCACAGTGCTCGAAAATGAGGGAAAAAGCATGGTATTACACCCAAAAATACCTATATGTTCAGGCCTCGACAGCCACAATGAACAAACACCAGCACTCAAGGTGCCATTACAAACAGAACTCTAGTTCCACCCCCGTAGGTACGAACAACCCCCCACGTTGGAGGGCCTGCGGGGCGACAAAACCCCTGGTGGCTCGCCGACGCCCGCTCCGGCAGCAACGACAACAACCTCCGTCCCTGGCGGCAAGACAGCTGCAGCAACGGCTTCCGGACGGACGCTGCGGCGGAAAGGCTTTCGCCCACGAAGGACGAGAACCAGCCATTCAAGCCAGGGGGATGGAGGTCCAGGGGTGCAGGCGGAGTTGGCGGTCTCGTCAGCAGAGAAACCTTCTCCGGCTGCTGCCGCCTCAAAGCGCACCGGCAGGTCCTCGCTCCTGCCCTCGCCGAGGCCGCCCCAGCACATGAGCGCCGCCCTCTCGGCGCACAACGTGCTGGGCAACCCTCTGGCACGGCTGTCGGTGCGAGGAAGACCTAGACATGGCCGGCCCGTACGCGGCGTGACCATCGCCTGGACAAAGGATGAAATGCTGCACCCTGGCTGGGCAGCAGCAGTTTGCCTTCCCTTGCATGGCTAGAGGAAGCCTCCGCGAGGCTAGAGGACGCCTTTTTTCCCCCAAACGCCGGGGGAAGAAAAGGGTTACCGGCCCACATGGAGGCAACCCCCCACTCGGTGCGCCCCTCCGCCTCAGCCCGGATGGCGAAAATCCTTGAAGCTGAGGGCGGGGCGGAGGCCGCAGCCCGGCTCGCTTCTCCCCACCAAACTGCCCATTGGTGGGGGAATGCAGTCGGGCTGCATGATGAAAATTCTTGAAGCCGAGCGATGGCTAAAAGGTACCAACTTCCGCGAAGTTGCTTTCCTCCAACAACAGCAAGACAAAAGCGACGCGGGCGCTCCCCATCCGGGGGCTCGGAAGGTGGAAGGACACGACGCATGAGGAAAGTGCGAAGACATGGTTGCCGTCCAAGGGGGTCACCCTCCTTTTAAAGGCAACTCACCCCACTTGCGTCCTCAGCCGTCGCGGACTGAGTCTTCTCCAACATGCTCCAAGGTCCTCCACCTACGACGCGGGGGCTGGGTCCCATGCGTCATGCAAGCTGCCCTAGGACAGAAGGAGCCAAACTGCCGCGCGTGGAGCGCACAACGGCCCAGCGGTTACAAGCATTCCTCCAATATCGCCCGGACCAGCGGGTAAAAAAGTGGACCGCCATGCAGGCGGCATGCAACCGCACCAAGGGGGCGCACCCTTTCGACTTCGCCGCGTCCAGCTTGGAGGCCCAGGCCCACACGTCATGTAACCGGCACGCTGGTTACTACATGCGAGAAATTGCACCGCCACTCGCGCCAGTCCCACGCCTCCTCGACTGCGGAACCGGTGCCGCAACTCGAGGCAACCCTGCGCACGGCCCAGCAGTGCCAACCAGGCACGCCGGTCACGGGTCAGTCAGCCGCGGGAGAAGGGGCGATGGTCGATACGGCCAAAAATGGGCTGGCAGTAATGGCGATGGCAGGCGGGCGGAAGCAGCGGTCAAGTCGTCTGCAGGCTCACGTCCCCTCCTGGGACAGCGAGAGAGCCCTCTCCCACGGCGTGAAGACGACGCGCCCGTGTTCCGTTCCTCGAACGGCTCGCGCACGCACAACGGCTACCCCGCGAACCACTCGTCCCGTCGCATTAACTCTGCGGCAGGGCAGGCGGCACCTTTGGCAGGCAAAGCGGGCGACGCTTCACCTCCGCCATAATGATCGTGTCAGAAAGGTACGCCACGACGTCCGATTTCGTATCCTTTTCCACTTCCTCTTTCTCTCTCTTACCACAGGTACCGGGAAAGGGGATACTCCGAAAGGGATCCTACTCCACGAAGGAAACGAGCCCCAAGCCCCCCTACTGATCAGAGGTTCGAAGGCTGGCCCCCGAAGGGTTCGACAGCCGCCTTAGAGCACTCGGGCTCCGCACCCATTACTGGTCAGAGGTTCGAAGGCTGGCCCCTCGGAAGGGTTCAACAGCCGCCTCAGGCCACTCGAGCTTCGCGCCCACTACTGATCAGAGGTTCGTAGGCTGGCCCCCGAAGGGTTCGACAGCCATCTCAGAGCACGCAGAGCGAGGGATGACCCTGGGTACGTTCGATACATAACCAAGGCTCAGGCTACGCTCCCGAGGTACCCTAGGACATTTCCGAGACCAACGGGAGCGATTTTCGTAACGGAATCCCACCAGAGGGAGGCATCGAGCCCTCGGACCCCGTCAAAAGGGGACCGGGTCCGGCGAATCACCCGCAGGTACTTTTGGAGCGCGCCTCTGGGCCACTAGCCGACCCCTAACGAATGGGGCACGGGCGTCCACTCGGATTACCCGCTAGCAACTCACTGGAGACACCATGTTCGGCGCCCTCCGAGGGCAGCATGGCGCTTCCCCCCTCCTCCTTGCAGAAAGGCGACGTAGGGGCGTATGAAAAAAAAGCCGAGTCTGTCCTTGACCGTCCTCTCGCTCTGTGCGAAGGCTCGGGGGCTGCTCTCACGAACCCGGCTCCGGCCAAACCGTTGACAGCGTCAACATACCAGCCCGAGAACTTGGGACTCGACTATGCACCCGGGCTACGGCCAGCTCGCATGAGGGAACAACCAAACCGGCCAAGCCATCACGAAAGGCAATAACACCTCGAAGGAGTCAAAACACTCCTCCGAGGCCTCGGGGGCTACACCCGGCGGGTGCGCTCGCGTGCACCCACCGGAACAAAATGCAACCGAGAAAGGCCGGTCCCCATGCAAAAAAGTGCGACAAAAGCCTCCAAGCGAGTGCCAACACTCCCTTCGAGGCTCGGGGGCTACTGTCGGGGACCATAATTAGGGGTACCCCAAGACTCCTAATCTCAGCTGGCAACCCCCATCAGCACAAAGCTGCAAAAACCTGATGGGCGCAATTAAGGTCAAGGCTCATTCCACTCAAGGGACACGATCTCGCCTCGCCCGAGCCCAGCCTCGGGCAAAGGAAGCTGACCCCGGAGGATTCACGTCTCGCCCGAGGGCCCCCTCAAGCAACGAACACACCTTCGGCTCGCCCGAGGCCTAGTCTTCGTAGAGAAGCAACATTGGCCAGATCGCCATGCCAACCGACCGTATCGCAGGAGCATTTAATGCAAGGATCGCCTGACATCTTATCCAGACGTGCTCTTCAGTCGACAGAGCCGAAGTGACCACAGTCATTCCGCCGCTCCACTGACCGACCTGACAGGAATACAACGCCGCCTGCCCTGCTCCGACTGCTGTGCCACTCGCCAGAGTGAGGTCGACAATGGCTAAGTCCAGCCTCGGGCGACATAGGAAGCTCCGCCTCGCCCGACCTAGGGCTCGGCCCCCGTCTCGGCCTCGGAAGATGGACTCCGCCTCGCCCGACCCCAGGGCTCGGACTCGGCCTCGGCTCCGGAATACGACGAACTCCGCCTCGCCCGACCCCAGGGCTCGGACTCGGCCTCGGCTCCGGAAGACGACGAACTCCGCCTCGCCCGACCCCAGGGTTCGGACTCGGCCTCGGCTCCGGAAAACGACAAACTCCGCCTCGCCCGACCCCAGGGCTCGGACTCGGCCTCGGCTCCGGAAGACGACGAACTCCGCCTCGCCCGACCCTAGGGCTCAAACTCGGCCTCGGCTCCGGAAGACGACGAACTCTGCCTCGCCCGACCCTAGGGCTCGGACTCGGCCTCGGCCCCGGAAGACAATGGACTCCGCCTCGCCCGACCCCAAGGCTCGGACTCAACCTCGACCTCGGAGGGATCGCCACCTCGCCCAAACTCGGGTTCGGACCAGCCACGTCGCCAGGAGGGCCATCATTACCCTACCCCTAGCTAGCTCAGGCTACGGGGAACAAGACCGGCGTCCCATCTGGCTCGCCCAGTAGACAAGTAATGATGACACCCCGCACGATCCATGACGGCGGCAGCTCCCAGCCTCTTATGTCAGCAAGGAGACGTCAGCAAGGACCCGACAGCCCCAACAGCTGTACTTCCATAGGGCTCCAGCGCTCCTCCGACGACCACGACATCACATGAACAGGATGCCAAAACCTCTCCGACTGCCACGACGGCATGTACTTAGGGCTCTAGCTCCTCTCTGCTAGACACATTAGCAAACTGCTACACCCCCCATTGTACACCTGGGCCCTCTCCTTACGTCTATAAAAGGAAGGTCCAGGGCTCTCGTACAGAGAGGTTGGCCGCGCGGGAGGATGGGCCGGCGCACAAGGCTCTCGCTCGCTCTCTCTCTTCCACTCCCGCGCGAACGCTTGTAACCCCCTACTGCAAACGCATCCAGCCGCCTTGGGCGCAGGACAACACGAAGGCCGCGGTTTCCCCTCGCTGTTCTCCCCCCTTTGTGTCTCGTCTCGCGCCGACCCATCTGGGCTGGGGCACGCAGCGACAATTTACTCGTTGGTCCAGGGACCCCCCAGGGTCGAAACGCCGACAATATGTTTGTTTGATTGTGCATGTTTGTCTTTGCTTTGCATTGTGATTAGAATGCGACCCATTCCCGAGCTTCGAGGAATCGAAGAGAAAGCGTTGGTGACCAAGTGATCAAGTTTGTTGAGTTCTACAAGGTTGAAGACCCTAAGTGTCTGTTTGGTGAAGGCACGTGTCCTCTGACCCATTATGTCCTACTTACTTATAATTCATTATCCTGCATTACTTAATTAAAACCTAAGGATTGACTAGCTTTGTATCTATCTTATCCTTGATTACCTTTTGGGTTATTTATGGTTAGCTTCATGCTATTGCTCTACTTTGATTAATGAACATGATGAGAACATTTATGATACGATGATGTTATCTTGATTATGATGATGAGCTTGTGGTACTTTAGGGGGCTCGGGCTGTTTCCTGAGTACCTCTCCGTAAGGACCTGTTCGTTGAGAGACCACCTGGGAAAACAGTGCAACCATGAGGGTGGTATGGGACACCCTTAGCTAATTAATTAGAGGAACTTGGGGGTGTAGTTGGCTTTGCCGGAGGGCTGTCAATGGGGGACGGGGCATAGTGCTTGCTCTGCTAAGGGTGGGTGCCGAGGTTCATTCGATTTGGTTTTGTTAGTCACCCACCTTAGGTAGGAGTACTGTGTTTGTACGACTGACAAAACCTAATGAGCAACTGCACACCAAGGGAATCTTTGTAAAGGCTACGTAGTGATACCCTACCAGGCCATCTAGGTAGTGGTCAATGGGGAGTAGCGCTCTCCGGGTAGAAAGAAATCACGACTCGTGGGTAAAGTGTGCAACCTCTGTAGAGGAATGAAACTGATATATCATCTGCGCTCATGGTTATGAGCGGCCTTGGGATCCTCTTTGATTAGATATACAGATGATATGAGATAAAATGGTTCTATTGATGGTTTTGGTTACGATGATGATAATGATGTTCCTCGATGAGGAAATGATTCACGGGTTAGTTATTGCTAAAACTAGGCTTCTACTAATAATAAATACCTGACGAACTAAAAGCAACTGCTTTGACCATAACCCTACATAAAGCTAGTCCACTTCAGCCAAATGGGACATTTGCTGAGTACGTTGATGTGTACTCACCCTTGCTTTCACAAAACAACAGGTTGCCTTTGGTGCAACCTTGAGAGCACCTAGAGGGGGGGTGAATAGGTGATCCTGCAAAGTTCAACACTAAATAGCACAGACTCGGTTTATAAAATGTTAGTTAGATTAAACCAAGTTGCTATAGTGAGAGCTCTTGAGAAGAAATCAATCACAGAGAAAAGCAACACAAGAGACACGATGTTTTTATCCTGTGGTTCGGCCAAGTATAACACTTGCCTACTTCCATGTTGTGGCATCCCAATGGACGAGGGTTGCACTCAACCCCTTTCAAGTGATCCAATGATCAACTTGAATACCACGGTTTTCTTCCTTATCGTTGTTTTCCCGTTTGTGAGGAATCTCCACAAGTTGGAGCCTCTCATCCTTACAAAGTTGATCACAACAAATGCACAAGAGTAAGGGAGGGAAAGAAACACAAGCAAGATTCGCAGCAATCACACGCACATAAGTCAAGAAGTGAGCACAAAACATAGCGCAGGGAGTTTACAACTCAAAAGGTGCTCAAATCCCAAACACGATGATCTGATTGCATGGTGGCAAAGTCTAGGCATCTTAGAATGTTCAATGGAGGCTTGGTGTTGTGCTCCATGCGCCTAGGGGTCCCTTTTATAGCCCCAAGGCAGCTAGGAGCAGTTGGAATTCCATTTGGAAGGCAATTCTTGCCTTCTGTCGAGTGGTGCACCGGACATGAATAGTCCTTGTCTAGTGCCCGATCTCTTTCCTTTTCTGGTGAAGCCGACCGTTGAGCCCTCAGTCCCCTTGGCGCACCGGACACTATCCGGTGCGACCAAGTGACCGTTGGCTCGGTCCACGTGTCGCCCGTTGATCGTGCTGCCCATTGTTGGCACGAGCGTCGTTGGCTCACCAGACAGTCCGGTGAATTTTAGCCATGGCGCCCTCGGTGAATTCCCGAGAGCGATGAGTTTATTGCCGAACGATGAGTGTGGGCGTTGATGGCTCACCGGACAGTCCGGTGATTTTTAGCCACGTCGCCCTCGCCAATTCCTGAGAGCAGAGACTTCGATGTTGAACCAGCCTGTGCACCAGGCACTGTCCGGTACACCACAGGCTGATGCAAGTCTTGGCTAGACTTAGCCAAACTTCTCCAATCCATTTCCACTTTTCTTGACAAGGTTCCTAGCACTTAGAGAAATACATTAGTACCAAAAACAATTTACTAAGGCTAGAGACATACCTTGATTCTTGATTTGCACTTCTTTAGCACTTAGCTCATATTAACCAAAACAATATGTGTTGGGCATCTAATCACCAAAACATTTATAGAAATGCCCCAAGGGTACATTTCCCTTTCAAACCTATGCTCAGGTAAAGAAGAAGAAGATGGTGTCGAGGTGGATCTTCAGGAGTTCCAGGACTTCAACGAGTTCGAGGATTAGGCTAGCGACCTCCCCCAGTCAACTGCCTATGGTGGGTTTATTTATGTTGGCTACGTTTCGATTCTGTGTACTTTAATTTATATTATGGACTCTAGTCTTTAATATTATTACTTACTCTTTATTGTTATTCGAAGCATTGTGCTCTAATGAGTCATTTATGTAATCGTTGTGCACGTGAATTTCTGATCCTGGCACGTACATGTTTTGCATTCGGTTTACCTTCAAAACCGGGTGTGACATAATTGGTATCAAAGTCGTGCTGACCGTAGAACCACTGACCTAGAGTAGTGTTGGTGGTATGCTTCGTCACCGAAGGTCCCATAAGAAGAAGCACCTTCGGAAGATTGACACAAAGCCGAAGCTACCAATCAGAAGGCTTCAGAATACATTTCCAAAGGCACCGACTTAAAGATGAAATGACCAATCGACCCATAACGATTTGTACTATGATTGTAGACCTTTATAAAGGGCATGACTGTAATTCCTCACAGGTTGCGTCCTATGCCTATAAATAGATGAACATTACCCTTATACTGTTCACGCGGACTTGACATTTGCTTTTGCGTCACGCTCGTACCTTTACCTTCTTTCAAGCCGAAGATACATTTGTAATTTAATTTCATTTCTATTTTTCCATGATAATAAAATAGAAATGAGCTGATAATGTTATATAATTATTCATGTTATCTCTTACATTCCATATGGTTCTCTTTTTATTATCGTATGCTACAATGACGAAGGTATGTCCTTCATGACCTTCGTCCGAAGATCATTATATCCTAAAGGAAATAATGTCTTGAAGGACGAAGGGCTTTAATATTTAACATTCTTTGTGTTGCCTTGTTCTTAACTCATAGCATTTGAGAACAAGCCCCCAACATTGGCGCCCACCTCCGGTGAACTCACTTCCACTTTTTGAGCTGATGGCTTCGTTCAACAACCAAGACGAAGTTGTTTCGGTTACGAAGCTGGTGCTCCCGATAACAGGCGGTTCATGCTCAGAGCCGGCCAACAAGAAGCAAAAGAAGGAGGCCCAGAGAAGGGTACAACATGTTGGGGTGCAGGGACCCTTCATCAAGTCAAAATGGTCTCACATTCCAATTACCTTCTCCCAAGAGGACCTTCAGCTCAAGGATTACCCTCACAATGATGCTATGGTCATATCTTGTGTCATCAAGGGATTTCTAGTCCACAATGTTCTGGTTGATACAGGCAGTGCAGCGGATATCATATTTGCTAAGGCCTTCCGACAGATGCAAGAGCCAGAGGATAAGATCCATGATGCTACACACCCTCTCTGTGGTTTCGGAGGAAGGCAGATTATAGCACTTGGCAAGATCACAATGCCAGTGACCTTCGGATTTGTCCATAATACAAGAACTGAACAGGTTGTGTTTGATATTGTTGACATGGAATACCCCTACAATACAATTATTGGTCGAGGAACACTCAATGCATTCGAAGCAATTCTTCATCCAGCATATCTATGCATGAAGATACCTTCGGATGAAGGGCCCATTGCTATTCATGGAAGTCAGGAAGCTACCAGAAAGGCTGAAGGAAATTGGATAGACTCAAAAGCAATCCATAATATAGATGGAGCCAAAGCTTGTGAACAATATAAGTACAGAAGAGAGAAGGCTGCTTCGGCTGATCAGCCGAAGCCTATGCTTCTATGTGAAGACATAGCAGAGCAGAAGGTACTGCTGGGATCTCAATTATCTGAAGAGCAGGAGAAAACCTTGATAAGGTTTTTATTCAACAACAAAGATGTTTTTGCATGGTCAGCCAACGATCTCTATGGAGTCAACAGGGACATCATTGAACATTCACTCAATGTCGATCCATCTTTCCGACCCAGGAAACAAAAGCTTCGGAAAATGTCTGACGATAAAGTCGAAGGTGCTCGGAATGAAGTAAAAAGACTTCTTAGTGCTGGTGTCATCAGAGAAGTGAAATACCTAGAATGGCTAGCTAACACTGTTATGGTGAAGAAGGACAATGGTAAATGGAGAATGTGCATGGATTTTACTGATCTGAATAAGGCTTGTCCAAAGGATGAGTTCCCATTACCAAGAATAGATTCTCTAGTAGACGCAGCAGCTTCGTCAGAGCTCATGAGTCTGCTAGATTGTTATTCAGGCTACCACCAAATCTGGATGAAGAAGGAAGATGAGCCAAAGACCAGCTTCATAACTCCCAGTGGTACATATTGTTATCTTCGGATGCCTGAGGGGCTCAAGAATGCTGGAGGAAGCTTCAGTAGGATGACAGCCAAGGTCCTTCAATCTCAGATAGGTAGAAATGTGCTAACATATGTTGATGACATTATAGTGAAGAGCACGAAGCAAGAAAACCAAATTACTGATCTATAGGAAACATTTGCTAATTTTAGGCAAGCTGGCCTGAAATTAAATCCAGAAAATGTGTCTTCGGAGTGAAGAAGGGCAAGTTCCTTGGCTGTCTAGTTTCAATGAAGGGGATCGAAGCCAACCCAAGTAAGATCGAAGCTATCCTTCGAATGGAGCCACCAAGCACAAAGAAGGGGGCCCAACGGCTGGCAGGAAGGCTGGCATCTTTGAATCGATTTATATCTAGGTCAGCAGAAAGAAATTTACCATTCTCTGAAGTACTAAAGTCAGCCAAAGTCTTTCAATGGGGCTCAACTGAACAGAAAGCTTTCAAAGAACTGAAGCAATATCTGATCGACTTAACAACATTAACTCCACCTGTGCTAGGGGCTCCATTGCTATTGTATGTGGCAGCTTCGCACTCTGCAGTGAGTGTGGCACTTATACAAGAGAAGCTCGAAGGACAAGCTAAAAAGCAAGTCCCAGTATACTTTGTCTCCGAAGTTTTGAGTTTATCAAAGAAAAACTATACAGAGTTGGAGAAGGTGTTGTATGCTGTGTTAATGGCGTCCAGGAAGCTTTAGCATTATTTTCAAGCATATCACATAATTGTTCCTTCATCACAACCTCTGAAGGATATCATGAGGAATAGAGAAGCTACTGGAAGGATTGGAAAATGGGCCACGGAGCTTAATGAATTCACTATAGACTACGTGCACAGATCTTCAATCCAATCCCAAGCGTTAGCGGATTTCATCGCTGATTGGACGCCAGGGGCTCACGAAGAGGGGACAAGCAAAGATACCAAAGCTTGGATAGTGTTTTGCGATGGTTCTTGGGGAGCTTTCGGTGCAGGAGCAGCTGCGGTCTTAGTGGCACCTTCGAAAGTCAAAACATGTTATGCAGTCAAACTGGATTTCAGTTGTACAAATAATGTTGCTGAGTACGAAGCACTTCTATTGGGGCTTCGGAAACTAAGGGCAATGGGAATAAGAAGGGCCATCCTAAAAACTGATTCTCAAGTTATTGCTGGCCATGTGGATAAAAGCAACAAGACATGAGATCCGAAGCTTGAAAAATATCTAGATGCAGTTCGAAGGTTGGAAGCTTCCTTCGAAGGTTTTTCCGTCAAAAATATTCCAAGAGGTGAAAATGAGCATGAAGATTTGTTAGCCAAATCAGCAGCTCAGGGGCTCCCACTACCCTCCAAAGTATTTTTTGAAACAATAAAAGCACCTTCAGTTGAGCTCATGGAGAGAGCAGTGCTTACTATTTCTCCAGTACACAGTGAAGACTGGAGAACTGAGATAATATCTTTCCTCCAAGGCAATTGTCTTTCAACTGACAAAGCTTATAACAAAATAATGGAGGCAAGAACAAGATCATATGTGTTAATAGAAGGGGATTTGTATAAACATGGAGTTTGTTCACCACTCCTTAAGTGTTTATCAAGAATTGAAGGTATGGAATTAATGAAAGAGATACATGCAGGTCTGTGTGGATCTCACATTGGATCTAGGCCCTTGTTGGGAAAAGTTTTTCGTCAAGGATTCTATTGGCCGAAGGCAGCTTCGGATGCAGCAGAATTAGTCCAAAAATGTGAAGGTTGTCAAAAATGTGCAATAGACCAGAAGCAACCTTCATCTCTCACTCAATTAATGCAGCCCACTTGGTCGTTGCAAAGGTGGGGCCTCGATTTGCTAGGCCCACTTCCACCAGCACAAGGAAATCTAAAATATGTTGTGGTGGCGGTAGAGTATTTTTCCAAGTGGATTGAGGCAAAGCCTTTAGCCACAATAACTTCGGTCACTGTCCAGAAGTTCTTCTGGAAAAACATTGTTTGTCGCTTCGGAGTGCCGAAGGCCATTACTGTAGAGAACAGAACACAGTTTGATGCTGAAGCTTTCAAGGAATTCTGTGAACAAATTGGCACGAAGATTCATTTTGCATCGGTCGGACATCCGGAGTCAAATGGACTTGTTGAAAGAGCCAATGGCATTATAATGACGGGAATAATGAAGTTAATCTTCAATCAGCCCAGGGGAAAGTGGCCAGATGAATTGATCAAAGTGGTGTGGAGCCACAATACAACAATATCAAGGTCAACAGGTTTTACACCGTTCAAACTATTGTTTGGTGACAAAGCAATAACCCCAGAAGAAGCTAAGGCAGGATCAATAAGAATAGTGGCTTCGCCAGAAGACGAAGCTGATTATTCTATGGCAAAAGATGCTATAGAAGGGATCAGGCTCCAGGCCGTGGAGAATATCAATAAATACCAAGCCGATGTGACAGAACCTCCCAAGTCATTAGGCCCACCTACAGTTGTCCTTGTCCAACAGACATCAGACAACCCTGTAGATGTTCCTGAACCACTTGACAAGTTCGGTATCTTTCCTCTTACCTTTCCAGGAACGTTTCACCCGTCTTGCAGACATTACAGAACATCGGAGATATAGACATGCGGAAGTGATTACATAAACTTACATTTATTTAAAAAGTAAGATCAAGTTGCTTATTACAGACTAGAGTTATAAAACGAGTGCGGAGTAGTATTATTACAATACCAAGGGAGGCAAAAACTCCTCCCGAAAAGTTTTTACACAAAAGTTTTTATGGAGGACCATGTCCTCCCGCAGCTTCACTCTTGTTTTTCTTCATTTGGAACCACCTTGGTACAAAAGCAACAAAAATTTGCTGCTTCCTCACCTAAAAACAACGAGGGAATAAACCCTGAGTATGGAATTACTCAGCAAGTCTTACCCGACTAAAGAAAAGACTCTCAAGGGTATGCTGGTTATAAGGGAGTCAAGGTAAGGTATCTCAAGATTACAGACTCTGTTTTGCATAACTGCTTACTAAGAGTGGATCCTTAAAAATCAAATTTTATTTTCAGGTTAGGTGAACTTACCTACATCTAGAGTTCTTTCTACCCTAGTTCAAACACTTGTCCTGCACTAGCCAGTTTCTCATCAATTCCTTCATCTTTAGTGGAATTCTACGTATAAGTTAGTGACCAAGTATCCATAACCGCAGAGGTACGGCGATCCGAATCGATTATACTCAGCTGAGGATCTCCAATCACACGACATATGTAGCACTTAACCCTTGCATATGTCAACCCGCCACCGGGGTTCTTAAGACCAGATCAGGTTCACGCAAACCGAGAGCACAGATACACCACCGTCCATCCTCTTGCCACGGAGGGTACATGCTACTCTCGCCACCGCTCCACGCCCATTCCGTGTTATCTTATTCTGGCCTTAGTCTGCCCGAGGCAAGGCTTACCCATGACGAGGCATGTGACCAGTTAAAGGGTCCTCGGTCAGCAGGCCTACATCGACACGGTCCTTAATCGACTCAGACGGAGACACTACACCAAGACTCTCTTTCTCGTGCAAGTCACCCGCCCGGTCTCAGCTTAATCATTTAAACCCAAAAACTTGGTACCTGGCAGAGGTACATCTTTTCCGATGTTGAACCCATCAAGGCCCTGATGGATCCACCATCAAGTTTTATTTTCGAAAACATCCCACCCACTTTTGCCACATCAACTTTTGTAAAAACAAAACATTTTGTTTTCCTAAAGCAATGCTAAGCATCAAAAATCTTTTGTAAAACAGGTGATCAAGGAAGGTAATCAAGTTCAAGGAAGGTAATGCAGGAATTGTTTTAGCAATCAACTCCTATCACCTAATGCATCAAGCAAGTGAAAAAGATTTTTAAAACACAAGGAGGTGGCAAATGCTCCGAGGCTTGCCTTCGTTAGTAGGTGAGTCAGGCTCAGGCCCGCAGATGTCAAAATAGAGACAAGTCCCTGCCTGAGATTCCAAAGGTGGTGGTGTCTTCTCTTCAGTCACTTCGATCTCTTCTTTGTTTTCTAAACATGACCATACATATATGTATATAAGAATGAATGCCATGTAATGCTCATGAGAGTGCAAAGATAATAAGAATTCATTATCTAAGGTCTTGAATACAATTTTCCTTCACGGAACTCCGAGAACTTAGGGTTTCCGGAGTCAGTAAAGGAGTTCATAGGGCAGGGGGGTTTGGGTTCTGGTTATCAAACAAGGTCCAAATCAATCCAAACTCTACCCAAGGCTTCTAAATATTGTATAGAACTCATATAAAAAGCTTGGACATTTTTGGAATTACCATATGTTTTCTAAAAATCCAGAACTAATACTTTAAACTACTTTAAATGCCTTAAAATTCCTTATTTAACCTAAAAATCATGAAACTATTTTTATTAAATACTATGGAAAATAAGAAGTCTAGGAAAATTAGTTTCACAATTTTAGGATTTTTCTACAATTTTCTACATATTTCTAAAGCTAAACAGAAAAAGAAAAGAAGAAAGTCTCAACAGTGTTGGGCTGAAATCAAACCAGGCGGCCCAGTCCAGAGGGGAAAGCGCGCGCGCTCTGGCGACTTTGCATAGAGGCCCTTAGGATTCTGGCTAACTGTAAACGAGCTTCTTTACTATTTCTATGTGTCGCTGACGGTTTGCATATAACCCCTTTGGTTTCTAATTCTTTACCGTGATGAGTCCGAAACGACGTCGAGCACGGCTGAGCTCCGGCGAGCTCCTGGACCGGCCGATTGGGGCAACGACTTGGGTCTCCAAGCGACTAACACCCAATGGAACCCTCCCCGATCTATTCCCCCAACCCAATTTTAGCAATGACTAACTAACTAGTTCTGGCCACGGCGACCGTAAGCATTACGGCGAGATAACCGTGTTCCCGGCGACCAGAGGGCTCCTAGCCCAATTGCGTGGGTCGGCAAGCATCGTAGTCATAAGAGAAAGCTTAAACGAGGGAGAGGGGAGGATGAACTGACCGGAAAGGGGGCTGGCCGTGGTGAGGTTAGTTTTGGGGTGGCGGAGAATTGATTTGGGGAGAATTTGAAATTCGCGAGCTCTAGCGAACGATTGAGGGTGGGATTGAGGCTCTGGTTTCGTGATGAGGTAGCGCAACTGCCCCAGCCATCAATTTATAGTAGGCTTCGATGGTGGCGCTCAATTTAATCGAACAACGAGGGAGGCCGGAGATGAAGAAGAATATCGGTGTCGTGAATTCGTGTCCTCCGTCGTGGCAACCTCACCGGCGTTGATGAGACAGCGTTAGGGAGTCACGGCGACGCAGTGGAAAGGCAGAGCCACGCGGCGCAAGGCCGAGAGGCGGCGGTTCACCGGCGAGCCTATCGCTCCAGCCGCAAAACAAAAAGGGAAGCCACGGTGAGTCACCGGAGTGACCTCCAGCTCACCAGCGGTAGAGATTCTTTTACCCGAGAGGTTATCCATCCACCTCGAGCGGGAGTTCTGACCACGACAGCACGAATCACGGCGGGGAGTCGTCGGCGGCGAGATCTTTCTGACGCTGGCATTCTGATCCACCAGGACACTGTACCATGGAGAGCATCCATCAGATGAACTGATAGAGCGACTTGGAGCACGATTTGCTCCAGATTTTGTGTGGTGACCAGGCTAGATCTTTGTACCAAAATTATAGCTTAATAAACCAGCTACAATTTTGTCATAGCTGCCATGAGCAGATTCTTGCTGGATCATAGTTGAATCCATGCTCAAAATCTCAGTGATTGCACTGTTTGTCTGAAAATTCAGACCCAGCAACCTGACAGTCCAACTTCAGTCTTAATTATCTTCAAATTCTTCTTAACAACTGTGCTTATGCTCTTAAGCAAAGTTGTTCTCCTATGTTAGGTCTATAACTTCAATGTGGTAGCCTAGGGCAAAAACCCTAGTATTTGAAAGTTACAAGGCTCAAAAGTTGAGCCCACAAATCTGAAATTCAGACTTAGAGTAAATTCTCAATTGGGGTCCTTTTTGCAAATCAATCCAAAACTTAGGGTTTGGCTTGTAAATCTTTCCAAATGTGAACCATGTGACTTTATATGATTTAACATAGTAGTTTTTACACTTTAGTCCAAATGTGCACAATTTTTGCACATAGGCCCCTAGGGTTTGAACTTAGGGTTTTCTAGGGTTCAATTGGGGTTTTTGGATATCTCAGGGGTATAAATGGGATTCAAGTTCATTTTTGGGAATATTTTATGACTATTTCCCTAAAACTTTGAGGTTTTCTCAATTTGGTTAAGTTTTACCCCCTATAATCCCTATTTAGGGTTAAGCTCCCTATCCAGGGTTCTATTTGCAAAATGCTATAACCATACAACTTGTTTGAAATTTTTACCTAGTAAATGCACTCTAGGTGTTGCAAACATATGCAATGCCAATGTTTATGATGCCATGCTCAAGTTTTAGTTGCAGTACCACCAGGGGTGTTACATCCTTCCCCCCATAAAAGAATCTCGTCCCGAGATTAAAAGTCCTAGGGTGAGTAATGGAAAAGGAAATGTGTCACATTTTTATTTCCTTATTTCTGGTACAAGGCAGGGGGTGGTGTGGGGTTCACTCTTTATTACAACAACTAAACACACCTTACAAAACACACTTTACAAATTACATGAGGCTAAAAAGCCTGGGAAATTCTTATCTAAAAAGTCTTGAGTTTCCCATGTAGCCTCATCTTCAGAATGTTGGTTCCACTGTATTTTATAGAACTTGAGAGTCTTTTTTCAGGTAACCCTGTCCTTTTGATCCAAGACCCGAATGGGATGTTCGAAATATGTCAAGTCTGGTTCAAGGACAACATCTGTCACTTCAACGGTTCGATTGGGAACCCGAAGACATTTCTTCAATTGGGACACGTGGAACACATTATGTACAACAGACAAAGTTTCGGGTAGTTGAAGTCGATACACCACTGGTCCACATTGCTCAAGTATAGGGAATGGACCAATGTACCTGGGTGCAAGCTTCCCTTTTATCCCGAAACGTGATACACCCTTCATTGGTGAAACCTTCAAGTAGACATAGTCCCCTTTAAGAAAATACAAGGGCATTCGCCGTTTGTCTGCATAACTCTTCTGACGAGCTTGGGCTTTCTTCATATTATGAATTATTTTCTGAACCTTTTCTTCGGTCTCTTTCACCATATCAGGCCTGAAGAAGTATCTT
Source organism: Zea luxurians (assembly GCA_029449295.1). Classification (NCBI taxonomy): domain Eukaryota; kingdom Viridiplantae; phylum Streptophyta; class Magnoliopsida; order Poales; family Poaceae; genus Zea; species Zea luxurians. The sequence continues at coordinate 995,026 of JAOPSE010000087.1, forward strand.
TCACCAGATTCAGACCAATTTAGCGGAGTACGACATCGTCGTCCATATAAAGCTTCGAAAGGTGCCATCTTGATACTTTCTTGATAGCTATTATTGTATGAAAACTCCGCTAAAGGCAAGCATTCGTCCCATTTTTGCAAGAAGTCCAGAACACATGCCCGCAGCATATCTTCAAGTATTTGATTAACCCTCTCAGTCTGCCCACTTGTTTGTGGATGATAGGCCGAACTGTGGAGCAATTTGGTACCCAGGGACTTATGAAGTTCTTCCCAGAATTTGGATACGAATTGAGGTCCACGATCCGATACTATAGTCTTCGGAATATCGTGCAAACTGAGAATACGAGCAATATACAATTGGGCATAAACAGCAACTGGGTGCACTGTCTTGACGGGTAGAAAATGAGCAATTTTCGTAAGCCGATCAATAATAACCCAGATAGAGTCATACCCCTTTGCAGTCCTGGGCAATCCCACAATAAAGTCCATACTTATGTCTTCCCATTTCCATGTTGGTATTGGTAAAGACTCTAATAGACCGACAACTTTCAAGTGTATGGCCTTAACACATCTGCAGGTGTCACATCTAGCCACATAGCGTGCAATCTTGATCTTCATTTTCGTCCACCAATAATGTTGTTTCAAGTCTTGGTACATCTTAGTGCTTCCAGGATGAATAGAATAGCGACTAAGATGTGCTTCATCGAGAATTTGCTGGCGGACCTTTTCATTCTTTGGCACCACTATGCGGTTATTAAACCATACAATGCCTTGATCATCTTCTTTGAAACATTGGGCTTTTCCAGCCCTTATCTTCTCACGAATGTGTTTCATACCCTCATTATCCCTTTGAGCATCAATTATCCTTTGCAAGAGGACTGACTCAAGCTTTAGCTGACTTAGGGTTCCTTGTTGGACTATTCCCAGGTTTAGCTTCTCCATCTCCTGACATAATGTATTGTCAGAGGTCTTCACCGTAAGACAGTGACAGGAAACCTTACGACTAAGTGCATCTGCCACCACATTGGCCTTGCCTGGGTGATAATGAATTTCCAGTTCATAATCCTTAATAAGCTCAAGCCATCGCCTTTGTCTCATATTCAATTCTGACTGGGTGAAGATATACTTCAAGCTTTTATGATCTGTATAAATGTGATAGATATTACCCAGCAGATAATGACGCCAAATCTTCAGGGCATGAACCACAGCAGCTAGCTCCAGATCATGAGTTGGGTAATGCTCCTCATGTCGGCGCAACTGCCTTGAAGCATATGCAATTACTCGGCCTTCTTGCATTAATACACAGCCGAGCCCACTGCCTGATGCATCACAATACACATCAAAGGGCTTAGTGATATCCGGTTGAGCCAATACCGGAGCAGTGGTTAATAATGTCTTCAATTGCTCAAAAGCTTCATTACACTAGGAAGACCAATTGAATTTAATATCATTCTTCAATAAACTTGTGATTGACTTCACAAGCTTAGAAAAATTGGGTATAAATCGGCGGTAATATCCAGCCAGTCCAAGGAAACTTCGGACTTGTTGAACAGTGGTTGGGGGTTTGCACTCCAAAATGTCCTTGACTTTGCTGGGATCTACCGCAATCCCCCTGGCAGATAGAACATGTCCCAGAAACTGAATTTCCTCTAGCCAAAACGCGCATTTGCTGAACTTGGCATATAACTGATGTTCCTTCAGGCGCGTTAACACGATCCGTAAATGTTGGGCGTGCTCCTCTTCATTTTTGGAATATATTAGAATATCGTCAATGAAGACCACCACAAACTTGTCCAACTCGGGCATGAACACCGAGTTCATCAAATACGTGAAGTGGGCAGGAGCATTTGTCAATCCGAAAGACATTACCAGGTATTCAAATAATCCATACCGCATAGTGAATGCGGTTTTTGGTATATCCTCGGGCCGAATACGGATCTGATGATAGCCCGATCTGAGATCAATCTTGGAGAATACCCTCGCTCCGGTCAGTTGATCAAATAAAATGTCAATCCTCGGAAGAGGGTACTTGTTCTTGATAGTGACCTCATTCAGGGGTCGATAATCCACACACATCCGTAAAGTTTGATCCTTCTTTTTGACGAATATGGCTGGACAACCCCATGGTGACGAGCTTGGCCGGATGAATCCTTTCTCAAGTAGATCTTGTAATTGAATCTTCAACTCTGCCAACTCATTCGGAGGCATACGGTACGATCTTCGAGAAATGGGAGCCGTACCGGGCTTCAACTCAATTACAAACTCTACATCCCTTTCAGGTGGCAATCCAGGCAAATCCTCTGGAAAGACATCGGGAAACTCACATACTACCGGAATATCCTTGATTTCCGGTATGATGGCTTCATAAACTCTGCCAGTAGCTTTGGTTGGAATGGGGATAGACAAGAGAATTTCTTCTTGATTATGACTCAACCTGATGGTTCTCTGATCAGTGTTGAGAGTTGCTTTATGTTTGGCTAACCAATTCATACCTAAAATGACATCTATGTCTTGGCCTTTCAGAACGATCATATTGGTAGGAAAGTCCCGTCCGGCCAACTTTACGGGCACTTGATAGGCCACTTCTCTAGTAAAGATTTGTCCCCCAGGTGAGTGAATTTTAAACCCGTCTTTTGATTCATGGCATGAAATGCAATGTTGCTCCACAAATTTCTTGCTGATAAATGTATGCGAAGCACCAGAATCAAAGAGAATAACTGCGGGATGATTGGCCACAAGGAACGTACCCATCATTACCGGCTCCCCGTTCGGTGTAGTGGCCACTTGTGTATAATATATGCGTCCCGTCTTCTTGGTATTTTTGCCCGAAGTATTTCCCTTGACTTGAGATGAATTCCCAGATCCTTGCTGATTATTTGACTGGTTTTGTTTTGGATAAGGGCAATCCTTGATGAAATGTCCAGATTTGCCACAATTGAAACATCCAGTCGACGAGCTGGGCAGAGCAGGGAATCGAGTGCCTGGGGCACCCGGCTGACTTGGGGCAGTGGGGGCACTATTGGGACGAATAATTATTGGCTGCTTAAAAGGGAAGGAGGGTGCACAAGAGCGATTCTGGTTGGAAGGCCGGAGAACAAACCGTTGCCTTTTCACCGGGCCCTGACTAGGCCTGTCACCTCCAAATCCCTTGGATTTTCCGACACCTGCATACTTCGCTTCTACTGCCAATGCTGTACTGACAGCTCTTCCATAAGTAAGATCTATGCAGGTTGCCATCTTTCTTTGCAGTCGATCATTTAAACCTCTCATAAAACAATTCTTCTTTTTTAGATCAGTGTTCACTTGATCAATTGCATACTGCGACAAATGATTAAACTTATTGAGATACTGGTTAACAGTATCCCCTCCTTGCTTCAGTTTCATAAATTCTTCTTGCTTCATGTGAAGAACACCGTCGGGTATATAATGCTCGTGAAAGGCCACCTTGAATTCCTCCCATGTTACCTGATGATTGGCCGGTTGAACGGCCACGAAATTTCCCCACCAGGTGCTGGCAGGGCCATGCAGTTGCTGGGCTGCGAATAAAGGCTTCTGGGTCTCCGAACAGCGCAAAAGTCTGAATTTTTGCTCAATAACCCGAATCCATTCGTCGGCTTCTAATGGGTCTTCGGCTTTAACAAACAGGGGTGGACGTGTCTCTGAGAAGTCCAAGTAAGAAGTTTCGCGGGGGCCCTGTTGATAACCCCGCCCGCCTTGTTGCTGAAACTGTTGACCCGCCATCTCTCTCAGAAAACGGGTATTATCCGCGGTCGCGTTCACTAAGGCGGCAATCGCCTCAGCAAGTGTGGGAGGGACAGGAGGTGGATTTGGGGTAGACTCCCTCCCACTGGAGGTTCCAGCTGCATCCTGTGATCGGGTCTTGGACGACATCTGTGGCAACAAACATTTGAAAGCAAATATAATATGCCAAAGACAAAACCATCCAATTTACATTACCAAAAAGAGTAATGTTACAGACTCGATTTTTTTACAACAGGATACATTACCTAGTATACAATAGCACTACCTATTATACAATAGTACAACCTACAATACACTACTTCTATTCCTACTACTGCACCACTACTCCTGCTTTTGGTTGCTCCTGGCAGCCTCGTCGTCGGGTGTGGGAGATCATTCATCGACCAGCCTCATAGAAGGAGGGGGCTTAAAAAGGTCTAGCTCACCACCAAGTGCTTCTCCCGCAACGTGCGAGGGTCCGGCTTCCGACCCGACAGGATCCGTAGGTGCACTAGGATGTAGTTGCGAATACAGTACATGGACTTCCTCATATAGGGTATTGCAATACGCCTGCAGATTGTCAATAGCAGCGCTAAGTTCTTCGACTCGAGCTCGAGCCTTTGCTTCCTTAGCCCAAGCCACTGAACGAGATTGTACCGCCCAATCGAGCGCTAAATCCCGATCAACAAGCTGATCCTGCAGACGGCGGATGTAACCTCTTAATTCGTTTATTCTGTCGCCATCCGCGACCCATATGCTGGTCCTGCGTTGCAGTTCCGTTTGAAGCTAATTTACTCGGGCTTCGAGATCCCCAATCGGATCGTTGCTTCCGCTACTACTATCCTCATCTCGTGGGGCAAGTTGATGACGAGGTACTCCAATTGGGCCAGTTGACTTACGCGCGGTCTTCCTCGTGCGCGGCGGCATTTCTTTAGGGGGAAAATTTTATTAGTATGGTTCTTAGCATGATGCATGTATAATTACAGAACCAACCTTAGTTGATTCATACCTTTTATACATTGCACTCCTCCTATCTGGTCTTTCATATAGATTCTTTAGATATGAGGGATAAGAATGGAAGAAATCTTTCTAGGTGAGTTTTTAGAAAATCCTTTTGAAGATGCCTCATAATATCTGCAAAGAAGGGCTTCGCTCCGATACCAACTGTGACGGAACCTCCCAAGTCATTAGGCCCACCTACAGTTGTCCTTGACCAACAGACATCAGACAACCCTGTAGATGTTCCTGAACCACTTGACAAGTTCGGTATCTTTCCTCTTACCTTTCCAGGAACGTTTCACCCGTCTTGCAGACATTACAGAACATCGAAGATATAGACATGCGGAAGTGATTACATAAACTTACATTTATTTAAAAAGTAAGATCAAGTTGCTTATTACAGACCAGAGTTATAAAACGAGTGCGGTTTAGTATTATTACAATACCAAGGGAGGCAAAAACTCCTCCCGAAAAGTTTTTACACAAAAGTTTTTATGGAGGACCATGTCCTCCCGCAGCTTCACTCTTGTTTTTCTTCATTTGGAACCACCTTGGTACAAAAGCAACAAAAATTTGCTGCTTCCTCACCTAAAAACAACGAGGGAATAAACCCTGAGTATGGAATTACTCAGCAAGTCTTACCCGACTAAAGAAAAGACTCTCAAGGGTATGCTGGTTATAAGGGAGTCAAGGTAAGGTATCTCAAGATTACAGACTCTGTTTTGCATAACTGCTTACTAAGAGTGGATCCTTAAAAATCAAATTTTATTTTCAGGTTAGGTGAACTTACCTGCATCTAGAGTTCTTTCTACCCTAGTTCAAACACTTGTCCTGCACTAGCCAGTTTCTCATCAATTCCTTCATCTTTAGTGGAATTCTACGTATAAGTCAGTGACCAAGTATCCATAACCGCAGAGGTACGACGATCCAAATCAATTATACTCAGCTGAGGATCTCCAATCACACGACATATGTAGCACTTAACCCTTGCATATGTCAACCCGCCACCGGGGTTCTTAAGACCAGATCAGGTTCACGCAAACCGAGAGCACAGATACACCACCGTCCAGCCTCTTGCCATGGAGGGTACACGCTACTCTTGCCACCGCTCCACGCCCATTCCGTGTTATCTTATTCTGGCCTTAGTCTGCCCGAGGCAAGGCTTACCCATGACGAGGCATGTGACCAGTTAAAGGGTCCTCGGTCAGCAGGCCTACATCGATACGGTCCTTAATCGACTCAGACGGAGACACTACACCAAGACTCTCTTTCTCGTGCAAGTCACCCGCCCGGTCTCAGCTTAATCATTTAAACCCAAAAACTTGGTACCTGGCAGAGGTACATCTTTTCCGATGTTGAACCCATCAAGGCCCTGATGGATCCACCATCAAGTTTTATTTTCGAAAACATCCCACCCACTTTTGCCACATCAACTTTTGTAAAAACAAAACATTTTGTTTTTCTAAAGCAATGCTAAGCATCAAAAATATTTTGTAAAACAGGTGATCAAGGAAGGTAATCAAGTTCAAGGAAGGTAATGCAGGAATTGTTTTAGCAATCAACTCCTATCACCTAATGCACCAAGCAAGTGAAAAAGATTTTTAAGACACAAGGAGGTGGCAAATGCACCGGGGCTTGCCTTCGTTAGTAGGTGAGTCAGGCTCAGGCCCACAGATGTCAAAATAGAGACAAGTCCCTGCCTGAGATTCCAAAGGTGGTGGTGTCTTCTCTTCGGTCACTTCGATCTCTTCTTCGTTTTCTAAACATGACCATACATATATGTATATAAGAATGAATGCCATGTAATGCTCATGAGAGTGCAAAGATAATAAGAATTTATTATCTAAGGTCTTGAATACAATTTTCCTTCACGGAACTCCGAGAACTTAGGGTTTCCAGAGTCAGTAAAGGAGTTTATAGGGCAGGGGGCTTGGGTTCTGGTTATCAAACAAGGTCCAAATCAACCCAAACTCTACCCAAGGCTTCTAAATAATGTATAGAACTCATATAAAAAGTTTGCACATTTTTGGAATTACCATATGTTTCCTAAAAATCCAGAACTAATACTTTAAACTACTTTAAATGCCTTAAAATTCCTTATTTAACCTAAAAATCATGAAACTATTTTTATTAAATACTATGGAAATTAAGAAGTCTAGGAAAATTAGTTTCACAATTTTAGGATTTTTCTACAATTTTCTACATATTTCTAAAGCTGGACAGAAAAAGAAAAGAAGAAAGTCTGAACAGTGTTGGGCTGAAATCAAACCAGGCGGCCCAGTCCAGAGGGGAAAGCGCGCGCGCTCTGGCAATTTTGCACAGAGGCCCTCAGGATTCTGGCTAACTGTAAAGGAGCTTCTTTACTATTTCTATGTGTCGCTGACGGTTTGCATATAACCCCTTTGGTTTCTAATTCTTTACCGCGATGAGTCCGCGACGGCGTCGAGCATGGCTGAGCTCCGGCGAGCTCCTGAACCGGCCGATTGGGGCAACGACTTGGGTCTCCGAGCGACTAACACCCAATTGAACCCTTCCCGATCTATTCCCCCAACCCAATTTCAGCAATGACTAACTAACTAGTTCTGGCCACGACGACCGTAAGCATTACGGCGAGATAACCGTGTTCCCGGCGACCAGAGGGCTCCTAGCCCAATTGCATGGTTCGGCAAGCATCGTAGTCATAAGAGAAAGCTTAAACGAGGGAGAGGGGAGGATGAACTGACCGGAAAGGGGTCTGGCCGCGGTGAGGTTAGTTTCGGGGTGGCGGAGAATTGATTTGGGGAGAATTTGAAATTCGCGAGCTCTGGCGAACGATTGAGGGTGGGATTGAGGCTCTGGTTTCGTGATGAGGTAGCGCAACTGCCCCAGCCATCAATTTATAGCAGGCTTCGACGGTGGCGCTCAATTTAATCGAACAACGAGGGCGACCGGAGATGAAGAAGAATATCGGTGTCGTGAATTCGTGTCCTCCGTCGTGGCAACCTCACCGGCGTTGATGAGATAGCGTTAGGGAGTCACGACGACACAGTGGAAAGGCAGAGCCACGAGGCGCAAGGCCGAGAGGCGGCGGTTCACCGGCGAGCCTATCGCTCCAGCCGCAAAACAGAAAGGGAAGCCACGGTGAGTCACCGGAGTGACCTCTAGCTCACCGGCGGCAGAGATTCTTTTACCCGAGAGGTTATCCATCCACCTCGAGCGGGAGTTCTGACCGCGACAGCACGAATCACGGTGGGGAGTCGTCGGCGGCGAGATCTTTCTGACGCTGGCATTCTGATCCACCAGGACACTGTACCATGGAGAGCATCCATCAGATGAACTGACAGAGCGGCTTGGAGCACGATTTGCTCCAGATTTTGTGTGGTGACCATGCTAGATCTCTGTACCAAAATTATAGCTTAATAAACCAGCTACAATTTTGTCATAGCTGCCATGAGCAGATTCTTGCTGGATCATAGTTGAATCCGTGCTCAAAATCTCAGTGATTGCACTGTTTGTCTGAAAATTCAGACCCAGCAACCTGACAGTCCAACTTCAGTCTTAATGAAAGGGAAATGTGCCCTTGGGCCATTTCTAAGTATTTTGGTGATTTAGTGTCCAACACAAGTGCCCTAGTGTAAAAAGGTGGACAAAGTACAAATCAAGGATAAAGGTATGTTTCTCAGACTTAATACATTGTTTTATGGACTAATGTATTGTGTCTAAGTGCTGGAAACAGGAAAAATACAATTGGAAATGCCTTGGCTCGAGCAGCCAAGACTCTGCTCAGTCTGGAGCACCGGACTGTCCGGTGGTGCACCGGACAGTGTCCGGTGCGCCAGGCTGGCTCTGGCGAATAGGCTGCTCTCGGGACTTCGACGGCGGTGTATGGCTATAATTCACCGGACTGTCCGGTGTGCACCGGACTGTCCGGTGAGCCAACGGTCGGCAGGGCCAACGGTCGGCCGCGCGATCTGCGCGGGACACGTGGCCGAGCCAACGGCTAGAAGGGGGCACCGGACTGTCCGGTGTGCACCGGACATGTCCAGTGCGCCAACGGCTCCCAGGCTGCCAACGGTCGACTGCGCCATTTTTGGAAAGAAATCGGGCACCGGACAGTGTCCGGTGTGCACCGGACTGTCCGGTGCGCCAGTCGACAGAAGGCAAGATCAGCCTTCCTTGATTGCTCTCAACGGCTCCTAGCTGCCTTGGGGCTATAAAAGGGACCCCTAGGCGCATGGAGGAGTACACCAAGCATTCCTACAACATTCCTAAGCACCAAGACCTCGATTCCGCGCCTTTGATTCTTTGCGATAGCAATTAGAGCTCTAGTTGAGTGGTGAGCTCATTGAGTTGTGTTGTGAGCTCTCGTTGCAACTTGTGTGCGTGGTGTTGCTGTGATTTCTTGTCTTGAGTGCGTTGCTAATCCCTCCCTTGCTCCGTGCTTCTTTGTGAACTTCAAGTGTAAGGGCGAGAGGCTCCAAGTTGTGGAGATTCCTCGCAAACGGGATTGAGAAAAGCAAGCAAAACACCGTGGTATTCAAGTGGGTCTTTGGACCGCTTGAGAGGGGTTGATTGCAACCCTCGTCCGTTGGGACGCCACAACGTGGAGTAGGCAAGCGTTGGTCTTGGCCGAACCACGGGATAACCACCGTGCCATCTCTGTGATTGATCTCTTGTTGGTTATTGTGTTTTGTTGAAGATTCTTCTCTAGCCACTTGGCGGTTATTGCGCTAACACTTAACCAAGTTTTTGTGGCTTAAGTTTTGAAGTTTTACAGGATCACCTATTCACCCCCCCCCCTCTAGGTGCTCTCAATTGGTATCAGAACCATTCTCTTCACAAAGGGACTAACCGCCCGAAGAGATGGATCCTAAGGGGAAGGGAATCGTGATCAACGACAAAGAGAAGGAATCCTTCGTCAATGAGCCGAAGGATGACAAGCCTACAGACTCCGGCTCGGGCCATAGACGGAAAGATGGGAAGAAGAAGAAGACAAGGCGCATCAAGGAAATTGTCTACTACGACGACAGTGATGAGTCTACTTCTTCCCAAAAGGACGACGACCACAACGACTACGAGAGAAGGAAACCGGTTAATTCGAACTTTTCTTTTGACTACTCTCGTATTCCGCAAAGTTCAAATTCACATTTGCTCTCCATTCCTCTCGGCAAGCCTCCACACTTTGATGAGGAGGACTACGGATTTTGGAGCCACAAAATGCGTAGTCACCTATTCTCTCTCCATCCTAGTATATGGGAGATTGTAGAGAGTGGAATGCACTTTGATAGTACGGATAGTCCCATGTTCATTAATGAGCAAATACATAAGAATGCTCAAGCTACTACTGTTCTTCTAGCTTCATTGTGCAGGGATGAATACCACAAAGTGAGCGGCTTGGATAACGCCAAGCAAATATGGGACACCCTCAAGATTTCTCATGAGGGGAACGACGTCACCTTGCTCACCAAGATGGAGTTGGTGGAGGGCGAGCTTGGACGATTCGCGATGATAAGGGTCGAGGAGCCAACCCAAACATACAACCGGCTCAAGACCCTTATCAATAAAATAAGGAGCTACGGAAGCACGTGATGGACGGACCACGACGTCGTCCGACTGATGCTAAGGTCCTTTACTGTTCTTGATCCTCATTTGGTGAATAATATTCGTGAGAATCCCAGGTACACCAAAATGTCGCCCGAAGAAGTCCTTGGAAAATTCGTAAGCGGGCGAATGATGATCAAGGAGGCGAGGTACGTGGACGACGCATTGAATGGTCCAATCACCGAGCCTCAACCCCTTGCTCTCAAGGCAACAAGAAGCAAGGAGGCGCTACCTAGCAAGGTGGCACAAATTGAGGCGGCCGGACTTAATGATGAAGAAATGGCCCTCGTCATCAAAAGATTCAAGATGGCGCTAAAAGGTCGCATGGGGCAGCCAAGCAAGACCAAGACAAAGGGGAAGCGCTCATGCTTCAAATGTGGTAAGCTTGGTCATTTTATTGCTAACTGTCCCGACAATGATAGTGATCAAGATCAAGGGAAAAAGAGGGAGAAGAAGAAGAACTATAAGAAGGCAAAGGGCGAGGCACATCTTGGCAAGGAGTGGGATTCGGATTGCTCCTCGTCCGACTCCGACAATGAAGGACTCGCTGCCACCGCCTTCAACAAGTCATCTCTCTTCCCCAACGAGCGTCACACATGCCTTATGGCAAGGGAGAAGAAGGTATGTACTCGAAACTCCACTTATGCTTCTTCAAGTGAGTACGAATCTAGTGATGAGGATGAAATAGATTATTCATGTTTATTTAAGGGCCTAGATAGAACAAAGGTAGATGAAATTAATGAATTGATTGATGCCTTGAATGATAAGAATAGGCTTTTAGAAAAACAAGAGGACTTGTTGTATGAAGAACATGACAAATTTGTAGAAGCACAAAAATCTCATGCCTTAGAAGTTAAGAGAAATGAAATGCTTTCTTGTGAATTATCTTCTTGCCATGAGACGATTTCTAGCTTAAGGAGCATTAATGATGATTTGAATGCTAAGTTAGAAATAGCTAGTAAATCAACAACTTGTGTAGAGAATGTTGTTATTTGCAATAGATGTAAAGATTTTGATATTGATGCTTGTAGTGAACACATAGCTTCTATTGCAAAGTTAAATGATGAAATGGCTAGTCTTAATGCCCAACTTAAGGCTAGCAAAAGTGATTTTGATAAACTAAAATTTGCTAGGGATGCCTACACGATTGGTAGACACCCCTCAATTAATGATGGGCTTGGCTTCAAGAGGGAAGCCAAGAACTTAACAAGCCATAAGGCTCCCATCTCCGCCAAGGAGAAAGGGAAGGCCCCTATGGCAAGTAGTACTAAAAAGAACCATGCTTTTATGTACAATGATAGAAGACAGTCTCATAGGAGTTGTAATGTTTTTGATTCACATGCCTATGATTCTTATGCCATGTATGCTTCCAGTTCTTCCTATATGCATGGTAGAGATATGCCTAGGAAAAATATTCATCATGTGCCTAGAAAGAATATTGTTCATGTTCCTAGAAAAGTTATGAATGGTCCCTCTACAATTTATCATGCTTTAAATGCTTCCTTTGCTATTTGTAGAAAGGATAGGAAGATAGTTGCTAGGAAATTAGGGGCAAAATGCAAGGGTGATAAAACTTGTATTTGGGTCCCGAAGGAAATTGTGACTAACCTTGTAGGACCCAACAAGAGTTGGGTACCTAAGACCCAAGCCTAAATTTGCCTTGCAGGTTTATGCATCCGGGGGCTCAAGCTGGATTATCGACAGCGGATGCACAAACCATATGACGGGGGAGAAGAAGATGTTCACCTCCTACGTCAAAAATGAGGATTCCCATGATTCAATTATATTCAGTGATGGGAACCAAGGCAAGGTAAAAGGGTTAGGTAAAATTGCTATTTCATCTGAGCACTCTATTTCTAATGTGTTTTTAGTCGAGTCACTTGGATATAATTTGTTATCTGTTAGTCAATTATGCAAAATGGGATATAATTGTCTATTTACATATGTAGATGTGTCTGTCTTTAGAAGATGTGATGGTTCACTAGCTTTTAAGGGTGTACTAGACGGCAAACTTTATTTAGTTGATTTTGCAAAAGAAGAGGCCGGTCTAGATGCATGCTTAATGGCTAAGACTTGCATGGGCTGGTTGTGGCATCGCCGCTTAGCACATGTGGGGATGAAGAACCTCCACAAGCTTCTAAAGGGAGAACACGTGATAGGTCTAACCAATGTACATTTCGAAAAAGATAGACCTTGTGCAGCTTGTCAAGCAGGTAAACAAGTGGGAGGAGCACATCACAGCAAGAATGTGATGACCACTTCAAGACCTCTGGAGCTGCTGCATATGGACCTCTTCGGACCTGTCGCCTATCTGAGCATAGGAGGAAGTAAGTATGGTCTAGTTATTGTTGATGACTTTTCCCGCTTCACTTGGGTGTTCTTTTTGCAGGATAAGTCTGAAACCCAAGGGACCCTCAAGCGCTTCCTAAGGAGAGCTCAAAATGAGTTTGAACTCAAGGTGAAGAAGATAAGAAGCGACAATGGGTCCGAGTTCAAGAACCTTCAAGTGGAGGAGTTCCTTGAGGAGGAGGGGATCAAGCACGAGTTCTCCGCTCCCTACACACCTCAGCAAAATGGTGTGGTAGAGAGGAAGAACAGGACGCTCATCGATATGGCGAGGACTATGCTTGGAGAGTTCAAGACCCCCGAGCGTTTTTGGTCGGAAGCCGTGAACACGGCTTGCCACGCCATCAACAGGGTCTATCTTCACCGCCTCCTCAAGAAGACTTCATACGAGCTTCTAACTGGTAACAAACCCAATGTGTCTTATTTTCGTGTATTTGGGAGCAAGTGTTATATTCTTGTGAAGAAAGGTAGAACCTCTAAATTTGCTCCCAAAGCTGTAGAAGGGTTTTTATTAGGTTATGATTCAAATACAAAGGCGTATAGGGTCTTCAACAAATCATCGGGTTTGGTTGAAGTCTCTAGCGACGTTGTATTTGATGAGACTAATGGCTCTCCAAGAGAGCAAGTTGTTGATCTTGATGATGTAGATGAAGAAGACGTTCCAACGGCCGCGATACGCACCATGGCGATTGGAGATGTACGGCCTCAGGAACAATTGGAGCAAGATCAACCGTCTTCCTCAACTATGGTGCATCCCCCAACCCAAGATGACGAACAGGTACCTCAAGTGGAGGCGCATGATCAAGGGGGAGCACAGGATGATCAAGTTGAAGAGGAAGAAGCACCTCAGGCACCTCCAACCCAAGTTCGAGCGACGATTCAAAGGGATCATCCCGTCGACCAAATATTGGGTGATATTAGCAAGGGAGTAACTACTCGCTCGAGATTAGTTAATTTTTGTGAGCATTACTCCTTTGTCTCTTCTATTGAGCCTTTCAGGGTAGAAGAGGCCTTGCTAGATCCGGACTGGGTGTTGGCCATGCAGGAGGAACTCAACAACTTCAAGCGCAATGAAGTTTGGACACTGGTGCCTCGTCCCAAGCAAAATGTTGTGGGAACCAAGTGGGTGTTCCGCAACAAACAGGATGAGCACGGGGTGGTGACGAGGAACAAGGCTCGACTTGTGGCAAAAGGTTATGCCCAAGTCGCAGGTTTGGACTTTGAGGAGACTTTTGCTCCTGTGGCTAGGCTAGAATCAATTCGTATCTTGCTAGCATATGCTGCTCACCATTCTTTCAGGTTGTACCAAATGGATGTGAAGAGCGCTTTCCTCAACGGGCCGATCAAGGAGGAGGTGTACGTGGAGCAACCCCCTGGCTTCGAGGATGAACGTTACCCTAACCACGTGTGTAAGCTCTCTAAGGCGCTCTATGGACTTAAGCAAGCCCCAAGAGCATGGTATGAATGCCTTAGAGACTTTTTAATTGCTAATGCTTTCAAGGTTGGGAAAGCCGATCCAACTCTTTTCACTAAGACTTGTGATGGTGATCTTTTTGTGTGCCAAATTTATGTCGATGACATAATATTTGGTTCAACTAACCAAAAGTCTTGTGAAGAGTTTAGCAGGGTGATGACGCAGAAATTCGAGATGTCAATGATGGGCGAGTTGAACTACTTCCTTGGGTTTCAAGTGAAGCAACTCAAGGACGGCACTTTCATCTCCCAAACGAAGTACACGCAAGACTTGCTAAAGCGGTTTGGGATGAAGGACGCCAAGCCCGCGAAGACGCCGATGGGAACTGACGGACACACCGACCTCAACAAAGGAGGTAAGTCCGTTGATCAAAAAGCATACTGGTCCATGATAGGTTCTTTGCTTTATTTATGTGCTAGTAGACCGGATATTATGCTTAGCGTATGCATGTGTGCTAGATTTCAATCCGATCCTAAGGAGTGTCACTTAGTGGCTGTGAAGCGAATTCTTCGATATTTAGTCGCTACGCCTTGCTTCGGGATCTGGTATCTAAAGGGGTCTAACTTTGACTTGATTGGGTACTCAGATTCCGACTATGCTGGATGTAAGGTCGATAGGAAGAGTACATCGGGGACGTGCCAATTCTTAGGAAGGTCCCTGGTGTCATGGAATTCTAAGAAACAAACTTCTGTTGCCCTATCCACTGCTGAGGCCGAGTATGTTGCCGCAGGACAGTGTTGCGCGCAACTACTTTGGATGAGGCAAACCCTCAGGGACTTTGGCTACAATCTGAGCAAAGTCCCACTCCTATGTGACAATGAGAGTGCTATCCGAATAGCGGAAAATCCTGTTGAGCACAGCCGCACAAAGCACATTGACATCCGGCATCACTTTTTGAGAGACCACCAGCAAAAGGGAGATATCGAAGTGTTTCATGTTAGCACCGAGAACCAGCTAGCCGATATCTTTACCAAGCCTCTAGATGAGAAGACCTTTTGCAGGCTGCGTAGTGAGCTAAATGTCTTAGATTCGCGGAACTTGGATTGAATTGTAGCATACATGTGTTTATGCCTTTGATCATGTTCATTCTGCATTTTGTTGCTTATTGTGGTGCTCAAGTTGTACAAACACTCCCTGGACCTCACAAGTCCTTTTTGCAAGTGATGCACATATTTAGGGGGAGCTGTGCTACAACTTGACCCTTTGAGACTAACCATATGCTTGAGTTTGCTTGTTTTAGTCTCCAAGGAGGTTTGAAAGGGAAAAGGTGGACTTGGACCATGAAAGACTTCCACTGCACTCCGATGAGAGGGTAACTTATTCCAAGTTCATCTCATGTACTCTTATTGCCTTTGTGTTCTTATTGGAAGATTTTGGTGAGGCAATGGGGTTTAAGGGCCAAGATTGATCCCGTTTTGGTGCTTGATGCCAAAGGGGGAGAAAATAAAGGCCAAAGCGATAAATGGATCAGCTACCACTTGAGAGATTTTGAAAATAGTAGAATAGAGCTTTTGGTTTGTCAAAACTCTTTTATTGTCTCTCTTGTCAAAAGTTGGCTTCTTGTGGGGAGAAATATTGATTATGGCAAAAAGGGGGAGTTTTTGAAATCTTGAATCAATTTCTCTTGGAATGACTCTCTTTATGTCTTAACATGTGTGGTTGACTTAGAGATAGAAATTTGAGTTTGATTTGCAAAAACAAACCAAGTGGTGGCAAAGAGTGATCCATATATGTCAAATTTGAATCAAAACAATTTGAGTTCTTATTTGAATTGATTTTGTACTTGTTCTACTTACTTTATGTTGTGTTGGCATAAATCACCAAAAAGGGGGAGATTGAAAGGGAAATGTGCCCTTGGGCCATTTCTAAGTATTTTGGTGATTTAGTGTCCAACACAAGTGCCCTAGTGTAAAAAGGTGGACAAAGTACAAATCAAGGATAAAGGTTTGTTTCTCAGACTTAATACATTGTTTTATGGACTAATGTATTGTGTCTAAGTGCTGGAAACAGGAAAAATACAATTGGAAATGCCTTGGCTCGAGCAGCCAAGACTCTGCTCAGTCTGGAGCACCGGACTGTCCGGTGGTGCACCGGACAGTGTCCGATGCGCCAGGCTGGCTCTGGCGAACAGGCTGCTCTCGGGACTTCGACGGCGGTGTACGGCTATAATTCACCGGACTGTCCGGTGGTGCACCGGACTGTCCGGTGGGCCATTCACAGGCGGACTCGTCGCTCTCGGGAATTCATCGGCGACGTACGACTATAATTCACCGGACTGTCCGGTGTGCACCGGACTGTCCGGTGAGCCAACGGTCGGCAGGGCCAACGGTCGGCCGCGCGATCTGCGCGGGACATGTGGCCGAGCCAACGACTAGAAGGGGGCACCGGACTGTCCGGTGTGCACCGGACATGTCCAGTGCGCCAATGGCTCCCAGGCCGCCAACGGTCGACTGCGCCATTTTTGGAAAGAAATCGGGCACCGGACAGTGTCCGGTGTGCACCGGACTGTCCGGTGCGCCAGTCGACAGAAGGCAAGATCAGCCTTCCTTGATTGCTCTCAACGGCTCCTACCTGCCTTGGGGCTATAAAAGGGACCCCTAGGCGCATGGAGGAGTACACCAAGCATTCCTACAACATTCCTAAGCACCAAGACCTCGATTCCGCGCCTTTGACTCTTTGCGATAGCAATTAGAGCTCTAGTTGAGTGGTGAACTCATTGAGTTGTGTTGTGAGCTCTCGTTGCGACTTGTGTGCGTGGTGTTGCTGTGATTTCTTGTCTTGAGTGCGTTGTTAATCCCTCCCTTGCTCCGGGCTTCTTTGTGAACTTCAAGTGTAAGGGCGAGAGGCTCCAAGTTGTGGAGATTCCTCGCAAACGGGATTGAGAAAAGCAAGCAAAACACCGTGGTATTCAAGTGGGTCTTTGGACCGCTTGAGAGGGGTTGATTGCAACCCTCGTCCGTTGGGACGCCACAACGTGGAGTAGGCAAGCGTTGGTCTTGGCCGAACCACGGGATAACCACCGTGCCATCTCTGTGATTGATCTCTTGTTGGTTATTGTGTTTTGTTGAAGATTCCTCTCTAGCCACTTGGCGGTTATTGCGCTAACACTTAACCAAGTTTTTGTGGCTTAAGTTTTGAAGTTTTACAGGATCACCTATTCACCCCCCCTCTAGGTGCTCTCACTTAATTATCTTCAAATTCTTCTTAACAACTATGCTTATGCTCTTAAGCAAAGTTGTTGTCCTATGTTAGGTCTATAACTTCGATGTGGTAGCCTAGGGCAAAAACCCTAGTATTTGAAAGTTACAAGGCTCAAAAGTTGAGCCCACAAATCTAAAATTCAGACTTAGAGTAAATTCTCAATTGGGGTCCTTTTTGCAAATCAATCCAAAACTTAGGGTTTGGCTTGTAAATATTTCCAAATGTGAACCATGTGACTTTATATGATTTAACATAGTAGTTTTTACACTTTAGTCCAAATGTGCACAATTTTTGCACATAGGCCCCTAGGGTTTGAACTTAGGGTTTTCTAGGGTTCAATTGGGGTTTTTGGATATCTCAGGGGTATAAATGGGATTCAAGTTCATTTTTGGGAATATTTTATGACTATTTCCCTAAAACTTTGAGGTTTTCTCAATTTGGTTAAGTTTTACCCCCTATAACCCCT
The DNA here is from genome assembly GCA_029449295.1 of Zea luxurians. Classification (NCBI taxonomy): domain Eukaryota; kingdom Viridiplantae; phylum Streptophyta; class Magnoliopsida; order Poales; family Poaceae; genus Zea; species Zea luxurians. The sequence goes on from JAOPSE010000087.1 coordinate 1,012,832, forward strand.
ATTTAGGGTTAAGCTCCCTATCCAGGGTTCTATTTGCAAAATGCTATAACCATACAACTTGTTCGAAATTTTTACCTAGTAAATGCACTCTAGGTGTGTCAAACATATGCAATGCCAATGTTTATGATGCCATGCTCAAGTTTTAGTTGCAGTACCACCAGGGGTGTTACAGCCGAAACAATAAAATGACATGACAGAAAAGTTCGGCTAAAGAACATTAAGCCAGGGCACTTGGTACTTCGAAGAGTGGCCAACCCAGATACAGTAGGCAAGCTACAACTAAAGTGGGAAGGACCTTTTTTAGTAGTATCTTCGTCAAGACCTGGTTCTTATAGACTGAAGGATATGGACGGCAACGACATTCCTAGATCTTGGAATACGGATGAGCTTCGACGATATTATGTCTAGCTTGATGTAATCTTTTTATTTTTTCTATGGCACCCTTTTCCTTTCCGAAGGGGGAGAAAGGTTTTTAATGGGGCCATAGCATGTAATTTCTCTTTTTCTTATTCAGCTCTACGAGAGCAAAATCCCCCAAATATGTAAATGTAAAAACTGATCATGCACCATCGAGTGCAGGGAAAAAGGAAAAAACAGGGAGAAGCTCGAAAGTCGTCCCTAAGGGGATGCAGAGCACGACGAAGCTACAAAAAGCCGTTCCTAAGGGAGCCCAGCATAAGTTTTCTGCTCAAAAGTCGTTCCCAAGGGAATGCAGAGCTTACAGCGAAAAGTCAACGCTGATTTCGCCGAAATAAAAGGCAAAGCGCGAAAAGTCAACACGATACCGCCGAAATAGAAGGCGAAGAGGTTCAAAAGATGTTCCTAAGGGGATGCAGAACTTACAGCGAAAAGTCAGCGCTGATACACCAAAAAATAAGCGGTGAAGCCAAAAAAATAAACGGCAAAGATACTTCGGTCATTCCTAAGGGAATAAAGGCTATGGTTGTGGCTTCGTATGCGTGTGTTTGGACATTCATTTGCACGACACATTACATCATACATTTGCATTCATAAACATTCATTTAGGCATACATAGGATCATCATCATCATAACACAAGCGAGTGCTTCGGCTTTAAAAATAAGGCTTCGGAAAAGAGAAAAAGAAGCAGTTTCATGCTTCGTTGTGTACGAAAAGAAGGGAAGGTGTTTTTCGCCTTCGGCTCAAAAAATGCTAGTTTCGTTCACAGCAAAGCAGTTCAACACATGGACAAAAAGGTAAAGATATATTACAAATATTTACAATGATTCTTAAGTTACAAATATTTACAATGATATTACAAGACTTTTCTCTAGAATTTTTCTAGCAAGGTTTTCAGCTTTAACATCAGTCAGCTTTGGATCATCTGAGCTTCGGATCATCTGAGCTTCGGATCACTTGTCAAGCTTCGGCTCATTTTTCTTCAGCATCATCATCCTGTACATATTAAAACAGTATGAGAAAAGTACAGACTTCAAGGAGAAGGTAAAGTAACAGGCATAAATTTTTTACCGGCTTAAGATGGCTTCGAGCTTCGTCGCCAGCCATTTTTCGCCCGCCTTTTACCCAAATTTGAGTTATGAATCTGTTTCCTATACTCCGAGCTAGGCTAGGAATATCAATTAAATCTGTTGGAGATAAGCTAAAATTTGGTCTGTTGAAACTTCCCCATGTTCACAGCCAGATTTCATGAAGGCAACAACTGTGCCCCGAGAAGCTAGCAGAGCGCAGAAATCGGCATGTCCACCTATAACTTCGTCGAGTGCATCAACTTCGCCCTCAATATGTTCGAAGGTTTCTGGTAGGTTCTCAACCGAAGGATTAAATTTCTCAGCACCGGCTCCGACCGAGTTGAAAACTTGTTTTAGCCGCTGCAGGCATCGGCTACTGAACTCCAGACATTTGTTTTGAAGCTCTGTCAATGATTTTTGCAAATTTGAACTTTTCTCAACCTCAGTCTCAAATTTTGCATTAAACTTCTGCTTTTCCCATTCGAAGCTTTCTGACTTTGAGAGAAGCTCCGTATTTAACTTCGCAATTTTAGCTTCAGCTTCTGCCAGTAAACCTTCTATTGTCTGAAGCTCGAAATCCTTCTTTTCAAGAGCAGTTGCTTGATCTTTTATTTTGCTTTCTAAACCCTCAATTATGACTTCATGTTTTTTATCTTCAAGATCTTGTTGCATTCTCAAAGCTTTACTCAACAGCATACTCTGTGCACAAGTAACCTTTGTTAGAAAATACCTTCGTTGTTAAAGACAATGAAAAGTTGAAGAAAAGTTTTTTACCTTGAAATTGGAATAGAATAAACTACCGACGATGTGCTGTCGTTGGTAGCGGCTAATGTCTGTCTCAAGCTTCGGGAAACCAATACTCTTTGATAGAGTACCGATAACCTTCGCTCCGGTTTGATCCCGGACGCAGCCTAACCTTTCATCGTCAACACCGCTGAAGAGTAGTGCCCCTGGTTGATATCCGCAGGATATGGCGTATTCTCTCAACTCTTCTTTCTCAGCCTTCTACAATTCGTGCCCAATTAAGTTTTGAAAATTAAAGTTTTCTTCTTCCGAAGCATCTTCAGCTATTTCCTTATCCTTCTCAGGTACTGTGGCCATGGTTTCTTCAGCAGCAGCAGCAGCTTCTTCTGTGGCCATGTCCAGAAGTATTTTATCAATGTTAGAAAGTGTGCTTTCTAGGTTTACATCTTCACCAGGTTCAACTTCGACATTTGCAGCTTCGGCCGGTGCAGCTTCGATAGCTGTAGCGCTCTCAATAGCTGGTGCTTTTGAGGCCGAAGCTGGTCGTGGTGTCCCTTCGATAGCTTCTGTCACAGTAATAATTCTTCGTTTTTTCGGTCCAGCTGCCTTCTTCGCTATCGAAGGCTCCTTCTTCTTCTGAAAAAGCTTCGTCAGATGTGGCGCCAGTGGACTTAGCTTGATAGGCAAGGATTCAGTCATTACCTTTAGAATTTCTGCCACATCGGTAGCAGAAGGTGATGCAGGAGTTTCTTCTTCAGTATCAGTCGCCTTCTGCTTCAGAGCTGCAGCCTTTCTCTTCTTCGGAGCAACCATCGTCAGCTCAGGGCTCAATTTCCTCTTCTTCAGTTTTTCTTCATCTTCTTTTACCATTCTAGCGGCCTATCTGCCCACAACACTGACAACTCTTTTTCTTTTCTGCCCTTCGGCGCCCTTGTTCAACCGCTCATAATCAGGATATTCAAAATGTAGAGCATCCATTATTCGATTCAATCTTCGCTTCGGTCGGGAGCCGAAGGCTGCAGTCAACAACTGATCTTCTTTTTTCGTATAGTTCCCTAAAATCTCGTTACACATAACTTCGATCGTGTCTAGCCATTCTTGGCAGGGTTCCTTGAACTGTTTTTTGAACTTAAACTGATAAGGCAGCCGAACGAGTTCACCCTCTTTCTTCTCTCCTTCAAGCTTCGGCATACCCCACTTCTTCAGCGTTGGGAACACTCTGTTGGCTAGGTATTCCTAGACTAAGTCCCTAGACCCAATGTGTTCAGACACAATTCTAAACTCATACACAGCATCTTGGCATGGATCCCCCGGTGTCATGCTGCATTGAGGTCTAGTCAGCCTGAAGATTAGCTTCAGCGGGCTTTGAACTAGTTTCTCCTCTTCTTCATCAATTTTAACATAAAACCATTCAGATTTCCAACCGGTCGGCCATTTAGTGCGATAGCTGACCACCAGTGTCTTCATATCCTTCCGATAAGCAAAATTATAACAACCGAAGTTCTCATGCAACCCGTCTTCTCTAGCCTTCGTCTGATAATGAAGTTCATGTACTCGGCAGAATGCATCGGCGAGTGGCTCTACCTCTTGGCTTCGGAGAGCCCAGATGAACACGCTGAGCATAACAATGGCATTGGGAGTCAGTTGATGAAGATAAATCCCGAATTTTTCCAAAACTTCTACAATCATTCCATGTAGAGGAAATCTCAACCCTGCTTTGAAGAAGCTCTTAAAAACTACAGCTTCATCATCTTTCGGCTTTGGGATAGTCTCTTCCCCACCAAAGCGAACCAATCCCTTATCGGCTTCCTTGAAGTAACCTAGCTTCGTCATCATAGTCATATCAGCTTCAGACACAGTAGATTTCCCAAAATCTAGATGGCTCGGCTTCGATGGCATGATAACATCATAATCAATCTCTCCTTCATTAACATCACCCTCTTCAATATCTGCCTGCTTGGTTTCAACAGCGGGTGACTCTTCGTTAGCAGCGCCTTCAGTCACAACCAATCCCGACTGCTTCATAACTTCGGAGATCGGAGCAGTTTCAGCAGCTTCGGCTTCGTCTCCGTCAAGAGTAACTCTAGCTGTCGAACGTACCCTGGCCATTTGATGTTGAAATTTTTGCATTTTGATGAAGTTGAAATTTTTTTATCTTTACCGAAGCTCTTTCTTGTCACGCAGCTAGAGCAAGATGATTTTTCGATTCAGAATGCAGTGAGCAAGCTTCGGCTGTGGTTAAAATTTTTGACAGCACAACAGTGCAATGGCAATGAATGTTGTGGTAACTCCACACCTACCCATCTGTTTATATAGTGCTGCAGGTGGGAAGGTGAATCGCCAAGTCGCCTGCACCCGTTGAGCGGTCGCCCGCACCCGCTGAACGGTGGACCATTCGGCGCCTGACAAGTGAATTACCAGATCGATTTGTACCCGCTGCGTGGTGGCCCACCTTGCGCTCCAATATTTTAATCGTTTCTCGGCAACGAGCTCAGGGAAGGTGTTTTTCGGACCTTTGGCATTTTGAAGCCTTTGAGATTTTTTTGCGGATCAAGCTCGTTACGAAAAACGATCTAGCACCGCAAAGAGGATATTGTTGGGAGTATGCTTCGTCGCCGAAGGTCCCATAAGAAGAAGCACCTCCAGAAGATTGACACAAAGCCGAAGCTACCAATCAGAAGGCTTCAGAATACATTTCCAAAGGCACCGACTTAAAGATGAAATGACTAATCGACCCATAACGATTTGTACTATGATTGTAGACCTTTATAAAGGGCATGATTGTAATTCCTCACAGGCTGCGTCCTATGCCTATAAATAGATGAACATTACCCCTGTACTGTTCACGCGGACTTGACATTTGCTTTTGCGTCACGCTCGTACCTTTACCTTCTTTTAAGCCGAAGGTACATTTGTAATTTAATATCATTTATATTTTTCCATGATAATAAAATAGAAATGAGCTGATAATGTTATATAATTGTTCATGTTATCTCTTACATTCCATATGGTTCTCTTTTTATTATCGTATGCTACAATGACGAAGGTATGTCCTTCATAACCTTCGTCCGAAGATCATTATATCCTAAGGGAAATAATGTCTTGAAGGACAAAGGGCTTTAATATTTAACATTCTTTGTGTTGCCTTGTTCTTAACTCATAGCATTTGAGAACAAGTCCCCAACAAGTAGCATTTGCTGTTTTAAGGACTTATTGTCAATTACTTCACCTCATCCTTGATGCTGCTTTAAAATATTAGTCACCTCGACTAATTCTATGTTATGCTCCTATATATTACCTTGCTAAAACTATTTTATTCTAGTACGGTCTATACTTTTCTCAATCTATTAGATCTGATCTCACTCTTGTGCTTGCGACATCTTTGTAGATGCCCCCTAATCATAACTTTCTTGTCTTTCAGGATTCTTTCCATTTCTATCGTTAAATTCCTATCCTTTGACAATATCTACTCAATTGGTATTGAGTCGCTTGCCTCTTTTGGATTCTTCCATACCCCTTATCTCTTATTTCAAATACTTACCTCTAAAAACTCTGCTGGCTATTTAAACATTTTAGTTTATATGGCCATGATATTGTTGTCTTTTGAGACCCTTTCCTATCCTGCAGTTAAGTCACTATCTTTCGGCAATTTGTACTCTCTTGGTTTTGGTATGCTCATATCATCGGAACCCCGTATACTCTTATCTTATATATATATCTTTGCCTTCATATCCCAATGTCTATTTAAAACATTTCGACTTACATGCCCTTGACCACCCTTGTTTCTTGATGACCCATGAGCGATCATTCTATCTCGCACATCCTTGATGATCTCATCGTTTCCTTATAACTTCTGTCGGTAATAATTTCTTTTACTTCAACCATTCTATTGGAACCTTACCTATATTACCCTTGATTGTTTTCACCACTTCGCCATTTCGTGAGTCTTGCCTTAACTCTATCCTTGGTTATGCTTTTCATAACTATCACCTTCACCTTTGACACCCCTCCATCTTACATTGATGGTTATCGTATGCCTACTCTTTGAAATCTCCTCTCTTCCATCTCAATCTAAGAATTATAACTTACATATTCTCCCTTGGTCATATCCTCTTCTATGTCTCTTGTGAGTTTTTAACTCCATCCTTTGTTGTGCTCCGGTTGGGTATTACCTTTACCTTTCTCATCTCTCGATCTTACTTTGGTGATTACACTATGTCCGTTATCTAAAATCTCCAATCTCCCATCTCAGTTCAAGAGAGGTGTTTTAGTTATCCCGCCTTTGGCCGTAACCTCATCTTTGCCATGTGCCAGTCTTACCTTAGCTTCATTCTTTATTGTACTCATACCCTTGGTTCTTGTGCACCTTCACCTCTTTTCTTACACCATTGTCTATTATCGCCTTTAACCCTTGTAATATCTATATCTTTACCTTGGTGCTCACTTTGAACCTACCCATTAAAGCCTCCTCTTTTCCATCTCAGTTAGAGAGTGGTGCTTCACCTATCTCGTCCTTGATTGTTTTCCTTCCTTATCGCCTTGCAGGTTGTGTCTTAATTCCATCCTTTGATATATTTTTGTTTGTTATCCCCATTACCTTTGTCATCTATCGACTTTACCTTGGTACTTGTCTTTATGCCTGCTCTTTAGAAATTTCCTCTCTTCCACCTCAATTTGAGAGTGGCAATTTACCTATCTGACCCTTAGTCGTATCCTCTCCTTTGCCACTTGCAAGTCTTGTCTTAACTTGATCCTTTGTTGCGCTTTTGTTTGTTATCTTCCTTACCTTTGTTTTATAATCTCTAGATCTTGCCTTTATGCTTATCTTAGGTCTGCTTTTTAAAATCTCCTCTTTTCTATCTCAATTTGAGAGCGGTGTTTTACTTATCTCAACCTTGGCTACATCTTCTTCTTTTACCGTGTGCAAGGCTTGTCTTAACTCCATTCTTTGTTGTACTTGTACCCTTGGTTCTTTTATGCCTTTATCTTTTTCCTTATACCCTTGTCCTTATCGCCTTTGAAACTTGTGATATTTATGTATTTACCTAGATGCTTCCTCTAAACTTACCATTTAAACCCTCCTCTTTTCCAACTAGTTGGAGAGTGGTGTGTTACCTATCTCCCCCTTGTTTGGTTTCCTTTTTTTGCCTTGCAAGTTTTGTCTCAACCCCATCCCTTGTCGTGTGTTTATCTATTATTATCTTTAACCCTGGTCATCTCTCGATCTTCACCTTGATGCTTACCTTGTTCCTGCATTTTAAATCCCTCCACTCTTCCATTTTAGTTCGAGAGTGTTTTTTCCTATCCTGTTCTTAATTGTTTCCCCTTCCTTGCCGCTTTGCATGTCTTGCTTCAGCTCCGTCCATTATCGTGCCCATGCTCCTGTCCCACATGTCTTATTTTTCTCCTTGTCTTTCGATGGCCATAGAGAAATAGTCTCCCCTTGTAAGGAAAGACCACCATCTAGTTAACATTAACGGGTAGCAACGAGATGCTTGTTGATGTGTTCTCGTGTTGTTTGCTTGTGTTATGGCCGATTTGCTTCTTTGTGATGAGTGTTGATGTGTTGTGGCCCCTGGGTCCGCAATGACATCAATTTACTAAGTGAGTGTCATATAGCTAGGTAGTTGGGTTCTGTCACACCCAGTTTTAGAAGGCAAACCGAATGCGAACCATGTACGTGCCAGGATCAGCAATTCACGTACACATCAGTTACATAACTGGACATCATCACACAGTGCTCAAATAATAGCATAAAAGGGTAATAATAGTCGATTACATCATGATGTCCAAGACATCCACATAGTCTTTAACAATAATCAAAGTGCGGAAAAGAAACGTAGATACACACAGCCTACATAGGCAGCCGACTAGGGGTTTGCCGCTAACCCACGCCTAGAACTCATCGTACTCTTGGAACTCCTAGAAGTCCTCCTCCACGACTTTATCTTCACCTGAGCAGTGGTTACAACGCGGACAACCTGGGGGGTTGGTGTGTAAAGCAAGGGTGAGTACACATCAACATACTCAGCAATATGTCCTGTTTGGCTGTAGTGGACTAGCTTTATGTGGAGTTTAGTCAAGCAGTTGCTTTTAGTTGGTCAGGTTATTATTACTAGTAGAAAGCAGGTTTTAGCATTAACCCAAGTTATTAACCCAAAGTACCCTTTCCAAACGGAAAGAATAACACTTACCATTACCATAAGCATAATCATAACCATCATCCTCATCACCACCTGTAAACCAAACATCTCTAATCAAGTATCTCTAATCAATGCAGCTCCCTTGGCCGCTCATTACCGCGAGCATGACTGATATATTAGTTTCATAACACTCTATAGAGGTTGCGCACTTTACCCACAAGCCGTGATTCCCTCTTGCCTCGGGCCGATCAAACCCTTAAACACTACCAAGGTGAATAGGCAGGGTTTCACTACATAGCCTTTACAAAGATTCCCTGAGGCTGTAGCCGCCCGTTAGGTTTCCTAAATGCACCGCACTCCTCCCCAAGGGGCGAACCAACCATGGCAGAGTGAGCCGCATACACCGAACCCCATTAACGGCACGACGGCGAAGTGAACTACACCCCAGTTCCACTAATTATTCAGCTAAGGGCATCCCATTCCACCCTCATGGTTGCACTGTTTTCCCGGGCGGTCATCCAATGAACCAGTCCTTACAGAGAGGCACTCGAGAAACAACTCGAGTCCCCTTAAGGGCCACAAGTATATCATCATGATCAAAATGGAAAACAACGTATCATAGATAATCTCATCATGTTCATTGATAAATGTGAAGCACTAGCATATGGCTAAACCAAAATAACCCAACCAGAATAGGTAAACAAGGACAAGATAAACAAAAGCTAGTCAATCCTTAGGTACAAACTGTGTAAATGCGGGGAGTGAATTGTAAGAATGAGTAGGACATAGATGGGTCAAGGGACACTTGCCTTCACCAACCGACTGCTGCTCAGGGAAATCACCTGCAACTCCTTTGGACTCCACCAACTGACCGTTATCTATACGAGTTCAAACATACATTCCACAAATTTAATACAATAGAACAGTATGTAAGGAAAATGGACCCTGGGCCATTTGGCTAACTGAGTTTTGGTGTTTGATGAACAACACAATCCGTGAACTAATAAGTTTTCTAGTGTTTGTGTTTGTAGTTCACAGGATGCGAAGAGAATTGGACCAAGGCAATGAGGATGCAACACCTCAAAAGAAGACATAAAAAGATGCATAGGAGTCCAATACTCAAGAACAAAGAAGCCCGAAGAAATCAGCGAAGAAATCCAAGATGAGGGCTGTCAGCCAGCGCCTGGTGGCGCACCGGACATTGGTGTCCGGTGTGCACCGGACTGTCTGCGCAGAGAGGCCGCAGACAGGCGCTCTCTGGCTGTAGCACCGGACTGTCCGGTGTGCACCGGACTGTCCGGTGTGCACCGGACTGTCCGGTGTGCCAACGGGCAGACGGCAACGGTCGGATCCAACGGTCGACTGCTACAGGCGCCAACGGTCGGCTGACGTGGCGTGCACCGGACATCTACTGTGCAGTGTCCGGTGGTGCACCGGACTGTCCGGTGCACCCGACGACAGAAAGCTGCTGCTTTCTGTCCAACGGCTAGTTGGGGGTGTGGAGGCTATAAATACCACCCCAACCGGCCATTCTCAAGTGTGGGAGCCCAAGCAACATACCAAGGCAAATAGTGCACATTTCCAAGAGCTCAAACACCCAAGTGCTTAATAGAATCACTCGGTGATTAGCGTAGGTGCTTTGTGAAGTGCTTAGGTTAGTTAGACCGTTTTAGCGCTTGCTCTAGGTGAACCCTAGTTAGTTGAGTGAGTTTTGTAAAACCACACAACCCCTCGGCTCTTGCGTGAGTCGTTGTAATTGTACCAAGTGGGGCGAGAGTCTTGCGAGACCGTGACAACCGCGTTTGTGTCACGGCCGCCACCGTGTACCGGAGGGAACGAGGCCCGTGGCGTTTCGGCCGGAAGCTCGATAGTGGAGACGGCGGGGAGCGTCCGAGAGGAGCCGGAAGCGGAGCACCACTTGCGCGTGGAGAAGGCCCGCGGCTCTCTATGGAGTTACTCGACCGTGGTGCTTGGCCCTCGCGTGGGCTTCCCTTTGCGTAGGGGCACCAACGAGGATTAGTTGGGACCTTGCGTGGTTCCGGATACCTCGGTAAAAATACCGGCGTCATCCACGAGAGTTTGCTTCTCTACTTAGCTCTTTACATTCTGCATTTATATTAAGCATTTAAGTTTCAATCTTGTAGTCATACTTATTTAGTGTAGATTGAAACTTAGCCTTTGCGGTAGAGATAGCAACACTTAGACAAAACCTAGTTTGCACATTCTAGTTTTGATTATTTGCATAGGTTTTGCTCTAGGGATTTAATTGTGGCCTAGTTTAGTAAAAGTTTTAGAAGTCCTAATTCACCCCCCCCCCCTCTTAGGCGTCACCCGTTTCCTACAAGTGGTATCAGAGCCGGTTTGGCTCATTTGAAACGCTTTAGCTTCACCGCTAAAAGAGCTGACGCTTTTTAGAGGAAGGGATGGATACCCATAGGCCACCACACTTTGGCGGCACTAACTTCCCATATTATAGTGCTAGAATGGCTTGTTACCTAGAGGCCGTTGATCTAGGTGTTTGGAGAGTCACTCGTGACGGGATGAAACCCCTCAAGAATCCCGAGAAACCCACCACGAGTGAGGAAAAAGAAATCCATTTAAATGCTAGAGCCAAAAATTGCTTGTATGAATCTCTTAGCATGGACATTTTTAACCAAGTATTTACCTTGAAAACTGCTAATGAGATTTGGCTAAAATTGCATGAGCTCCATGACGGCACATCCAATGTCCGTGAGCAAAAACATTGCCTAGTATTAAATGAGTATAATTCTTTTGCTATGAAAGATGATGAGCTTGTTAGAGACATGTATTCTCGTTTGAATCTAATAATCAATGAGCTCAACTCTATTGGCATTAATAAGCTAGGCGATGCGGACATTGTGAGGAAGATTATCTCCATGCTACCACAACAAAGATATGGGAGCATCATCACCATCCTTCACAACATGGAGGACTTGAGCAACATGACCCCGACCATTGTGATTGGGAAAATCGCGGCCTTTGAGATGTCGCGAAAAATGAGTCGGGGAGAGGAGCCAACTTCCTCAAGACCATATGCTTTTGCATGTGATGAAAGGAAGGGCAAAAAGAAGGCTCCCACTCCAAGTTCCTCAAGCGAAGAAGAAGAAGAAGAAAGTGATGATGATGAAGATAATCAACCATGCACATCATCCTCCGAGGACGAAGAAACAATCCGACGCATCGGAAAGGTAATGAGGATGATCCACAAGATTAATCTAATGGGTGTGCCCCTGCAGGTCGAGGATCTTCTCTTTAACATTGACAGGAAAAAGCAAAGGAAGAGAGGATGCTTCGCATGTGGGGAAAAGGGCCACTTCAGGGACAACTGTCCAAATATGGCCAAACCCAAAAAGGAGAGGAGCAAAGGCAAGGCGCTAACAAGTGTTAGAACTTGGGATGATTCTTCAAGTGAAGATGAACCTCCAAGGACGCGCAGCCACCGGTCCTCGTCACGATCATCACGGTCATCACACAAATGCCTTATGGCAAGAGGTAACAAAAGCATTCCATCCTCTAGTGATGAAAGTAGTAGTGATGATGAAGGTGAGGGAAAGCCCTCTCTAGATGAGCTTGCGGAAGCGGTAGAATTTTTCCAGGATGTTTGCACTAAGCAAAAAGCTCAACTTAAAACTTTGAAAAATAAGTTGGTTAGCTCACAAGATGATTACAAAGGTTTGTTAGAAAAATTTGAAACTTTTGCAAACTTAAATAGTGAGCTATCAACTAAAATTGAGCTATTAGAATCTAGTGCTCCATCCACTGCTACCGATGATAGCCTTATTAAAAAGAATGAAAAACTTAAGGCTAAGTTAGCTAGCTCCCAAGAAGCTATTAAAAATTTGCTAGAGAAAATGGAAATTCTTAGCATACACAATAATGAGCTAACTACTAAGCTAGAAAACATTGGTAGCACCCCAGCAGCATCTTTAGTTGAATTACCTGAAATAATTAAGAAAGATGCTTCTACTTCCTGCTTTGATTTAATTGATGATTCTAACACCTGCAACCAAGTCATTGTTGAGAATATTGTTGTAGAGACATGTTCGGATGAGGTTGCAAAGGAAAATGAACAATTAAAGCAAGAAGTGGCTCGCCTTGGCAAGGCTTTGTATGACAAGAAAGGCAAAGCCAAACAAATTCGACCTCCACAGGATAACACCACTGCGGGAGTGAACAAGCCTGTAGAAGGAGAAACTGTGATTTGTAGGCTATGCCACAAGGAAGGCCACAAGTCTTTCCAATGCAAGGCGATGACCGGGGATAAACAAAGACAAAAGCTCAAGCAAAAGCCATCAAGCAAAATCTCAAACACCTACATCAAAAAGGTGAACAAAAAGGATGCTACACCATATTTGATCAAGAAGAAAAAGAACGGAAAGGTGATAGCAATCAAGGCCAACAAGCAAGCCAACAAAGGAAAGGGGGCCAAACGCATCTGGGTGCCAAAGGAGATAATTTCAACCATGAAAAGCACCAAGAAGGTTTGGATCCCGAAAGGGAAGTGAGTGGACCGAAGGTCTTCGGGAAATTTGGAGACTTGGCTAAATTGGGATGTATATCATGGGATACATCATATTGGATCAAGTTTATTGCCAAGTAGGTTAGTGAAAATTTTGGACCCAAATTTCCCACCCATGACTAAGGTAACTAGTTTTATTGTATTTCTCGTTTTTAGATATGCGTATCTATTCATCTTTTATCTAAGTTTACCTTTCTTGCCTAGTATTACATTTGTTATGTACTTTTGTTCAAAATCATGCATACTAGGTAAATCATATGGTAGGATTGCTTGCTTTCAATTCATATACTTAAGCAAACCTACATGGTTCAAAATGTTTAGCTAAAGCACGGCACATAGCTTTTATATAACTCCATAGTAAATGATGCATCAATTGAAAATTTTGATTTCTCCAAAGTGTATCATTTAACTTATATGTGCCAAAGTTTGGATTATGGATAATTTGCCCCTCTTGATATCAAATCAAAGTGCATGTCTCCTACAAGTATTCAAAACTTGTATGCACACCTTTAGGGGGAGGTTACTCTATAATCTAACACTTTGAGACTAACACCTTTTCAAGTCTATTTCATGTGATAGTCTCATTGTAAGGAAAATAAGGTCCCCGGAGAAAGACAACAATCTTCCACTGCAAAATCTCCAAGAACTCTCATGTCTCTCAAGCTCACCATTGACTTTCAATTGGTATCTTTTGAGATTACTTTCAGTATCATTTACATGTCTTCTCCTAAATTTGATCAGACTATATTTCATATCATATGCTTCCATGTTGCTAAAAATGCATAAGTAGTTAACTCATATTCTGTTACCTATGCATAAGGGAAGTTAGTCTTTTCAAATCATGTCTTGCACCTCTAATTTTCACATGCTTTTTCCTAAGTAGAGGATCTCTGTCAGGGGGAGTATTTCTTCATCTCTAAAGGGGGAGAAAAACTCTTTCTAAAGGAGAATACTCATTTAGGGGGAGTAATCTTTTGAGGAACTCCTACAAGTGGTATCATTCATGGCTTAATTTAATATCCTTCTAGTGATATCATTTGATACAATTCTTGTTGAGGGCAAGCTTTTATTTACTTCCTACATGCTTTTAATGTCTTCGTTTTCGGTGGTTGATGCCAAAGGGGGAGAAGTTTAGGGACCAAAGCAATGAAAACTATATCAAACACCAAACACCACCAATTTAAAATTTTATATCTCCAAATGATTTTTCAAGTGGTTTTGGTTATTTGGTCCAAAAATAGGAAGTAAGTGAATTATGGAGTTAGGGGAAGGCTTAAGTCCATAATATCACATTGTGGGGACAATCATGCATCTTAGCAAGTAGATTGCATATTTTCACTCAAAAACTTGTATTATTTGCTTGCTTTGGTTGTGTTGTCATCAATCACCAAAAAGGGGGAGATTGTAAGGAAAATGGACCCCGGGCCATTTGGCTAACTGAGTTTTGGTGTTTGATGAACAACACAATCCGTGAACTAATAAGTTTTCTAGTGTTTGTGTTTGTAGTTCACAGGATGCGAAGAGAATTGGACCAAGGCAATGAGGATGCAACACCTCAAAAGAAGACATAAAAAGATGCATAGGAGTCCAATACTCAAGAACAAAGAAGCCCGAAGAAATCAGCGAAGAAATCCAAGATGAGGGCTGTCAGCCAGCGAATGGTGGCGCACCGGACATTGGTGTCCGGTGTGCACCGGACTGTCCGGTGAGGCACCGGACAGTCTGCGCAGAGAGACCGCAGACAGGCGCTCTCTGGCTGTAGCACCGGACTGTCCGGTGTGCACCGGACTGTCCGGTGTGCCAACGGGCAGACGACAACGGTCGGATCCAACAGTCGACTGCTACAGGCGCCAACGGTCGGCTGACGTGGCGTGCACCGGACATCTACTGTGCAGTGTCCGGTGGTGCATCGGACTGTCGGGTGCATCCGACGACAAAAAGCTGCTGCTTTCTGTCCAACGGCTAGTTGGGGGTGTGGAGGCTATAAATACCACCCCAACCAGCCATTCTCAAGTGTGGGAGCCCAAGCAACATACCAAGGCAAATAGTGCACATTTCCAAGAGCTCAAACACCCAAGTGCTTAATAGAATCGCTCGGTGATTAGCGTAGGTGCTTTGCGAAGTGCTTAGGTTAGTTAGACCGCTTTAGCGCTTGCTCTAGGTGAACCCTAGTTAGTTGAGTGAGTTTTGTAAGACCACACAACCCCTCGGCTCTTGCGTGAGTCGTTGTAATTGTACCGAGTGGGGCGAGAGTCTTGCGAGACCGTGACAACCGCGTTTGTGTCACGGCCGCCACCATGTACCGGAGGGAACGAGGCCTGCGGCGTTTCGGCCGGAAGCTCGATAGTGGAGACGGCGAGGAGCGTCCGAGAGGAGCCGGAAGCGGAGCACCACTTGCGCGTGGAGAAGGCCCGCGGCTCTCTACGGAGTTACTCGACCGTGGTGCTTGGCCCTCGTGTGGGCTTCCCTTTGCGTAGGGGCACCAACGAGGATTAGTCGGGACCTTGCGTGGTTCCGGATACCTCGGTAAAAATACCGGCGTCATCCACAAGAGTTTGCTTCTCTACTTAGCTCTTTACATTCCGCATTTATATTAAGCATTTAAGTTTCAATCTTGTAGTCATACTTATTTAGTGTAGATTGAAACTTAGCCTTTGCGGTAGAGATAGCAACACTTAGACAAAACCTAGTTTGCACATTCTAGTTTTGATTATTTGCATGGTTTTGCTCTAGGGATTTAATTGTGGCCTAGTTTAGTAAAAGTTTTAGAAGTCCTAATTCACCCCCCCCCCCTCTTAGGCGTCCCCCGTTTCCTACATAGTACACCATACAACAGAATGTAATAAATAAATAGACGTTCGACGTAGGGCTCACACCTACGACTAAGCGAGAAAGGGAAAGTAACAGTCGAGGCTACGGTCGAAGAGCGATCACGTCACCCGATTATAAATTAAAATACTCGTTTAAACAGAATAGTATTAATTTAGCCATCGCGTTTAGCATAGGGTAAAGTCATGTTCCATGTTTAATTATTATGAATAGATAAAGCTAAATTAAAAGGATTGTCGCGCGGTGAAACGCGCGACACAACAATTAAATTGAATTAAGAAATAAACAACTCGTCACGCGACGGAACGCGCAACAAGACACTTGCATTAATTATAAAGAGACGTTAAGCGTCGCGCGATGAAACGCACGACAGCATACGTCATCTAAACTGAATTTAAAACGAAACGTCGCACGACTGGACGCGTGATGCCACGCAATAAATAATCTAAAATTAAGACGAATTGTCGCGCGACGAAGCGCGCGGCATAGCTCATTAATAAAGATGAATTTAAAATGAATCGTCGCGCGACGAAGCGCGTGACGTAGCTCATTAATAAGGGTAAATTTAAAATGAATCGTCGTGTGGCGAAGCATGCGACGCAGCACATCGACTAAACTAAATTTTAAAATGGATTAAACTAAAAGTTGAATGTCGCGCAACTACGGTTGCGTGCGCGAGATCGCGTTGTGCGCGCCGGGGGCACGTGAGCCACGCCGGGGCGCGCGCAGGGGTTGCTGGGGCGCGCAGGGTCGCGGGGAGGCGCGGGCCGCCGCCAGGGCAGGGCGCGGGGCCACAGGGAGGCATGCGGGGCCCGCCTGGGGGGGCACAGTCGCCAGGGAGGGCGCAGGCCGCTGGGGAGGGCACGGCCGCCGGGGGTGCACGGCCGCCAGGGAGGGGCGAGCCACCGGGGAGGGGCGCGCGGGCCGCCGGGGCACGGGGCCGGTGCAGGACGCCGGGGAAGGGCGGGCCGCCGGGGAGGGGCGCGAGGCCGCGGGAGGCACGCGGGCCGCCGGGGACGCAGGCACGTGGGGGCGAGCCGCTGGGGGCGAGGGGAGGGCCGCCAGGGGCACGGGAGCGCGGGGCCCGCAGGGGCCGCCAGGGGGTGCGCGACGGGGAGCAGGGGGCGCGATGGGGAGAAGAAGGGGGCGCACAGGGAAGAAGAAAGGGGAGGGGGAGGGGAAGAGAGAGAGGGAGAGGGGAGCTCACCTTAGGGTCCAAATCCGGCGATCTCCGTCTCCAAAACCTAGGGCACCACGGGGAGAGAGAGAGGTGGAGGAGAGGAGGTTGCTACGCAGGAAAATCAAATGAGAGAAATGGAGAGAAGGGAGGGCGGCACGCGCATGGAGGAGGGGTAGGGCGCCGGGGGCGCGGGGGCCAGAGCGGGCCGGGCTAGGCCGGGCTGGGTCGCGTCGCGGGTCAAAAACCCACGACACGCATAACCACAGATCAGAATCCAATTCGTGAAACGAGACTAAGCAAAACACGCGATTAAACACGACATCAGACAAGAAATATGCCTCGGCATGATGCAACACCCATGACAACTTAGGTTTTTGTTCACACGCAATACGAACACCAGTCGCTATACTGCTTTGAAATTGGGAAGAAGGAGCAAAACGGGAAGAGAAAAGAGAGTAACGCCTGAATTTGGTGAGTAAAAAGAAGAAACATTCTACCCCCAAATTCAGGGTGTTACAAACCTATCCCCCTTAAAAGAATCTCACCCTCGAGATTCAAGGTTGGCCAGCAAAGAGTTTAGGGTATTTGGCCATCATATCATCTTCACGCTCCTAGGTTGCTTCTTCCTCAGAGTGGTGATCCCATCTGACTTTGCACATTCTGATAGTTTTCCTCCAGGTGACCCTGTCTGCGGTCTCAAGAATCTGCGTTGGCTTCTCTATGTAGGTCAAGTCCTCCTGGACCTCTAGACCTTCCCCTGGCAACTACTCTTCTGGCACATGCAGACACTTCTTCAACTGAGACACATTGAAGACATCATGCACCACTGACAATCCTTCTAGCAGACTGAGTTGATAGGCCACTTCTCCACGCTTTGCGAGAATCTGATACGGACCAACATAGCGGGGTGCTAGCTTGCCTTTGACTCCGAATCTTCTGACTCCACTGATAGGCGATACTTTCAGGTAGACAAAATCTCTGACTTCGAAACTCAGCTCTCTCCTTGTTGTGTCTGCATAGCTTCGCTGCCTTGATTGCGCTATCTTTAGATTCTCTCGAACCATATTGATGTTCTCTTCAGCTTCGAGCAGAATGTCTGGCCCAAACACTTGCTTTTCTCCAGGCTGATCTCATTGCAATAGAGTTCTACAACTCCTTCCATAAAGCGCCTAAAATGGTGACATCTTCAAGCTGGCCTGGTAACTATTGTTATAGGAGAATTCTGCATAAGGCAATCTCTTGTCCCATCCGGACTGATCTTGCAACGCACAAGCTCTCAACATATCTTCAAGGATTTGATTGGTTCTTTCAATCTGACCGTCTGTCTGTGGATGGTAGGATGAACTGAAATTTAAATGTGTACCCAAAGCTTCATGCAACTGCTGCCAGAAATGAGAGGTGAACTGCGTTCCTCTGTCTGACACTATCTTCTTTGGCACACCATGGAGACAAACGATCCAGGACATGTACAACTCCACCAACACTACACTGTTGTAGTTAGTCTTGATAGGTATGAAGTGGGCTGACTTGGTTAAGCGGTCCACCACTACCCAAATGGAATCGTAGCTGGCTTGAGTGCGAGGCAATCCGATTATGATGTCCATCCCGATTTCATCCCACTTCCACTGAGGAATTTGCAACGGTTGCAACAATCCAGCTAGTCTCTGATGCTATGCCTTGATCCTTTGACAACTGTCACATATAGCCACATGCTCTGCGATCTCCCTTTTCATTCCGTACCACCAGAATTTCTTCTTCAGATCTTGATACATCTTCTCACTTCTAGGTGTATAGAATAAGCTGACTCATGAGCTTCCCTAAGGATCAACTCCCGAATAGACTGGACATTGGGAACACACAAACGGTCCCTGAACCATACCACACCTTCTGCATCTTCCCGAAAGTCTTTACCTCTTCCTTCCAGAATCAGCTGCCGAATTTCACTGATCTTCTCATCATTCTTCTGTGCTTCTTTGATTTCCTGCTCTAAAGTGGGCTCTAACTCAACGATTACTCCTCGCATGCTGTTCAGACATCTGAGGCTCAACCTGTCAAACTCTTTGGCCAACTCATAAGGCATCTAATGAGCGACCATCATATTGACTTAACCTTTCCTGCTCAAAGCATCTGCCACTACATTCGCTTTGCCTGGATGGTAATGAATCTCCAATTCATAGTCTTTGATCAACTCTAACCATCTTCATTGCCTCATATTCAGCTCTGACTGAGTGAATATGTACTTCAGACTCTTGTGGTCTGTGTAAACATCACATTTCTGCCCATACAGATAGTGCCTCCATGTCTTCAGTGCATGAACCACTACTGCCAATTCTAGGTCATGGATTGGGTAATTCTTCTCATGAACCTTCAGCTATCGGGACGAGTAAGCTACAAATCTTCCCTCTTGCATCAACATGCATTCCAAACTACTGTAACAAGCGTTGCAATAAACTGAGAAGGGTTTGTGCACATAAGGTAAGACTAAGACAGGTGATGTAGTCAACTCCTCTTTCAGTGCTTCAAAGGCTTCTTGGCATTTCTGGGTCCATTTGAACTCAACTTTGTTGGCTAGCAAAGCTGTCATCAGTTTCGCAATCTTCGAAAACCCTTCAATAAATCGCCGATATTATCCGGCCATTCCAATGAAGCTCTTGATTCCTCGAGCATCTGTTGGCGCTTTCTAGTTCAGAATGTCTGCCACTTTCTTTGGATCCACAGCTAATCCATCTTTGTTAATTATGTGACCCAAGAACAGGACTTCATTGATCCAGAACTCGCACTTACTCAACTTTGCATACAACTGGTGCTCTCGCAATCTCTGCAATACCATCTTCAAATGATCCACATGTTCTTCCTCACTTTGAGAGTATATAAGAATGTCATCAATGAATACCACCACAAACTTATCAAGATAATCCATGAATACACTTTTCATCAGATTCATGAAGAAGGCTGGTGCATTCGTTAGACCAAAGGACATAGCAGTGAACTCATACAACCCATACTTGGTAATGAATGCCATCTTCGGAATGTCTGAAGGTTGGATCCTGAGCTGGTGATAACCTGACCTCATATCTATCTTTGAGAACACGCTGGATCCTCTCAACTGATCGAACAGATCTTCTATTCTGGGAAAAGGGTACTTGTTCTTAATCGTTACCTCATTCAGACCTCGATAATCGATACATATCCTTCTGGTGCCATCTTTCTTCTCCACGAACAGGATAGGGGTGGCCCAAGGGAGGTGCTTGGCCTTATATAACCTTTCTCTGACAGCTCATCAATCTGCTTCTTAAGCTCAACCAACTCTGGTCCAGACACTCTGTAGGCTCTTTTAGAAATGGGGGCGGTGCCAGAAAGAAGCTCCATGGCAAACTCAACTTTCCGCTCAGGTGGCATACCTGGTAAGTCTTCCGGGAAAACATCTAGGAATTCAGACACAACCTAGATAATCTCGAGTGAATCTGGCTCCTTGCTATCAATAGCCATCTGATGACAACTTCCTTTCCTTGGTTCAGGTGAGACTAGCTCGGCTACCACTTCTTCTCCTAGTGGGGACACCAACTTAATTATCCTCTTATCACAACTGATAATTGCTTGGTACTTATCTAGCCAATTCATCCCTAGGATGACATTTATTCCCTGAGTACCCATTACTATGAGATTAGCGAGAAACGCTATCCCCCTTATTTCCACACTTACATTCAAGCAAATGCTATCGGCTCGAATTCTACCACCGGCTGAGTCAATTTGGATGGGGGTTGACATGGTAGTGGTTGGAAGATTATGTGCTTCTACCCATGATGCAGTAATAAATGAATGTGTTGCTCTACTATCAAATAACACTTCTGCAATATGGGAGTCGACTAGAAACATACCTATTGTCATACCGGGTGTTTCCTGAACTGCTTCAGCTTCCAAATGGTTCAGTCTCCCATGGCTGTAGCGCGCCTGGGAGTGGTTGCCTGCTCTAGGCTGGGGCACATTCTGCTTTGCTGGGGCACTAGGGCCTGACTGCTGCTGGGCTGCCTTCTTTGGGCATTGCATAACCCAATGGCCTTGCTCTCCACAGTGGAAACATGCTCTGCTTCCGCCTTGAACTGGGGCTGCTTGACTGCTCTAGTTGATTGCTAGGACGGGGAGGCGAGGTGCCTACTAATTCTGCCTTTGGAACTGACCTCCTCCTGACTAGTTGTTCTAGCGATTCTGTTGCTGGTACTCAGGGTACTGCCTCTGAAACTGCTGCTGAGGCGGACGCTGATTCTGCTTGAACTGTTGAGGTGAGTTGCCTGAGAAATGGGGGCAATTGTTGCTTCCAGGTTGAGGTCCACCAATCTTGCGCTTGCGATCCTCTATCTCCTTGCGCTTCTTCTCTATCATGATCGCTCTGTCGATCAGGTGCTGAAATGTGGGGAAGGTATGATTCATCAGCTGATAGTGCAAGGGATCGACTATGCCTCTCAAGAAATGGTACTGCCTCTTGGCATCTGTGTTGACATCCTCAGGAGCATAGCGGGATAGCTGCAGAAACTTGTCTCGGTACTCACTGACAGACATAGGCCCTTGCTTGAGCGCCAGAAACTCCTCCTTCTTCACTGTCATCAGACCTGCTAGAACATGATACTGACGGAAATTATCTCTAAATTCCTACCAGGTAATAGTGTCGGGATTGGCATGGGTGGTGAGGTAGGACTCCCACCAAGACTGAGCTGCTCCTCTCAACAGATGGGGACCATACAGAACTTTCTCCTTGTCGTCGCACTGAGCGGTGTGCAACTCTCGCTCCACGGTACGCAGCCAATCTTCAGCATCCATGGGGTCAGAAGAGTGAGCGAACACTGGGGGATGACCTCTCATGAATTCAGCACGCTTGTCTCTAGGCATCTGAGGCTGAGGTGGGGGCTGATGCTGCTACTGCTGAATGGCGGCCAGAGTCTGACCAATGACTTGAACTGCCTAAGTCTGCATCAAGAACATCTGCTCTATCGTCATCAGGGGCGATGGTGGCACCTGCTAACGGGGTGCCTCATCCTGCGGGGCTGCCTGCTCCTGCTGAGCACGCCTTCCTCCTCTGCGCCAATTGTCTGACATCTGCAGAATGCAATCACACAGCAGAACTGATCTTGCAAACCTTGCAGCATAAGAAAAGAGTATAGAATCCTTCCACAATACTGAACAGATGAACATCTTCACTGATATCCAACACAGACAAACACAACTTCTTAGATAAAGAGGAAAGTAGAACAAAAGGGCTTCCCAACTAGATAACTAATTTTATTAACATTTAATAGGTAAACCAAACTGCAGGGGATACCCACACCCTGGCGACGATCATTACAAAGATCAAAATCCAACATAGTTCATCATGATAAACATAAAGGCACAGGATAAGCAACTACCCTGTCTAACTAAGACTAACTAAGAGTAAGACTAATACTAAGACTATAGCTTCTATATATATTTTTGCATTAATTACAAGATCTGACGTTGATGATCTATGGTTCTAAATTTATCTTGGTCCTGCAGTCGAGGTTACCATAAGCATGGTGTCCACGCTGAGGTGAGCGGTACGGGTGCTGAGTCCCGACGGAGCGACGGAGCCATCCTCCAGGTGACGATGCCCCGCGCGCTCAGCCCGTAACTAGGCGATCTCAGCACGAGCCCTACTCAGCTCGTCTAATGCATGGTCCAGCTCCGTGTTTAGCACGGCGGCTAGGTTTACTGTGCTGCTCAACCTAGGATTGTCCTCACCGACAGGTGAGACAACCACGCCTCCTGTGCTGCCCAATGGACGGTGGGGGTAATACTTCAGGTTAAGACCATCAGCTACACCACCGAGCACTGAGCAGTAGTGCGAAAGCGCACGCCATGCGGCATCTTGCATGGCCGCCTCAGCTGAGTCCCGCTTAGAGATAGAATAGTGCTCTGAGTAGATCTTCACACCTTGGAGACTGTTCTTCAGAGGCGCACCAAGCAGGTCGCCTCCCAGCGGTTCGGGTAAACCCCGTGACTGTACTGGAACACAACACAGCGATACTCGATAGACCAAGTGCGTCGGTCGAGTGCCTGGCGCAGCAGGGTGTCGAGCGCATCATGGAAGTGACACCCGCGAGCAGCGTCGCGAGTGATGGGTCGAGCAACCCATCCTTCTAGCTCCTGATCAGTTGAAAGGTCGGTATTGTGGCTCAAGCTGCTGTCGCCACCTCTATCGTCTGGGTCTCCTCTAGCAGCAACTCTAGTGGCTGGGGCGCTTAGTGGTGGTGCAGGGGGCGCCTCTAGCGGGAGCACAGGGGAGCAGCTCCTCACAGACTATATCTCCTGCTGAAGCGAGAAAGAAGAGCCCTACTGCTCCAGCTCCTATCGTCGATGCTCCTGCTCCTTGTGCAGGTGGTGGTGCAGTCTCTCCAAGTGGCTAGACTGACCAGTCACTGGACGGCGAAGCGCGCGCTCCGTGAGACGAGAAGGCAAGAAAGGAATGATTGACTTCCGTGCAGTGTGTCTAAGACGAGCCATCTACAAAAGACATCGTAAGCATGAGAGTGAGAATAGAGCTAATATGACCAGCAAGTAAACCATAAAAAAATTAGGAATTAGAATGAAACAAAAAAAATTTAGCAAGGTATAATATATAGTAGAACATAGGTTTGGTCGATATGACCAACTTTTGAAGTGATACTAAAGTCAAGATAATAATAGGGGTCTATAATCCTTAGAGCAACCATTCTACTCTAGGTTAGCGGTCCTACAGTCATCACGACTCCGATACCACCTATGTCACACCCAGTTTTAGAAGGCAAACCAAATGCGAACCATGTACGTGCCAGGATCAGCAATTCACGTACACAACGATTACATAACTGGACATCATCACACAGTGCTTAAATAATAGCATAAAAGGGTAATAATAGTCGATTGCATCATGATGTCCAAGACATCCACATAGTCTTTAACAATAATCAAAGTGCAGAAAAGAAACGTAGATACACACGGCCTACACAGGCAACTGACTGGGGGTTTGCCGCTAACCCACGCCTAGAACTCATCCTACTCTTGGAACTCCTGGAAGTCCTCCTCCATGACTTCATCTTCACCTGAGTAGTGGTTGCAACGCGGACAACCTGGGGGGTTTGGTGTGTAAAGCAAGGGTGAGTACACATCAACATACTCAGCAATATGTCCCGTTTGGTTGTAGTGGACTAGCTTTATGTGGAATTTAGTCAAGCAGTTGCTTTTAGTTGGTCAGGTTATTATTACTAGTAGAAAGCCAGGTTTTAGCATTAACCCAAGTTATTAACCCAAAGTACCCTTTCCAAACGGAAAGGATACCACTTACCATTACCATAAGCATAATCATACCCATCATCCTCATCACCACCTGTAAACCAAACATCTCTGATCAAGTATCTCTAATCAATGGAGCTCCCTTGGCTGCTCATAACCGCGAGCACGGCTAATATATCAGTTTCATAACACTCTGTAGAGGTTGCGCACTTTACCCACAAGCCGTGATTCCATCTTGCCTCGGGCTGATCAAACCCTTAAATACTAGCAAGGTGAATAGGCAGGGTTTCACTACGTAGCCTTTACAAATATTCCCTGAGGTTGTAGCCGCCCGTTAGGTTTCCTAAATGCGCCGCACTCCTCCCCAAGGGGCGAACCAACCTTGGCAGAGCGAGCCGCATACACCGAGCCCCATTAACGGTATGACGGCGAAGCGAACTACACCCCAGTTCCTCTAATTATTCAGCTAAGGGCGTCCCATTCCACCCTCATGGTTCCACTATTTTCTCGGGCGGTCATCCAACGAACCAGTCCTTACGGAGAGGCAATCGAGAAACATCTCGAGTCCCCTTAAGGGCCACAAGTATATCATCATGATCAAAAGGTAAAACAATGTATCATAGATAATCTCATCATGTTCATTGATTAATGTGAAGCACTAGCATATGGCTAAACCAAAATAACCCAACCAGAATAGGTAAACAAGGACAAGATAAACAAAAGCTAGTCAATCCTTAGGTACAAACTGTGTAAATGTGGGGAGTGAATTGTAAGAATGAGTAGGACATAGATGGGTAAAGGGACACTTGCCTTCACCAACCGACTGCTGCTCAGGGTCTTCACCTGCAACTCCTTCGGACTCCACCAACTGAACGTTATCTATACGAGTTCAAACATACATTCCACAAATTTAATACAAAAGAACAGTACACCATACAACAGAATATAATAAATAAACAGATGTTCGACGCAGGGCTCACACCTACGACTAAGCGAGAAAGGGAAAGTAACGGTCGAGGCTATGGTCGAAGAGCGATCATGTCACCCGATTATAAATCAAAATACTCATTTAAACAAAATAGTATTAATTTAGCCATCACGTTTAGCATAGGGTAAAGTCATGTTCCATGTTTAATTATTATGACAAGATAAAGGTAAATTAAAAGGATTGTCGTGCGGCGAAACGCACGACACAACACTCAAATTGAATTAAAAAATAAACGACTCGTCACGCGACGGAACGCACAACGAGACACTTGTATTAATTATAAAGAGACGCTAAGCGTCGCGTGACGAAACACACGACGACATACGTCATCTAAACTGAATTTAAAATGAAACGTCGCACGACTGGACGCGTGACTCCACGCATTAAATAATATGAAATTAAGATGAATCGTCGCACGATGAAGCGCGTGATATAGCTCATTAATAAAGATGAATTTAAAATGAATCATCGTGCGACGAAGCGCGCAACGCAGCTCATTAATAAGGGTAAATTTAAAATGAATCGTCGCGCGGCGAAGCGCGCGACATAGCACATTGACTAAACTAAATTTTAAAATGGATTAAACTGAAAGTTGAACGCCGCACAACTAAGGTCACGTGTGCGGGATCGCGCTGCGCACGCCGGGGGCACGTGAGCCACACGCAGGGGCTACCGGGGCGTGCAGGGTCGCGGGCCACCGCCGGGGCACGGCCGCCGGGGAGGGCACGGTCGTCGAGGGGGGGCACGGCCGCTGGGGAGGGGCGAGCCACCGGGGAGGGCGCGCGGGCCGCCGGAAGGGGCACGAGCCGTCGGGGCACAGGGCCGAGCGCGGGACGCCGGGAGGGCGCTAGCCACCATGGAGGGGCGCGAGCCGCCGGGGAGGGGCGCGAGGCCGTGGGAGGCGTGTGGGTCGCCGGGGGCATGGAGCATGGCACGGGGGGCTGCGGGGGGGGGGGGCGTGACGAGGAGCAGGGGGCGCGCAGGGCACGCACGACAGGGAGAAGAAGGGGCGCGCAGGGAAGAAGAAAGGGGAGGGGGAGGGGAAGAGAGAGAGAGGGAGAGGGGAGCTCACCTCGGGGTCCAAATCCGGCGATCACCGTCTTCAAAACGTAGGGCACCACGGGGAGAGAGAGAGAGAGGTGGAGGAGAGGAGGTTGCTGCACAGGAAAATCAAATGAGAGAAAGGGAGAGAAGGGAGGGGGCACGCGCATGGGGGAGGGGCAGGGCACTGGGGACGCACGGGCTAGAGCGGGCCGGGCTAGGTCGGGCTGGGTCGTGTCGCGGGGCAAAAACCCACGACACGCACAACCACAGATCGGAATCCAATTTGCGAAACGAGACTAAGCAAAACACGCGATTAAACACGACATCAGACAAGAAATATGCCTCGGCATGATGCAACACCCATGACAACTTAGGTTTTTGTTCACACGCAATACGGACACCAGTCGCTATACTGCTTTGAAATTGGGAAGAAGGAGCGAAACGGGAAGAGAAAAGAGAGTAACGCCTCAATTTGGTGAGTAAAAAGAAGAAAAAATTCTACCTCCAAATTCAGGGCGTTACAGGTTCCTCCCCCTGCTCTCTCTAATCCGTCTATGCGTACCCTTTTCTCGCTATTCTTTCCTCTTGCACCTGTCTAGTTGGTAGCCTCTAGCTCCTCTTAATCAATCAAGATCAGAGTCGACATCATCTTCATTCAGGAATAACAATGCTCATGTTGAGGGGGTTAGCTGCTAACCCCAATGAAGACAATGCAATCCACATCAACCAACAAGATCAAAGTGGTGCGGCAGAAGCATGGTGGGTCCAAACCCACATGTCCTAGGGTCATCAAGAAGTCAACTCAACATTCATATCATCTCGAGACTCCAATAATGAGAACCAGTTGGTCATGAATGTCTGAAGGTCAAAATCAACTAGTCCATAAGTTTACCTGGCAGAGACAAGGTTAAATCAAAAAAGATGTGAAAACCAATGAATCACTCTTGTTCTCTTGCTAGCCTCTTCTTGAACCTCGAGGGCGAGATTCTGTTAAGGGGGTTAGAATTGTAACACCCTGAATTTGGGGGTATAAAATTCCTTTTCTGATATCCACCAAATTCAGGTGTTACCGTCTCCTTTACTTGCTTTTCTTCTTTTTCTAATTAATGGAGGGCTATTTTATTATATATATATATATATATAAGTTTTTAGCGTAGCAAAATAAAATCCTATAGAAGCTTCGATTGTTGTATTCATGCTATTGCATAGTGTCTATGAGTGCAAAAAGTTTTCGAAATATGTCAATTGAGTTTGAGGATGTTTTCTAGATTTTTTATTTATAAAAAACCTTTTGAATGCTTTTCGTGTATTAACTATGAATTCTAGATTTTTTGATATTATATTAGTTCCTAAAATTTAGTATTCGTGAAAACCAAAATATTTCGGGAACCCAATAATATATATTTCTCTTCCTCTAGTCGAGCCTATTCCAGATCTTTGAGTTATTATTTATTTAATATCTTTTATGTCGTAAATCTGTTTTGATCCGTTCCAGTCGATTTAGCTTTATATTAAGGTTGTGTGCATGTTAAAATGTTATTTTATCATGACACACATTTTCATTAATTATTGGTTTATCTGATGGTTATTAAACAACATTTTAATTAAAACTAAATTATAGTTTTAATTTGTGTTTTATAAATATGTGTATATATATATATTAATGTGCTAACTCAACTATTTTGAATTAATATTTGTTTAGTATAAACGTGATGCCGGTTAGTGGTTCTCACGTGTCGCGTGCGCTGCTCGTACGCGTCATCGTTTGCGCATGTTGATGTTCCCGTGTATCGTGTCATGTGCATAGTTCGTGCGTGCGGTTCACGTGTCATTCGCGCACTATCGAGCGTGTTGTTTCACTCCTTCTCGCATGTTGTCACGCGTCATTCGCGCGTGACGCACGCGTCGTTTTTGCGTGTAGTGCGCATTGCCGCGCGTTGTTCGCGCATGTCGTGCGTGTCCGCGCGTCGTTCTGCACGTTGTCGTGTTGTTTTGTGTGTCGTAAATTCGACTCAATTAGAATCTTTCGTGTTAATTAAATTACTTAGTTAACTGACAGCTGTTAGTGTAGCAAATTAATCAAAACTAAATGATAGATATTATTTATATTTGATAATGTCGAATTAAATGTTATAGTTAATTCTTGTCTAGCGTAAACGCGTTGACTTCTCGACTGTAGCTCCGATTGTCGTGTTTCTCTTCGTCGCGTGACCATAGTAGCGCGCTCTATTTTGTATTGCATGTTTGTATTATGTTTTCCTTGGTATGGTGTAATGTTCTTATGCATATATACATATATATATGTTTGCTTGTGCCTGTTCGTCTTTGCTTTGCGTTGCTATTAGAATGCGACCCATTCCCGAGCTTCGAAGAATCGAAGATAAGGCGTTGGTGACCAAGTGATCAAGTTCTTTGAGTTCTACAAGGTTGAAGACCCTTAGCATATGTTTGGGGAAGGAAAGTGTCCTCTGACCCATTATGTCCTACTTACTTATAATTCACTATCCCACATTACTTAATTAAAACCTAAGAATTGACTAGCTTTGTATCTACCTTGTACTTGATTACCTTTTGGGTTATTATGGTTTGCTTCATGCTATTACTCTACTTTAATCAATGAATATGATGAGAACATTTATGATACGATGATGGTATCTTGATTATGATGATGAGTTTGTGTTACTTTAGGGGGCTCAGGTTGTTTCCTGAGTACCTCTTCGTAAGGACCTGTTCATTGACAGACCACCCGAGAAAACAATGCAACCATGAGGGTGGTATGGGACGCCCTTAGCTGATTAATTAGAGGAACATAGGGGTATAGTTGGCTTTGCCGGAGGGCCGTCAATGGGGCCAGGGCATAGTGCTTTCTCTCCTAAGGGTGGGTGCTGAGGTTCATTTGATTTGGTTTTGTTAGTCACCCACCTTAGGGAGGAGTACTGTGTTTATACGACTGGCGAAACCTAATGTGCAACTGCACACCAGAGGAATCTTTGTAAAGGCTACATAGTGATATTCTGCCAGGCCACCTAGGTAGTGGCCAATGGGGAGTAGCGCTCTCCGTAT
The DNA here is from genome assembly GCA_029449295.1 of Zea luxurians. Classification (NCBI taxonomy): domain Eukaryota; kingdom Viridiplantae; phylum Streptophyta; class Magnoliopsida; order Poales; family Poaceae; genus Zea; species Zea luxurians. The sequence goes on from JAOPSE010000087.1 coordinate 1,042,133, forward strand.
AGAAAGGGAATCACGACTCGTGGGTAAAGTGTGCAACTGAAAGCTCTCTTATGGGTTTTGGTGTTTAGATGGCAACCCAATTAAAGGATTAACAAGTGTGCTAAGTGTTGAATAGGTGCTTAATGCAAACCTAACAGGGTTCAACACAAGTGAACAAGTGTGATGGTCCAAAGACTGGATTATCTATGGATAAAGGACATCAAAAGTAAGATGGACATTGCTTAAGTGAGACTCGATGTGCGTAACTCAGAGACAACCGATCAAGCCAAGGATGGAGGCAAGAAGAGCTTCGAGGTACCGAGTGCACGAGAGAAGGTCAAGGAGACCAGGAACCCAAAGCCAGGGGTGAAGAAGACTTGCAAAGTCAAGGTTGATCAAGTTAAAAAGAGTTATGGTGCATCAAGGGTCACTACATAAGGACATGACTTACAACCAATGAGGTAACATCTACAGTTATGTGGTGTAAGTCATAAGGCTCAAGATCAAGCTCGAGAAGTGAACAAGGGGGTTGGAGCTCAGATATGTCAATCTAGATCAAGTCAAGTTGACTTGATGGTTTAGAGTCCAACATCGACCTCAAACATGCGAAATTGGGTAAAACGATGAAAAGGTTAAGTATGTAAGGTTTGAGTGTTCAACCATTTTGCATACACCTCTTACTACAAGTTTGGTGCTTTGGTTTCTCTCTAACTCTTTCTATAGAGAAAGTGTCATTCTGATCTCTGCTTGAGGAGAAATAGAAAAGCTAGGAGAAGAATAAGAAAGAGGAAAGTTTCTAGGACTAAATCAATTGAATTATACTCTAAATGTGTTTGTTTAAGTCTTAGGAAAATCCTCCCAAAAGTTGAAGTCAAACGGAGAAAGAATGGAGGAAAAAGCACTTAGTGTGCTGTTGGCTGGTGCACAGGACAATGAATAGTAACTGTCCGGTGCACAGGATAGTGAATAGTAACATGTCCGGTGCACAGGATAGTGACTAGTAACATGTCTGCTGCATAGGCCAGTGAATAGTTACTCTGTCCGGTGCACAGGACAGTGAATAGTAACATGTCCGGTGCACACGCCAGTGAATAGTACCTGCCCGGTGCACCAACGGCTAGCTCTTCCAGAGAAGGAAATTGTCAATCAGATCCGTTACTGTTCACTGTCCGGTGGCGCACCGGACAGTCCGGTGCACCCGCAACCAGGGAAGGCTGGGAGCTTCCAAATGAATCTCCAATGGCTCCTAGGCCCTTTTGGACTATAAAAGGGACCCCTAGGTGCCTCCAACAAGCACACAAGAGCAGCCAACAAGTCCATACATCATTTGGATCAATTCTTTCTCTCCCTCTCTTGTGTATCTCTCTAGTTTGTATAGAGGCGAAGTTATAAGCCTTTAGAGAGAGGGGAAGTGCTGAGAGCTAGAGCAAAATCTTGGGCGCATTGTTACTCTGCCGGAGTGTTGTCGAGAAGATTGTAAGCAGCCACGACATCGTTGTAACCGATATCAACATAGTGGAAGGCTCTATCTGCCGCACTGACAGATCTGAGCAAACGGAGGAAGGAGTTGAAATAGACTCCAAGCCAAGGTGTGGCTAACTCCAACGAGGACTAGGCAAGCATTTCAGGCTTGGCCGAACCTCGAGATAAATCCCTGTGTCTGTGTGCTCTGCTCTATGCTGTGTGCTGTTTCTCTGTCTTATTTGTTGTTTATACTTGCACTTCAATACTTATATGTGGTACAAGTTGTCTTCGAAGTGTAGGGTATTTTAAGACAGGAACTTCAATTCCGCTGCAACCTACTCGAAGGGTTTTTCATTCCACTGCGATCCAGCCTTCGAGTAGAGTAAGGATTTCTAGTTTTTACAGTGATAATTATTATTCGCCTATTCACCCTCTCTAGGCGACATCCAAATCATGTTCCCAAGCATAGGGAACTTTCACTTGGTATCGGAGCTAGGCCTTTCTAGTGTGGGCTTAGCCATTCGGAGATGACGATTTCATCACAAGAGGTAGCTGTAGAACTTCTTAATTCTGATGGCTCTAACTATGTATCCTGGTCTTTTCATTTATATAATACTTTTAGGAGTTTAGGTCTTGAAGTAGAGCAAATATTTGATGCTAGTGTTTTGCCCATTAATATTGCTATGAAAAATCCATCTGAGCATGATCTAAGATGTTTGCGTCAAAATTATCAAGCCTATGATATCCTAGTCAATTCCCTTAGCAAAGATGTTTATTTTGCTATCATAGATAGTAATAGTGATGTTCTTGTCGATGCTCATGATCTATGGACTAGAATTAAAATAAAATATTATGAGTCCAATTGTACTACTTCTACTCCCTATGTTGCTTGTGGTACTAACCTTTTGAAGGGAGAAGAAAAACGATGGCAACCAAACGATGAATCCACCACACTGACAGGTGTGTCTTCCACTAGTAGATAAATGTCTTATTGCTATTATTGATAGTGGAGACGAAAGCGATGAGGAGGAGGAATATGAGGATGATAGCGAGGATGAGTCTTCATCACCACAAGGTACATTTTCCTGTATTGCTTCCACTAATAATAATGACAGGGAAAATGAGATCGACGATGTGGAAGAAGAGGAGATTTGCTGGTTCTACACCCATCTCAACAAAGAAGACAAAGTGCTCTTGGTTAAGCGGTTGAGGAGGAACAAGGAACAAGGCGAGATGCTTCTCAGGCTAGAGGAGACTCTCATCAAAACTAACGACAGCCTGGAGAAGGTGACCAAAGAACATGAGGAGCTAAGGTGCTCCCATGATGATTTGGTCCAACGGTATGATTCAGTTTTAGTTGAGCAAAGAAATAATGATGATGCTTTATCTTGTGTTTCTCAACTTAAAATTGAAAATGCCATGCTTGAGAGTCAAGTAGAATTGCTAAGTCATGATAAACTTGCTCTTACTGAAAAATATGATGTGTTGTCTTATTATCATGATAATCTTTTGGATAGACATATCATGCTTGATGAGTTGATGTTGATCATGAGGTTGTAATTGCAAACTTAAATTCATGTGAACCTCATTCTTGCACATGTGCACATTTAGATAATATATCACCATGTGCTAACCCCTGTTGCTCAAAGGAAAGCCAATTTTTGAATGAGCATCAAGCCGCAGGATCAAAAGAAAAGTTGCTCATCAATAAAGAAAGGAACAAGAAAGCAAAGCAACTAAGGAGAAGACGCATTGCTCAACCTCCTCAAGATATCCATGGGCGCGTGGTCAAGAAGCTTGAGACGGGAGAAACCGCAGCATGTGCTAAACTCCATACGAAGGATGTTCCTAAAGCAATAAATGAAGCAATCAACATGAACAAGGAAAAAGGTAAAATTCAATTAGTCATGTTGTTTGCAGTGATCATCTCTCTAAGTCATCTAAGGGCAAAAAGGGAAGAGGAAAAAAGAGGTGCTTCAAGTGCAAGGAATTAGGCCACTTTATTGTGCCTTGTCCACACAAAGACAAGGATGAAGGGATGAGGAGATGTTTTGGATGCAATGATAAGGACCATATGATCACTTCATGTCCACTCATGAAGAATCAAAGATGTGCACCCTCCAAGATGACCCTCACTAAGAAAAAGACAAACAACAAGCGTCATGTCAGGTTCAGCGACACTTCTGCTACATGTATGGTGAGCATGGTCATCTACCTAAGGTATGTAAGAAGGGTAAGGTTCCTAAGCAAGTAAATTTATCTCAATCTTATTCGCTTAGGAGACCCAAATCATACACTTGTGCTATATCAGTAATGAGATCACCTAGAACTAGCACAAATGCTATTTGGGTACCAAAGGCTCTTTTAGATGAACATTATGGACCCATCCTGAGATAGATACCAAACTGTGCCAACTAGACCATGCAGGTGCCTCGAGATGGACTGGAGACCTTGGGAGAGCTTAAGATGGTTAATTCAAACTCTATGCTTAAGCTGTCAATTTTATTGTCTATTTATTGACCCAAGGTTGAATTATTGTGCAATACTAATCCCATGCTCATCTCGAGTTAAATAAGTTGAAGAGGACTGTCGGTACCTTGAAATAGGCGTACCCCCTGTTACAAGGAAAAGACGTTGTGTCGGCAGTGAAGTCCCTGGTTGCACGATAAACGGCTCACCGTTGCGCAACCTTAGCTGCCTTGGGGGTCACCAAGTGGCCAAGGGGAGTGCTATGCAAGCCCCGGACACGTGCCAACACCGGACCCCTTCCAGGGCAGGAAGCAGTGAGCATGGTATTATACGCCGAAAGGGCGACACCAGAAGGACAGGGACCTGAAGACTTACAACCAGCATCGGACGCCCGGACCATCCAGAAGCCGGTTTATTACATCAGCGAGGTCCTCCATGAAGCGAAGGTCAGGTACCTCGAGACACACAAGCTCCTCTATGCTGTCCTGGTCGCGTCTAGGAAGTTACATCACTACTTCCAGGCGCACAGAGTTGTGGTGGTAACCTCCTTTCCATTGAGGGCCATCCTCCACAACTCAAACACCACTGGCAACATCGCCAAATGGGCAGCAGAGCTCGCTGAATTCCAACTGGAATTCCTGCCCTGCCACGCTATCAAAAGTCAGGTCCTAGCCGACTTCATCGTGGAGTGGACTCCACCCCCGTGCACCCTAGGGGGGGCGGACCCCAATCCGGACCCCACCTCTGCGAGGCGCAGGGGCCCGGTCTTCACCGAACCCCACTAGACACTCTTCTTTGACGGGTCCACCCACCAAAAGAGCGCTGGCGCAGGAGAGGTCCTTGTCGACCCAGACGGGGACCAGTTAAAGTATGTGGTGCGCCTCGAGTTCAAAGCCACCAACAACATGGTAGAATATGAGGCGCTGATCTTCGGCCTATCTGCAGCCCTATCCCTGGGGGTCCGCCAACTCCTTGTGAAGGGGGACTCAACTAGTCATCAAACAGGCCCGTGGGGAATGCAGCTGCAATGAGCCCAGACTCGCAGCTTACCTCCTTCATGTAAAGAAGCTGGAGAAGGACTTTGCAGCCCTGGAACTACAGCATGTTCCCCGAGCCGACAACTCAGCGGCAGATGACCTCTCCCAGAGAGCAGCAACTCGAGCACCCGTGCCCGAGGGCGCCTTCGAAAGGCGGTTGCTGAGACCCGCCCAGCCTGTCGAGCTGAGCGAGGGGGGCGAGACCGGCACCTCAAAGCCGGTGGTCCCAGTGGCGTCCCAGGACCCACCAAAGGTGGTGTGTGCTCTGGGAGGATTCACCGACCCCGTAGCACCGCAACCGACAACTCAGAGTGGTCCCGATGCATGGATCTCCGAGATCTAGGACTACCTGAAAGAAAATATCCTTCCTGAAGACCATGTCTCCACAAAGCGCATAGTACGGTTGGCTAAACGGTACACGACGGTAGAAGGGGATCTCTACCGCCGTGGCGCCAATGGTATTCTTATGCGATGCATCACCTAGGAGGAGGGTCGTGAGTTACTCATGGAGATCCATGGAGGGGAGTGTGGAAGTCATTCTTCATCCCGCACACTGGTCAGTAAAGCCTTTCGGCATGACTTTTACTGGCCGACCGCCCTCCAGGATGCGGCCGAGCTAGTAAAGTCCCGCGAAGCGTGCCAGTACCACGCAAAGCAGATACACACACCGGCTCAGGCTCTGCAAATGATTCCGCCCTCCTGGCCATTCGCCGTATGGGGGGTGGATATCCTAGGACCATTTCCCAGGGCAGTCGGCGGCTACCAGTACCTCTTTGTCGCCATCGACAAATTCACCAAGTGGCCAGAGGCCACCCCTATGGTCAACATCACCCAGGGTGCTGCTGTCGCCTTCCTCAAGTCGACCGTCTATAGATTTGGGGTCCCAAGTCATATCATTACAGACAATGGGACCCAGTTTACAAGTCGGATCTTTTAGGAATATTGCGAGGACATCGGCACCCAGCTCTGCTTTGTATCCGTGGCTCACCCTAGAAGTAATGGGCAGGCGGAGAGGGCAAATGCAGAGATTCTCAGGGGACTCAAGACGCGCACCTATGACTGCTTAAAAAAGCATGGCGCAAATTGGGTCAGTGAGCTCCCATCCGTGTTGTGGGGGAACCGGACCACGCCCAGCCGAGCCACCAGGGAGACCCCATTCTTCCTGGTATACGGGGCTGAAGCTTGCCTTCCCCAGGAAATCATTATGGGCTCCCCATGAGTCTAGTCTTTTGATGAGTCTGCTCAAGAGCAACTGCGGCGTGAAGATGTGGACTTCATCGACGAGCACAGGTGGCAAGCATCAATCCAAAGCCACCAACGGTTCGTGCATAGTAGGAAGCTTGGGGTCGGGGACCTAGTCCTAAGGCGAATACTGAACCGAGAAGGGCTCCATAAGCTCTCTCTCGGCTGGGAAGGACCCTTCAAAGTGATAGGAATATGCCGCCCCGGATGCGTCCACCTTGCCACAGCCAGCGGAGTACCTCTTCCCAACCCTTGGAACATAGAGCATCTCCGTAAGTTTTTCCCATAAAAACAGAATTGGGGGTTCGGTCTCTTTCCCTGTAACGAAGAAGCATACTTATATGCACCAGCCCGGGGAGGTCCGCCCTCAGTATACCCGGTCTGTTGCCATACACTCGTGTATATCCAGTTATAAGGAAGGGGTTTGACCCTCAGAACTGTTCTTATGTGGACTTTATTCATAAAGTTTGCGATCATTATTGCTATCTCACCGCCCTACAGCTGGCCCTGTTGCGTAAATTAAAGGATAAGGAATACCAGCTGGCGGACCCTATGGGTGCACTACTAAAAATGCCTAGCCAAGAATGTGTGCAGGTCACAACACCGGTTACTACTTATGAATCCTGGCATCCAGCCCTGACGCGTCGAGGCCATATCCTAGGGGGGCCAAGAACCAAGGAAGAAGTTAGTAACAGTGCACACAACAAAAGTGGCATGAAGATAAGTTGTAATATCGCCTAGTAAGTAGAACCTGAAGAGTATCTTACAAAAGGTATGTTACAACCCGCTCCCCAGCGGAACCCTCGTTTTCTCCACGCAGGACTAGCTACTCATCATCAGTGGGATCCTGCTGAAAGCGCCCGGCCACTGCATCCACAACATCTTGCACGCCCTCCCGAGCAGCATCTTCAGCATCAGCCACCGGACCTACGATGGTTGGCCCCAAGGAGACAATTGGGTCGTGGCTCCGGAAGCATGTCAAGACATATTCTATTGCCGACCGGCAAAGTCTGCTGCCCTCAGCCTCCAAGCGGGCGCCAAGAATCTGATCCAGGCGCCGGAGGCGGTCAGCAGCAGAATCCAGCACCGGGAGCGCGTCGGAGATGGATGCTGGCCGTACCAGTGCCGGGATGGGGCTCACCCCCAACGGCACTAACGTCGTGCTTGCCTCGCCAGCCCAAGCGGCGATGCGCTAGGCCCCGGTGCGTTGCTCAGCCCGGAGGTCGTCGAGTGTCTTCCGCATCACCTCCACTGCCTGGGGGCCCAAGGCCGCCTGCGTCGCCTGAGCAACTTGCGCTGCCCGAAACTGGCGGACCTGCTCCTCCAGAGCCCACACTTTCTCCTCCAAACGTTTCCTCCTCTCCTCTGCCTCAAGCTCAAGCTCATCCAGCAGTTTGTTCCGCCTTGCCCACATCTCCTCTCTGAAGGCGAGGTCCTCCTCCTGCCGGGTGAGGTCAGTTACCCGTTTCGCAAGGGAAGCTTCCCTCGCCTTGAGGCTCCCCTCGGCGCGAGCAATGTCGCTGGCCCTGTCGGCGAGCTCTTGCCGCAGCTTCTGCAACTTCACCTCAGCCACAGCCTGCTTGTCTCGCTGTTTCTCCAGCACCGTATTATAAGCTTTCAGCTTATCATGGAGCGCTGTGACAGCCTCCTCCCTTTGCTCTAAGTGTATCTCCTTCCTAGCCAGTATTTTTTCCTTCTGGATCACCTCTTCCTCTCGGTCATATACCTTCTAGATGTCCTCCTTGAAGTCCTCGCACTCCTGCTCAAACTCGGCCCGCTCCGAGGCGAAATGGCAAGACACTGCCTTAGTGCGCTCCTCCAGCTGGGTGCACCAGTCGCCAAGGCACTGGTGCTCGGTCTCGAGCGCCTCCCATTCCCGCTGGATAGCCACCTCGGTTTCCCAGAGAGCCTGGTGAGCGCGGGACAGCACCTGGGGGAGGGGAGTCAGCATTCCTTCAGGTTCAACGCCAGACCGGAGCGGTTGCCTAAGGATAACCTCCGGAGACCCCGGAGTTGGTGGCGGAACAGAGCTGGACGCGCCTCCCACTGACGGTGCATCCAACGGTATCCCCGCCGCTAGGCCTTCAGCAGCTGTTGGCAACATTGCCACCTCCGGACCCCCAGCTGGAACTCGGGAACCCGAAGGAGCCACCCCAACGGTGGCAGGCGGATCTTGGGGATCTGACGGCACTACCTCAGCACCAGCGCCACCCTGTACGATGGGGGCAAACACAATGGGGACCTCTTCGGCCACTGCCAACGGAGGACTTGGCACCGAAACCGATGCTAAAGATATGGTAGCCGCTGATAGATCACCGGCTACGTCCTCAGCGGGTGTACGCTGCTAGGAACCAGCCCCACTAGCAGGCACGGCGACCAAAGGGGTATGAGCGTCCGCGGAAGCCGAAGAAGGAGGGGCCCTGACAGGCAAAGGATGGTTCAAGATCTATCAACGTAAAGACTATGTTCGAAATGTGACATTTGGAAGAGTTTACGCTTACTTAGGGCCATGAACCTCCCAGTGGCCTTGGAAGCGAGGCGTCCGTTGTCGTTGCTGCCGCTACCCCTGTGGTGATGATGGTCGGTCTGTCGTGAGCGGTGGCGGTGGTGGTGTCAAATCCGGAGGAGATGGTGGCGAAGGACTCAGGCCCCTTGGCCTGTCCTAGGCCTGAGGTTCGGCCTCCTTAGCCACACCAGCTGTTTTCTGACGCTTCTTGGAGGAGCCCAAATCGGAGGGTGGGTCCGAGACAAAGGACCCATCAGTGCGACACAGTCGATGTCACCTTTCTTCCCCTGACCTCCCGGCGGCGTCCGGAGTAGAAGAGCTGTATGCAGGCTCCTTGCCCTTGTCCGAAGAACTGGGGCCCACAGAAGGGACCCTGGGGGCCACATTAGCAGGCTGGGGGCCTCCGGCTGGTACACCAGGAATGTGGATCCCCTGGTGGGGGTCCCGGCCGCCGGTCTGGCGGACCGCCACACCACTCTCATCAAGGGTCGGCAGTCGGGCCAGCACCGCTGACCGCAGCGCTGGGATGTCGCGGAGTGGCGGAATGCCCTAGGGAGGCATCAATGATGCGGGGATAAAAGCCTCACTAGTAATCCCCCTCGCGAAAATTTCCAACTCCTCCTAGGTCAGGTCAGTCCCAGGCCCACGCAGGATCCTGCCGATGTCGTTGGAGCCGGTGAACCAACAACACAAATGTGGCCTCCCCTGCAGTGGCATAACTCGGCGCTTCAAGAAATCGCCAAGTACGTGCATTGAGGTCAGGCCACCAACCGCCAGTTCCTTAACCCTATCCAGGATGGGCTTGAACTCTGGCACGAGGCATGGTCTTTCCATCCACTTCTTTCGCCCAAGCCTGGGCCCATCACTCGGAAGGGCAAGACGGTCGCTGACCTCGGTACGGGCGATCACCCAGTCGTGCCGCCAGTTCTCCCACCTTGCACCGCTAAGAGAGGCGATGTAGGTCACTGTCGGATCTGACCTTGTCTAGAAGTAGTAGGCCCCAACGTGGTCTTTGCCTTTCCCAGACCGCACCAGCACAAAAAACTAGCGAAAGAGGGAAGTGCAAGCAGCCACTCCCACGAACACCTCACAGAAATGAACAAATATGGCCACCTGGAGGATGGAGTGGGGCGTGAGGTGCTGGAGTTGGAGCCCGAACTCCTCCAACAGCAGCAGGAAGAACGATGAAATCGGCAGCGCCAGCCCACAGGAGAGATAAGAGACAAAGAGCACAAACTCCCCGGCGGCAAGATTGCCGAGGGGAAAAGTGTCGGCCCGGATCCTCCTGACGAGCGCAGGTGAGCCCCATCCGAGCATACGGCGCACCGAATCGAGCGCCTCCTCGGTCTGGTAGTGGTTAGGGTGAACCAACGTGGCCATGGCAGCCGCGACAGCGGAAAACTAAGGAGCACGAACGTGGAGAGGCGTGGAAGGCTCGGAGATGAAAGGGTGGAGCAGTTAAGAAAGAATGTGAAAGCGAAACAACTGCGCACGGAAACCCCTACTTCAAGGGGTGGCTCCTCGCACGCTCCGGGAAATCCGCCTGGCGCGTACCTAGCGCCCGAGCAACTCAGTTGCTGACAGAGGGACTCGGACCCGCAGACCCCATGGCTGAGGCGATGGTTTCCATGCGCAAGAGGAGCAAACCACCACGCACGCTCCCATGTCGCCTCGGGGCCACCGCTGGCAGATATTCTTAACATAGGCAGGGCCAGCAGGGCGCCCCACACACGCGGGGCATGGCCGAACCACCATGCGTGGGGGGCCACGCGTCAGTTGCCGCCAAAACAGGTGCAACGGTTGGAGTGGCCAGCAGCAAACTGACAGCATGCGCGCACTGAGTTAGTACGGCGCGCGCTAGAAAGATGCCCCGATTCCCGGTCATGCAGAGCTTACGAAGGAGGTGTATTATGGCCCCACCTGTAGGCTCGCGCCCTCCCTTAAGGTGGGCTCGGGGGCCACTATCGGTACCTTGAAACAGGGGTACCCCCTGTTACAAGGAAAAGACGTTGTGCCGGCAGTGAAGTCCCTGGTTGCGCGATAAACGGCTCATCGTTGCGCAACCTCGGCCGCCTTGGGGGTCACCAAGTGGCCAAGGGGAAGGATGTGCTCCGGATATACGCAGTAGGTCTAGACCCGCTACGTACCAGACCCCACGCATGACGAGTGGACCTCCGGGGCAGATCCCGGACCCTTCGGAGTGAGGTCCGGACGGTTCACCACCGGATCCTGGATCTTGGGGCAGGAGACACGCAGGTCCTGCCCTGGAAGTGGTCCGGTGCTGGCACGTGTCCGGGGCTTGCATAGCGCTCCCCCCACCCCAAGGCGGAGATCCGCTACTGCTGCATGGCTAGTGGCCCATGACGTAAGCCAACGAGAGGAGTCTGACGTCGGGTCACTGGAGCCGCGCAGCCGCTGCATTTATTGCTGAAAGGACGCGCCGCCTGCCACCACTCCAGCGAGCAACGCGCCCTCCCAGCATTTAATGTGTCCTGTCCAATCCAATGGCAGGCGGCGTCAGAGTCATCCAGCAGGCAGCGCATCTGACCGGTCAGCTGGCAAACAGTGTGCTCGTGCCGAGCGGTGCACCGTACTCATCATCCCTTCTACAAGAAGCCTCCCCTACACGCCGAGGATATGAAGATCTCGGGTGTCAGAGCGCTAGAAGACCGCCTCAGCAGCACACGTTCGTGGCTCCAAGTACAATATTCGTTAAGCCCCTGGGCCCACATGTCGGGGCTCAGCACCTTTGTGCATGCCCCCCTTCGGCTATAAAAGGGGAGGCATGCGACGTTATAAGACACACCCAGTCTTAGGCAGACACTCACAAGTTCATACAAGCTCCTGAGGAATACATCACACAGTGGAGTAGGGTATTACGCTCCGGCGGCCCGAACCACTCTAAACCCTCGCGTGCTCCCGTGTGTTGATCCACCAGTCTTGTAACAAGCAAAACGCTTAGGCCCCTCCTCTTTTTAGGATTTAGGGCGGGTGCAATCCGCCACCCGGCCAGAGAGATTTTCCCCTCCGACAAGGTCCTTAATCATTATTAGTGAATCGAGCAAAGGACTTTGATGAGAATCTGCAACTTGCTCTCCAAAGGACGGTACCCGTGTATCTTAAGTGCATTATTTCTAATCAGTATTGCTCTTAAGTTGGATTATCGTGCTATACCTATCCTTGGAGTAGTTATGCTTTTGAGATTGCTTGTGTTGAATATCTTTCAATTAATGATTCATGATTTCCAAGATCAAAATCATGCTTGCTCAATCATGAACTATGTGCTTTATAGGTTATATCTCTTGAATCATTCAATGGGTAGCTTTTCATTTGATATATCTACCACGATTAACTCTCTTGGTGTATGTGGCTAAACCTGTATCTTTTTGTAAATCATGTTGTGTTGTTTTTAATGATTATGTATTAACCTATGTGCAAGAATGATAGTTTTGTTTAGTCCATGTTCACATGATTACTTTGTCTTGGTACTCTGTGTATACCAAAACAAGAAATCCATGCTGCGTCTCTAATTCACTCTCTCGAGCTATGAGGTGCATGAGCAACAGGAGCCCTCAATTGGTGACAACATGTGCTCTCACTCCACACTACCTAAAAGAATGAATCTCATGGCATTCAGGTAAAAGGCAAAAGTATGGAGAATGGAACTATGCAATTTCATTGAATATCTTGAAGTTCCGTTGATTGTGATCATAGCTATGCTCTTGCTTTTCAATTGGTAGTATCTTGGCTTAGGTGTTTTATGCTTTAAAATGTTGTTTCCTTTGGTGTACCTAAGAAAATACTTCTTAATCATGGTGTGCTTAGACATTGTGCTTTATATGCATGATCTTGTTGTTTTTCAATTGGTATATGTGTTGCAATGATCATCATGTGTGAAGCGTGCCTAGGTTGTTTTTAAATGTTATATATCCTGAGGCATGTATTGTTTCCACTAGTCATAAGTTGTATTATCTCATCTATTCAATTGGTATCTTTTTGTGATGCAATTGATATATTATGCCTAGACCAAGGTATGTTGTGATCCTCTCTAGTTCTGAGGATGCTAGAACGTGCAAGGTGCAAGTCATTCAAATACTTGATGCACAACTTTAGGGGGAGCACACATAACTTGTGTCTTTTGAGACTAACTATTTTTTAAGTGATTCTATATAGTCTCAAGGTGGAAAAGGGAAGATGAGCAAGAAATGGAACAATCAGGACTTCGGTACCTCCACAAGTCAAGTAATTGGTATCTAAAGTTGTGAGTAATTGCGTATTTAAAGGTTGCTCGTGCTCTATAATAGTTGGTGAACCTAGATGCTTATCTTTAAATATCATGGAGCTATGACAGTGATGATTTTTTCAATTGGTATCATTGGTAGTGTGCTTCAATTGGTATTTTCTGGTAATCACTAGAATAGAAGCTTCATCTTGTGCCACATTACTATAACTTGCTCTAAGTTTGGTGTCTTAGCAACAAGAAAAGGTCAGGATAAAGGATTAGGCACAAGTGTGAAGGAGCTCCCTAGAGATAAAACTTTCAAGATGGAAATCTTAAATTGATGACAAAAGGAACTTCGCCTACTTAGATGGAAAGTACACCATAACAATGGTAAAGGTATAAAAGGAGGTATTGACCTTTTTGCGTATTTGTACCTTAATTTTCCTCCAATGCTTATGTTGCATATGTGTAAGGGGGTGTAATGTTAGTGTGTTGCATTTTCCCTGCTTAATACCATGTTGTCCCTTGACATCATCCTATGTTCTTGCTTGAATATGGTTTTGGTGTTTGCTGTCAAAGGGGGAGAATTTGTGCATTAAAGCTTACCTCGACCTGAGAGGAAAGCTTATCTTAAGGGTGAAGAGGGTGAAGATTAATTTTTTGTGTGCTAAAGGACTCAAAGGGGTTTCCTTGAGTTCCTATGATCTTAAGGAAGAATGTGTTAGTTTTGTTGATAATACTGATCATATGCTTCTTATTGTATTATATGGTGATAATACATAATTAGTGCTTCCGATGATATGAATCAATTGGTATCTATCGTGTTTGTCCTGTAATAGATTTTCATGTGGTTCTGGTGCTTTAAATTGGTATCTTAATGGTGAATAGTGGTAGGTTGATATTCCTGTGGTATATCCATTTAATTGGTGTTTAATTCTAATTCTGTGCATTTGTGTGTTATACGCATCATAGTTTAATTATTGACACAATGTATCCCATGGGTGCTAAGGTGTAGTTATGCTTCGAATTAGCCTAAGTATGTGCAATTTGGCATATAAAGCCAAAGTTAAGATTTTAATGTAAGCACATATTTAGGGGGAGCATTCTATAAACTTAGAATTCAAAATTTGTGCTTTAAATCTTATTCTTGTGTAAGCTTTAATTGTGTTGCCATCAATCACCAAAATGAGAGAGATTGAAAGCTCTCTTGTGGGTTTTGGTGTTTAGATGACAACCTAATTAAAGGACTAACAAGTGTGCTAAGTGTTGAACAGGTGCTTAATGCAAAGCTAACAGGGTTCAACACAAGTGAACAAGTGTGATGGTCCAAAGGCTGGATTATCTATAGATAATGGACATCACAAGTAAGATGGACATTGCTTAAGTGAGACTCAATATGCGTAACTCAAAGACAACCGACAAGCCAAGGATGGAGGCAAGAAGAGCTTCGAGGTACCGAGTGCACGGGAGAAGGTCAAGGAGACCAGGAACCCAAAGCCAGGGGTGAAGAAGAAGACTTGCAAAGTCAAGGTTGATCGAGTTAAGAAGAGTTATGGTGCATCAAGGATCACTATATAAGGACATGACTTACAACCAATGAGGTAACATCTACAGTTATGTGGTGTAAGTCATAAGGCTCAAGTTCAAGCTCGGGAAGTGAACAAGGAGGTTGGAGCTCAGATATGTCAATCTAGATCAAGTCAAGTTGACTTGATGGTTTAGAGTCCATCATCGACCTCAAACATGCCAAATTGGGTAAAACGATGAAAAATGTTAAGTATGTAAGGTTTGAGTGTTCAACTATTTTGCATACACCTCTTACTACAAGTTTGGTGCTTGGGTTTGCTATCTAACTCTTTCTGCAGAGAAAGTGCCATTCTGATCTCTGCTTGAGGAGAAACAAAAAAGCTAGGAGAAGAACAAGAAAGAGGTAAGTTTCCAGGGCTAAATCAATTGGATTATACTCTAAATGTGTTTGTTTAAGTCTCACGAAAATCCTCCCAAAAGTTGAAGTCAAACGAAGAAAGAATGGAGGAAAAAGCACTTAGTGTGTTGTTAGCTAGTGCACAGGACAATGAATAGTAATTGTCCGGTGCACAGGATAGTGAATAGTAACATGTCCGGTGCACAAGACAGTGAATAGTAACATGCCTGGTGCACAAGACAGTGAATAGTTACTCTGTCCGGTGCACAGGACAGTGAATAGTTACTCTGTCTAGTGCACAGATCAGTGAATAGTAACCTATCCAGTGCATAGGATAGTGAATAGTAACCTGTCCGGTGCACCAATGGCTAGCTCTTCGAGAGAAGGAAACTGTCAATCAAATCCGTTACTGTTCACTGTCTGGTGGCGCACCGGACAGTCCAGTGCACCCGCAACCAGGGAAGGCTAGGAGCTTCCAAATGAAGCTCCAACGGTCCTAGGCCCTTTGGGACTATAAAAGGGATCCCTAGGCGCCTCCAACAAGCACACAAGAGCAGCCAACAAGTCCATACATCATTTGGATCAATTCTTTCGCTCCCTCTCTTGTGTATCTCTCTAGTTTGTGTAGAGACGAAATTATAAGCCTTTAGAGAGAGGGGAAGTGCTGCTTAGAGCTAGAGCAAAATCTTGGGCGCATTGTTACTCTGCTAGAGTGCTGTCGAGAAGATTGTAAGCAGCCACGACATCGTTGTAACCGATATCAACATAGTGGAAGGCTCTATCTGTCACACTGACAGATCTGAGCAAACGGAGGAAGGAGTTGAAATAGACTCCAAGCCAAGGTGTGACTAACTCCAACGAGGACTAGGCAAGCATTTCAGGCTTAGCCGAACCTCGGGATAAATCTCTGTGTCTGTGTGCTCTGCTCTGTGCTATTTGCTGTTTCTCTGTCTTATTTGTTGTTTATACTTGCACTTCAATACTTATATGTGGTACAAGCTGTCTTCGAAGTGCAGGGTATTTTAAGACAAGAACTTCAATTCCGCTGCAACCTACTCGAAGGGTCTTTCATTCCACTGCGATCCAGCCTTCGAGTAGGGTAAGAATTTCTAGTTTTTACAGTGATAATTATTATTCGCCTATTCACCCCCTCTAGGCGACATCCAGATCCTGTTCCCGAGCATAGGGAACTTTCAACAACCTCTGCAGAGTAATGAAACTGATATATCAGTCGTGCTCACGGTTATGAGCGGCCTTGGGATCTTCTTTGATTAGAGATATAGATGATCTGAGATACAATGGTTATATTGATGGTTTTGGTTACGATGATGATAATGATGTTCCTTGATGAGTAAATGATTCACGGGTTGATTATTGCTAAAACTTGGCTTCTACTAATAATAAACCTGACGAACTAAGAGCAACTGCTTTGACCATAACCCACATAAAGCTAGTCCACTTCAGCTAAACGGGACATTTGCTGAGTACGCTGATGTGTACTCGCCCTTATTTTCACAAAACAACATGTTGCCTTTGGTGCAACCTATGCTCAGGTAAAGAAGAAGAAGGCGTCGAGGCAGATCTTCAGGAGCTCCAGGACTTCGACGAGTTCGAGGATTAGGCTATCGACCTCCCCTAGTCAGCTGCCTGTGGTAGGTTTATTTACGTTGGCTACGTTTCAATTCTGTGTACTTTAATTTATATTATGGACTCTAGTTTTTAATTTTATTACTTACTCTTTATTGTTATTCGAAGCATTGTGCTCTGATGAGTCATTTATATAATTGCTAGGGGTGGGCATTTTTTTACCGTAAACCGAAAACCGAACAATACCGAACCGAACCGAAATTTCGGTTTTTTGGTAGTTCAGTTCGGTTTCTGTTTTTAGATCTGAGAATTTCGGTATTCAGTATCATAATCGGTTTTCACCGTATACCGAACCGAACCAAAATTTCGGTTTTTTGGTAGTTCAGTTCGGTTTCTGTTTTTAGATCTGAGAATTTCGGTATTCAGTATCATAATCGGTTTTCACCGTATACCGAACCGAAATACCAAAAAAATCGAATACCAAACTTTATGAATTCAAAATTTTAACTATTTGATTATGTAAACTAAATGTGTGATGCAACCAAATTGTTATTCACTTATTTGTATGTGATGTATGATATATCTTGAAATGTTTATACCTATATAATTTTTACTTTTTAAAATTATGTGTAATGTGTTGTCTTGTGGCCTTCTTAAGTATGAGTTTGGTATTCGGTTTTTACCAAAAAATCGAAGCAAAAAACCGAAACCAAACTTATCGGTTTTCAATTTCTAGAAAACCGATCGGTTTCTAATATTTGAAAAACCGAAGTTTTTTAAAACCAAAAAACCAAACCGAAATTCAAAAAAAACGAATGCCCAGCCCTAATAATTGCTGTGTAAGTGAATTTTTGATCCTGGCACATAAATGGTTCGCATTTGATTTACCTTCAAAACGGTATGCGACACTTAAATTGGTCTTCCTTAACCCAAGAAATATGCCTGATAACTGATACCACAGTAAAGAAAAAAAAAAGGAAATGCTGGTACTCGGCAGGATGATTTCTTTCTGCAAAAGGGACAAAAAAAAAAAGAAACAGGAAAATCCTGCCAAACTTTCGCCATCACAATCTCGTCGCGCTTTTTTCTTGCCAGCAAAAGTACAGTGAACCCCCACCTATCCTGTGTCCCTCCCTCTATAAATAAATAAACTTTTTTAGGAGACGAAGCACACCGCAGGACAGAAGCTGCTTGGGTCTCCTATCCTCCCCACCCCTCTCTCGGTCTCTTCCCCACCGCGTCTTCGTCGTCTCGTCTTCCTGCCTCCTTCGCCCGAGAAAGGAGAGGTAAGCCCGCCGAGATCTCCTTTTCTTGCGTGCTTCATCACGCCAGGCTCGTCCCGGTGACTGGCTGGTTTTGGCTCTGGGTTGTCGGCTCCGGCCTCCTGGTCCGGGCACAGAGCGCGCCGCGCAATGGCGCCGTGCGGATGTCTTTCGGTTGACTGAGTCCATGCATGCAGGTTTTGTGCCTGGAATTGCTAGGATCTTTTAGGATTTTCCATAGTAGCTTCGTTAATCCGCCCGTTTCCAACGTCCCGTGGAGGACTAACCTGGGAAGCCATGTCGAGGCTGTCGCCCTGTTTTGCCTTGCGAATCCTAGGATGTGAAATCCGTGGCGCAGCAGCGTCGTTGCTTCGATTTAGGGACGGCGGTTGACTTTTCCGCCGCCAAGATCCTGACTAGCAAGTACGGCTTTCGTGTAGGCAACATTAGAGGCACAAGGCTTACATGCTCTCTTCTCTGTTTCCTTCTCTCTGTGTTTACCATGAGATGGTAACTTGGAAATTGCTACTCTGCTACTGGAAACTAAAAGTTTCAGAATTCACATCATTTAGAAGGTTTGATTATTTGCACGTCTCTTATAGCCTTGTTTATTTAATGCCTAGGTTTGTTAATGAGCTTTGCGCTCTGTTTACTACGTACTGCACATGTTTTTTCGTTCATCTGGCCACGCTTAGGCTTTTAAGTCAACCAGATCTGCAACGGTACTTTGAGTTAAGAAGCTTCAGAAATATCATGTGTGTTCAGATTCCGTGATGCCATATCGGACAATATTTAATTGCCACCGGCACACACGACTTGCTGTAAAGATTCCCTGGACCCATGATTGGCTGATAATTTGGTATCTTCTTGTTTTGTTTTTATTGAATGTATGTGCCACACATTGGCTATACGTTGATTGATGATCCATGAGCTGGACTTTAGCAATTGCTGATGTGTGATTCATGAGCTGGACTCTAGCAATTGATTGTCTTGCTTCAAATGACAGAATGGGGAGCAGCGAGAAGACCGTTACCGCTTACGGCGAGTACACCTACGCTGAGCTGGAGAGGGAGCCCTACTGGCCGAGTGAGAAGCTGAGGATTTCGATTACTGGGGCTGGTGGTTTCATCGGATCCCACATTGCTCGCCGTCTGAAGAGCGAGGGCCATTACATCGTTGCCTCTGACTGGAAGAAGAACGAGCACATGACCGAGGACATGTTCTGCCATGAGTTCCACCTCGTTGATCTTAGGGTCATGGACAACTGTCTCAAGGTCACCCAGGGTGTCGACCATGTCTTCAATCTCGCTGCTGATATGGGTGGCATGGGGTTCATCCAGTCAAATCACTCTGTGATCATGTACAACAACACCATGATCAGTTTTAACATGCTGGAGGCTGCACGTATCAATGGTGTGAAGAGGTATGTATATATATATATATATATATATATATATTGCCGCTTCATTTTCTTTCTGGCTGGTGAATTAACTTCCCCACAAGTAATCTAGCTGATGCTATCTGACTGAAGTTTTCAAAGAACCTATTCATGCATAATAGTATCATTTTGGTCTGGCAGGTTCTTCTATGCCTCGAGTGCATGCATTTACCCTGAGTTCAAGCAGCTCGACACAAATGTGAGCTTGAAGGAATCTGATGCCTGGCCTGCTGAGGTGTGTTCATCGAAATACAATGACGTTCCTGTTTGTTAGAGAATATACAGTCAAATCTAAATCCCCTCGGTGTTACGTTTCAGCCTCAAGACGCCTATGGCTTGGAGAAGCTTGCAACCGAGGAGCTGTGCAAGCACTACACCAAGGACTTCGGCATCGAGTGCCGCGTCGGCCGCTTCCACAACATCTACGGCCCTTTCGGAACATGGAAAGGTGAACCTACTACCAGTTTTCTGGGCTGTGGCTGTGAGGTGATAACAATCCAACGGCCTGATAAAAAAAAATGCTCTCTTTGTCTATCAGGTGGCCGCGAGAAGGCACCGGCTGCCTTCTGCAGAAAGGCTCAGACATCCACGGAGAGGTTTGAGATGTGGGGCGATGGTCTCCAGACCAGGTCCTTCACCTTCATCGACGAGTGCGTGGAGGGTGTTCTGAGGTATGTCTGTGTCTCTGTGTGCTTTGGATATACTACCAAATTTAACCAAGCTAGCCTGTTGCCTGTGTTGTGTAGCAATGGATAATCGACGTTGTATGACGATGCCACACTGTGTGCACTGCAGATTGACCAAGTCAGACTTCCGCGAGCCAGTGAACATCGGAAGCGATGAGATGGTGAGCATGAACGAGATGGCTGAGATCGTGCTGGGCTTTGAGGATAGGAAGCTGCCCATCCACCACATCCCTGGCCCGGAAGGGGTCCGCGGGCGCAACTCTGACAACACCCTTATCAAGGAGAAGCTTGGCTGGGCCCCGACGATGAAGCTCAAGGTACTGTCACTATCTTGCTAGATATGGCCTCCATCGCCATGCTGGAGATGTTGGGAGGACAAACAGATGTAAACAAAAAATACCCTTTGTGCAGGATGGGCTGCGGTTCACCTACTTCTGGATCAAAGAGCAGATCGAGAAGGAGAAGACGCAGGGGGTCGACATCGCGGCGTACGGGTCGTCCAAGGTGGTGTCCACCCAGGCGCCCGTGCAGCTGGGCTCCCTCCGCGCCGCCGACGGCAAGGAGGGCCTCTAAGCGACGACCCAGGGCCACCTGATATACTGTTTGCGGTAGAATATCACAGTAGCAGCAAAACTAGTACTTTTGGAGGTTCAGACATGACGGTCGCCTTCTATTCTATTTTCAAATCATCGCTCCATTTATTTATGATGCCATGCAACTCGTTGAATTTTTGCTGTACTCCCTTTATTTGGTCTTGGCCGGCCGGCAATAAAATTCTCCCTGTTTCTACTACATGTGGACATGTATATGTATGATCCTATACTAGATTGGCATGGGCTCTCAGCTTCCATTCCATCCATCCAAATGTGACGACGAGACTGCTGCCATCTGCCAAGGAAGACGTAGCTGTAGCGCTAGCTGTGGACTGTGGTTGGTTGTGCTGTCGTCTTCTCTGACGGGCGGCGGGACCATGTTCTTCTTTGACAAACGGCTGCCGGCTGGGCTGGGCTGTGCGTGGTGATGCGAGTAATATTCCCTGGGATAATCAGGAAGGGAACGCTACGTGTTCGGGCATGGTCCAAACGAAACGAGCGCTCCCGCGGGCACGGGGTCGTCGGCGTCAGCAGCCCCCCCGGTGCCCCACCGGCCACCGCCGCAAAAAAATCAGCCTGGTCCACCGTGGAAGCGGGCAGCTCATCACCCACGACCACGAACGCGTAGTGCGGCCGTTCGCTACCAGAGCGAGGCTCCGGGTCATCAACACACCCACTAGTACAAAAACGCTTATGCCTGTGGCGCGAGGTAAAATTTTTAAGGGCGGTTTTGGTTGTCGAGTGATAACGAAAATAAATTGGTCGACTCAAGAATCGTCAGTGGAAACATGTTTTCATTGGCAGTATCTTAAAAAACTGACAACAGTGCATTTCTATATGCAATTTTTTCAAAAATTCGCAAGTAGAAATCATATTTGTACCAGTGGTTACTTAAGAAAATCGTCAATACAAATCGTGTATTTCTACGAGCGGATTTCTTAATGAATCGACAATACCTCTATCTCTTTGACCTTCATCCATGCACTCGGTTTCTTAAAGTTCTTCTTACCTCCGTCCTTGATTCAACTAGTTGACTCCAAGTTATGCACATTGAGTTTCACATAAGCATCGGTCATTCTTTAACTTGACTTGTGGTGTCCATAATCCACAATCACTTAGCCTTTTGGACCATCACATCTTTCTCCATGTGTTGAGCCTCACAAGCTTTGCATTAAGTACCTACTCAACACTTAACATCAATGTCAGACCTTTAATTGTGTTGTCATCTAAAATACCAAAACCCACAAGAGAGCTTTCACCAACATTTGTGGACGGAGGGACGTTCTCCTGCCCCTTGGCAATGCTAGCCAAAACTCTGCGTGCAACTGCTCGTCACGGAGGAAATTGAACAACTTCTCTGGAGCCACGGGCACCCACATCGATGTAGTCGTGATTAGGCGCTCTCCAATGATACCCTGGCGCGCTCACCTTTCCCTCTATTCAGTGTATGGCATCACACGGAATTGGTCCAATGGCGCCCCCTGCGCTTCCCTCCATTCATGGTGAGAGAGCAGAAACATTTCACCAGTGGAAGGGAGAGCTCTAATCACCCTCTTCCGTTAATCAACACATTTAACTGTGAAATTAATTCATTTCTAGTATAATTAGCATATAACAATGTGTATTACGGTGCTACAAATATGGTACTACATCTGTTCACAAATATATGACACTGTTGACTTTTTTCGAGAACTCTGACCACTCATCTTATTTAAAATATTTATTCAAAAATGTAAAATTTTAAGTCAAGCATAACTACCTTAAGTGATAAAACAAATCATAAAAAAATGATAGCTCATTATTTTGTTGAATAAGACGAGTGGTCAAAATTTTTTAAAAAATTCAACGGTGTCATATATTCATGAATAGAGGGAATAATATTTTTTAAAACTCCAAAAATTGATGTATAAAAGGCAAATAGACGAGTTAAAGGGTAAAGGTGGAGCTGAATAGGAGGAATAGTTAAAGAGGACGAGAAACAGGGGAAAATGGTTGAGGGGGAAGTATTTAAATATGAATGGATAGAAGGAATGGAAGATTTGAGAGGGGAATGGTTGGAGAGAGCCTTAGGCTGACTGTAGCGGTTGCCGCCAGCCGCTCCTCTCCCCTTGCATGGCGCCTGCAGGGGGCACTCCATGCCCGCAGCGCTGCCCCCTGCAGGGCCCCCTACCAGCCGGTCTCCTTCTCTCTCCCTCTAAATATAGCATTTCACTGTTCACACCCTTCAACACTGTTTATTCCTGTAGCAGTGAGTACTTGAATAATTGTTAGTAGACAAAAAATTGATAGTAGTTGAAAAGTAGATATAAAAATGATATTTTATGGTTATAGTGGGGTATAGGAGGAACCGCCGCGGGAGATGAAAATGTAGGAGAAGAAATGTTAATGATGTGACACAAAAAAGTGATATAGGAAGAAAATTTTAAGAGAACCGCTGCGGACAGTCTTAGCACCACGCCTGATGGCTCACCAGGCTTGTCCATGCTCTTCCGTGCCATCACCCGCACGTCCTCCCCGATGTTGTCCGCCTCACCGTCAAGCTTGCTTCATTCACGTGCCGACGAAGCGTTGACCCTGGTGCAGAAGTTCTCCATCATCCTCCGTGCCAGCCATGCTTCACTCCCCACTACCGGAATTCGGCATTTTGCTGAATGTTCGGCGTTTTGCCGAGTGCTTTTTGTCGGACACTACTCGGCAAAAGTCCTGCTCTCGGTAATGACCACGTTTACCGAGAGCAGGGCTCTCGGCACAGAAATACACTCGGCAAACAACGACCTTTGATAAAGGGCCGTCAGTGGCCATCTAAAGCTGACGGTCGTTATCTTTGCCTAGCGTCGGACTTTGGCACTCGGCAAAAAAGCATCTTTACCGAGTGTCCGGTGTCTAACACTCGACAGAGCTTGCTGTGCCGAGTGTCATTCCTGGACACTTGACAAAGTATATTTTTATTTTTTTTCTTTCCTCAACCAAACTTTTTGTGATATATTCCTACACTATGTAGACCTATATGTACCATTTGAACACAATTATAAAAGTATTTTCTATAACTATTAGATTTAGTTCGTTTAATTAAATTTCTTCGAAAAATCCACATTTGAACTGCAAGTCACTCGAAACATGGAAAACCGTGAATGCAAAAATGATATCCATGTTATTTAACACAAGTTACGATCGATTTTAGAAACAGACCAGAATCTTCGAGCACCATACTCACTAAACATGACCGTGAATTTGCCATCAAGTTGTTTAAAAATTGTATAAACCACAAACAAAGTCAGAAAATCATGAAACATGTCCACATGTCATGATATCATATGTAGAGGTTGTGATAAAAATTTAAAAATGTTTCAAGAAAGTTGTGACACACTACTTATAGAAACCTAGCCGTTCTACATTAAAACACTGTAAAGAAGGAACACCTAGGCACCGATAAAGCTTTTTGCCAAGTGCTGTGACCCTGGCACTCGGCAAAGAAACTGACAAAGGGCCCCTCTGATGGCCCCTTTGTCGAGTGTAGGCTAGCGGACACTTGACAAAGAGGTAATCTCTTTGCCGAGCATCACCTAGAATACTTGGCAAAGACACCTTCTGCATTACCAGTCGCTGTGACGGTGGCTTTTCTTTGCCGAGTACCGAGTGACACTCGACAAAATCTTTGCCGAGTGCCCGATAAAAAGTACTCGACAAAGAAGCCGTTGCCAATGTACTGTTCGCCGAGCTCTCTTTGACGAGTGTTTTTCAGGATTTGCAGGCACTCGACAAAGAGTCCGATTTCGGTAGTGCCCCCTTGGTAGGGATGGCAATGGGTACCCGATACCCGATAGGTAAAAACCTATTAGGGTATATGTATGGCGAATTTTGATACCTATGGGTATTTTATTAGGTCATTTATTATACACATCAGGTATGATGGGCATGTGTATGTTCTCTCTTGCCTCATACTCGATACTCAATGAAAATGCTAACATATAACGTGTGGGTTCAGATTAAGGGACTTGTTCTGTCTTATGCATGAACTTGTATTATGTTTCCATTTAACGTTAAATGTTATTGATCTTGTGATAAAATTATGTTGGATTCGATGAATGTGTTATATGCTAGCGTAAAGATAACATGTTATTTTAGCATCTTTTAATATTAATGAGCTATGTGGTTTCAATATTTTATATTTGGTACTTACTTTTGCGATTTAAATGATCATGTCTATTATAATGTTTGTGGGTATGGGTATCTGATGGGTACCCGCTACGTGAGTATGGATATATCGTAATTTTGTACCAATGATGTGTAGTAGGTATGAGTATAGAGTATTTTTTTTCTCTAATGGGTATGGGTATAAGGGCTCATTTAGTTGGCACCCTAGCCTGGAGTTGCCTGCAGGCAGCTAGATCAGCCCCAGGCATCCAAAATCGGACGGTGGTTGCTGCCTGGACCAGACACGTTTTTCAGTGTGTGAACCAAACAAGCTAAGTTTGTGTGCATGCCCCAAAGTTAAAGCCGCTAGCACGTACGTAATAATCCATAGTTATGACTGCATCGAAAGCCTGGAAGCGGTGATGTCAATGCAAGATGATCAAGGGATATATACTATGCAACGAAATATGCATAAAAGTGTGAAGCGTATTGTTTGGAGTCCCAAAAAAAAAATCTAAATTTCTCACCGTTATCTCCTAGTGAAGGGTAAGTGATGTAGTGGAATATTATGCTGTTTTTTTCATACTGGCCATTAGTAATGTCAATGGCATGTACCCAGTTTTGATAGAAAGATTCAAGTGGCATCAGAATGCTAGTGAATTGGTGTAAGGTAGAATGAGTTTACCATATGATTGCTTTGTATATCCATAAATCAATTTCAAGTGCGATGATAAACCTTTTCTAGAATTCTTTTATGGTTTACCTAATGATGATTTGCTATGCTTACGTTGGTTTCTGAATCTAATAGTACAGTACCAACTTGCAACTGCAGACGATAATTTAGTCCAACAATAATTTTTTCGGATATGCCTGCACAAAGAAGGGGTTGCCATATGTATTCCATTTGTCATATGTTTCCAGGTTATACCGACCAGGAGAGTTCAAAAAGTATCTGTAGTCAAATCCATTGTAGACCAGTGCTTGGTTGTACAATGGCAAAAAGAAGGTAGATGACGCTTCGTCTGATTTTATTGCAAAACTTGGGAAGTTCATTGAAGTAAGATGACTGAAATTCAGCAAAGCTTGGCTGATAAGAAGAATTGAAGTATATCATGATTAAACTATGTGCAAAACACTAGAAACTGTACCCAACTGTTACTTGCACCTATCAATCAGATTACTGTAGATGCTTTGGCTGAGAGAAACAAAGCAGTGAAGACTGGAGACCCTGAGACTTGCTTTGTTTCCTAAAATATGACAATCCTTCTTTAGTTGCTTATTCAATTGCTGGGGACTGATAAGTGATGAATCTGTAATTTTCTTGGAAATTGATTATGCAGTAGCAAGCATGTGCATTCAAATGTGGTCATGCAAATAATTTATGTAAGGTAACTTAAATCCTTTTAATTCTTATTTATAGTGTTATTTTCAATCTTCAAACTGAAACTACTTAATTCATGTGATCAGTGCTATTTCCACCATTATTTGTGAAACTGAAACTATCAAGTTGTGTTCAGTGCTATTTTCGGTGTTCAGTAATTAGAACTATTTAATCCTGTGATCTGTGCTATTTCCACCATTTTGTGAAACTGAAACTATTTTTTACATGCAAGTATGAACTCTTTCCAATATTTTTTGTGAAGTGCTATCTGCCTCAATTTCTTCTCGACATGCTATTACTGGCCTTTTTGTTCAGCAATCTATAGTTACTCATGGGCATGAAACAGTGATGAAGGAGGTACTGCAATTCGATTTGCTTGGACAATCTAGTAAAAATGTTTACTCCCTCTGTAATCTCCCTCATTAAGTCATATGTGTAAGCAGACAGTGTGCATATTCTCTAGCATATCTGGGCAAAAGTAAAGTCAACTACATATAATTGTTGGCAAGTCAGTAATAAAGAGAAGGAACAAGCTGTTGACGCCTTTTCGGAGCGCCAAACACTCAACAAGAACCGTGGCGGTGCCCTCTGCACAGGGGCGGACGGTCCGCGCGCAGGGGCCGGACGGTCCGCGGCCTGGTGCGAGGCGCGGTGGTACTCTCTGCGCAGGGGCGGACTGTCCGCGGCCTGGGGCCGGACGGTCCGCGGCCTGGTGCGCGGCTAGGGCTCCTGCCTGACGACCGGACGGTCCGCGCCCTAGGGCCGGACGGTCCGCGCGTACGCAGGGACGGCGGAAGGTCGCCGACGGCGCCTGGATCTCGCTCCCGGGAGGGACCCCGTCGGGGAGTAGAGATCCTAGGTTGTGTCTAGGCTCGGGCTAGCCGACCTAGACTCCTCTAATCGACGTAGAGCCGAAGAGAGACGAAGAATTTGGGGATTGGATATCTAAACCTAAACTAGACTAGAACTACTCCTAGGATAAAATGCGAAATAGAAGTTGTATTGATTCGATTGTTGATGATTACAAATCGGCCGTAGACCTCTCTATTTATAGAGGAGGGGAGCTGGACCCTTTACACAACTGATTCCGAGCTAATCCCGCGAATATAGCTAACAACCGTAGCACAAAACTCGGAACCCTAAACTGCTCTGCGCATGCGCGGACCGTCCGGCCCACAGGCGCGGACTGTCCGGACCGCGGACCGTCCGGCCTCAGGGCCGGACCGTCCGCCAGCTCAAAAGTGGGCTCAACATATGCCCCCCTGCCTTTTGGTGGAGCTGAGCAAACCAAAAGCAACTAACTCGATGTGATTACATCGGTTCTCTTAGGCATCTTGCCACATACTAGGATGGTACTGTTTAAGAAAACGCCCATTCAAAGCCTTAGGTAAATCCTTGCCTTGTAATGTTTGTAGCAAATAGGCGTTGCCAAACATCACTTGTTTCACTTTATAAGGACCCTCCCAGCTTGGCGACCATTTCCCAAACTTCCGGTCTTTATTCCTTAGAGGCAGAATGGTCTTCCACACCAGGTCCCCTACTTGAAATGATTTTGTTTTAACCTTCTTGTTGTAGGCCCTGGCTACCATGATCTTGTCCTTTTCTATTGCTTCCAAAGCTATCATCCTCTTGTCGGTCACCTCATCAATATTATCCATCATTGAATTATAATAATCAGTAACAGTTAGATCATTTTGTCTGGCAAACCTGACAGCATTCAAACTTATTTCCACAGGCAACACTGCTTCCTGCCCATAGACAAGCTCAAAAGGAGATACTTTAGTAGCCCTATGTTTAGATATTCTATGAGCCCATAAAGCTTCAGACAAAATCTTATGCCAATGTTTAGGATTATCAGATATCTTCTTTTTTATCAAATTAATCAATGTCCTATTACTAGACTCGGCCTGTCCATTGGCCTGAGCATAATATGGAGATGAATTAAGTAGCTTAATCCTGTATGATTCGGCAAATTCACGTACCTCCTTTGACATAAAAGAAGTACCTTGATCTGTAGTCAAGGTCTGGGGAATGCCGAATCTATGAATAATATGCTCAGTTATGAACTCAATTACCTCCTTGTGCGTCATGTTCTTCAGAGCAACGGCTTCAGTCCATTTGGTAAAGTAGTCAGTGGCAACTAACACGAACCGATGCCCCTTTGATGATGAAGGATGAATTTCTCCAATAAAATCTAATCCCCATCCTCTAAACGGCCAAGGCTTGATGATAGGATGTAATTCGGCTGCAGGGACCAACTGTAGGTCGCCGAATTTTTGACACACTTGGCAACCCTTGTAGTACTTGAAACAATCAGCTATCATATTAGGCCAATAAAAACCAGACCTTCGCAACAACCACTTCATCTTTGGAGCTGATTGATGGGTACCACAAATTCCTTCATGTACTTCGGCCATGGCTAATATAGCATCATCTGGGCCCAAGCACTTAAGCAGGACGTCATTGACTGTTCGGCGATAAAGTTCGTCACATACCAAAACATACTTGAAAGCTGTTCGCCGAATGTTCTTATCTGTCCTGATATTGGGATTTTGCAAATAATTAAGTATAGGTGTCCTCCAATCACTTGTATCGGCTTCATTGTCAGCCGAATTGATTAAGAGAACCTTTCTGGCAACCTCGGACGGTCCGGCGTCAACACGCGGACGGTCCGCGACCTGGGAATTTGGCTCTGCACTGGTTATCAGATTTTCAGTTTTGTGAAACTTCCCTCTCTTTATCCGATAACCTGATGCATCTTGTGCCAAATCGTTAGCTCTATGATTCTCAACTCTAGAGATATGCCGAATACTGAATTCGTCAAAAGAATGAATTATGCTCCAACATTTCTCAAGGTAACTATTTAAAGTACCATCAAAACATTGATATTCTTCTAACACTTGTTGGACAACCAGCTGAGAATCACCAAATACCTTCACATGTTTTACTCCCATACCATTTAAAAGTTCTAAACCGAATAGGAGGGCCTCATATTCAGCTTGATTATTAGTGCAATAAGTTTTCAATCGGCTAGAGAAGTCAAAGGAGACATTACTTGGTGAAACAAGCACAATGCCAATTCCTTGCCCTTCATTGCAAACCGATCCATCAAAATATAAAGTCCAAGGAGTAATAGTGAGGTATGATGTGTCTAGTTCATGAATATCATTAACCCGATGTTCCACAATGAAATCTGCTATGACTTGGCCTTTCATAGATTTCAATGGTTCATAGGCCAAGTCATATTCTATGAGTGCATAAGCCCATTTACCAACTCTACCACTCATAATTGGGTTATGCAACATGTATTTGATCACATCGGCTTGACCAGAAACAGTGCAATGACTAGACAGTAAATAATATCTACATTTGGTGCATGCAAAAAACAAGCATAAACATAACTTTTCAATAAAAGTGTACCTTGTTTCAGCATCCACCAACCTTCGGCTTAAATATGTCACCACATGCTCTTTCCCCTTAGTTTCTTGTGTCAGAACAGCCCCAATGACCTTATCCTCAGCGGCAATGTATAATCGGAATGGTACTCCTGCTCGTGGTGCTTTTAATACGGGAGCCGAAGATAAGTATTTTTTGATGAGATCAAATGCTTCTTGCTGTTCTGCCCCCCAAGCGAATTCGGCATCATTCTTAAGCCGAAGAATAGGGGTGAACGCATCAATCTTCCCGGCTAGGTTAGAAATAAACCTTCGTAAATAATTCACCTTGCCGAGAAACCTCTGTACCTCGACCTTACAGGTCGGCGGTCCCACATTCCGAATAGACTTGATTCGGTCAGGGTCTATCTCTATACCATGTTCATGTATGACAAATCCCAAAAACTTACCAGCCGACACTCCAAAAGCACATTTACGTGGATTCATTTTCAAACCATACTGACGCATTTTATCAAAGGCTTTGCGCAAATCAGCTATATGAGAACTAAATTCAGCCGATTTGACTACAATATCATCAATGTAAACTTCCACAGTGTTTCCTAACAATTCATGGAAGATCAAATTCATAGCCCTCTGATAAGTAGCACCAGCATTTTTCAAACCAAATGTCATGACAACCCACTCAAATAAACCAATGAAGCCTGGACATATAAAGGCCGTTTTAGACGCATCTTCTTCGGCCATGAAAATCTGATTATATCCGGCATTACCATCAAGGAAGCTAATAATTCTATTTCCTGATGCATTATTGATTAATGTGTCGGCTATGGGCATGGGATATTCGTCTTTAGGAGTTGCTCTATTTAAATTGCGAAAATCAATGCATACTCTAAGTTTACCTGACTCCTTCTTCTCCACCGGCACAATATTGGAGACCCACTCTGCGTATCTGCAAGGTCTGATAAAATCAGCTTCTAGTAGCCGGTGGATTTCGTCCTTGATGCGTGGGAGAAGATCTGGACGAAATGTTCTAGCCTTTTGCTTAAAAGGTCTGAAACCAGATTTAATAGGCAGCCGATGCTCTACGATCTCTCGGCTTAATCCAGGCATCTCAGTATAATTCCAAGCAAAGCAATCTGAATATTCCTTTAATAGACCGATCATCTCATCTCTAGGATCGGTCTCTAGGGTCTTGTTTACAAAAGTCGGCCTTGGAGTTTTACCATCTCCTATGTCAATCTCCTCCAAAGGATCGGCCGATGTAAATCCCTGTCCTAGTTTATCAAGATCTCTGAATTCCTCTATCATGTTCCCCACAGAGGAATTAGAAGATCGTTGTGCGATGGTGGACTTTCCGGTCTCGAGGACCGGATCATCCGTAATACTGTCCTTTTGCTGTGATATATGTTCGGTCTTAAAGTCCGAACCCTTTTGTGAAAGACCAGACCATCCGGCCTTGGAAGCTGAACTGTCCGTGGCCAGAGACTCATGAATTTTGTGTGTATTCATCATTTAAACTTTATTTAGGATTTAGCCAATTCTCCATCGGCTCTAGCATGACAGGAATGAAGCCTTTCTTATCTATACTTATGAATTGATAATCAGAAAAATCTACTCCTGTGAGACATGTAGCAGTCTCATAAGTCCAGAGTACAGGGGCATCGGCCATAGCGATGCAGGCCGATACATCAGCATGTACTTGTTCTATGTCATCGCCTACCCATTGTATTAGCATTTGATGTAATGTGGAAGGTACACATTGATTGGCGTGAATCCAATCTCTGCCTAGAATTAAACTGTAATTTCCTTCTACATCAGCGACGAAGAATGCAGCAGCAAGGGTCTTAGTCCTGATGGTTAATTCAACGGACGTGACTCCCCTGGCTTTGATTGAACTATCAGTTCCAACACCGCTGAGGGTCATGTTGGTCTTGACAAGTTCGTCATCGTGTTTACCTAATTTTCTGTATAATGAATAAGGCATTAGATTTACAGCCGCCCCTCCATCTACCAACATCTTAGCAATCGGTATCCCATCAATGTGGCCGCGCACGAAGAGCGGCTTTAAATGATTTACCGATTCTTTTGGTTTAGTAAAGGCGGCTTCTTTAGGACCAAAATCAAACTGGGCAACAACAGGTTCATCGTCGCCGATAATAGTACAATCGGCAGAAAATGTAATAATATTCACATCCATACCTGGGCGTCCTGGAGAAGCCTCGTAGTCGACCAGATCTTCTCCCAGCAGGTCGTCCTCCTCCATTGATGTTGTTGTGTCGTTGGAGGTCTCCTGGTGAACGGCGGACGGTCCGCGCGCAGGGGCCGGACGGTCCGCGTCTGGTGCAGATTGACTTTCTATTTCTGTGGCCGTTTGTTTTTTCTCAATGACCTTCGGTCTCCATTTCTTTTGTGGTGGCGGGTATAGTGGATGTGTGTCATTAAATGTCTTTTCCGCCTCCTTCTCCTGGCTCTCCTTTGCTCTTAAGCGCTGTAATTTTCTCTTTTGGGATCGTGTCAATCCCGCTGGGCACCATCGAGGCATGGAGTATTTTGGATCGGCTGTTTTGATGGTAGCCGTATCTTTTTCGGTTGTGTTGGCCGATTCGCCAAAAATCATCGGCCCTTTATTGTCTCCCTGTATGACAACATCTGCAGTGCCTATTTTGATGATATCCTTTTTTGTTGTTTTTTGAGTTGCTGCAGGCATATGCCCCCCTGCCGGATTGGTCGGCCTGGAAGGCCGAGTAGTCCGGCAATCCTGTTGGGTTTGTGCCTGGTGACCGGATTGAGCAGTGCTCAATCGGTCTTGTACTGGTGGCGTCAACCTGTCAAAAACAGATGTTTGGGGTGCCCCCCAGGCGGGGTACTGAGGCATCCCAAATGGATATGGTGGCATGCCCCACATTTGATTTGGGACATATGGCGGAGGTAAATATGTGTATGGATATGGCATAGGTGGATATGGAGGTGGAGGTGTCCATGCAGGTACGTTAGGTCTCACTTGTATAGTATGACCTTTCATTTCTTCCGATTGGTGGGGTGGTCCAATCGGCCTAACCTGACGCTGCTCATTAATGGGTGAGCGGGGTCGCTTTGCTGGCCGGTCACTGGGGCCGGCCTTCTTTTTTACGTATTTAGACAATAATTGATCAAAAGTTGGGCCGGCTTTAACCAACCGACCAGCTGCTTTGAATGTATTTGTTTTCCACGTACCTATCTCTGGTCGTCGTGGTTTGAAAGTACGTGGACGTTGTGAATCTTGAGTATGGCCGGACCGTCCGCCGGAGCTCTCCGGACCGTCCGGTGGAGTCCCGGACCGTCCGCGCCTACGTGCCGGACCGTCCGGGATACGCAGCACGGGCTCCTGCATTTGTCTCCCTGCCTGCGCTTGCCCCCCAGTACTGGAGGCTGTGATGGTCACCTTTAGGGTCTCCCCTCCATCGGGAGTCTTCTCGGCCACCACTTTCCTGCAAGACACTTTACGATCTCCATCGGCCTCTTTAGCATTGCCGATGATTGTCTCTTTGCCTTTGTCTTTATCGGCTGTGTTTGGCCGAACTAGGACCTTCTTGCCCTCGAAGTCAATCATGTTCATCGGAAAAGGCTCTGTATCCACCTGCATTTCCTGAAATTTCAATCGTCCTTCGTTAATGGCCGATTGAATCTGTCGACGGAATACATTACAATCATTAGTGGCATGAGAAAATGAGTTATGCCACTTGCAATATGCACGACGCTTTAGCTCGTCGGCGGATGGAACAGTGTGATTTATTTTAATGTTGCCATTTTTAAGTAATTCATCAAATATTCTATCACACTTACCAACATTAAATGTAAACTTAACCTCCTCTTGCCGTTTCTTTTGAACCGGCTGTAAGGAAGCACAAGCCGAAGATTTGGCCTGCTTTGGCCAAACCATTTCAGCAGCATACACCTCTGCTGATTCGTCTTCTGAGCTACTTTGGTCGCATTCTACTACATGTACGTTGTGACGAGTTGTTTTAGCAGTTTCTTTGCTTCGGCTTTCACAAGCCAAAGCTCTCTGGTGTAATTGTGCTAGTGTAAAGAATTGGATGCCTTCTAACCTTTCTTTTAAATAATATCGCAGACCATTAAAAGCTAATCCTACTAGCTGTTTCTCTGCTAAATGAATTTGAAAGCATCGGTTTCTTGTATCTCGGAATCTCCGGACGTAATCATTAACCGATTCATCTTTTGTCTGTCGCAACGACACTAAATCTACTAAATCCAACTCATAGTCACCGGAGAAAAAATGATCATGAAATTTTTGTTCTAAATCCCCCCATGATGAAATGGAATTAGGAGGTAAAGTGGCATACCATGCAAACGCGGTTCCTGTTAGCGATAATGAAAATAAACGCACGCGAAATGCCTCTGTGTCGGCCAATTCTCCCAATTGTGCTAAGAACTGGCCTATATGTTCGCGTGTGTTTTTCCCTTGATCACCCGAAAACTTTGCGAATTCGGGTATCCTGGTTCCCTGTGGGTATGGGTGGTGATCAAATCGGCTGTCATAAGGTTTCCAATATGATTGCCCCCCAGGGACCATGCTTACTCCGAGCTTATCTCGGAACGCCCCGGCTATTTCTTCACTTACTATATCAATGGCAGCCGGTGCGAGACCACCGGCTCTCTGGTCAAACATAGATGGGGTTGGCTGGATATTAGCATGCTGTCTTTCCCCCCATGAGTTACGTGGTGCATTTTCATTTGCCCTATATGGGTCATAGGTTTGATCGTTTCTTTCCGGCCTCCTGGGTGGGGCCGGAAAGCTTTCCTGGGCTCTGGATCTTGAATTAATGGGTTGATGCATTGTATAGTGTGATGGGAAGTGTTGCTGGGACGGGCGAGGATTTATGTAATAATCCTCCTCAAAAGACTCCTGCACGGACTGTCCGGATACGTACCCGAACCGTCCGGCTGGGTAGTTTGGGTTCTGTGTCGTGTGTGGTGGCTCGGGCGCATACCTAGGTAACTCATTAAAAATAGGCCCGACTGTTGCTGGCCTGGACGGTCCGCGCTCACGTGCGGACGGTCCGGGCATGTGCAGATCGGCTGGTTTGCTGCCGATTTGCGGTTGCTTAGGGTATGTGTCCATCGGCATCCCATAAAGGGGTTGTGACTGGTCGTGACAACCTTTAGCCGATGTGTTACACGCGTTATTTCCTAACTCAACCTCGTGCGAAGGAAAATTTGCGGTACTAGATTTATCAAATGCACGTACTAGTCTCTTAAGATCGCTTTGCATACCCCCTATGATGTTCTGCATTTGTTCACGCTGATCTTCTACATAATTTCTAAGAGATTGCAGATCGTTGGTATTACTTACATTGGGGATATCTGGCGTGGGTTGGAGCGAAGCCGAATCCGTCGCCCGATGTCGGACGACCTTGTTGTTCCTGTCCACTTTGAAGTTGGCCAAGAACTTTGCTTTCGCCTCCTGGATCATCCGCTCCTTGTGCTCCTCGAACTGGAGCTGCTCGTCAGCCGGCAAGGTTTCCCAAGTCGGCTCTATGATGTTGCTTGGAGAAATATCAGAGCTATCCCTTGAACCGGCCATTGAGGGCCGATTTGATGAGCTTAAATATGTCTTCCCCAGCGGAGTCGCCAAAAAGTATGTTGACGCCTTTTCGGAGCGCCAAACACTCAACAAGAACCGTGGCGGTGCCCTCTGCACAGGGGCGGACGGTCCGCGCGCAGGGGCCGGACGGTCCGCGGCTTGGTGCGAGGCGCGGTGGTACTCTCTGCGCAGGGGCGGACTGTCCGCGGCCTGGGGCCGGACGGTCCGCGGCCTGGTGCGCGGCTAGGGCTCCTGCCTGACGACCGGACGGTCCGCGCCCTGGGGCCGGACGGTCCGCGCGTACGCAGGGACGGCGGAAGGTCGCCGACGGCGCCTGGATCTCGCTCCCGGGAGGGACCCCGTCGGGGAGTAGAGATCCTAGGTTGTGTCTAGGCTCGGGCTAGCCGACCTAGACTCCTCTAATCGACGTAGAGCCGAAGAGAGACGAAGAATTTGGGGATTGGATATCTAAACCTAAACTAGACTAGAACTACTCCTAGGATAAAATGCGAAATAGAAGTTGTATTGATTCGATTCTTGATGATTACAAATCGGCCGTAGACCTCTCTATTTATAGAGGAGGGGGGCTGGACCCTTTACACAACTGATTCCGAGCTAATCCCGCGAATATAGCTAACAACCGTAGCACAAAACTCGGAACCCTAAACTGCTCTGCGCATGCGCGGACCGTCCGGCCCACAGGCGCGGACTGTCCGGACCGCGGACCGTCCGGCCTCAGGGCCGGACCGTCCGCCAGCTCAAAAGTGGGCTCAACACAAGCAAAAAAATTCAAATAGTAAACACAACGGAAAACAAATTCAGAATAAGGTAAGGTTTATATGCGCAATACTTGTTAATTTCATCAGGAAGTGGCCTTAACCTTCAGTTTGCATTTTGATATCAGCAAGAAAAGGCATGTTTAATTAGAGAAAAGAAAAATCGGCATCGGCCCCAAGTTAGCCATCTAATATAAGCAATGTCAGTATCTAGGAGCATGTCCTGGAATATAAACTGTTGTTTTCATTACGTACTTCTTGTTCTAGACGACAACTATTGATGTTAAGATCTTATATATAACCTGCAGGCTTAGATGTTTGTGACGAAGCATTACCATCAGCAGGTATAATAACTTTCATAGGACCTGTTCATGGACGATTATGTATGTTTGTGGCAAATGACTCACCCACTAAGGGTGGCACATACTATCCTCTTAGTGTCAAAAAGCATCTGCGAGCACAGGAAATAGCTTCTGAGTGCAAACTGCCTTGCCTTGCATATATCAGGTTGACAGTGGAGGTGCTAATTTCCTGAGGCAGGCTGATGTTTTCCCTGACTGTGATAATTTTGGCCGAACGTCCTACAAGGCTACAATCAAGCTAAGATGTCTTCAGATAGTATCCCTCATACAATTACCGTTGTTGATTGCCCGCCACGCTGCAGTAAAAATGCTGGTGTTGATTCTCACCTGTTGTGAAATCATTTTTAGAGTGAAAAAGGGTGTAGCTGCGTGGTGTCGAGCTTGCGCAGATACTCCATCAATCCTCGACGGAACATCTTCATGTAATACTAGGACGCGGGGGGCGCCTCTGCGTCGGGGCGCTAGGCATCAGGGCGTGGAAGCACCGAGTGGCCGACTCAGGCAAAGGCAGCGCATCTCGGTGGACGCTGGATGGTTGCGGCGGTGTGGACGCCGGGAGATGCGGCGGTGCGGCGCAGTTTCGACATCGCGGATGCGGACTTGGGTCGGATGCCGTGGATTCAGTACATTATATGACACGGTTTTACGGTTCAAATACATTACACGTCTCACTTTTATGATACATTTTATTGTGGGGGCAGCTAAAGATAATATGACAGAGACGTTCTATGATGTTCTCTCTTGTCCCTTCAATTTTAAGGAACAATTGAGAATAACTGGAATGATCCTTTCTTAACCTTAGACCCCATATTCCATCCTATTCGTCATTACAACCAAATATACCCGTATAGTTCACAAATAACATTGAAGATACAATATACCCTCCGTCTCTAACATATGTATAGTTGATAAACCTATACATATCCTAGCATATATACATGTAAATTTGTTTGAGTTAGTGTTAAATATATTAACATCGTAGCAAGCTTTCATACCAATTTTTTTTACATCTAGGTCGAGGGGCAATTAGGTTGATGACAATGACTTCAAGAACCAATGTTTTTAGTTAGATCTTAGTATTACTATTTAATATTTATAAAAACTATGGCTATCTAGCAAGGACAAAAGCTTTTGTCCTCAAATCGTTATAAGGCGCTCGAAGGATACCTAATGTTCTAGTACAAGTATTGTTAGCCCATATTGCATGTAGCAGTGGTCACTAGTACAATTTGGCTCTATACAAGCGGTAGGCTTTTTACATCACAGGCGGTTCGGTTAGAAAACCGCCTGTGATGTCCCAGGCGGTTCAGTACGCCTGTGATGTAATAGTATCACAAGCGGTTTTTGTTTAGGACCGCCTGTGGTGCTCTATCCTTTTCACAAACGGACCCTAAGAAAAAACCGTCTGTGATTGTAAAAATATGAAAATACAATTTAAATATGAAAATAATTTTAATTTTTAACAGAAATATGCAAATACAATTCAAATGAATTAATATTTATTTTTTAACAGAAATATGCAAATACAATTTAAATGAATTAATATTTAATTTTTAACAATAATATGCAAATACAATTTAAATGAATTATAATAGCACACATAGATAACTAGAGAGATTTTAAATTAATTGGCAACCACAATTCATAGTCGATCATACATGATAACAAATACAATTTGATTCATACAATTTTTCATGAACTACCATTTTTCCGCATGTATGGCTTTAAGTTCTTATCAATTTTCTTTTCCACACGCTTGATTCTCTCTGGACCGTTAAAGACGAACATCTCTTCATACTTATTATTCCTTATCTTGGTCTCCCACATTCTCAACTCCAACAATTTTTTGCTTTCCAGAAATAACTACATGCATCTTCTCATCTGCTGGATCGAGTACATAGAACACTTGTGCAACACATTCGGCGAGAACCCACGGGTCATCTTTATATCCTACTTTCTTTAAGTCTACCAGTGTGAGTCCGTAGTTATCCACTATCACCCCCACGGGATGTTGTACCCATTGGCACTTAAATAAGGGTATTTTCATGCTTGGGCCATAATCAAGTTCCCATATTTCCTCTATGAATCCAAAACATGTGGTCTTCTGTCCATGTAGGTCAAAAGCATCGATATGAACACAACTATTTTGTGCAACACTTTTCATGTCTTTTGATTTAGTGTAGAATGTGTACCCATTGATGTCATATGTTTGCCATGATGTCACAAAACACGATGGCCCAGAAGTCAAATTCTTCATTGTTTTCTCTTCCAAAGAGTCTCCGAATGGGATGTTTTTGTCCATTAACCATTCACTGAAACGATGTTTGTGCTCCCTCATGATCCAGTCCTCTGTGCGGTTCTGATTTTCTTTACGAAGCTCATCCAGGTGTTCCTCTATGTAAGGCTCGGCTATCGTGAGATGTTGTAGTACACTACCATGAGCACAATGTACTAGCTTGTAATCCTCAATGCGAAAAGTTTTCTTGCCCATTCTCCCTCTCCCACATAGTTTACCCTCATGTTTAGGTACAGGCACACCTATCATTGTTCCGTCACTGATGTAATCTATACAGCTCTTAATCACTTCTTCTGTAGTGTATCCCTCCATGATTGAACCCTCTGGGTGAGCGCGATTTCGCACATAACCTTTTAATACTCCCAGGTATCGCTCCAACTGAAACATATGATGTAAATATAGTGGCCCTAATATTTTTATCTGATCCACGAGATGTATGATTAGGTGTACTTGCATATCAAAAAATGATGGAGGAAAACACATTTCAAGCTTGCACATAGTCTCGATGATGTATGCCTTTAGATAGTCCAAGTCTTCTAAAGCTATTACTTTTTGTGAAACCGCATTGAAAAAGTAACACAAGCGTGTGATGACAACTTTGACATGCTCTGTTTCGAGGGCTCTTACCACAATTGGGAGGAACACCGTCATCATCACATGGCATTCATGAGAGTTGTAGCCAAATAGAGACAAGTCCTTCATCCTGACTAGTCTGCTGATATTGGATGAGAAACCTGTGGGCACTTTGACCCCACGCAAACATTTGCAAATCTTTGTTCTCTCCTCAACTGACAAGTTGTAGCTAGCTGGGGGGAGGTAAGGCTTCCCTTTGCCACTATCCACTGGATGAAGTTCCGGTCTGATTTAAAGATCTATTAGATCATTGCGTGATTTGAGTCCGTCTTTTGTCTTACTCGGCATGCCCAGCAAGGTTCCAATGATGCTGTCAAAAACATTTTTTTGTTACATGCATCAAATCAATGCTGTGGCAAATTTCCATATCCTTCCAGTATGGGAGGTACTTGAAAAAAATTGATTGCTTCTTGAAAGTTGTGTAAGTTGAAGGGTCAGTTCTCTTTCTCTTTTCTCCTTTGTTTTTTCCCTTTCCGAATACAACATGAATGTTCTTTACAATTTCAAAAACAAGTTTCCCACTATAAGGCTTTGGTGCACCTTCACTTTCCAGTTGATTGTTAAATTCCGCTTTCATCTTTCGGTACTTATGCTGCTTCATCAAGAACCATCTGTGTCCCATGAACACCAACTTCTTGGATGATTTAAGGTATATGGAAGCAGTTCCATCGACGCACACTACACAACCATTCTTTCCTTTAGTCTTTTGCCCTGATAGTGTGGCGCCACCGGGAGAATCATGGATGGTAACAAATATAATTGCTCTTAAGTTGAAATACTCATGGCAATACTCATCCCATATTCTAACTCCTTCATTCCAGAGCTTTGTCATATCTTCCATAAGAGGTTCTAGGAACACATCAATATCAACACCAGCTGATTTCGGACCTTGAATAAGAATAGTCAACATAATGTACTTTCTTTTGTGACACAGTCATGATGGAAGGTTGTACATCGTTAAAGTCACGGGCCAGGTGCTATGTACACTTCTTTTTTCACCAAATGGATTCATTCCGTCTGTACCCAAAGCAAATCTTACATTTCTGGTTTCTTTGGCAAACTCAGGATATATAAGATCGAAATTTTTCCATTGTGATGCATCAGCAGGGTGTCGAATCTGTTTGTTATTCTGCTTGCGATTTTCAGCATGCCAACGCATAAGCTCAGCCTCCCTAGGATTTGAGAACAAACGTTTTAAGCGATCAATTACTGGAAGATACCACATCACCAAAGCTGGGTTCTTTGACTTCTTTTTCCCATCCATGTCATCAAAAGTGTCATCATCACTTTCAGGTCCAATAGTGGATTTCTTGTTTTTATTTTTCTTCGGGAATTTTTTTACACAGTCTTGATTGTAGCTCTTCTTGTATCAACTGACATTGCAAACTGGGCATCTTGATGCGTTCTCAAAATCGCCACGATACAGAATACAATGGTTCAGACATGCATGAATTTTTTGCACACCCAGAGCTATGGGAGATATAAGCTTCTTCGCTTTATAAGTGCTTGTTGGTAGTTTGTTGGGTTTTGGTAGTAATTGGGACAGAAAATTCAAAAGATCTGTGAAGCTAGTATCAGACCATCCGACGCTAGCCTTCAACTTCAGAAGTTCTAGAACTGTACGCAGTATAGTAAACTCTTTGTCACAACCCTTTGATTCATCATATAAAGGTTCTTTTGAAGCACTTTCCAGTCCCTCCATTTTAGATAGCCCTTTCTGCGATCCCACAGAACTCAACATTTTTGGTTCCATATGGCGCAACGTCTCTTCGCAATCAAATTCTTCAAAATCTTGATTAGCATCCACATTATCCACTTTACCATCAACTTTAAGATCTAAAATTCCAACAACTCTCTCGTCATTACCAGGCACTTCACACGAATCCAACTCACCATGTTCTGACCATATCGTGTAATTGTTTTTAAACCCTCTTTTTAGCAGATGTGATTGGATTACTCCTGTATCTCTCCAAGCTATCTTATTATCACAGCCGATGCACGGACATAATATCTCCTTGCTCTTTCGCAAATTCGCGTGTGTAAGGAAAATGGACCCCGGGCCTTTTGGCTAATTGAGTTTTGGTGTTTGATGAACAACACAATCCGTGAACTAATAAGTATTCTAGTGTTTGTGTTTGTAGTTCACAGGATGCGAAGAGAATTGGACCAAGGCAATGAGGATGCAACACCTCAAAAGAAGACATAAAAAGATGCATAGGAGTCCAAGACTCAAGAACAAAGAAGCCCAAAGAAATCAGCGAAGAAATCCAAGAAAAAGGGCTGTCAGCCAGCGCCTGGTGGCGCACCGGACATTGGTGTCCGGTGTGCACCGGACTGTCCGGTGAGGAACCGGACAGTCTGCGCAGAAAGGCCGCAGGCAGGCGCTCTCTGGCTGTAGCACCGGACTGTCTGGTGTGCCAACGGGCAGAAGGCAACGGTCGAATCCAACGGTCGGATTCAACGGTCGACTGCTACAGGCGCCAACGGTCGGCTGACGTGGGGGCACCGGACATGCTACAGTGCAGTGTCCGGTGTGCACCGGACTGTCCGGTGCACCCGACGACAGAAAGCTGCTGCTTTCTGTCCAACGGCTAGTTTGGGGTGTGGAGGCTATAAATACCACCCCAACCGGCCATTCTCAAGTGTGAGAGCCCAAGCAACATACCAAGGCATATAGTGCACATTTCTAAGAGCTCAAACACCCAAGTGCTTAATAGAATCACTCGGTGATTAGCGTAGGTGCTTTGCGAAGTGCTTAGGTTAGTTAGACCGCTTTAGCGCTTGCTCTAGGTGAATCCTAGTTAGTTGAGTGAGTTTTGTAAAACCACACAACCCCTCGGCTCTTGCGTGAGTCGTTGTAATTGTACCGAGTGGGGCGAGAGTCTTGCGAGACCGTGACAACTGCGTTTGTGTCACGGCCGCCACCGTGTACCGGAGGGAACGAGGCCCGCGGCGTTTCGGCCGGAAGCTCGATAGTGGAGACGGCGGGGAGCGTCCGAGAGGAGCCGGAAGCGGAGCACCACTTGCGCGTGGAGAAGGCCCGCGGCTCTCTACGGAGTTACTCGACCGTGGTGCTTGGCCCTCGCGTGGGCTTCCCTTTGCGTAGGGGCACCAACGAGGATTAGTCGGGACCTTGCGTGGTTCCGGATACCTCGGTAAAAACACCGGCGTCATCCACGAGAGTTTGCTTCTCTACTTAGCTCTTTACATTCCGCATTTATATTAAGCATTTAAGTTTCAATCTTGTAGTCATACTTATTTAGTATAGATTGAAACTTAGCCTTTTGCGGTAGAGATAGCAACACTTAGACAAAACCTAGTTTGCACATTCTAGTTTTGATTATTTGCATAGGTTTTGCTCTAGGGATTTAATTGTGGCCTAGTTTAGTAAAAGTTTTAGAAGTCCTAATTCACCCCCCCCCTCTTAGGCGTCACTCGTTTCCTACAAGTGGTATCAGAGCCCGGTTTGGCTCATTTGAAACGCTTTAGCTTCACCGCTAAAAGAGCCGACGCTTTTTAGAGGAAGGGATGGATACCCATAGGCCACCACACTTCGACGGCACTAACTTCCCATATTATAGTGCTAGAATGGCTTGTTACCTAGAGGCCGTTGATCTAGGTGTTTGGAGAGTCACTCGTGACGGGATGAAACCCCTCAAAAATCCCGAGAAACCCACCACGAGTGAAGAGAAAGAAATTCATTTAAATGCTAGAGCCAAAAATTGCTTGTATGAATCTCTTAGCATGGATATTTTTAATCAAGTATTTACCTTGAAAACTGCTAATGAGATTTGGCTAAAATTGCATGAGCTCCATGACGGCACATCCAATGTCCGTGAGCAAAAACATTGCC
This sequence comes from Zea luxurians, assembly GCA_029449295.1. NCBI lineage: Eukaryota > Viridiplantae > Streptophyta > Magnoliopsida > Poales > Poaceae > Zea > Zea luxurians. Next base: position 1,084,953 of record JAOPSE010000087.1, read on the forward strand.
TAGTCTTAAATGAGTATAATTCTTTTGCCATGAAAGATGATGAGCTTGTTAGAGACATGTATTCTCGTTTGAATCTAATTATCAATGAGCTCAACTCTATTGGCATCAATAAGCTAGGTGATGCGGACATTGTGAGGAAGATTATCTCCCTGCTACCACAACAAAGATATGGGAGCATCATCACCATCCTTCACAACATGGAGGACTTGAGCAACATGATCCCAACCATTGTGATTGGGAAAATCGCGGCCTTTGAGATGTCGCGAAAAATGAGTCGGGGAGAGGAGCCAACTTCCTCAAGGCCATATGCTTTTGCATGTGATGAAAGGAAGGGCAAAAAGAAGGCTCCCACTCCAAGTTCCTCAAGTGAAGAAGAGGAAGAAGAAGAAAGTGATGATGATGAAGATAATCAACCATGCACATCATCCTCCGAGGACGAAGAAACAATCCGACGCGTCGGAAAGGTAATGAGGATGATCCGCAAGATTAATCTAATGGGTGTGCCCCTGCAGGTCGAGGATCTTCTCTTTAACATTGACAGGAAAAAGCAAAGGAAGAGAGGATGCTTCGCATGTGGGGAGAAGGGCCACTTCAGGGACAACTGTCCAAATATGGCCAAACCCAAAAAGGAGAGGAGCAAAGGCAAGGCGCTCACAAGTGTTAGAACTTGGGATGATTCTTCAAGTGAAGATGAACCTCCAAGGACGCGCAGCCACCGGTCCTCATCACGATCATCACGGTCATCACACAAATGCCTTATGGCAAGAGGTAACAAAAGCAATCCATCCTCTAGTGATGAAAGTAGTAGTGATGATGAAGGTGAGGGAAAGGCCTCTCTAGAAGAGCTTGCGGAAGCCGTTAATTTTTTCCAGGATGTTTGCACTAAGCAAAAAGCTCAACTTAAAACCTTGAAAAACAAGTTGGTTAGCTCTCAAAATGATTACAAAGGTTTGCTAGAAAAATTTGAAACTTTTGCAAACTTAAATAGTGAGCTGTCAACTAAAATTGAGCTATTAGAATCTAGTGCTCCATCCACTGCTACCGATGATAGCCTTATTAAAAAGAATGAAAAACTTAAGGCTAAGTTAGCTAGCTCCCAAGAAGCTATTGAAAATTTGCTAGAGAAAATGGAAATTCTTAGCATACACAATAATGAGCTAACTACTAAGCTAGAAAACATTGGTAGCACCCCAGCAGCATCTTTAGTTGAAATACCTGAAATAATTAAGAAAGATGCTTCTACTTCCTGCTTTGATTTAATTGATGATTCTAACTCCTGCAACCAAGTCGTTGTTGAGAATATTGTTGTAGAGACATGTTCGGATGAGGTTGCAAAGGAAAATGAACAATTAAAGCAAGAAGTGGCTCGCCTTGGAAAAGCTTTGTATGACAAGAAAGGCAAAGCCAAACAAATCCGACCTCCACAGGATAACACCACTGCGGGAGTGAACAAGCCTGTAGAGGGAGAAACTGTGATTTGTAGGCTATGTCACAAGGAAGGCCACAAGTCTTTCCAATGCAAGGCAATGACCGGGGATAAACAAAGGCAAAAGCTCAAGCAAAAGCCATCAAGCAAAATCTCCAACACCTACATCAAAAAGGTGAACAAAAAGGATGCTACACCATATTTGATCAAGAAGAAAAAGAATGGAAAGGTGATAGCAATCAAGGCCAACAAGCAAGCCAACAAAGGAAAAGGGGCCAAACGCATCTGGGTGCCGAAGGAGATAATTTCAACCATGAAAAGCACCAAGAAGGTTTGGATCCCGAAAGGGAAGTGAGTGGACCGAAGGTCATCGGGAAATTTGGAGACTTGGCTAAATTGGGATGTATATCATGGGATACATCATATTGGATCAAGTTCATTGCCAAGTGGGTTAGTGAAAATTTTGGACCCAAATTTCCCACCCATGACTAAGGTAACTAGTTTTATTATATTTCTCGTTTTTAGATATGCGTATCTATTTATCTTTTATCTAGTTTACCTTTCTTGCCTAGTATTACATTTGTTATGTACTTTTGTTTAAAATCATGCATACTAGGTAAATCATATGGTAGGATTGCTTGTTTTTAATTCATATACTTAAGCAAACCTACATGGCTTAAAATGTTTATTTAGGCACGGCACATAGCTTTTATATCACTCCATAGTAAATGATGCATCAATTGAAATTTTTTTTGATTTCCACAAGTGTATCATTTAACTTATTTGTGCCAAAATTTGGATTATGGATAATTTGCCCCTCTTGACATCAAATCAAAGTGCATGTCTCCTACAAGTATTCAAAACTTGTATGCACACCTTTAGGGTGAGGTTACTCTATAATCTAACACTTTGAGACTAACACCTTTTCAAGTCTATTTCATGTGATAGTCTCATTGTAAGGAAAATAAGGTCCCCGGAGAAAGACAACAATCTTCCACTGCAAAATCTCCAAGAACTCTCATGTCTCTCAAGCTCGCCATTGATCTCCAATTGGTATCTTTTGAGACTACATTCAGTATCATTTACATGTCTTCTCCAATATTTGATTAGACTATATTTCATATCATATGCTTCCATGTTGCTAAAAATGCATAAGTAGTTTACTCATATTCTGTTACCTATGCATAAGGGAAGTTAGTCTTTTCAAATCATGTCTTGCACCTCTAATTTCCACATGCTTTTTCCTAAGTAGAGGATCTCTGTCAGTGGGAGTATTTCTTCATCTCTAAAGGGGGAGAAAAACTCTTTCTAAAGGAGAATACTCATTTAGGGGGAGTAATCTTTTGAGGACTCCTTCAAGTGGTATCATTCACATAGTTTAATTTAATATCCTTCTAGTGATATCATTTGATACAATTCTTGATGAGGGCAAGCTTTTATTTACTTCCTACATGCTTTTAATGTCTTCCTTTTCGGTGGTTGATGCCAAAGGGGGAGAAGTTTAGGGACCAAAGCAATGAAAACTATATCAAACACCAAACACCACCAATTTAAAATTTTATATCTACAAATGGCTTTTCAAGTGGTTTTGGTTATTTGGTCCAAAAATAGGAAGTAAGTGAATTATGGAGTTAGGGGGAGGCTTAAGTCCATAATATCACATTGTGGGGACAATCATGCATCTTAGCAAGTAGATTGCATATTTTCACTCAAATACTTGTATTATTTGCCTGCTTTGGTTGTGTTGTCATCAATCACCAAAAAGGGGGAGATTGTAAGGAAAATGGACCCCGGGCCTTTTGGCTAATTGAGTTTTGGTGTTTGATGAACAACACAATCCGTGAACTAATAAGTATTCTAGTGTTTGTGTTTGTAGTTCACAGGATGCGAAGAGAATTGGACCAAGGCAATGAGGATGCAACACCTCAAAAGAAGACATAAAAAGATGCATAGGAGTCCAAGACTCAAGAACAAAGAAGCCCGAAGAAATCAGCGAAGAAATCCAAGAAAAAGGGCTGTCAGCCAGCGCCTGGTGGCGCACCGGACATTGGTGTCCGGTGTGCACCGGACTGTCCGGTGAGGAACCGGACAGTCTGCGCAGAAAGGCCGCAGGCAGGCGCTCTCTGGCTGTAGCACCGGACTGTCCGGTGTGCACCGGACTGTCCGGTGTGCCAACGGGCAGAAGGCAACGGTCGAATCCAACGGTCGGATTCAACGGTCGACTGCTACAGGCGCCAACGGTCGGCTGACGTGGGGGCATCGGACATGCTACAGTGCAGTGTCCGGTGTGCACCGGACTGTCCGGTGCACCCGACGACAGAAAGCTGCTGCTTTCTGTCCAACGGCTAGTTTGGGGTGTGGAGGCTATAAATACCACCCCAACCGGCCATTCTCAAGTGTGAGAGCCCAAGCAACATACCAAGGCATATAGTGCACATTTCTAAGAGCTCAAACACCCAAGTGCTTAATAGAATCACTCGGTGATTAGCGTAGGTGCTTTGCGAAGTGCTTAGGTTAGTTAGACCGCTTTAGCGCTTGCTCTAGGTGAATCCTAGTTAGTTGAGTGAGTTTTGTAAAACCACACAACCCCTCGGCTCTTGCGTGAGTCGTTGTAATTGTACCGAGTGGGGCGAGAGTCTTGCGAGACCGTGACAACTGCGTTTGTGTCACGGCCGCCACCGTGTACCGGAGGGAACGAGGCCCGCGGCGTTTCGGCCGGAAGCTCGATAGTGGAGACGGCGGGGAGCGTCCGAGAGGAGCCGGAAGCGGAGCACCACTTGCACGTGGAGAAGGCCCGCGGCTCTCTACGGAGTTACTCGACCGTGGTGCTTGGCCCTCGCGTGGGCTTCCCTTTGCGTAGGGGCACCAACGAGGATTAGTCGGGACCTTGCGTGGTTCCGGATACCTCGGTAAAAACACCGGCGTCATCCACGAGAGTTTGCTTCTCTACTTAGCTCTTTACATTCCGCATTTATATTAAGCATTTAAGTTTCAATCTTGTAGTCATACTTATTTAGTATAGATTGAAACTTAGCCTTTTGCGGTAGAGATAGCAACACTTAGACAAAACCTAGTTTGCACATTCTAGTTTTGATTATTTGCATAGGTTTTGCTCTAGGGATTTAATTGTGGCCTAGTTTAGTAAAAGTTTTAGAAGTCCTAATTCACCCCCCCCCCCTCTTAGGCGTCACTCGTTTCCTACAGCGTGCTTTTTGGCCGCTTCAATAAAGCTTCTCAAATTTCGAATATACAACGGATGTGGTCTTGACACATTGTACATCCAACCTCGGTCCATTACCTATCCTTATATTGATTAACATCAATAAAATCATTAATTAATTGAATTCATCCATAAAACATGAAACAAATTGATATGTATGAAAATAAAACAAACATTGCAACAATAGATACCTTGAGGTGAGACAATTGTGTTTTTAAAGAATCTTTAAACTAGATCAACTATTATAAGTCCAAATCTTGAATTCCAAAGCTTTTCTTCAAATCCGTTCTATATTACAAAATTGAGGCAAAAAATCGCATCAAAATGAGAAAGAAAACAAATGGAGATCATATATATGCATAAACTATTGAAATCAATCAATAAACTCAAAAACAAAACCTTCTCCCTGTAGATCTCAAAAAAAACTCGCCGCCGCTAGTGCTGTGAATTAGGGTTCTACGAGTTAGGGTTCTGGAACCCGTCGGGGGCTAGCCCTTTTATAGTGTACACACATCATAGGCGGATATTTAGCAAAACCGCTTGTGATAGATAACATCACAGGCGGTTTTTTACGTCGACCGCCTGTGAAGTTAATTTATCACAGGCGATCGGAATTAACAACCGCCTGTGATGTTGTCTATCACAGGCAGTTTTGCTAGATATCCGCCTAGGATTCTTTACAATATAAAAGGCTCGTTGGTCGGCAGGAACCCTAACTCTTCCCGCCCGAGCACGAACCCGAGCGCCGCCAGGCTGCCGCCGTGTCCCCGTCCCCGAGCACGAACCCGAGCGCCGCCGTCCCCGTCCCCGAGCTCGAGCGCCGCTGTCCCCGTCCCCGAGCCCGAGCGCCGCCGTCCCCATCCCCGAGCCCGAGCGCCCGAGCAACGCCGTCCCCTTCACCGAGCCCGAGCGCCGCCGTCCCCTTCACCGAGCTCGAGCCCCGCCGTCCTCGTCCCCGAGCCCGAGCGCCGCCGTCCCCGAGCGCCCGAGCAACGCCGTCCCCGAGACCGAGCCCGAGCGCCGCCGTCCCCTTCACCGAGCCCGAGCGCCCGCCATCCCCGAGCCCGAGCTCGAGCCCTGCCGTCCTCGTCCCCGAGCCCAAGGGCCGCCGTCACGGTCCCCGAGCCCGAAGCGCCGCCGTCCCCAAGCTCTTTCTTCTTCCTCTCGTAGTAAGGTCAAAGTTCAGGTTCATTTCTTCTAAGTTCATGGCTCGAATTTCCTATATGTGTTTGAATCATATATGTGTTTGAATCATATATGTTAATTGATGGCAGATTACTTGTGTTTGAATCATATATGTGTTTGAATACACAGCTGGATATATATGTGTTTGAATCATAGCTTAGGTTAATCAAATGGTTAGGTTAATCAAATGCTTAGGTTAATCAATGGTTCAAACACATTAAGGTGTTAATCAATGGCTATCCCTGATTATCAGTTCTTAGATTAATTATTGTTGGTGTTTTCACTTACATATTTTGTTTGGTTGTCAATATGCTTATTGCTTATTGCTTGGTTGTCAATTACTTGTTTGGCTATCCCTGAATCATATGCTTATTGCTTGGTTGTCAATTACTTCTCATGTATCAATTTTTTTATTTCTTTTATCCCTTCTGATTAAATGTTTGTATACCATTAAGGTGTTAGTATCCTTCGAATGAAGAATTTTGTGTCCCTCCATCGATTGGGATCTATTTTTATCCCTTTTGATTAAATGTTTTTTCACTTACATATTCAGTTATAAGAAAATCTCCATAGTGATTGGGGCAACAAGTCTATTTTTAGTGTTTTTTGACTACCTATCTTTGTTTGATAATCATTAGGGCAAATGTGCTTATGGCCACATACATCATGGAAGTACATAGCCATGACAATGTTATTATCTCCCTATGTTATAAGACTTGTTCTTATCTCCTGTTGGGGGCTTGTTCTCAAATGCTAAGAGTTAAGAACAAGGCAACACAGAAAATGCTAAATATTAAGGTCCTTCGTCCTCCACTTCATTATATCCCTTCGGGACATAAGGAACTTCGGACGAAGGTTACGAAGGACGCACCTTCGTAAACATAATAACGTAGAATGAAGCATTCATATAAATCATGAGGTATAAAATGGACATTCAAATGTTAACATAGAATCATTTCCATTTCTATTAATACGAATGAATATAAATGACAGATGTACCTTCGGTCTTGAGGAAGGCAGGAGTACAAGTGTGATGCGAAGGCAAATGACAGGTTCGCGTGAACAGTGCAGAGGTACTGTTCATCTATTTATAGGCACAGGTCGCAGCCTGTGACAAATTACAATTATGCCCCTTACAAATGTTTACAACATTGACTCAGACCTATATGAATAAAAAGGTCATTCTATCTCTATGTTGGTTTAAAACGCCGAAGCTCCATGAAAAGGAACCTTCGGCTATCTCTTGGAGACGACTTCAGCCGAAGCTGCTTCTTCGTGTGAGACCTTCGGCGCACCGAAGCACGACCCCAACAGTAGCCCCTTTCGCGGTGCTAGATCGTTTTTCGTAACGAGCTTGACCCGTGAAAAAAGAGCCTCTTCAGCTTCGGGAAGCCGAAGGTCCAAAAAACACCTTCCCTGAGCTCGTTGCGGAGAAACGATCCGGCTTCCGAGCACGTACCAGGCCCACCTTGCAGAGTACTGTTTGATCTTTGCGGTCCACTGCACAGCGAGTACAAGTGACCGCCCGTCTGGTGTAAAAATCTTGCCGCTTCGCCTTCTTACCTGCAGCACTATATAAACAAACGGGTAGGTGTGAAGTTACCACAGCATTCATTGCTATTTGCACTGTTTTGCTGCCAAAATTTTCCACCATAGCCGAAGCTTGACTCTCAGAATCGAACGAAGGTCCGTCTCGACGCTTGCTTCGTCAGAAAGGAGAGCTTCGGAGAAAAGAAAAAAGAAAAACGTTTCTGACTTCCCCAAACTCAGAATCACATGGCACGAGTGCGATCTACTGCCAAAGTTGTACGTGAGGGAGACGAAGCCGAAGGTTCGGACACTGTGCCCATCTCCGAAGCGATGCAGCGCTCCGGTCTAGTGACTGCGGAAGAAAGGCCTGCTGCCGAAGCAAACCCGACAACAGCCGAAGAAGAAGAAGAAAACATTGATGGGACTGACTCCGAAGATGACTACCACATTGCCATGCCCAGCAAGCCCAGTCACCTGGATTTTGGGAAATCAACTGTCTCAAAAGCTGATCTTTCGAAGATGGTGAAAGCAGGTTATTTCAATGAAGATCAGAAGAAGCTACTCCGCTTCGGGGGAGAAGAAACCACCCCGAAGCCAGGGAAGGATGAGATTGTTATCTTCAAAAGCTTTTTAAAGGCTGGGCTGAGATTTCCTCTGCACAATATTATTGCAGAGATATTGAGGAGGTTTGGTATCTACTTTCATCAATTGACTCCTAACGCCATCGTTAGGCTCAATGTTTATATCTGGGCCCTTTGAAGCCAGGCCGTGGAACCGTTTGCTGACAGCTTCTGCCGAGTTCACGAATTACACTACCAAACAAAGGCCAGAAAAGATGGGCTACATGATAACTTCGGTTGCTATAATTTTGCCTACCGGAAGACAACAAAATGTCCTGTCATCAGCTACCGAAGCAAATGGCCAGCAGGCTGGAAATCTGAGTGGTTTTATGTGAAAGTTGACGAAGACAGAGAAAAATTGGTACAAAGCCCTTTGGAGTTAATCTTCGGAGAGACGAGGCCACGATGCCGCATCGGCGATCTAAAAGGTCCCACCTGGGCTGCTCTGGGTGAATTTGAAATCATTTCAAAACATATTGGCACCAGGGATCTAGTTCAGGAATTTTTGGCATTCAGAGTTTTCCCTACTCTAAAAGAGTGGGAAATGCCGAAGCTGAAGGGAGAAAAGAAGAAGGGGGAGCTGGTCCGTCTGCCCTATCACTTTAAATTCAAGAAGTACTTTAAGAAACCCTGCAAAGAGTGGTTAGACACAGTTGAGACAATGTGCAATGAAATCTTGGGGAATTACTCCAAAAAAGAGGATCAATTAATGACAGCGGCCTTCGGCGCCCGACCGAAGCGAAGGCTGAACCGAGTATTCGATGCCCTGGGCTTCGAGTACCCAGACTATGAGCAGTTGAACAAGGGTGCCGAGGGCCACAAAAGAAAAAGAGTGGCCGAAAGTCTGACCAAGGATGAAGAGCAACCAGCAGCAGAGAAGAAGATTCCCAAGAAAAGGAAAATATCAACTCCGAAACGGAAAATATCCGAAGAAGAGGGGACCCCCACACCACCTTCTACCAGCGACGTGGAAGAAATTTTAAAGGTAATGACTGAACCCATGCCCGCGAAGCTAAGTCCATTAGGGCTCCATCTGACGAAGCTTTTTCAAAAGGTGGACGAGCCGGATCAGACGAAGATAAGCAAACCCAAGCGGCAAAGAATCATTACGGTAACTGAAGTTATCGATAAGACGCCGCCAAGGGCGTCAGTTCAGAAAACAGCAGCTGCCGAAAGCACCAAAAACGTCGAAGTCGCACCTTCGGAGGTCGCGGCTACCGAAGCCGCTACAGCCGAAGGTGTTAATTTAGAAACAACCATTGAGGATATTAACAAAATTTTGGAAGACATAGATGCAGAAGAAGCTGGTGTTGCTACTGAAAAATCCATGGCCACAGTGCCTGAAAAAGGAAAAGAAATAGCCGAAGATACTTCAGATGACGAAGCCTACTCCTTTCAGAATTTAATTGGACAAAAACTGACGAAGGACGAAATAGAAGAACTTAAAGACTATGCCAAATCTTGCGGCTACAAGTCAGGTGCCCTCCTATTTGGAGGTGTAGACGATGAAAAACTAGGCTGCATTCGAGACCAGACTGGTGCTAAGGTAATCGGTACTCTATCAAAGAGTATCGGTTTTCCGAAGCTAGAGACAGACATCAGCCGCTACCGACGACAACATATCGTCGGCAGCTTATTTTATTCTAACTTCAGGGTAAACAACCTTTTCTCTGGTTTTTATTGCTGTTAACAATGAAAATATTACTAATATAAGTTGTTTCTGTACAGAGCATGCTACTGAGCAAAGCTCTGAAGATGCAACAAGACTTGGAGGACAAAAAGCACGAAGCTATAATTGAAAACTTAGAAAGCAAAATAAAAGAGCAATCTGCCATCATTGAAAAGAAAGACTTCGAGCTCCAATCGACCGAAGGCTTACTGGCTGAGACTGAGGCTAAATTATCAGAGTTGAATTCGAAGCTTATCAATCAATCAAAACAATTCGACCAGGAGAAGCTAGAACTGAATTCGAAGCTTAAAGCCGAAGTCCAGACCAGCTCAGAGTTGAAGAAAACATTAACAAGCCTTCAAGACAAATGTTTGAACTTTGGCAATAATTGCATTGGACGATTAAAGAAGATATTTTACTCTGTTGGAGCCAGCAGCGGGAAATTTAACCCTTCAGCAGAAAATTTACCCCAGGCCTTCGATCATATTGAAGCTGAAATCGAAGAGCTTGACGAAGTTATAGCCGGGCACGGCGACTTCTGTGCCTGGGTAGCTTCTCGGGGTACCGCTGCTGCATTTCTGAAGGCCGGCTGCGAACATGGAAAAATTGTCAACAGGCCCAACTTCACCTTATCTCCATCAATCCTGGATGATATGCCTGACCTCGCCCGAAGTATCTCCAATAGATTTATAAAAATGATATGGACAAAAGGCGGGCGGGAGAAGGCTGGAGACGAAGCCCGAAGTCATCTTGAACCAGTAAGAAATGATATTTCGTACTTACCTTTTCCTTTGGGCTTGATTTTTACTTACGATTCCTTGATTCATGTAGGATGACGAAGGTGAAGATGATGCCTAAGATATGTCGCCGAAGCTGTCGCCGAAGCTGAGGCTTAATGAAGATTAGTAGAAGTGTGCTATAGAAAAACTCAGGATATTTTTGTAACAACTCTTGTAAATAGAATTAAACTGTTCTTCAAGGAACTTTGTACATACCTTGTAATATATTCTTACCCTTCGATTGAGGCGCTTTGATGTGGACGAAATCAGTATTTTGAGCCGAAGGCGAAAAAACACCTTCCCTTCTTTTCGTACACAACGAAGCATAAAAACAATTCTTCTTTCTGCCGAGCCACGAAACTTTTCTCTTTTGTACACAACATAGCATAACAAATCATAAAAACGCACTTCTCCGAAGCTTTTCTTTTACATAACGAATCATAAAAAACCTCTTCTCCGAAGCTTTTTGCCGAAGCAGCCACTTGGGAACTCAAATGCTATGAATGAATGCTTATGCATGCAAATGTTATGATGTAATGTAATGCGCGAATGAATGTCCGAAGCATATGTCCGAAGCCACATTGTCAGCCATTACTTAGAAACAACCACACATTAGCTCTGCATTCCCTTAGGAACGACTTTGGAGCCTCTTCGCCTTTTACTTAGGCAGTATCAGCGTTGACTTTTCGTTGTAAGCTCTGCATCCCCTTAGGGACGTCTTTGGAGCTTCTTCGCCTTTTACTTAGACGGTATAAGCTCTGCATTCCCTTGGGAACGTCTTTGGAGCTTCTTCGCCTTTTACTTTCGGCGGAATCAGCGTTGACTTTTCGCTGTAAGCTCTGCATCCCCTTAGGGACGTCTTCGGAGCTTTTTTCTCTTTTTCAGTTTCGGCACTCGATGGTGCGCTCTCAGCTTTTACATTTACATTCTTTGGGGGATTTTGCTCTTATAAAACTAAAAAGGAAAATTACATATGATGGCCCCATTAAAAACCTTTCTCCCCCTTTAGAAAGGAAAAGGGTGCCATGAAAAAGAAAAGAAAAGACAAAATTACATCAAGTTATACATAAAACCGCCGAAGCTCATCCGCATTCCAAGATCTTGGAATTTCATTGCCATCCATGTCCTTCAGTCTGTACGAACCAGGCCTTGACGAAGATGCTACTAAGAAAGGCCCTTCCCATTTCAGTTGCAACTTGCCTACTGTATCCGGGTTGACCACTCTCCGAAGCACCAAATGTCCTGGCTCAATATTTTTTAGCCGGACTTTTCTATCTCGCCATTTGATTGTTTCAGCCTGGTATTTGTTGATATTTTCCACGGCCTGAAGCCTGATCCCTTCTAAGGCATCTTTTTCCACAAGACAAGTATCTTCGGCACCTGATTCTGCCGAAGCTACCACTCTTATTGATCCAGCTTTAGCTTCTTCTGGAGTTATCGCTTCGTCACCGAATAATAACTTGAATGGGGTAAAGCCTGTAGACCTTGATGTTGTTGTATTGTGGCTCCACACCACTTTGGTCAACTGATCTGGCCATTTTCCCCTTGGTTGATTAAAAATTAGCTTCATTATTCCTGTCATTATGATGCCGTTGGCCCTTTCAACAAGCCCATTCGACTCCGGATGCCTGACTGATGCAAAGTGGATCTTCGTGCCAATTTGGTCACAGAAATTTCTGAAATCTTCGGAGTCGAACTGTGTTCCATTATCTACAGTGATGGCCTTCGGCACTCCGAAGCGACAGACAATATTCTGCCAGAAAAATTTTTGGACAGTGGCCGAAGTTATTGTGGCTAATGGCTTCGCCTCAATCCACTTGGAAAAATACTCCACAGCCACTATAACATATTTCAGATTGCCTTGAGCCGGTGGTAATGGACCCAGCAAATCGAGGCCCCACCTTTGCAATGGCCAGATGGGTTGTATCAGCTGTGTCAAAGACGAAGGTTGCTTTTGATCTCTTGCACATTTTTGACAACCTTCGCACTTTTGAACTAACTCCGCTGCATCCGAAGCTGCCTTCGGCCAATAAAATCCTTGGCGGAACACTTTTCCAAGTAACGGCCTGGATCCGATGTGGGATCCGCACAGGCCTGCATGTATCTCCTTCATCAACTCTATACCTTCGGCCCTAGACAAGCACTTGAGCAGCGGGGCACAAACTCCATGCTTGTATAATTCCCCTTCTATCATGACATAAGGACGAGCTCTTGCCTCTATCCTTTTATTATAAGCTTCGTCATCTGATAAGAAGTTACCCTGAAGGTAAGAGATTATTTCAGTTCTCCAATCTTCACTGTACACAGGAGAAATGTTAAGGACTGCTCTTTCAAGTAGCTCCACTGAAGGTGCCTTTATTGTTTCGAAGAACACATCCGAAGGTAGCGGCAGCCCCTGTGCTGCAGACTTGGCCAACAAATCAGCATGCTCATTTTGTCCTCGAGGGATATTCTTAACAGAAAATCCTTCGAAGGAAGCTTCGATCCTTCGGACCGTGTCTAGGTATTTTTCAAGCTTCGGGTCTTTAGCCTTGCAACTTTTGTCAATATGACCCGAAACAACCTGAGAATCAGTTTTAAGGATCGCCCTTCTGATCCCCATTGCCTTTAGTTTCCGAAGACCCAGGAGCAAGGCTTCGTACTCAGCGATATTATTTGTGCAGCTGAAGTCAAGTCTTGCTGCATAGCAAGTTTTAACTTTTGATGGAGAGACCAACACAGCAGCTGCACCTGCTCCGAAGGTTCCCCAAGAGCCATCACAAAACACTGTCCATGCTTCGGCATCTTTATTCGCTTCTTCGTCCTGAGCCCCTGGCGTCCAGTCGACAATGAAATCTGCCAATGCTTGAGACTGAATTGAGGATCTATGCACATAATCAATGTAAAATTCATTGAGTTCCGCAGCCCATTTTCCAATACGCCCAGTAGCTTCTCTATTCCTCATGATGTCCTTCAACGGCTGTGAAGAAGGAACAATAATGTTGAATGCCTGAAAGTAATGCCGAAGCTTCCTGGATGCCATTAAAACGGCATACAACACCTTCTCCAGCTCTGTATAATTTTTCTTTGAGACACTGAGGACCTCAGACACAAAATATACTGGGACCTGCTTCTTGACTTGTCCATCAAACTTCTCCTGAACAAGTGCCGCACTTACTGCTGAGTGCGAAGCTGCCACATACAACAACAGAGGAGCCCCTGGCGTTGGTGGAGTTAATGTTGTGAGATCTATTAAATATTGCTTCAGCTCTTCGAAGGCTTTTTGCTGACTTGGGCCCCATTGAAAGACTTCAGCTGACTTCAGCACCTCGAAGAATGGTAAGTTTCTTTCTGCTGATCTGGATATAAATCTGTTGAGGGATGCCAGCCTTCCTGTCAATCTTTGGGCCCCCTTTCTTGTGGTTGGTGGCTCCATTCGAAGTATAGCTTCGATTTTATTTGGATTAGCTTCGATTCCCTTTGTTGAAACCAAGCATCCAAGAAATTTGCCCTTCTTCACTCCGAAGACACATTTTTCTGGATTTAGCTTCAGACCAGCTTGTCTGAAGCTGGCAAAGGTCTCCTGCAGATCAGCAATATGATTTTCTTGCTTCGTGCTCTTTACAATGATGTCATCAACATAGGTCAACACATTTCTGCCTATCTGAGATTGGAGAACCTTCGCAGTCATTCTGCTGAAACTCCCTCCAGCATTCTTGAGCCCCTCAGGCATCCGAAGATAGCAATATGTACCACTTGGGGTTATGAAGCTAGTCTTCGGCTCATCTTCCTTCTTCATCCAGATTTGATGATAGCCTGAGTAGCAGTCCAGGAGACTCATGAGCTCCGAAGAAGCTGCTGCGTCAACTAAAGAATCTATCCTTGGCAGCGGGAATTCATCCTTCGGACAAGCCTTGTTGAGATCTGTGAAATCAATACACATTCTCCACTTGCCATTGGCCTTCTTCACCATAACGGTGTTAGCTAACCACTCTGGATACTTCACTTCTCTGATAACTCCTGCACTGAGGAGTCTTTTTACTTCATTGCGAGCCCCTTCGGCCTTGTCATCAGACATTTTCCGAAGCCTCTGCTTTCGGGGTCTGAAGGATGGGTCAACATTGAGCGAATGTTCAATAACATCCCGATTCACTCCACAAAGATCATTGGCTGACCATGCAAAAACATCTTTGTTGTTGAATAAAAACCTTATCAAGGTTTTCTCCTGGTCTTCAGATAGTTGCGAGCCCAACAGCACCTTCTGATCTGCTATGTCTTCACACAATAACATGGGCTTCGGCTGGTCTGCTGAAGCTGCCTTCTCCCTCCTGAATTTGTACTGTTCACAAGCTTCAGCTCCATCTATGTTATGGATTGCCTTAGAGTCAGTCCAGCTTCCTTCGGCCCTTCTAGCAGCTTCCTGGCTTCCATGAATAGCAATAGGTCCTTGGTCCGAAGGTATCTTCATGCAGAGATAAGCTGGGTGAAGAATTGCTTCGAAAGCATTAAGAGTTCCGCGACCAATGATAGCATTGTAAGGATATTCCATGTCAACAATATCAAACACAATTTGCTCAGTCCTTGTGTTGTTAACAAACCCGAAGGTTACCGGCATGGTAATCTTCCCAAGTGCCACAATCTGCCGCCCTCCGAAGCCACAAAGAGGGTGCGTAGCATCATGAATCTTGTCTTCGGGCTCTTGCATTTGTCTGAAGGCTTTAGCAAATATAATGTCAGCTGCACTGCCTGTGTCAACTAGGACATTGTGGACCAGAAATCCTTTGATTACGCAAGAGATAACCATGGCATCATTGTGGGGATAATCCTTAAGCTGAAGGTCTTCCTGAGAGAAGGTAACTGGAATATGGGACCATTTTGACTTGATGAAGGGTCCCTGCACTCCAACATGCTGCACCCTTCTCTGAGCCTCCTTCTTCTGCTTCTTGTTAGCCGGCTCTGAGCAAGAACCGCCTGTTATCGGGAGCACCAGCTTCGAAGCCGAAGCAGCTCCAGCTTGGTTGTTGAACGAAGCCATCAGCTCAGAAAAGTGGAAGTGAGTTCACCGGAGGTGGGCGCCAATGTTGGGGGCTTGTTCTCAAATGCTAAGAGTTAAGAACAAGGCAACACAGAAAATGCTAAATATTAAGGTCCTTCGTCCTCCACTTCATTATATCCCTTCGGGACATAAGGAACTTCGGACGAAGGTTACGAAGGACGCACCTTCGTAAACATAATAACGTAGAATGAAGCATTCATATAAATCATGAGGTATAAAATGGACATTCAAATGTTAACATAGAATCATTTCCATTTCTATTAATACGAATGAATATAAATGACAGATGTACCTTCGGTCTTGAGGAAGGCAGGAGTACAAGTGTGATGCGAAGGCAAATGACAGGTTCGCGTGAACAGTGCAGAGGTACTGTTCATCTATTTATAGGCACAGGTCGCAGCCTGTGACAAATTACAATTATGCCCCTTACAAATGTTTACAACATTGACTCAGACCTATATGAATAAAAAGGTCATTCTATCTCTATGTCGGTTTAAAACGCCGAAGCTCCATGAAAAGGAACCTTCGGCTATCTCTTGGAGACGACTTCAGCCGAAGCTGCTTCTTCGTGTGAGACCTTCGGCGCACCGAAGCACGACCCCAACATCTCCCTTCTTAGTTTTTTGACTACCTATCTTTGCTTCCCAACCCTATGTTATAAGACTTGTTCTTATCTCCCATCTTTGACTTGTTCATAGCCATGACAATGTTATTTGGACCCCTCTTTTTGCCCTATAAGCCACATCCTTGTTTTCCCTCTGATCCCTGCCTTTGTTGCGATCTCAATTTTGATTGTGAGACTTGGCCATTTTCAGTTTTAGAGATGGAAAAAGAGCCACTTGACATGGTTGAGAGCTCAGTTCGAGTCATCGAGACACATGTTGACATCATTCGCAGTCTAGTGACTGATGGGGTTGTGGATACTAGTGAACCGGAATCAGTGTACACAATTAAGACCACTTTGTTTCAAATTGGAGATGTATGCGACATGCTTGAGAAGTGTGCTCTGTCCATCAAAAAGTATGCTGACTCCAAGAGGGCTAAAATTATTCAAGATGAAGCCCTGCAATATGCTGAAGATGATGAAGCTGCAGATGATTTGGAGGAACTCCCAAGCCCAGATCTCCTTACTCAAGCCGACATATTGGAAAAATATTTTGGAATTGAGTATGATAGCGACCAGTCAAGGAGTTGTTGATGTTTAGTCCTAAACAACACGATATGAGTATCGTAGGTTTCACTCTTAGAGATAATATATTTTGTATGAACCTCTTAGAGAGTGTCAAGTCAATGAACTATCTTCGAGTACTATTGGGAAGTGGATCTCTTTGATGTATTTTTTTTCTAGTGATATCGATGGTGCCGAGTAGCACCAAATTTGGACTTGTGTCCATATCTATAGATGCTAGTAGTTGAGCACTAGCGCCTACAATCTTGACTACCTCATCCCTATTCTCTGTTTGGGACTTATATGGAGAATGGCATCGGCGGAATGCCTGAATCGGGTCGGGAAGCAAGCTCGCAGATAGAAGTGCACTTTCCAATGCAGTTAGACAGAGAAGGCATGGCTGTGATGTTATAATGCTGAAGGACCCCAAGAAGAGATTAAGCCCTGTAGTCTACCACCTCCCGTTATTTGTGGGCTTCACTGATGGCTGGAAACATTTGGTGATAGCAAACGACCTTCGGGCTGAAGACGTCTGCGAGCTTGTTAAGGGGCCAGACGATGGTGAGCCGGTGTACTATGTCCGGATGTGTGGTCACAAAATTTAAAGCCGCCCCGGCTGCATGTGTGTGCTTCTCTTCTCTTAGGTGGGGTGCTAAGTGATCTTAGTAGCCGACATAAGAGAAGAGAAGCGCACAGATGAAGCCGGGGCGGCTTTAAATTTTGTGACCACACATCCGGACAGAGTACACCGGCTCACCATCGTCTGGCCCCTTAACAAGCTCGCAGACGTCCCCAGCCCGAAGGTCGTTTGATGTCACCAAATGTTTCCCGCCCTCGGTGAAGCCCACAAATAACGGGAGGTGGTAGACTACAGGGCATAATCTCTTCTTGGGGTCCTTCAGCATTATAACATCACAGCCATGCCTTCTCTGTCTAACTGCATTAGAAAGTGCACTTCTATCTGCGAGCTTGCTTCCCGACCCGATCCTGCCCCGGAGGCGGGTTTGGGCTCGATTTCTTTTGAATCACCTTTTCTCCAAGTTCCCTTATTGATGGAACCAGTATATCAGACTAACAGTATATCCCTTTATCGATGGAACCAGCTTGAATGGCAGACAACGAGCAGCCTAGTATGGATGTGGTCTGCACCGGTGCGTCTAACAAAGTTGATGAAGACGCGACCAAACTTGAATGGCAGACAACGAGCAGCTCCGGTGAAGGGAGCGGGGAGGATAGTTCTAGTGACGACAATCCTTGTACTCATATACCTCCAAGGAAGAAAAAACATCAGATGAGCTTGATGCCGACTATATTCCCAACGATGAAGAGATAAATAGAAATATGCCGACTATATTCTAAAATAATGTTTATATATGAAAGGCCATTAATTGTTTCACTATATAGATTTCAAATGAAGAGAAGAAAGAGGATGCATGTTCTACACGAAACACGAAGGATGCTCCGATGCCTGAATCATCCGTTTCACATAAGCGGAAACGAGGGCGACGAGGTCCGAATCAGATGAAAGAAGGTGCAGTTATGTACGTAACAAAACTAAATGCAGAGGGGTTTCCTGAAGAACCACTTGACGTGGTTACAAAGTTTCAAAATTCCTGCAGGTCTACTGTTAGAGATATAGTGCCAATCACACTTCAAAAATGGAAGGATTTAGATGAAGACACCCGTAATAAGCTATGGGCTAAGTTGTCTGAGTCATTCAAGTTCCCAAAAGGCACAGAGGATGCAGTAAGGAAGTCGATGCTCTCTGCTATGGCCAAGATGTTTCGTGGGTGGAAGGCCGAGATGAATAGGGAATTTGTTAAGAAGAATAAGGTTCCTCCGCCCAAGAAAATGGGGAAAATCACTCAAGCTCAGTGGGAGGAATTTGTTCGTCAGAAGACCGAACTGAAGGCTAAAGAACTAGGCGAAACTAATTCTCAGAGAGCGAAGATGAACAAACACCCCCATCGCCTGGGGTCAACCGGATATCACCATAAAGTTGTGAAGTGGAACAGGATAATCGAGGAAGCTATAGCTAACAACACTTTGGACCCAATATTAAAAGATATCGATGAGCGAGCTATTCGTTGGATCTTAGGTCGGGCAGGTTTGAGTGAGGACGACAAACTTTTGCATCCAGAATTGGTAGGCGAAGTTTCGACAAAAATTCAAGAATATGCAGATAAGAGAAAAAAAGGAGAATTTAAGCCTCGGAGGGAGAATGACATACTAACTGCAGCACTAGGCAATCCTGAACACACTGGACGGGCTCGGGGAAT
This sequence comes from Zea luxurians, assembly GCA_029449295.1. Lineage (NCBI taxonomy): Eukaryota > Viridiplantae > Streptophyta > Magnoliopsida > Poales > Poaceae > Zea > Zea luxurians. Next base: position 1,103,864 of record JAOPSE010000087.1, read on the forward strand.
CTCTTCTAAGATTTCCTGGAGAGAGGCGTTTCCAGAGTATGCGTCGTCATATAGGAAACACGAGAAGTCGAAAAGGACCCTTGAAGAGACTATTGATGAAAGGGTACAAAAGGCTATTAATGACGTGATGAACAAAATGAAGAAAACAGAATGCATATCATTTGAACTCAAGCCAAGCCATATGAGTCCACCTATAGTCCCTAGCAGCGTAGGATCTGTGCAAGACTTGACCAAGTACCCTGTAGACGATATTGTTGAGGACAAGCCTTGCTTTCTTCATATTCCAATCAATCGATCTGGGACAAAAACAAAGCAAGCTGCTACTGGTTTGGTAAAACCATGACTTGTTAACTACAAGGATAATCCTGTCCCGCCACACTATGCTATGGTCCAAGTTCTAGAAATCGCAGACAGTGGCTGTGAAGATTGGGAGATAGATTTTCCAGTTGAGGGGATCATAACTTTGCAGGAGGCAATGAACGAGTTGGTCCTTTGGCATCGACGCGACATCAAGTTGGGTGATGAGCCGAATTCAACACCAATGCAACAAAAAGATAGTTCGATCATTCCACACCCCATGGTGCAGGAAAATATGACACTGACCTCCAAAAAATCGTTGAAACAATCATATCGCCTCTTGCGAAGGAACTCGACGTGGGGGACGTAGACAAAATTGTTCCTCAGAATGTCGACGTCAACATCAAAAAGGAACCAAAGGTTGGCACCAATGTTGAAGGGCCAACTATTTCAAAGAAAATTCATAAGCGAATCACCACTGACGATGTCAAGAAACCGTCAGAATCAGTGGCACGCTACCTGCATAAATTGCAGAGAGTTATGACAAATCAATCAAAAGCGGAATCAGCATCTCATGGAGTAGGCACACGGTCCCAAATAGACAATTTCGAAGTATGGGAAGAAGATGGAATGATTCATACTCGAGAATCATTACGTCTTAAAACCAATATCTCGGTATACAAGAAGGAGGATGTTCCTCCAAAATTTGTGAATGGGAGGCCGTTCTTGACGACGGTGCAACTTTCTAAGTTGTCGACTCCGGAGATTAGAATGCATGAGTGGTACATGGTGGCTAGCAACAAATACAAACTCGAGGACTTCACATTTGTTGTGCCAGAAGATGCATTTTGGAGCAATGATCATATAGATCCTGTGCGGCATTTATTCTTTGACGATCTCTGGTCGTTGTACCACCGACAAAGGATGGAAACCAACTACTTAACCCTCTTTTGCTTGTAAGTACCTCTAAACTTTCATATTTGTTAGTTTTGTACACGCACACATAAACGAGAGTCTAACGATTAACACTATTACACGTAGGATGCAATACATGGATGATAAGCAGAAACAACTTAAGACAGGGTTTCTTGACCCGTTGATGATATCCCAAGCTCACTATGAAGTAGTTGCTCGGAGGCATGGAGAAGAATACAAAGACTTGGACGATGCTGAATTTGAGAAAGCCGTCAAACAGAAGCAGAGACAGAAAATGAAGGTAATGGCGACATACATTGGACGAGCCATGTATAATCATGTACAACATGGCAAGGACTTAATAATAGCTCCGCACCACTTTAAGTAAGTTATCGACATGGTTTAATTTTGAACTATAAATTATGGCAATCGTGATCTTAACATGTGTTTTCGTCTATGTCTATATAGTGACCACTACATTTGTATCATGATCTTTCCAAAGGATGGTAAAGTCGTGGTCTTCGACTCACTGAGAATGGAAAAGGCTACGTATAATGACTTCTTGAAGATTTTAGAGAAGTATGATTATTATTGCACACTTGTACTTATTACAACTTAACAAATGTATTCTTAATCTCACAATGCTATTCTTATATGCAGTGAATACCGTTTTTATTGGAAAGATCTTGGCGGCGAACATCCAGAGGACAAGCCTAATTTGTCAATATCATTATTTCCATATGGTGACAAACAACCTCCGGGTACTGTCCTGTGCAGTTATTATGTATGCGAATGGTGTCGTGTCACCTTCCATTACATGGTCAATCGTGAGGATGTAAGTTCGCTATCATTGTCTATGTTGCAATTTTTATGTTATATTGTTGCTCATCACATTACTCTTAGCACCGCTTGCTTTTTGCTTTCATTGCAGGTTCCTAAATCCAAGATCAATGCTGAATGGTTAGAAAGAGATATGGTTTCCGTCGGCGTTGCTAAGGTTGTAAGAGACTTGCTTTACTTTATGCGCCGTGAAGTTCTTCATCAACAAGGGCTATTCTACAATACAAATGGAAATTTGCAAAAATTCCCAGAACTAAGTTTGTACACAATATCACACATTGTTTAGGTCTTTAGTTAGGAACTTTAGATGTTTAGTTGTCTATGGAACTTTGAGATGTTTAGTTGTATATGGAACTTGATATGTGTATAAATCTGTGTATGACGATGAAACTTGATATGTGGATGAATCTGTGTATTATACCTGTTATGGAACTTGTAATATGTGTATGAAATCTGTGTATGCAATCTGTGTGAATCTGTGTATAATCTGTGTATGAAATCTGTGTATATTCTGTGTTTGAAAATTCTGTATATATGAATATGTATAATAAAAACCGTCTGTGATTTATATTGTATGCAGTCGGACTTATATAAAAAACCGCCTGTGATGTGTGGCTACACAAGCGGCTAGGATAAGAAACCGCCTGTGATGTGTGTCTATCACAGGCGGTTCCTTTGAACTGGACCGCCTGTAATCTGTGTTTTTCACAGGCGGTTTTTGATTGACCGCCTGTGATGTTGTTTTACATCACAGGCGGTGCACCACAAGCGGTTCCTGGAACCGCCTGTGTAGAGGCGAACCAAACCGCCTGTACAGAGGTATGCTGTAGTAGTGGGTAATGTGAAAAGATTTCTAGCAGTGGTAGTGTGAAAAGATTTCTAGTGAAAAGAAGAAAAAAATCCCTCAAACCCTAGCCCCTACTCGGTCACCGGCTAATCAGTCCTACACATCGATTTATCAACTTTGGGAGCAGCTAATCAGTAATCTTGGCCAATATATCTGCTTTTCTTTTTTGTTTTGTATTTTTACAAAACTTCCATGAATTTTAGTTTGAACTTTGTTGTGTATTTTGAAATTTGGTTTAAGGGGGAAGTCTTCAAATAATTCATAGTATTTATTCAAAAATTGGCATCAAAAGATTTTAAAATTTATAAATTTTTCTAAATTCAAAATCCAAAACCTGTGTATGGGCGTTACCGGTCGGCAACGATTACCGGTTAGCTAGCAGGCTAGCCAGATAAACCGACTGGCTCAGTGATCCTTGGTCTTGTACATTAATATTGTGTTTGGTTTGAGGTCAAAGTAGGATGAGTCGGGGGCGCCACCGTCCCCTCGATTTTTTGGATCACGTCGTCCCCAAAAATCACTCCGGTGTTCACCTCGCCTCCGCTTGACTCTCAACCAAACACTATAGAAAACGTGGCCGTCTCATTCCATCCCTCTTTGTACATTTAACCAAACGCACCCTAAATCTGGTGAACTCAACCTCCTTTATAGGTTCCAATAATGAACTGTAAGGTTTTATGTAAAATAGAGGTGGGTACTTGCACACGCTACTCCTGGCCAATCATTGTGCACACTAGGGATGGCAGTGGGTAAGGTACCCAGTGGGCAGACGAAGCCATACCCATACCCACTAGAAAAAAATTGACCCATACCCATACCCACTACCCATCATGGGTACAAAATTACGCCATAACCCATACCCACCATGGGTAGCGGGTACCCATCGGGTACCCATACCCATTAACATTACGATAGACATGATCATTTGAATCGCAAAAATAAGTACCAGCATAACAAATGTATTGAACCCAACATAATTTTATCATAGGTTCAACAATATTCAACATTAAATGGCAATATCATGCCTTCAAATCACACAAAACATAGCATTGATTCTACCCGTGCCCTAATAGGGTTTTTACCCATTGGGAGCAAATTCATTTTATATGAGACATATAAATCCGGACCCACGTGTCATATATTAGCGGGTTCCCTATCGGGTAGCGGGTATGGGGCAACAGAGAACATACCCACGCCCACCGTACCCGATGGGCATAACAAATGACCCAATAAAATACCCATGGGTATCAAAATCCGCCATACCCGTGCCCTAATAGGGTTTTTACCCATCGGGTTTCGGGTTTCGGGTACCCATTGCCATCTCTAGTGCACACGCTATCTAGCCAACTGAGTGCGGGCTTTGCCACCTGACACCGGATCATGCGTGTAGACATCGGCGACAAGGGCATGACGTGCGGCCGAAGCTCCTAGACATGGCAGATGAGAGCGATGAGCCACAGGCTCGCCAGATGGTTCGTTGTCAATGGAGGCTCTCGAGAGGTTGGGGCAGACAGCGCTGGCCGTGGCCATGATCTAGGAAGGAGCGGCGGTCATGGCTGCGATCCTGGAAGGCCCGGTGGCTATGGACGGGAGTGAGGAAGGAGCAGCGGCCGAGTCTGTTTGGTCAAAAGGAAATTAGGTTCGACAATGATGAGCAAATGAAAACCAGCACAATAAAGTATACTATTCGGCCCAAACAAAAAATCCAGATGATATATGTTGGTGACTTGTTCTCAAATACTATGAATCGAAAACAAGACAACATAAAATGTTAAATATTAACGCCTTCGTTCTTCGAAATATTATTTTCATTAGTATATAATGATCTTCAGACGAAGGCCATAAAGGGCATACCTTCGAATATCGAAGGTAAGATGGTAATAGAAGAAGCGTGTAAAATACAAAAAGACAACATAAACAATCATATAACATTATATTATCATGATAAAATAAAAATAATATTAAATTACATTTGGTACCTTCGACTTGATAGACAGCAAAGGTACGAGCGTGATGCATAAGCAAATGCCAAGCCAGCGTGAACACTACGGGGGTACTGTTCATCTATTTATAGGCATGAGATGCAGCCCACGTGAAATTACATTCATGCCCTTTACATTTGCTAATGACTATAAGGTAACTCATCGGGGTCTAAATAGCCTTTTTCACTTTAAGTCGGTTCCCTTTTCTGCTGTCATGCCAAAGCTCCCTTGCGCGTAGCTTCGGCGCTACATCAATCTTCGTATTGTTCGTGCTTCTTCCACTGTGGTTCGGATTCGAATCCGAAGTTACCTGTTCATGTATCACAACTCCGGAAACATTGTTAAATCATGTTTTTGAGGACCCTCAAAAGACGAAGGCCCCCAACAATATAGATGATAAAATTTAGAGGACGTTGATGGAGAGGATAAAGATAATAATTTCACTAGCAATGAAGTCTGGTCTTTGGTGGAGAGACACAAGTAAATTATAATTAGAACAAAATGGATCTTTCGAAACAAGTAAGATGAGCACGACGTGGTAACTAGGAACAAGATAAGGTTGGTCGCTCAAGGTTTTATTCAAGTAGAAGGTCTTGACTTTGGAGAGACATATTGATGTGACCATACCAGCATCATCAACCCTGCCAGCCATTACTACTGGACCTATCACTCGGAGCCGAGTGAAAAGATACAACAAGAGTTGCACGTACTACTTTATGAATTTCAATTAAACACTAATAAGAACTTTATGCTACCTAAGTCGTGTATGTTGATATTGCTTAGGTTCACCAAAGAGGAAGGACAGAACATATCAAGGGCGAATTAGAGAGAAGAGCTATGTTCGAGTCAGTCCAGCGCGAAAGAATCATCCAGAAAAAACAGTCATATCTTTTAATTTAAAAAAGCTATGAAGGCCTATAAGTACTTTTTGGAAAGCTCATTTTAAGTCTAGTTCCAATGCTTCTAAGGCCGAATTAATCAGATCTCCCAGCAAGGCGGCCAACCTACTTTAGTGCTGACTGGTCAGAAGGTCAACAGTTTGCTTGATGACCAAGTTTCTATATTAAACTGCATCACTCTATGAAGTTTTATTAGGCATGCTATACATGGTGAGAAAGCTTATCAAGTTAGCTTTCCAACGCATCTAGCCCCACATCATTTGGACACTCCTAGGAGAAGTTATTATCAAAATACTGAAGGATGTGCAGAAGTCAAACAGCCACGCAGAATTCAGCTCTAGAGATCTTTCGAAGAGGTCCATTCACATTAGCACGCTAAAATACTTTCTTTTCATGTTTATACCTATCTAAGGCTGGTTGTAGCTAGTATAAATATCCCCTTATGTCTATGATGTAAGACAACTTTTGATAACCTTTGATGATGTGATAATCCAAGTCATTAGCGCAGCCAAGCTGCTAAGTGCTTACTCTATCTCTATTCTTCCTTGTTCTCCTGGACTTGTGAAGAGATTCCTCTGAGATCCACTAGTTCGTGCCTTGCGGGTTCTAGTACGGCTGTCCTGCATTGTGTGGATTAGCTCCAGTTGTGGTTTTGCGGTCATTCAGAGATCGAGTCGAAGTCTACACGGTTTCAGTGTCTCTCTCCTCGTCGCTTGGTCACCTCTGACCTTGATCAGGTATAAAGTCAGTTACCGGCTGTTCTTCAGCAAATCTACCTTGTTATTCTGTTACTTTTATATCCAACCATCCTATTTATCAACCTACTGTCATGAAGATCGGGCCACCCTAGTATCAAATATAACTCGGTACCTATCACATATGCACTGGTGGGAAGGTTAGAGTCATTAGAATTTTAATTGGTTATGCCACTAACCATGATTTCAAGCTCTACCAAATGGACGTCTTCCGGCTCCATAAGGCGCTCTATGGGATCAAACAGGCCCCTAGAGCATGGTATGAATGCCTTAAGAACTTTCTACTCAAAATGGTTTTGAAATACGAAAAGCCAACTCTACTCTTTTCAATCGTAAATTTGATCATGGATTATTTGTGTGCCAGATATATGTCGACGACATTATATTTGGAAGTACTAATAAGAACTTCTATGATGAGTTTAGCAGAGTCATGACTAATAGGTTTGAGATGTCTATGATGGGTGAGCTCAAGCTCTTCCTTGGATTCTAAATTAAGCAATTGAAGGATGGAACATTTCTATGTCAAACAAAGTACATCAAAGATATGCTCAAGAAATTTGACATGGAGAATGCCATGCCCATAAAAACTCCCATGACATCAAACAGGCATCTCAACCTCAACGAGGAAGGTAAGTCTGTTGATCAAAGATTATGTAGGTCTATGATAGGATCTCTGCTAGTTGTTTGTGCATCTGGGCCTGACATTATACTTAGTGTGCATATGCGCTCATTTTCAAACTAACCCGAAAGAGTGCCACCTAGTGGCCGGTAAGAGAATTCTTAGATATCTGGTTCACACTCCTAACCAAGATGGTATCCTAAGGGCTCCACTTTCGATCTATTTAGCTATTCTAATTCAGATTATACCGGTTGCAAAGTTGGTCGAAAGAGTACTACCAGGACATGTCAATTTCTTGGGCGGTCATTGGTGTCTTGGAGTTCCAAGAAACAAAACTATGTTGCACTTTCCACTGTCCAAGTAGAATACATAGTAGCTGGTGTTTGTTGTGCGTAGTTGTTTTGGATGAAGCAAATCCTGAGAGACTTTGGTTGTGAGTTCAATAAAATTCCACTGCTATGTGACAATGAGGGTGTCATAAAACTAAAACAATCCCGTGCAACACTCCAGAACAAACACATTGATATTAGACATCATGTCTTGAGAGACCACAAAGCCAAAGGAGATATCGAAATTAGCCATGTGAGCACTAAAAATCAACTAACCAATGTCTTCACAAAGCCACTCGATGAGTCTAGGTTTTGTTCTTTGAGAAGTGAACTAAATATCTTGGATTCTCGTCACGTCTCTTGAAAAGTTGTGCACAAAATTTAATGTTGAAAATTTACTTCATTATTGTATTATGGTTAATTATATATATATCTATAATTATGAATATGGGAGTTTTGGGCTTCTCTGACTTAGGCCAGTTCAACCAAGATATGAGGACCGGTTCAACCGAGATTTCGTAGAGAGGTGTGTCTTTATCCCCTCCTTTCCCTCTTTCTGTCTCCCCTCTCCTCATTTCTTTCCCTCTTCTGAACTGTGCGTCATCGCCTCTCTCTCCCTCATCTCTTCTCCTAATCCAAATCAACCAAATCTTCTTCGATTTGTGGGGGAAATCTTGGGCATGGATCAGATCGCCTCCTCTCTCGTGCCCCTTCTCCACTCCCCCTCTCCATAGATTGGATTTGAGTCATTCTTCTTCAAGGTATGCTCTTGGTGTTCTTGAATCCATTCGATCTCTTGTATTTTCCTGTGAATCCATTCAAGATAAAGGATAATTATGTTGTATGGATTAATTTCTCAATGGATTCACATCTTATTGGGTTAGATCGGGAGAAAACATGTTTGAACCATTCATGTTCAGTTGAATCACTCCTTTGGTGTGATTGATCTATGCATGAACATGTTCTACATGTTCTTCTTCTTGATCTTGCCTCTACACCTTGTTTTTCATTGTACCTCATGCCTTGTTTTTTATCGTGGAAGATGGCATGCCGCTGAAATCCCTCCATCGTGGAGAGCGACGCTAGACGATGATGATGATGGTAGTGGTGGTGGTGGTTGGGGACAGGTCTAGTCTGATCCTCATCCTCCTCCGTGCCTAGATCAGTCGTCGTCTTCCCATCCTCCTTTGCCTCCTCTTGATCAGGTTCCTTCAGATGATCAGGACTTTGCCACTGCCTTCATCGAGAAGTTCTTCGCTCCACCTTCGGGTGGTGCTCCTTATAGTGGGTGGTGAGCCTTCTCTTTTGCCTTTTTGGTGCTTGCTGCCAAAAAGGGGGAAAAGTTTGGGAGCGCTGTGAGAGCTGGGTTGTAATCGAACATGTAGCCTGTAATATCTATGCGATGAACAATGTGTGATGGACCTTTATGCTTTTATGCCTATCTTATGTCATGTTGGATGATGGATATTTGTATTGGTCTTATTTGAGTATCTTTTTATGTTGCAATATGGTTTCTTATGATATTGTGATATGCTGAGTCATTTCCATAGTTGTTGAGATACTTGTGTGCATGATCTGTCATATGCATAAACATGGATATTTTGTGGCATGCGTGTGCACCCCTCGAATACATGGTGTGACACTCTCACTTCCTCTTAAATGGTGATGCAAATTAACATATCAGGTCAATTCAAAGTTTATTATATGCGCACGTTTAGGGGGAGTCACATAAACACAAGTGTTCAAAAAACTTGCAACAATATTTATTATATTTGTCGTTTTATTTGTTTTTGCATCAATCACAAAAAGGGGGATATTGTAAGTGCAATCAACCCATTGATGTTTTTGGTGATTAATGGACAAAACAAATAAAACTGTTCTAATCAGTTTGCTCCTAGTGCATGTCTAGATTGAAAAATAAAAATATGCACATGAAAGTAAAAGTTAAACGAACATGGAACCATGTGATGAAGAGTGAAGCACTTCCAAGTGATTCCCGACGAAGATCCTTTATAATTTGTACATTCTACTTAGTGGTAGGAATCTCCGCTCATTTAGATTAATTTGCAAGGTAGTTTGCACCAACTCATCCTATCCATTTCAAAATTCGTGAGTTTTACTGTTGAACCCCTCCCTTGGTTTTTATAAGTTTGACTTTTCTGTGAATCTCGGTTCAACTGGCCTGTGAGGGTGGTTCAACTGGTATTAGATAGAAAACATCTATGGAAAATCCTGGTTCAACTGGTATTATGAGGGTGGTTAAACCTAGATTTTTTAGGGAGCGCTCTAGAAAACCCCAATTCAACTGGTATTCAACACCAGTTCAACCAACATTTGTGCAGTCAGCCCGATCGACCAGATCTATTTTAGGGGAAGACTATATAAACTCTCCTCTCTCTCTCCCAAAACCCTAGAACTCTCGAATTGACTCCTCTCCATTCTCACACCCCAAGTCATTCTCCCTTCGATTGGTGGGAAGATTCTTTAGTGTGATATAAGTTCTAGATCTCAAACGCGATTTTGATTCTAATCCTTCGAATTCTCTTTCTTGAGTTGGTGCAACCGTTCTTAATTGTGGATTCATTGTTCTTGGAACATGTTGTTCTTCGACGGATTGTATTTTGTCTTAGGAGTCTCCAAAGTTGTGGACAACCCTAAGAACGATTTCTATCACTCGCTCTTGGTGAGCACTTGAGTAAGGTATTGCCTTGACCTATGTGGTCGATAAGGAGGAACGAGTTGAGAAAGACCCGACCCTTTGTGGGCACCTCGACGAGGAGTAGGGCACCTTTTTGGTGTGACCGAACCTCAGTAAAAATCATGTATCTTGTGTGCTTTTGTGTTTGTGATTCATCTCTGTTCATCTTAGATCTCAAGATTCACCAGTTTAATCTTAGTCAATGCTTCCATTATGATTTTTGGCAGTATATCTGGGATTTAATTCGAGTTTACATTTAAACCGGGGTAGTGCAATTCAACCGACCTTCCATAGCAGTTGAACAGACCTTGCCGGTTGAACTATTTGTTCTCACAAAAGTTCAAAGTTTTTGTTGGAATTTTCAGGTGTAGCCTATTCATCCCTTTAGGCTACTTTCAATTATCCGCCAATCAGATTGCACTCTCATTATCACATAGGAGTGCGACTTTGCTCAAATTGTAGCTAAAGTCTTAGAGGGTTTGCTTCATCCAAAGTAATTGCGTGCAACATTGGCCTGCAATAATATACTCAGCCTCGGCGGTAGATAGGGCAAGACGTTTTGTTTCTTTGAGCTCCAAGACATCAGGGACCTCCTAAAAACTGACATGTCCTTGATGTGCTCTTCCTATCTGAGAGCACCTAGAGGGGGGGGTGAATAGGTGATCCTGTAACACTTCAAAAACTTAAGCCACAAAACTTGGTTACTTGTTAGCACAGTAATATGCCAAGTGGCTAGAGAAGGATCTCAACACAACACAATAACCAAGAGATATCAATCACAGAGATGGCATAGTGGTTATCCCGTGGTTCGGCCAAGACCAACGCTTGCCTACTCCACGTTGTGGCGTCCCAACGGATGAGGGTTGCAATCAACCCCTCTCAAGCGGTCCAAAGACCAACTTGAATACCACGGTGTTGCTTTGCTTCTCTTAATCCCGTTTGCGAGGAATCTCCACAGCTTGGAGCCTCTCGCCCTTACACAAGATGTTCACGAAGAATCGCAGAGCAAGGGAGGGATTAGCAACTCACACACGACACAAAGATCACAGCGAATACGCACACGCAAAACCAAGATTTGAGCTCAAGAGACTAGCACACTAGAACGGAGCTCAAATCACTAGAATGTCGAACAAGTGCGCAAGAATGAAGTGTGAGTGATCAATGATGCTCAAAGGATGCTTGGTGTTCTCCTCCATGCGCCTAGGGGTCCCTTTTATAGCCCCAAGGCAGCTAGGAGCCGTTGGGAGCAATCTGGGAAGGCAATTCTTGCCTTCTGTCGTCTGGCGCACCGGACAGTCCGGTGCACACCGGACATGTCCAGTGCCCGATTTCTTTCCGTAAACAGCGCAGTCGACCGTTGGCAGCCTGAGAGCCGTTGGCGCACCGGACATGTCCGGTGCACACCGGACAGTCCGGTGCCGTCTTCTAGCCGTTGGCTCGGCCACGTGTCCCGCGCAGATTGCGCGGCCGACCGTTGGCCCGGCCGACCGTTGGCTCACCAGACAGTCCGGTGCACACCGGACAGTCCGGTGAATTTTAGCCGTACGTCGCCGGTGAATTCCCGAGAGCAGCCACTTTGCCCAAGCCAGCCTGGCGCACCGGACACTGTCCGGTGCACCACCGGACACTGTCCGGTGCACCACCGGTCAGTCCGGTGCTTGCAGACTCAGCAGATTCTTGGCTGCTCGAGCCAAGATATTTCCAATTGGATTTTTCCTGTTTCTAGCACTTAGACACAATACATTAGTCCATAAAACAATGTACTAAGTCTGAGAAACATACCTTAATTCTTGATTTGTACCTTGTCCACCTTTTTACACTTAGGCACTTGTGTTGGACACTAAATCACCAAAATACTTAGAAATGGCCCAAGGGCACATTTCCCTTTCAATCTCCCCCTTTTTGGTGATTTATGCCAACACAACATAAAGCAAGTAGAACAAGTACAAAATCAAATCAAATAAGAACTCAAAATTGTTTTGATTCAATTTTGACATATATGGATCACTCTATGCCACCACTTGGTTTGTTTTTGCAAATCAAACTCAAATTTCTATCTCTAAGTCAAACACACATGTTAAGACATAAAGAGAGTCATTCTAAGAGAAATTGACTTAAGATTTCAAAAACTCCCCCTTTTTCCCATAATCAATACTTCTCCCCACAAGAAGCCAACTTTTGACAAGAGAGACAACAAAAGAATTTTGACAAACCAAAAGCTCTATTCTACCATTTTCAAAATCTCTCAAGTGGTAGCTGATCCATTTATCGCTTTGGCCTTTATTTTCTCCCCCTTTGGCATCAAGCACCAAAACGGGATCAATCTTGGCCCTTTAACCCCATTGCCTCACCAAAATCTTCAAATAAGAACACAAAGGCAATAAGAGTATGAAGATGAACTTGGAAAAGTTACTCTTTTCATCGGAGTGCAGTGGAAGTCTTGCATGGTCCAAGTCCACCTTTTCCCTTTCAATTTTCCTTGGAGACTAAAACAACGAAACTCAAGTACATGGTTAGTCTCAAAGGGTCAAGTTGTAGCACAGCTCCCCCTAAATATGTGCATCACTTGCAAACAGAACTTGTGAGGTCCAGGGAGTGTTTGTACAACTTGAGCACCACAATAAGCAACAATATGTAGAATGAACATAATCAAAAGCATAAACATATGTATGCTACATTTCAATCCAACTTCCGCGAATCTAAGATATTGAGCTCACTAGGCAGCCTGCAGAAGGTCTTCTCATCTAGAGGCTTGGTAAAGATATCGGCTAGCTGGTTCTCGGTGCTAACATGAAACACTTCGATATCCCCCTTTTGCTGGTGGTCTCTCAAAAAGTGATGCCGGATGTCAATGTGCTTTGTGCGGCTGTGCTCAACAGGATTTTCCGCTATTCGGATAGCACTCTCATTATCACATAGGAGTGGGACTTTGCTCAGATTGTAGCCAAAGTCCCGGAGGGTTTGCCTCATCCAAAGTAGTTGCGCACAACACTGTCCCGCAGCAACGTACTCGTCCTCAGCGGTGGATAGGGCAACAGAGGTTTGTTTCTTAGGGTTCCATGACACCAGGGACCTTCCTAAGAATTGGCACGTCCCCGATGTACTCTTCCTATCGACCTTACATCCAGCATAGTCGGAATCTGAGTACCCAATCAAGTCAAAGTTAGACCCCTTTGGATACCAGATCCCGAAGCAAGGCGTAGCGACTAAATATCGAAGAATTCGCTTCACAGCCACTAAGTGACACTCCTTCGGATCGGATTGAAATCTAGCACACATGCATACGCTAAGCATAATATCCGGTCTACTAGCACATAAATAAAGCAAAGAACCTATCATGGACTGGTATGCTTTTTGATCAACGGACTTACCTCCTTTGTTGAGGTCGGTGTGTCCGTCGGTTCCCATTGGCGTCTTTGCGGGCTTGGCGTCCTTCATCCCAAACCTCTTTAGCAAATCTTGTGTGTACTTCGTTTGGGAGATGAAGGTGTCGTCCTTGAGTTGCTTCACTTGGAACCCAAGGAAGTAGGTCAACTCGCCCATCATCGACATCTCGAATTTCTGCGTCATCACCCTGCTAAACTCTTCACAAGACTTTTGGTTAGTAGAACCAAATATTATGTCGTCGACATAAATTTGGCACACAAAAAGATCACCATCGCAAGTCTTAGTAAAAAGAGTTGGATCGGCTTTCCCAACCTTGAAAGCATTAGCAATTAAAAAGTCTCTAAGGCATTCATACCATGCTCTTGGGGCTTGCTTAAGTCCATAGAGCGCCTTAGAGAGCTTACACACGTGGTCGGGGTACCGTTCATCCTCGAAGCCAGGGGGCTGCTCCACGTACACCTCCTCCTTGATCGGCCCGTTGAGGAAAGCGCTCTTCATATGCATTTGGTACAACCTGAAAGAATGGTGAGCGGCATATGCTAGCAAGATACGAATTGATTCTAGCCTAGCCACAGGAGCAAAAGTCTCCTCAAAGTCCAAACCTGCGACTTGGGCATAACCTTTTGCCACAAGTCGAGCCTTGTTCCTCGTCACCACCCCGTGCTCGTCCTGTTTGTTGCGGAACACCCACTTGGTTCCTACAACATTTTGCTTGGGACGAGGCACCAGTGTCCAAACTTCGTTGCGCTTGAAGTTGTTGAGTTCCTCCTGCATGGCCAACACCCAGTCCGGATCTAGCAAGGCCTCTTCTACCCTGAAAGGCTCAATAGAAGAGACAAAAGAGTAATGCTCACAAAAATTAACTAATCTTGAGCGAGTAGTTACTCCCTTGCTAATATCACCCAATATCTGGTCGACAGGATGATCCCTTTGAATTGTCGCTCGAACTTGGGTTGGAGGTGCCTGAGGTGCTCCTTCCTCTTGAACATCCTGTGCTCCCCCTTGATCATGTGCCTCCACTTGAGGTACCTGTTCGTCATCTTGGGTTGGGGGATGCACCATAGTTGTGGAAGACGGTTGATCTTGCTCCAAATGTTCCTGAGGCCGTACATCTCCAATCGCCATGGTGCGTATCGCGGCCGTTGGAACGTCTTCTTCATCTACATCATCAAGATCAACAACTTGCTCTCTTGGAGAGCCATTAGTCTCATCAAATACAACGTCGCTAGAGACTTCAACCAAACCCGATGATTTGTTGAAGACCCTATACGCCTTTGTATTTGAATCATAACCTAATAAAAATCCTTCTACGGCTTTGGGAGCAAATTTGGAATTCCTACCCTTCTTCACTAGAATGTAGCATTTACTCCCAAAAACACGAAAATACGATACATTAGGTTTGTTACCGGTTAGCAGCTCATACGACGTCTTCTTGAGGAGGCGGTGAAGGTAGACCCTATTGATGGCGTGGCAAGCCGTGTTCACGGCTTCCGACCAAAAGCACTCGGGGGTCTTGAATTCTCCAAGCATAGTCCTCGCCATATCTATGAGCGTCCTGTTCTTCCTCTCTACCACACCATTTTGCTGAGGTGTGTAGGGAGCGGAGAACTCGTGCTTGATCCCTTCCTCCTCAAGAAACTCCTCCACTTGAAGGTTCTTGAATTCGGACCCGTTGTCGCTCCTTATCTTCTTCACCTTGAGCTCAAACTCATTTTGAGCTCTCCTTAGGAAGCGCTTGAGGGTCCCTTGGGTTTCAGACTTATCCTGCAAAAAGAACACCCAAGTGAAGCGGGAAAAGTCATCAACGATAACTAGACCATACTTACTTCCTCCTATGCTCAGATAGGCGACGGGTCCGAAGAGGTCCATATGTAGCAGCTCCAGGGGTCTTGATGTTGTCATCACATTTTTGGTGTGATGAGAGCCTGCCACTTGTTTCCCTGCTTGACAAGCTGCACAAGGTCTATCTTTTTCGAAATGAACATTGGTTAGACCTATCACGTGTTCTCCCTTTAGAAGCTTGTGGAGGTTCTTCATCCCCACATGTGCTAAGCGGCGATGCCACAGCCAGCCCATGCAAGTCTTGGCCATTAAGCATGCATCTAGACCGGCCTCTTCTTCTGCAAAATCAACTAAGTAAAGCTTGCCGTCTAGTACACCCTTAAAAGCTAGTGAACCATCACATCTTCTAAAGACAGACACATCTACATTTGTAAACAAACAGTTATATCCCATATTGCATAATTGACTAACAGATAGCAAATTATATCCAAGAGACTCTACTAAAAACACATTAGAGATAGAGTGCTCATTTGAGATTGCAATTTTACCTAACCCTTTTACCTTGCCTTGATTCCCATCACCGAATATTATTGAATCTTGGGAATCTTTAATCTTGACGTAGGAGGTGAACATCTTCTTCTCCCCCGTCATATGGTTTGTGCATCCGCTGTCAATAATCCAGCTTGAACCCCCGGATGCATAAACCTGCAAGGCAAATTTAGGCTTGGGTCTTAGGTACCCAACTCATGTTGGGTCCTGCAAGGTTAGCACAAATATCCTTAGGGACCCAAATGCAAGTTTTGTCTCCCTTGCATCTTGCCCCTAATTTTCTAGCAACTATCTTCCTATCCTTTCTACAAATAGCAAAAGAAGCATTTAAAGCATGATATATTGTAGAAGGTTCATTAACTTTACTAGGAACATTAACGACATTTCTCCTAGGCATATTATGAATAACATTTCTCCTACCAACATTTCTATCATGCACATAAGAAGAACTAGAAGCAACCATGGCATGAGAATCAAAGGCATTATATACATTACAACTTATATAAGCATTTCTAGGTTGTCTTCTATCATAGTACATAAAGGCATGGTTCTTTTGCACACTACTAGCCATAGGGGCCTTCCATTTCTCCTTGGCGGAGATGGGAGCCTTATGGCTTGTCAAGTTCTTGGCTTCCCTCTTGTAGCCAAGTCCATCCTTAATTGAGGGGTGTCTACCAATCGTATAGGCATCCCTTGCAAATTTTAGCTTGTCAAATTCATTCTTGCAAGTCTTAAGTTGGGCATTAAGACTAGCTAATTCATCATTTAATTTGGAAATTGAAACTAAATGATCACTACAAGCATCAATGTCAAAATCTTTACACCTATTACAAGTTTCAACAATTTCTACACAAGAATGAGATTTACTAGCTACTTCTAGTTTAGCATTTAAATCATCATTAAAACTTTTTAACTTAGCAATAGTTTCATGACAAGAAGATAATTCACTAGAGAGCATTTCTGTCGGGGACCATAATTAGGGGTACCCTCAAGACGCCTAATTCTCAGCTGGTAACCCCCATCAGCATAAAGCTGCAGAGGCCTGATGGGTGCGATTAAGTCAGGGATCAGTCCATACGAGCGACTCGATCACGCCTCGCCCGAGCCTAGCCTCGGGCAAGGGCAGCCGACCCCGAGATGTTTCCGTCTCGCCCGAGGCCCCCTTTTAACGGCAGACACATCTCCGGCTCGCCCGAGGCCTTGCCTTCGCTAAGAAGCAACCCTGACTAAATCGCCGCGCCGACCGA
This sequence comes from Zea luxurians, assembly GCA_029449295.1. NCBI lineage: Eukaryota > Viridiplantae > Streptophyta > Magnoliopsida > Poales > Poaceae > Zea > Zea luxurians. Next base: position 1,121,010 of record JAOPSE010000087.1, read on the forward strand.
CCGAGTCGCAGGGGCATTTAACGCAAAGGTAGCCTGACACCTTTATCCTGACGCGTGCCCCCCGGCAGAGCCGAAGTGACCACCGTCACTTCGCCGCTCCACTGACCGGTCTGACAGAAGGACAGCGCCGCCTGCGCCATTCCGACTGCAGTGCCACTTGACAGAGTGAGACTGACAGGCAGTCAGGCCTTGCCAAAGGCGCCATAGGAAGCTCCGCCCGACCCAGGGCTCGGACTCGGGCTAAGGCCCCAAAAGACGGCGAACTCCGCTCCACCCGACCCAGGGCTCGGACTCGGGCTAAGGCCCCGGAAGACGGCGAACTCCGCTCCGCCCGACCTAGGGCTCGGACTCGAGCTAAGGCCCCGGAAGACGGCGAACTCCGCACCGCCCGACCCAGGGCTCGGACTCGGGCTAAGGCCCCGGAAGACGACGAACTCCGCTCCGCCCGACCCAGGGCTCGGACTCGGGCTAAGGCCCCGGAAGACGACGAACTCCGCTCCGCCCGACCCAGGGCTCGGACTCGGGCTAGGCCCCAGAAGACGACGAACTCCGCTTCGCCCGACCCCAGGGGTCGGACTCCGCCCTGGCCTCTGCCGAACGACCTCCGCCTCGCCCGACCCAGGAGCTCGGGCTCGGCCTCGGCCATGGAAGACAGACTCGACCTCGGCTTCGGAGGAGCCTCCACGTTGCCTGACCTAGGGCACAAGTCCGCCACGACAACAGGAAGCGCCATCATCACCCTACCCCGAGCCGACTCGGGCCGCAGAGAACAAGACCGGCGTCCCATCTGGCTAGCTCCGCCAGATAGGCAATGATGGCGCCCCGCTAGACCCGTGACAACGGCGGCTCTCAGCTCCCTTACGGAAGCAGGGGGACGTCAGCAAGGACCCAACCGCTCCGACAGCTGTCCCTCCGCCAGGATCCGTTGCTCCTCGGACAGCCACGACACCACACCAGCTGGGTGCCAAGATCTCTCCGGCTGCCACATTGGCATGTACTTAGGGCGCTAGCTCACTCCCGCTAGACACGTAGCACTTTGCTACACCCCCATTGTACACCTGGATCCTCTCCTTACGCCTATAAAAGGAAGGACCAGGGCCTTCTTAGAGAAGGTTGGCCGCGCGGGGACGAGGATGGGGCAGGCGCTCTCTTGGGGCCGCTCGCTTCCCTCACCCGCGTGGACGCTTGTAACCCCCTACTGCAAGCGCACCCGACCTGGGCGCGGGTCGAACACGAAGGCCGCGGGATTCCCACCTCTCTCACGACTCGCCTTCGGCCACCTCGCTTTTCCCCCCTTCGCGCTCGCCCACGTGCCCGACCCATCTGAGCTGGGGCACGCGGCACACTCACTCGTCGGCTTAGGGACCCCCCGGTCTCGAAACGCCGACAGTTGGCGCGCCAGGTAGGGGCCTGCTGCGTGTTGACGAGCAGCTTCCCGTCAAGCTCCAGATGGGCAGTCTCCAACGACCTCTCCAACCCGGGACGGTGCTCCGTTTCGGGAGTCTCGAGTTCATGTCTCTCGACGGCAGCTATGACATGATACTCCTTCCACCGCCGCGCGACGACGACAATGGCGGCCGACAGCCCGCCCACCGGCGGCGGAATCGACGACGTCTTCCCCGCGTGGTGGAAGAATAACATTCGAGCTCGCCCCGTCCTCTCCCCCACCATCGGAGGAGGAGGCGGGGCAACCAGGGCTGAGCGGGAGGCCGCGCTCCGTCAGCTGTCGAGCGAACCGATGTCCCCAGCGCCCCAACGGAGGGCGCGTTGGGCGTCGACCTCGCGTTTGAGACGAAGACGAGCGCCGTCCCCCCGCGACACGCCAATCCCGAGCAAGTGGACGACGCCAGCACGCTCGCGGAGGGCCTGCAGGACGTCGCCCTCGTACCCAAGACGACGGTGCAATCAGTCCCCGACGTGACTATGTCGCTCCTCGTCGACCAAAAGGTATCGACTGATCCCCATCCTACGTCATTTCGACTCGGCCTCAACCCGCCTAGCGACCTCGCTTTGGCGGGCGCTCACGTTGAGGCGAGTGCAACCCCTCTGGGGTTTCGTGTGCGGTTGCCTTGGGACCGATTGACGGACGTCTCGACCTACGGGCCCTCTGGGTCCGAGGAAGATGACGATCCCAGCACCTGGTGGGATTTCTCTGGATTTGGCAACCCCAGTGCCATGCGGGACTTTATGACCGCATGTGACTACTGCCTCTCCGACTGTTCCGACGGCAGCCGCAGCCTTGACGACAAGGACTACGGCCCGAGCCGCGAATGTTTCCACGTCGAGCTAGGGGATCCCTCCGAAGGCAACCATCTCGGCATGCCGAAGGGCGGCGATCTCCCTAGGCCGGTGCCTCACGCCGACATCCCGCGGGAGCTAGCTGTGGTCCCCGTTCCGGTGGGGGGTCACGACCCACAGCTCGAGCAAGTCCGCGGGGCGTAGGCCAGGCTCGACGAGGGAGCAGGAGCGCTCGAGTCGATCCGCCGGGACGTCGGGCAGGTATGGGCGGGCCAACCCCCGGCCGGAGAAATACGTCACCTGCCCCAGGGTTTCCAGCACCGCGTCGCCAACGATGTCAGGGACAGGCCGCCACCCGCATCCAGCGGGGTCGGACAGAACCTGGCAGCCGCAGCGATGCTCCTCCGCGCGATGCCAGAACCATCAACCACCGAGGGTCGGAGAATCCAGGGAGAGCTCAAGAATCTCCTGGAAGGCGCCGCGGCCCGGCGGGCCGAGAGCTCTGCCTCCCGAAGGCAGGGGTACCCCTCGGAACCTCATGCCGCGACTTCCCGATTCATGCGGGAAGCCTCGGTCTACACCGGGCGCACGCGCAACACCGCGCCTGCGGCCCCAGGCCACCTCGGCAACGAGCACCATCGTCGTGACCGTCGGGCCCGCCTCGACGAAAGGGTGCGCCGAGGCTACCACCCCAGGCGTGGGGGACGCTACGACAGTGGGGAGGATCGGAGTCCCTCGCCCGAACCACCCGGTCCGCAGGCCTTCAGCCGGGCCATCCGGCGGGCGCCGTTTCCGGCCCGTTTCCGACCCCCGACTACTATCACAAAGTACTCGGGGGAAACGAGACCGGAATTGTGGCTCACAGACTACCGCCTGGCCTGCCAACTAAGTGGAACGGACGACGACAACCTCATCATCCGCAACCTCCCCCTGTTCCTCTCCGACACTGCTCGCGCCTGGTTGGAGCACCTGCCTTCGGGGCAGATCTCCAACTGGGATGATTTGGTCCAAGCCTTCGCTGGCAACTTCCAGGGCACGTACGTGCGCCCCGGGAATTCCTGGGACCTCCGAAGCTGCCGGCAACAGCCGGGAGAGTCTCTTCGGGACTACATCCGGCGATTCTCAAAGCAGCGCACCGAGCTGCCCAACATCACCGACTCAGATGTCATCGGCGCGTTCCTTGCCGGCACCACCTGCCGCGACCTGGTGAGCAAGTTGGGTCGCAAGACCCCCACCAGGGCGAGCGAGCTGATGGACATCGCCACCAAGTTCGCCTCTGGCCAGGAGGCGGTCGAGGCCATCTTCCGAAAGGACAAGCAGCCCCAGGGCCGCCCGTCGGAAGATGCTCCCGAGGCGTCTACTCCGCGCGGCGCCAAGAAGAAAGGCAAGAAGAAGTCGCAAGTGAAACGCGACGCCGCCGACGCGGACCTTGTCGCCGCTGCCGAGTACAAGAACCCTCGGAAGCCCCCCGGAGGTGCTAACCTCTTCGACAAGATGCTCAAGGAGCCGTGCCCCTACCATCAGGGGCCCGTCAAGCACACCCTTGAGGAGTGCGTCATGCTTCGGCGCCACTTCCATAAGGCCCGGCCACCCGCAGAGGGTGGCAGGGCCCGCGACGACGACCAAAAGGAAGATCACCAAGCAGGAGAGTTCCCCGAGGTCCGCGACTGCTTCATGATCTACGGAGGGCCTGCGGCGAATGCCTCGGCTCGGCATCGCAAGCGAGAGCGTCGGGAGGTCTGCTCGGTGAAGGTGGCGGCGCTAGTCTACCTAGACTGGTCCGACAAGCCCATCACCTTCGACCAAGCTGACCACCCCGACCACGTGCCGAGCCCGGGGAAATACCCGCTCGTCGTCGACCCCATCATCGGCAACGTCAGGCTCACCAAGGTCCTGATGGATGGGGGCAGCTGCCTCAACATCATCTACGCCGAGACCCTCAGGCTCCTGCGCGTCGATCTGTCCTCCGTCCGAGCAGGCGCTGCGCCCTTCCACGGGATCATTCCTGGGAAACGCGTCCAGCCCCTTGGACGGCTCGACCTTCCTGTCTGCTTCGGAACGCCCTCCAACTTCCGAAGGGAGATTCTGACGTTCGAGGTGGTCGGGTTCCGAGGAACCTACCACGCGGTATTGGGGAGGCCATGCTACGCGAAGTTCATGGCCGTCCCCAACTACACCTATCTGAAGCTCAAGATGCCGGGCCCCAACGGGGTCATCACCGTCGGCCCCACGTACAAACACGCGTTCGAATGCGACGTGGAGTGCGTGGAGTACGCCGAGGCCCTCGCCGAGTCCGAGGCCCTCATCGCCGACCTGGAAAACCTCTCCAGAGAGGTGCCAGACGTGAAGCGACACGCCGGCAATTTCGAGCCAGCAGAGACGGTTAAGGCCGTCCCTCTCGACCCCAGTGGCGACACCTCCAAGCAGATCCGGACCGATTCCGGGCTCGACCCCAAATAGGAAGCAGTGCTCGTCGACTTTCTCCGCGCAAACGCCGACGTCTTTGCGTGGAGTCCCTCGGACATGCCCGGCATACCGAGGGATGTCGCCGAGCACTCGCCGGATATTCGGGCAGGAGCCCAACCCGTCAAATGGCCTCTGCACGGATGACGCCCGGGGGCTGCGCCCCTCCGCGTCGAGATTGGGTGTACTTTTCCGCATCAAAAATTTTCGATCAAAAAGGGGCTTTGGCGTTCTCCCGGCTATGTCAGAAGCAGGGTCCCGAGGAGCGAACGTGGGTACATGTAAGTGGCGAGGCCAACTGAGCCGAGGAACTCCTATACCTCCGGGTTAGGGACACCTCACTCATCACCTGCCACGAAAAATGACCCAACTCGGGAAGTCACCCTATTATTGATGAGCTAGGCCGGACGCGCAAATTAAAAGAAAGGAGAGTACGACTTCATGCAAGAAAAATAAAGTGTTCAGGCCTCGGCGGCCGCGGTAAGGCGCACATCCAACAGAAACTGTTCCAACAAGAGTCAGGCGCCGCCTTGGGAAGGAGCCGCGCCCTCAGTTCCGCCCCCGCCGTCGGAAAGGTCCACCTCGACTTCCGGCGACGGCGCAGGAGGAAGGATCTCCGCCTCAAAGATGGTCGCCAGCGCCGCGCTCGGACCCGCGGCGACCGCGTCGAGCCGCTGAACCTCTGCCAGGGCAGCTTCGTCTTCGTCAGGAAGACAGTACCCCTCACTGACCCGTTCCAGGTCCACAACGTAATGGGAAGCGAGCACGGCGAAGGCCCGCCTGACGCCGTGGTGTAGCGCCTCGCGGACTTTGCCGCGCGCGTAACCACCCAAGGCTTGAAGGCGACTTTGAGGGGAGCTTCCTGAAGGGACGTCGCCGGGCCCAAGGATCCGATAAACGTCCGAGACGGCCTCGGACATGGCCGCGAGGTCGGCCTCCCTCTGCTCGGCAGCTCCGGCAAGTGCCTCGGCGAGCGCCTTGGCGGACTCGTCAAGGGCGGACTCGAGCTCTGCGAACAACCAGAAGGAAGACCTCAAGCACAAGCAGAAGAAACAGACAAGAACAAGAACCAGGGACGGCCAAGGCATACCTCCGGCTCGGGCACGCTGCTCCGAGGCCGCGACATGGGCTGCGGCCAGGTCGGCCGCGAGGGTCTCAGCCCGGCTTTCGGCCTCGGCAGCCCGGCCCCGAGATTGGTCCCGCTCCTCGACGACCTGGACGAACTCCGACCGCTGCCGTTGCGCCTCCGCGCGCGCTGCCGCCGCCTCGGCTCTCAGGTCAGCGCAGAGCAACTGGAGGTCCGCTATCTTAGCATCCTGCTGAGAAAGGCGCGCGGTAGCCCCAGCGAGCGAGGTCCTCAGGGATCGCAGCGAGCCCCAGACATCGAGCTCGCGGCGGATGAACGACGACTTGGCGGCGCTCCGATCCGTCAGATCCTGGGGGAAGGAAACAGGGCGTCACGACGAACGCCTCGCTCACAGAAAGGAAAAGGTACGCCTGAAACCGCTACCTGGAGGATTTTGGGGACGTCCCTGCAGAGAACCTCCAGCGACGACCGGAGCGACCCCACCGTTGCTTCAGCACGCTCGCGGAGCTCGTCCCAGGACTGGTCCTCCTGTTCATCGTCGAGAACGAAGACAGGGTCCGAGGCCTCGCGGGTCCGGAACCGGAGCAACTGGCGCCGGGCCTCGGGGCTCCGCCGCACAGCGACGAGGCTGCCGCCCGGCTGGACGAATTGCGCGTCCACGCCCACCTCTTCTGAGGCACTGGGCACCGCCGCAGCAGCCATCCCGACGCTGGCAGCAACCAGTTGCTCTCCGACTGGGACGGCGGCGACTTCAGTGGCGGCAGGCGCCAGCATGGCCGGCACGACACGCGGGCTCGGGACCACCTCGGCGCCAGCCGCCTCCCCTATCACGATGGCCGCCTCGGCAGAAGAGCCCACCTCGGGAACCTGCTCCCCAGAGACAGGCGACGCCCGAGCCCCCTGCGGTGAAACGCCCTGCGAAAGGGTCGGCTGAACGACAAGGCCCGGGGCGGCGCTGGCCGCCCGAACCGACGCCGTCTTAAGGGCCTTCCGGGGTGCCAGGTCGGTCTGGCCATGGCTTCGCTTGCTGAATAAAAAAGAGAAAAAAAAGAGAAAGGGAAAGTCACGGTCGGGACATGCGAATGAAGCGCCAGGACGAAGACATTCCAAGATACTTACCCGCTCCGGGCCATGATCAACCGTGCCTGGGGGGAGGTCTCTTGGATCTCGCTCCCCGGAACCGCCGCCGAGGTCCGTTTCACCGACAGCTTCGGCACCACCCTCGCTTTGGGCGCCCCGGACGCCCGGGAGGCGGACTGCCCAGGCGCCGCCACGGCGACCTGAGGGTCGCTCCCCCGTGCTGCTGGCGCGGGCGGCGGCTCTCGGGGAACGGATGCCTCGGCCTGGCTCCCTGGGGTCGCCTCAGCTCCTCCGGTCGAGGGGTCAAGTACCCTCTCGGGTTGCCCCCGCCCCTCAGGCCGGGAACCCGGCGTCCCGACTCTGGGAACTGACGGCATCAGCCCGCTCGGGGGCTGGGTCGACGGCTCCTGGCCACGCCCCAAGCCGGGGCTGAGGCCGAGACGGGCGGCCATGTCGTCCTCGTCCTCATCACCGTCGTCATCATCGTCATCGGGTGTCTCCGGCGACGGCTCCCTTGGGAGTCCTTCCCTCTCCTGCTGGCGACGGCGCTTCTCCAAGGCGTCCCGAGCCCGCCTCCGCTCGCGGGCCCGGGCCTTCTCCGCGTCCTTCTTCTTCTTCTCCTCCTCCGCGGCGACCCGCCGCGCTGCCCGGTCCACCGCGTCCTCCGGGACCCGTGGCAGGGAGGGCTTGTGCCACCCCACCTCCTAAAGAAGGGGGGAAAGAAACCCAATCGTAAGAACCAGGAGCAACCCGGTGTACGAAGAAGGAAGGAGCGAACACTCACCAGAGTTACGCACCCCTGGTCGGGGCGCATCCGAAGCTGGGAGAAGGCGTGGGGGTCCGGCTTCCCCATCGCGACCGACACCCGCCATTGGAGGGCGTCGAAGGGAAGAGGATCAGGGGACATTTGTGACCCCTCCCAGTCAGCCTCCGGGGTCATCTCCCAAAGCGGCAGCCGCCGCTCCGCCAAGGGAAGCACTCTCCGACGATGGATGGCGGCAACCACTCCCACAGCGGTGAGTCCTCCCTCCCGCAACGCCTTTAGGGCCTGGAGAAGGGGTTCGAGGTTCTTCTGTCTCTCGTGTGGAGTCCCATGGCGCCAGGCGTCGGTGGCGGCGGTGACAACCCGCTGGGAGAACGGCGGGAGCAACTCACCGTCATTCCGGAGGTAGAACCACCGGCGCTGCCACCCCTTGTTCGAGGACGTGAGGACGGCAGGGATGTACTACGACGCCCGCGACTGCCTCAACAAGAGGGTGCAGCCGCCGGCCTGCACCGCTGCACGGACCTTCCTCTCCCCCGTCGGCAAGGCAAAAAGCTCGGCGAAGAAGAGATGGGTCCACAAATCCCAATGGGGGGCGATCCCCAAATACCCTTCGCACACCGCTACGAAGATAGCGGCCTGCGAGATGGAGTTGGGGGTGAGGTTATGCAACTCCACCCCATAGTGGAACAGGATGGCCCGCATAAAGCGGCTCGTCGGCACGCCGAATCCCCGCTCGTGGAAGGAGACGAAGCTCACGACGTACCCCGGCGGTGGGGATGGAGCGACTCCGCCCATGGGAGGAATCCATTCTGGCCGCTGCTCGTCGGTGAGAGGGCGAAGCAAACCCTCGCCAACGAGATCCTCCAGATCACTCGCCGTCACCGTGAAGAAGGGCCATGGGTCGCGCGGCGAGATGATGGTCACCCGGTCAGCCATCGCCGAGCGGAAGGGGTGGCGGCGCAAAGGACAGGGAGGGCGGTTTCCTTTTCTCTGGCTAAGTCTCTCAGGCTGCAAAAAACCTAAGAGGGAGACAGGAAGCGGAGCAAAGAACCGTCACCGGACCCTCTCCGGGGTATATAAAGACCAAGGCAAAGACGGTTCCAACGTTCCGCCCGGACCGGACGCGGGGTTCAAAAACGCGAAGCGAAACAGCCGTTCCTCGAATGGCTCGCGCACGCGCAACGGCAGCCCCGCCAACTACTCGCCCCGTCGCATCAACTCCGCGGCTGGACAGGCGGCGCTTCTGGCAGGAGCAGCAGGCGACGCTTCGCCTTCGCCGAAACAACCGCGCCAAAAGAGGTACGCCGCGTCGTTCGGTTTCGTATCCTTTTTCCTTTTTTCCTCTTTCTCTATCTCTTGCGACAGGGACCGGGAAAGGGGGATACCCCAAAAGGGATCCTTCCCCGTGAAGGAACTAGGCTCCGAGCCTCCTTACTGATCAGGGGTTCGAAGGCTGGCCCCCCGGAGGGTTCAACAGCCGCCTCAGATTGCGTGGGCCCTACACCCACTACTGGTCAGAGGTTCGAAGGCCGGCCCCCCGAAGGGTTCCACGGCCGCCTCAGGCTACTCGGGCTCCGCGCCCATTACTGATCAGGGGTTCGAAGGCTGGCCCCCGAAGGGTTCACAGTCGCCTCAGACACCGAGCGAGGGATGACCAGGGGTACGTTCGATACATAACCGAGGCTCGGGCTGCGCTCCCGAGGTACCCTAGGACATTTCCGAGACCAGCGGGAGCGATTTTGTAACGGAATCCCATCGGAGGGAGGCATCGAGCCCTCGGACACCGTCGCCAGGGGACCGGGTCCGGCAAATCACCCGTAGGTACTTTTGGGCGTGCCTCTGGGCCCCTAGCCGACCCCCAACGAACGGGGCACGGACGTCCACTCGGATTACCCGCTTGCAGCTCACCGGAGACACCATGTTCGGTGCCCATCGAGGGTAACATGGCGCTCTCCCCCCCTCCTCCTTGCGGAAAGGCGACGTAGGGGTGTATGTAAAAAAGCCGAGTCTGTCCCTGATCGCCCTCTCGCCCTGTGCGGAGGCTCGGGGGCTGCTCTCGCAAACCCGGCTCCGGCCAAACCGTTGACAGCGTCAACATACCAGCCCGAGAACTTGGGCCCCGACCGTGCACCCGGGCTACGGCCAGTTCGCATGAGGGAACCACCAGACCAGCCGAAGCATTACGCAAGGCATTAAGACCTCGAAGGAGTGAAACCACTCCTCCGAGGCCTCGGGGGCTACACCCGGCGGGTGCGCTCGCGCGCACCCACCGGAACAAAATGCAACCGAGAAAGGCTGGTCCGCTTGCAAAAAAGTGCGACGAAAGCCTCCAAGCGAGTGCTAACACTCCCTTCGAGGCTCGGGGGCTACTGTCGGGGACCATAATTAGGGGTACCCTCAAGACGCCTAATTCTCAGCTGGTAACCGCCATCAGCATAAAGCTGCAGAGGCCTGATGGGTGCGATTAAGTCAGGGATCAGTCCATACGAGCGACTCGATCACGCCTCGCCCGAGCCTAGCCTCGGGCAAGGGCAGCCGACCCCGAGATGTTTCCGTCTCGCCCGAGGCCCCCTTTTAACGGCAGACACATCTCCGGCTCGCCCGAGGCCTTGCCTTCGCTAAGAAGCAACCCTGACTAAATCGCCGCGCCGACCGACCGAGTCGCAGGGGCATTTAACGCAAAGGTAGCCTGACACCTTTATCCTGACGCGCGCCCCCCGGCAGAGCCGAAGTGACCGCCGTCACTTCGCCGCTCCACTGACCGGTCTGACAGAAGGACAGCGCCGCCTGCGCCATTCCGACTGCAGTGCCACTTGACAGAGTGAGACTGACAGGCAGTCAGGCCTTGCCAAAGGCGCCATAGGAAGCTCCGCCCGACCCAGGGCTCGGACTCGGGCTAAGGCCCCGGAAGACGGCGAACTCCGCTCCACCCGACCCAGGGCTCGGACTCGGGCTAAGGCCTCGGAAGACGGCGAACTTCGCTCCGCCCGACCCAGGGCTCGGACTCGGGCTAAGGCCCCGGAAGACGGCGAACTCCGCACCGCCCGACCCAGGGCTCGGACTCGGGCTAAGGCCCTGGAATACGACGAACTCCGCTCCGCCCGACCCAGGGCTCGGACTCGGGCTAAGGCCCCGGAAGACGACGAACTCCGCTCCGCCCGACCCAGGGCTCGGACTCGGGCTAGGCCCCAGAAGACGACGAACTCCGCTTCGCCCGACCCCAGGGGTCGGACTCCGCCCTGGCCTCTGCCGAACGACCTCCGCCTCGCCCGACCCAGGAGCTCGGGCTCGGCCTCGGCCATGGAAGACAGACTCGACCTCGGCTTCGGAGGAGCCTCCACGTCGCCCGACCTAGGGCACAAGTCCGCCACGACAACAGGAAGCGCCATCATCACCCTACCCCGAGCCGACTCGGGCCGCAGAGAACAAGACCGGCGTCCCATCTGGCTAGCTCCGCCAGATAGGCAATGATGGTGCCCCGCTAGACCCGTGACGACGGTGGCTCTCAGCTCCCTTACGGAAGCAGGGGGACGTTAGCAAGGACCCAACCGCTCCGACAGCTGTCCCTCCGCCAGGATCCATTGCTCCTCCGACAGCCACGACACCACACCAGCTGGGTGCCAAGATCTCTCCGGCTGCCACATTAGCATGTACTTAGGGCGCTAGCTCACTCCCGCTAGACACGTAGCACTTTGCTACACCCCCATTGTACACCTGGATCCTCTCCTTACGCCTATAAAAGGAAGGACCAGGGCCTTCTTAGAGAAGGTTGGCCGCGCGGGGACGAGGACGGGGCAGGCGCTCTCTTGGGGCCGCTCGCTTCCCTCACCCGCGTGGACGCTTGTAACCCCCTACTGCAAGCGCACCCGACCTGGGCGCGGGTCGAACACGAAGGCCGCGGGATTCCCACCTCTCTCACGACTCGCCTCCGGCCACCTCGCTTTTCCCCCCTTCGCGCTCGCCCATGAGCCCGACCCATCTGGGCTGGGGCACGCGGCACACTCACTCGTCGGCTTAGGGACCCCCGGTCTCGAAACGCCGACAATTTCATTCCTCTTAGTTTCTAGAGCAAGAGATTTCTGTGCTTCTACAAATTTATCATGTTCTTCATACAACAAATCCTCTTGTTTTTCTAAAAGCATATTCTTGTCATTCAAGGCATCAATTAATTCATTAATTTTGTCTACCTTGGTTCTATCTAATCCCTTGAATAAGCATGAGTAATCTATCTCATCATCATCACTAGACTCATCTTCACTCGAAGAGGCATAAGTACTAGTATGAGTGCTTACTTTCTTCTCTCTTGCCATGAGGCAAGTGTGACGCTCGTTGGGGAAGAGGGATGACTTGTTGAAGGCGGTGGCGGCGAGTCCTTCATTGTCAGAGTCGGAGGAGGAACAATCCGAATCCCACTCCTTTCCGATATGTGCCTCGCCCTTGGCCTTCTTGTAATGCTTCTTTTTCTCCTTGTTCCCTTGGTCCTGATCACTATCATTGTCGGGACAGTTAGCAATAAAATGACCAAGCTTACCGCATTTGAAGCATGAGCGCTTCCCCTTGGCTTTGGTCTTGCTCGGCTGCCCCTTGCGACCTTTAAGCGCCGTCTTGAAGCGCTTAATGATGAGGGCCATCTCCTCATCATTGAGTCCGGCCGCCTCAACTTGCGCCACCTTGCTTGGTAGCGCCTCCTTGCTCCTTGTTGCCTTGAGAGCAATGGGTTGAGGCTCATGACTAGGACCGTTCAACGCGTCATCCACGTATCTTGCCTCCTTGATCATCATTCGCCCGCTTACGAACTTCCCAAGAACTTCTTCGGGCGACATCTTGGTGTACCTGGGATTTTCACGTATATTGTTCACCAAATGAGGATCAAGAACGGTAAATGACCTTAGCATTAGGCGGACGACGTCGTGGTCCGTCCATCGCGTGCTCCCGTAGCTCCTTATTTTGTTGATAAGGGTCTTGAGCCGGTTGTATGTTTGTGTCGGCTCCTCGCCCCTTATCATCGCGAACCGTCCAAGCTCGCCCTCCACCAACTCCATTTTGGTGAGCAAGGTGACGTCGTTTCCCTCATGAGAGATCTTGAGGGTGTCCCAGATCTGCTTGGCATTGTCCAAGCCGCTCACCTTGTGATACTCGTCCCTGCACAAAGAGGCTAGCAACACAGTAGTAGCTTGTGCATTTTTATGAATCTGTTCATTAATAAACACAGGGCTATCCGAGCTATCAAATTTCATTCCACTTTCCACAATCTCCCAAATGTTTGGATGGAGAGAAAACAGGTGAGTACGCATTTTGTGGCTCCAAAATCCGTAATCCTCTCCATCAAAGTGAGGGGGCTTGCCAAGTGGAATGGGGAGCAATTGAGCATTTGAGCTATGCGGAATGCGCGAATAATCGAAAGAAAAGTTTGAGTTAACCGTCTTTCGTCTGTCGTAGTCGTCGTTGTCCTTTTGGGAGGAGGAAGATTCGTCGCTGTCGTAGTAGACAATTTCCTTGATGCGCCTTGTCTTCTTCTTCCTCCCGTCTTTTCTTTTGTGGCCCGAGCCTGAGTCGGTGGGCCTGTCATCATTGGGCTTGTTGACGAAGGACTCCTTCTCCTTGTCGTTGATCACCATCCCCTTGCCTTTAGGATCCATCTCTTCAGGCGGTTAGTCCCTTTCTTGAAGAGAACGGCTCTGATACCAATTGAGAGCACCTAGAGGGGGGGGTGAATAGGTGATCCTGTAACACTTCAAAAACTTAAGCCACAAAACTTGGTTACTTGTTAGCACAGTAATATGCCAAGTGGCTAGAGAAGGATCTCAACACAACACAATAACCAAGAGATATCAATCACAGAGATGGCACAGTGGTTATCCCGTGGTTCGGCCAAGACCAACGCTTGCCTACTCCACGTTGTGGCGTCCCAACGGACGAGGGTTGCAATCAACCCCTCTCAAGCGGTCCAAAGACCAACTTGAATACCACGGTGTTGCTTTGCTTCTCTTAATCCCGTTTGCGAGGAATCTCCACAGCTTGGAGCCTCTCGCCCTTACACAAGATGTTCACGAAGAATCACAGAGCAAGGGAGGGATTAGCAACTCACACACGACACAAAGATCACAGCGAATACGCACACGCAAAACCAAGATTTGAGCTCAAGAGACTAGCACACTAGAACGGAGCTCAAATCACTAGAATGTCGAACAAGTGCGCAAGAATGAAGTGTGAGTGATCAATGATGCTCAAAGGATGCTTGGTGTTCTCCTCCATGCGCCTAGGGGTCCCTTTTATAGCCCCAAGGCAGCTAGGAGCCGTTGGGAGCAATCTGGGAAGGCAATTCTTGCCTTCTGTCGTCTGGCGCACCGGACAGTCCGGTGCACACCGGACATGTCCGGTGCCCGATTTCTTTCCATAAACAGCGCAGTCGACCGTTGGCAGCCTGAGAGCCGTTGGCGCACCGGACATGTCCGGTGCACACCGGACAGTCCGGTGCCGTCTTCTAGCCGTTGGCTCGGCCACGTGTCCCGCGCAGATTGCGCGGCCGACCGTTGGCCCGGCCGACCGTTGGCTCACCGGACAGTCCGGTGCACACCGGACAGTCCGGTGAATTTTAGCCGTACGTCGCCGGTGAATTCCCGAGAGCAGCCACTTTGCCCAAGCCAGCCTGGCGCACCGGACACTGTCCGGTGCACCACCGGTCAGTCCGGTGCTTGCAGACTCAGCAGATTCTTGGCTGCTCGAGCCAAGATATTTCCAATTGGATTTTTCCTGTTTCCAGCACTTAGACACAATACATTAGTCCATAAAACAATGTACTAAGTCTGAGAAACATACCTTAATTATTGATTTGTACCTTGTCCACCTTTTTACACTTAGGCACTTGTGTTGGACACTAAATCACCAAAATACTTAGAAATGGCCCAAGGGCACATTTCCCTTTCACTATCTACCTTGTACCCGACATAATCAGAGTCTAAATACCCAATTATGTCAAAGGTAGACCCCTTAGGATACCAGAGCCTGAGGTGAGGCGTGTGAATAGAATATCTCAAAATTCGCTTTACGGCAACAAGGTGACATTCCTTGGGGTCAGATTGAAATCTAGCACACATGCATACGGAAAGCATAATATTCGGTCTACTTGCACATAAATAAAGCAAGGAACCTATCATAGACCGATATATCTTTTGATCTACGGACTTACCTCCTGTGTCAAGGTCCAAGTGCATGTTTGTTCCTATCGGTGTCTTGATGCGCTTTGCATCCTTCATCCTAAACTTCTTGAGGCTGTCTTGCATATACTTCGTTTAGGAGAAGAAGGTGCCATCCTTGAGTTGTTTTACTTGGAATCCAAGGAAGTAGGTGAGCTCGCCCATCATCGACATCTCGAATTTTTGCATCATCACCCTGCTAAACTCCTCATAAGACTTTTGATTAGTAGAACCAAATATAATGTCATTGACATATATTTGGCATATAAACAAATCACCATTACAAGTCTTAGTGAAAATAGTTAGATCAGCTTTCCTGACCTTGAAAGCATTTGAAATGAGAAAATCTCTAAGGTATTCATACCATGATCTTGGTGCTTGCTTAAGCCCATAGAGCGCCTTAGAGAGCTTGTAGACATGGTCAGGATATGTATCATCCTCGAAGCCAGGGGGTTGCTGCACGTACACCTCCTCCTTGATTGGTCCATTAGGGAAGGCGATCTTCACGTCCATTTCAAAAGGCTTAAACGAGTGGTGAGTAGCATAGGTTAACAATATTCGAATTGATTCTAGCCTAGCTATATGAACAAAAGTCTCCTCAAAATCCAAACCTACGACATGGGTATAACCTTTTGCCATAAGTCGAACCTTGTTTCTTGTCACCACCCCGTACTCATCTTGCTTGTTGTGGAACACCCACTTGGTTCCACAACATTTTGCTTTGGGCGTGACACCAGGCTCCAGACTTCATTTCTCTTGAACTTGTTGAGCTCTTCCTGCATGGCCATTACCCAATCTAGATCATGTAGTGCTTCTTCTACCCTGAAAAGCTCAATTGAAGAGATAAAGGAGTAGTTCTCACAAAAAATAGCAATATGAGATTGAGTCCTTACTCCCTTGCTGATTTCACCTGGGATTTGATCCACCAGATGGTCTCTTTGTATGGTGGCGTGGATTGGAGCTGGAGGTGCCTGCTGCATGTATTCTTCCTTCTTATCTCCTTGTTCATGCGCTCCCCCTTGCTCCGTACTCACATCTTGAGGTACCTGTTCCTCACCTTGAGTCTAGGGTTGTGCCATGGTTGAGGAAGATGGTTGATCTTGGTCATGTTGTTCATGTGGTCACATGTCTCCTATCGCCATAGTCCTTATTGCGACTGTTGGAACCTTGTTCTCATCTACATATCAAGATCAACTTGCTCTCTTAGAGAGCCATTAGTCTCATCAAATACAACATCACTAGTGACTTCAACTAGTATAGAGGATTTGTTGAAGACCCTATATACTTTTGTATTTGAATCATAAACAAGTAAAAACCCTTCAATAGCTTTGGGAGCAAATTTTGAATGCCTACCTTTCTTAACCAAAATATAGTATTTGCTCCCAAATACAAAAAAATAAGATACATTAGGTTTATTACCGTTTTGGAGCTCATATGCCGTCTTCTTGAGGAGGCGATCAAGATAGAGGTGATTTATGGCGTGGAAAACCGTGTTCACGGCTTCCGACCAAAACCGCTTCGGTATCTTGTACTCTCCAAGCATTATTATCGCCATGTCGGTGAGTGTCCTGTTCTTCCTCTCCAATACGCCATTTTGTTGTGGAGTGTAGGGGGCAGAGAACTCATGCTTAATGCCTTCCTCCTCAAGGAATTCCTCCACTTGAAGGTTCTTGAATTCAGATCCATTATTGCTCCTTATCTTCTTGATTCTTAGCTCAAACTCATTTTGAGCCCTCCTTAGGAAGCTTGAGAGTCCCTTGGGTTTAAGATTTATCCTATAATAAGAATATCCATGTGAAGCGGTAATAATCATCAACTATAACATGACCATACTTACTTCCTCCAATGCTAGGATAAGCAACGGGTCTGAAGAGATCCATGTGAAGTAGCTCCAATGGTCTTGCTATTGTATTACATTCTTGTTAGGATGACTTGTTCCCACCTGCTTCCCTGCTTGACATGTTGCACAAGATCTGTGTTTCTCAAAACAGACATCGGTTAGTCCTAACACATGTTCTCCCTTTAGAAGCTTATGAAAGTTCTTCATCCCAACATGTGCTAGACAGAGATGCCACAACCAGCCCATGTTGGTCTTTGTGAGTAAAGATGCATCTAGATCCGCATTCTCTTTTGTAAAATCAACCAAATAAAGCTTGCCTTCTAATACACCTTTAAACACAATGAACCATCACTTCTTCTAAAGACAGTCGCATCTATATTTGTAAATAAATAGTTATAACCCATGTGACATAGCTGGCTAATGGAAAGCAAATTGTAACCAAGCAATTCTACTAAAAAGGCATTAGAAATTGAATGCTCGGTAGTAATCACAATCTTACCTAACCCCTTTACCTTGCCTTGGTTCCCATCTCCAAATATGATAGCGTCATAGGAGTCCTTATTCTTAACGTAGGAAGAGAACATTCGCTTCTCTCCCATCATGTGGTTTATGCATCCACTGTCAATAATCCAGATTGAGCCCCCAGATGCATAAACCTACAAGGTGAATCAGGCTTGGGGTTTAGGTACCCAACTAGTGTTGGGTCCTGTCAGGTTAGTTACATAAGATTTTGGCACACACATGCAAGTCTTACCCTTCTTGCATTCAGGTCCCATATTTGAGGCACAAACTTTACCAGTCTTGCAATACAACACATAGGAAGCATCAAATGTAAGATATAACATGGAAGGACCCTGAGATGCATTCCTAGCCTTAGGCGCATGAGAAACATCATGAGCATAGCACCTAGGTCTACAATGAGAATGTGAAGAACTAGAAGACGTACTCATGGCATATGAAGAATAAATAGTATCATGATGCATAACAGGCATAGCACGATCAACACAAGCATCATGATGAACATTACGAGCATTATGAGAAACATTCTTAACATGAGCAGACAAATAAGCATGGTTCTTTATATCATGTGAAGAATGTGAACTACTAGCCATAAGCGCCTTCCCCTTCTCCTTAACGAAGTTGGGGGCCTAATGGCTCTTTGTGTCTTTGGCTCCCCCATGAAAGCCAAGACCACCCTTAGTGGAGGGATGTCTACTAATGGTGTAGGTATCCCTAGAAATTTTTATCTTTTCTATCTCATCTTTGCAAGTTTTAAGTTGAACATTTAATCTAGCAATTTCATCATTCAACTTAGCAATGGTAGAGGTATGATCAATGCAAGCATCAATATCAAAATCCTTACATCTATTGTAGATAGATACATGCAAAACAGAAGAACTAGCAGCATGACATTAATCCAATTTCTTAATTAGATCATCATTAGCAATTTTAAGACTAGACATGGAGGAATGGCATGAACATAACTCAACAGCTAATAAATTATTCTTTATCTTTTCCAAGGCAAGATATTTTTATACTTCTAAAAACTTATCATGTTCCTCATAGAGCAAATATTCTTGATTTTCTAATAACCTATTCTTTTCATTTAAGGCATCAATCAATTCATTAATTTTATCTACTTTAGATCTATCTAATCCCTTAAAAAGATCACTATAAGCTACATCATCATCGGATTCCTCATCACTAGAAGAAGTATACTTGGGAGTGTCACGCATAAATACCTTCTTGTCCTCAGCCATGAGGCATGTATGTCGCTCGTCGGGGAAGAGAGAAGATTTGTTTAATGTGGAGGTAGCGAGTCCCTCATCGTTGGAGTCGGAGGAGGAGCAGTCCGAGTCCCTCTCCTTAAAAATGTGTGCCTCAACCTTCTTCTTCTTGTAGAACTTCTTTTCTTTCCCCTTTGCGCTCTTTTCTTGTGCCTGGTCATCATTGTTAGGACATTGTGCAATAAAGTGACCAGTCTTACCATACTTGAAGCATGTGTCCTTTCCCATTAATTTGATCTTGTTGGGGGTACTACTTGCATCCCTTCAAAGCAGTCTTAAAGTGCATGATCACAAGCACCATTTCATCTTCATTGAGACTAACCACCTCAATTTGCGCTACCTTGTCAGGGAGCGCCTCCTTGTTGCCCGTCACTTTGAGGGCGACAGGGTGTGGCTCGGTGTAGTGAGGAAGAGGCCTGTTAGCGACGTCGTCGATGTACCTCGCCTCCTATGCCATCATGTGCCCGCTCACAAATTTTCCAAGAATCTCCTCGGGCATCATCTTGGTGTACCTGGGGTTCTCACGAATTAAGTTCACAAGATTAGGATCAATAATGGTAAATGACTTTAGCATTAGGTGCACGACGTCGTGATCTGTCTATCTTGTGCTTTTGTAGTTGCACATTTGGTTCACCAAGGTTTTGAGCGTGTTGTACGTCTCAGTTGGCGCTTCACCTCTCTTCATGGCAAACCTCTCAAGTTCACCTTCAACGAGTTCCATCTTTGTTATCATCGTCACAGTATTCCCCGCATGAGCGATCTTGAGTGTATCCCAAATCTCTTTTGCATTGTCAAAACCACTAATTTTATTGTATTCCTCCCTGCATTTTACGGCTAGAATCACAATAGTAGCTTGGGCATTTTTAGGAATTAATTCTTGAAGATAAATAGCATTATGGTTCTCATCATTGCTATCTAAAGCATGCATTCCATTTTCTACTATGTCCCAAATGCTAGGATGAAGAGAAAATAAAAGGCTACACATTTTATGGCTCCACCAAGAATAATCCTCCCCATCAAAGTGAGGAGACTTGCCTAGGGGATAGAGAGCAAATGTAACACCCCAGGTGTTACAAGGGGCTGGTTTCCTAATGACACATATACCTATTATCACATATGGTTAAAACTTGGAGGAGAGGGAGCACTTAAGACCTTGGAAGCATGAGTGAGTTAAGAAATGCCAGGGACCAAGATATTACCCAAGCCTTTAGGCAATGATCACCTAGGGCAAGGGAGGACTGAACCTTGGGCCCTCTCTCTTGAAGCCTTTAGTTGAGAGAAAGATTAGGCAAATGCACATTCCATGATTTAAACCCTTAACCAAAGTTTAAGAGTACCAAAATGTTTACAAAAGACAGCAAAGGAACTTTACAAAAAGACCCCTAAAGGACCCCTAAATCAGCCCCAAGTGGAGAACACTATGGAATCACCCCCATTCTCTCTAAGTCCAAAATCAGCCCTAATCTAGAGATCAGGGGTGTTCACCTAGTTAATGGCACCAAAACCCCAGGGTCTAAATAGCAAAAAGGAGCCAAATTATCTAAGGAACCCCCTAGAAGAGTTTGAACTCAAGCCAAGACCGTTTGACACGAGTTGGCACCTATTTTGTCTCGGGTTGAACAGTGCAGACAGACAAGACTTGGTGCCACCATATCTTCTAAACCAGACCCGATCTTCTCTTGGAACTTACATGAACTAGGTAGCCCTAGGTGCCGGGAAGAAATCTTGCTTAAGCCATAGGGCGAGATTCGCACGCTTGGCTGCTCAGCAGGCGCAAGAACAAGGGCTGAAGGCAACGGCCACGTGTTTGACGCGCTCTGGACTCGCCAGAGCACGCCCGACGCGCGCCCCGCGTGCCCTGCGTCGCGCCAAAGACCAGCCGACGCCATGGCCCGCGCTCGCGCCTATAAAGCCCCCAGGGACCTTGACCGTACCCCTCCGCACGCGCTCGACCTCACCGGAGCCTAAACCCACCGGTGTTTGCCCATGCACGGCGTGTCCGCGGCCGCCCGATCCCCCTGCCACCGTAGACCAGCCAGCCGAACCCTTCCCAGCCCCGTCTAGCCCTCGGAGAAGACTGTGCACACCTCGGTGAAGCTCCCCGAGCGAGGAATCGAAGTTTGCTTCGCCGGAGAGGCCAGTCCACGGTCGCCGGACTCCACCCGACCGCCGGCGAGCGTAGACCGGGTAATCCTCTGCTCCATTCCTCGATTCCTTGTGCACACGGCCTCTACGTCACCCCGTGAAGCTCACCGTGCCCGTGGATTGATCTAGGTCGCCGTGGTTTGGCCGGAGCGCTTGCCGCCGACGAGAGCACCCGCCTGCGCACGTGGACAGGGCGATTCTGGCCACCCCAGCCATCGAGCCGTACACCGTTGTGACCGCCAGAGCCTCCTGGAGCCAACCCCGCCCCTCGCCGGACCTCTTTCGCCGCCGGTAAGCCGCGCTACCCTTTTCTTTCTTGCGGGTACTGTTTAAACCTAGGGAGGGACCGCGGGGGAGAAGAAGAGAAAGCTAGGGGGTTTTGCGCAATGTCAGTGACTCAGAGAAATAGTAGCGCGGGGGTATAACTGAGAGAGTTGGTTTGGAAATAACCCGAGGACTTCAGTGCAAAGTGGTTTTTCCAGGAAACCTTTTAATAAATCCGATTTAAATTCAAACAGAACTTGAATAATTCATATCTTCTGTTTTATTCACCCAAATCAAGTCAAACCAATTTTTCCAGATCTTAAATAATGTAGGCTACTTAAGAAAAATATAAAAACCCTATGTGCTATAGAAAACATTAGGGTTCTGATTTAATTATTGTTTTGGCCAAAAGCTAAATAATAGGAAGAAAAATAGTTGCACTATTTAACTGAGGTTAAGAAAATTTGGAGAAGTACATGACCACCTACTGACCTATTTAAAAATGATAAACCCCTCTGTACACCCCATTAAGGTAGAGTTTGCCATTTATTTTACATTGTGCCTAAAGTTAAAGAAAATAGGAAAGGTAATTTAAATAAGGAACCAGGGAGCACCCGTATTTTTGTTAGTCTATTTATTCAGTATAGTTCACTAGAAAAATTTATTTTACTCTGGTTTAGTACAAAATAATTGGAATACCTTTTATTTTGAGAAAAGAAGGAAAACTTAGAAAAACCATAGAAAAATAACCCCAAGGCAAAAGCACCCCAAACCTTGGGATAATTAATGGGTTGTTGTTATGAACATAAGAAAAATATGAAGTCTGTTGTTTGATATTTTTCAAATAACAAGTTAGTTATGAGCACCTTTTTGGCATTAAACTTTAGAAAATCACAACTAAATAACCACCAATTAACCTTCTGTGATTTTTGGCACAGAAACTTGTGATTACTGTTAGATACCAACAAAAATGATCCTTAAGACAGAACCCACACCTAGATAAGGGTTGTAGTGCAAAGTAACCCCTCTGCCCCAACCTTTGTTATTTTTGTCTAAAGCATAGCCTTTTTATTTTGAACCTCAAATTCCTAGAACAGGCTATAGTGACCAATGACAACCCACTGTAATTTTTACAAAATTTTTGGAGAAAGTTTAATCATGGTTATAGTTCAAACCTACACTAGAATTTTTTAAATAGAAAATAAAGAAGGAGAAAATGAATGATGGAAATTAGTGCCATCCTAAAACCCTTTGTAAGTTGCCCACTGAATTATACAAGGGAGATACCAATCCACTATGCTTATCCTTAATAAAACCTAAACCTAGAGTGATAAGCATAAACCACCAAAAGCCACGTATGACCAAGAAACCCTAAGTTACTCATTAACTTAGTTTTTTTCTTCCTTTGGCATCATGTTATTAAATCCTGCATAATCATGACATACATATTCATTGCATTTCGATAGACTGTAACCTCGCTGACGGAGAATACGTCCTCGTGCCGGAGCAAGGAGCTGCTCAGGAGGTAGCCCCAGATCCAGCACCAGAGCCTACACCAGAGGATCTGCCTGCCACAGCTTTGGAAGGCAAGCCCCGGTTTATGCATAACCTGTTATTTATGCTATTTTACTATACTTAATGATTGTAGGATTGAATGTGCACTTAAGTGTAGGAGTTGTTTGAAACCCTAGTGGCATGATCTCAGAAATCCTATTGAGCTGAATACTAGTATGCCAGGCCGAGTAGCTGCTTTATTAATTAGGGTTTCGGTAGAAGTCGAGTGATTTTTCTAGCACTCGCGCGAGGTCAGGAATTGGTTGTACCCACTTTCATATCATAATGATGTTGGTCTGTGGACAACAATCCATGGGGATTGGTTGTCTATGAGATGAGAAATTGGAATAAGGATTAACGTGCGGATACCTGTGTCAAGCGTTTGAACGTATGTAAGACCTGAAGTTGGTAGGCGAATATATAAATATATATCATAAAATGAAGAATAAGAAAATATAATAGTGTGGTGAGAATTTTTTTGAAGACCTTTAAAAAAAATCTATTGGGATTCTCCCTCATATTCAAACAATAATATTAAATTAGTTATGTAACTAATAAAGAAAGGTTGATCTCTTGATAATGATTTTGTGGTGAAGCATTCTATGGAACACATAAACTTGACCTCCAGTTTTAAATAAGAACATAAAATATAAAAAGAAAGGAAATATTTAGGAAATCATTTATTCATCCCATAATTAAATAAATAACAAGGAAAATAATAAATAATAATATGATAGAAGTTATATTCACTGGGAAATTTGAAGTTCAAAATAGGAGTGAATTGGAATTTGGATTTGAACTTGGATCCACACACAAATTTGAAGTTTAAATGGAAAACTAGAAAATAAAAACAAAAAGGGAAAAAAATGACAGACTCGACTTGGGCCAAAATCCCTCTCTCGGCCCACTCGTCCTATTCCCCACAACCCAGCCCGTTCCTCTTTACTCCCAGCGCGCCGTATCTCTGTTGGGTGGGCCCCAGTTGTCAGCTTCTTCTTCAACAGAACCCGTCTTTCTCGCGTTGCACCCGCGGACACCGCTTGGCCAGCATCTAGTACGCTGGGCTCTATACCTCTATCAAGCGGGTCCCACCGGGAAGCTCTATCCTCTTTGCTAGCGTCTGCGCAATCCTGTGGCCTGTGCAACAAACTTCTCCATGATGACCGGAGTTTGTTCGTCTTCTACACCATCCGTCATGGCAATATAAAACCAGAGTTTTCCCCTCGTCCTATCCAACCGAGCGACCAACGAGCATGGAGCACCGCGAGCAAACACATGAGGCGAAAGGAGCGCTGTGAGAGCGATGACTTGCTCACGGCCGCTCTGGAGTCAAGGGTAACTTCTTCATCGGGCCTGGGTCGTCCTCCACCTCGTGCGGCGGCGACGGAAACATCCATCGTGCATTTCGCGGGGGTCGGCGCAACTGGATCACGGGATCGCGTCGAAGACACCGCACCAAGAATTCCCCCCCCACATCGGCTCACAATCTTGAGTTTTGGCTGGGCGCCATCGCGGTGATGGATGCGCCGCCACCATAGGCTCTGGCATCGTTGGGTCTGACCGGTGGGAAGGAAAGAAAGAAGATGACTCATGGACCGTTGATCAAGAAATGTATGGCTCTGATCATATGGCAAGGTAACGTTTCGCTCAGACTTATCCAGTACCGTAGATCGTAAATTGTGGGGCTGTGAGATGCTTGCGTTTCATTAAATCTGGTCCATTGGATCTAATCCAACGGCTCTGGGCGCGTACCCGTTCGGTATAGATTAAATCTAATCTGGGCCGCCCACTCTTGATCGGATGGTGCAGATTAGCGCGTACCCCTTCGGCCTGGCCTTTTTGCATATGAGCCCCTATAGAATACAGAAACCAACCCGCCGTCCACTTGGGTTGCAGCCTGAGTCTTAGGTACTTTTGCGAGTTAGACCCTGCCTTCTCTGGTAATTGGCGCCCGGTTCAGAGAGTTGGAAAAATCAGAAAATAGATATAGAGATGGATTTTTTTTAAATGTAGAAATAAATGCTAGAATTGGTTTAATTCATAGAAACTTCATATGAAGTCCAAATTAATCCATTCCAATTCCAATAATTTTGTAATATTATTGTTTATCATTTAGTACCACTGGTTTTACATAAAAGTCACATTAAAATTGTTATCTTAATTAATCTTGTACTAAGCACATAGGATCTTTGGAAATTCATAACTTAAAATCTATAACTCCAAAATTAATAATTCTTGTTCCTGTGATCATATTTCAACATGTAGATTATTAATATGTATTTTGCATATATGTTTGGTGTAATGTTAATTTTGTCTATACACTATTTGTATGTATTGCTACGTTTAGCAGTGAGGTCACGAGTCAGCTGAAGAGCAAGTTGGTACCTGGAATCTCAAGTCCCAGGCAAGTTGTGCCCTTGATCACTTCTTTTACCCACTCATGTTCTAATTAATCATAATGATCTGCATAGGTTAAATTTGATGGGACCCAATAGGTTACCCTAGTTTGACTATCTTTATACCTTGCTCCCCACTAAATCTTTGGGTAGTACTTGCTATCGCTTTATGTGGTTTTGGGTATAGAGATACACATTACTATTCATGATTATACATTTACTGTCAGTTGTTATTTACTGTTCATGTTAAGATCATTATGTTAATTGGAACATGGAGAACCACCCGGGAAAATAGTGCTACCACAAGGGTTTAATGGGACGCCCTTGGCCGATTAATTAGGAAAGCTAGTGGAAGACTACCTTACCCGAAAGGGGCAAGGGCAGTAGGGGAGTGGTCAGTGTAGGGAGGCCCTCGGGAGGATTTTGCTGCGATGGCAGTCCTGCAAGGGATTCCTGTTAGGGAGGCCCTCGGGAGGATTTTGCTGCGATGGCGGTCCTGCAAGGGATTCCTGCATTGGAACTTCCTATAAACTGTAGCGGGTTTTCTGAAGCTAGTGGAACTTTGTAAAGGCCTCGTAGTGTTACCCTGCCTCGCCTCCTCGGTAGAGGTGTATGGGATTGGCCGTCTCTTGGCAGATGGGTAACACGACTTGTGGGTAAAGATGCGCAACCTCTGCAGAGTGTAAAACTGGTATACTAGCCGTGCTCACGGTCACGAGCAGCTCGGACCCTCACATGATTAATTTATGGAACTAAATTCAATTTGTCATATGCATTGCATCGTAGGTGATGATGTTACTTTTGTTCTACTACTTAATTGGGTTGGTATTTACTTATACTTAGTAATTGCTAATAAAATTTTGACCAACTTTAAAAGCAATGCTCAGCTCTAATCATCCTCTTTGGTAAGCCTTACACTTCACGTGAGCTCCCACTTTTGGCGAGTTCATGCACATTATTCCCCACAACTTGTTGAGCGATGAACGTATGTGAGCTCACTCTTGCTGTCTCACACCCCCCCCCCACAGGTCAAGAACAGGTACCGCAGGATGATGCGCATGGAGGATGCTGTGAAGTGTTCGTGAGAGATCTAGGCCGTCGCCTCCCAGTCAACTTTGGGATGCTGGACCGTTGTCTCCTTATAATGTAATTATTTATTTATTTTGTATAAAACTCCTATTATATATAAAGTTGTGACATTCGATCCTGTGCCACTATACATCATATGTGTGAGACTTGGTCCCAGCATACCTGGTGTTTATGTTCGCGCCCGGGTCTTGGTGCCCCTAAAACCCGGGTGTGACAGAAGTGGTATCAGAGGAATGTTGACTGTAGGATGAAACCTAGATAGAACTGGACAACCAATACTTACTTACCTTTGCTACTCTAATTCTTTCTAAACTTTTCTTGATCAATTCTCAACTATTTCCGCTTTACTCTGATTATTCTTGCCTTTTCTTTTCTAAGACAAATGTGGTTTTTACACTTTGAAATCCTGTGCCTGAAGTGACCTTTAGGAATAGAAGACCCATCTTAGGAACAAAAACAAAAACTATTTTTATAGATATATATGAACTTGAATGTTTGTTCTTATGATACTTGTTTGATTTGGATCTTTGATTGAGTGTGATGAGTTATGGAATAACGTCCACAATTACATCTGCATATACATATAGAAAAAAATGCTTATAAAAATAACTAGATAAACTAGGTTATCCCTCATTAAAGTATCTAGCCTAACAATATCTATCTCATCTTGAAAGATTCACACTCTATACTCATATATCCATCTCAAAAAAAAAGATCCTAACTTATCCTAATTAAAATATATCTAGCTTCACAGATCCATTCTTATCTTCAAAGAATCTATCTTATCTTATCCTAACCACTTTGCTCATCTCACCTCGGAGTAACAATCATGATCCAATCCAAATTAATTAGATCTTATCTAGTTCAAGCTAGTCACACCAATCTAACCTAGATCTGATCTAATCTAAAGTTACTTATCAAACATGTTACATAATACTGATGAAATAGATTAGACTCTACTCCTATAGAACATGTCTTAACTTAGTTCACCCTGCACTAAATTAAGAACGACAGACCGACTTGGCCATATGCAACTACCTTAACCATCCGATAGTTGCATAACCCCTCAATTTTAATCTAGCAAGAGATTCTAACCTACCTACACCATACAATCCAGCCTACTCACATATATCCTAACCATATGTCCTTAACTTGGATGGCAACTCCAAGAAGAATGGCCAAAAGAGACCGACCACGACAAAGAGGGATAAGCATCAACTCAAGACTTCAAAGATCAAGTTGAATTGCCAGCGGAATCAAGATCCACAATCTTGGATGGAGTCTTTTCTTACCCTACTCTTTCTTACCCAAATCTATAAGTGCTTTAAAGATATCTTTTATCCTGTATAATAAGGTGACTATACATATATATACCCACGCCTTCCTAATCACCTGCTAATTTGTGTTATAAACTTGAACAAAAAAATTCTTTATTTAAAACTACTTAGAAATTGAAATCTAGACTGCAAACCAAACTTGTTGCATCCTCTTTCTACAAATCTCGAGGACGAGATTTCTGTTAAGAGGGGTAGGATTTGTAAGACCTGAAGTTGGTAGGCGAATATATAAATATATGTCATAAAATGAAGAATAAGAAAATATAATAGTGTGGTGAGAATTTTTTTGAAGACCTTTAAAAAAAATCTATTGGGATTCTCCCTCATATTCAAACAATAATATTAAATTAGTTATGTAACTAATAAAGAAAGGTTGATCTCTTGATAATGATTTTGTGGTGAAGCATTCTATGGAACACATAAACTTGACCTCCAGTTTTAAATAAGAACATAAAATATAAAAAGAAAGGAAATATTTAGGAAATCATTTATTCATCCCATAATTAAATAAATAACAAGGAAAATAATAAATAATAATATGATAGAAGTTATATTCACTGGGAAATTTGAAGTTCAAAATAGGAGTGAATTGGAATTTGGATTTGAACTTGGATCCACACACAAATTTGAAGTTTAAATGGAAAACTAGAAAATAAAAACAAAAAGGAAAAAAAAATGACAGACTCGACTTGGGCCAAAATCCCTCTCTCGGCCCACTCGTCCTATTCCCCACAACCCAGCCCGTTCCTCTTTACTCCCAGCGCGCCGTATCTCTGTTGGGTGGGCCCCAGTTGTCAGCTTCTTCTTCAACAGAACCCGTCTTTCTCGCGTTGCACCCGCGGACACCGCTTGGCCAGCATCTAGTACGCTGGGCTCTATACCTCTATCACGCGGGTCCCACCGGGAAGCTCTATCCTCTTTGCTAGCATCTGCGCAATCCTGTGGCCTGTGCAACAAACTTCTCCATGATGACCGGAGTTTGTTCGTCTTCTACACCATCCGTCATGGCAATATAAAACCAGAGTTTTCCCCTCGTCCTATCCAACCGAGCGACCAACGAGCATGGAGCACCGCGAGCAAACACATGAGGCGAAAGGAGCGCTGTGAGAGCGATGACTTGCTCACGGCCGCACTGGAGTCAAGGGTAACTTCTTCATCGGGCCTGGGTCGTCCTCCACCTCGTGCGGCGGCGACGGAAACATCCATCGTGCATTTCGCGGGGGTCGGCGCAACTGGATCACGGGATCGCGTCGAAGACACCGCACCAAGAATGCCCCCCCCCACATCGGCTCACAATCTTGAGTTTTGGCTGGGCGCCATCGCGGTGATGGATGCGCCGCCACCATAGGCTCTGGCATCGTTGGGTCTGACCGGTGGTAAGGAAAGAAAGAAGATGACTCATGGACCGTTGATCAAGAAATGTATGGCTCTGATCATATGGCAAGGTAACGTTTCGCTCAGACTTATCCAGTACCGTAGATCGTAAATTGTGGGGCTGTGAGATGCTTGCGTTTCATTAAATCTGGTCCATTGGATCTAATCCAACGGCTCTGGGCGCGTACCCGTTCGGTATAGATTAAATCTAATCTGGGCCGCCCACTCTTGATCGGATGGTGCAGATTAGCGCGTACCCCTTCGGCCTGGCCTTTTTGCATATGAGCCCCTATAGAATACAGAAACCAACCCGCCGTCCACTTGGGTTGCAGCCTGAGTCTTAGGTACTTTTGCGAGTTAGACCCTGCCTTCTCTGGTAATTGGCGCCCGGTTCAGAGAGTTGGAAAAATCAGAAAATAGATATAGAGATGGATTTTTTTTAAATGTAGAAATAAATGCTAGAATTGGTTTAATTCATAGAAACTTCATATGAAGTCCAAATTAATCCATTCCAATTCCAATAATTTTGTAATATTATTGTTTATCATTTAGTACCACTGGTTTTACATAAAAGTCACATTAAAATTGTTATCTTAATTAATCTTGTACTAAGCACATAGGATCTTTGGAAATTCATAACTTAAAATCTATAACTCCAAAATTAATAATTCTTGTTCCTGTGATCATATTTCAACATGTAGATTATTAATATGTATTTTGCATATATGTTTGGTGTAATGTTAATTTTGTCTATACACTATTTGTATGTATTGCTACGTTTAGCAGTGAGGTCACGAGTCAGTTGAAGAGCAAGTTGGTACCTGGAATCTCAAGTCCCAGGCAAGTTGTGCCCTTGATCACTTCTTTTACCCACTCATGTTCTAATTAATCATAATGATCTGCATAGGTTAAATTTGATGGGACCCAATAGGTTACCCTAGTTTGACTATCTTTATACCTTGCTCCCCACTAAATCTTTGGGTAGTACTTGCTATCGCTTTATGTGGTTTTGGGTATAGAGATACACATTACTATTCATGATTATACATTTACTGTCAGTTGTTATTTACTGTTCATGTTAAGATCATTATGTTAATTGGAACATGGAGAACCACCCGGGAAAACAGTGTTACCACAAGGGTTTAATGGGACGCCCTTGGCCGATTAATTAGGAAAGCTAGTGGAAGACTACCTTACCCGAAAGGGGCAAGGGCAGTAGGGGAGTGGTCAGTGTAGGGAGGCCCTCGGGAGGATTTTGCTGCGATGGCAGTCCTGCAAGGGATTCCTGTTAGGGAGGCCCTCGGGAGGATTTTGCTGCGATGGCGGTCCTGCAAGGGATTCCTGCATTGGAACTTCCTATAAACTGTAGCGGGTTTTCTGAAGCTAGTGGAACTTTATAAAGGCCTCGTAGTGTTACCCTGCCTCGCCTCCTCGGTAGAGGTGTATGGGATTGGCCGTCTCTTGGCAGATGGGTAACACGACTTGTGGGTAAAGATGTGCAACCTCTGCAGAGTGTAAAACTGGTATACTAGCCGTGCTCACGGTCACGAGCAGCTCGGACCCTCACATGATTAATTTATGGAACTAAATTCAATTTGTCATATGCATTGCATCGCAGGTGATGATGTTACTTTTGTTCTACTACTTAATTGGGTTGGTATTTACTTATACTTAGTAATTGCTAATAAAATTTTGACCAACTTTAAAAGCAATGCTCAGCTCTAATCATCCTCTTTGGTAAGCCTTACACTTCACGTGAGCTCCCACTTTTGGCGAGTTCATGCACATTATTCCCCACAACTTGTTGAGCGATGAACGTATGTGAGCTCACTCTTGCTGTCTCACACCCCCCCACAGGTCAAGAACAGGTACCGCAGGATGATGCGCATGGAGGATGCTGTGAAGTGTTCGTGAGAGATCTAGGCCGTCGCCTCCCAGTCAACTTTGGGATGCTGGACCGTTGTCTCCTTATAATGTAATTATTTATTTATTTTGTATAAAACTCCTATTATATATAAAGTTGTGACATTCGATCCTATGCCACTATACATCATATGTGTGAGACTTGGTCCCAGCATACCTGGTGTTTATGTTCGCGCCCGGGTCTTGGTGCCCCTAAAACCCGGGTGTGACAACGTACTAAGCACATACCGAGAAATATGGTAAATCGGTAAGCCTAGTACCTGATTGAACCTGGCAGTGGACTTTACCCCTCACGCGACCTGAGACATGGTCTCCCATTCCGGTTATGGTGGGTACAAGTGCGGTCACTGCACGACGGCAGTCGGGGTCAGTGAGGCATTGTACGCCAAGGCAGTGAGCCCTGATCTGCTGACGGGGAATCGATGGGGACGGTTGATGTGTGTGGGGACGGAGTGCCTCGCCACATCGTGTGTTTAGGTTTACCTTGCAAGGATAAAAACTCGATTCGAATCGTCTGCTTCTCACAGCTAATGAGACTGCTTGATCCATTGTACTGCATTGAGTAACAAGTGGAAATATGATGAGTTGATACAAGATGTTGTCTGCTAAAAATGTTTGCTACCATGTATGAGTAGATAGTACACATTTAGCCTTAAGAGAGTCACACTTAAACTTGACAAAGCTAAAACTTGTTTTAGAAACTCAGCTAGTGCTTTTGGCAACCAAACCCCACAGCCAAACAACTGCATGTCTAGAGGTAGAGGAGTAGACTCCTCACACCGGGTAAGTCTAGCTGAGTATTAGTATACTCAGCCTTGCTTGTTGCATAATTTTATAGGTTCTCTGGAGGACATGGTTGCTAGAGTGACTTGGCCGTCCATCTTGCCATCGGGTTGGACTGTTGAGTGGGACCCCGCCTCGGCTGAGGAGGAGCATGAGGAGTGATGGGACAGGCTTCCCCATCTCTCTGTTTATTTATCGTTAGTTTCATTCCGCTGCACTTCGAACAATGATGACTACTTTTACAAAACTCCGATGATGCTGTAATAATTTAATACTCCCTAATGTATGGTTTTATGCTTTATTGTATTTGCTCTGTGACTCACCATCGAGTGAGATTGTGGTACTTGATCCTGTCAGTGGCCTTGTCGGACTAGATCCGAGGAATTGACGGGTTATTCCTATTTAAGTGTGGTCTAGCCTCTACGGCGGGACTTAGGCACTTAAGTCGGAATAATTCGGGCAGTTCTGCCACAGCTTGTATCGAAGCTTGTACCACCACAGAGGAACCAATAGACTATAAATACCATCCTTTTCTAAGTAAAACTGGATAGAAACAAATGTTGGATAGATCGTAGGACGAGCAGGATAGACCTAGAACGTGAAGCCTTAGGATGATAGGGGGGTAGTTAGGTGGCTAAGTGATTAAGCCCTACAAGCTCCTATAAGGGATGGGAGTCCTTCCCTATTCCCTTTACGTTGATGCGAGGTCGTTCAGGACGAGCATGCATGCATTCTTAATTAAACTAATGGGTAAGAACTTAATACAAAATGATGACCAACTAAGTACCCCAGTACTATTGTCATAATTAGAGAGAGGCTGAGTTGTGTTCCTTTTCTTTTTATAATTCTTTTTCTTTTACTTACGATTAACCATACACAGATGACTTCCCACGGATCCTCGGACGGAGGGAATGCACTGTCACACACTGACGGGCTTGCACGAGAGGGTTTTCCCCATATTTTGTGGGAGGTACTTCAGGGAGCTGGATACATGACACCTCCCCAGTACACGTGTGCAGCAGTTCGAGAAGCACAGAGTGCCCCGCTGTAGGGTGAGGATGACCCTAGAGCCTCATCCCCTACAGCCAGGCTGGCGTTCGCTGGACTCTGAGTCTTTTGGGTACCGGGCTGAGGATACAATTGAGGCAATTGCTCTGCACGGGTTGACCACTTTCTGTGGATTCCACCCCTTGGAGCTATCCACCCACCCCATTGGCTTGTTCCCCGCTGAGAAGGAGGACAACCCAATGTGGAAGGACCGAGTGGAGCATGCCAAGGACATCTGGGCTCTCTACCCAGGCCAGACTGCTCACTTGACGGTGCGATGCATGAATGCCCTGTATCGTCTGCAAGTGATGCGTGGTGAGGCAATGTCCCATCTGATGGCACTATTGGAGGCAACTAAGATCACCCTGGACAACAGAGAGGAGCTTATGGTTGACTTGTCCACGGAGATGGTGGAAAAGGACTTGCGGGTGGAGCAGCTATCAAATGAGATCCAAGAGCTGGAGGAATTAGTGGGAACAAGGGAGAACACCATCGAGGTTCTCGAGGATCAGCTTATCAACACCCAGCAGTAGCTTGCCGAGGCTAACGAGCACCTGGATATGCATCACCAGGAGATCCAGGATAGGGGGGCTAACGAGGACGTCGACATTGAGGGAGGGGAGGAGCCTGCTTCCAGCGTGGACACTGCGGGCTCAGGGAGACCACCTTCCCCCGAGTCGAGTGTTGCCTCGTTCGCTCACTAGGTCGCAGGGATAGAGTTAGAAGTCTGTGATGATAGGACTCCTCGAAGCTAGCTTAGCTTTTGCGCCCCTTGGGTACTAGGCGAGATAGAGTTGAGTCTTTTGGGCCATTGATGTAATCATGATAAACTCTTTTGGAAGCACGGTTGATGGATGATGTTAGTCTTAATTTGGGAAGAAAAGTTTATGCCTTATGAAATCCTTTATGTTTATGCAAGAATCTATCAATTTCGCCTTTTGAC
Source organism: Zea luxurians (assembly GCA_029449295.1). NCBI lineage: Eukaryota > Viridiplantae > Streptophyta > Magnoliopsida > Poales > Poaceae > Zea > Zea luxurians. Next base: position 1,154,322 of record JAOPSE010000087.1, read on the forward strand.
TCTTTCACCGCGATTAAACCGTAAACTTGAAGACGTGTTGTTGAGAATATACATGATTTTTTTCAGATGGCCGGAAGAGCGCGTCGTGGACAGAATGAGCGCATTCCCCCACCACCGCCACCACCGCCTACTCTGCAGGAACTGATGGCTCAGCAGAACGAGATCTTGAGACAGCTAGCTCAGCGTCAGCCGCCACCCTAGCACTATGGTGGTGGTGACCATCAGCGTCACCCGGCGATAGCTACTTACCAGGAGTTCCTCAGTACTCAGCCACCGTTGTTCACCAGGGCAGAGGACCCACTTGATGCTGATGTATGGCTGAGGGTAGTGGAATCTAAATTCCCACTACTCAATGGAGTTTGTTTCGAAGTGACTAAGGTCAGGTTCGCCACCCAGCAGCTTCGCGGACCCGCGCGGACATGGTGGGACCACTACCTTGCTATGCAACCAGTTGACCATGAAGTGGATTGGAGAGAGTTCAAGGCAGCTTTCAGGGGACACCATATTCCAGCTAGCATTATGGACCATAAGCTCAACGAGTTTCTGGCACTCACTCAGGGCAACAGGACAGTGTTGCAGTATGCTCAGGCTTTTAATGACCTGTGCCAGTATGCTGGGTATCATGCAGACACGGATGAGAAGAAGAGAGACAGATCCAGGAGGGGGCTCAGCACTAAGCTCCGTGACCGTCTCAACACCGTCAGGGCCAATAGCTACAATGAGTTGGTCAACATGGCCATTTCTCAGGAGGACTGTATCACCGCTCGTCAGGCAGAGAAGAAGAGGAAGACCCCTGTGGCAGGACCCTCAGCTCAGCCACAACGCTTCAGGATTGTGTCTGACACTCAGAGCAGGGGACCTCAGCAGCAGCAAGGGCGTTGGGTGATCCGACCACAGCAGCAGCAGGCACCCAACCGCACCCAGTTTCCAGTTCAGAGGAACAATCAGCAGCAGCAGCAACCTCGTCAGGCCAATGACAACAGGTGTTTCACATGTGGCAACACCGGGCATTATGCCAAGAATTGCCCCAGAAACCAGCAGGGGCAGGGGCAAAATGTTAATCAGAACCAAGGCAAGAGGCAAAAAGTGCAAGTGAGGCAGGGCAAGCTGAACTTCACCACCATGGTTGATATTCCAGAAGGAGCACCCGTCTTGACTGGTACCTTTACAGTTTTGAATTATCCCGCTATTATTCTTTTTGATTCTGGTGCATCGCATAGTTTTATCAGTGCCAAATTTAGCGCCAAGTGTCAGCTACCTTTTCACCACACTAATGGGGGTATCACCATTTCTACACCCGGAGGCAGGATTGCCACCAATCAAATCAGCAGGCATGTGCCCATAAAGTTTGGTAGTCTAATAATTAAAACCACCCTCCTCATTTTGGGTTTGGATAGCGTGGATATCATATTGGGAACTGACTGGTTAACAAGGCATCAGGCAGTTATTGATATTGCAGCTAGGGCCATTGAGGTGCACTCACCAATTTGTGGTGAAACCACACTATATTTGCCCGACCAGGGTTGTACTCGTTCATGTGCCTTCGTCATGATAGAGTCCCCAGTGGAACAGATCCCAGTGGTTTGTGACTACCCAGATGTTTTTCCAGATGAATTTCCAGGGATGCCATCTGACCGAGACATTGAGTTCGCCATTGAATTGCAACCCGGGACTGCTCCTATCTCCAAGAGACCCTATAGGATGCCTCCTGCAGAATTAGCAGAACTGAAGAAGAAACTGCAAGAATTGTTGGACAAGGGGTTCATTCGCCCAAGTACTTCACCATGGGGATGTCCGGCCTTATTTGTGAAGAAAAAGGATGAGAGTTTGAGAATGTGTGTTGATTACCGCCCTCTCAATGCGGTGACCATCAAGAACAAATACCCACTGCCCCGCATCGATGTTCTGTTTGATCAGTTGGTGGGAGCCAAGGTATTCTCCAAAATAGATCTCCGCTCGGGTTACCATCAGATCAAGATCCGTGCCAGTGATATTCCCAAGATGGCCTTCTCTACCAGATATGGGCTCTATGAATTTTTGGTGATGTCTTTTGGGCTGACCAATGCCCCAGCTTATTTCATGTACTTGATGAACTCAGTATTCATGCCAGAGTTGGACAAGTTCGTGGTCGTTTTCATTGATGATATTCTGGTCTATTCCAAGAATGAAGACGAACATACTGAGCATCTGCACATCGTGCTTCAGCGACTGCGCGATCATCATCTTTATGCTAAGTTGTCTAAATGTGAGTTCTGGCTAAAGGAAATTAAATTCTTGGGTCACACAATTTCTCAGGATGGGATATCAGTTGATCCTGAGAAGGTACAAGAGGTAATGGATTGGAAACCCCCGACTACAGTGAGGCAGATTCGGAGTTTTCTAGGATTGGCAGGGTATTATCGACGTTTTATTCCGGATTTCTCCAGAATTGCCAAGCCAATGACTGAACTATTGAAGAAGGGAGTCAAGTATAATTGGAGCCAGAAGTGTGAGGATGCCTTTCATACATTAAGGCAGCACTTGACAACGGCCCCAGTGCTGGCTCAACCTGATAACACCAAGCCCTTTGAAGTTTATTGTGATGCTTCTGGTACTGGATTGGGATGTGTCTTAATGCAAGATAACAGAGTAATTGCTTATGCCTCCCGAGCACTCAGACCCCATGAGCAGAACTACCCTACACATGATCTGGAGTTAGCAGCTGTGGTTCATGCTCTCAAAATATGGAGACACTACTTGATGGGAGCTCACTGTAACATTTACACTGATCACAAGAGCCTCAAATACATTTTCACTCAGGCAGATCTGAACATGAGGCAGAGGAGATGGTTAGAATTAATCAAGGACTATGATTTGGAGGTGCATTACCATCCCGGCAACGCCAATGTTGTGGCAGATGCCTTGAGCAGAAAGGCCCAGTGCAATTGTATGAGCATGGATGCGAGAGTTACCACCCTGTGTGATGAATTGTGCAAGCTGAACCTGGAAGTTGTTTCTTCAGGTGATTTAACTTATATCTCGGTGGAGCCCACACTGCAAGAGCAAATAGTCAGGGCACAGATTGAAGACAAGGGTGTTCAGGTTATCAAAGAAATGATCAAGCAGAAGGCAGAGAAATACAAGTGTTTCCGTCAGGACAGCAGGGGAATTCTATGGTTTGGAGATCGATTAGTTGTTCCCAAGGACCCTGAGCTCAGAAAGAAGATATTGGATGAAGCTCACCTTTCAAAATTCTCCATGCACCCGGGCAGCAACAAGATGTACCATGATCTCAGATCCTTATACTGGTGGACCAGAATGAAGAGGGAAATTGCCAAGTACATATCCGAGTGTGACACCTGCCAGAGAATCAAAGCCAGTCATTTGAAGGCAGCGGGCCCCTTACAACCCCTTCCCATACCATCTTGGAAATGGGAGGACATTTGCATGGACTTTATCGTAGGATTGCCCAATACCTCCAAGCACCATGATTCCATTTGGGTTATTATGGACAGATTGACCAAGACTGCTCATTTCTTACCAGTGCATACCACCCACAAGACCGAGAAGTATGCAGAGATCTATGTTGATCAGATAGTGCGTTTGCATGGCATTCCGAAGACCATTGTATCCGATAGAGGAGCACTGTTTGTGGCACGCTTTTGGGAGCAGCTACAAGAATCACTTGGGACCCAGGTAATACGAAGCTCAGCATACCACCCTCAAACTGATGGCCAGACAGAAAGAGTAAATCAAATCCTCGAAGACATGTTGCGAGCCTGTGTGCTACACTATGGTAAAAATTGGGACAAGTGTCTTTCCTTGGCAGAATTCTCCTATAATAACAGCTATCAGTCCAGTTTGAAGATGGCACCTTTTGAGGCCTTATATGGGAGAAGGTGTAGGACACCGCTAAATTGGTCACAGGCCGGAGAGAGTGAAATTTTTGGACCAGACTTGGTACTTGAAGCAGAGGAAAGGGTCAGAGTTATAAAGAGTAACCTAGAAGCTGCTCAGGCCAGGCAAACGAGCTATCATGACAAGAGAAGGAAGCCTCTACGGTTTGAAGTGGGAGACCATGTTTATCTTAAGGTGTCACCCACTAAAGGTGTTTAGAGATTTGGAATCAAGGGTAAGTTAGCTCCTAGCTACATTGGGCCATATGAGATCAGAGCGAGTTGTGGACCCGTAGCCTATCAATTGGAATTGCCACCCCACATGTCAGCGGTTCACAATGTGTTCCATGTATCTCAGCTGCGGAAATGTGTCCGCCTACCCACTAAAGTGCTACCTGAACCAGAGATTGAGATAGAGCCAGACTTGTCTTATCAGGAACACCCCGTCAAAGTGCTGGATCAAAAGGAGAGATCAACGCGGACCAAGTCAATCATAATGTATAAGGTTCAGTGGAGTCACCATTCAGTAGAAGAAGCTACATGGGAGACTGAGGATTTTCTACGCTCTCGCTTCCCCGACTTTCTGCCCAAAGGAGTCGGTACGTAACCCAAAACCCCACCTCACCTGCCCTTTGAATACAATTATAAGAAAAACTTAGATAGCAAGAGTAGTCTAAGTTGTGGATTTAACTCAAAAAGGACTTCCTTCTGAAGTTGCAAAGAGGATGACATTCGAAGAACAGTTAACTAGAGGAACTTAAAGAAAAGCAGAAACCACACACCAGCACACCTTCGTGGCACCCTCCTGAGGACTCTACCTAAAATCTCGGGACGAGATTCCTTTAAGGGGGGAGGGCTGTAACACCCTAGGTGTTACAAGGGGCTGGTTTCCTAATGACACATATACCTATTATCACATATGGTTAAAACTTGGAGGAGAGGGAGCACTTAAGACCTTGGAAGCATGAGTGAGTTAAGAAATGCCAGGGACCAAGATATTACCCAAGCCTTTAGGCAATGATCACCTAGGGCAAGGGAGGACTGAACCTTGGGCCCTCTCTCTTGAAGCCTTTAGTTGAGAGAAAGATTAGGCAAATGCACATTCCATGATTTAAACCCTTAACCAAAGTTTAAGAGTGCCAAAATTTTTACAAAAGACAGCAAAGGAACTTTACAAAAAGACCCCTAAAGGACCCCTAAATCAGCCCCAAGTGGAGAACACTATGGAATCACCCCCCATTCTTTCTAAGTCCAAAATCAGCCCTAATCTAGAGATCACGGGTGTTCACCTAGTTAAGGGCACCAAAACTCCAGGGTCTAAATAGCAAAATGGAGCCAAATTATCTAAGGAACCCCCTGGAAGAGTTTGAACCCAAGCGAAGACCGTTTGACATGAGTTGGCACCTATTTTGTCTCGGGTTGAACAGTGCAGACAGACAAGACTTGGCGCCACCATATCTTCTAAACCAGACCCGATCTTCTCTTGGAACTTACATGAACTAGGTAGCCCTAGGTGCAGGAAAGAAATCTTGCTTAAGCCATAGGGCGAGATTCGCACGCTTGGCTGCTCAGCAGGCGCAAGAACAAGGGCAGAAGGCAACGACCACGTGTTCGACGCGCTCTGGACTCGCCAGAGCACGCCTGACGCGCGCCCCGCGTGCCCCGCGTCGTGCCAAAGACCAACTGACGCCATGGCCCGCGCCCGCGCCTATAAAGCCCCCAGGGACCTTGACCGTACCCCTCCGCACGCGTTCGACCTCACCGGAGCCCAAACCCGCTGGCGTTTGCCCATGCACGGCGTGTCCGCGACCGCCCGATCCCCCTGCCACCATAGACCGGCCAGCCGAACCCTTCCCAGCTCCGTCCAGCCCTCGGAGAAGACTTTGCACACCTCGGTGAAGCTCCCCGAGCGAGGAATCGAAGTTTGCTTCGCCGGAGAGGCCAGTCCACTGTCGCCGGACTCCACCCGACCGCCGGCGAGCGTAGACCGGGTAATCCTCTACTCCATTCCTTGATTCCTTGTGCACACGGCCTCTACGTCACCCCGTGAAGCTCACCATGCCCGTGGATTGATCTAGGTCGCCGTGGTTTGGCCGGAGCACTTGCCGCCGACGAGAGCACCCGCCTGCGCACGTGGACCGGGCGATTCCGGCCACCCCAGCCGTCGAGCCATACACCGTTGTGACCGCCAGAGCCTCCCGGAGCCAACCCCGCCCCTCGCCGGACCTCTCTCGCCACCGGTAAGCCGCGCCACCCTTTTCTTTCTCGCGGGTACTGTTTAAACCTAAGGAGGGACCGCGGGGGAGAAGAAGAGAAAGCTAGGGGGTTTTGCAATGTCAGTGACTCAGAGAAATAGTAGCGCGGGGGTATAACTGAGAGAGTTGGTTTGGAAATAACCCGAGGACTTCGGTGCAAAGTGGTTTTTCCAGGAAACCTTTTAATAAATCTGATTTAAATTCAAACAGAACTTGAATAATTCATATATTCTGTTTTATTCACCCAAATCAAGTCAAACCAATTTTGCCAGATCTTAAATAATGTAGGCTACTTAAGAAAAATATAAAAACCCTACGTGCTATAGAAAACTTTAGGGTTCTGATTTAATTATTGTTTTGGCCAAAAGCTAAATAATAGGAAGAAAAATAGTTGCACTATTTAACTGAGGTTAAGAAAATTTGAAGAAGTACATGACCACCTACTGACCTATTTAAAAATGATAAACCCCTCTGTACACCCCATTAAGGTAGAGTTTGCCATTTATTTTACATTGTGCCTAAAGTTAAAGAAAATAGGAAAGGTAATTTAAATAAGGAACCAGGGAGCACCCATATTTTTGTTAGTCTATTTATTCAGTATAGTTCACTAGAAAAATTTATTTTACTCTGGTTTAGTACAAAATAATTGGAATACCTTTTATTTTGAGAAAATAAGGAAAACTTAGAAAAACCTTAGAAAAATAAACCCAAGGCAAAAGCACCCCAAACCTTGGGATAATTAATGGGTTGTTGTTATGAACATAAGAAAAATATGAAGTCTGTTGTTTGATATTTTTCAAATAACAAGTTAGTTATGAGCACCTTTTTGGCATTAAACTTTAGAAAATCACAACTAAATAACCACCAATTAACCTTCTGTGATTTTTGGCACAGAAACTTGTGATTACTGTTAGATACCAACAAAAATGATCCTTAAGACAGAACCCACACCTAGATAAGGGTTGTAGTGCAAAGTAACCCCTCTGCCCCAACCTTTGTTATTTTTGTCTAAAGCATAGCCTTTTTATTTTGAACCTCAAATTCCTAGAACAGGCTATAGTGACCAATGACAACCCACTGTAATTTTTACAAAATTTTTGGAGAAAGTTTAATCATGGTTATAGTTCAAACCTACACTAGAATTTTTTTAAATAGAAAATAAATAAGGAGAAAATGAATGATGGAAATTAGTGCCATCCTAAAACCCTTTGTAAGTTGCCCACTGAATTATACAAGGGAGATACCAATCCACTATGCTTATCCTTAATAAAACCTAAACCTAGAGTGATAAGCATAAACCACCAAAAGCCACGTATGACCAAGAAACCCTAAGTTACTCATTAACTTAGTTTTTTTCTTCCTTTGGCATCATGTTATTAAATCCTGCATAATCATGACATACATAATCATTGCATTTCGATAGACTGTAACCTCGCTGACGGAGAATACGTCCTCGTGCCGGAGCAAGGAGCTGCTCAGGAGGTAGCCCCAGATCCAGTACCAGAGCCTGCACCAGAGGATCTGCCTGCCACAGCTTTGGAAGGCAAGCCCCGGTTTATGCATAACCTGTTATTTATGCTATTTTACTATACTTAATGATTGTAGGATTGAATGTGCACTTAAGTGTAGGAGTTGTTTGAAACCCTAGTGGCATGATCTCAGAAATCCTATTGAGCTGAATACTAGTATGCCAGGCCGAGTAGCTGCTTTATTAATTAGGGTTTCGGTAGAAGTCAAGTGATTTTTCTAGCACTCGCACGAGGTCAGGAATTGGTTGTACCCACTTTCATATCATAATGATGCTGGTCTGTGGACAACAATCCATGGGGATTGGTTGTCTACGAGATGAGAAATTGGAATAAGGATTAACGTGCGGATACCTGTGTCAAGCGTTTGAACGTACTAAGCACATACCGAGAAATATGGTAAATCGGTAAGCCTAGTACCTGATTGAACCTGGCAGTGGACTTTACCCCTCACGCGACCTGAGACATGGTCTCCCATTCCGGTTATGGTGGGTACAAGTGCGGTCACTGCACGATGGCAGTCGGGGTCAGTGAGGCATTGTACGCCAAGGCGGTGAGCCCTGATCTGCTGACGGGGAATCGATGGGGACGGTTGATGTGTGTGGGGACGGAGTGCCTCGCCACGTCGTGTGTTTAGGTTTACCTTGCAAGGATAAAAACTCGATTCGAATCGTCTGCTTCTCGCAGCTAATGAGACTGCTTGATCCATTGTACTGCATTGAGTAACAAGTGGAAATATGATGAGTTGATATAAGATGTTGTCTGCTAAAAATGTTTGCTACCATGTATGAGTAGATAGTACACATTTAGCCTTAAGAGAGTCACACTTAAACTTGACAAAGCTAAAACTTGTTTTAGAAACTCAGCTAGTGCTTTTGGCAACCAAACCCCACAGCCAAATAGCTGCATGTCTAGAGGTAGAGGAGTAGACTCCTCACACCGGATAAGTCTAGCTGAGTATTAGTATACTCAGCCTTGCTTGTGGCATAATTTTACAGGTTCTCTGGAGGACATGGTTGCTAGAGTGACTTGGCCGTCCATCTTGCCACCGGGTTGGACTGTTGAGTGGGACCCCGCCTCGGCTGAGGAGGAGCATGAGGAGTGATGGGACAGGCTTCCCCATCTCTCTGTTTATTTATCGTTAGTTTCATTCCGCTGCACTTCGAACAATGATGACTACTTTTACAAAACTCCAATGATGCTGTAATAATTTAATACTCCCTAATGTATGGTTTTATGCTTTATTGTATTTGCTCTGTGACTCACCATCGAGTGAGATTGTGGTACTTGATCCTGTCAGTGGCCTTGTCGGACTAGATCCGAGGAATTGATGGGTTATTCCTATTTAAGTGTGGTCTAGCGTCTAAGGCGGGACTTAGGCACTTAAGTCGGAATAATTCGGGCAGTTCCGCCACAACAAATTCACATTTTAATTGTATGAAATGCAGGAATAATTAAAAGATGTTTTAGAGTAATCATGTTTAACCATCTTTTTCTTTGAAGAGGAGTCATCGTCGTCGTTGTGCGACAAAGACGAGGAAGTGTCGCTATCGTAGTAGACAATCTTCTTGATGCACATCTTTTTCTTTTTGTTCCTCTTCTTGTTGTTCGATCCTGAGTCAACAACTTTGTCTCCCTTTGGCTCATTGTTGATCGTCTCCTTCTCATCGGTCACCTTGCCCTTCCCTTTAGCGTAATCGCTAGCCATCTCTTCAGGTTGTTAGACCCAATGGAAGAGACCAGCTCCGATGCCAATTGAGAGCACCTAGAGGGGGGTGAATAGGTGATCCTGCAAAAATGACTTAAAATAATATAAACTTGGTTTATAAATGAAGTTAGTATAAACTAAAACCAAGACAGGGTCAAGAAGGAGAGAGAAATGATCCCTTCACTTGATTGGTCTCTCAAGATGTGTATTAAACTTAGAGCAATGTCACAAGTGAAGTTAAGCATTAAGGAAGATAGAAATCACAATAAAGAAAATGAGATAAGAGACACGATGATGTTCATCTCGTGGTTCAGTCAAGCGTAATATGCTTGCCTACTCCATGTTGTGCAATCCCAATTGACGAGGGCTACACTCAACCCCTCTCAAGTGATCCAAAGATCAAACATGAGTACCACGACTCTTCCTTATATCAATAGTTCTCGTTTGCCAGGAATCTCTACATATTGGATCCTCTCACAGCCTTACAAAGTGATCACAATCAAGACTTAGAATAAGGGAGGGAGAAAGAGTACACACACAAAAGCAAATTGCTGCAACACACAAGAAATGCAAAGACAGGAGCACAAGTATAAGATCACACAAGAACAACACAGAACTGGTGCTCAAATCTATCTCAAATCACTGGGATGCAAGGTTGTGAAGTTTCAGAGTGTAGGTATGCTCTTAAGGTGTTTGGGTACTGGTTGGAGGCATCTAGGGGTCCCTTTTATAACCCCAAGGAGCCTAGGAGCTGTTGCAATCTCCATATGGAAGCACAAAAATTTCCCTATCTGTGGGCGCACCATACTAGTCCGGTGCACCACTGGACCAGGTCCATGCGCCCCCAGTTCAGGATCTAATCGGCACATTTCCTTAAATTGACGGGCATCGGACCGGGTCCGTGCACCATTGAACCGGTCGATGCCATCAGCTAGCCGTTGGAGAAGCGGTCTGGTGGCACACCGGACCATGAACAGTAGTGATCGAGTGAATTTTAAAATAAAATTCTTGAAAATGCACTGTTAACATACGGAGGCGGTCCGGTACACCACGGACTCATTTTGGTACGCCAGCCAATCTAGCGCTTAAGTCTAGGCCCCTCACAGACCCGGTCCTGAGGCCCATACGAGCAGAACTTTGGCTATTTTGAGCTAATCTTCTCTAAACCTTTTTGGTTGTCTTTGGTAGCTTCCCTATGATTTAGACAAGCATAGTTAGCACTTAATTCAATTGAATAAGTGTAGGAAACATACCTTTTCTCCTTGGATTCTCTAGGTTTTGAAATATGGCTCCTTTAAGTCCAAAATGCACTTTTATTGCAGAAATGAGTTAGTAGCCAAAACAAAGTGCTAGAAACATAAAATAGTGTATGACAACTTATTCAAGCACTTAAACCTCATGTTCATGTTGATTTGCCCAAAGTTGCACTTTTGGCCCTCCATTTAGGTCATATGGACTTGACCTCTTCAACTTGCCTATTATAGACATGTGCACATGCTCATGTCGAAGTAGTTAGCCCAATGTGGTGTGTTGAACACTTAATCATCAAAATAGGTAAAAATGGCCCTATGGTATGTTTCACTTTCAGAGTTTGAAATAGGGAATGAGATAGAGGATGAGATAGGTGAGCTGCTTGAGCCTAACCCCGAGCCAGTTTAGGGCTTTTTCGGTTTGAGGTGGATTGAGGGGAATTGGAGAGTATTAAATTCTCTCCTATACAAATTGTATAGGAAGGGATTTAATTCCCTCTAAAGCCTAGTTTGGGTACTCTAGTAATGACTGGGATTGGAGTGGATTGAGATGTATATTGAGGGAGTATTTGATCTATTAAGGATTTAAACACTCTTCAATCCCACCAAAATAGTATAATCCCAAAGTATCCAAACTAGGCCTAATCCGCCTCCACCTCAGACCCAAAGGGATATCGGAGCCAGTCGCTTGCCTTAAACGGGACACAAGGCCAACAAACCCAATGGGCCCAAGACCGATGTGCATTTTGTTTGGGAAAACGTTCTTCAGCGTTCAACTATTATGTTTGTTTGTTTGTTTTCGCTTGCACCCAACGCACGTCTCCAGAATGCACGACACTGAAATGGTCCAGTCTTTTGTGTTTCACGTTTTGCAAATGTTGTTGGTGCAACACATTTTCTCCGTCATTGTTGGTGCAACACATTTTGCAAGTGTTGGAGAAGCAGGAAAAAAGCGTTGTGTTTGGCACGATTTCATGTTTCTCGGTGGGGAGTCAACGAATAATCGAAAAAAAGCATGCCCATTTTTTAGTTCCTCACCTACAAAAATGGATATTTGTAGTCCCTCAATTTTCAAACCCGGTTGCTTTTGCCCCTCACTGATTTTGACAGCCCACATGCCACGTGGCTTTTGAGGGTGGTTCAGAACTAAACTTTAGCCTCCTCTTCATTATATTGCTTATTTTGTCCTGCCCATGAATTTACACAATGGTCACAAAAATTAGTTGGTCATCCCTATCTCTAGACATTATATTGTGCTTGGACCTCGTATGGTGGCAAGGAATGGGTGAGCCAAGGGAGCATGGCAACTCAATGTTGCCTTGCTTGCCTCTTTCTTTATTCAGCGTGCCTAGATATTGCCATCCTAATAATCCTTTAATCTAGATAACAATGTCTAACCGAACCGCTAATAAATCTAATCTGCTAAGATTGTCTCTAGCAACTTACCTACCTATTACTCATTGTATCTTTCATTTCAAACTTCACTCTATAAATAGTATTTTCTACATTGTAAAACATTGTTTTGCACGACCATATGCACGATATGTTGGAGACAGTCTAACAAACCAATATGTGGATATAATGTTGCTAACTAACTCTAACAGACTTGATTCTATTGAGGGTGTTGCCTCTGGTAGGTAATGCCAGCATAACACCTAGAGAGACATGGGGTATTTTTACGAACAAAATTCGCAAGTTAAGCTCTAAACTGATCTATGATGTAAGCGACATACAACAACATAAAGATGTTAGAGAAGGTGATGACGGTAGAGGAGAGGATATATAGCATATCAGTCTCAAAGAATTTGGGTGAATCAAGTGGTGAACAAGGACTTGGTGGTGTTTCTGGTCGACCATGTTATAGTTGCCACTGGGTATTCATACCCATTACCTAAATTTGCACTTACTTATGATGTGTTTGGTTTAAGGTTAAAGTAGGATGAGACGGGGGCAACACCGTCCCTTCAATTTTTTGGGATCGTGCCAACAACAAAAATTACTCTGGTGTTTACCTCGTCCGCACGTGACTCTCATCCAAACACTATATAAATTGTGGCTGCCCCCTTCCATCCCCCCATATACATCCAACCTAACACAGGGCTTGTTCAGTTAGCTCTTAATTCATATGGATTGAGTGAGATTGGGTAGATTTAAATCCCAAGCAAGTCAAACTTCTTTTTAATTTTTTTCCAATCTCATCCAATCCATATGTAATGAGAATAACCGAATAAGGCCTAAATGAGGTGGGTATGGGTAGAAAATTATATACCCATTAACAAATGAGGAGGGTAGTAGGTTATAGTTAACATGTTGGAAATAGATATCATCTAATACAAAACTAATTATCCGTTGGATATGAGTATGAACGGATATGAGTATGAACGGGGAGGGCCCGGATTGGATACTAATTATTCAGATTTGGGTGTGAATATGAGTGGATTTGTCCATACATCGATGTTCTTCCGCGTGAAGTGGACAATATGATAAGTGATGTTCTTTCACGTGCCTGAATTTGTGTAAATTGGATCCGCCTGAAGAGATTTATTTTCTATATATCCCTGCGTTGACTACCTTTTGATTGGCACAAGACCATCATTATGATGGCAAGACCTCGTTTCTGCTCGCTATTTTGCTTGTCGTAGGGCCTGATCTGCATGCTATTTTTGCTAGTAGGGTTTAATTAAGAGTGCCCCTTCATAAGAAATTAGGGTCATTAAATAAATTTAGTTCAAACATGAATAAGAATAGACTCTGGTCTTAATCCGATTTGATCCTTAAAGTTTGTAGTGTATAATCTATAGCTCATTACCACCCCTGATCTAATATGACCAACTAGCCAGCTAGTTACAATGTGTTCGGATGGATGTACTAAATGATGCATTCATTGATGGATGATTCTAAATGGTATGATTTAGGGCATGTTTGGTGACTAAAATTTACTGGAGGGACTAAAGTTTGGTTCCTACCTTGTTTGGTTATAAGAACTAAAATTGTTCAACAATCATTAAACCAAATGTAAAAAGACTAAATTACCCTTTCATGTAACTACTCATCTACCATCGGTACTGCAATAAATGAGTGGCAAAAGAAGTAAAACTAACCCTTTAGTCCTTTTTAGTCATCTCACGAAGGACTAGAGACTAAACAGTCCCTTTTTAGTCCTAGTGCGGCAAAATAAGGACTAAAATATAGCAACTAAAGATTAGTCCCTAGAATCAAATGGGTCACGCGTGCCACTATTCATTCAACCAAACGAAAACTGTTTTCTAACTTCTTGAACAACTAGATGATACCCCGCATGTTGCTGCAGGAATTTTAAAATAATTTTAAAGTAAATTTTGTTTGGAGTTAGAAACATTCCATGGTTGCATGAAAATATTTTTGAAAACATTATACTTGATAGCATATTTTATCTCAATTTAGAGATCAACCATCACATGATTAATGCTCTATGTATTTATGCTATGGAAAGATATAGCAAAGTACCCATAATCATTAATCAAAAATCAATGAATTGCATCAATAGAAAGTTATCATGGATGATAACATGTCATCTAACTCAGTTATAAATTTATAATGGATGATAACTTGGCATCTAACATAATGCATGGTGCGAGAATTGATTGGAGTGAAAACATTCCATGATTGCATGAAAATATATTTTAAAACATACTTGATAGCATATTTTATCTCATTTTAGAGATCAACCCTCATATGATTGATGCTCTATGTATTTATGATATGGAAATTTATAGCAAAGTACTTATAATCGTTAATCATAAATTGGTAGACTGTATAAATAGAAAGTTTTCATGGATGATAACATGACATCCAACATAGTTATAATGGATGATAACATTACATCTAACATAGCATGGTGAGGGAATTGAAGTTAATGAGTTTGAGTGGGTGATGATGTGGACATTGTGCATGTCAAGAGAATTCAATAAATGATAGATATTGGTCTTCACGAACATAGATTAAATAGATTCAATATATGCATGAAAATAAGTAACCAAACATGTCGTGTTGATAATTAGTTGTGTTTGGTTCAAAGGCGTCTTAAATTGTATACTATACATCCTTAAGGTACCTATCATGAACTCGCCCTCATTCGTCTCTATGTTATACATCTTTGATGTATGTAGTTAATGTGTATTTTAGGTGGCCATTAACGACATGTTTGCAACAGATAAAAAAAAGATAATGATCAAATGACTAGATGCACATCAATTGGATAGGGTAAACGTTAGGGTAGAAGACATATAATATACTAATAGAAAATTTGTATAAATTTATTTATCATAAGCTGGTTTGCCCGAGTGGTTAAGGGGGAAGACTTAAGATCTTCTGCACTGAAGTGCGCGTGGGTTCGATCCCCACAGCCAGCAAGAGTTTTTTTTCTCAACATTTTCTTTTTTAAGAACTAAAAAATTGTCTTCTCTGTGTTTTTTACTTCAATTTTTTTCACTAAATGATTTTTAAACGTTGTTTTCTTGCTAAAATATGTATCTTCTCTGTATTCTTGTTTATCAAAAACATCTTGTAGTTCTGACTAAAAACCTTCTCTATCAAATTTGATGCATCAAGCAAACTCCTCCTTTCATTTTTTTAAAATAAAATTTTTGTTGTGTTCTCATTAAAATCCTATTCATAATTTTCAGACTCCATGCAACCAGCGGTTTTCTTCTTTAAAATTGTTTCTGTGCATTCTCACTAAAACCCTTGTATTCACCTTATTGATAAGCGTTGTTTAATAACTCTCCACACAAGAACTCTTAACTTTCTCCATAAATTTAGAAATGTTAAAACTTAAAACGATCTACAATTTGAGGCGCAGGGACGAATAGTCTGGTAACTCAGCCCAATTTGCTTTTATATTAATTAGGTTTCAACTTCTTGCATTGTATGTATCCTGCTCTCTGTGATATCGCCGGATCTGCCACTAATGAGACGGAAGAAGTGTAGTAGACCGCATCAGCAGCATGCATGATCACGCTAGCTCAGCAAAGCAGATTGCGTCTAATTGTGTATCTGTATCCATGCGCGTGCCCACTCCCATGGCCTCCAAATCAACCATTTTCCATGTTGGACAACATGCTTGGGCGTTTGTTCTTGCGTCCACCCCACCGCATCCTCCCTAGACCTCTGCCGCCCCCCTTCACATAGCCACCCACTCGAACCGCCACACCATGTCTCTTCTCTTGTGTTTGATACGTATTTGCAAACACTTTACAAAATTATTCATATAAGAACCAATGCTTCAAATGATTCACAATATTTGCCTTAATCTTGTATCTTGCACAGAGATGGCACCAGAAAAAAAAAAGAAGAGTTCATATGGATCCATGACGAATGTTGTTACTAAGAATAAAAATGTATCTTCTGTAAAAGCACAAAGGGGGTACAACGACATACCCTAGTACCACCAATTTCTTCCACAGAAACAGAGTCTGCATACATCCGCATTGGGTTGGCTAAGTTTCAACTATATTTGAGAAAAAAATACAAAATCAGAATAAGTATGCTACTACAACACGGTACGTTTGAAGAATGACAACTTACAATTGCAACAGCCTAGTAGCACGACAGAATCTTCTTAGTTCAAACTTCGAGCTGATTTTCAGAACCATCAGTACAATTGAAATATGAGTACAAAAATGGCTCAGTGTTCAACATACCCTTGCTAGAAAACCATACTGGCCAAGCATCCGAGTTCTCACGATGTCCAACATAGTGACATTTGTAGCTATTATTGCAAAGATACAAAAAAATCATGCTATTCAGACTGACCAGTACTCCTCTTATTATACCAGTGATGGGGACATAGCGATGTGTCAACAACATTTTAAGAAAACACGAATTCAGCAAACTGTGAAGGAAGGTCAGTCTGGTATAGTTGAGCATGAGACAATGATGGCATCTAAAGAAGGGAATAAGCTAGTCTCTGTTCTGTAAACAACAATCAGATACTTATCGACATTATTTCAGAAGGTATTGTTAGCAATTCGTTCATCCTTTTCACTTTTTATTGACAAAATGTCAACATGGATTAAATCCAATGAAAAGGAAGCCTTTGCTCCACCTAGTTTATTTAAATCCATGTTGTATAATTCAATTACAGAACGGTTTAGCAGTTACACTACAAATATGAAAGGCAACCATGGGGAGGGAACCCGCACAGGAACAAACAACATCAGACGTGCAGCGATGCAGGCGCGCGCATTGCCCTAACGGGAGAGATCTGCGCTTCAGGGAATGAGGTCAGGAGGCAGTGGGGTAGACCTTGGGGGCCTCGTCGATGGCAGAGGAGAGCTCGGAGAGGAGGTCGAAGCAGAGCAGCGCGTCGGGGGTTTTCTGCCTGGCCGATGCCACTACGGACTTCAGCTGGGTCACCAGCGCGCCGAACCGCGACATGCTCAAGGTTTATATTCATCTGGCATCTGCGCATGACACAGGTAAAGTAGAGGTCGTGCAGAGGGAGCATGCGAGAGTGGAGGTCGTGGGTAGAGGGAGAGTCCGCTGACCGGGGGGTCGTGGGATTGGGGATGGTTGTGCTGCGCATGAGTCCGCTGACCGGTTGGGTGAAGGTAGCCGATGGGGAGAAGTTGGAGGACGGCAGTGCGCTGGAGGCCGCCATTGGGGAGGAGGAGTCCGACGGTGCGGTGGGGGAGGAGGTGGAATCCGATGATGGGGTGGAGGAGAGGAAGGGGAGGCCGCCGGAGTTGAGCGCAGTGAAGGAAGCGCGCGAGCCCGTGGCTGGAGCCGCCGGCGGCCGTGGCTGGAGATTAGGTCGCGGCCGTGGCTGGAGATTAGGTCGCACGGTAGGCTGCACGCTGGACAGTGGACTGCACGATGGGATGGGCCTCAGATCCACACAAAAATCATTAGGCCGCACGAACCACTGCCACATGCGTGTGCCATCTATTTTATTAGTGCCACATCGGCCATTGAGAGTGACGGAACATGGCTTATAAGGGCAGCTGTGGATTCTATGTTGCTTACTGAGAGAGATGGAATGGAACGTGGCGCATAAACCTGTGCATGTACTGTTTATTTTGTTGCGCGGGACTAACGGAGGCAGAACAGCCGTTGGCAGAACGCGTCAGAGGCAGACTACTATTGCTTACTTAATAAGTAGTAGAGATTTGAGAAAAAAAATTACAAAATCAGAATAAATATGCTACTACAACACGGTACGTTTGAAGAATGACAACTTACAATTGCAACAGCCTAGTAGCACGACAGAATCTTCTTAGTTCAAACTTCGAGCTGATTTTCAGAACCACCAGTACAATTGAATATGAGTACAAAAATGGCTCAGTGTTCAACATACCCTTGCTAGAAAATCATACTGGCCAAGCATCCGAGTTCTCATGATGTCCAACATAGTGACATTTGATTTGAGCAGTGTTGACGCCTTTTCGGAGCGCCAAACACTCAACAAGAACCGTGGCGGTGCCTTCTGCACAGGGGCGGACGGTCCGCGCGCAGGGGCCGGACGGTCCGCGGCCTGGTGCGAGGCGCGGGGGTGCTCTCTGCGCAAGGGCGGACTGTCCGCGGCCTGGGGCCGGACGGTCCGCGGCCTGATGCGCGGCTAGGGCTCCTGCCTGACGGCCGGACGGTCCGCGCCCTGGGGCCGGACGGTCCGCGCGTACGCAGGGACGGCGGAAGATCGCCGACGGCGCCTGGATCTCGCTCCCGGGAGGGACCCCGTCGGGGAGTAGAGATCCTAGGTGGTGTCTAGGCTCGGGTAGACCGACCTAGACTCCTCTAATCGACGTAGAGTCGAGGAGAGGCGGAGAATTTGGGGATCGAGAGGCTAAACCTAAACTAGACTAGAACTACTCCTAAGATAAATGCGAAATAGAAGTTGTATTGATTCGATTGTTGATGATTACAAATCGGCCGTAGACCTCTCTATTTATAGAGGAGGGGGGCTGGACCCTTTACACAACTGATTCCGAGTTTATCCCATGATTTTAGCTAACAACCGTAGCACAAAACTCGGAACCCTAAACCGTTCTGCGCATGCGCGGACCGTCCAGCCCACAGGCGCGGACTGTCCGGACCGCGGACCGTCCGGCCTCAGGGCCGGACCGTCCGCACGGCTCAATTTGGTGCTCAACATATGCCCCCCTGCCTTTTGGTGGAGCTGAGCAAACCAAAAGCAACTAACTCGATGTGAGCACATCGGTTTTCTTAGGCATCTTGCCACATACTAGGATGGTACTGCTTGAGGAAACGCCCATTCAAAGCCTTAGGCAAATCCTTGCCTTGTAATGTTTGTAGCAAATAGGCGTTGCCAGACATCACCTGTTTTACTTTATAAGGACCCTCCCAGCTTGGCGACCATTTTCCGAACTTCCGGTCCTTATTCCTTAGAGGCAGAATGGTCTTCCACACCAGGTCCCCTACTTGAAATGATTTTGTTTTGACTTTCTTGTTGTAGGCCCTGGCTACCATGATCTTGTCCTTCTCTATTGCTCCCAAAGCTATCATCCTCTTGTCGGTCACCTCATCAATATTATCCATCATTGAATTATAATAATCAGTAACAGTTAGATCATTTTGTCTAGCGAACCTGACAGCATTCAGACTTATTTCCACAGGCAATACTGCTTCCTGCCCATAGACAAGCTCAAAAGGAGATACTTTAGTAGCACGATGCCTAGATATTCTATGAGCCCATAAAGCTTCGGACAAAATCTTATGCCAATGCTTAGGATTATCAGATATCTTCTTTTTTATCAAGTTGATCAATGTCCTATTACTAGACTCGGCCTGTCCATTGGCCTGAGCGTAGTATGGAGATGAATTAAGCAACTTAATTCTATATAATTCAGCAAATTCACGTACCTCCTTTGACATAAAAGAAGTCCCTTGATCTGTAGTCAAGGTCTGGGGAATGCCGAATCTATGAATAATATGCTCAGTTATGAACTCAATTACCTCCTTGTGTGTCATGTTCTTCAGAGCAACGACTTCAGTCCATTTGGTAAAGTAGTCAGTGGCAACTAACACGAACCGATGCCCCTTTGATGATGAAGGATGAATTTCTCCAATAAAGTCTAATCCCCATCCTCTGAATGGCCAAGGCTTGATGATAGGATGTAATTCGGCTGCAGGGACCAACTGTAGGTCGCCGAATTTTTGACACACTTGGCAACCCTTGTAGTACTTAAAACAATCGGCTATCATATTAGGCCAATAAAAGCCAGACCTTCGCAACAACCACTTCATCTTTGGAGCTGATTGATGGGTACCACAAATTCCTTCATGTACTTCGGCCATAGCTAATATAGCATCATCTGGGCCCAAGCACTTAAGCAGGACATCATTAACCGTTCGGCGGTAAAGTTCATCACTCATCAAAACATACTTGAAAGCTGTTCGCCGAATGTTCTTATCTGTCCTGATACTGGGATTTTGCAAATAATTAAGTATAGGTGTCCTCCAATCACTTGCATCGGCTTCATTGTCAGCCGAATCGATTAAGAGAACATTTCTGATAACCTCGGACGGTCCGGCGTCATCACGCGGACGGTCCGCGACCTGGGAATTTGGCTCTGCACTGGTTATCAGATTTTCATTTTTGTGAAATTTCCCTTTCTTTATCCGATAACCTGATGCATCTTGTGCCAAATCGTTGGCTCTATGATTCTCAACTCTAGAGATATGCCGAATACTGAATTCGTCAAAAGAATGGATTATGCTCCAACATTTCTCAAGATAACTATTTAGAGTACCATCAAGACATTGATATTCTTCTAACACTTGTTGGACAACCAGCTGAGAATCGCCAAATACCTTCACATGTTTTACTCCCATACTACTTAAAAGTTCTAAACCGAATAGGAGGGCCTCATATTCAGCTTGATTATTAGTGCAATAAGTTTTCAATCGGCTAGAGAAGTCAAAGGAGACATTTCTTGGTGAAACAAGCACAATGCCAATTCCTTGCCCTTCATTGCAAACCGATCCATCAAAATATAAAGTCCAAGGAGTAATAGTGAGGTATGACATGTCTAGTTCATAAATATCATTAACCCGATGTTCCACAATAAAATCCGCTACGACTTGGCCTTTCATAGATTTCAATGGTTCATAAGCCAAGTCATATTCTATGAGTGCATAAGCCCACTTACCAATTCTACCACTCATAATTGGGTTATGCAACATGTATTTGATTACATCGGCTTGACCAGAAACAGTGCAACGACTAGACAGTAAATAACATCTACATTTGGTGCATGCATAAAACAAGCATAAGCATAACTTTTCAATAAAAGTGTACCTTGTTTCAGCATCCACCAATCTTCGGCTTAGATATGTCACCACATGCTCCTTCCCCTCAGTTTCTTGTGTCAGAACAGCCCCAATAACCTTGTCTTCAGCTGCAATGTATAATTTGAATGGTGCTCCTACTTGTGGTGCTTTTAACACGGGAGCCGAAGACAAGTATTTTTTAATGAGATCAAATGCTTCCTGCTGCTCTGCCCCCCAAGTGAATTCAGCATCATTCTTAAGCCGAAGGATAGGGGTGAAGGCATCAATCTTCCCGGCTAGGTTAGAAATAAACCTTCGTAAATAATTCACCTTGCCGAGAAACCTCTGCACTTCGACCTTACAAGTCGGAGGCCCCACATTCCGAATAGACTTGATTCGGTCAGGGTCTATTTCTATACCATGTTCATGGATGACAAATCCTAAAAACTTACCAGCCGACACTCCAAAAGCACATTTACGTGGGTTCATTTTTAAACCATACCGACGCATTTTATCAAAGGCTTTGCGCAAATCAGCTATATGAGAACTAAACTTAGCCGATTTGACTACAATATCATCAATGTAGACTTCCACAGTGTTTCCCAACAACTCATGGAAGATCAGATTCATAGCCCTCTGATAAGTAGCACCAGCATTTTTAAGACCGAATGTCATGACAACCCATTCAAATAAACCAATGAAGCCTGGACATATAAAGGCCGTTTTAGACGCATCTTCTTCGGCCATGAAAATCTGATTATATCCGGCATTACCATCAAGAAAGCTAATAATTCTATTCCCTGATGCATTATTGATTAGCGTGTCGGCTATGGGCATGGGATATTCGTCTTTAGGAGTTGCTTTATTTAAATTACGAAAATCAATGCATACTCTAAGTTTACCTGACTCCTTCTTCTCCACCGGCACAATATTGGAGACCCACTCTGCGTATCTGCAGGGTCTAATAAAATTAGCTTCTAGCAGCCGGTGGATTTCGTCCTTGATTCGTGGGAGAAGATCTGGACGAAACGTTCTAGCTTTCTGCTTGAAAGGTCTGAAACCAGACTTAATGGGCAGCCGATGTTCGACAATCTCTCGGCTTAGTCCAGGCATTTCAGTGTAATTCCAAGCAAAACAATCTGAATACTCCTTCAATAGACCGATCATCTCATCTCTAGGATCGGCCTCCAGGGTCTTGTTTACAAAAGTTGGCCTTGGAGTTTTACCATCTCCTATGTCAATCTCCTCCAATGGATCGGCCGATGTAAACCCCTGTCCTAGTTTATCAAGATCTCTGAATTCCTCTATCATGTCCCCCACAGAGGAATTAGATGATCTTTGTGTGATGGCGGACTTTCCGGTCTCGGGGACCGGATCATCCGTAATACTGTCTTTTCGCTGTGGTAGATGTTCGGTCTTAAAGCCCGAACTGTTTTGTGAAAGACCAGACCATCCGGCTTTGAGAGCCGAATTGTCCGTGATCAACGACTCATGAACTTCATGTGTATTCATCATTTAAACTTTATTTAGGATTTAGCCGATTCTCCATCGGCTCTAGCATTACAGGAATGAAACCTTTCTTATCTATACTTATGAACTGATAATCAGAAAAATCTACTCCTGTGAGACATGTAGCAGTCTCATAAGTCCAGAGTACAGGGGCATCGGCCACAGCGATGCAGGCCGATACATCAGCATGTACTTGTTCTACCTCGTCGCCTACCCATTGTATTAGCATTTGATGTAATGTAGAAGGTATACATTAATTGGCATGAATCCAATCTCTGCCTAGAATTAAACTGTAATTCCCTTCTACATCAGCGACGAAGAATGCAGCAGCAAGGGTCTTAGTCCCGATGGTTAATTCAACGGACGTGACTCCCCTGGCTTTAATCGAACTATCCCCAACACCACTGAGGGTCATGTTGGTTTTGACAAGTTCGTCATCTTGTTTACCTAATTTTCTGTATAATGAATAAGGCATTAGATTTACAGCCGCCCCTCCATCCACCAACATCTTAGCAATCGGTATTCCATCAATGTGACCGCGCACGAAGAGCGGCTTTAAATGGTTTACCGATTCCTTTGGTTTAGTAAAGGCGGCTTCTTTAGGACCAAAATCGAACTGGGCAGCAACAGGTTCATCGTCGCCAATGATAGTGCAATCGGAAGAAAATGTAATAATATTTACATCCATACCTGGGCGTTCTGGAGAAGCCTCGTAGTCGACCAGGTCTTCTCCTAGCAGGTCGTCCTCTTCCATGGATGTTGTCGTGTTGTTGGAGGCTTCCTGATGAATGGCGGACAGTCCGCACGCGGGGGCCGGACGGTCCGCGCCTGGTGCAGGTTGTTCAGAGCCTTCCTGGTGAACGGCGGACGGTCCGCACGCGGGGGCCGGACGGTCCGCGCCTGGTGCAGGTTGACTTTCTATTTCTATGGCCGTTTGTTTTTCCTCAACGGCCTTCGGTCTCCATTTCTTTTGTGGTGGCGGGTATAGTGGATGTGTGTCATTAAATGTCTTTTCCGCCTCCTTCTCCTGGCTCTCCTTTGCTCTTAGGCGCTGTAATTTTCTCTTTTGGGATCGTGTCAATCCCGCTGGGCACCATCGAGGCATGGAGTATTTTGGATCGGCTGTTTTGATGGTAGCCGTATCCTTTTCGGTCGTGTTGGCCGGTTTGCCGAAAATCATCGGCCCTTTATTGTCTCCCTGTATGACAATATCCGCAGTGCCTATTTTGATGATATCCTTTTTTGTTCTTTGAGTTGCTACAGGCATATGCCCCCCTGCCGGATTGGTCGGCCTAGGAGGCCGAGTAGTCCGGCAACCTTGTTGGGCCTGTGCCTGGTGACCGGATTCAGCAGTGCTCAATCGGTCTTGCACTGGCGGTGCCAACCTATCAAAAACGGATGTTTGGGGTGCCCCCCAGGCGGGGTACTGTGGCATCCCAAATGGATATGGTGGCATGCCCCACATTTGATTTGGGACATATGGTGGAGGTAAGTATGTGTATGGATATGGCATAGATGGATAAGGAGGTGGAGGGGTCCATGTCGGCATGTTAGGTCTCAATTGTACAATAGGACCTTTCATTTCTTCCGATTGGTGATGTGGTCCAATCGGCCTGACCTGACGTTGCTCATGAATGGGTGAGCGGGGTCGCTTCGGTGGCCGGTCACTGGGGCCAGCCTTCTTTTTCACATATTTAGACAACAATTGATCGAAAGTCGGGCCAGGCTTGATCAGCCGACCAGCTGCTTTAAATGTATTTGTTTTCCACGTACCTATCTCTGGTCGTCGTGGTTTGAAGGTACGTGGTCGCTGCGAGTCTTGAGCATGGCCGGACCGTCCGCCGGAGCTCTCCGGACTGTCCGGTGGGGTCCCGGACCGTTCGCGCCTACGTGCCGGACCGTCCGGGATACGCAGCACGGGTTCCTGTATCTGTCTCCCTGTCTGCGCTTGCCCCCCAGAACTGGAGGCTGTGATGGTCACCTTTAGAGTCTCCCCTCCATCGGGAGTCTTCTCCGCTACCACTTTCCTGCAAGAAACTTTATGACCCTCATCGGCCTTTTTTGCATTGCCAATGACTATTTCTTTGCCTTTGCCTTCATCAGCTGTGTTTGGCCGAGTCAGGACTTTCTTGCCCTCAAAGTCGATCATGTTCATTGGAAAGGGCTCCGTGTCCACCTGCATTTCCTGAAATTTCAATCGTCCTTTGTTAATGGCCGATTGAATCTGTCGACGGAATACATTACAATCATTAGTGGCATGAGAAAATGAGTTATGCCACTTGCAATATGCACGACGTTTTAGCTCGTCGGCGGATGGAACAGTGTGGTTTATTTTAATATTGCCATTTTTTAGTAGTTCGTCAAATATTTTATCACATTTACCAACATTAAATGTAAACTTAACCTCCTCTTGCCGTTTCTTTTGAACCGGCTGCAAGGAGGAACAAACCGAAGATTTGGCCTGTTTTGGCCAAACCATTTCAGCAGCATACACTTCTGCTGATTCGTCATCTGAGCTACTTTGGTCGTATTCTACTACATGTACGTTGTGACGCATTGTTTTAGCAGTTTCTTTGCTCCGGCTTTCGCAAGCCGAAGCTCTCTGGTGTAATTGTGCTAGTGTAAAGAATTGAATGCCTTCTAATCTTTCTTTTAAATAATATCGCAGACCATTAAAAGCTAATCCTACTAGCTGTTTCTCTGCTAAATGAATTTGAAAGCATCGGTTTCTTGTATCTCGGAATCTCCGGATGTAATCATTAACCGATTCATCTTTTGCCTGTCGCAACGACGCTAAATCTACCAAATCCAATTCATAGTCACCGGAGAAAAAATGATCATGAAATTTTTGTTCTAAATCCCCCCATGATGAAATGGAATTAGGAGGCAAAGTGGCGTACCATGCAAACGCAGTTCCTGTTAAAGATAATGAAAACAAACGTATGCGAAATGCCTCTATGTCGGCCAACTCTCCTAATTGTGCTAAAAATTGGCCTATGTGTTCACGTGTGTTCTTTCCTTGATCACCCGAAAATTTTGTGAATTCGGGTATCCTGGTTCCCTGCGGGTATGGGTGGTGATCAAATCGGCTGTCATAAGGTTTCCGATATGATTGCCCCCCAGGGACCATGCTTACTCCGAGCTTATCTCGGAACGCCCCGGCTATTTCTTCCCTTACTATATCAATGGCAGCCGGTGCGAGACCACCGGCTCTCTGGTCAAACATAGGTGGGGTTGGCTGGATATTAGCATGTTGTCTTTCCCCCCATTGGTTTGAGGTACGTGGTGCATTTCCATTTGCTCTATATGGCTCATACGTTTGATCGTTTCTTTCCGGCCTTCCAGGTGGGGCCGGAAAGCTTTCCTGGGCTTTGGATCCTGAATTAGTGGGCTGGTGCATTGCATAGTGTGATGGGAAGTGTTGCTGGGACGGGCGAGGATTCATGTAATAATCCTCCTCAAAAGACTTATGCGCGGACTGTCCGGATACGTACCCGGACCGTCCGTGGTCATATGCGGACCGTCCGTCATTGTACGCGGACCGTCCGGCTGGGTAGTTTGGGTTCTGTGTCATATGTGGTGGCTCGGGCGCATATCTAGGTAACTCATTAAAAATAGGCCCGACTGTTGTTGGCCCGGACGGTCCGCGCTCACGTGTGGACGGTCCGGGCATGTGTAGATCGGCTGGTTTGCTGCCGATTTGCGGTTGCTTAGGGTACGTGTCCATCGGCATCCCATAAAGGGGTTGTGACTGGTCGTGACAACCTGTAGCCGATGTGTTATGCGCGTTATCTCCTAATTCAACCTCGTGCGAAGGAAAATTTGCGGTACTAGATTTATCGAATGCACGTACTAGTCTCTTAAGATCGCTTTGCATACCCCCTATGATGTTCTGCATTTGTTCACGCTGATCTTCTACATAATTTCTAAGAGATTGCAAATCATTGGTATTACTTACATTGGGGATATCTGGCGTGGGTTGGAGCGAAGCCGGATCCGTCGCCCGATGTCGGACGACCTTGTTGTTCCTGTCCACTTTGAAGTTGGCCAAGAACTTTGCTTTCGCCTCCTGGATCATCCGCTCCTTGTGCTCCTCAAACTGGAGCTGCTCGTCAGCCGGCAAGGTTTCCCAAGTCGGCTCTATAATGTTGCTTAGAGAAATATCATAGCTATCCTTTGAACCGGCCATTGAGGGCCGATCTGATGAGCTTAGATGTGTTGTCCCCAGCGGAGTCGCCAAAAAGTATGTTGACGCCTTTTCGGAGCGCCAAACACTCAACAAGAACCGTGGCGGTGCCTTCTGCACAGGGGCGGACGGTCCGCGCGCAGGGGCCGGACGGTCCGCGGCCTGGTGCGAGGCGCGGGGGTGCTCTCTGCGCAAGGGCGGACTGTCCGCGGCCTGGGGCCGGACGGTCCGCGGCCTGATGCGCGGCTAGGGCTCCTGCCTGACGGCCGGACGGTCCGCGCCCTGGGGCCGGACGGTCCGCGCGTACGCAGGGACGGCGGAAGATCGCCGACGGCGCCTGGATCTCGCTCCCGGGAGGGACCCCGTCGGGGAGTAGAGATCCTAGGTGGTGTCTAGGCTCGGGTAGACCGACCTAGACTCCTCTAATCGACGTAGAGTCGAGGAGAGGCGGAGAATTTGGGGATCGAGAGGCTAAACCTAAACTAGACTAGAACTACTCCTAAGATAAATGCGAAATAGAAGTTGTATTGATTCGATTGTTGATGATTACAAATCGGCCGTAGACCTCTCTATTTATAGAGGAGGGGGGCTGGACCCTTTACACAACTGATTCCGAGTTTATCCCATGATTTTAGCTAACAACCGTATCACAAAACTCGGAACCCTAAACCGTTCTGCGCATGCGCGGACCGTCCGGCCCACAGGCGCGGACTGTCCGGACCGCGGACCGTCCGGCCTCAGGGCCGGACCGTTCGCACGGCTCAATTTGGTGCTCAACAAGCAGTATTATTCTAGTTAGTACAACCTAGTAGTGAAAAAGAGGGCCAAGTTATCTACTACATACCTTAATCATGTCTCTTTGTCTAGTAACAAGTTGCCTCATGAATGAAGAAATTGTTTGTTGATGACATACCCTACCAAGGAATCCATTAACAGCAGTATCACTGGATCTTGTATCCAGTCTCCATAAAGTCTCTTCGCAACAGCAGAACTGGTATATATGGATATACAAGGATTTTTGCAGCTAGGATGGTTACCATTATAGGTCCCTGTATCAAATTGAGACATTAAATAAAGGGAATACTGAATTGGAAAGGTTATAAGTTTATGGCAATACTGAATTAATCACAAAATCTTAAAAAAAATCTAAGAATCTTTTCCGTGCACAAAAAAGGTCAACGAATGAGTCATTATTGAAATGTGAAATTTCCGCAGAATACTAGTGGCAATCAACTAACATTATGAACTGAAACTTGAGAACATGAAGTGCATGTGCAGTAAAAATATCAATGACTAATCAACGTTTCGCAAACACTACGCATGCAACAGCAACCACTCTAGCAGCCAAAAAAAAGTTTACTGCACAACCACAAACGTCTGCTTGTCTGTACATCACATCACAAGCTAAGCTAAAATTCCTCTCCACTGCAGCAGCCACAAAAACAGGTTTGCGCAGCGCTCCGTCCAGTCCAATGGAATCATGGAGCGACGGTATTCCGGGCAGTTCGCGTGGGTGACACAGGTGGATGGCTTACCAGGGCGATGAGGGAGGATGCAGGCAAGGGTCGCGCGTGTCGCCTCTGCGTGCCTCCTAGCTCCCGTGCAGCCGCGCTAACGGTCGGCCGCCGCAACGCGCAAAGACCCACTCGAGCAGCTCAGACCTCAGAGATAAGGAAGTAGCTTGGTGAAGTAACAACATACTTGCAGCGCGTGGAAGACGAGAATGCATATGACACGACCCTTAGCCGGCGCGGCGTCACTGAGGTGAGCACGTGCTGCAGACCTCGCCGGTAAACAACACAACGACGCGAGTTGGTTACATGGAAACAGAGTTCTGTTGTTTCATTTCTTATCTCTTTTCTTAGCGCGTTTACAACCTTTCACTATCAAAATTTGGCTCTTTGCCGAGTGTCATATTTTTTGCCGAGTGTTTTTTCGGCACTCGACAAAGAAGCTATTTACCGAGTGCCACGCAAAAAACTCTCATTAAAAGAAAACACTCGGCGAAGAAACTCTTTGCCGAGTGTTTTATTTTTGACACTCGGCAAAGAATTTCTTTGCCGAGTGTCTTTTTTGACACTCGGCAAAGGGCTCTTTGTCGAGTATCACAAATACAACACTCGGCAAAGAGCTCTTTGCCGAGTGTTTTTTCCCAACACTAGGCAAAGACAATTTAAAATTCACATTTTAAAGCAGTAAATTAATTCAAATGAAAAAGTGTTCAACTATAAGTTTGTATAACTCATCATGATGTACAATTTATATATTGAACATTTCTTTATATGACAAAATAAAAATAAATTTGTTCAAAAAACCTATATCTCTCTCGTAGTTTATGAAACTAGGAGAGAGACGTATAGAATTTGTGCATATTGTTAGAACCATCATGTGAGATAAACAAATAACCAAACAACCAAAATAAACTTTGTAGATCTTGAGAAGTTATAGAAGTTTGTAGTTGACAACTTTTTCATTTGAAGTCATATTGTCAACGAAAACTACGTCTGAATTTAAAAAATTTAAAATTTGAATTTTGAAAACGATCTCGAAAGAAAAAACCACCAACATGAAAGTTGTAGGTATTGAAGAGTTATAAAACTTTGTAGTTGACAATGTTTTGGTTTGAAATCATCTTGTTATGCAAAACTATGTTTGAATTTTGAAATTTGAATTTTTCAAACTATCTCGGATGGAAAAACCACCAAAATAAAAGTTGTAGGTCTTGAAATATAATGAAACTTTGTAATTGAAAACTTTTTAATTGAAATCATCTTATCATTGAAAAATTCGTGTGAAGTTTTCAAATTTAAAATTCAAATTTTGTAAACGGTCTTGGACGTAGAAACTATTAAAATAAAACTTGTAGATCTCAAAAAGTTATGCAACTTTATAGTTGATCACATTTTCAAACGAACTCATTTAGTACCTTAAATAATTAAATTACTCTCGGTTTGTTATAGTATATGGGGAATGAAAATGTAATATATACATAATTGGTGTAGTAGTGTAGTGGTATAGGAGGGTATGCGCGAGAGAGATTGCGAGTTCGAATCTCACCGTTTACAAAATATAAAAATTTGATTCAAAATAATAGTGGAAAATGATAGGGTAATGAGTAAGAGTATTAAGATAGGGTTGGAGAGTTGTTCCTATAAATATAAAAATTTGATTCAAAATAATAGTGAAAAATGATAGGGTAATGGGTAAGGGTTTAGGATAGGGTTGAAGAGTTGTTCCTATAATTTAAAAAATATTTTTCTGTTTTTTTATTTTTTTCGATTATTAATTTGCCGAGTGTTTTTCTTTGTCGAGTGCTTTTCGACACTTGGCAAAGTCTTTACCGAGTGTCAAAAAAAGTACGCGATTCTGGTAGTGTTTATACCTCAATCATGGACTGGAACCTTTATACCTCAGTCATGAACAGACACCGGCCCACACCACAGCCAACACAGTTCACACCCGACACACTATCAATTCAGTCTTGAGACACTTCAGACATCAGGCGTCACATGCAGCACTCCAGCCGTATGCCTTCTCTGCAATGCACGAGCATGACAATACTCTGCGGACCTAGGAGACCAGTGGCCTTGGACGGAGTCATGGAAGGGGACGTCAGGAAGAAGTAGAGGTACACAGGATCTGGGGATAT
Source organism: Zea luxurians (assembly GCA_029449295.1). Lineage (NCBI taxonomy): Eukaryota > Viridiplantae > Streptophyta > Magnoliopsida > Poales > Poaceae > Zea > Zea luxurians. Next base: position 1,184,549 of record JAOPSE010000087.1, read on the forward strand.
GCGTGCGGGCAAGAAGCGGCGCTAGGCCTCTAGGGGCCAGGCCACTGGTAGAAGTAGCTCGTGGGTGCTGGGGAATGGGGCTCTAGTGTTAGCGCCCCTCTCCACGGATGTAGTCAGAAGTAAAGAGCATCACTACTGATAACAGGAAGGAAAGGCCAGGAGATCCAAAGCACGCTAAGCGGGAGATGTAGAGTACAATCATGTTATATGATACAGATCATGTTATATGATACGGTTAATAATTATTAACATATTTATTTATGAAGTGTCTAAATTTGATGGAGTCGCAAAAGATATCTCACATTTAAGATGGTTGTAAACTGTCTTAAAAGATAGTATACAAGACAAATTTTAATTTATAACCGTCTAAAAAGGTATTTGTTTAAGTCATTTTGTCCGTTAAACCGTCTTTATTTAGGTTTTTGTTTAAGACACTTTTTCTAAAGAAACATCGAGAATATGAACATTATAAGTCACAAAATATTTATTAAACTGTCTAGAATATCCTATAATAATAGACGCTTGCAACAAGATAATCATCTTATTTAGGGGACTGATATTGGACATTATAGAAACTGTCTTATTTAGGATACTACTATTGGACGTTTTGGAAACCGTCTTATTAAGATTTAAATGAAATGACTTATATGACAGTACACTCTTCAATTTATAATCATTTTTTAGAGACCACATTATAATAATTTAAAAGAAAAACATATATACACATATATTTAATAACATTATAATTAATATAATATAGATAAGTATCAATCAATATCTCATAAATAAGCAGTGTCAAATAACTCATACATAAGTGTACTCTAAATCCAAACTAAAATACTAATTGAATAACTTGGCCATCAACTGTTTATGCTAATGTTAAGCCTAACTAAGTATATGTGAATTCAAGCCGCTACACTTGTGTGGCCACCAAAATTTGAGTTCCATTCCATTTTTTTCCTATACAACAAATAGGAGAAGGCAACAATTAGTAGTTAGACGGTTCAACACCAAACATTATGACATATCACAAAGGTAATATGGATGTGTAAAAAAGCATAATATAATGCTAGATTTTGCATCTGCCAAAAGGACACAAACAAGTTACTAGAAATTGATAACAAACTACTACTTTTTTGTTTAGTCTCCACAAATCCAATCAAAATATATAAAACAGTTGTTGTGAAAACCAAATAAACTAAAAATAAACAAAACAATTGCCATGAAAACCAAACAAAATAAAACGAAACAAAATGAAATCTACTCATTTGATTTTGAATGCCATGTAAATGGGCTAGCTTAGTTTTTAGGAAAAACCTATCCATCTTGCTGAGATGGAGTCTTTCAAAGCACTTCTATACCACATTTTCAGGCAACATGAATCTAGGAACACACAAAACAATAAATAATTTGTTGTAAGGCATGTCTTGTTCAGATACAGGACTCGGCTAAAACTGCATTGTATATATTTATACAACGTGAAGTAAGTTAACAATATTCTACCACAATAACCAGACATCACTCTATCCTTATGCATTTACCATTAATCTCATTTGTACCCGTGTATGATATCTGACTGAATACACATAAAACCTGAGTATCCTAGACATCAACCAAAGTACTTCAATCAAAACATGTTAATAGGAGATTTATTCATCAATACAAGCATCCATCGCTCTTTCAAGCAAATGATCATGTTGCCATTATCACATTAATCGCAGAAACTACTACCGCCGAGTTTTCACTTTTCAGTGGTGAACAGATTAAACAATACATTCATCAATAATGAGAAATTCACTAATCATTTGACCTCATTGGTTAGCATTTTTGCGGTGATGGGGTTCAGTAAAGATCAATTGCAGGCATATACACTGTTAGATTCAATTATGCTATGCACACTCTATTTTGTAGACAGAACCAAATACCTATTTTTTCATTGTTGGTACTTAAGATAACTACTGCTAGCTTTAAAACACAGAAGTAGTTTTGGAGAAGTAGCACTAGGAGTTGGTACTACTACATACTTACAGAACCTTGGCAAAACAGAACTACTTGTAGAATAAAAATAAAAACAAAAATACATCGGAACAACAATCCCACCTTGGGGTCATATTCTGCATTACATGCTTGAAGGGCAATTGCTTTCAGATCTAATTTACCATCCAAATTGATCGTCGACATAGTATCTGTTACCAGACCAAACATCTTTGAAGCGGAACATAGAAAGGACCTCAATATCTCTATAGCAAATATACAAAGAAACAACACTAAGCAATATTAGGCTAATTTAAATTTCTTCATTTTCCATTATCGGCCTACCAGAGGCCTAGCAAACACAGGGCACTTGGCAAGCTTTTGATGGCACAAATTTAAACAAGGTTTAACATTTAGACATACACATCAAACTTCTATTCTAGTAACGCTGCAAGATTCAGGAGGTCCAGTGTTATGAGTGGAAAAGGAACATTTTCTGCTTGCTAAAAAATCATCTCATCTGAGTGTCGCAAGATAATCTGCCTCACAAAATAAAAAATATTTGGAAATGGAAGTATAGACCTTATAAAAGAAACACAATACTAAAATATACATACAACATGGCGAAGGCAGTAAGCCATAGGAGTAACCAAACCATCTGAAGATGCAAATGATGATGAGGGCCACTTTGTCCTGCAAAACAAAAATGAAGGACATGTGCATTACAATATACTGATGATAATGTTTAACTTAAAATAAATTGCAGAATGCATATAAGCAGACATCCCAAATTTGCTTCATTTCCAGTCTTGCTATGTTAAACTTCATAATTACATTTAGTCTCAAGTCCGAAAATCACAAATCGGTAGATAACATTAGCTTTTTAGTTACTAGCATTCCTAAAAACACTAGAAGTAATCATATTTTCCTGTCTTACTCATAAATGCACAAAGCATCTCCTAAGTGGCTTAATGGTGCCGACGGAATAGGCATCATTCGGGTAAATACGAGCACATTACATGATTTATCATTTGTAATTAATATACGCACAAAAATCAAATGCCCTATTTCCTCGTGTTATGAGTGGAAGAAAGAACATTTTTTGCTTGCTAAATTAAATGACATTGATGCATCATATTTTAATACCTTAGAGCTGTGTATTGTGAATCTGCGATGCACGCCTGCTCTTGGTGACCACGTCCATGATGACCCTGCCGCAGAGCATCTGTGCCAGGCTCACCTTGATAGAGAAAGTCATCGACTTGGGCTGCTTAGATGGCTCCAGAAGCGTCACGTCACGTACACCATCAACGCGTCGCTGTCGTTGGACGCCATTGTTTGGTTGTGGATTGGATTGGATTCGATTGGCATGGGGAGAGAGAAGAGAGAGAGGTGTTCTAGAGGGAAACTTTGCTTGACCAGATGTCTGACCCATTGGACAAGACGAACGGGGCACACTGGGATGTCATGGCCACCGGGGGTGGCCCGGCTGACCCTTCCTCCTCCTCCTGGCCGTTGGCGCCTAACAGGGAGAGGGGCAGAGGAGGCGCAGAGGAGAGAGTGGCCGTTGGAGCGGAGGCGACCATGTTGGATCTATGCCCACTTGCCATGAAGTCGCCCCAATCGGAGAAGTGGAGGCCTGGGGGATTGGGGGGATGAGGGCAAGCGGGCGGCAGCACTAGGGCTATGACGTAGCAGTGAGATCTAGAGTTGAGAGAAGTGGCCGTGTTTTTAAGTTTGACAATGTAAATGTAAAGTACTGATATACTCAGTATAGAATTGGTATACCTTTCTAAATCTCTAGGTACGTAAATGATAGAAACTAAAGCAAAATGATGATTTAGATCTAATGCATGATGCATTAATGATTGGGTCATTTGTGGGTCTATTTTACCATCTATGTCAAGCTGCAGAGATAAGTTTTAAATTTTATATCATATATATCATCAAACTAAACCAAATTCATTATTTACTACATTTTTTTCACAATAATTCTTATAAGAAATATCATATGAAAATCGTTTCATATTTAGAAGTGTCTAGTATACTCACTAACATCTAAGACAGTCCGTATAGTCTAGACGACTCTAATAATATCTTTATTTGAGATGGTTTCATATACATAAGTGTCTAACATAGTAACCAAAATCTAAGACAATTCTTGCAATGTTAATGACTCAAAAGGTATATTTATTTAAGACAATTTTCAATAACAATATGTCTTAAATCAATATAAGACATTTCTTATGTTGTAACTGTCTCAAAACACTTCTTTATTAAAGATGGATCTCCAAAAAACTGTCTTATCTTACTCATCGCCATATAATAAACGACACTTCTATAAAATGCACAAATATCCGTCTTAAAATGTGCATCTTAAATAAGCATATTTCTAGTAGCTAAGCAACGAGAACTCTAACCCTAGAAGAAGCTAGAGATGGGAACCAATAGCTATGAAGGAAGAAGACGATATTGTATATGTTCTGTTCTCTTGTAGAAGATGCCCATGTACTGTTCGACCAGGCTAAGGCCCAAGGCCCACGACGGCCCAACTGTAATCCCTGACATTCCTCCCTTCTTGAGTTTTGGCTTGCCCCCAAGCCGATGGAGAACTTTTGGTACTACCAGGATCACAAAGAAAGACCAATAGGCAGTCCCGTGAATGTTCCCATGAATCACATGCCATGTCAGGTTGTTCCACAATAAATTATAGTCTTTCCATTCCCATATATTCAAGCAGCTCCAGTCCTTTGCTCTTTGTTGCCTTCCATGTATTAATCTCTAGGAATGTCCCAAAGCTTCTCAAATTGTGCTCCTTAACTTTCATATTGGCCGCAGACAAACCAAGTCACAAAGTGGCATGTTGATGTTGTAAATTTCAGCTCTGAACATAGGGTCAATCCTAAGTACACGTGAAGATCCACCACAATTAGCTAGTTGTTTGAATATTTATTGATATTGTGCAAAACAAGCAAACTGACCATTGGTCATCAGTTGCACAAAAAGTCCATAAACTGCAATTACGCTTCCTGCAATGGCCTTCAGGGTGTACTAATTTTTTGGCTCTTTTATTTTTGGTGACATATTTACAAGTAGGAAGCTGAAAGTCACCTAGAGGAGAGGGGGTGAATAGGTTAAACCTGAAAATTATAAACTTTAAACTCGCACTAAGGCCAGGGTTAGCGTTAGAATTAAATCCGAGTGCGAAAGATTGTTTCTCTTGCTACGAGTTGCTCAAAATGATGTGGATAGCTTTGGGAGCAAACTCAAACCAATATTAGCAAGGAAACTTTTAGAGAGAGGAAAGAAGGGAAACAAATCAAGTGAAGATCAATGCAAGTGAACATGGTGATTTGTTTTACCGAGGTTCAGTTCCAAAGAACCTAGTCCCCGTTGAGGAGGCCACAAAGGCCGGGTCTATTCCAACCCTTTCCCTCTCTCAATCGGTCACTTCGATCGGTCGATGCTTCTCCTTAATCACTTGGGTCACTAAGACCCCACAAGGATCACCACACACTTAGGTGTCTCTTGCTAGCTTTACAAAGCACTTAGAAGAATAAGAATGGGAAGGATAAAGCAATCCAAGCAACAAGAGCAACAAAAGAACACAAACACCCTCTCTCAATTCACTAAGCAATTGAGTTGGTTTAGAGGCTTGGAGAGGATTTGATCTATTGATTGTGTCTTAGAGTGTAGTCTTTTGCTCTTGTATTGAATGTGAAGTTCAGAAAACATGGATGACTTGAATGGAGGTGGTTGGGGGTATTTATAACCCCAACCACTACTCTAGCAGTTGCTATCGTTGGTGCACCGGACAGTTCGGTGGTGCACCGGACAGGGCATTATTCAATGTCCGGTGCGTGCCACGTCAGCACACCATTGGGGTTTGGAGAGGTTGACTGTTGAAGTCTTATGTCCTCTAGCGGCACCGAACAGTCCGATGTCCACCAGACATGTCCAGTATGTTCTGACTTCGCTGCTCTGACTTCTGACTGTGCACTGTTCACCTTTTACAGTCGACCGTTGGGCGCAGGTTACCGTTGCTGCGCTGGCTCACTAGACAGTCCAGTGAATTATAGCGGAGTGTCTCCAGGAAAACCTGAGAGCGGCCTATTGGGGTGCTGCTCGGCCTGGGCACAGGACATTGTTCGGTGCACACCAGACAGTGTCCGGTGCGCCACTGGCAGCACCATTTCTAGTCTTTGCTCCAAACTCTGTTGATTCCCCAACTTAACTTCTTTCTTGGTTTATGTTGAACTTTATGCACCTGAGATAGATGATGACTATGCAAACTAGTTAGTCCACGTGGTTTGTGATGGACGTCAAACACCAAAATCGATTATAGGAATGATTAAGCCCATTTCCCTTTCAATCTCCCCCTTTTTGGTGATTGATGCGAACACAAACCAAAGAAAATATAAAGCGAGAAATGTAGCTAGTTTGCATTTTTGACAGAAGCGCATAAGTTGCTTTGTGTTAAACCAATGAAATAATTTTTTTCATGTGTATGATTGCTTTCTTCTATTTTAACATTTTGGACCACATTTGCACCACTTTGCTTGTTTTTGCAAATCTTTTAGAAAAGTCTTTTCAAATTCTTTTGCAAATAGCCAATGGTATGAGAATATGATTTCAAAAAGCATTTTCAAGATTTTGAAAATTCTCCCCCTGTTTCAAATGCTTTTTCCTTTGGCTTAAACAAAAACTCCCACTCAAAAAGTTCTCCCCTTAGCTGTCAAGAGGGTTTTTGTGATTGAAAAGATTGCCATTTTTGAAGCAGATACCAAATGAAATTATACCAATTGAAATTTTGAAATCAAATGAAATACCAATTGAAATTTTGAATTTAAAAATGGTGGTGCGGTCCTTTTGCTTTGGGCCTAATACTTTCTCCCCCTTTGGCATTAAGCGCCAAAAACGAAGACTTGATATGCCTTATAATTCTCCCCCTTTGGGGCCTATTTTCTCCTCCTTTGGAAAATAATGGATATGAATGAAAGTTTATACCAATTGGAGGTCTATAAGTAAGGCAAAGGATGAATGATACCGACAGAGTTGAGTGGAAGCCTTGCCTTCGCCTAATACTTCATTTCCCTTTCAACTGAAGACTAATCATAGAAATATACTTGAAAACACATTAGTCTTAGACTTGGCACAAGAAGAATAAGAAATATGCATTTGTACCAAATGAAGGAGATATGATCAAAGGTAGATAAATGAGCAATGTGTGCAATGTTTCAATCAAAGTTCTGAGAATCAAGAATATTTAGCTCATTCCTAAGTTTGCTAAAAGTCTTTTCATCTAGTAGCTTGGTAAAGATATCGGCTAATTGGTTGTGGGTGCTAACATAAGCAATTTCGATATCCCCCTTTTGTTGGTGATCTTTCAGAAAGTGATACCGGATGTCTATATGCTTAGTGCGACTGTGTTCAACGTGATTATTCGCCATGTGGATTGCACTCTCATTATCACATAGGAGAGGGACTTTACTTAACTTGTAGTCATAGCCCTAAGGGTTTGCCTCATCCAAAGTAATTGTGCACAACAGTGTCCTGCAGCAATATACTCGGCTTCGGCGGTGGATAGAGCTACTGAGTTTTGTTTTTTGAAACCCAAGACACCAGGGATCTTCCCAGAAACTAACAAGTCCCTGATGTGCTCTTCCTGTCAATTTTACATCCGACATAATCGGCATCAGAATACCCAATTAAATCAAAGGTAGATCCCTTATTGTACCAAAGCCCAAACTTAGGAGTGTAAACTAAATATCTCATGATTCTTTTCATGGCCCTAAGGTGAACTTCCTTAGGATTTGCCTAGAACCTTGCACAAATGCATACAGAAAGCATAATATCCGGTCGAGAAGCACATAAATAGAGTAAAAAACCTATCATCGACCGGTATACCTTTTGATCTACGGATTTACCTCCCGTGTTGAGGTCGAGATGCCCATTTGTTCCCATGGGTGACTTGATGGGTTTGGCATTCTTCATTCCAAACTTCTTAAGTATGTCTTGAATGTACTTAGTTTGGCTGATGAAGGTGCCCTCTTGGAGTTGCTTGATTTGAAATCCAAGGAAATACTTCAACTCCCCATCATAGACATCTCGAATTTCTGTATCATGATCCTACTAAACTCTTCACAAGATGACTTGTTAGTAGACCCAAAAATAATATAATCAACATAAATTTGGCATATAAACAAGTCTTTAGCAATTTGAAAGTCGCCTAGAGGGGGGGTGAATAGGGCGAAACTGAAATTCTCAAAAATAATCACAACTACAAGCCGAGTTAGCGTTAGAAATATAATAGAGTCCGCGAGAGAGGGTGCAAAACAAATCGCAATCGAATAATGAAGTGAGACACGCGGATTTGTTTTACCGAGGTTCGGTTCTCTCAAACCTACTCCCCGTTGAGGAGGCCACAAAGGCCGGGTTTCTTTCAACCCTTACCCTCTCTCAAACGGTCCCTCGGACCGAGTGAGCTTTCTCTTCTTAATCACTTGGAACACAAAGTTCCCACAAGGACCACCACAAGATTGGTGTCTCTTGCCTCAATTACAAGTGAGTTTTGATCGCAAGAAAGAATCAAGAAAGAAGAAAGCAATCCAAGCGCAAGAGCTCGAAAGAACACAAGCAAATCTCTCTCTCTAATCACTAGGGCGTTGTGTGGAATTTGGAGAGGATTTGATCTCTTTGGTGTGTCTAGAATTGAATGCTAGAGCTCTTGTAAGTAGTTGAGAAGTGGAAAACTTGGATGACTTGAATGTGGGGTGGTTGGGGTATTTATAGCCCCAACCACCAAACTAGCCGTATGGTGAGGCTGTCTGTTCGATGGTGCACCGGACAGTTCGGTGCACACCGGACATGTCCGGTGCGACAGCCACGTCACCAATGTCGTTGGGTTCCGACCGTTGGAGCTCTGTCTTCTGGGCCCGCCTTGATGTCCGGTGGCGCACCGGACATGTACTGTAGACTGTCCGGTGCGCCAGTATGGGCGTGTCTGACCTCTGCGCGCGCAGCGCGCGCATTTAATGCGTCGCAGGTAGCCGTTGGCGCCGAAATAGTCGTTGCCCCGCTGTTACACCGGACAGTCCGGTGAATTATAGCGGAGTAGCTGAAGTGAATTCCCGAGGCTGGCGAGTTTCGGAGGCCACCCTTCCTTGGAGCACCGGACATGTCCGGTGTACACCGGACAGTCCGGTGAATTATAGCGGAGTTGCCTCTGGAATTTCTCGAAGGTAACGAGTTTGAGTTCGGAGTCCTTTGGTGCACCGGACATGTCCGGTGGCACACCGGACAGTCCGGTGCGCCAGACCAGAGGTGCCTTCGGTTGTCCCTTTGCTCTTTTGTTGAACCCAATACTTGATCTTTTTATTGGCTAAGTGTGAACCTTTGGCACCTGTATAACTTATACACTAGAGCAAACTAGTTAGTCCAAATATTTGTGTTGGGCAATTCAACCACCAAAATTAATTAGGGACTAGGTGTAAGCCTAATTCCCTTTCACAATTGTTTTAGTGAAGAGAGTAGGGTCAGTTTTTCCAACTTTGAAGCCATTAGTGATAAGAAAGTCTCTCAGACATTCATACCATGTTCTTGGGGCTTGCTTGAGCCCATAAAGCACCTTTGAGAGCTTATAAACATGGTTAGGATACTCACTATCTTCCAAGCCGGGAGGTTGCTCAACATATACCTCTTCCTTGATAGGGCCATTAAGGAAGACACTCTTCATGTCCATTTGATATAACTTAAAGCCACAGTAAGTAGCATAGGCAGGTAATATGCGAATTGATTCAAGCCTAGCTATGGGTGCATAGGTTTCATCAAAATCCAAACCTTCGACTTGTGATCGACCTTTGGCAACAAGTCGGGCTTTGTTCCTAGTCACCACACCATGCTCATCCTGTTTGTTGCGGAATACCCACTTGGTACCTATAACATTTTGGTTAGGACGTGGAACTAAATGTCGTACCTCATTCCTTGTGAAATTGTTGAGCTCCTCTTGCATTGCCACCACCCAATCCGGATCTCTTAGTGCATCCTCTATCCTGTATGGCTCAATAGAAGATACAAAAGAGTAATGTTCACAAAAATGAGCAACTCGAGACATAGTGGTTACCCCCTTATGAATGTCACCAAGTATGGAGTTGACGGGGTGATCTCTTTGCATTGCTTGGTGGACTCTTGGGTGTGGTGGTCTTTGATCCCGAATCTCTTGATCATCTTCCTTTTCTTGATCATCTTCATCTCCCCCTTGATCAATGTCTTCCTCCTGAGGTGGCTCATCATCTTGGTATTCATCCTCTTATTCTTGAGCCATGTCCTCTTCTTGAGTAGGTGGAGATGCTTATTTGGAAGATGATGGTTGATCTTGTGCTTATGGAGGCTCGTCGGATTCCTTTGGACACACATCCCCAATGGACATGTTCCTTAGCGTGACGCACGAAGCCTCTTCATCATCTAGTTCATCAAGATCAACTTGCTCCACTTGGGAGCCATTAGTCTCATCAAACACAATGCCACAAGAAACTTCAACTAATCCAGTGGACTTGTTGAAGACTCTATATGCCCTTGTGTTTGAGTCATAACCAAGTAAAAATCCTTCTACTGCTTTAGGAGCAAATTTAGAGCTTCTACCTCTTTTAATAAGAATAAAGCATTTGCTCCCAAAAACTCTAAAGTAAGAAATATTGGGCTTTTACCTGTGAGGAGTTCATATCATGTTTTCTTGAGGATTCGGTGGAGATAGAGTCGGTTGATGGAGTAGTAGGCGGTGTTAATTGCCTCCGCCCAAAACCGATCCAGAGTCTTGTACTCATCAAGCATGGTTCTTGCCATATCCAAAAGAGTTCTATTCTTCCTCTCCACTACACCATTTTGTTGAGGTGTGTAGGGAGAAGAGAACTCATGCTTGATTCCCTCCTCCTCAAGAAATCCTTCAATTTGAGAGTTCTTGAACTCCGTTCCATTATCACTTCTAATCTTTTTGATTCTCAATCCAAACTCACTTTGAGCCCGTCTCAAGAATCTCTTTAAGGTCTCTTGGGTTTGAGATTTTTCATGCAAAAAGAATACCCAAGTGAAGCGAGAATAATCATCCACAATAACAAGACAGTACTTACTCCCATCGATGCTTATGTAAGCGATCGAGCCGAACAGATCCATGTGGAGTAACTCAAGCGGCCGGTCGGTCGTCATAATGTTCTTGTGTGGATGAAGAGCTCCAACCTGCTTCCCTGTTTGACATGCACTACAAATCCTGTCTTTCTCAAAATAATCATTTGTTAGTCCTAAAATGTGTTCTACATTTAGAAACTTGTGAAGATTCTTCATTCCAACATGGGCAAGTCGGCGATGCCAGAGCTAGCCCATATTAGTCTTAGCAATTAAGCAAGTGTCTAGTTTAGCATTGTTATCATTAAAATCAACCAAATATAGCTGACCATCCAACACTCCCTTAAATGCTATTGAATCATCACTTCTTCTAAAGACAGTAACACCAACATTAGTAAAGAGACAATTGTAGCCCATTTTACATAATTGAGAAACTAAAAGCAAGTTATAGTTTAAAGAATCTACAAGAAAAACATTAGAAATGGAATGGTCAGGTGATCATTCATAGCATAACATTAATATCACTACATCTAGTGCAAATAGTGACATGTTCAAATGTAGATGTAGATGGCTTGCAAACATTCAATTCTTCAATCTTAGAAATTAAATTATCATTCTCAATTCTAAGACAAGAAATTGAATCATTGCAAATGTTAAGCTCTTTGGATAAATTCTCATATTTTTCTACTTCTAGAGCATAGGCATTCTTTAATTTAGCAAATTTCTTATTTTCCTTAACGAGCAAGTCCTCTTGGCTTTTCAAGATATCATCCTTATCGTTAATGGATTCTATCAATTCATTTATCTTTTTTATTTTGGTCCCTAGTTAGGTTAGCAAAAAGAGAAGTTAAATCGTCATTGTCATCACTAGAGCTACCCTCATCATCGGAAGTAGTGTATTTGGGGGTATCTCTAGAATGTACCTTCTTCTTCTTGCTGTCCTTGGCCATGAGGCATTTGTGGCCAACGTTGGGGAAGAGAAGTCCCTTGTTTATGGCGATGTTGGCGGCGTCCTCATCGGAGGAGGAGCCGGTGGAGCTCTCATCGGAGTCCCATTCCCGCCCCATGTGCGCTTCGCCACCCTTCTTCTTGTAGTATCTTTTCTTTTCCATCTTCTTCTTCCCTTTATTGTTGTCGTCCCTGTCACTGTCACTTGTATATGGACATTTAGTTATAAAGTGACCGGACTTACCACACCTATAGCACACCCTCTTGGAACGGGGCTTGTAGTCCTTCCCCTTTCTTTGTTTGAGGATTTGCCGAAAGCTCTTAATGATAAGAGTCATCTCCTCGTTATCGAGCTTGGAGGCGTTGATTGGGAGTCTACTTGGTGTAGACTCGTCCTTCTTTTCTTGTGTTGCTTTGAATGCAACGGGTTGCACCTCGGGTGTAGATGTGGCGCCTTGCTCCAAGTTGACAATGTGTTTGGAGTCTTTGATCATTAGTTCAAAGCTCACAAACTTGCCAATGACCTCCTCGGGGGACATCTGTTTGTATCTAGGATCTCCATGAATTAATTGAACTTGAGTAGGATTACGAAAAACAAGAGATCTTAGAATAACCTTGACCATTTCATGGTCATCCCATTTCGTGCTCCCGAGGTTGCGCACTTGATTGACCATTGTCTTGAGCCGGTTGTACATTGCTTGTGGCTCCTCTCCTTTGTTGAGGACGAATCGACCGAGCTCTCCCTCGATCGTCTCGCGCTTGGTGATTTTGGTCACCTCGACCCCTTCATGCGCCATTTTGAGGACATCCCAAATTTCTTTGGCATTTCTCAACCCTTGCACCTTAATATACTCCTCTCGACACAAGGAGGCGAGAAGTATAGAAGTTGCTTGGGAATTAAAATGCCTTCTTTGGGCGACCTCATCCGAGTCATAGTCCTCGTCGCCTACCTATGGTACCTGCGCTCCAAACTCAACAATATCCCATATGCTTTCGTGGAGTGAGGTTAGATGGTGCCTCATTTTATCACTCTACATACAATAATCTTCACCATCAAAATATGGTGGTTTGCCTAGGGGTACCGAAACTAGAGGAGCGCGTTTAGGAATGCGAGGATAGCAAAGAGGCATCTTACTATACTTCTTACGCTCGTGGCGCTTCAAAGTTGTAGACTCTGTAAGGAAAATGGACCCCGGGCCATTTGGCAAATTGAGTTTTGGTGTTTGATGAACAACACAATCCGTGAACTAATAAGTTTTCTAGTGTTTGTGTTTGTAGTTCACAGGATGCGAAGAGAATTGGACCAAGGCAATGAGGATGCAACACCTCAAAAGAAGACATAAAAAGATGCATAGGAGTCCAATACTCAAGAACAAAGAAGCCCGAAGAAATCAGCGAAGAAATCCAAAGATAAGGGCTGTCAGCCAGCGCCTGGTGGCGCACCGGACATTGGTGTCCGGTGTGCACCGGACTGTCCGGTGAAGCACCGGACAGTCTGCGCAGAGAGGCCGCAGACAGGCGCTCTCTGGCTGTAGCACCGGACTGTCCGGTGTGCACCGGACTGTCCGGTGTGCCAACAGGCAGACGGCAACGGTCGGATCCAACGGTCGACTGCTACAGGCGCCAACGGTCGGCTGACGTGGCGTGCACCGGACATCTACTGTGCAGTGTCCGGTGGTGCACCGGACTGTCCGGTGCACCCGTCGACAGAAAGCTGCTGCTTTCTGTCCAACGGCTAGTTTGGGGTGTGAAGGCTATAAATACCACCCCAACCGGCCATTCTCAAGTGTGAGAGCCCAAGCAACATACTAAGGCATATAGTGCACATTTCCAAGAGCTCAAACACCCAAGTGCTTAATAGAATCACTCGGTGATTAGCGTAGGTGCTTTGCGAAGTGCTTAGGTTAGTTAGACCGCTTTAGCGCTTGCTCTAGGTGAACCCTAGATTGTTGAGTGAGTTTAGATAAACCTCACAACCCCTCGGCTCTTGCGTGAGTCGTTGTAATTGTACTGAGTGGGGCGAGAGTCTTGCGAGACCGTGACAACCGCGTTTGTGTCACGGCCACCACCGTGTACCGGAGGGAACGAGGCCCGCGGCGTTTCGGCCGGAAGCTCGATAGTGGAGACGGCGGGGAGCGTCCGAGAGGAGCCGGAAGCGGAGCACCACTTGCGCGTGGAGAAGGCTCGTGGCTCTCTACGGAGTTACTCGACCGTGGTGCTTGGCCCTCGCGTGGGCTTCCCTTTGCGTAGGGGCACCAACGAGGATTAGTCGGGACCTTGCGTGGTTCCGGATACCTCGGTAAAAATACCGGCGTCATCCACGAGAGTTTGCTTCTCTACTTAGCTCTTTATATTCCGCATTTATATTAAGCATTTAAGTTTCAATCTTGTAGTCATACTTATTTAGTATAGATTGAAACTTAGCCTTTGCGGTAGAGATAGCAACACTTAGACAAAACCTGGTTTGCACATTCTAGTTTTGATTATTTGCATAGGTTTTGCTCTAGGGATTTAATTGTGGCCTAGTTTAGTAAAAGTTTTAGAAGTCCTAATTCACCCCCCTCTTAGGCGTCACCCGTTTCCTACAAGTGGTATCAGAGCCCGATTTGGCTCATTTGAAACGCTTTAGCTTCACCGCTAAAAGAGCTGAAGCTTTTTAGAGGAAGGGATGGACACCCATAGGCCACCACACTTCGACGGCACTAACTTCCCATATTATAGTGCTAGAATGGCTTGTTACCTAGAGGCCGTTGATCTAGGTGTTTGGAGAGTCACTCGTGACGGGATGAAACCCCTCAAGAATCCCGAGAAACCCACCACGAGTGAGGAAAAAGAAATTCATTTAAATGCTAGAGCCAAAAATTGCTTGTATGAATCTCTTAGCATGGATATTTTTAATCAAGTATTTACCTTGAAAACTGCTAATGAGATTTGGCTAAAATTGCATGAGCTCCATGACGGCACATCCAATGTCCGTGAGCAAAAACATTGCCTAGTCTTAAATGAGTATAATTCTTTTGCCATGAAAGATGATGAGCTTGTTAGAGACATGTATTCTCATTTGAATCTAATTATCAATGAGCTCAATTCTATTGGCATTAATAAGCTAGGTGATACGGACATTGTGAGGAAGATTATCTCCCTGCTACCACAACAAAGATATGGGAGCATCATCACCATCCTTCACAACATGGAGGATTTGAGCAACATGACCCCGACCATTGTGATTGGGAAAATCGCGGCCTTTGAGATGTCGCGAAAAATGAGTCAGGGAGAGGAGCCAACTTCCTCAAGACCATATGCTTTTGCATGTGATGAAAGGAAGGGCAAAAAGAAGGCTCCCACTCCAAGTTCCTCAAGCGAAGAAGAGGAGGAAGAAGAAGAAAGTGATGATGATGAAGATAATCAACCGTGCACATCATCCTCCGAGGACGAAGAAACAATCTGACGCGTCGGAAAGGTAATGAGGATGATCCGCAAGATTAATCTAATGGGTGTGCCCCTGCAGGTCGAGGATCTTCTCTTTAACATTGACAGGAAAAAGCAAAGAAAGAGAGGATGCTTCGCATGTGGGGAGAAGGGCCACTTCAGAGACAACTGTCCAAATATGGCCAAACCCAAAAAGGAGAGGAGCAAAGGCAAGGCGCTCACAAGTGTTAGAACTTGGGATGATTCTTCAAGTGAAGATGAACCTCCAAGGACGCGCAGCCACCGGTCCTCGTCACGATCATCACGGTCATCACACAAATGCCTTATGGCAAGAGGTAACAAAAGCATTCCATCCTCTAGTGATGAAAGTAGTAGTGATGATGAAGGTGAAGGAAAGGCCTCTCTAGAAGAGCTTGCGGAAGCCGTAAAATTTTTCCAGGATGTTTGCACTAAGCAAAAAGCTCAACTTAAAACTTTGAAAAATAAGTTGGTTAGCTCTCAAAATGATTACAAAGGTTTGCTAGAAAAATTTGAAACTTTTGCAAACTTAAATAGTGAGCTATCAACTAAAATTGAGCTATTAGAATCTAGTGCTCCATCCACTGCTACCGATGATAGCCTTATTAAAAAGAATGAAAAACTTAAGGCTAAGTTAGCTAGCTCCCAAGAAGCTATTGAAAATTTGCTAGGGAAAATGGAAATTCTTAGCATACACAATAATGAGCTAACTACTAAGCTAGAAAACATTGGTAGCACCCCAGCAGCATCTTTAGTTGAAATACCTGAAATAATTAAGAAAGATGCTTCTACTTCCTGCTTTGATTTAATTGATGACTCTAACCCCTGCAACCAAGTCGTTGTTGAGAATATTGTTGTAGAGACATGTTCGGATGAGGTTGCAAAGGAAAATGAACAATTAAAGCAAGAAGTGGCTCGCCTTGGCAAGGCTTTGTATGACAAGAAAGGCAAAGCGAAACAAATCCGACCTCCACAGGATAACACCACTGCGGGAGTGAACAAGCCTGTAGAGGGAGAAACTGTGATTTGTAGGCTATGCCACATGGAAGGCCACAAGTCTTTCCAATGCAAGGCGATGACCGGGGATAAACAAAGGCAAAAGCTCAAGCAAAAGCCATCAAGCAAAATCTCCAACACCTACATCAAAAAGATGAACAAAAAGGATGCTACACCATATTTGATCAAGAAGAAAAAGAATGGAAAGGTGATAGCAATCAAGGCCAACAAGCAAGCCAACAAAGGAAAGGGGGCCAAACGCATCTGGGTGCCAAAGGAAATAATTTCAACCATGAAAAGCACCAAGAAGGTTTGGATCCCGAAAGGGAAGTGAGTGGACCGAAGGTCCTCGGGAAATTTGGAGACTTGGCTAAATTGGGATGTATATCATGGGATACATCATATTGGATCAAGTTTATTGCCAAGTGGGTTAGTGAAAATTTTGGACCCAAATTTCCCACCCATGACTAAGGTAACTAGTTTTATTGTATTTCTCGTTTTTAGATATGCGTATCTATTTACCTTGTATCTAGTTTACCTTTCTTGCCTAGTATTACATGTGTTATGTACTTTTGTTTAAAATCATGCATACTAGGTAAATCACATGGTAGGATTGCTTGCTTTCAATTCATATACTTAAGCAAACCTACATGGTTTAAAATGTTTATTTAAGCACGGCACATAGCTTCTATATCACTCCATAGTAAATGATGCATAAATTGAAAATTTTGATTTCTACAAAGTGTATCATTTAACTTATATGTGCCAAAGTTTGGATTATGGATAATTTGCCCCTCTTGATATCAAATCAAAGTGCATGTCTCCTACAAGTATTCAAAACTTGTATGCACACCTTTAGGGGGAGGTTACTCTATAATCTAACACTTTGAGACTAACACCTTTTCAAGTCTATTTCATGTGATAGTCTCATTGTAAGGAAAATGAAGTCTCCGGAGAAAGACAACAATCTTCCACTGCAAAATCTCCAAGAACTCTTATGTCTCTCAAGCTCACCATTGACTTTCAATTGGTATCTTTTGAGACTACATTCAGTATCATTTACATGTCTTCTCCAATATTTGATTAGACTATATTTCATATCATATGCTTCCATGTTGCAAAAATGCATAAGTAGTTAACTCATATTCTGTTACCTATGCATAAGGGAAGTTAGTCTTTTCAAATCATGTCTTGCACCTCTAATTTTCACATGCTTTTTCCTAAGTAGAGGATCTCTGTCAGGGGGAGTATTTCTTCATCTCTAAAGGGGGAGAAAAACTCTTTCTAAAGGAGAATACTCATTTAGGGGGAGTAATCTTTTGAGGACTCCTTCAAGTGGTATCATTCACATAATTTAATTTAATATCCTTCTAGTGATATCATTTGATACAATTCTTGATGAGGGCAAGCTTTTATTTACTTCCTACATGCTTTTAATGTCTTCCTTTTCGGTGGTTGATGCCAAAGGGGGAGAAGTTTAGGGACCAAAGCAATGAAAACTATATCAAACACCAAACACCACCAATTTAAAATTTTATATCTACAAATGGCTTTTCAAGTGGTTTTGGTTATTTGGTCCAAAAATAGGAAGTAAGTGAATTATGGAGTTAGGGGGAGGCTTAAGTCCATAATATCACATTGTGGGGACAATCATGCATCTTAGCAAGTAGATTGCATATTTTCACTCAAATACTTGTATTATTTGCTTGCTTTGGTTGTGTTGTCATCAATCACCAAAAAGGGGGAGATTGTAAGGAAAATGGACCCCGGGCCATTTGGCAAATTGAGTTTTGGTGTTTGATGAACAACACAATCCGTGAACTAATAAGTTTTCTAGTGTTTGTGTTTGTAGTTCACAGGATGCGAAGAGAATTGGACCAAGGCAATGAGGATGCAACACCTCAAAAGAAGTCATAAAAAGATGCATAGGAGTCCAATACTCAAGAACAAAGAAGCCCGAAGAAATCAGCGAAGAAATCCAAAGATAAGGGCTGTCAGCCAGCGCCTAGTGGTGCACCGGACATTGGTGTCCGGTGTGCACCGGACAGTCTGCGCAGAGAGGCCGCAGACAGGCGCTCTCTGGCTGTAGCACCGGACTGTCCGGTGTGCACCGGACTGTCCGGTGTGCCAACGGGCAGACGACAACGGTCGGATCCAACGGTCGACTGCTACAGGCGCCAACGGTCGGCTGACGTGGCGTGCACCGGACATCTACTGTGCAGTGTCCGGTGGTGCACCGGACTGTCCGGTGCACCCGTCGACAGAAAGCTGCTGCTTTCTGTCCAACGGCTAGTTTGGGGTGTGAAAGCTATAAATACCACCCCAACCGGCCATTCTCAAGTGTGAGAGCCCAAGCAACATACTAAGGCATATAGTGCACATTTCCAAGAGCTCAAACACCCAAGTGCTTAATAGAATCACTCGGTGATTAGCGTAGGTGCTTTGCGAAGTGCTTAGGTTAGTTAGACCGCTTTAGCGCTTGCTCTAGGTGAACCCTAGATTGTTGAGTGAGTTTAGATAAACCTCACAACCCCTCGGCTCTTGCGTGAGTCGTTGTAATTGTACTGAGTGGGGCGAGAGTCTTGCGAGACCGTGACAACCGCGTTTGTGTCACGGCCACCACCGTGTACCGGAGGGAACAAGGCCCGCGGCGTTTCGGCCGGAAGCTCGATAGTGGATACGGCGGGGAGCGTCCGAGAGGAGCCGGAAGCGGAGCACCACTTGCGCGTGGAGAAGGCTCGCGGCTCTCTACGGAGTTACTCGACCGTGGTGCTTGGCCCTCGCGTGGGCTTCCCTTTGCGTAGGGGCACCAACGAGGATTAGTCGGGACCTTGCGTGGTTCCGGATACCTCGGTAAAAATACCGGCGTCATCCACGAGAGTTTGCTTCTCTACTTAGCTCTTTACATTCCGCATTTATATTAAGCATTTAAGTTTCAATCTTGTAGTCATACTTATTTAGTATAGATTGAAACTTAGCCTTTGCGGTAGAGATAGCAACACTTAGACAAAACCTGGTTTGCACATTCTAGTTTTGATTATTTGCATAGGTTTTGCTCTAGGGATTTAATTGTGGCCTAGTTTAGTAAAAGTTTTAGAAGTCCTAATTCACCCCCCCTCTTAGGCGTCACCCGTTTCCTACAGACTCGGTGCCGGATGTGGAAGGTGATGAAGAGTCGGTCTCGTAGTAGACCACCTTCTTCATTTTCTTTTTCTTCTTGTCACCCCTCCTATGTGACTTGATGGAGGAGGCAGATTCCTCCTTGTATTTGTCACCGGACTCCCTTGATGAAGTCCTTCCCGAGCCTTTGGTCTTGTCGCCGGTGACTATCTCCCTCTTGGTATGATCTCCAGACATCACTTTGAGTTTGTTAGACTCTTAATGAAGCACTGGCTCTGATACCAATTGAAAGTCACCTAAAGGGGGGTGAATAGGCGAAACCTGAAAATTATAAACTTTGAACTCATACTAAGGCCGGGGTTAGCGTTAGAATTTAATCCGAGTGTGAAAGATTGTTTCTCTTGCTACGAGTTGCTCAAAATGATGCGGATAGCTTTGGGAGCAAACTCAAACCAATATTAGCAAGGAAACTTTTAGAGAGAGGAAAGAAGGGAAACAAATCAAGTGAAGATCAATGCAAGTGAACATAGTGATTTGTTTTACCGAGGTTTATTTCCAAAGAACCTAGTCCCCATTGAGGAGGCCACAAAGGTCAGGTCTATTCCAACCCTTTCCCTCTCTCATTCGGTCACTCAAACCGGTCGAGGCTTCTCCTTAATCACTTGGGTCACTAAGACCCCGCATGTATCACCACACACTTAGGTGTCTCTTGCTAGATTTACAAAGCACTTAGAAGAATAAGAATGGAAAGGAGAAAGCAATCCAAGCAATAAGAGCAACAAAAGAACACAAAACACCATCTCTCAAGTCACTAAGCAATTGAGTTGATTTGGAGGCTTGGAGAGGATTTGATCTATTGATTGTGTCTTGGAGTGTAGTTTTTTGCTCTTGTATTGGATGTGAAGTTTAGAAAACTTGGATGACTTGAATGGAGGTGGTTGTGGGTATTTATAGCCCCAATCACTATTCTAGTTGTTACTGTCGATGGCGCACCGGACATGGTACTATTCACTGTCTGGTGCGTGCCACGTCAGCACACCGTTGGGTTTTGGAGCGGTTGACCGTTGAAGTCTTATATCCTCTAGTGGCACCAGACAGTCAGGTGTGCACCGGATATGTTCAGTATGTTCTAACTTCGCTGCTCTGACTTCTGATTGCGCACTGTTCACCTTTTATAGTCGACCGTTGGGCGCATGTTACCGTTGCTCCGCTGGCTCATCGGACATGTGCGGTGCACACTAGATAGTCTGGTGAATTATAGCGGAGTGTCTCTAGGAAAACCCAACAGCGACCTGTTGGGGTGCTGCTCGGCCTGGGCACCAAACAGTGTCTGGTGCACACCGGACATGTCCGGTGCACCACTGGCAGCACCATTTCTAGTCTTTGCTCCAAACTCTATTGATTCCCCAACTTAACTTCTTTCTTGGTTTATGTTGAACTTTATGCACCTGAGATAGATGATGACTAGGCAAACTAGTTAGTCCACGTGGCGATTATAGGAAATGATTAAGCGCATTTCCCTTTCAGAAGCGTAGAATGCTAGAATCCCCTTCATTTACATAATCCTCGCCCGCAATCTGTTCAATTTCAACTTGTATTTCTTTACGCATCATATTCTGCTTGTCAAAAGTGTTCCTTATAAGCAGCACTGCCTTCTCTGCTAGTAGTTGTCTTGGAATTATCTTGCACAAGCAATCAACCTTCCAGTGTGGCCAAAGATCTATAAGCTCTGCTTCTTTGAGTGCAGTATAAACAGCATCAATGACAGGACTATCTGTTATGCGGGAATCAAACTTGTAGTTGAACAATGATAAATCAATCTCATCTTCAAATAATATTTTCCGAGCCTTATCTTTCAATCCACTGTCATACTCAGAATACTGATAATCAGCAACGACCTCCCTGGTTTTGCGAGCACCTAGAGGGGGGGGTGAATAGGTGATCCTGTAAAAATTTAAACTTAAAGCCACAAAAACTTGATTAAGCGTTAGCACAATAAAGCCAAGTGGCTAGAGAGGAGTTCTTGCAAAACACAACAACCACAAGAGGATCAACACAGATAGACACAGTGGTTTATCCCGTGGTTCGGCCAAGTACAAAACTTGCCTACTCCACATTGTGGCGTCCCAACGGACGAGGGTTGCAATCAACCCCTCTTAAGCGGTCCAAAGACCCACTTGAATACCATGGTGTTTTGCTTTGTTTACTTTATCCCGCTCGCGAGGAATCTCCACAACTTGGAGTCTCTCGCCCTTACACTTTGATGTTCACAAAGAAGCACAAAGTAAGGAAGGGATGAGCAACGCACACAAGACACAAAATCAGAGCGACAACACGCACACAAGTCGCAACAAGAGCTCACAACACAACCCGACGAGTTCACAACTCAAATAGAGCTCTAGTTGCTCTCACAAAGAATCAAATGCGCGGAATCGAAGTCTTGGTGCTTAGGAATGCTTAGAGAATGCTTGGTGTACACCTCCATGCGCCTAGGGGTCCCTTTTATAGCCCCAAGGCAGCTAGGAGCCGTTGAGAGCATTCCAGGAAGGCAATTCTTGCCTTCAGTCGCCTGGCGCACCGGACAGTCCGGTGCACCACCGGACAGTGTGTCCGGTGCGAATTTCTTTCCTTATTTGGCGAAGCCGACAGGTGCAGATTCAGAGCCATTGGCGCACCGGACACTGTCCGGTGCACACCGGACAGTCCGGTGCCCCCTTCTAGCCGTTGGCTCAGCCACGTGTCCCGCGCAGATCGCGCGGCCGACCGTTGGCCCGGCCAGCTGTTGGCTCACCGGACAGTCCGGTGCACCACCGGACAGTCCAGTGAATTATAGCCGTACGCCGTTAATCATCTCCCGAGAGCGACGAGTTCGCCTGTGAATGGCTCACCGGACAGTCCGGTGCACCACCGGACAGTCCGGTGATTTATAGCCGTACACCGCCGTCGAAGTCCCGAGAGCAGCAAGTTCGCCAGAGCTAGCCTGGCGCATCGGACACTGTTCGGTGCACCACCGGACACTGGCCGGTGCACCCAGACTGAGCAGACTTCGGCTGAAAGAAGCTATCTCTTTTCCAATTTGATTTCTCCTGTTTCCAGCACTTAGCCACAATACATTAGTTCTCAAAACAATGTACTAAGTCTAGAAACATACCTTTAGACTTGATTTGCACTTTGTCCATCAATTGGCATATATTTTCACTCAAGCACTTGTGTTGGCACTCAATCACCAAAATACTTAGAAATGGCCCAAGGGCACATTTCCCTTTCAATCTCCCCCTTTTTGGTGATTTATGCCAACACAACAAAAAGCAACTAAAAGAAGTGCAACATCAATACAAATGAGAACTCAAAATTGTTTTGATTCAAATTTGGCATATATGGATCACTCTTTGCCACCACTTGGTTTTGTTTTTGCAAATCAACCTCAATCTCCTATCTCTAATTTAAACACAATTGTAGAGACATAAAGAGAGTTGTTCCAAGAGAAATTGATCAAAGATTTAAAAAACTCCCCCTTTTTCCCATAATCAACCATTCTCCCCACAAGAGGCCAACTTTTGACAAGAGAGACAATAAGAGAGTTTTGACAAACCAAAAGCTCTATTCTACTATTTTCAAAATTTCTCAAGTGGTAGCTGATCCATTTATTGCTTTGGCCTTATTTTCTTCCCCTTTGGCATTAAGCACCAAAACGGGATCAATTTTGGCCCTTGAACCCCATTGCCTCACTAAAATCTTCAAATAAGAATATAATGGCAATAAGAGTACATGAGATGAACTTGGAATAAGTTACCCTCTCATCGGAGTGCAGTGGAAGTCTTTCATGGTCCAAGTCCACCTTTTCCCTTTCAAACCTCCTTTGAGACTAAATCAAGCAAACTCAAGCACACGGTTAGTCTCAACGGGTCAAGTTGTAGCACATCTCCCCCTAAATATGTGCATCACTTGCAAAAGGACTTGTGAGGTCCGGGGAGTGACTGTACAACTTGAGCACCATAAACAAACAACAAAATACATAAGGAACATGATCAAGGCATAAACACATGTATGCTATAAATCAATCCAAGTTCCGCGAATATAAGACATTTAGCTCACTACGCAGCCTGCAAAAGGTCTTCTCATCTAAAGGCTTGGTAAAGATATCGGCTAGCTGGTTCTCGGTGCTAACATAAAACACTTCGATATCTCCCTTTTGCTGGTGGTCTCTCAAAAAGTGATGTTGGATGTCAATGTGCTTTGTGCGGCTGTGCTCAACAGGATTTTTCGCTATGCGGATAGCACTCTCATTGTCACATAGGAGTGGGACTTTGCTCAGATTGTAGCCAAAGTCCCGGAGGGTTTGCCTCATCCAAAGTAGTTGCGCGCAACACTGTCCTGCGGCAACATACTCGGCCTCAGCGGTGGATAGGGCAACGGAAGTTTGTTTCTTAGAGTTCCATGACACCAGGGACCTTCCTAAGAATTGGCACGTCCCCGATGTACTCTTCCTATCGACCTTACATCCAGCATAGTCGGAATCTGAGTATCCAATCAAATCAAAGGTAGACCCCTTTGGATACCAGATCCCGAAGTAAGGCGTAGCGACTAAATATCTAAGGATTCGCTTCACGGCCACAAGGTGACACTCCCTTGGATCAGATTGAAATCTAGCACACATGCATACGCTAAGCATAATATCCGGTCTACTAGCACATAAATAAAGTAAAGACCCTATCATGGACCGGTATGCCTTTTGATCAACGGACTTACCTCCTTTGTTGAGGTCGGTGTGTCCATCGGTTCCCATCGGAGTCTTTGCGGGCTTGGCGTCCTTCATCCCAAACCGCTTTAGCAAGTCTTGCGTGTACTTCGTTTGGGAGATGAAGGTACCGTCCTTGAGTTGCTTCACTTGGAACCCAAGGAAGTAGTTCAACTCGCCCATCATCGACATCTCGAATTTCTGAGTCATCACCCTGCTAAACTCTTCACAAGACTTTTGATTAGTAGAACCAAATATTATGTCATCGACATAAATTTGGCACACAAACAAATCACCGTCACAAGTCTTAGTGAATAAGAACGGATCGGTTTTCCCAACCTTGAAAGCATTAGCAATTAAAAAGTCTCTAAGGCATTCATACCATGCTCTTAGGGCTTGCTTAAGTCCATAGAGCGCCTTAGAGAGCTTACATACGTGGTCGGGGTACCGTTCGTCCTCGAAGCCAGGGGGTTGCTCCACGTACACCTCCTCCTTAATTGGCCCGTTGAGGAAAGCGCTCTTCACATCCATTTGGAACAACCTGAAAGAATGGTGAGCGGCATATGCTAGCAAAATACGAATGGACTCTAGCCTAGCCACAGGAGCAAAAGTCTCCTCAAAGTCAAAACCTGCGACTTGGGCATAACCTTTTGCCACAAGTCGAGCCTTGTTCCTTGTCACCACCCCATGCTCGTCCTGTTTGTTGCAGAACACCCACTTGGTTCCCACAACATTTTGCTTGGGACGAGGCACCAGTGTCCAAACTTCATTACGCTTGAAGTTGTTGAGCTCCTCCTGCATAGCCAACACCCAGTCCGGATCTAGCAAGGCCTCTTCTACCCGGAAAGGCTCAATAGAAGAGACAAAGGAGTAATGCTCACAAAAATTAACTAATCTAGAACGAGTAGTTACTCCCTTGCTAATGTCACCCAAAATTTGGTCGACGGGATGATTCCTTTGAATCGTCGCTCGAACTTGGGTTGGAGGTGCCGGTTGTGCTTCTTCCTCCATCACATGATCATCTCGTGCTCCCCCTTGATCACACGCCTCTTCTTGACGAACCTGTTCATCGTCTTGAGTTGGGGGATGCACCATTGTTGAGGAAGAAGGTTGATCTTGCTCCTCGAGTTCCTGTGGCCGCACATCTCCAATCGCCATGGTGCGTATCGCGGCCGTTGGAACGTCTTCTTCATCTACATCATCAAGATCAACAACTTGCTCTCTTGGAGAGCCATTAATCTCATCAAATACAACGTCGCTAGAGACTTCAACCAAACCCGATGATTTGTTGAAGACTCTATACGCCTTTGTATTTGAGTCATAACCTAACAAAAACCCTTCTACAGCTTTGGGAGCAAACTTAGAATTTCTACCTTTCTTTACTAAAATATAACATTTGCTCCCAAATACACGAAAGTAAGACACATTGGGTTTGTTACCGGTTAGAAGCTCATACGAAGTCTTCTTGAGGAGGCGGTGAAGGTAGACCCAGTTGATGGCGTGGCAAGCCGTGTTCACGACTTCTAACCAAAAACGCTCGGGGGTCTTGAACTCTCCAAGCATCGTCCTTGCCATATCGATGAGCGTCCTGTTCTTCCTCTCTACCACACCATTTTGGTGTGGTATGTAGGGAGCAGAGAACTCGTGCTTGATCCCTTCCTCCTCAAGGTACTGCTCCACTTGAAGGTTCTTGAACTCGGTCCCGTTGTCGCTCCTTATCTTCTTCATCTTGAGCTCAAACTCATTTTGAGCTCTCCTGAGGAAGCGCTTGAGGGTCCCTTGGGTTTCAGATTTATCCTGCAAAAAGAATACCCAAGTGAAGCGGGAAAAATCATCAACTATAACAAGACCATACTTACTTCCTCCTATGCTTAGATAGGCGACGGGTCCAAAGAGGTCCATATGAAGCATCTCCAAGGCTCTTGATGTGGTCATCACATTTTTGGGATGATGAGAGCTTCCCACCTGTTTACCTGCTTGACAAGCTGCACAAGGTCTATCTTTTTCGAAATGCACGTTAGTTAGACCTATCACATGTTCTCCCTTTAGAAGCTTGTGAAGGTTCTTCATCCCCACATGTGCTAAACGGCGATGCCACAGCCAGCCCATGCAAGTCTTAGCAATTAAGCATGCATCTAGACCGGCCTCCTCTTTTGCAAAATCAACTAAATAAAGTTTGCCGTCTAGTACACCCTTAAAAGCTAGTGAACCATCACACCTTCTAAAGACAGACACATCTACATTTGTGAATAAACAATTATATCCCATATTGCATAATTGACTAATGGATAACAAATTATATCCAAGTGACTCAACTAAAAACACATTAGAAATAGAGTGCTCGGATGAAATAGCAATCTTCCCTAACCCTTTTACCTTGCCTTGGTTCCCATCACCGAATATGATTGAATCTTGGGAATCCTTGTTCTTGACGTAGGAGGTGAACATCTTCTTCTCCCCCGTCATGTGGTTTGTGCATCCGCTGTCGATAATCCAGCTTGAACCCCCGGATGCATAAACCTGCAAGGCAAATTTAGGCTTGGGTTTTAGGTACCCAACTCTTGTTGGGTCCTATAAGGTTAGTCACAATGGTCTTAGGGACCCAAATGCAAGTTTTATCTCCCTTGCATCTTGCCCCTAATTTCCTAGCAATTACCTTCTTATCCTTTCTACAAATAGCAAAGGAAGCATTGCAAATATGAAAAATTGTAGAAGGTTCATTAATTACTTTCCTAGGAACATGAACAATATTCTTTCTAGGCACATGATGAATATTTTTCCTAGGCATATCTCTATCATGCACAACATGGGAACTAGAAGCAGTCATGGCATATAAATCATAAGCACAGGTCCTATACACATTTCTAGAAAATTTTCTATTACCATAAATGAAAGCATGGTTCTTTTGAACACTATTAGTCATAGAGGCCTTCCCTTTCTCCTTGGTGGGAATGGAAGTTTTATGACTAGTTAAGTTCTTGGCTTCCCTCTTGAAGCCAAGCCCATCCTTAATTGAGGGGTGTCTACCAATCGTGTAGGCATCCCTCGCAAATTTTAGTTTATCAAATTCATTTTTGCTAGTCTTAAGTTGGGCATTAAGACTAGCCACTTCATCATTTAACTTTGCAATAGACACTAGGTGTTCACTACAAGCATCAACATTAAAATCTTTACACCTAGTGCAAATCAAAACATGTTCTACACAAGAGTCAGATCTATTTGCTACTTCTAGTTTAGCATTTAAATCATTGTTAACATCTTTTAAATTAGAAATTGTCTCATGGCAAGTAGATAGTTCATAAGAAAGCATTTCATTCCTTTTAACTTCTAAAGCATGAGATTTTTGTGCCTCTACAAATTTATCATGTTCTTCATACAAAAGGTCCTCTTGTTTTTCTAGAAGTCTTTCCTTTTCATTCAAGGCATCAATCAATTCATTAATCTTATCTATTTTAGTTCTATCCAATCCCTTGAACAAACTAGAGTAATCTATTTCATTATCATCACTAGACTCATCATCACTTGAAGAGGCATAAGTGGTATTGTTTCGAGTACATACCTTCTTCTCCTTCGCCATGAGGCACGTGTGACGCTCGTTGGGGAAGAGGGATGATTTGTCGAAGGCTGAGGCGGCAAGTCCTTCGTCATCGGATGAAGAGCAATCCGAGTCCCACTCCTTGCCAAGATGTGCCTCGCCCTTAGCCTTCTTGTACTTCTTCTTCTTTTCCCCTTTCTTCTCTTGTTCCTGGTCACTATTATTATCGGGACAATTAGCGATAAAATGACCAATCTTACCGCACTTGAAGCAGGAGCGCTTTCCCTTCGTCTTGTTCTTCTTGAGATGCTCCTTGCGGCCCATTAGCGCCGTCTTGAAGCGCTTAATGATGAGGGCCATCTCTTCCTCATTTAGTCCCGCCGCCTCAACTTGCGCCACCTTGCTAGGTAGCGCTTCCTTGCTACTCGCTGCCTTGAGAGCAACAGGTTGAGGCTCATGGATTGGACCATTCAACGCGTCATCCACGTATCTCGCCTCCTTGATCATCATTCTCCCGCTTACAAACTTCCCAAGTACTTCTTCGGGTGACATCTTGGTGTACCTAGGATTTTCACGAATATTGTTCACAAGATGTGGATCAAGGACAGTAAAAGACCTTAGCATTAGGCGAACGACGTCGTGGTCCGTCCATCGCGTGCTTCTGTAGCTCCTTATTTTGTTGATGAGAGTCTTGAGCCGGTTGTATGTTTGGGTTGGCTCCTCTCCCCTTATCATTGCAAATCTCCCAAGCTCGCCCTCCACCAACTCCATCTTGGTGAGCATGGTGACGTCGTTCCCCTCATGTGAGATCTTGAGGGTGTCCCAGATCTGCTTGGCATTGTCCAAGCCGCTCACCTTATTGTACTCTTCCCTGCACAAAGATGCTAAAAGGACAGTAGTGGCTTGTGCATTTCTATGGATTTGTTCATTTATAAACATGGGACTATCCGAGCTATTAAATTTCATTCCACTTTCTACAATCTCCCATATGCTTGGATGGAGAGAGAACAAGTGACTACGCATTTTGTGACTCCAAAATCCGTAGTCCTCTCCATCAAAGTGAGGGGGTTTGCCAAGAGGAATGGAAAGCAAATGTGCATTTGAACTATGCGGAATACGAGAATAATCGAAAGAGAAGTTTGAGTTGACCGTCTTCTTTTTCTCGTAGTCGTTGTCGTCGTCCTTTTGGGAAGAGGAAGATTCGTCGCTGTCGTAGTAGATTATCTCTTTTATGCGCCTTGTCTTCTTCTTCTTCTTCCCATCTTTTCGCTTGTAGCCCAAGCCCGAGTCGGTAGACTTGGCGTCTTTTGGCTCGTTGACGAAGGACTCCTTCTCCTTATCATTGATCACAATCCCCTTGCCCTTAGGATCCATCTCTTCGGGCGATTAGTCCCTTTGTGAAGAGAACGGCTTTAATACCAATTGAGAGCACCTAGAGGGGGGGTGAATAGGTGATCCTGTAAAAACTTAAACTTAAAGCCACAAAAACTTGATTAAGCGTTAGCACAATAAAGCCAAGTGGCTAGAGAGGAGTTCTTGCAAAACACAACAACCACAAGAGGATCAACACAGATAGACACAGTGGTTTATCCTATGGTTCGGCCAAGTACAAAACTTTCCTACTCCATGTTGTGGCGTCCCAACGGACGAGGGTTGCAATCAACCCCTCTCAAGCTGTCCAAAGACCCACTTGAATACCACGGTGTTTTGCTTTGTTTACTTTATCCCGCTCGCGAGGAATCTCCACAACTTGGAGTCTCTCGCCCTTACACTTTGATGTTCACAAAGAAGCACGAAGTAAGGAAGGGATGAGCAACGCACATAAGACACAAAATCAGAGCGACAACACGCACACAAGTCGCAACAAGAGCTCACAACACAACCCAACTAGTTCACAACTCAAATAGAGCTCTAGTTGCGCTCACAAAGAATCAAATGCGCGGAATCAAAGTCTTGGTGCTTAGAAATGCTTAGAGAATGCTTGGTGTACACCTCCATGCGCCTAGGGGTCCCTTTTATAGCCCCAAGGCAGCTAGGAGCCGTTGAGAGCATTCCAGGAAGGCAATTCTTGCCTTCAGTCGCCTGGCGCACCGGACAGTCCGGTGCACCACCGGACACTGTCCGGTGCGGATTTCTTTCCTTATTTGGCGAAGCCGACCGTTGCAGATTCAGAGCCGTTGGCGCACCGGACACTGTCCGGTGCACACCGGACAGTCTGGTGCCCCCTTCTAGTCGTTGGCTCGGCCACGTGTCCCGCGCAGATCGCGCGGCCGACCGTTGGCCCGGCCAGCTATTGGCTCACCGGACAGTCCGGTGAATTATAGCCATACGCCGTTAATCATCTCCCTGAGCGACGAGTTCGCCTATGAATGGCTCACCGGACAGTCCGGTGATTTATAGCCGTACACCGCCGTCGAAGTCCCGAGAGCAACAAGTTCGCCAGAGCGAGCCTGGCGCACCGGACACTGTCCGGTGCACCACCGAACAGTCCGGTGCACCTAGACTGAGCAGACTTCGGCTGAAAGAAGCTATCTCTTTTCCAATTTGATTTCTCCTGTTTCCAGCACTTAGACACAATACATTAGTTCTCAAAACAATGTACTAAGTCTAGAAACATACCTTTAGACTTGATTTGCACTTTGTCCATCAATTGGCATATATTTTCACTCAAGCACTTGTGTTGGCACTCAATCACCAAAATACTTAGAAATGGCCCAAGGGCACATTTCCCTTTCAAGCATCAATGACAGAACTATCTGTTATGCGGGAATCAAACTTGTAGTTGAACAATGATAAATCAATCTCATCTTCAAATAATATTTTCTGAGCCTTATCTTTCAATCCACTGTCATACTCAGAATACTGATAATCAGCAACGACCTCCCTGGTTTTGCCTGCATTCGTCCCATCATTAAGTGAAGCTTCTATACAAGCTAGCACAAAGACTAGATCTAAGATCTGTTCGTCCATCGACAGATCAACCACACCATCAACCTTGCCATCCTCAGATATGATGAATATTCTCTCCTTACTGGTACTAGCTATGGTGGGAGACAACCACGCAATTGAACGTAAAGCCTCAGTGCCACACCCCAACCCAACTTGTATATGTGGTGGGGGCCAAGGAATTTTCCAGCACAGAGACGCTAAGAGCTTCCCAATATTGACCCAAGCAGTAGGGGAACTAAGAGACAATTCCTCGAACACCTCCTGTGCAGCAAACACCTCGTCTATGAACTCTAGCCGGGAGTAGTCTGGTAGCTGATGACGTAAGTGGCAGGGAAGCCGAACAGCTTGCAGGCATCGTGGTTGGCCGAGCTCGGTGAAGATGTGGTCGAAGGTACCGGCCCACGCATCTCTCTTATTGAGGACATCAGATGAGAGGTTGAAGACCTTCTAGTTGGGGGTCAGGATGGAGGAGTGCTCAAACTCGGAGGAGATCCAGCTCCGTGACTTGGTGCTAGAAGTCATGCCCATCAGAGCCCCACTCACGACGTAGCCGCTCCGTGCAGAGCAGAGTCCGAATGGGGAGGCCGTCGTGGAGATGCTCTACGTGGACGTGCTGGTATGGTTGGTGGCGTGCTTGCCAGAAAGGCTTCACGTGCGCAGGCCCGAAAGCACGGTGAGGACTTCCAGGTCGAGCGCGCTGCCCACCAGGCAGAGCCGCTCCAACTTCCTCTGCAGGCCCTGCATGAAGCCAAAGTCGCAGAGCGCGAAGACGCAATTCCAGAACCTGTCGCGCGTGTCGAACATCCTGTTGGGGTGATGCTCGAGCATGATGTAGTTTCGTTCGCCAGTCCTCCGCCACTCGGGCCGCGCGACGAGGCAGTCGAGGCACCTCCACTGCATCGCGCGGTCCTCGCTTGTGGGCGCAGCATTGATAGTCATCAATAAGACGGTGCCATTGCTAAAGCATTCTGTCGAGTACTGGGTGGGCGAGTCGTTAGTGGCTGAGGCATCCTAGAGCAGCGGGTGGTTGCTCGGAGTGAGGGAATCCAGATTGGAGCGGAGCATCCGATCGTGCCTTAGGTAGTCGGCCTGTCCCTCCAGCCAGCGCACCCACCCCGTGCGTAGCTGCATCTCAGCGCACTCACCATGGAGCGGAGGCGAGAGAGTGAGCCTTGACGTCGTCGGTGCTAGAGATGGAATCGACCTCGATGGTGGCGGCAGTGGTGACGGTGAGCAGTGGTTCGAGCATGGCGAGGTGGTTAGCGTCGTCTTCCTCGGTGAAGCCAGTGTCATTGTTGATGGGGATGCAGTCGTCGATGTCCTGTTCTTCCTAGAAGTTAGCAGGATACTCGAACAACCCACCCCAGTTGTCGGTGATGATGTAGTTATCGCCTCTACCGAAGAGGACACCCCAGTCGTCAGCGACCATGTCCAGACACTCGTGGGTCATGGAGACCTCTCGCTCCACCCTCAATGCCACGGAAGGCACAGTGGCCACTGCTACCTCCAGGTCATGGATCGACGCCGAATGGTGCGCCACTGTCGACTCCCGATCGCGCCACCGTGCTTCCTAGGCAGCAAGGCGAGCACTGAGCGTGCGAAGGATCTTTGTTTGTTCCTCCAATGCGGATTGAAGGTTGGGCTCCATGGACTCCAAGATCGGTGATGTCCGATACCAATTGTTAGCACCCCTTTACATGGATGCAGTCAGAAGTATAGAGCACCACTAGTTTTACTAATAACAGGAAGGAAAAGCAGAGGTACACGATCTCGGGCTAGGAGATCAGGAGCACGCTAAGCAGGGAGAGGTAGAGGATTAATCAAGGAGAACTCTAACCCTAGAAGAAGCTAGAGATGGGAACCAACAACTAGGAAGGAGGAAGACGATAATGCATCTATTCTTTTCTCTTGTAGAAGATGTCCATGTACTGTTCGACCAGGCTAAGGCCCACGGCCCACGGCGGCCCAATTGTAATCCTTGACATCTAGGCACATGCGTGGTGGGGTCGGGGAGCGGCGCCATGGTGGTGGCCAGTTTTGATCCGAAAGGGGCTGACTCGCTGAAGACGGTGCGACGGCGGCTGCATATGGTTTGTCGAATAATGGGCTTTCTGATGGGATTTTTTAAATAGGTAACTAAAATAACATTCACAATGCATTACCAAACATGTCTTTTATCCATAGGTCACCTCATTTATTCTTGGACCTGAAGGACATAGGTTCGAGTTCCTGTCAGTTTTAATTTTTTTGCTTTCTACATTTTTTGTAATTATTTTTTACAGTTGTTGATTGAATCTCATCAATATTTTTTATTTTAATTATTTCAAATTAGTTTCCTACTTCTCTATATTTTAATAACAATCTATTGCCATCTAATTTATTGCAACGCATAAGTCAATGTGTCATTATACATTCTTGGACTTGTCTCTATAGCGACCCTCTATCAGTCTCCAATGAGCCTCTATACCGACCCTCCATAAATTTACAGACTTTTAGTGACCAACAAACCGTAGCTACAAACATCTTTAGCGACCAATCATTAGTCCATAAATTTTAGCAACCAACAATTAGTATCTAATAAGGATCGCTAAAACTCAACCGTCGTGTAGCGACGAGGAACACATTTTTATCTCTGACAGTAACAATCATAGGATCATCACTACCAACAGCAATGGTATGATTTTGGATTACGTGAGCATGGCTTGCTGTTACCTTGAGTTCCAATTTTCTTCAGCAATGCGGCATGATGAATTGGCATTTCCCCCTTTGCTTTACAGATTGGATCTTCTCCAGGCTTAGGATGGAGGGTATGAGGCAGCCAGATTCTTGCACCGCTTCATCGTTTTATCACGTTGCTGAAGACTGCCAATTTATTGTAGGTTCGGAGGTATTATCCTTAATGGATTACCTTTTCCTATTTTTATTGACTTCTTCACAACATGAAAACATCTTTTCACTGGTTAGATGTTTCTTACATCTGTACTACTCCATAAGTCTCTAACATAGGCGTCCACCAGAGCTTCACCGTGCCCCACTCCCGCAATCCTCGCCCCCGTCCCGCGTATCCCCTTCCTTCATTGTCGCGATGCCCTGCCCCCGCTCGCGTCCGCCGCCGCGTCACCCCCGCCTTCCCCCCGCTCAGCCCCTCCGTGTCCTTGCCCGCGCGTCCCCTCCCCTGCCCCTCCCTCGCAGCCCTAGCCCCCTCGCGTAGCCGGGCGGTGATCCCGCGCCCCTCCCCCTCATCACCAACTCGTGATATCCATCCATGTGAAGCAGCCACAAAATTAGGGTTCCATCCTCGATCTGGTCAGACCCCCTCCTCCGCTGCCGCACCCTATGTGCCATCCTCCATGGGTGAGCCGCAACAGGGCCCTTGTTGCTCACCCCTCCCCCCATGGGGGATCGGATGCCCACGTGGAGGGAGCGCGAGAACAACAAGTGCCAGGAGCGTCACCGCCAAGATCTTCGCAGGCCTCCGCGCGCACGGTGGCTACAAGCACTAGACAATAACGAGCTGCTTAAGGCGCTATGCAACTAGGTCGGCTGGGTCGTCGAGCCCAATGGCACCACCTACCTCAAGATATGCCACCGTCATTCCCCCACTGGCAGATCTCGTCTCTTCCCTCAATCACGAAGCCGCAACTTTCTAATGTTGTCAAGAGGATCTAGGAGTCCGTCTTCTCCTTTCGTGGCACATTTACCGAGAAGACTACATAGAACCCCGACCTGTATGCTTGATTCAGTCCCCTATCAGAGAATACATTATTCATTTGTGTCAATCCTGACCTATATGCTTGATATCATAGATCAATTTTGCTGCCGATACATGATAGCTTAGGTAGCAGATGTGATAGATCACTGCGAGTTTTAGTTAACATGTTGGATATCATTATTCATAGATTAAATTGCCTTCCAGTGGTGTGTTTGCTTTGGCTGGAAAGTGATGGTTACATTATGCAGGTTTTTGTTGTTGTTGCTCTAAAAAAGTTTATTAATGCTAACAACACCCCTGGAGTTGTTAGTTGAAGCAACTGTGTGTGAGGGTGGTCGATGTCGTGCGCATGCTGGCTGTGCACGAAGGAGGGGACGTGCTTGATCAAGCAACCAGGCAACACCTACGATGACTTCGCTAGCTCCAAGCCCGACAGCGAGTGCCACTACGTCGTCTTCGACTTGGACTTGAACAATTTTTATGCCTGTGGGAGAAGTGGCGTGAGATGTAGTTGCACTTTCGTGGGACGTGTGGAACACTGTTGATCAGTTTTATATTAGCAGTGGCAAGGTTACTGATCCGTAGAGCCTGACTTATGTGAGATGCTAGCGATCTGTTAATTCTGGTGAGAATAGCATTAATTGTTGGGCCATCAAATTTTCGCCTGATAGATCTAGGTTAAAAATGGATCTGTTTATTCCTTCTGTCATCCCAGCCCATGAGTTTATCCCAGAGAGTTCTTTCTTGGCAAAAGTTTGAACCATTTAGTAGTTTCAGAAAAAAGGACCATGAAGCAATTCTCTCATATAGGCACATAAACCATGTTAATGCATGACCTGTCAGGTGGAAGAACGCAAGCAACATTTTTTTTCTTCATTTTTCTGATATATAAAATAAGTTTTTTGCATCTATATAGCTAGGGTAAAGGGTTGTCTTTACCATAGTACTCTGGAAACAATGATTTATTGGAGTTTTGACTGCCATGTTGCATTCACACCTGGCTCATGATCCCTGTTGTCAAATTTATTATTCATTCCCAATCCCAGCCATCTGAGATTGTTTTGCTTTCCACAAGAAACTGATATCTGAATTGGGTCCTTTATTGAATGTTGATGTTACTCCCCTTTTAAAGTTCCTGTCAATTTTTGCAAATGAGAGGTCAAAGACTATGATGAGCTTTCCTGATATGCTTGATGATCTCTAAGTTTTCTAGGAAGTTTGCTTTCTCTCATTGCCTTTTTCTTACCATACATGCTTATTTAGTATTTTGCCTATTGTAGGTCAGTTTGAGTGCATTTGCATTCTTGTTCTCTGAGTTGGTTCAGTACAACCAGACTCAAGTTGACAACATTACTGAGCTGGAACGGAGGTAACTCTATTGTGTATCTATTTTTCTGATCTTATTTGATGAATCTGTATTGAAGTTGATTGATTATTTTCTACCATGTCCCTTTGTTTATTTTGCCCTAATTGATATGGGGATATGCGGGTGTAGGCGTGTAGCTCTTAGTAGTCACCGGATGCTACTAACTTGTACCCAGATCAGATAAATTCTTTCAATAAATTGATTTATAAATCTCTCTGCGCTACATCTGTTGGTTTTGTTTCATGCACAGGCTGGAGGATGCTGGTTATGTTGTTGGTGCAAGGGTGCTTGAACTACTCTGTCACAGGGAGCATGTTGCGCACATGCTGGCTATGCACGAAGGAGGGGACGTGCTTGATCAAGCAACCAGGCGACACCTACGATGACTTCGCCAGCTCCAAGCCCGACAGCGAGTGCCACTACGTCGTCTTTGACTTGGACTTCACCACCGACAAGCGTCGAGAACTACCAGAAGAGTAAGATCTTCATCCCTTGGTAAACGAATTAACATTGAGAGACAGTACATCCGGTTAAATTATATTGCTTGCTGAACCTCGACAACGGTAAACTATCAAGCATCTGGTTTTGATATGTTGCTCTGCTTCCATCATAGACTTTTAATTGTTAATGCTTCTAAACATGCCTCATGCCTCTATGAGTCCATTGTACATGATTTGTTTTTTATTATTGAATTTGGTTTCGCATTGCAGGTTATCTGAGTTGACAAAACTGGAAACTTTGATATGATGTACAACTTTCTGAAAGAGAATTGGAGAATTGCAAAATGGGTTGCACTTGGAGCTGTTGTATTTGAGGTAAAAAGAAATAGCAAAGCCCTTGGAATGTTGAATGTGATTTGCTTGTTGTTGCAATGGTTCTTTATTCAGTGCAATCATGAAGATAAGTTATATAGAGTGATTTAGCAGGTCAATAAATTTCTATGTGCAGTTTTTCCTTTTTATATTATTACATTTATGGAATTTATTCTCATCATATTTCATGGATATGCACCTGGGAGGACTTCAATGGATTTTATTGCTGATGTAGGCAACCCTCCGAAAATTGAGGTAGAGAAAAACATGAATCAATCTAGGTCTCTAGGAATTACAATTTTATCTTATATAGTCTGTCCATCTAGCTCTAATGAAACATGTCTCTTCTTTCATCCATGGACATATGCCCACTCTTTATTAAGTGTCTGATAATTGTATGTAGAGAAACCACATAGGATGGTGTGATGGAAGTAGTTAGATTCCATGGTCATGAATTGCAGTCAGATGGAATTAGGTTTGTGTATTAAGCAAAATCAAGTGCTTCAGTTTGGGTTGAAATTTGATGGCACCAATGAAAATGACCCAACCACAGTTAACTGAATAGATGGTTCAGAAGGATGTTGTTTATATTGCTTAACTTCATTTATTTGCATATATTGTCCTTTTTTGTTTTTAGTGAAAGTTAGTTCTGAAAATTGTATTATTGATCTATTATAGCTATTTCCCTTGTTGCCTTCACATTTTATGCTTTATTGTAGAATAATTGGAGCTCAGAGCTTTTACTAATATGCTTGCCTCTCTCGTTGACAATTCATTAGACATACAGTTGTTGGTTGGGTACTTGCTTTCTCGATGTGACTTTCCCAGAGTGCATAAATGATCGATTTGCAGAATCACACTCCATTTGGTTTGAGAAGATTCTGAGTAATTTGCAAGTGATGCATATACTTCTGTGCAATTTACGTAGAATGTATTTTCACAAATTTAACTTATAGTATCCTCAGAAGTTAGTTTGTTTTTTTTTCATTTTATTCAGTGTTGTTGTGTGTGCATTGTATCTTATACGCTCTTCTCTTTGCAATGATGCACAACTGCAGTTTCAATTGATGATTTGGGTAAGCATGGTTGTGTTGCTTCACTAATGGCGTGTGTGGGACGCACACAATCTGTTCGACGGAACACTCAAGCGGGACATGGTGTCCTCAACGGCGCACAAGGTGAGGTCGTCGCTACTCAGGGTCGATTCTATGATAGAGGCGAGGGTCGATTCTGTGATATACTATGTTGTTCTTTGAGGGACAACCCAGCTACATAGAAGAATTCCTCTCCTTTTCGTGTATAAATGTTTTTTTGTGTTAAGCATGTCTTTGTATTGTGACTTTGAATGCCAAATGAATAATCGTTTCATCTGTCAGTGAAGAGCATTGTGCCTATTAATTGAAATGATGTTTTGCATTGTTTTGATACTCATATGTTAGCAACTTCAAAGTAGACTTTGGTATTATAAGAGTGGTGGTATTCCATTTACTTTCTTGTTAATTCTTTAGTGATATAGTCTCAGATATAATCATAGAGCCTAAAATGAGTGTAGTGTATAATCAACTCTAAAATTATGACATTTTTGAAACATCATAGTTCTATGGCACCGAGATCCAATCGATTTCATCAATGCTATAAGTACTTGATTGTGATATATGGAAAGCTGTCAGGACCATATGGATTAGTATAAAGCCCGCTGTCTTGCAAAGATAAATATTTTACCTATTTTTTGCATTATCTTTGGAAATGTGAAATTTATGTTCATCAGATTGTCAGGTTCATGTTGAATATATATTATATTTGTGTCAAATATCAGTGTTTTCCCTTATTGTTTTTTAGGATTGTTGCATGCATCCTAACAAAGCCATTGTGAAATGTAGTCTACCACTTGTTTATTGGTAGCTGGTTTGCTGATTTTGATTACACTAGAAAGGGACAATATTGATTATGATGCTTATAGGTGTATGGGATTGTAGATAATGTTGATAAAGAAAAGATGAGGGATACCACATACTTGTTTTTGAGTTTTGATCTTTTCCTGTTGCATGATCATCTAACTATGTTTGCTGTCGAGGAGTGCGTTGTGACTGGCGGTGCTGACAATAGGGCCATGACGCTTAGGGTCCATGGGTGCGACCAGTTCGACGGTGCTGACAATAGGGCCATGACGCTTAGGGTCCATGGGTGCGACCAGTTCGACGCCTACTACTCGTGATAGCCGACAAGGTGCTTGCTGGACTCGGCGGAAGTGGAGTTTATTTACGAAGCCGACATCAGCCTCGTGTCTGTCGACCTGCTCGTGCTGGAGCACGAGCTGTACCGGTGGACGCTGGAGATTGTGGTGTAGGCCGTGATGCGTGGGCGCTGGCGCTTGTCTTCGCGTCTGAGCCATTCTGAGCCAGACGACCATTGCCATTTTATGATGTGCACGAGAGATGTATTGTGGTGTCTTGCTATATAATTGGTATGGATAGAGTATGTTTTGCTATGTTTGTATTTGTATACCATGTGTGCTCTGGATGTTATATAATACTAGATAATGAAGGTTGTTGCTCCTTTAATAGGAATATCTTCTCTAAACAATAAATGTTTTCAATAGGAATATCTTCTTTATTTCGTTCTTATATTAACAACTTAGAATTTACCTATTTCGATTAATAGTGACATTGAGCCAAATTTTGGTTGTTCGAAATGTCAGTCTTCAACATTTGTTATGATTGTTGAGTTGATTCTTGATAGCATCACAAAACAATGACCTATGTGTGCATAAATGTCCTCCGTTGCAACGCACGGGCTTATACCTAGTTTTATATTATATCAATAAACACTGGGAACATGTTTGGAAATATAGGAGTCTTTGTCTGAAGTTTTAAGGTTTAATTGTCCTTTATTGTGAAGATTGATGACTATTTACAATACTGAAGAATTATCTCATTTACCCCTTCCTAATTCTTTTTGCAGAATCGTGCAGTCAGAAAGATTTGGGAAGAACTTTATAAACAGTTTATTTTGTTTGAACGAACGACACAAGATAGTGCACATTACTATTACAAGAGTATGAACAAAGGTTCCTAGCTAGGGTGCTCCCCAAAAAGGGCAAGCAATACTAGGCTATAGATTTACTAGATTGGATCCCAAGCGGTCTGGTTTACGGGATCGGCATAATTGCCTTAAGCTTAACGGCGCCAACGTTGCCCCAAAGCGATGCCTCCTCTTTGATTGTCGACAGAAGTGTTGACACGCTTCTCTCCCTTCGCTAGAAAAATACGAGAGTTTCTTTCTTTCCAAATTTCCCAAACCGTGAGAAGGAGCACGGAGCGTACTCCCTTTCTAGGCATCCAGGCAGGTTGCCAGTTGTGAGCCACCAGTTTTTGACTATCTCTAAGGTCGACCAGGATGCCGACTGCAGCTGCTCGAGAGATAACCAACTTGCAATAACCCATGAATTTGCAGTGATCTATTTGATGTCCATACCCGATTTCGAATGATTAGCCAGGCAAAGGGCTTGCATTTCAAAGGTGCCCAGGGTTTCCAGATAAGCATCTTGAAGTTAATGTCAGTATGTCCTATGAACTGTGATTTGTATGTTGTTGACGTTGAGTAGTAACCTGCTTGAGTGAAGACCCATGTTATCTCATCCTCCTTATTTTCTACAAGGCGCATAGATTGTACGATTGCCCAAAGCTCAATTGGCTAAGTGGTCGATTGACGAAATGGCATGCAGGTTGATACTTCTCACCCATCCATGATGAGCTAGTGCTTCCTTGACTGTCGAATTGCGTCTGCCCGATGCCGCAAAGACTTTGGGCACTATGTCTCTTGGACGTTGGTCGTGGACCCAAGCGCTACGCCAAAAAGAAGTTTTTGCTCCGCCACCAATTGTTATTCTTGTTGCTGCCACAAAGAGGACACTGTCAGTCTTGCTACAAGGAGTTTTAAGCCTATCCCATGGAGCGTCTGGTTTAGCCCATTCTAGCCACAGCCAACGCAATCACGACGCTCTAGCAAATCTTTCTGAATCAAGCATTCCTAGGCCATCAAGGTTTATTGGACGTGTCACCGTTGGCTAGTTGTAAACTCTAAAATGTGAATTTAAATAGTCTAGTATTTGATTATGAGTTTTATTATTAATACATGTTTCCTTTTCAATAAATACTAAATAAAATTGTGTATCATGCTGGAGTTGTCTTGCTTGTGCATCTAAATCTCAAATGGATTCAAATTTTGATATAAATCTGAGCCTAAAAATTTTAGAAATAGAAATTCAAAAGGAAAATAGAAAAAGGAAAACTAAAATGAAAAAAAGAAAAGGAAAAAGAGAAAACTTCACATGGGCCGAAACCACCCCTAGCCGACCCAACTCTTCCCCTTTTCCCTTCCCC
Source organism: Zea luxurians (assembly GCA_029449295.1). Lineage (NCBI taxonomy): Eukaryota > Viridiplantae > Streptophyta > Magnoliopsida > Poales > Poaceae > Zea > Zea luxurians. Next base: position 1,225,645 of record JAOPSE010000087.1, read on the forward strand.
GTCGCCAGCCCAACTTCACCTAAGCGCCGACAAGTGGGAGTGTGGGACCCACTTGTCGGCTGCTGCTACTCAATCCCTATCGACCGTACGCGTGAGTGAGCTGCCCGCGTTTCACCGATAGGCGGACCCGCGACGTCATTTGCCCCGACTATCTATGCTTGTTGCCGCTGTCCAGTGGACCAACCTATGAGCCCCCTGACCAACTGACCAATGTGTCGTCAATTATTCTATTGTTTTTTTGACCTGCGATGGCGTCATCCACGTCTTCTCTGACTCGATAACATGCGGACCCGATTGGTCAGCCGGACTCACCGCGAGTAGCCCAAATGCAGAAGCGTCCATGTTCGCGATGAACCGTAATGGCTTCTGTCAATCACGAGGAGTTTGTTACTATTCCTTGGCATGTATAAAACCCATCATGAATCCCTTGTCCAAGCCATCATAGACCACAAAGAATCTATGCCGTCGCCAAGAGAGAGGTGCGAGCCATCACGATCCGGCGAAGGCGGTCTCCCAACCCACAACTAATACTCTAGTCGAATCACCACCACGTGGGTAGTATGTGCTTCATCTTTAGGAGATCAGAGACCCTAAAGTCTAAAAGATATCCTCGCTGGAGATGGATCACGTGGTCGATCCGCACCGTGCCGCAGCCCGGCCTCATCACTACCTCAAATCACGGTGAGAACACCCCATGACGTTCGCCTAGTCTTTCTCTCCATGGTTAGTCACGAGCTTGGGGCTCGAATTCTCGGATTGGATATATAGATGTCGGTCATGGCGCCATTATAGAGCCACGACCGCCGCTGTCCCGATGCTGGCGGGGGAGGCGTCGTGTCTGCACCGTGGGATCGGGAAGGGGCGATACCGATCTGATCACGAAAAAACGCTTCGCTATTTTAAGTCTTGACCGTGCATTCTTGATCGGGTGGCCGAGAGTAGAGGTACACGTGGAGGGTTCTCGAGCCGTTAATCTGGGATCTGGCGACCTGTGATGCATACCGGTTCGATGAAGTGCATGATCTAATCATGAACGTAGGTATCTGATCGGACGTCCCTAGTTGGTTGATACCCCCTCGGTTAGGGAGAGTTGCAAAAGTGCCCTTGCGCTTTAACTGAAATAACCCGCCATCAACGCATGTAGAAGAATCATTACATATAGGTCCAAACTTTTACAAAACAGACCCTGACATTCCAGAGTTTAGAAACCATAGTATTTATAAGTTTTGGAAATTATAAAATAAACTCTGAAATTTATTACTATTACAAAAACTAATATGAAAACTTGGAAAATCATATCTTATTCGGTTTAATTCTGATTTTAGTGGTCCTCTAATCTACTAAACAAACTGTGCGATTTTTTTGTAAGAACATCTATTTTGTACCATGGTTGTAGGGACGTCGTGGTGGTAACGGATTAAGATTCAAATGTTTCTTTATCTTTATAATAAGTTAGAGACTTAATTAATTTTATAGTCCAAAAAATGAATATAAATAGAACTCGTTTCTAATTCAATTTGATCCTTAAATATAGCGTAAAATGTAGAGCCAATTAACACCCCTACGTAGGGAAGATGACTCTAGTAAGATGTGGAGATGCCCTTGGTATATTAAACAAGAGAGAATAATCAGTCAAAGAGAGCGCAATAGACGAGTGCATTATTACCTAGAATAATCTAGCTGGTATACGTGTACATGGACCGCACAACATCATCATGCGTGCTAATTATGGCGTGGTGCCATCAGCTGGTAGTAATTTCCTCTTTATTCGAGCAGCCATAATCATGCAGGGAAGAACGCTGAACGCCACAGATTCGTCCACCACTGGCGTCCAACCCCAGCTGGACTGTCAATTCCAGCACCAAGAATCGATCGAAAATCACCGGCCACACTGTTCCTTTTAATTTCTCCCTCCGCCATTTGCTCTCTCTAGGTTTCCCTTTGCCACTGCGCTCTAGGTTTTTCAGTGGAGCGAATCGAATCACAGTGACAAATCCTCGAAGATCAAAAGGCGAACCCCAGTGCTGTGAGGAAAAGATCCAGTTTTTATCTCACCTCTGGGCTAGCCAGCTGTGGACTGGACGCAGGAGCATCGACATTGAGCACCGGAGAGAAGAGAAAAAGTTGGGCAAAGAAAGGGACCTTGCTGGGCAACAACTTCACACATTGGTGCGAGTGCAGCATCGCCATCGCCATCGCCATCGCTAGGACCACCCCAGATTCCCTCTAGCAGACGTCACTTTCAGCTCACCTAATGGTCTTGTTGGGAGAAGTTTCAGCACTGGCTTACCAGTCCTGCTGTGTCTGTGTGCGCCAAAATGATTGAACATTAAGGTTTAGGATGCACTGATTAATGTAATGTATATAGATTAATAATCAGGGTTGCAGCTACAAGCTATACAGAAGATAAGTACTAAGTGCATATGGTTCATACACCTAATCAAGCTTGCCTAGCACTTAAACAAAACAGTTATTCGTCATGCTGCAAGTCTTGGCGAGAGACCAAATGTCAGAAATAGGCTAACAAGAACATAATCTGAACTATTGCCTGCGGGAATCGAGAGTATGAAGATTTATTTCTAAGAAAACGACATCTGACTGATGCTAGTTGGACTTGATCAAAGATATTTTTTCATGTGCCCCCATCCTACATTCCTACCCTACGTTAGGTCACCGGGCATGCATGTTTGTTGATCCAAGGTCTTAACAAAAGCAGTCCTCCTATGACATTACATTGGTAACCAAATCATCTATATATGTCCATAGCTAGATTTGTAGGCGCACCAAAGCTTGTCTTGTTTATGCGCTGATTATAGAGTAGATTAATAGGTGGTAGCTAGGTGTGGTAATGTATCACGATCCAAATGATTCTTCACAAAATGGTAGGATTCCAAATAAATTTTGGTTAAAAAATGAATAGAAATAGAGCCTGATTCTAATTTAATCTGATCCTTAACTCTTAAATTGTAAAATTTAGAGTCCATTATCACCCATATAGTGGTAGCTCGTCGACTCAACCAACTAAACCACTTGGGAATTGTTTATTGGACTGTCAATCGATCATGTACAAGCTATTTGTTTGGCTCTAGGAAAATTCTCTAGGACTGTCCATGTGAATTGGTAGATCCAAGAGGGTACAATGATATAATTAATCTCCTCACCTTGAGATCTCACTCGGAGTCAGGAGTACCCACAAGTACAAAGCAATAAAGTCTTGGATCCGACAAAATATCCATTTTAACAGAGAATGATTTAATTTGATTATTCCTCCTGTAGGTCAAACTCAAACACAATAATAGTAAATACAGGGAAAATATTAGTACATCGATCAGCTTCAATATTTCCTCCGTTTGCTGAAACTGGGATTTAACAAAGTTGGAGGAAGGAGTCGGATGTCAGACCTAAGACGAGATCCTGCATTAGAATGTAGATTGGAAAAAGGAAAACATGTTCATATGAAAGATCATATCTCTGGAGATATATATGCGACCGGTAGGAATATGACGACATTTATAGTGTTTGTGAATACCACTGTACCCTAAGAAAACACATTTCTGACCAAAACTGGAGTTTTGGTCTTTGTATGGTACAAATAAGGCCAACACACACCAAACACGCGAAGAGCGGAATAGTTCGGTGTTTGTTTATGCAGGACCTCTAAGGGAGTAAAATTATAGATGACTTTGCTAGGTAACTAATTGATTAAATTGTTAGATTTTATGGTCCCTAGGATCGATTCCTAACTCTCTAGAATATCAATCCGTAACTAGAAGGAAAACATCGATAACGAGTAGATCTGATCAACTGAGATGAATAGGGAAACACATCTTTGTTGTTGTTGATGTTGGAGAGTTGTCGCAGTTGCCTTCTTTATACTGTTGCCCTACAGAGCAGCAACAGGCATCGGATCCGAGCCACTGTGGGTTGTAGCGATTCTAAGCACTCCGACGCTTAGGCGATGGGGACCTCTGTGGGATTAGGGTTTTGGGGCGAGATGCTAGCATTAGCCTTTCTTGCGACCCCGTAGTCTTATATTTATAGCGTCGTGTGCCAGGGGGCTCCAACCGAGGTTAGCGTGTGTAATACCCAAATTGTAAAAGTATAAGAAAGGAGATGTTTATCCTTTATATGTTTGCCTCTATCCATAACACATGTGAACTACTACATTTCAAGTGATTAATTAACTAGTGACATTCAAGATAATTTGCGCATCATGCTGGGTTATATTGTGTTTGTGCATCTATGGACAATAATAACAATAGAAATAAAATACAATAATATCCAAATACAAATTTAAGGCCCAATGTGCAAATTTAGGAATTTAAATAACAGAGAAAAGGGGAGAGGGAGAAAATACTATATACAGAAAATAATAAATACATAAATAAAACTAGATTCTTCCTATGCTTGGACTTGAAGTTGTTCAATTATCCCAAATGAGAAACTCACAACCAAATTAGAACCTAAATTTTGAAATCTAAAATAAAGGGAATTTGAAAGGAAAATAAAAGAAAAAAAGAGAAAAGACAAACCTGCTGTTGGGCCGAAATCCTGCATCCTTGGCCCATCTTCCGCGCTAGCCGCCCCGTGTGGCTTCATCCGCGCGTGGACTCGTTCACTGACCTAGTGGGGGCGTCCTGTCAGCTGGCCACTCCCCATCCACACTCACTTGCTGTCGCCGACTGGTGGCCCCGCCTTGCCAGACCATCCCTTTCCCCATGGCGCTCTGCTCCGCGGAACTCGGATCACCGGCGTAGATTCCGGGGGGTCGTTGCCGGCGCCGTGTGACCGACCTCCTTAGGCTATAAAGCAGCAAACCTAGGGCCGTTTTCCCCTTCTAGCTCTCAAACCCAACCACCATTGCCGTAGAACCAGGAGAAGAGAGAGAGAGTTGAGACGACCTCACTGCCGCCCTGTCCTTCGCCACGACCTCCACCGCTCGGGGTGAATGCTTCGGTACCGTGGCTGGGCGCAGTCGGAGTCGAAAACCAGAGCTCGACGGCACCTCGGCTCCGTCCCGCGCGGGAGGACTTCAGCCGCCACCAGCGAATCGGTGCTTCCACGCCTCTATGCCCTCAAGCGCCGCACCAGGAACTTCGCATGGCGGCACGGAGGGTGTGTGAAGCCTCTCCTTGGGCGGGTTGTGCTCGGAGCCGCTAGAATTTCTCAACGATCATTCTGCTCTCCACCGAACCGCAGATTTCCGTGGCCAGCCGCGGTCATCGCTTCAATCACCGGTACGTCAACTCCTTGTTGTTCATTAGGGCCCGAACATCGTCTAGCACCGTTTGATTTGAGTATTGGGGTGCGGGAGTGCCGGAATTGGACTACTCCGGCAAAGCGCCGCCGCTGTGGCTCTGCGCCACCGTGCGGGAGGTCCGGTGGGTGGGACGATGGTGCCGGGTTTCGCGTGGATCGTTGATCTCATAAGCAACGGCTGGGATTAGATTTATGTCTACTGATCCGGCCAGATCAGATGTGGGCCGTCGATCTAGGATCGGGTGGACGAGAGCAGATCTTAGTCACATAAAAATCTACACCGTTGATTTAGAATCCGAGGGATCCCGTTGCATACCTGTTCGTCGCGGGTGGAATCTAATCCGCGCCGTCCGCGTGAAATCCAGCGGCCAGAACTCTCCAATACCCTTTCGTCCTGGTAGTTTTCCATATGAGCCCCTCGGGATAAATGAAATGAACCCGCCATCCTATTGACTGTGCCCTGTGTCTTAGGAATTTTACCCAGAGTCCCCAGGACTTTCCAGAAATTGAGGCCCACTCCAGAATAGTATTAAACCAGAGAAAACAAATGGAAAATAGATTTTTAATATGAAAATAAGTGCTAGGACTTTAATAAATCATAGAAAATACATATGAACTCCAAATTACCCCATTCCAGTTTCTAAAATTTTGTAATATTATTCTCTATCACTTAGAGTCTCTGTTTTTACATGAAAATAGTAATAAAATTTATTCCTCACTTAATCCTATTTTAAGCACATAAAACCTTAGGAAATTCGTATCTCCTCCGTTTTAACTCCGATTTGATCCGTTCAAGTTTCGTTAGTCTCGTAGCAACGCGTAGATTATTATTATTCAGTTTGTTCTTATGTTTGGTGTGATGTTAATTTTATATATACCATGTTTGCTTGTATTGCTACGACTAGCGCGAGGACACGTGTCATCTGAAAAGCAAGTTGGTTCCTGGAATCTCAAGTGCCAGGCAAGTTGTGCCCTTGATTCACTTTTGTTACCCAATAATGTTCTTTATAATCATTTACCATGCATAGGTTTAATTTTGATGGGACCCAATAGGTCACCCTAGATTGTTTATCTCATTGCCTTGTTTACCCAGAATCACATGGGTAGTTTTTGCTATTGCTTTACATGGTTTTGGGATAATATTTTATTATATCCATGTTCCAGTTATTTTGTTATCCTATTTATGTTCATGTCAAGATCATTATATTATTGTTAATTGGAACATGGAGCTTAACTTGAGAAACACGTGCCACCACAAGGGAGGAATGGGACCCCTTGGCTAACTAATTAGGAAAGCTAGTGGAAGACTACCTTACCCGAAAGGGGCAAGGGCAGTAGGGGAGTTGCATGCAAGGAGGTTCTCGGGTTGATTTGCTGCGATGGCGGTCAGATGGGGGATTCTTGCAAGTGCTCTTCCCATAAACTGTAGTGGGTTTTTGGAAGCTAGTGGAACTTTGTAAAGGCCTCGTAGTGGATCCCTAGCCATTCACCTCGGTAGTGTCTAAGGGCCTAGCTAACCCTGGTAACATGGGAAACACGACTTGTGGGTAAAGGGTACAACCTCTGCAGAGCGTAAAACTGGTATACTAGCCGAGCTCACGGTCATGAGCGGCTCAGGACTCTCCGATGATTAATTTATGGAACCTAAACTCAATTTGTCATTTGCATTTGCATGGGTTTGTTAATTAATTTTGTTCTATTATTATTTATTATGGTTTGGTATTCACTTACACTTAGTAACTGCTAATAAAATTTTGACCAACTTATAAAAGCAATGCTCAGCTTTAAGCTCTATTGTTGATCAGCCTTACACTTCATGAACTCCCACCTTTGGTGAGTTCATGCCACATTATTCCCCACAACTTGTTGAGCGATGAACGTGTGTGAGCTCACCCTTGCTGTCTCACACCCCCCCATAGGAGAAGATCAGGTGGTTCAGGAGGAGCCACAAGACGAGGAGTTTGATCTGATCTATGTGGCGTTTCTCAGTTGACATTGGCGCCGACGATCCTTAGTTCGTTTTATATTTATTTTTTTTATTTTGTAATAAGTCTTTCGCTATGTAATAAATACTCTGATGTATTGTGACATTATCTCTATACACTCTGTTATTATATATGTTGTCTTCTTTGGCGCATGTATGAGATGCACCTGACTTTGTTCCTTAAAGTCGGGTGTGACAGAAGTGGTATCAGAGGAAATGTTGACTGTAGGAGGAGACCTAGATAGAAATGGACAGACTCTTACCTACCTACCTTACTCTAATTCATTCTATACTTATCTTACCTTGATCCTGTCTCACCTTTTGCTATTCTATTCTGATTATTCTTACCTTTTCTGTTCTAAGACAAGATGGATTTCATACCTTGGAATCCTACATTTATAAACTTTTTTTAAGAGATAGGAGACCTAAGGCAAAAAAATTAAAACTATTTTCTCTATTAAAAAAATGTTGGTTGATTATTCTGATGATAAATGCTTGATTTGCTTCTTTGATTGATTGAAACATTATAGTTGGGCATCTTAGTATGTACCACCATAAGGTAATGTATTAGCTTTAGTGGATAATACACTAATATACTTAGTTAATAAATCCCCTGCAGTAACATTTTTCGTAATTTCTCGCCTTGTCTACAATTCTTCCTTTCTCACCCTGTATTTCCAACCCAGATGGACTACCCCTATACTGTTAGAAGAGAGCAGTATGGATGTGATCCTTGGTATGTCATGGTTAAGAAAGGCAAAGGCAGTATATACACTGTGCTAAGGGAATGTAGAACTCACCAGTTCCAAAGGACAAAGATTTGAAGTTGAAGTTGCAGTAACTACCCCCATCAGACTAGCGACATTCTTAGTAGATGAGAAGTTTGTTGGTGTCAACATCCGTGTGGTTAGAGAATTTTTCGGATGTCTTCCCAGAAGAGTTACCAGGGATGCCACCATATAGGGAAGTTGAGTTGGTCATTGCTCTCTTACTTGGGACTGCTCCTATTTCTAAACGGCCATACAAGATGTCCGTAGAAGAACTAAAGGAATTTAAGAAGCAATTAACAGAGTTACAAGAGGCTAGGTACATTCGTTCGGATTCTTCACCTTATGGAGCACCGGATCTATTTGTACAGAAGAAAGAAGGATCGCAAGGGATGTGCATGGATTATAGGTCCCTTAATGATGTCACTGTGAAGAACAAGCATTCATTACCCCACATTGAAGATTTATTTAATCGGATAAGAGGTGCAAGAGTATTCTCGAAGATTGATCTCTGATCGAGATACCATCAAATGAAGACTAGGCCATCGGACATTCCCAAGACAATTGTATCGACCCGATATGGTTTATATGAGTTCACCATTATGTCATTTGGACTAACTAATGCTCCAAACTATTTTATGGATCTAAAGAATAAGGTGTTCATGATCTGGACAGATTCATCTTGGTTTTCATCGAGGATATTATTATTTATTCCAAGAGTGATAGTGATCATGAGGAACATCTGAGATTGGTGCTACAGAAGCTACGAGATAAACGACTCTACGCAAAGTACAGTAAATGCGAGTTTTGGATTGGTGAGGTGCCATTTCTTGGACATGTCATTTCTAATGAAGGGATACCAGTGGATCCTGCTAAAGTCAAGGAGATAGTGGTGTGGAGCATACCCACTATAGTTACTGAGGTCCAGAGTTTCTTGGGACTTGCAGGATATTATCAGAGATTTATCGAAGGATTTTCTAAGATCGCTAAGCCTATGACCTCGCTTTTGGAGAAGGGAAGAGAGTTTAAGTGGGACGAGAAGTGCCAAGAAAGCTTTGATCAATTGAAGAAGAGATTGATGTCGCCACCAGTATTGGTTATGCCAGACCTACAGAAAGGATTTGACATTTATTGTGATGCATGTGGCCAAGGCTTAGGATGTGTGCTCATGCAAGAGGGACAAGTGATTGCCTACGCATCTCGTCAGTTGCGAAAACACGAGTGGAACTACCCCACTCATGACTTAGAACTAGCAGCCGTAGTGCATGCGCTTAAGATTTGGAGACATTATATTATGGGAAACAAGTGTCAAGTATGCACGGATCATAAGAGTTCAAAGTATATATTCACTCAGAAGGATCTCAACCTTAGGCAACATCGTTGGTTAGAGCTTATAAGGATTATGATTTGGAGATTCACTATCACCCGGGCAAGGCAAATTTGGTTGCAGATGCCTTGAGTCGAAAGGAGCATGTTCATTCAGCTGTTGTTGCCCAGCTACCCGATGAGATTGTTGAGAATTTTAGGAGACTTAACCTGGGGATAGTTGCTCACACTGAATGAGTTATTATTGATGTGGAACCTACCTTGGAGCAAGAAATCCACAAAGGACAGGTTGGTGGTGCTAAAATACAAGAGATTAAGGATCTGATTACTGAAGGACGAGGTCCGAAAATTCATGGAAGATGAGCAAGGCACTGTGTGGTTCAAGGATAGGATATGTGTTCCTGGTATGGAAAGCCTTCGAGAGACTATTTTAAGGGAGGCCCATGACTTGGATTATTCTATTCATCCTGGGAGTACCAAGATGTATCAGGATTTGAAGCGGAAGTATTGGTGGTATGGATTAAAGAGAGATGTGGCTGCACATGTGGTTATGTGTGATGTGTGTCAAAGAGTTAAGGTAGAACACCAAAGGCCAGCTGGACTATTGCATCCACTGAAGATACTCGAGTGGAAGTGGAAAGAGATTGGCATGGATTTCGTACTGGGTTGCCTCGCATCTCGAAAGGATATGATTATATGGGTTATTGTGGATAGCCTGACTAAAGTGGCTCATTTCATTCTGGTCAAGACTACTTATAAGGTATCTCAATTGGTAGAGTTATATATGGCTCGGATTGTGTCTTTACACGGTGTACCGAAGAAGATCATTTTGGATAAAGGATCACAGTTTACCCCTAGATTTTGGATGAGTTTTCATGAGAATATGGATGTGAAGTTGAATTTAGTTCGGCCTACCTCAGACGGATGGACAGACTAAAAGGACTAATCAAGTATTAGACGACATGTTGAGAGCTTGTGCCCTTCAGCATGGTAGTAGTTGGGACAAGAGTCTACCTTATGCTAAGTTCTCATATAATGATAGTTACTAGGCCAGTCTGAAGATGTCACAGTTCGAGACTCTGTATGACAGGAAATGCAAGACTCCTCTATTTTTGGACCAGACTAGAGGAAGACAGTTCTTTAGACCTGAACTTATTCAAGAGGCAGAAGAACAAGTTTGTATAATTCGAGAGAATTTGAGGGTAGCTCAAACCAGGCAAAAGAGCTATGCTGATAATAGAAGGAGACCACTGGAATTTGAAGAAGGAGATTATGTGTATCTCAAAGTGTCACCACTTCGTGGAATGAGGAGATTCAAAGTTAAGGGCAAATTGTCCCCTCACTTTATTGGACCATTTAGAGTTTTTAGGCGAGTTGGAGAGATGACCTATCAACTTGAGCTACTGAGAACACCTAGAGGGGGGGTGAATAGGTGATCCTGAATAACTTGAAATTTAAGCCACAAAAACTTGGTTAAGCGTTAGCACAATAATCGCCAAGTGGCTAGAGAGGAGTCTCAACAAAACACAATAACCACAAAGATATCAATCACAGAGATGGCACGGTGGTTATCCCGTGGTTCGGCCAAGACCAACGCTTGCCTACTCCACGTTGTGGCGTCCCAACGGACGAGGGTTGCAATCAACCCCTCTCAAGCGGTCCAAAGACCCACTTGAATACCACGGTGTTTTGCTTTGCTTTTCTTAATCCCGTTAGCGAGGAATCTCCACAACTTGGAGCCTCTCGCCCTTACACTTGAAGTTCACAAAGAAGCACGGAGTAAGGGAGGGATGAGCAACGCACACAAGACACAGAATCAGAATGTCAGCACGCACACAAGTCGCAACAAAAGCTCGCAACACAACCCAATGAGTTCTCAACTCAACTAGAGCTCTAGATGCTATCACGAAGAACCAAATGCGTGGAATCGAAGTCTCGGTGCTTAGGAATGCTTTGAGTATGCTTGATCATATCCTCCATGCGCCTAGGGGTCCCTTTTATAGCCCCAAGGCAGCTAGGAGCCGTTGAGAGCAATCTAGGAAGGTTGATCTTGCCTTCTGTCGCCTGGCGCACCGGACAGTCTGGTGCACCACCGGACACTGTCCGGTGCGGATTTCTTTCCTTATATGGCGCAGTCGACCGTTGAAGATCCAGAGCCCTTGGCACACCGGACACTGTCCGGTGCACACCGGACAGTCCGGTGCCCCAATGTGACCGTTGGCTTGGCCACGCGTCACACGCGGAATCCTCGGCGGACCGTTGCCCCGGCTGACTGTTGGCTCACCAGACAGTCTGGTGCACCACCGGACAGTCCGGTGCACCACCGGACAGTCCGGTGAATTTTACCTGTACGTCGTTGATGGTTTCCCGAGAGCGACGAGTTCGCCTGTGAACGGCTCACCGGACAGTCCGGTGCGCCACCGGACAGTCCGATGAATTATAGTCGTACACCGCCGTCGAAGTCCCGAGAGCAGCAAGTTCGCCAGAGTCAGCCTGGCGCACCGGACACTGTCCGGTGCACCACCGGACAGTCCAGTGCACCCAGACCGAGCAGACTTTGGCAGAACAAAGCCATCTCTTCTCTAAATTGATTTTTCCTGTTTCGAGCACTTAGACACAATACATTAGTCCATAAAACAATGTACTAAGTCTAGAAACATACCTTTTGACATGATTTGCACTTTGTCCACCACTTTGCATAGATTAACACAAAAGCACTTGTGTTGGCACTCAATCACCAAAATACTTAGAAATGGCCCAAGGGCACATTTCCCTTTCAATCTCTCCCTTTTTGGTGATTTATGCCAACACAACATAAAGCAACTAGAACAAGTGCAATAACAATGCAAATGGGAACTCAAAATTGTTTTGATTCATATTTGGCATATATGGATCACTCTTTGCCACCACTTGGTTTGTTTTTGCAAATCAACCTCAAATCCCTATCTCTAAGTCAAACACACTTGTAGAGACATAAAGAGAGTTGTTACAATAGAAATTGATCAAGGATTTCAAAAACTCCCCCTTTTTCCCATAATCGACTATTCTCCCCACAAGAGGCCAACTTTTGACAAAGAGACAAAAAGAGCTTTTGACAAACCAAAAGCTCTATTCTACTATTTTCAAAATTTCTCAAGTGGTAGCTGATCCATTTATTGCTTTGGCCTTTATTTTCTCCCCCTTTGGCATCAAGCACCAAAACGGGATCAATCTTGGCCCTTAAACCCCGTTGCCTCACCAAAATCTTCAAATGAGAATACAAAGGCAATAAGAGTACATGAGATGAACTTGGAATTAAGTTACCCTCTCATCGGAGTGCAGTGGAAGTCTTTCATGGTCCAAGTCCACCTTTTCCCTTTCAAACCTCCTTTGAGACTAAAACAAGCAAACTCAAGCACACGGTTAGTCTCAAAGGGTCATGTTGTAGCACATCTCCCCCTAAATATGTGCATCACTTGCAAGAGGACTTGTGAGGTCCAGGGAGTGTTTGTACAACTTGAGCACCACAAGTAAGCAACAAAATGCATAAGGAACATGATCAAAGACATAAACACATGTATGCTATAAATCAATCCAAGTTCCGCGAATCCAGGACATTTAGCTCATTACGCAGCCTGCAAAAGGTCTTCTCATCTAAAGGCTTGGTAAAGATATCGGCTAGCTGGTTCTCGGTGCTAACGTGAAACACTTCGATATCTCCCTTTTGCTGGTGGTCTCTCAGAAAGTGATGCTGGATGTCAATGTGCTTTGTGCGGCTGTGCTCAATAGGATTTTCCGCTATTCGGATAGCACTCTCATTATCACATAGGAGTGGGACTTTGCTCAGATTGTAGCCAAAGTCCCGGAGGGTTTGCCTCATCCAAAGTAGTTGCGCGCAACACTGTCCTGCGGCAACGTACTCGGCCTCAGCGGTGGATAGGGCAACGGAAGTTTGTTTCTTAGAATTCCACGACACTAGGGACCTTCCTAAGAATTGGCACGTCCCTGATGTACACTTCCTATCGACCTTACATCCAGCATAGTCGGAATCTGAATATCCAATCAAGTCAAAGGTAGACCCCTTTGGATACCAGATCCCGAAGCAAGGCGTAGCGACTAAATATCTAAGAATTCGCTTCACGGCCACCAAGTGACACTCCCTTGGATCGGATTGAAATCTAGCACACATGCATACGCTAAGCATAATATCTGGTCTACTAGCACATAAATAAAGCAAAGAACGTATCATTGACCGGTATGCCTTTTGATCAACGGACTTACCTCCTTTGTTGAGGTCGGTGTGTCCGTCGGTTCCCATCGGTGTCTTTGCGAGCTTGGCATCCTTCATCCCAAACCGCTTTAGCAAGTCTTGCGTGTACTTCGTTTGGGAGATGAAAGTGCCGTCCTTGAGTTGCTTCACTTGGAACCCAAGGAAGTAGTTCAACTCGCCCATCATCGACATCTCGAATTTCTGCGTCATCACCCTGCTAAACTCTTCACAAGACTTTTGATTAGTAGAACCAAATATTATGTCATCGACATAAATTTGGCACACAAAAAGATCACCATTGCAAGCCTTAGTAAAAAGAGTTGGATCGGCTTTCCCAACCTTGAAAGCATTAGCAATTAGAAAGTCTTAAGGCATTCATACCATGCTCTTGGGGCTTGCTTAAGTCCATAGAGCGCCTTAGAGAGCTTACACACGTGGTCGAGGTACCGTTCATCCTCGAAGCCAGGGGGTTGCTCCACGTACACCTCCTCCTTGATCGGCCCCGTTGAGGAAAGCGCTCTTCACATCCATTTGGTACAACCTGAAAGAATGGTGAGCGGCATATGCTAGCAAAATACGAATTGATTCTAGCCTAGCCACAGGAGCGAAAGTCTCCTCAAAGTCCAAACCTGTGACTTGGGCATAACCTTTTGCCACAAGTCGAGCCTTGTTCCTTGTCACCACCCCGTGCTCGTCCTGTTTGTTGCGGAACACCCACTTGGTTCCCACAACATTTTGCTTGGGACGAGGCACCAGTGTCCAAACTTCATTACGCTTGAAGTTGTTGAGCTCCTCCTGCATGGCCATCACCCAGTCCGGATCTAGCAAGGCTTCTTCTATCCTGAAAGGCTCAATAGAAGAGACAAAAGAGTAATGCTCACAAAAATTCACCAATCTAGAGCGAGTAGTTACTCCCTTGCTAATATCACCCAAAATTTGGTCGACGGGATGATTCCTTTGAATCGTCGCTCGAACTTGGGTTGGAGGTGCCTGAGGTGCTTCTTCCTCTTCCACTTGAACATCCTGTGCTCCCCCTTGATCATGCGCCTCCACTTGAGATACCTGTTCGTCATCTTGGGTTGGGGGATTCACCATTGTTGAGGAAGAAGGTTGATCTTGCTCCAATTGTTCCTGTGGTCGCACATCGCCAATCGCCATGGTGCGCATTGCGGCCGTTGGAACGTCTTCTTCATCTACATCATCAAGATCAACAACTTGCTCTCTTGGAGAGCCATTAGTCTCATCAAATACAACGTCGCTAGAGACTTCAACCAAACCCGATGATTTGTTGAAGACCCTATACGCCTTTGTATTTGAATCATAACCTAATAAAAACCCTTCTACAGCTTTGGGAGCAAATTTAGAAGTTCTACCTTTCTTCACAAGAATATAACACTTGCTCCCAAATACACGAAAATAAGACACATTGGGTTTGTTACCAGTTAGCAGCTCATACGAAGTCTTCTTGAGAAGGCGGTGAAGGTAGACCCTGTTGATGGCGTGGCAAGCCGTGTTCACGGCTTCCGACCAAAAGCGCTCGGGGGTCTTGAACTCTCCAAGCATTGTCCTCGCCATATCGATGAGCGTCCTGTTCTTCCTCTCTACCACATCATTTTGCTGTGGTGTGTAGGGAGCGGAGAACTCGTGCTTGATTCCTTCCTCCTCAAGGAACTCCTCCACTTGAAGGTTCTTGAACTCGGACCTGTTGTCGCTCCTTATCTTCTTCACTTTGAGCTCAAACTCATTTTGAGCTCTCCTGAGGAAGCGCTTGAGGGTCCCTTGGGTTTCAGATTTATCCTGCAAAAAGAATACCCAAGTGAAGCAGGAAAAATCATCAACTATAACAAGACCATACTTACTTCCTCCTATACTTAGATAGGCGACGGGTCCGAAGAGGTCCATATGAAGCATCTCCAAGGGTCTTGATGTGGTCATCACATTTTTGGTGTGATGAGAGCTTTCCACCTGTTTGCCTGCTTGACAAGCTGCACAAGGTCTATCTTTTTCGAAATGCACATTAGTTAGACCTATCACGTGTTCTCCCTTTAGAAGCATGTGGAGGTTCTTCATCCCCACATGTGCTAAGCGGCGATGCCACAGCCAGCCCATGCAAGTCTTAGCAATTAAGCATGCATCTAGACCGGCCTCTTCTTTTGCAAAATCAACCAAATAAAGTTTGTCGTCTAGTACACCCTTAAAAGCTAGTGAACCATCACATCTTATAAAGACAGACACATCTACATTTGTGAATAGACAATTATATCCCATATTGCATAATTGACTAACAGATAACAAATTATATCCGAGAGACTCAACTAAAAACACATTAGATATAGAGTGCTCGGATGAAATAGCAATTTTACCTAACCCTTTTACCTTGCCTTGGTTCCCATCACTGAATATTATTGAATCTTGGGAATCCTTATTTTTGACGTAGGAGGTGAACATCTTCTTCTCCCCCGTCATATGGTTTGTGCATCCGCTGTCGATAATCCAGCTTGAACCCCCGGATGCATAAACCTGCAAGGCAAATTTAGGCTTGGGTCTTAGGTACCCAACTCTTGTTGGGTCCTACAAGGTTAGTCACAATTGTCTTAGGGACCCAAATGCAAGTCTTGTCTCCCTTGCATTTGGCCCCTAACTTCCTAGCAATTACCTTCTTATTTTTTCTACAAATGGCAAATGAAGCATTGCAAGCATGATATATTGTAGAAGGTTCATTAACTTTCCTAGGAACATTAACAACATTTCTCCTAGGCATATTATGAACAACATTTCTCCTAGCAACATTTCTATCATGCATAACATGGGAACTAGAAGCAGTCATAGCATGAAAATCAAAAGCATCATAACTCCTAAAGGCATTCTTAGAATGTCTCCTATCATGATACATGAAAGCATGGTTCTTTTGCACACTACTAGCCATAGGGGCCTTCCCTTTCTCCTTGGTGGAGATGGAAGCCTTATGGCTTGTTAAGTTCTTGGCTTCTCTCTTGAAGCCAAGACCATCCTTAATTGAGGGGTGTCTACCAATCGTGTAGGCATCCCTTGCAAATTTTAGTTTGTCAAATTCACTTTTGCTAGTCTTAAGTTGGGCATTAAGACTAGCCAATTCATCATTTAATTTGGAAATTGAAACTAGGTGTTCACTACAGGCATCAATGTCAAATCTTTACACCTATTGCAGATCCTAACATGTTCTACACAAGAGTTAGATTTACTTGCTACTTCTAGTTTAGCATTTAAATCATCATTTACACCCTTTAAAGTAGAAATGGTTTCATGATAAGTAGATAGTTCATAAGAAAGCATTTCATTTCTTTTTAACTTCTAAAGCATGAGATTTTTGTGCCTCTACAAATTTATCATGTTCTTCATACAACAAATCCTCTTGTTTCTCTAAAAGTCTATCCTTTTCATTCAAGGCATCAATCAATTCATTAATCTTATCTATTTTAGTTCTATCCAATCCCTTAAACAAACTAGAGTAATCTATTTCTTCATCGCTAGACTCATCATCACTAGAAGAATCATAAGTAGTACTGTCTCGAGTACATACCTTCTTCTCCTTCGCCATGAGGCATGTGTGTCGCTCGTTGGGGAAGAGGGATGACTTGTTGAAGGCAGTGGCGGCGAGTCCTTCATTGTCGGAGTCGGAGGAGGAGCAATCCGAATCCCACTCCTTCCCGATATGTGCCTCGCCCTTGGCCTTCTTGTAATTCTTCTTCTTTTCCCTTTTGTTCCCTTTTCCTGGTCACTTTCATTATCGGGACAGTTAGCAATGAAATGACCAATCTTACTGTTGGAACTTGCTTACTAGCGCAAGTTGATCCAACGGGGGGGGTGTAATAGCGCAAACAGGGTTTCAGCACGTGATGGCAAAAGCTCTGT
Organism: Zea luxurians; assembly: GCA_029449295.1. Taxonomy (NCBI): domain Eukaryota; kingdom Viridiplantae; phylum Streptophyta; class Magnoliopsida; order Poales; family Poaceae; genus Zea; species Zea luxurians. The sequence continues at coordinate 1,243,121 of JAOPSE010000087.1, forward strand.
TCATCCAGCCTCTTAAGGGCACTGTGCGGGGGTAATCCGAGTGCCCAGCGTCCTGTGTTAAGGACGCAAGTGCCCTCGGACACCTAGGTTATCCCCGGAATATTCCCATAAAGTGGGGTTACAGACCGTAATTACAGGGATGCCTTCACAAATTAGGCCCGTAATGCGCAGCGGCCACGCAGGGCCTGTTACAATGGGCCGTGTGGCCGTGGGCCTACGTGCTGGACGAGGTCGCAAGATGGGACGGCCTCATTACAGGACTTCGTCCGGTGACGTATGGGACGAAGGGTGAGCCTGCCCGTTGTCTTGTCTCCGTTGGTCCAACGATTACGACGAAGGCTTCGAGCGAAGGGTGGCGTCTTCGCCTTCGCCCCAACATTTGCCCTCCGAGGGACCAGTTCGACTAAGTCATCTGGTGCCGAAGACGTCGCTAGATGGCGGAGACGCTGCCCTCGCTCGAAGTGGTTCCGCGGGGGTTTTTGACATGACCGTTGATTGACGCCGTACTGTTGGACTGCGGGTTTCCCGAAGCGCCGCGCCCTGTGTATAAAAGGGGGCGGGGGGCGGCGTGTTTTGAACTCTGTCTTTCCGCGCTCCGTGAAAACCCTAGCCGCTTTTTCCACCTTCTTGCTGCTCGTCTGCCTTCCTTGCTCTTGTTCGCCGGAAATCTGGCCCGAGTGAAGCAGACCGCCCGCCGCCGCCGACAGTACGTAGCGATGCTGGCCTCTTCTTCTTCTGCTGCCGCTACGCCGCCGGCCGACGCGTCGTCTGAGGAGACGTTGAGCACTATGGCGGCAGAGGAGTTGCGCGCCGGCGATACGGTGGATTTCGGTGTGTCGCGGATGTCCTCGGTCCGCGTGCAAGATATGCAGTGGCTTGGTTACTTTGGCGGCGGAGTCGCTCGTGTCCCGGGGACGGAGGAGGTCCCCGAGCCGGAAGGCGAGTTGGTTGTGTTCGAGGCGTTCTTTGCCGCTGGTCTTCGCCTGCCTGCGCACAGATTTGTGGGAGAAGTCCTGCGCAGATTTAACGTCCAGATTCATCAGCTCACTCCGAATGCCGTGGTGGCTCTGTCGAAGTATGTTTGGGCGACGACTTCGTACGGCGGACAGCCATCGGTCGAAGTCTTCGCGAAGTACTATTGCCTGCATTGGCAGAAAAGGATGATCGGAAATGAGGTTGCCCAGTTTGGGTCATGTACATTTACGCCGAAGACCGGCAAGATCACGATGGAGGTAGTTGAGTTGGTTCCATGCGCCCGCAACAAGTGGGGCAACTGGCATGAGTTTTGGTTCTACGTCGCGGAGGGTACAGTCGAAGACCATCCGGGGCTCCCCGTGTCCGAGATGTGCTCGCATTTTTACTCAGCATACCCGCCTTTTGAAGTGGCGGAGGAGGATGCGGACGAAGGGGCCCTTCGGTGCGCCGCCAGCCTGAGCAGCGGGCGCGATTTGGTTGAGGAGTTTGTGGCGTACGGGGTATGGCCTTTGGCGCATGGCTGGGCGTTGGGCGAAGTGTGCCCTCGCCAGATGCCTTCCCATGGTGGGAAGCTGGTGCGAAGTCCTGCCTTCGCGCTGGATCTGCATAGCCGTGATCCGGCCGCCTTTGTGCGTGAGGCGGAGGATGGGGCGGTGCGGATCGTTGGTCGGTACGTGCCGAGGATGGAGGGCCAGCGCAGCTGGGATATTCGCGGGTCGAATGACCGCTTGAACAGGGTTTTTGAGTTGAATAGTCTGCCATATGGCGGTTATCCCGGCCAAGACGATGTGGATCGTCGCGGGAAGAAACCGGTGGTAGAGTCTAGAGACGACCCCGCGCCGGCGGCCGCCCCGTCCTCTAAGAAGAGAAAACTAGGTACTGCTATGGGAGGACTTGGGGTTTCCAATGGTTTTGCTAGAGAATTGATGAGGACGTGCGCGCCCCTGGGGGGAAGGATGTCTTCGCCCGAGCTCCGGGAGTCTTCGGCGCGGATGCTGAGGGTTACCGGGGGTTGGTGGCCTAAGAATGCTCCTATCCCCCGCGCGGCCGGCGAAGACTTTTTTACATCTCGCATGGTTCGTGATTGGAAAGTGTTTCCTTACGGGCGGAATATTGCTGCTGTAGTGTCGGCAGTGATGGACAAGGATCGCCAGGGAGCTGCACAGAAGCGCCAGGCGGTCGTCATGCTTCATGAAGCCAGGCCGAAGAGTAGCGGGGGGCTGCCAAGGCTACTGCCCCCGGCGGAGGCCAGCCGCCGCTGGCGGCGAAGTCGGCCGTCCCTGCATCCAGCAGGGCGCCGGAGGCTACGAAGGCGGCTGCCGCCGGTGGTCCCAAGTCTGCGAAGGCTGCCCCTGCATCCAGCAGGGTGCCGGAGGCCACGAAGGAGGCCCGAGGGTTGCCGCCCCCGGGCAAGCGCGTTGCTGACTTCGCCACCGACATTAGTGTGGACGATTATCTTGTTGGTAAGTCGTTGGCTCGATTTTTTTTATTTTATTTTGTTGATACGTCGCAGGGTCGGACGAAGACCAACTTGTTGTTGTTCCGCCTGCCGCGGCGACCACGGCAGCTGCCGTGGTGCCAAGGGCGAAGGGCAGTGCTCTTTGTGCCGGCGGCGAGATACCGGCACTCACTGCCGTCAGGGACGAGGCGGGTGCTGTGTCCCGCCGGCTGGAGGAGATGAAGGAGGCACTAAGTCAGGTGCGTTGAGCTAGACTTTGTTTTTTTTTGCCGGCTTCGCCGGGGCTGTGGTCTTATGTGTGTCTTGCAGGCGGCTGACTTCGCAGACCGCGCGGCGTCGGGGGCCCTGACGGCAGTTGTGTCTGCCGAAGTCGAGAGACTTCGGACGCAACATGTTGACGCCGTTCGGGAAAAGTCGGCCGTCGACAGTAAGTGCAGCAAGCTGGCGGACAAGGTGGCTGTGCTGGAGGGTGAGAAGGCTGACCTCCGGCGCCAACTGGCGGAGGAGAGGAAGGAGGCTAATGAGGCCCTCGCCAAGGCGCAGGCTGCGCAGGCGGAGGCCAATTTGGCGCGGGTGGAGGGTAGTCTTGCCAGGCAGCGCGCCGAGCAGTTGGAGGAGCGGCTCAGCGCTCTGCAGAGCCGTGTGGAGAGGGCCGAGGCCTCAACGCGCACGGAGGCTGAGCGGACACGCAAACAGCTTATGGATTCATACCATGAGCTGGGCGCGCGGACCGCTGAATTTGAAGTGCCGGACCGAGAGCCCGGACTTAGCTGCCTTGAGTGGGTACAGGAGGAGCTGCAGGCGCTCCCCACCATCGTGGAGGGGTTTATGTCTTATGCCTCCCTGGTCACCTGCGAGGGGGCGATGAACGCGCTCTCTCGCGAAGGGTGCCGACACTATGAGGTCTTCGACCAAGCTGATGAGGATTTCGAGCGTGATATCTACAAGGTTGAGGACCCTATAGTGAAGGAATCCGCCGGAGCCCTCTACGACCGGATGTGGGGCCCCCACGGTCGAGAGGTGGTCAGGGAGTGGGCCGAGACGGTGAGGGGTCAGGTAATTGTTTGGCTTTTGTTTGGTGTTTGTTGAGTGTGGGCTATGTATGGTTTTGCTGAATTTGTGTGCTGTGTCTCAGGCGGCGCGTGGCGAGAGGGTGGATGACTTCGGGGCTTTGAACAGCGCGCAGCCTGACCCGGAGGCGGGGGTGGCTGCGTCCGAGACCGCCCCGGAGGTGCCCCCGGAGACCTTCGAAGGCGTTTCCGATGCTCCCGCAACCACTGCGGCCGGTGGGGGCCCATCGCCAACTGCCGCGCCGAGGGCTGAGGGTCCTTTGGAGATGGCGGCGGAGCCGGTAGCAGAGGATCCCGCGACGGTTGGGTCTTCGCAGGTGGCTTAGTGGGTGTGGGTAGTTAGGGAATTTTGGATATGTTGCTGAACCTTGGTTGCTGCGCAGGTTCAAGATTTTGGGCCTGCGCACGCAACCGCTACTGCTAATTTTTTGGCGGCTTCGACCGTGGATGATGGGAATAAATCGGATCAGTCTGCATCTAAGTTTTCTGATTTTGGTGACTCTGGGGGCTCGGTTGAGTGGACCGAAGAGTCGTCGGATGAGGACTTGGACTATTTTGCGGCCTTGGATGTGGCAGCGGCGGAGGCTTCGCCGCATGCTGCGGATGCTGAAGTCGTGCCTGGTTCGAGTGCTGGGCGTAGGCGGCGAAGGGCGGTCACGAAGCGTAGAGTGAGTGAGGTGGACAGTGGTCGGCTTCGTGTGAGTAGGGTTGGCAGGCAGGAATTGCTGTCCTTGCCGGCCGCTGTGAGTGCAGGTGAGGGGGAGCTGCGAAGTATTTTTGCGGGTGAGGAGCTGAGGATAATGCTTTTTAATTATAGGGAGATGGGAATTATTCCAAAGGTTGAGCCGATGTAAAGTGTGATGCCCTCGCTTGTATATATGTAATGGCTTGTATGATGGGGTTGTGTGCCTTCGCACATTCGGCTATGCGCATGAAGGCGTTACGTACTGGGTCTGGTGCGCGTGCAGTCGGTCTTTTTGCGGACAGTTTCGGTGTAGCCGTTTTCGCACGTGCTGAGCTTCGTCCAACTGCACCCGTAGGCGATTGTTGCACGGGTAGTGCTCGCGGAAGGCCTCGACTTTTCGTATTTGTAGTGCTGATCCGGCGGCGCCCTTGAGCGACTTCGGCGCGGATCGCCTTCGCGGAGGACTTCGATTTTTCGCACTTGTTGAGCTAATACGGCTGCACCCTTAGGCGACTCCTGCGCGGATAGTCTTCGTGGAAGACTTCGATGTTTCGCACTTGTTGTGCTAATCCGGCTGCACCCTTAGGCGACTTCTGCGCGGATAGTCTTCGGGGAAGACTTCGATGTTTCGCACTTGTTGTGCTAATCCGGCTGCACCCTTAGGCGACTTCTGCGCGGATAGTCTTCGTGGAAGACTTTGATTTTTCGCACTTGTTGTGCTAATCCGGCTGCACCCTTAGGCGACTTCTGCGTGGATAGTCTTCGTGGAAGACTTTGATTTTTCGCACTTGTTGTGCTAATCCGGCTGCACCCTTAGGCGACTTCTGCGCGGATAGTCTTCGTGGAAGACTTCGATTTTTCGCACTAGTTGTGCTAATCCGGCTGCACCCTTAGGCGACTTCTGCGGATAGTCTTCGTGGAAGACTTCGATTTTTCACACTAGTTGTGCTAATCCGGCTGCACCCTTAGGCGACTTCTGCGAGGAATTGTCGCACGCGAGGGCGGCTGCCGCTGGGCCTCGCGGTGACTTTGTATTGGTCGAATGTCGAAGACCGTCGGTGCGGTCTTTTTTCGACGTCGATTTTGTGGGGGATTTTTCTCTTGTATATTACATGACTCCGCCTCGTTAAAAACCTCACCCCCGGGAGGAAAAGAGTGCGGGCCAGAACAAAATTGTTTTTGCAAATTACAAGGGCGAGCTGGCCCTGATGAGTCAAACAAAAAACTTGCGAAGATTATCAATGTTTCAGGAATGCTCTAAGTCTTCGCCGTTTGGCGTTGCGAGCCTGTATGCGCTGGGGGAGGCCTTCGACTTGACAATGTAAGGGCCTTCCCACATGGGCTCGAGCTTGCCTCTGGACTCCGTTCGAGCTGTCTGGACGAGTACGAGGTCCCCTTCACTAAATTCCCTTGGGATGACTGCCTGGTCGCGCCATGCTTTTGTCTGGGCTTGGTATTTGTCCAGAGCCTGTAGGGCGAAGACGCGGTCTCCGTCGATGAGATCCTTCGAAGTCGGCTCGTCTACGTCTGGGACGGCTGACGCGGCTGTCCGAGGCGACCCATGCTTTATTTCTTGAGGAGTCATGGCCTCTGATCCGTATAATAGGCGGAAGGGGGTAAACCCAGTCGCCCTGCACTCAGTTGTATTCAATGCCCAGACCACTTCGGGTAACAGGTCGGGCCACTTGCCTTTTTTGTCGTCGAGGAGCATTTTCTTGACAGCTGTGAAAATTTTGCCGTTGGCGCGCTCCACGACTCCGTTGGACTGGGGGTGGTACACGGAGGCGAAGGCAAGCTTGGTGCCGATGGAGAAGTAGAAGTCTTTGAAATCTTGGTTGTCGAACTGCTTGCCGTTGTCGACCGTGAGTTCGGATGGTACTCCGAAGCGGTAAACAATATTTTGCCAGTAGAATTTCTAGGCCATCTTTGATGTGATGGTGGATACTGCCCTCGCCTCAATCCATTTGGTGAAGTATTCAACAGCTACAAAGGTGTACTTGAGATTCCCCTGAGCCGTGGGCAGGGGCCCGACAATGTCTAGGCCCCAGCGCTGAAGGGGCCACGTGTGGGCGATCAGCTTCGTGAACAGCGAGGGGCGTCCCGAGCGTGGGGAAAATTTCTGACAGGCCTCGCAGGATCTGACAACCCGATTTGCGGCGCAGATAATGGCGGGTCAGTAGAAACCTTGGCGTATCACCTTTGCCGCTAGGGCCCTGGGGCCTGCGTGGGAGCCGCAGGTCCCCCTGTGGACTTCGCGCAGGATTTGAACGCCTTCGGTCTCGGTGATGCACTTAAGCATCGGCTGACTGACCCCCTTTTTGTAAAGTTGGCCCTCGATCAATGCGAAGTCCCGGCTTCGGTGGTGGAGGCGCTTGGCCTCGTTGCTGTCAACTGGGTGATAGTACCCCTGCAGGTACAGGGTTATTGGCGCCCGCTAGTCTTCGGTCATGATAAGGTTGATCATGCGGTGGCCCTCGCTGTCCTTGGTTATTTGGAGCCCTTCAGGGCTACGGACGGCTGGCGTGCCGATGACGTGATAGAACACGTCGGAGGGTAGGGCTTCACCCCTGGCGGCTGCCTTGGCCAATGCGTCAGCTTCTTCATTCTTGGCCCGGTCCACATGCTGCAATGTGAATCCCTTGAATTGTTTCTCGAGACTTCGGATGGCCGCGAGGTACTGCATAAGTGCGGGGTCCTTTGATGCATAGTCTTTCTCGACTTGGCCGGCGACTACCTTGGAGTCTGTTCGGACTATACAAGTGGTGACGCTGAGGGCTCTTAATTTGCGGAGGCCGAGGATGATAGCTTCGTATTCTGCTATGTTGTTTGTGCATCTGTCAGATTCCAGAGCGAAGCTTAAGCGTGTCGCGTATCTGTGCCTGACCCTGGCGGGTGAGGTGATGACTGCAGCAGCGCCTGCCCCCGCATGGCACCAAGCGCCGTCGCAGTGGATTGTCCAAACCTTCTCTGCGGACGGATCCGGCTGTGTTATTGGCCCGGTCCAGTCGACGACGAAGTCTGCTAGAACTTGTGACTTGATCGCTGTCCTGGGCTCGAAAGTGATGTGGTAGCCGGAGAGCTCGGCCGCCCATTTGGCGATCCGTACCGATGCCTCCAGGTTTCTGAATAATTCGCCGAGTCCCCTATCTGAGGTGACGCGGACCTTGAATGCTTCAAAGTAGTGGCGCAATTTGCGCGAAGACATAACAACTGCATATGCAATCTTTTCGAGCTCCGTCATGTTACATTTTGACGGTGTGAGCACTTCGGAGACATAATATACTGGGCACTGCCTGATCACGCCCTCTACTGTCTGCTCCTGAACCAGTGCCGCACTGACCGCGTGCGGCGAAGCCGCAACGTAAAGCAACAGTGGTAGCGAAGAGTCGGGGCTCGTAAGAACGGCCAACTCCATCAGGTACTGTTTTAGTGAGGCGAAGGCCGCCGCCTGCTCTGGTCCCCAAGCGAAGTCTTTTGCGCCGTGGAGTGTTTTGAGGAAGGGAAGACTTCGCTCAGCAGATTTGGAAATGAACCTGTTGAGGGTGGCCAATCTGCCCGTCAGACGCTGGACCTCTCTGGCTGACTGCGGGGGCGTCATGTTGATAATGGCCTAGATTTTGGTTGGGTTGGCCTCGATGCCGCGGTGTGATACCAGATAACCCAATATTTTCCCCTGGCGAACACCGAAGACGCACTTATCGGGGTTCAGGCGAAGTCGTGCGTCCCGCATGTTCGCGAATGTCTCGGCGAGGTCTGCGAGATGGTCCTCTTTATTCCTGCTGGCGACGACGATGTCATCCACGTATGTGAATACGTTTCTGCCGACTTGCCCTTCGAGCACTGTTTTAGTGAGCCGGGAGAAGGTGGACCCGGCGTTCTTGAGTCCCTCCGGCATTCTGATAAAGCAATATGTGCCGAACGGTGTTGTGAAGCTGGTGCTGGCCTTGTCCTCCTCCTTCATGTATATTTGATGATAACCGGAGAAGCAGTCGAGGAGTGACATGACCTCGCACCCGGCCGCGCTATCGACTATTTTGTCGATCCGGGGCAACGGGAAGTTGTCCTTTGGGCAGGCCTTGTTGAGGCTGGTGAAGTCTATGCACATTCGCCACATGCCGCTCTTTTTCTGCACCATTACCACGTTGGAGAGCCACGTGGGGTAAGCCACTGGCTCGATAAATTTGGCTTCCAAGAGGCGGTGTACCTCTGCCTTGGTGGCCTCTGTCTTCTCGTTAGACATTTTGCGAAGCCGTTGTTTTTTCGGTCTCACCGAGGGGTCGATTCCCAAGCTGTGCTCAATTATGGATCGGCTGACCCCGACCAGGTCGAGGGCTGACCAAGCGAAGACGTCCTTGTTCTTGGACAAGCAGCACATGAGTTTTTCCTCGTCATGCGAAGTGAGGTCTTCGCTGATCGTGACTGTTTGCTTGGGAGTGGCCTGGTCGACGGGAACAGTCTTGGTCCCGTCGTTGCTTTGTAGCTGCGCCTTGTGTTGTTTTTCAGTTGGGCTGGCGGGTGCTGGGACCTCGCGCTGGGCCGTGAGGCAGTGGACATTTCTTTGCCCGGGGACAAAGTCCCACTCTATATTGCGCGTAGTCTGCTGATTGCCGTAGACCGAGATGGCGCCTAACGGACCTGGTACCTTCATGCACAGGTACAATCCATGAATGGCTGCCTCAAACTTGTTGATGGAGCCCCGGCCCATGATGGCGTTGTACGGATACACCATGTCGACGATGTCAAAGGTTATTTGCTCACTTCGGGCATTGGGCGCTACACCGAAGGAGAGAGGCAACTCTATTTTGCCGATAGGAAAAGTGCCCTTGCCGCCGAAGCCGTACAATGGATTGTCCGAAGGCTTGAGCAAGCTGTGGCTTATGCCCATGCGGTCGAAGGCATGGAGGAAAATGATGTCTGCCTGACTGCCATTATCAACGAGGACTTTGTGCAGGTCCTAGCCTGCCATGCTGCAGTTGATGACCATGGCGTCGATATGGGGGGCGCTGCGCAGGTCGACGTCTCGGGCGTCGAAATTAGCGGTACATGGGACCACTTCGTCTGCACGACTGGACCGGTGATGGCGACGTGGTTGATGCTACGGTAGTGGTCCCGCTTCTGTCGCTTGGTGTCGAAGTCGACACTGGACCCCCTAGTGATCATATGAATGACTCCACGATACAGCTGATCGGCGAAGTCTTCTTGCTTGGGGGCGTGGGGGTGGGGGATGTTTTGTTGTTGCTGGTGTAGAGGTGGGGGTGGGGGAGGTACGATTTGTACTTCCTGATGGTGTTGGTAAGCGTGGTGCGGTGGATGCGGGGCGGGGGCGTGGATGTATGGTGGAGGGTGTTGCTGATAAGTGTGCACGACGACTCTTAGGTTGTCAGCCGGTTGCGCCCGTGCCATCCTGTCTCTGGTGGCCTTCGTCTCTGGGCAGTCTTTGGTTTGGTGGGCGCAGTCTTCGCCGTGAAAGAGACAGTAGAATCGGCGCGGCGGCTGCGCGCGTCCCCGGCCCCTACCGCGAGTTCCACTTCTGCGGCCCTGGGGGGATATTCCTAGCGGCGAGGGGCATCACCAGCGGGGTGCTGGTTGGCAATGTTGTGCACCTGCTGCTGATTACGGCCGTCTCGGCCGGAGTCTGGCTGCGGAGTCCTCGTCCACGTGCGGCTGGACTGTGGAGCATCTTTGGGTTTCCTCTGAGACTCAACCTTGCGCTGGTGGAGCTCTTCGGATTTGGCATATTTTTCAAATAGTTGATATAATTCCTGGAGGTTCTTGGGCGGGTCCCTGATGCAGTGGGTGTAAAGGACGCCGGCACGAAGGCCACTGATGGCGTAGTGAATGGCGATCTGGTCATCAACTGAGGGCAGCTGTGACTTGAGTGTTAGAAACTTGCGGTAATACTCCCGCAGAGTCTCTTTTTCCAGTTGCTTGCAGAGTGAGAGTTCAGCCAAGGCGTCGGTGTCTGGGCGGTACCCTTGGAAGTTGAGCAGGAATTTGTCCCTTAGGCTTCTCCAGGAGTCAATGGACAGCGGGGGCAACCTGGTGAACCAGGTGAGAGCTGGGCCTTCGAGGGCGATGATGAAAGACTTGGCCATTGTGGCGTCGTCCCCTCCGGAAGATGCAACGGTGACCTGATAACTCATGATGTACTATGCTGGGTCCGTGCTGCCGTTGTACTTGGGATAGGTCCCTGCCCGGAAGTTGGTAGGCCAGGGTGTCGCTTGCAGATGTGGCGCCAGGGGACTTCGCTCGTCGAGGTAGTTGACCCCTTGAAATGGCGTGGCGTGTGGGAAGGCATAGTCGCGCTGGGGGAAGTGCGGGTCTTCCACTTGCGCGCGCTGTTGCAGGGGCGGCCCGTGCTGCAGGCCGAGGTGGCCTTCACGTATGTCTTCCACTTGCGCGCGCTGTTGTAAGGGTGGCCCGTGCTGCAGGCCGAGGTGGTCTTCGCGCTGCATCAGCGTGATCTCCCGTTCGAGGTCCTGGGCCTTCTGCTCTTCGTCGCGTATCATTTGCCGCACCTTGGCTAGTGCAGACACGCGCTGGCGCTTGGCCTCCAATATCTCTTTTTGCCTCTGGAGATTGCGGTTCTTGAGGCGCAGGGCGCGCAGCTGTAGCTGTTCTTTCGCAGAAACACCGAGGACTTCACCGTCCTCGGTGAGGTCTGCGCCCTCCGGTGGGACGAAGCCTGGGGGAGGTTGCGGTTGTCCTTCAAGGCCGCAGGTGTGGAGAGCGTCGTCTTCGTAGGTGCGGGGAACATCGTCTTCGGCAGCCTCTTGGTGGGTGGAGTGGGTGAGTGCGAGGGCCTTGTCCTTTTTTGCGGCCAGCAGTGCTGCCTTCGCAGCCTCGTCAGCCTTCGAGCTAGCCTTCTTGGGTGCCATCGCGGGTGGTTTTTTTCGTAGCATGAACGGTGGGCGCCAAATGTTGGAACTTGCTTACTGGCGCAAGTTGATCCAACGGGGGGGGGTGTAATAGCGCAAACAGGGTTTTAGCACGTGATGGCAAAAGCTCTGTTCATCCAGCCTCTTAAGGGCACTGTGCGGGGGTATTTATAGGTATCCGAGTGCCCAGCGTCCTGTGTTAAGGACGCAAGTGCCCTCGGACACCTAGGTTATCCCCGGAATATTCCCATAAAGCGGGGTTACAGACCGTAATTACAGGGATGCCTTCAGAAATTAGGCCCGTAATGCGCAGCGGCCACGCAGGGCCTGTTACAATGGGCCGTGTGGCCGTGGGCCTGCGTGCTGGACGAGGTCGCAAGATGGGACGGCCTCGTTACAGGACTTCGTCCGGTGACGTATGGGACGAAGGGTGAGCCTGCCCGTTGTCTTGTCTCCGTTGGTCCAACGATTACGGCGAAGGCTTCGAGCGAAGGGTGGCGTCTTCGCCTTCGCCCCAACACTTACCACATTTGAAGCATGAGCGCTTCCCCTTTGTCTTGGTCTTGCTTGGCTGTCCCTTGCGACCCTTTAGCGCCGTCTTGAAGCGCTTGATGATGAGGGCCATCTCTTCATCATTGAGCCCGGCCGCCTCAACTTGCGCCACCTTGCTAGGTAGCGCCTCCTTGCTCCTCGTTGCCTTGAGAGCAATGGGTTGAGGCTCATGGATTGGACCGTTTAACGCGTCGTCCATGTATCTCGCCTCCTTGATCATCATTCGCCCGCTCACAAACTTCCCAAGAACTTATTCGGGTGACATCTTGGTGTACCTAGGATTTTCACGAATACTGTTCACCAAATGTGGATCAAGTATAGTGAAGGACCTTAGCATTAGGCGGACGACGTCGTGGTCCGTCCATCGCGTGCTTCCGTAGCTCCTTATTTTGTTGTTAAGGGTCTTGAGCCGGTTGTATGTTTGGGTTGGCTCCTCGCCCCTTATCATCGCGAATCTTCCAAGTTCTCCCTCTACCAACTCCATCTTGGTGAGCAAGGTGACATCGTTCCCCTCATGAGAGATCTTGAGGGTGTCCCAGATCTGCTTGGCATTATCCAAGCCGCTCACCTTATGGTACTCGTCCCTGCACAAAGAGGCTAACAACACAGTAGTAGCTTGTGCATTTTTATGAATCTGTTCATTAATAAATATAGGACTATTCGAGCTATCAAATTTCATTCCATTCTCAACAATCTCCCATATGCTTGGATGGAGAGAGAACAAGTGACTACACATTTTGTGACTCCAAAATCCGTAGTCCTCCCCATCAAAGTGTGGAGGTTTGCCAAGAGGGATGGAAAGCAAATGTGCATTTGAACTCTGCGGAATACAAGAGTAATCGAAAGAAAAGTTCGAATTAACCGTCTTTCGTTTCTCGTAGTCGTAGTCGTCCTTTTGGGAAGAAGTTGACTCATCGCTGTCGTCGTAGTAGACGATCTCCTTGATGCGTCTCGTCTTCTTATTCTTCCCATCTTTGCGTTTGTGACCCGAGCCCGAGTCGGTAGGCTTATCATCCTTCGGCTCGTTGACGAAGGACTCCTTCTCCTTATCGTTGATCATGATTCCCTTCCCCTTAGGATCCATCTCTTCGGGTGATTAGTCCCTTTGTGAAGAGAACGGCTCCGATACCAATTGAGAACACCTAGAGTGGGGGTGAATAGGTGATCCTGAATAACTTGAAATTTAAGCCACAAAAACTTGGTTAAGCGTTAGCACAATAATCGCCAAGTGGCTAGAGAGGAGTCTCAACAAAACACAATAACCACAAAGATATCAATCATGGAGATGGCATGGTGGTTATCCCATGGTTCGGCCAAGACCAACGCTTGCCTACTCCACGTTGTGGCGTCCCAACGGACGAGTGTTGCAATCAACCCCTCTCAAGCGGTCCAAAGACCCACTTGAATACCACGGTGTTTTGCTTTGATTTTCTTAATCCCGTTCGCGAGGAATCTCCACAAGTTGGAGCCTCTCGCCCTTACACTTGAAGTTCACAAAGAAGCACGGAGTAAGGGAGGGATGAGCAACGCACACAAGACACAGAATCAGAATGTCAGCACGCACACAAGTCGCAACAAAAGCTCGCAACACAACCCAATGAGTTCTCAACTCAACTAGAGCTCTAGATGCTATCACGAAGAACCAAATGCGTGGAATCGAAGTCTCGGTGCTTAGGAATGCTTTGAGTATGCTTGATCATATCCTCCATGCGCCTAGGGGTCCCTTTTATAGCCCTAAGGCAGCTAGGAGCCGTTGAGAGCAATCTAGGAAGGCTCATCTTGCCTTCTGTCGCCTGGCGCACCGGACAGTCCGGTGCACCACCGGACACTATCCGGTGCGGATTTCTTTCCTTCTATGGCGCAGTCGACCATTGAAGATCCAGAGCCGTTGGCACACCGGACACTGTCCGGTGCACACCGGACAGTCCGGTGCCCCAATGTGACCGTTGGCTTGGCCACGCGTCATGCGCGGAATCCTCGGCCGACCGTTGCCCCGGCTGACTGTTGGCTCACCGGACAGTCCGGTGCACCACCGGACAGTCCGGTGAATTTTAGCCGTACGCCGTTGATGGTTTCCCGAGAGCGACGAGTTCGCCTGTGAACGGCTCACTGGACAGTCCGGTGCGCCACCGGACAGTCCGGTGAATTATAGCCGTACACCGCCGTCGAAGTCCCGAGAGCAGCAAGTTCGCTAGAGTCAGCCTGGCGCACCGGACACTGTCCGGTGCACCACCGGACAGTCCGGTGCACCTAGACTGAGCAGACTTTGGCAGAACAAAGCCATCTCTTCTCTAAATTGATTTTTCCTGTTTCCAGCACTTAGACACAATACATTAGTCCATAAAACAATGTACTAAGTCTAGAAACATACCTTTTGACATGATTTGCACTTTGTCCACCACTTTGCATAGATTAACACAAAAGCACTTGTGTTGGCACTCAATCACCAAAATACTTAGAAATGGCCCAAGGGCACATTTCCCTTTCAGCTACCTGATAATCTATCTGATGTGCATAATGTATTCCATGTGTCTCAACTTAAGAAGTGTCTCCGTGTCCCTGAGGAACAGTTACCAATGGAAGAGCTCAGTGTTCAGGGAAAATTGGCTTATACGGAGTATCCGATCAAGATTCTTGATGCATTAACTCGAGTTACAAGGAATAAAGTGATAAAGATGTGCAAAGTTCAATGGAGTCACCACGGAGAAGACGAAGCTGCATGGGAAAGAGAAAAAGAGCTTCACGTAGATTTTCCCCATCTTTTCTCTAGACCTTCCTAAATCTCGAGGACGAGATTCTTTTTAAGGGGGGTAGGATTTGGAATACCCAAATTGTAAAAGTATAAGAAAGGAGATGTTTATCCTTTATAAGTTTGCCTTTATCCATAACACATGTGAACTACTACATTTCAAGTGATTAATTAACTAGTGACATTCAAGATAATTTGCGCATCATGATGGGTTATATTGTGTTTGTGCATCTATGGACAATAATAACAATAGAAATAAAATACAATAATATCCAAATACAGATTTAAGGCCCAATATGCAAATTTAGGAATTTAAACAACAGAGAAAAGGGGAGAGGGAGAAAATACTATATACAGAAAATAATAAATACATAAATAAAACTAGATTCTTCCTATGCTTGGACTTGAAGTTGTTCAATTATCCCAAATGAGAAACTCACAACCAAATTAGAACCTAAATTTTGAAATCTAAAATAAAGGGAATTTGAAAGGAAAATAAAAGAAAAAAGAGAAATGGCAAACCTGCTGTTGAGCTGAAATCCTGCATCCTTGGCCCATCTTCCGCGCTAGCCGCCCCGTGTGGCTTCATCCGCGCGTGGACTCGTTCACTGACCTAGTGGGGGCGCCCTGTCAGCTGGCCACTCCCCATCCACACTCACTTGCTATCGCCGACTGGTGGCCCTGCCTTGCCAGACCATCCCTTTCCCCATGGCGCTCTGCTCCGCGGAACTCGGATCACCGGCGTAGATTCCGGGGGGTCGTTGTCGGCGCCGTGTGACCGACCTCCTTAGGCTATAAAGCAGCAAACCTAGGGCCATTTTCCCCTTCTAGCTCTCAAACCCAACCACCATTGCCGTAGAACTGGGAGAAGAGAGAGAGAGTTGAGACGACCTCACTGCCGCCCTGTCCTTCGCCACGACCTCCACCGCTCGGGGTGAATGCTTCGGTACCGTGGCTGGGCACAGTCGGAGTCGAAAACCAGAGCTCGACGGCACCTCGGCTCCGTCCCGCGTGGGAGGACTTCAGCCGCCACCAGCGAATCGGTGCTTCCACGCCTCTACGCCCTCAAGCGCCGCACCAGGAACTTCGCACGGCGGCACGGAGGGTGTGTGAAGCCTCTCCTTGGGCGGGTTGTGCTCGGAGCCGCTAGAATTTCTCAATGATCATTCTGCTCTCCACCGAACCGCAGATCTCCGTGGCCAGTCGCGGTCATCGCTTCAATCACCGGTACGTCAACTCCTTGTTGTTCGTTAGGGCCCAGACATCGTCTAGCACCGTTTGATTTGAGTATTGGGGTGCGGGAGTGCTGGAATTGGACTACTCCGACAAAGCGCCGCCGCTGTGGCTCTGCGCCACCGTGCGGGAGGTCCGGTGGGTGGGACGATGGTGTCGGGTTCCACGTGGATTGTTGATCTCATAAGCAACGGCTGGGATTAGATTTATGTCTACTGATCCGGCCAGATCCGATGTGGGCCGTCGATCTAGGATCGGGTGGACGAGAGCAGATCTTAGTCACATAAAAATCTACACCGTTGATTTAGAATCCGAGGGATCCCATTGCATACCTGTTCGTCGCGGGTGGAATCTAATCCGCGCCGTCCGCGCGAAATCCAGCGGCCAGAACTCTCTAATACCCTTTCGTCTTGGTAGTTTTCCATATGAGCCCCTCGGGATAAATGAAATGAACCCGCCATCCTATTGACTGTGCCCTATGTCTTAGGAATTTTGCCCAGAGTCTCCTGGACTTTCCAGAAATTGAGGCCCACTCCAGAATAGTATTAAACCAGAGAAAACAAATGGAAAATGGATTTTTAATATGAAAATAAGTGCTAGGACTTTAATAAATCATAGAAAATACATATGAACTCCAAATTACCCATTCCAGTTTCTAAAATTTTGTAATATTATTCTCTATCACTTAGAGTCTCTGTTTTTACATGAAAATATTAATAAAATTTATTCCTCACTTAATCCTATTTTAAGCACATAAAACCTTAGGAAATTCGTATCTCCTCCGTTTTAACTCCGATTTGATCCGTTCAAGTTTCGTTAGTCTCGTAGCAACGCGTAGATTATTATTATTCAGTTTGTTCTTATGTTGGTGTGATGTTAATTTTATCTATAACATGTTTGCTTGTATTGCTACGACTAGCGCGAGGACACGTGTCATCTGAAAAGCAAGTTGGTTCCTGGAATCTCAAGTGCCAGGCAAGTTGTGCCCTTAATTCACTTGTGTTACCCAATAATGTTCTTTATAATCATTTACCATGCATAGGTTTAATTTTGATGGGACCCAATTGGTCACCCTAGATTGTTTATCTCATTGCCTTGTTTACCCTGAATCACATGGGTAGTTTTTGCTATTGCTTTACATGGTTTTGGGATAATATTTTATTATATCCATGTTCCAGTTATTTTGTTATCCTATTTATGTTCATGTCAAGATCATTATATTATTGTTAATTGGAACATGGAGCTTAACTTGAGAAACACGTGCCACCACAAGGGAGGAATGGGACCCCTTGGCTAACTAATTAGGAAAGCTAGTGGAAGACTACCTTACCCGAAAGGGGCAAGGGCAGTAGGGGAGTTGCATGCAAGGAGGTTCTCGGGTTGATTTGCTGCGATGGCGGTCAGACGGGGGATTCTTGCAAGTGCTCTTCCCATAAACTGTAGCGGGTTTTCGGAAGCTAGTGGAACTTTGTAAAGGCCTCGTAGTGGATCCCTAGCCATTCACCTCGGTAGTGTCTAATGGCCTAGCTAACCCTGGTAACATGGGAAACACGACTTATGGGTAAAGGGTACAACCTCTGCAGAGTGTAAAACTGGTATACTAGCCGAGCTCACGGTCATGAGCGGCTCAGGACTCTCCGATGATTAATTTATGGAACCTAAACTCAATTTGTCATTTGCATTTGCATGGGTTTGTTAATTAATTTTGTTCTATTATTATTTATTATGGTTTGGTATTCACTTACACTTAGTAACTGCTAACAAAATTTTGACCAACTTATAAAAGCAATGCTCAGCTTTAACCTCTATTGTTGATCAGCCTTACAATTCATGAACTCCCACCTTTGGTGAGTTCATGCCACATTATTCCCCACAACTTGTTGAGCGATGAATGTGTGTGAGCTCACCCTTGCTGTCTCACACCCCCCCACAGGAGAAGATCAGGTGGTTCAGGAGGAGCCACAAGACGAGGAGTTTGATCTGATCTAGGTGGCGTTTCTCAGTTGACATTGGCGCCGACGATCCTTAGTTCGTTTTATATTTATTTTTTTATTTTGTAATAAGTCTTCCGCTATGTAATAAATACTCTGATGTATTGTGACATTATCTCTATACACTCTGTTATTGTAACATCCCAAAAATCCTAACCTAGGTTTGAAACCCTAATCTACCCTTTCCCTTCTTTTCTTCCTTTAATTCCAAGAACTCCCTTAGATTTTCTTTCATCATATGCATACACCTTGGTTGATCACAAGCACATCACTTAGATTCTATTTTCCAGCACCTAGTTTACCCACAAAATAATTTGTTCAAAAGAAAAAGATTCAAAAAGGGAAATAGGATTTGGAAAATAAAAAGAAAAAGAGAAAAACCCGTCCCCCCCCCTGCTGGGCCGTTTCCCAGCCCAAAACCCACGGCCTCCCCCCCTCGCGCCCGCGCTCCCCTCCTCTTTAGGCCCATTTCCGGCCTGCTTCCGCGTGCGCGCCAGCCCGCCCTACGCCCTCCCTCCCTCTCTCTGGCAAACCGTCCCCACCCGTCAGCCGCCCTCGCTCGCTCGCACGCTCGCCCCCGCTGGCAGGATGGCCCCGCTTGTCAGCCGTTCGTCGTCCTCCCGCCGTCCCTTCACCGCGGTCACCTCGGCCATCGCCTCCGTCCCCTCCTCCGTCTTCTCGCCGCACAGGGAAGTTTGGCACCGCTCCGTCCTCCCCTCCCCTTGACCAGCGTCCTCACCGGTACCGCCCCGCCGTGATGTCCCCTCGGCGGCGCTGTGCGGCATTTATGGCCGGCACTATGAAGCTCGCCGGCGTCCACCGAGCTCCATCGCTCCCCTCCCCTTGGGCGCCTATAAAAGGGTCGCCCCGAGCTCCTTCTTCCCTACACCAGCCTCGGCCACTCCCCTTCTCCCCTCACCCGAGAGCAATTCGCGAAGCGCCGTCGTCGTCCCCCTCTCCGGTGAGTCCTTTTCCCCCCTCCCTCTCCCTCTCCGTTGGTCTAGCGAGAAATTAAGCAAGCCGAGCAGCTCCCTCACGAGGCCGCGAACCCGAAGCACCACTTCCCAGCCTTCGACCCCCACCCAGAGCCCACCGGCGGCGATCCCCGCCGCGGAACTCCGCCCCCTCCCCGTGGGCAGCCCCCTCTCAACCCCCTCTGGCCGAATTGAGCCTACCCTTAGAATCGCCAGCCTCTGCCCATGCTAACCCACCCCTCCTTGGACCGAGAACCGGGCCACCGGCGGCAAGCCGCCGTCAAGCTCACCGGCGATCGGCCCCTCTCCCTCGCTCGGCCGGTTCGCCATGCCGTCTGGCCGCAACGCCGTTTTCTCCCCCGCTCCCGCTGGCAGGTGGGCCCGCAGCGACGCCGTCTCCCTCACGCACCACGCCGTCCCCCCTCGCTCGTGGGCCGCCGCTGGGCCGTAAGCACTCCCGCACGCGCGCTCGCGCCCGGGGTGGGCCAAAAGCCTTGTCCCCAGCCCAGGAAAGGAGAAATCCTTTTTCTTTTTCTTTTTCCACCCTTTTCCCCTTTTTAAATAGTGTTCTCAATATTTTATGCACCAAAAATTATCAAAAAGGATTTCCAAGGTCACATACAATAATGATGTTAGAAAATGACACACTATAAAGTGTAAACCACTGTTGATGTATTGTTTTATTGCCTGTTTCCTAGAAGAAGCGGAGGCCACGGATCCGGATCCCGTAGCCCCTGGAGAAGGACCGGAGCCCGAACTTCCGGAAGTAGATCTTCTGTGCCAAGAAAGCTTCAACGAAGGCAAGTCCATCTTTCCGTTGATGCATAAATTACCCATTCTTTCTACCACTGCCTAGGCCGGGAATTATGGGGGGATATTGCATTGTGAGTGAGAGATGGCCCGCATGAACATATACTTTCTGGGTACGAAATATGGATTGGGAAGAAGGGCAACGAGTTTCTTCAAATAAAACCTCTTTTGAAAGGCTATGCGATGAAGGGTATTCACCCTCATCACCTTGAGAGTGGGATGATCAAGGACTCCCTGGTTTAGGGGAAGGCCTAAGGCGATGGCTCAGCTGGTTTAGGCGTGAGCAGAAGGATTGTCCCCTCATATAAGGACCGGTTTGTCATCTTCACTACCTGTACTCTTTAATAGTACAACCACTCGAGACTGTGTGGGCAGTCACTCAATCCGAACTCGTGCGGTCCAACCCTAGGGTTAAGAAGGCTGGGGAGCACCGGGAGGATAAGGAAGGGGAAAGTTTTGTCTGGTTTGGACATGGCGGTGGCCTGACTCCTTCCGGATAACCGTTAAGGTTAGGACGTATGAGTAAGGAAAGAGATCCGGCATTCGGGTCTCGCGACGGTGAGATCACAGAAACCGGACTAGTGGGTAAAGTGTACACCTCTGCGCAGAGTGGAAATCTATTCGAATAGTCCGTGTCCACTAGTATGGACGAGTCTGGTATGGTATGGCAATTAGAGCTTTTTCTATGAGTTTCATGAAAAGGGGAAGGTGTGAATGAATATGGTGTTAAGAAAGAAACTAAGGCCACGGGAGCGGGAAGCTCAGTGGCGGTTGAGTTTTTGGTTGCTTTTAAGACTATGGGAAAACCTGCAAGTAACTGCCTTTCTCTAAGAAAATGATGAGTGACTTCAACCCCACCAAATCGAGCATGTACCTTATAGGTCTCTTTCTCTCTACGGGAGCGAGGTGGGCTTGCGGAATACCTAGTGTATTCACCCAGATTCATTTATGTTTTTCAGCAGCCGAAGACTTCTTTTCAGCTATGCTTGATTGAGAGGGCTGTGTCTGCACCCAGTTCTGCCTGTGGCATGGGCTAGTATTTCTTTTCCTACTGCGCTTCCTACTTTGGCTCTCTCGAGCTTGTACCCCGGTATTGTAATAACCTTTATCTAAACTCTGTACTATTTGAAGTAAGGAATGTGTTTACTAGCCTCCTGGGACTAGTAATTGTATCACATTTGAGTCCCAAAGGATCGGGACGCTTTAGGTGGTATCAGAGCCATAGGACTGGCCGTAGGTCGTAGCCCTGACCCTAAAACTTGCTCTAAAAAGGAAATACCTCTTTCCCCATGAAAAATCTTCTCTCCCCCCCGATATTAACAGACCCTTCTTTTCCTATTCCAGATGGAAGACCCTCTGGCCATTAGGACATCCTACTGCTCGGAGGTGGAAGGGTTCCCACACCTTTTGTGAAGTTGTGCGCTTCGCATGGGAATCCGCAAGAAGCCAGAATACGTCTGGAAGGAGTATCTCGAGGGCGGAATGGAGAAATGCTCTATGGCAGTCTACCTGGGAGAAAGCCGAAACTATCCAAATCATCCTTCCTTCCAAGTCACTTTTACCGGATACCGCTTTCCAGATACTTGCCAGAATGTTGCCCGATCAGCCCTCTGACAACTATGCCAGAACTACAACAAGGTGATCTTTGAAACCCCCCTTCGCTACTTTGCACCCAGCAACAAGAATACCCCCACCTGGAGGAAAAGACTTCAGGTCCTGTCAGGAGGAGATCCTATTGAGAATGATCCCACCATCGTCTACATGGCTGGATACCTTCACACCCTTGATAACCAATATGATGACCTCACCCTCCACTGCACCTACCTAACCTCCCGGGTGGAAAGTCTGGAGCAAAAGGTCAGGGAACTTTCAGGGGAAAAGGCGTCCCTTCAAGAGAGCCTTGCAATAGCTGAAGGCGAGGAAACCAATACCCGTGAGGCTTACCGCACCCTGAAGATGGACTATGACAAGAAACTGAAGAAGCTCGCCCCTGCAAGAAAAATCCGCAAGAAGACCAAACACCAAGGATGTCAGACTGAGCAGAAGGAAGAAGCCCCTCCGACCCTACCCCCTGCCGGGTTAAGGGGCTCGCCTGACACCGAGGAGATGTCCCTAGCCAGCCTTGATAACCTTCTCAAGGAATTTGGGGACACTTTAGAGAAGGAGTTCGGGAATACCCTGGCTAGTACTCGCGTGTAACGAACCTATGGTAGCCGTGTGCTGTGTGATGTAATGGCTTGATGTAATGAATAAAGTAACTAGTTAAAAAAATGGCATATGCATGGAAGTAACTCTTTTCCCTAGCAGATGGCTTCGGATAAAACCACGCCTACCGCCTCCGGGATTGGAGCAGGTTTTCCCCTAGGAGCAGCAGGAGAGGCTGGCGGAGAAGGGGATGGGACCCACCTCCCCGCACCTCCGGAATTACCACTAGATCTAGCCCAAGTTCTAGCCAATCAAACCCGACTCATTGAAGTCCTCACTCGAAGTCTGGAAAACCAGCGCCCAGGTGGTGGAAGGCCGCAAGACAGGATGGGAGAATTTTTGAGACTCAAGCCTCCCACGTTCGCGGGGTCCAGCAATCCCCTCGATGCAGATGACTGGCTTCGCACGATCAAGAGGAAGCTGGAAGCCATCAGATGCCCCAAAAATCAGCATATCCAACTGGCAGCTCATCAACTTTCAGGAATGGCTTTAGCATGGTGGGACACTTTCAGTGAGGCCGTCAGAGATGCTACCTGGGCAGAATTCGAAACAGCTTTCCGTGAGCACCATGTACCCCAGGGAATAGTTCAACTCAAGGAAGATGAATTCTGGGAGCTAACTCAAGGCGGGAGGACAGTCAGTGAGTATGTGCACAAGTTCACAGAGCTGGCCCGTTACGCGCCTGAAGATATCAGCACCGAGTCTAGGAAGATGGCACGTTTTCTGAAAGGACTAAGACCCGAACTTAAGACCATCCTCGCCAGCCAAGACTTCCTCTGCTTCTCTCACCTCTCCAACAAGGCTATCCAAGTGGAAAGGGCGAAAGAGGAAGAAAAAGGGCATCTCAAGAGAAAATTCCAAGTTCTCCGAGCTCAACAACAAGAAAGTCACCAGAGAGCTCGACCCTTTGGGCTTCCACCCAGGGGACCAAGCTTCAATAAATCATCTGGACCCACTCCATCACGCTACAGTCAGCAGAGTCAGAGCTCCCTTCAGGCACCCTCCATTGCAAGCAATCAACCGCCAGCTAATGCCGGTTGGCACTGCGGAGACCCCAGTCACTTCAAGAATAACTGCCCTCAGTTGAAGGCTCCCGGGCCGACCTACTCCAACTCGGTGAATGGCCCCAAGATTCCATCGGCACCTACAACCAAGGAACCTCCTTCCAACAGCCAGCTGAGCTGGACTCAGTACCAGGGCAGAGCCCGAGTCAACCACATCGACGCTCAAGAAGCCCAGCAAGCCTCAGGAGTAGTGCTCGGTGAGTTCCTTGTTGAGTTTACTCCAGCTACTGTGCTTTTTGATTCAGGGGCGTCCCATTCTTTTATAGCCGCTAAGTTTGTGGAAAAACATGGCATCCCCTCTACACCCCTAGCTGTCCCTTTGGTCACTCGAACCCTAGGGTCAGACCTCCTGTGCAAACTCAGGTGCTCCCAAGTCAGAATTCTTTTAAGTGGGGTAGTGTTCCTAGCAGACTTAACCATCTTGCCATCCTAAGGGATTGATGTAATCCTAGGAATGGATTGGCTAGCTAAGCACAAGGGTATCATCAGCTGCGCAAGCAAGACTGTTCTTCTCACAGATCACCAAGGAGAGGCAGTGTCCTGTCAAGCCCAGCCGCTCGCAAATGATCCAATGATGTTTAATCTGGCAGTAGAAAACATGTCGGTAATCGAAGAGTTTGAAGATGTATTTCCAGAAGAGTTGCCCGGGATGCCGCCAGAAAGAGGAATGGAGTTCTATATAGACCTCATTCCTGGCACTACACCCATCGCAAAGAGACCATACCGCATGGCTCCCATAGAGTTGGCAGAATTGAAACTTCAGCTTTCAGAATTGCAGCAAAAGGGGTACGTCCGTCCCAGTTCGTCTCCCTGGGGAGCACCCGTCCTTTTCGTTACTAAAAAGGATGGGAGTATGAGAATGTGTATTGATTATCGGTCCTTGAATGAAGTCACAATCAAAAACAAGTACCCACTCCCTCGGATTGACGACCTCTTCGACCAGCTGCAGGGAGCCAAATACTTCTCCAAGATAGACCTCAGGTCAGGGTATCACCAACTGAGAATCAAGGAAGCAGACATTCATAAAACTGCTTTCGTCACCAGATACGGGCAATATGAATTCACAGTGATGCCATTTGGGCTAACAAACGCACCCGCCTTTTTCATGAACCTCATGAACAAGGTGTTTATGGAAGAATTGGATAAGTTTGTCGTGGTCTTTATCGACGATATCCTCATTTATTCCAAGAGTCGCAAGGACCACGAGCGTCACCTTCGGATCGTCCTCGGAAGACTCAGAGCACATCAACTTTATGCTAAACTCAGCAAGTGTGAGTTCTGGTTAGAGAAAATAGCCTTCCTGGGACATATCTTGACTACAGAAGGAATAGAAGTGGACCCATCCAAGGTAGAAGCCATTTCAAAATGGAAACAACCATCCAACGTCAGTGAAGTGCGAAGCTTTCTGGGAATGGCAGGGTACTACCGCCGCTTTATCAAGGGATTCTCCAGCATAGCAAAACCTATGACAGAACTCCTCAAAAAGGACAATAAGTTTGTGTGGACTCCAAAGTGTGAGGAGAGTTTCCAGATCATCAAGGAGAAGCTTACAACTGCGCCAGTTTTAACACTGCCAGATATACACCAGGATTTCGTCATCTTCTGTGATGCTTCAAGGCAAGGCTTAGGATGTGTCTTGATGCAAAACGAGAAAGTTATTGCCTATGCATCCCGCCTACTCAAGCCACATGAGCAGAACTACCCTACCCACGACTTGGAATTGGCAGCCATAGTGCACGCCCTAAAAATATGGAGGCATTATCTGATCGGGAACAAATGCCACATCTTCACTGATCACAAGAGTCTGAAGTACATCTTCACGCAGCCGGACCTTAACCTCCGTCAAAGAAGATGGCTTGAATTGATCAAGGATTATGACCTCGAAATCCACTACCACCCCGGGAAGGCCAACGTAGTAGCAGACGCCCTCAGCCGAAAACCTTTCGGGATTAAAGGAACCAACCTTCTGGAAGATTGGAAGAAAGAATCAGCTCAGCTGAATGCATGTCTGGGACAGCGGTAGCCTGGAAGTCAAGCCCAATCTGGAAGATCTCATGTGCAAGGCTCAACACCTGGACGCAGAGACAGCCAGACTTATGGAAAGAGCTCGCAAGAAGCAACTTCCGAACCTTAGGACAGATGAGCAAGGAGTCCTCTGGTTCAAGAACCGCCTGTGTGTGCCAGTGGGAGAAGCACGGGAAGCCCTGCTCAATGAAGCCCACAACTCGGCTTACTCCATCCACCCAGGGACCACCAAGATGTACCTGGACCTCAAAGCCAGATACTGGTGGAAAGGGATGAAGAAGGAAATAGCACAGTATGTGGCCCGGTGTGACACCTGTCAGCAAACAAAGGCCGAACATCAGAAGCCTGCAGGCCTACTTCAACCCCTCCCAGTACCCGAATGGAAGTGGGAAGAAATAGGCATGGATTTCATGACCGGACTGCCCCGAACACAGAAAGGAAATGATTCTATATGGGTAATAATCGATCGTCTCACCAAGGTGGCCCACTTCGTTCCAGTAAAGACCACTTTTGGAGGAGCCGCCCTTGCCCGAATATACCTTAAAGAGATAGTTAGGCTCCATGGCATTCCACGGAAGATAGTATCAGATAGAGGAACGCAGTTCACTTCAAAATTTTGGAAGGGCCTCCAGCAAGCAATGGGCACCAAGCTAGATTTCAGCACCGCTTATCATCCCCAGTCAGATGGTCAAACAGAAAGAGTCAACAAAGTCCTCGAAGATTTACTCAGAGCCTGCGTGTTAACTTTTGACAGAGATTGGGAGTCCAGTTTGTCGTACGCCGAATTCTCGTACAACAACAGCCATCAGGCCAGCATCAAAATGTCACCGTTCGAAGCACTTTATGGAAGGAAATGCCAGACTCCCCTGATGTGGTCCAATGTGGGGGAAAGGACACTAGAAGGGCCCGACTTTGTTAAAGAGGCTGAAGAGAAAGTTGCCTTGATCTGCAGAAGGTTACTTGAAGCTCAGAGTCGACAGAAGAGTTACGCAGACAACAGACGAAGAGAACTCCGATTTGAGGAAGGAGATTTCGTTTATCTCAAGGTCTCCCCGATGCGAGGTGTAAAAAGGTTCCAAATGAAAGGAAAGCTAGCGCCACGTTTCGTTGGTCCCAACCCCGTCATTAGCCGAGTGGGACCCGCAGCATACCGTCTTGAGCTACCAGAATCCATGTCAGATATTCACAATGTGTTCCATGTGTCTCAGCTCCGCAAATGCCTAAAAGTACCAGAAAACCACATCGAGGCAGATGCAATTCAGATTCAAAAGGATCTCCAGTACCGGGAAAAGCCAGTGAAGATTCTTGACTCAGCAGTTAGAAGGACCCGCAACTCAGAAGTAAGACTCTGTAAGGTTCAGTGGAGCAGGGATGGTGAAGAGGAAGCCACCTGAGAAAGTGAGGATTCTCTGAGGAAGGAATACCCTCATCTTTTCTCGAGCCCCGTCTGAATCTCGAGGGCGAGATTCCTTTAAGTGGGGTAGGTTTTTAACATCCCAAAAATCCTAACCTAGGTTTGAAACCCTAATCTACCCTTTCCATTCTTTTCTTCCTTTAATTCCAAGAACTCCCTTAGATTTTCTTTCATCATATGCATACACCTTGGTTGATCACAAGCACATCACTTAGATTCTATTTTCCAGCACCTAGTTTACCCACAAAATAATTTGTTCAAAAGAAAAAGATTCAAAAAGGGAAATAGGATTTGGAAAATAAAAAGAAAAAGAGAAAAACCCGTCCCCCCTGCTGGGCCGTTTCCCAGCCCAAAACCCGCGGCCTCCCCCCCTCGCGCCCGCGCTCCCCTCCTCTTTAGGCCCATTTCCGGCCTGCTTCCGCGCGCGCGCCAGCCCGCCCTACGCCCTCCCTCCCTCTCTCTGGCAAACTGTCCCCACCCGTCAGCCGCCCTCGCTCGCTCGCACGCTCGCCCCCGCTGGCAGGATGGCCCCGCTTGTCAGCCGTTCGTCGTCCTCCCGCCGTCCCTTCACCGCGGTCACCTCCGGCCATCGCCTCCGTCCCCTCCTCCGTCTTCTCGCCGCACAGGGAAGTTTGGCACCGCTCCGTCCTCCCCTCCCCTTGACCAGCGTCCTCGACGGTACCGCCCCGCCGTGATGTCCCCTCGGCGGCGCTGTGCGGCATTTATGGCCGGCACTGTGAAGCTCGCCGGCGTCCGCCGAGCTCCACCGCTCCCCTCCCCTCGGGCGCCTATAAAAGGGTCGCCCCGAGCTCCTTCTTCCCTACACAGGCCTCGGCCACTCCGCTTCTCCCCTCACCCGAGAGCAATTCGCGAAGCGCCGTCGTCGTCCCCCTCTCCGGTGAGTCCTTTTCCCCCCTCCTTCTCCCTCTCCGTTGGTCTAGCGAGAAATTAAGCAAGCCGAGCAGCTCCCTCACGAGGCCGCGAACCCGAAGCACCACTTCCCAGCCCCTGACCCCCACCCAGAGCCCACCGGCGGCGATCCCCGCCGCGGAACTCCGCCCCCTCCCCGTGGGCAGCCCCCTCCCAACCCCCTCTGGCCGAATTGAGCCTACCCTTAGAATCGCCAGCCTCTGCCCATGCTAACCCACCCCTCCTTGGACCGAGAACCGGGCCACCGGCGGCAAGCCGCCGTCAAGCTCACCGGCGACCGGTCCCTCTCCCTCGCTCGACCGATTCGCCATGCCGTCTGGCCGCAACGCCGTTTTCTCCCTCGCTCCCGCTGGCAGGTGGGCCCGCAGCGACGTCGTCACCCTCACGCACCGCGCCGTCCCCCCCCCCTCGCTCGTGGGCCGCCGCTGGGCCGTAAGCACTCCCGCGCGCGCGCTCGCGCCCGGGGTGGGCCAAAGCCTTGTCCCCAGCCCAGGAA
Source organism: Zea luxurians (assembly GCA_029449295.1). NCBI lineage: Eukaryota > Viridiplantae > Streptophyta > Magnoliopsida > Poales > Poaceae > Zea > Zea luxurians. The sequence goes on from JAOPSE010000087.1 coordinate 1,270,631, forward strand.
AGGAGAAATCCTTTTTCTTTTTCTTTTTCCACCCTTTTTCCCTTTTTAAATAGTGTTCTCAATATTTTATGCACCAAAAATTATCAAAAAGGATTTCCAAGGTCACATACAATAATGATGTTAGAAAATGACACACTATAAAGTGTAAACCACTGTTGATGTATTGTTTTATTGCCTGTTTCCTAGAAGAAGCGGAGGCCGTGGATCCGGATCCCGTAGCCCCGGGAGAAGGACCAGAGCCCGAACTTCCGGAAGTAGATCTTCTGTGCCAAGAAAGCTTCAACGAAGGCAAGTCCATCTTTCCCTTGATGCATAAATTACCCATTCTTTCTACCACTGCCTAGGCCGGGAATTATGGGGGGATATTGCATTGTGAGTGAGAGATGGCCCGCATGAACATATACTTTCTGGATACGAAATATGGATTGGGAAGAAGGGCAACGGGTTTCTTCAAATAAAACCTCTTTTGAAAGGCTATGCGATGAAGGGTATTCACCCTCATCACCTTGAGAGTGGGATGATCAAGGACTCCCTGGTTTAGGGGAAGGCCTAAGGCGATGGCTCAGTTGGTTTAGGCGTGAGCAGAAGGATTGTCCCCTCATATAATGACCGGTTTGTCATCTTCACTACCTGTACTCTTTAATAGTACAACCACTCGAGACTGTGTGGTCAGTCACTCAATCCGAACTCGTGCGGTCCAACCCTAGGGTTAAGAAGGCTGGGGAGCACCGGGAGGATAAGGAGGGGGAAAGTTTTGTCCGGTTTGGACATGGCGGTGGCCTGACTCCTTCCGGATAACCGTTAAGGTTAGGACGTACGAGTAAGGAAAGAGATCCGGCATTTGGGTCTTGCGACGGTGAGATCGCAGAAACCAGACTAGTGGGTAAAGTGTACACCTCTGCGCAGAGTGGAAATCTATTCGAATAGTCCGTGTCCACTGGTATGGACGAGTCTGGTATGGTATGGCAATTAGAGCTTTTTCTATGAGTTTCATGAAAAGGGGAAGGTGTGAATGAATATGGTGTTAAGAAATAAACTAAGGCCACGGGAGCGGGAAGCTCAGTGGCGGTTGAGTTTTTGGTTGCTTTTAAGACTATGGGAAAACCTGCAAGTAACTGCCTTTCTCTAAGAAAATGATGAGTGACTTCAACCCCACCAAATCGAGCATGTACCTTATAGGTCTCTTTCTCTCTACGGGAGCGAGGTGGGCTTGCGGAATACCTAGTGTATTCACCCAGATTCATTTATGTTTTTCAGCAGCCGAAGACTTCTTTTCAGCTATGCTTGATTGAGAGGGCTGTGTCTGCACCCAGTTCTGCCTGTGGCATGGGCTAGTATTTCTTTTCCTACTACGCTTCCTACTTTGGCTCTCTCGAGCTTGTACCCCGATATTGTAATAACCTTTATCTAAACTCTGTACTATTTGAAGTAAGGAATGTGTTTACTAGCCTCCTGGGACTAGTAATTGTATCACATTTGAGTCCCAAAGGATCGGGACGCTTCAGTTATTATATATGTTGTCTTCTTTGGCGCATGTATGAGATGCACCTGGCTTTGTTCCTTAAAGCCGGATGTGACAGCGTGGGCCCTCCCAATCAAGAGCTCGTTTAAGAAGATAGATAGTTAGGTTTAGCCTAATCCGGTGACCTGCTGTAGAGGACACGCCCAACGTAAATAAGCAACAACTAAAAAGGCTTCATCCTAAAATTTGATGGGCTTTGATGCATGAGAGAGGAGGCTAATCCAATTTCAACAATATAATGATCTTTACGCTATATTGAGACATTTTGTTGATGTGCGTGTGGACACACCACGTGAGGAGCAATGCCTAGCTTTGTAAAAAATGAGTTTAACTTACGATACTCGCCTCCCAAATCTAATTGGACAACAAGAAATTTGTGACCAAATTGTCGTGAAACAAGAGTTTGGAATTTTTAAAAGACCTTGGACTTATACTTGATGAGATAAACTCTAGTGAATTTACTGAAATCGTTAATGACATGATATTTTTTCTTTCTAATGACTCTAGCGCAAGGCCCAGACATCAGTGTGCACAGGTAGTAGAGGAAATTTAGAAATACTACTAGACTTAGGATGGGGCAACTGATGACTCTTTCTTGCTAGCATGCATCACAAATTGACTCAAAAACTAACTCTTGAGAACAAGGCAACTTATTATTACAATGAATTTCTAAATGTCGGTGTTTGTGACCCGACCACGCACCACGGGTTTACCCACATGATGCTTTTTAGGTAGGACGACGTCGTTGACTGCGACTCGATAGTATGTGCAGGGGCACGTCGGACTTGCACAAGGGTTTATACAGGTTTGGGCCACTTTGAATGCGTAATACCCTACTTCCTGTTGAGGCTGTGTACTAGGATTTCTTCTAGAGTATGAAGATTACAAGTGAGCTATGATGATGCTCAGGAGCTGTCGATGAGGGTGGGTGTAAAGTGAGATGGAATGAGATGATTTTGTAGGGGTCCCCCATTGGTCTTATAAACATGACCAGAGAGTTATCCTTTTACAAGTTGTGATCACTATATATTCTACTTATCTCCTTTATCGTGGTTTGTAGTCCTACATATCCAAAGTCCAATCACCTTCTCAGCCGAGTCATCCCCGAATACATAGCTCTTTAGGTGCGCGCAACTGCATCACCCAAGATATCAGTGCATAAGTCAGCGCATAACTCGAAAGCCTGGTCTTTGTCTTCTTGGATCAAGTTCGCCCAACCTGACTGTAAGGAAAATGGACCCTAGGCCATTTGGCTAAATAGATTTTGGTGTTTGATGATCAACATAACATGTGGACTAATGAATTTTCTAGTGTTTATGATTGTAGTTCACAGGATGCTAAAGTTACTTGGACCAAGACATTGAAGAAAGCAACACCTCAAAAGAAGAAATTATAAAGATCAAGTGAAGTCCAAGAAACAAAGGAAGTGTTGCCTACGGACTGTCTGGTCTGGAGCACCGGACTGTCTGGTGGCACACCGGACTGTCCAGTGCCACACGCCGGACTGTCCAGTGCACCAGGGAACAGTAGCCTAACGGCTAGTTGCAGGTGGCACTATGGAGAGAAGACCACCAGACTGTATGGTGTGACATCCAGAGTGTCTGATGTAAAAAGCTTGCGTGCCAACGGTCGGCTGCAGTGTCTGACCAACGGCTAGGTGCACCGGACAGTGCATAGTGCACTGTCCGGTGCACCGCAGAGAGCAGCAGCATTTCTCTAATGGCTAGTTTTGTGTTGGGGGCTATAAATACACCCCAACCGGCCATTCCAAGGTGTGGGAGCCCAAGCAACATACCAAGGCATATAGTAGACATTTTCAAGTGCTCATACACTCAAGTGCTTAATTGAATCACTCGGTGATTAGCGTAAGTGCTTTGTGAAGTGCTTAGATTAGTTAGACCGCTTTAGCGCTTGCTCTAGGTGAATCCTAGTTAGTTGAGTGAGTTTAGAAAAACCACACAACCCCTCGGCTCTTGCACGAGTCGTTATAATTGTACCTAGTGGGGCAAGAGTCTTGTGAGACCGTGACAACCGAGTTTGTGTCACGGCCACCATCGTGTACCGAAGGGAACGAGGCCTGCGGCGTTTTTGGCTGGAAGCTCGATAGTGGAGACGGCGGGGAGCGACTGAGAGGAGCCAGAAGTGGAGCACCACTTGCGCATGGAGAAGGCTCGTGGCTCTACGGAGTTACTCGACCGAGGTGCTTGGCCCTCGCGTGGGCTTCCTTTTGCATAGGGGCACCAACGAGGATTAGTCGGGACCATGCGTGGTTCCAGATACCTCGGTAAAAATACCAACATCATCCACGAGAGTTTGCATCTCTACCTTGCTCTTTAGCTTCCGTATTTACATTAAGCATTTAAGTTTCAATCTTGTCTTTATACTTATTTTGTTGTAGATTGAAACTTAGCCATTATGGTAGAGATAGCAAAACTTAGACAAAACCTAGTTTGCACATTCTAGTTTGATTAATTGCATAGGTTTTGCTCTAGGAATTTATTTGTGGCCTAGTTTAGTGAAAGTTTTAGAAGTCCTAATTCCGCCACCCCCTCTTAGGCATCACATGTTTCCTTCACTGATTATAGCCTATTGGCACATCCCGCGAGGCGGACCATCGGGAGGCCCATCAGGCAGCTTATGACACGTTTGGTGTTTATGAGGACCCAGGGGATATCTATCCTCCACAAGCCCCCGAGGCTCAAGCCAACTTTTCAAAGTAGTTGACTCGAGACTCTAAGGAGGAATGATGCCCTTTTATTTTTCTAAGCTTTAGAATTCAGCTTTGTTCCATCTTTATATCTAATGGGTGTAGCCCCCCGAGCTTTGAATTGATTTGATCATCAATCAGTTCAAAAGTCTTCATAATCCGCTTTTGAGTTCAGCATTTGCTTTGTCTTTGTATCAATGGGTGTAGCCCCGAGCTTTGAATTGATTTAAGCATCAATCAACTCAAAGGTCTTCATAATCCGCTTTTGAGTTCAACTTTTGCTTTGTCTTTGTATCCAATGGGTGCATCGTGTAGCCCCCAAGCTTTGAATTGATTTGAGCATCAATCAATTCAAAGTTCTTCACAATCTGCCTTTTGAAAATATTAGTTTACTATAACAGTTGTGGCCGACTAAGGTTTGCCCGACTGAACCCGTGCTGATTGAAATTTGGCCGACTGAGACCTTGTGATATCCTGGCCCCTGGGATGGTGATATCCTGGCCCAAGGCTTAATAGAATTAACAGAGTATCCATACCAACAAGGTGCAACTTCTTTTTCAGAAGCCTATCTCGAAACAACCTCCAAGTTAAGCGTGCTTGGCTTGGAGCAATTTGGGATGGGTGACCGACTAGGAAGTTTTCTCGGGTGCGCATGAGTGAGGACAAAGTATGCACAAAAGACCTATGTTGGTCTGTGGGGACAATATATGATCCTAGAGAGCTGCCAGGAGTAAGTACCGCTGGTCCAGGGATTGGACGGAGTGTTACAAGTAGTATCAGAGCTGACCCTCGAGGTTTCACGGGCATGTGTAGGCTAGGGGGTTCGGGTATATGACGCATAGCGCATGTGGGCTCGGAGTGGTCACATGGCGTGGCATATGATGACACTAGACACAGACATGGCTAAGAGGGGAGGTTCCTAGATTGGGGTTGACCGACGAGGACGTCGGTCTTCTAAGGGTGGTGGATTGTGATATCCTGGCCCCTAGGATGGTGATATCCTGGCCCAAGGCTTAATAGAATTAATAGAATATCCATGCAACAAGGTGCATCTTCTTTTTCGGAAGCTTATCTCGAAAGAACCTCCAAGTTAAGCGTGCTTGGCATGGAGCAATTTGGGATAGGTAACCGACTGAGAAGTTTTCTCGGGTGTGCATGAGTAAGGACAAAGTACGCACAAAAGACCTGTGTTGGTCTGTGGGGACAATATATGATCCTAAAGAGCTGCTAGGAGTAAGTACCGCCGGTCCAGGGATTGGACGGGGTGTTACAGACTTAACCGACTGGACTCAAGCCGATAGAGGTCCGGCTGGATTGAATTCAGCTAGGGTTTTTAATGCAACCACTGACTAGGTTCCAACCGATAGATGTCTGGTTGACTCCCGTTTGACCAATCTTGAGTTTGTCATTTTATAACTTCTACGGATATCTCATGGATCAGGCTGCTTTAGAAAATCCCAAAAATTCTAGTCTATACACCCAATGGGTGTGGCCAATGGGTGTGTATGTTGTCTTGTCTCAAAATAGTAACCTGATGCGATAGGGTGTAGTAAGATGCCTGAGCAGTTGGTATTACTCTTCCCCGGTGCTGTGTTACACCAATGGATGTCAGTGACTTGCTCATCTTCTTGGAAATTTACATGGCTCTTGAAGTCTTTGCGACTGTTCGCTATACGGACGGGAGCCGAAGGGTTGCCCCTTGGCTTCTTTAAATAGACCACCCGCCTGCGACCGTCTTATTCACTCGCTTTTGTTTCTCTTCTCGCTTTCACTCCTCCACTAAAAGAAAACCACAATGGCTAGGGATAAGGGCGGCAAGGGCAAGCATGGCAAGAAGGACCAAGGCGAGAAGTAGAAGCATCCTCTAACTCCTCCGTCAGAGGACTTTGGTGACTCTGAGTTTTTAGAGCAACAGTTCTCCAAGGGCTAGGAGTCTCCTCCGCCGATCCCCCTCTCGCTGTCATCCGAGGGCTCAGATGACTCGATGTGGCTCTCAGTGACAGAGAGGGCCTACATCCGGTCCATCGAGTGGGCAAGCCTTAAGGGATTGGATGACTCAAAGGAGGAGGAGGACTCTTCGGAGGAGGACTCTGAGGAGGAGGATGGCGGCGGTGAGGATGGAAGCGGCTAGGACGGTGGCAACGAGGGCGACAGCGGCGGCAAAGGCGGCGGCGACGACGACGACAGCGGCTACGACGGCAGCGACGACGGTGGCAACAGCAAGGGCGGTAGTGGCAAGGGCGATAGGGGCAATGTCGGTGGCAAGGCGCCACCGTTGTAAGTATTAGTATAGTGTAGTTTAGTGTAGCAGTAGGTAGTAGTAGTAGAAGTAGTAGAAGAAGTAGAAAAATGGAAGTGGAAGTGGAGGATGTGTTCTGCTAGGGTCGGTTCATAATGAGCCGGTCCCTTTTCTTTTGTAATGATCTCCTTCCAATATGAATGAAATATGGTTGTTGCATCTGATCTTGAGTTCCTTTTGATGTATACAATGTGTTTGAGGTCATGCTTGTTGGTACCGAGTCCCTTGCTCTGTTGGACTTATATTTTGACTGATAAATCCAACTGATAAATCTGACCGATGAATCCGACTGATAAATCCGACTTATATGTACTCTGTCCGGCTTAATCTGCTCAGCTAAGAACTTGCCTGACTTACACCGTCTGACTTAGCGTGCCCAACTTAGTTGGTCCACAATGTGCATATACACACCCGCTGGTAATTTCCTGGCGAGCAAACCCTAACTCTGCTTTTTTCACCGCAAACGTTCCTTTGAAATTCTCATTCCCCTGTGGATCCATGCCTGATTTCGTTCCTTAGTGAATTCCCATGGCACCCAGGAAGAAGAAACAGGGGAGCGCTGCACCCATCATTTCCCCAATCGATCCCAATAGTCTACTTCCCTTCTGCTGTAATTATGCTTCTTTTGTCTTCGAGTCTGACTTGCTTTACTTAGTCAAAATTGGTGTTTTCCATCGAAGGAATTGTGTTCTTGGTGGGTTTGCCAGGGGATCACCATACCCACTGAGGATACCCATGAGTCTGTAGTCTTTGTCCCTTTCCTGATCCATGGTTTAGGTTTACCTATTTCTCCCTTTTTTCGTGGCCTTCTTGATTTTTACTCTCTCAATTTGACCCACTTGAATCCCAACTCTATTCTCCAAGTTGCTATCTTTGTTCATCTCTGCAAAGCCTACCTCAGGATTAGCCCGCATTTCGGATTGTGGAAGTACTTGTATCACTACAAATCGGGAATGGCAGGGGGCAGCATCAAGTGGTTGGTGGTGCCAGTCTTGAACTTCATCGGGGTAGAAAGGCGGAGTATCTCGACATCCTTGTGAAGGACAACGTTAAGTGATGGTGCTTTGAGTGGTTCACCATGGAGAATCATAACACGTCCATGCCAGCTCGATCTAGAAAGTAGCTCGATGTACGTGTGCCGAGTTGGATAGAGGCCCCAATCGACTCTGAGGTTGATGAAGCCAAAATCTTGTTAGCCAAAGTTTCTGGTTTGAAAGATAAAGGTTTGACTGCTGAAGCTGTGCTCATTGATTTTGTTTTCAAGAACATTCAACCTCTCAAGGACAGAGTTCATCCTGCCTACCTATATACTAGGGTAAGAGATCCTTCCCGAGTGACAGACAAACACATATCAGAGGAAAATGTTTTGAACCGGGTTGAGATGATGGTGAGGGGTGTTGTTCTAAATGCTGAAGCTCCTCGTTCTTATTCTGCTTGGAATCTTCCTCCACTGGTAAGTTACGATCACCTAAGTTCTTATTTACTTGCTTGCGGAATTGTTACATGCTTTATGCTCATTGTGCTGTTTTATTGCTGTAGAGTCATTTTTTGAGTTTGTGTCCAACCCTCCCATCCGTGAGGAGGGTTGCAATTTAGGCCATAGAGTGCGGCCTTCTCAAACAAAATAGAGGCTATAATCACCACGCACCGGACTTGTCTAAAGAGGAAAGCTGAAAGGGAAATGTGCCCTTGGGCCATTTCTAAGTATTTTGGTGATTTAGTGACCAACACAGGTGCCTAATTGTAAAATGGAACAAAGTACAAATCATGGAGTAAAGGTATGTTTCTAATCCGTAGTACATTGGTTTTGTGGACTAACATATTTGTCTAAGTGTTAGAAACAGGAAGAGAGAAGAGGAGAAAAGACTTGGCTGTGGGCTGCCAAGTCCCAGCTCGGTCTGGAGCACCGGACTGTCCGGTGTGCACCGGACAGTGTCCGGTGCGCCAGACTGACTCGACTCGAACTAGCCGCTCTCGGGATTTTGGCCGGCGGCGTACGGCTAAAATTCACCGGACTGTCCGGTGTGCACCGGACTGTCCGGTGAGCCAACGGTCGGCCAGGGCCAACGGTCGACCGCGCAATCCGCGCGGGACACGTGGCCGAGCCAACGGTCGGAAGACGGCACCGGACTGTCCGGTGTGCACCGGACTGTCCGGTGCGCCAACGGCTCGCAGATCCACGGCAGTCTTCCAACGGTCGGAAGCGCCAGAAAAGGAAACAAATCGGGCACCGGACAGTGTCCGGTGTGCACCGGACTGTCCGGTGCCCCCGACGACAGAAGGCAAGGATGGCCTTCCGGATTTGCTCTCAACGGCTCCTAGCTGCCTTGGGGCTATAAAAGGAGCCCCTAGGCGCATGGAGGAAACACACAAGCAACTCTTGAGCATTCTTGATCATCCACACAAGTTCTTTGCGCATTCGTTTGTGATTCTAAGTGATTCGAGCTCTGTTCTAGTGTGAACTCTGAGATAGTCATTCGAGCTCGAGTCTTGGCCGTGTGTGTGCGCTTTTGTTGTGGATTTGTGTGTGTTGCTTCCCTCCCTTACTCTGTGCTTTCTTTGTGATCATATACTTGTAAGGGCAAGAGACTCCAATTTGTGGAGATTCCTTGCAAACGGGATAGTGAAAGGAACAACAAAACAACGTGGTATTCAAGTGGGTCTTTGGACCGCTTGAGAGGGGTTGATTGCAACCCTCGTCCGTTGGGACGCCACAACGTGGAAGTAGGCAAGCATTGGCTTGGCCGAACCACGGGATAAACCACTGTGTCCCTCTGTGCTTGATTCTTGTGGTATTGTGTTTTGTTGAGACTTCACCTTAGCCACTTGCCATTAATCGTGCTAACGCTTAACAAGTTTTTGTGGCTTAAGTTTGAAGTTTTTACAGGATCACCTATTCACCCCCCCCCTCTAGGTGCTCTCAATTGGTATCAGAGCCGTTCTCTTCACAAGGGACTAGCCGCCCGAAGAGATGGATCCTAAGGGGAAGGGTATAGTGATCAACGACAAAGAAAAGGAGACCTTCGTCAACGAGCCGAAGGACGACAAGCCTACCGACTCCGGCTCGGGCCAAAGACGGAAGGAAGGGAAGAAGAAGAAGACAAGGCGCATCAAGGAGATCATCTACTACGACAGCGACTAGTCTACTTCTTCCCAAAAGGACGAGGACCACAACGACTACGAGAGGAGAAAACCGGTCAATTCGAACTTTTCTTTTGATTACTCTCGTATTCCGCAAAGTTCACATTCTCAATTGCTCTCCATTCCACTCGGCAAGCCCCCACACTTTGATGGAGAGGACTACGGATTTTGGAGCCACAAAATGCGTAGTCACCTATTCTCTCTCCATCCTAGTATATGGGAGATTGTAGAGAGTGGAATGCACTTTGATAGTTCGGATAGTCCCACGTTTATTAATGAACAAATTCATAAGAATGCACAAGCTACTACTGTTCTTCTAGCTTCCTTGTGCAGGGATGAATATCATAAAGTGAGCGGCTTGGATAACGCCAAGCAAATCTGGGACACCCTCAAGATTTCTCATGAGGGAAACGACGTCACTTTACTCACCAAGATGGAGTTGGTGGAGGGAGAGCTTGGACGTTTCGCCATGATAAGGGGCGAGGAGCCGACGCAAACATACAACCGGCTCAAGACCCTCATCAACAAGATAAGGAGCTACGGGAGCACGCGATGGACGGACCACGACGTCGTCCGCCTAATGCTCAGGTCCTTTACCGTACTTGATCCTCATCTCGTGAACAATATTCGTGAGAATCCCAGGTACACGATGATGACGCCCGAGGAAGTACTTGGAAAATTCGTGAGCGGGAGGATGATGATCAAGGAGGCGAGATACGTCGACGACGCGTTGAACGGACCACTCCACGAGCCTCAACCCATTGCTCTAAAAGCAACAAGGAGCAAGGAATCGCTACCTAGCAAGGTGGCGCAAGTTGAGGCGGCCGGGCTCAATGATGAAGAGATGGCTCTCATCATCAAGAGATTCAAGACGGCGCTAAATGGTCGCAAGGGGCAGCCAAGCAAGACCAAGACCAAGGGGAAGCGCTCGTGCTTCAAATGCGGTAAGCTTGGTCATTTTATTGCTAACTGTCCCGATAATGAAAGTGACCAGGAAAAGGGGAACAAGAGAGAGAAGAAGAAGCAATACAAGAAGGCAAAGGGCGAGGCGCATCTAGGAAAGGAGTGGGACTCGGATTGCTCCTCCTCCGACTCCGACAACGAAGGACTCGCCGCCACTGCCTTCAACAAATCGGCTCTCTTCCCCAACGAGCGTCTCACTTGTCTTATGGCAAGAGAGAAGAAGGTAAGTACTAAAGACTCCACTTATGCGTCTTCTAGTGATAGTGAGTCTAGTGATGATGATATAGATTATTCTTGCTTGTTCAAGGGCTTAGATAGATCTAAGATAGATAAAATCAATGAATTGATTGATGCATTGAATGAAAAGGATAGGCTTTTAGAAAAGCAAGAAGATTTATTGTATGATGAACATGATAAGTTTGTAGAGGCACAAAAATCATATGCTTTAGAAGTGAAAAGAAATGAAATGCTTTCTAGTGAAATATCTTCCTGTCATGAAACCATTTCTACCTTAAGAAGTGTTAATATTGATTTAAGTGCTAAACTAGAAGTAGCTAGTAAATCAAATTCTTGTGTTGAACATGTTGAAATTTGTACTAGGTGTAAGGATTTTGATGTTAATGCTTGTAGTGAACACCTAGTTCTAATTTCCAAATTCAATGATGAAGTGGCTAGTCTTAATGCCCAACTTAAGACTAGCAAGAATGAAGTTGATAAAATCAAATTTGCAAGGGATGCCTACACAATTGGTAGACACCCCTCAATTAAGGATGGGCTTGGCTTCAAGAGAGAAGCCAAGAACTTAACAAGCCATAAGGCTCCCGTCTTCGTCAAGGAGAAAGGGAAGGCCCCTATGGCTAATAGTGCTAAAAAGAACCATGCTTTCTTATACCATGATAGGAGACATGCTAGAAATGTTTATAATGATTTTGATTCACATGTTTATGATTCTCATGCCATGTTTGCCTCTAGTTCCTCTCATAAGCATGATAGAAATATGAGTAGGAGAAATGTTGCACATATGCCTAGGAGAAATATTGCTCATGTGCCTAGAAAGAATGTTATTCATGCTCCTAGGAAAGTAGTGAATGAACCTTCTACCATTTATTATGCTTGTAATGCTCCCTTTGCTATTTGTAGAAAGGGAAAGAAGGTTGTTGCTAGGAAATTAGGGGCTAGATGCAAGGGAGATAAATCTTGCATTTGGGTCCCTAAAGACATTTGTGCTAACCTTGCAGGACCCAACATGAGTTGGGTACCTAAGACCCAAGCCTAAATTTGCCTTGCAGGTTTATGCATCCGGGGGTTCAAGCTGGATTATCGACAGCGGATGCACAAACCATATGACGGGGGAGAAGAAGATGTTCACCTCCTACGTCAAGAATAAGGATTCCCAAGATTCAATTATATTCGGTGATGGGAATCAAGGCAAGGTAAAAGGGTTAGGTAAAATTGCAATTTCTAATGAGCATTCTATATCAAATGTATTCTTAGTGGAGAGTCTTGGATATAATTTGCTATCTGTTAGTCAATTATGTCAAATGGGATACAATTGCCTTTTTACTAATGTAGATGTGTCTGTCTTTAGAAGATGTGATGGTTCACTAGCTTTTAAGGGTGTACTAGACGGCAAGCTTTATTTAGTTGATTTTGCAAAAGAAGAGGCCGGTCTAGATGCATGCTTAATGGCTAAGACTTGCATGGGCTGGCTGTGGCATCGCCGCTTAGCACATGTGGGGATGAAGAACCTCCACAAGCTTCTAAAGGGAGAACACGTGATAGGTCTAACAAATGTTTATTTCGAAAAAGATAGACCTTGTGCAGCTTGTCAAGCAGGTAAGCAGGTGGGAGGAGCACATCACAGCAAGAATGTGATGACCACGTCAAGACCTCTGGAGCTGCTGCATATGGACCTCTTCGGACCCGTCGCCTATCTAAGCATAGGAGGAAGTAAGTATGGTTTAGTTATTGTTGATGACTTTTCCCGCTTCACTTGGGTGTTCTTTTTGCAGGATAAGTCTGAAACCCAAGGGACCCTCAAGCGCTTCCTCAGGAGAGCTCAAAATGAGTTTGAGCTCAAGGTGAAGAAGATAAGGAGCGACAACGGGTCCGAGTTCAAGAACCTTCAAGTGGAGGAGTTTCTTGAGGAGGAAGGGATCAAGCACGAGTTCTCCGCTCCCTACACACCACAGCAAAATGGTGTGGTAGAGAGGAAGAACAGGACGCTAATCGATATGGCGAGGACGATGCTTGGAGAGTTCAAGACCCCCGAGTGTTTTTGGTCGGAAGCCGTGAACACGGCTTGCCACGCCATCAACAGGGTCTACCTTCATCGACTCCTCAAGAAGACTTCGTATGAGCTACTAACCGGTAACAAACCCAATGTATCGTACTTTCGTGTTTTTGGGAGCAAGTGCTACATTCTAGTGAAGAAGGGTAGAAATTCTAAGTTTGCTCCCAAAGCTGTAGAAGGGTTTTTATTAGGTTATGATTCAAATACAAAGGCGTATAGGGTCTTCAACAAATCATCGAGTTTGGTTGAAGTCTCTAGCGACGTTGTATTTGATGAGACTAATGGCTCTCCAAGAGAGCAAGTTGTTGATTGTGATGATGTAGATGAAGAAGATGTTCCAACGGCCGCTATACGAACCATGGCGATTGGAGACGTTCGGCCACAGGAACAAGATGAACGAGATCAACCTTCTTCCTCAACGACGGTGCATCCCCCACCTCAAGACGATGAACAGGTTCATCAAAAGGAGGCGTGTGATCAAGGGGGAGCACAAGATGATCACGTGATGGAGGAAGAAGCGCAACCGGCACCTCCAACCCAAGTTCGAGCAATGATTCAGAGGGATCATCCCGTCGATCAAATTCTGGGTGACATTAGCAAGGGAGTAACTACTCGATCTCGATTAGTTAATTTTTGTGAACATTACTCTTTTGTCTCCTCTATTGAGCCTTTCAGGGTAGAGGAGGCCTTGCTAGATCCGGATTGGGTGTTGGCCATGCAGGAGGAACTCAACAACTTCAAGCGCAATGAAGTTTGGACGCTGGTGCCTCGTCCCAAGCAAAATGTTGTGGGAACCAAGTGGGTGTTCCGCAACAAACAGGACGAGCACGGGGTGGTGACGAGGAACAAGGCTCGACTTGTGGCAAAAGGTTATGCCCAAGTCGCAGGTTTGGACTTTGAGGAGACTTTTGCTCCTGTGGCTAGGCTAGAGTCCATTCGTATCTTGCTAGCATATGCTGCTCACCATTCTTTCAGGTTGTACCAAATGGATGTGAAGAGCGCGTTCCTCAACGGGCCAATAAAGGAGGAGGTGTACGTGGAGCAACCCCCTGGCTTCGAGGATGAGCGGTACCCCGACCACGTGTGTAAGCTCTCTAAGGCGCTCTATGGACTTAAGCAAGCCCCAAGAGCATGGTATGAATGCCTTAGAGATTTCTTACTTGCTAATGCTTTCAAGGTTGGGAAAGCCGATCCAACTCTTTTTACAAAGACATGTGATGGTGATTTATTTGTATGCCAAATTTATGTCGATGACATAATATTTGGTTCTACTAATCAAAAGTCTTGTGAAGAGTTTAGCAGGGTGATGACGCAGAAATTCGAGATGTCGATGATGGGCGAGTTGAACTACTTCCTTGGGTTCCAAGTGAAGCAACTCAAGGACGGCACCTTCATCTCCCAAACGAAGTACACGCAAGATCTGCTGAAGCGGTTTGGGATGAAGGACGCCAAGCCCGCAAAGACTCCGATGGGAACCGACGGACACACCGACCTCAACAAAGGAGGTAAGTCCGTTGATCAAAAAGCATACCGGTCAATGATAGGATCTCTACTTTATTTATGTGCTAGTAGACCGGATATTATGCTTAGCGTATGCATGTGTGCTAGATTTCAATCCGATCCTAAGGAGTGTCACTTGGTGGCGGTGAAGCGAATTCTTAGATATTTAGTCGCTACGCCTTGCTTCGGGATCTGGTATCCAAAGGGGTCTAACTTTGACTTGATTGGGTACTCAGATTCCGACTATGCTGGATGTAAGGTCGATAGGAAGAGTACATCGGGGATGTGCCAATTCTTAGGAAGGTCCCTGGTGTCATGGAACTCTAAGAAACAAACATCCGTTGCCCTATCCACCGCTGAGGCCGAGTACGTTGCCGCAGGACAGTGTTGTGCGCAACTACTTTGGATGAGGCAAACCCTCAGGGACTTTGGCTACAATCTGAGCAAAGTCCCACTCCTATGTGATAATGAGAGTGCTATCCGAATAGCGGAAAATCCTGTTGAGCACAGCCGCACAAAGCACATTGACATCCGGCATCACTTTCTGAGAGACCACCAGCAAAAGGGAGATATCGAAGTGTTTTATGTTAGCACCGAGAACCAGCTAGCCGATATCTTCACCAAGCCTTTAGATGAGAAGACCTTTTGCAGGCTGCGTAGTGAGCTAAATGTTTTAGATTCGCGGAACTTGGATTGAATTGTAGCATACATGTATTTATGCCTTTGATCATGTTCATTCTGCACTTTGTTGCTTATTATGGTACTCAAGTTGTACAAACACTCCCTGGACCTCACAAGTCCGTTGCAAAGTGATGCACATGTTTAGGGGGAGATGTGTTGCAACTTGACCCTTTGAGACTAACCATATGCTTGAGTTTGTTTGATTTAGTCTCAAAGGAGAATTGAAAGGGAAAAGGTGGACTTGGATCATGCAAGACTTCCACTGCACTCCGATGAGAGGGTAACTTATTCCAAGTCCATCTCTGAACTCTTATTGCCATTTGCTCTTAATTGAAGATTTTGGTGAGGCAATGGGGTTAAAGGGCCAAGATTGATCCCGTTTTGGTGCTTGATGCCAAAGGGGGAGAAAATAAAGGCCAAAGCAATAAATGGATCAGCTACCACTTGAGAGATTTAGAAAATAGTAGAATAGAGTTTTGGTTTGTCAAATTCTTAAGTTGTCTCTCTTGTCAAAAGTTGGCTTCTTGTGGGGAGAAGTATTGATTATGGGAAAAAGGGGGAGTTTTTGAAATCCTTGATCAATCTCTTTTTGAATGACTCTCTTTATGCTTAAACATGTGTGTTTAACTTAGAGATAGAGATTTGAGTTTGATTTGCAAAAACAAACCAAGTGGTGGCAAAGGATGATCCATATATGCCAAAATCGATTCAAAATAATTTGAGTTATTATTTGAAGTGTTTTTGTACTTGTTAAACTTGCTTTATGTTGTGTTGGCATAAATCACCAAAAAGGGGGAGATTGAAAGGGAAATGTGCCCTTGGGCCATTTCTAAGTATTTTGGTGATTTAGTGACCAACACAGGTGCCTAATTGTAAAATGGAACAAAGTACAAATCATGGAGTAAAGGTATGTTTCTAATCCGTAGTACATTGGTTTTGTGGACTAACATATTTGTCTAAGTGTTAGAAACAGGAAGAGAGAAGAGGAGAAAAGACTTGGCTGTGGGCTGCCAAGTCCCAGCTCGGTCTGGAGCACCGGACTGTCCGGTGTGCACCGGACAGTGTCCGGTGCGCCAGACTGACTCGACTCGAACTGGCCGCTCTCGGGATTTTGGCCGGCGGCGTACGGCTAAAATTCACCGGACTGTCCGGTGTGCACCGGACTGTCCGGTGAGCCAACGGTCGGCCAGGGCCAACGGTCGACCGCGCAATCCGCGCGGGACACGTGGCCGAGCCAACGGTCGGAAGACGGCACCGGACTGTCCGGTGTGCACCGGACTGTCCGGTGCGCCAACGGCTCGCAGATCCACGGCAGTCTTCCAACGGTCGGAAGCGCCAGAAAAGGAAACAAATCGGGCACCGGACAGTGTCCGGTGTGCACCGGACTGTCCGGTGCCCCCGACGACAGAAGGCAAGGATGGCCTTCCGGATTTGCTCTCAACGGCTCCTAGCTGCCTTGGGGCTATAAAAGGAGCCCCTAGGCGCATGGAGGAAACACACAAGCAACTCTTGAGCATTCTTGATCATCCACACAAGTTCTTTGCGCATTCGTTTGTGATTCTAAGTGATTCGAGCTCTGTTCTAGTGTGAACTCTGAGATAGTCATTCGAGCTCGAGTCTTGGCCGTGTGTGTGCGCTTTTGTTGTGGATTTGTGTGTGTTGCTTCCCTCCCTTACTCTGTGCTTTCTTTGTGATCATATACTTGTAAGGGCAAGAGACTCCAATTTGTGGAGATTCCTTGCAAACGGGATAGTGAAAGGAACAACAAAACAACGTGGTATTCAAGTGGGTCTTTGGACCGCTTGAGAGGGGTTGATTGCAACCCTCGTCCGTTGGGACGCCACAACGTGGAAGTAGGCAAGCATTGGCTTGGCCGAACCACGGGATAAACCACTGTGTCCCTCTGTGCTTGATTCTTGTGGTATTGTGTTTTGTTGAGACTTCACCTTAGCCACTTGCCATTAATCGTGCTAACGCTTAACAAGTTTTTGTGGCTTAAGTTTGAAGTTTTTACAGGATCACCTATTCACCCCCCCCTCTAGGTGCTCTCAAAAGCAGACTCACTTCTTGATACAACCACCTACCAATGATTCTGAGATTGACAACGTTCTTGGCATGCTGGCTAGGGAGTCGTCTAAGTCAACGCGACTTGAGTCAGGGTTGTGGGCTCCCGAGCAGTAAGGCGGTGGAGGGAAAAGAGTAGGTAACCTTGAGGATCCATGGTGCAAGTGACTGTGCCAAATAGACAATCAGGCTGAGTCCACAGAAGTTAAGAAGAAAAAGAAGAGATTTGACGTTCATTGGACCTATAGCCGGTGACTGGCCCAGTCGCACCGAACCCCGATGATACTTTGGTGGGTGCTGGTCTAGAGGATGTTGTGAAAGGTGGAGGTGGGGTGAGGACGGCTAGATATATGGTAGAGGAAGGAGATGAGGAGGAGGAAGAGGAGGTCTTTAGGTGAAGTATGAAGTTCAACCTTCTTGAGTTCAACTTGGCCAAAATGCTCCCTAGAAAAAAGAGGTTCAACCGGGGTAGAGCAGTTGAGCTTCAAGTTGAGCTGTCAGTTGAACCTAGTTTGGCTCTGCTAAAAAGAGGTTCAATCGGGGTCTGAGACCGGTTCAACTAGGGTTTCATGTAGGTTCAACCGAGGTAGACCAGTTGAGCTTCTTGGTTTGGCTCTACTAAAAAGTGGTTCAACTGGGGTCTAAGACCAGTTCAACCGGAGTCTATCCAGGTTGTCAGTCTGTTGTGTAGTTTATTTGTCAGTCCTGTCTGCCAGATTCTATGTGCGATAGAGGTTCAACCAGGGTCTAGGGCGGGTTCAACCAGAGTTTTATCCCCGAACCACTCTGATCAAAATCGATTGAACTGGCCTTAAGGGAGGTTCAACCAGTGTTAGGGTCTGACTAGATGTCCTGACCTCTGTCTGGCAGTCTAATTAGCAGGCTATAAGACAGACGGTTCAACAGGCCCTAAGGGGCGGTTCAACCGCTTTTTGCGTAGACGGCTAGTTTTGGAGCCCCACCTATATATACTCACTCCTACCTCTCTCTCCTCCACAAAAGACATGCTTTGAACTCCATTTCTAACCTGAGAAACACTCCCCACTCTCTCTCACACATCTCTTACCTCTCCCATTTCAAATCTTTGGGGAGATATATTTGAGTGAGATTGAGAGCTATGGATCTTTGTGCTTCATCTCCAAATCCATCTTGTTTTTCTTGATTCGAGCTTTGGTGCAACAACAATATCTTTGTGGGTTCATTTCTCTTAGAGCTCAAAGTTTGTATTACCCACTCTTTTGAGAAAGCTTTAGTAAGTGAACTCACTTGGATCTTTGTGGTCGGTGAGGGGAGATTAGGGTTGAAAGAGATCTCGCTCTTTGTGGGCGCCTCAACGAGGAAGTAGGGCATCATGGTGGTGTGACCAAACCTTGGGATAAATCTTGTGTTTCTTGTGCTCTTGTTTATTGTTACTATTCTTGTTCTTCATACTCACATCATCTTGTGGAAGATTTGGCCATAGATTTGTGGTGTGTAGGTTTTGAGAAGTTTCCCTCCCAAATCTACTTCGTACAACCCTAAGGAACATCAAGGACATCACACACGTAAAGTTTATTTGGTGATTTTAGAGATCAATTTAGTTTATTTCTCATTTTCAAGTTGGACTGATTCAAAGCGGTTGAACTGCCCCTGACAGCGGTTGAACCAGGCTACACTGGTTGAATAAGTTATTCTCAGTTCGTTTCGAGTCTTTGGTGAAATTTTTAGGTGTAGCCGATTCACCCCCTCTAGGCTACTTTCAACGTGGCGGAGTGGGCCATGTTATCGACGCAGTCAAGGAATGGTGGGACACGTGTGCAGGATGTGTTGGATGCACACACGGTATGATACTCACGGTGGTTTGGTGGTTGATCCTCGAAAAACCACCCTGCGCTACGGATGACGGATTTTCTACCGGGTTTGGCCTAAAAACCCTGCGGTGGTAGTTCCAGAGGAAATCGGGGGTGGCACGTGGTGTCACAGCGATGGGTGCATCCAGGCAAAGCAACTTCGTGTGGAGCGTGTGGCCATCTGATCAAAACTCTAGGAGTTGGTCCATTTTTCCCCTGGTGGAGTGGATACACTCTATGTAAATAGGGGTAGTTTAGTCTAGGCAAATAACCCTCTATAAATAGAGTGGTAGGACTATTGTTACAACCATCTCTTGGTAATCTCTTTTGGCTATTTCTTATGCTTAGGGTTTTAGCAGTAGTTGTTTTATATTCCCTAGACTACCCTAGTTTTGTAGCCAGACATCCACAACACTTTGAACTTTCACATTTGTGATTCATAATCTACAGCAATTAATCCAAGGAAGGATGGTCAGTACCGCCCACAACTTTAGTTGGCTCTTAATCTCAGTTTTTATCTTGCTGAAGTTGTGGAGTCACTTTGGTTCTTCCCTCTCCTCTCTTTATGACCTTGTGAAGAACCGTCACGTTCTTGTGTGAGGATTTGGATTGGGGATCGATTGGTGGTGAGTTACTTTTCTTGGATCACTGCATACACCATGTTGTTGCAGATTTTGGTCATGATTTGAGAAGAACTCAGTTTGAACTCGTTCTAGAAAACCCCACCAAAACAAGATTTCTGATCTACGCTTTGATTTTTGAGTTGCTCGGGTTGACACACCACAAATCATCTTGTTTCGCCCCATGCAATCTTTCTGCAAAGTTTGAGGCAAATAGTTGGGCTGACACATGGCACTATCGCTTCCTCTGTTCTGTGTTTCTGACTCTAATTTTTGGCAGACAGTAGGGCTGATCTTCTTCTAGGTTTTTTGGTGTATTCAAATGACACTGTTTTGAATTACACAATGATCTGGTGCTTTGTGAGTCCCTAGAGGCTTTGGGTCAAGTTTGGGAAACAAGTCACAGTGTTGTCCTCACAAAAGAATTTTGGTGGATCCCATTTATCCCCATCTGGTCGCCTCACCGATCCTTCACTGTTATCATCCAATCTAACAGAACATCCACCTTAGAGAGAATCATAGGTGATATACTAATCACTACTAATGCATACATTAAACGAACCAGTAGAATCAATAATCCATTCATCACCACTATTTGCACATCCAACAAAAGCAGTAAGTATCTCACCATTAAAATTATCTACCTTAGAAGCAGCAACAGGACCATTACATTCATTGAATTTACCTTGCTCTATATATGTTCCAACTCTCTTCTCTTTATTCTTGAATTTATAACACGCGGTTATAAAATAAATGTCTTTGTTGCAATACTTGTAGAATTATATCTCTACTAGGTGAGTGTCCGTGCATTGCAACGGGAACATATAATAACATAATAACTTATATATAAAATGTGTCTTATATTGTTGTAAGAAAATGTTTTATAATCCATTTGTAATCCTAGCCATACATAAATTTTGTTATTTTAATTTAACTGTTTCACTACTACATTGCAACCATAAGTATCATACAGACTTTGATATATGCCACGATTTGCATGGTCTCATCATTGAAGAGCACGTGCCACACCTGCCGGTAGAAGTTCCCTCGTACATTGTCAGTCATCAGGTACGCACCACCATACACGCTTGCTTAAACAAAAAAGGCAAGTGTATGTGTTTGCGAAGAGAATTAAAGGCAGGTCGGCACAAAAGCTACCCCGATGATGGCGAGTGGACATTGCTGTCGGTCCTCCTCTGCGTCACCTCTGACGCCAAGATGATGCCATAGTCCTTGATATAGTAGTCGTCAAACGCGAACGACATGGCGAGTACCGATGACTCTTGGCTAGGCTGCCAAACGAAGTGTACCTCGGGCTCATCAGCGAAGTAGTACACCAAGCGGTTGCACCACCGGATGTGCTACTCCTCTACATACATCTTGTTCGAGGACACTCACACAACGTCAACAACGGTCGTCGTCCCAGCGCACAAGAATTCATGGCCGATCAGTAGTGACTTACGTGGTAGGTTGAGCTTAAGGTGGATGATGAGCTAGATGGCATGACGGCGCTGTTGTCGAATGCGATGCCTAGAACAATCCCGAGAGTCGCTGGCGTTGGCGACGACCATGAGGTCCCCTTGTTTGAAGATGGACAGCGCGGTGCAGCCGCTCTGGACCGCGTCCAAGCGGCGGCTACGCCGGAGCTTGCCGAACACACCGACGCATGCGACCACGTAGTACTGCTTCTAGAGGTCAAACTCGCAGTCGCCAAACTTCTTCTCGTTGTCGATGAGCAACGCCAACGCGAGCGCCTCCTGCCAGTGGTGTTTGTTCGGGGTTTCCAAGTAAGAAACATGGATTCATCTTTGGCGTTGGTTTATGAAAATGACTCACAAGTCAGATCCATGGAAAAAATATTATGGAGAATAAATGTCACACATATAAAAAAGGAATTTAAGTTGAAAACATTATTCAAACAAAAGAAATTGCATGCAAGGCTCTTCTTTAAATACTACTCCCTCTATCCAAAAAATATAATTCAGGAATCTCGTTGATAATTATCTACTACTACACATTGTGCAAGGGTAGCAGGTGGGCTTTGAGAGAGATGTAGTAGATATTTTTACTGTAACAGATATTGACATAAACACACATGTGGTGTAGTGGTAGCTACGAGCACATTTACTTGAGGAGTCACATGTTCGAATCCCATTAGGGCCACATTTGTGTTTTTAATTTAATTTTAGCTAGACGTGGGATGCATGTGGGAATGGGAATGGACTTTGCGGGGAGGGGGGAATGAGAAAGACAGTGCAGGAAGGCGGGAATGGGAATGGCAGAACACGTAACGGCAATCGGGAATGGGAATGGGCTTTGCGGGGAGGGGGAATGGGAATGGCAGAACACGGAATGGCAGCCTACCCCTTACCGTCTTAATAAGTAGTAGAGATTGCATCGAGATTTTAAACGATGTTTGTAACCATTAGAACTTTTGCCTCTATTGTCATTATTTGATTTATTTTTACCCTCCCATGAATAGACAACGCTTCTCCATTAGAAGCAGAACCTTCAGAAGATACCATCTATTTTATCTTTTCTCAGCACACAAAGCCTTAGAAACCTAATTCAGCATTAGAGTATATAATAACATATCTCTAAAAGTTTGTAAAAGAACTAGGCAAAGAGCACAAAAGAATAAGACCCAAATCCTCATTGTTATAATCTACCTCCATAGCCTATATACTTGAAATAGTCTCCTTGAAGATCAAAAGATGGTTAAGCATAGACCACCCTCTTGTAACTTGTGCATATATAACTTCATCGTTATATGCATCTTGCTTGTCAAATTCTTAGACATGCAAATCGACTCTAGCTTGATCCATACAGAAACCTAATTTTTTTCTTGGAAAATAATGTTTAAAAGATGAAGTTGAATTTGAATCAGAGCCTTACGATCTTTTCCCTTCTCCTCATCAATCTAAGATTCTAAGTCTTTTTTACTGAATTTATCAAGAGCCTCATCGGCTTCCAGCTGTGTAAGAATAGCCCTTATCTAGAGTTGCCATAGCGCGAACCTTATGGCACGATCTAGGGATGGAAGATCATACTTCATTGATATGGCAAAGAAATAATAGTAATAACAAAAAATTGTAGAAAATTAGATGTAGTATAGCCATAGCAAAAAACATGTACTCCCTTTGTCCTGGTATATAAGGCATAACCACATATGGTTCAAAGAACAAGAAATATATTTAATTATTTCTATCAACACTACTACTACTGCATCGATGTATATGTGTCTAGAGAAAGCACATCTTATATTATGGTACAAGAATAAAATGTGGTTATGCCTTATATTATGCAATGGGGGGAGTAAATGATATACAATCTATGGGCTCGTTTGGCAGAGCTTCGCTCCATGATTCTCTAGCTCTGTCGGCGTTTCGACCCCGGGGGGTCCCTGGACCGACGAGTAAATTGTCGCTGCATGCCCCAGCCCAGATGGGTCGGCGCGAGACGGGACACAAAGGGGGGAGAACAGCGAGGGGAAACCGCGGCCTTCATGTTGTCCTGTGCCCAGGGCGGCTGGATGCGCTTGCAGTAGGGGGTTACAAGCGTTCGCGCGGGAGTGAGAGAGAGAGAGAGCGAGAGCCTTATGCGCCGGCCCGTTCTCCCGCGCGGCCAACCTCTTCGTACGAGAGCCCTGGACCTTCCTTTTATAGACGTAAGGAGAGGGCCCAGGTGTACAATGGGGGGGTGTAGCAGTGTGCTAACATGTCTAGCAGAGAGGAGCTAGAGCCCTAAGTACATGCCGTCGTGGCAGTCGGAGAGGTTTTGGCATCCTATTCATATGACGTCGTGGCCGTCGGAGGAGTGCTGGAGCTCTGTGGAAGTACAGCTATCGGGACTGTCGGGTCCACGCTGACGTCTCCTTGCTGACATAAGAGGCTGGGAGCTGCCGCCGTCATGGAGCGTGCGGGGTGTCATCATTACTTGTTTACCGGGGCGAGCCAGATGGGACGCCGGTCTTGTTCCCCGTAGCATGAGATAGCTAGGGGTAGGGTAATGATGGCCCTCCTGGCGACGTGGCTGGTCCGAACCCGAGTTGGGGCGAGGTGGCGATTCCTCCGAGGTCGAGGTTGAGTCCGAGCCCTGGGGTCGGGCGAGGCGGAGTCCATCGTCTTTCGGAGCCGAGGCCGAGTCCGAGCCCTGGGGTCGGGCGAGGCGGAGTTCGTCGTCTTCCGGAGCCGAGGCCGAGTCCGATCCCTGGGGTCGGGCGAGGCGGAGTTCGTCGTCTTCCGGAGCCGAGGCTGAGTCCGAGCCCTGGGGTCGGGCGAGGCGGAGTTCGTCGTCTTCCGGAGCCGAGGCCGAGTCCGAGCCCTGGAGTCGGGCGAGGCAGAGTTCGTCGTCTTCCGGAGCCGAGGCCGAGACGGGGGCCGAGCCCTGGGGTCGGGCGAGGCGGAGCTTCCTATGTCGCCCGAGGCTGGACTTAGCCGCTGTCGACCTCACTCTGGCGAGCGGCATGGCAGTTGGAGCGGGGCAGGCGGCGCTGTTTTCTTGTCAGGTCGGTCAGTGGAGCGGCGAAGTGACTGCGGTCACTTCGGCTCTATCGACTGAAGAGCGCATCAGGATAAGATGTCAGGCGATCCCTGCATTAAATGCTCCTGCGATACGGTCGGTTGGCGTGGCGATCTGGCCAAGGTTGCTTCTCTGCGAAGACTGGGATTCGGGCGAGCCGAAGGTGCGTCCGTTGCTTGAGGGGGCCCTCGGGCGAGACGTGAATCCTCTGGGGTCGGCTGCCTTTGCCCGAGGCTGGGCTCGGGCGAGGCGAGATCGTGTCCCTTGAGTGGACTGAGCCTTGACCTTAATCGTGCCCATCAGGCCTTTGCAGCTTTGTGCTGATGGGGGTTACCAGCTGAGATTAGGAGTCTTGGGGGTACCCCTAATTATGGTCCCCGACAGTAGCCCCCGAGCCTCGAAGGGAGTGTTGGCACTCGCTTGGAGGCTTTTGTCGCACTTTTTTGCAAGGGGACCGGCCTTTCTCGGTTGCACTTTGTTCCGGTGGGTGCGCGCGAGCGCACCCGCCGGGTGTAGCCCCCGAGGCCTCGGAGGAGTGTTTTGACTCCTTCGAGGTCTTAGTGCCTTTCGTGATGGCTCGGCCGGTTTGGTCGTTCCCTCATGCGAGCTAGCCGTAGCCCAGGTGCATAGTCGAGTCCCAAGTTCTCGGGCTGGTATGTTGACGCTGTCAACGGGTTGGCCGGAGCCGGGTTCGCGAGAGCAGCCCTCGAGCCATCGCACAGAGCGAGAGGACGGTCACGGACAGACTCGACTTTTTTCATACGCCCCTGCGTCGCCTTTCCGCAAGGAGGAGGGGGGGAAAGCGCCATGCTGCCCTCGGAGGGTGCCGAACATGGTGTCTCCAGTGAGTTGCTAGCGGGTAATCCGAGTGGACGCCCGTGCCCCATTCGTTAGGGGTCGGCTAGTGGCCCGGAGGCGCGCTCCAAAAGTACCTGCGGGTGATTCGCCGGACCCGGTCCCCTTTTGGCGGGGTTCGAGGGCTGGATGCCTCCCTCTGGTGGGATTCCGTTACGAAAATCGCTCCCGCTGGTCTCGGAAATGTCCTAGGGTACCTCGGGAGCATAGCCTGAGCCTTGGTTATGTATCGAACGTACCCAGGGTCATCCCTCGCTCTGCATGCTCTGAGGCGGCTGTCGAACCCTTCGGGGGCCAGCCTACGAACCCCTGATCAGTAGTGGGCGTGGAGCCCGAGTGGCCTGAGGCGGCTGTTGAACCCTTCCGAGGGGCCAGCCTTCGAACCTCTGACCAGTAGTGGGCGCGGAGCCTGAGTGCTCTGAGGCAGCTGTCGAACCCTTTCAAGGGGCCAGCCTTCGAACCTCTGATCAGTAGGGGAGCTTGGGGCCCGTTTCCTTCGTGGAGAAGGATCCCATTCGGAGTATCCCCTTTCCCGGTCCCTGTGGCAAGAGAGAGAAAGAGGAAGTGGAAAAGGATACGAAATCGAACGTTGTGGCGTACCTTTTTGACGCGGTCATTATGGCGGAGGTGAAGCGTCACCCGCTTTGCCTGCCAAAGGTGCCGCCTGCCCTGCCGCAGAGTTAATGCGACGGGACGAGTGGTTCACGGGGCAGCCGTTGTGCGTGCGCGAGCCGTTCGAGGAACGGAACACGGGCGCGTCGTCTTCACGCCGTGGGAGAGGGTTCTCTCGCTGTTGCAGGAGGGGACGTGAGCTTGCAGATGATTTGACTGCTGCTTCCGCCCGCCTGCCATCGCCATTACTGCCGGCCCATTTTTGGCCGTATCGACCGTCACGCCTTCTCCCGCGGCTGACTGACCCTTGACCGGCGTGCCTGGTTGGCACTGTTGGGCCGTGCGCAGGGTTGCCTCGAGTTGCGGCACCGGTTCCGCAGTCGAGGAGGCGCGGGACTGGCACGAGTGGCGGTGCAGTTTCTCGCACGTAGTAACCGGCGCGCCGGTTACATGACGTGTGGGCCTAGGCCTCCATGCTGGACGCGGCGAAGTCGGAAGGGTGCGCCCTCCTGGTGCGGTTGCATGCCGCCTGCATGGCAGTCCGCTTTTTCACCCGCTGGTCTGGGCGATAGTGGAGGAATGCTTGTAACCGCTGGGCTGTTGTGCGCTCCGCGCGCGGCGGTTTGGCTCCTTCTGTTCTGGGGCAACTTGCATGACGCGTTGGACCTAGCCCCCGTGTCGTAGGGGGAGGACCTTGGAGCGTGTTGGAGAAGACGCAGTCCGCGACGGCTGAGGACGCAAGTGGGGAGAGTCGCCTTTAAAAGGAGGGTGACCCCCTTGGATGGCAACCATGTCTTCGCACTTTCCTCATGCGTCGTGTCCTTCCACCTTCCGAGCCTCCGGATGGGGAGCGCTCGCGTCGCTTTCGTCTTGCTGTTGTTGGAGGAACGCAACTTCACGGAAGTTGGTACCTTTCAGCCATCGCTCGGCTTCAACGATTTTCGTCGTGCAGCCCGGCTGCATTCCCCCACCAATGGGCAGTTTCGTGGAGGGAAGCGAGCCGGGCTGTGGCCTCCGCCCCGCCCTCAGCTTCAAGGATTTTCGTCATCCGGGCTGAGGCGGAGGGGCGCACCGAGTGGGGGGTTGCCTCCATGTGGGCCGGTAACCCTTTTCTTCCCCCGGCATTTGGGGGGAAAAGGCATCCTCCAGCCCTGCGGAGGCTTCCTCCAGCCATGCCGGGGAAGGCGAACTGCTGCTGCCCAGCCGGGGTGCAGCATTCCGTCCTCTGTCCGGGCGATGGTCGCGCCGCGTACAGGCCGGCCATGCCTAGGTCTTCCTCGCGCCGACAGCCACGCCAGAGGGTTGCCCAGCACGTCGTGTGCCGCGAGGGCGGCGCTCATGTTCTGGGGCGGCCTCGGCGAGGGCGGGAGCGAGGACCTGCCGGTGCGCTTTGGGGCGCCCGGCGCCCGCTGATGCGGTGTTGAGGTGGTGGCAGCCAGAGAAGGTTTCTCTGCCGATGAGATTGCCTACTCCGCCTGCACCCCTGGACCTCCGTCCCCTGGCTTGAATGGCTGGTTCTCGTCCTTCGTGGGCGAGAGCCTTTCTGCCGCAGCGTCCGCCCGGAAGCCGTTGCTGCAGCTGTCTTGCCGCCCGGGACGGAGGTCGTTGCCGCTGCTGTCGGAGCGGGCGGCGGTGAGCCGCTTGGAGTTCATCGTCCCGCGGGCCTCCTGGTATAGAGGTTGTTCATACCCGCGGGAACGGAACCGGAGTTCCGTTTGTAAGGGCACCTTGAGTGCTGGCGTATGTTCATTATGGCTGTCGGGGCCTGAACATGTAGGTATTTTTGGGTGTAATACCATGTTTTTTCCCTCATTTTCGAGCACTGAGACTCGCCTATCGGCTAGCCGAATCGCTTAACCAAATGTGAGTTGCTCTGTGCGGAAGGTGGCGAGTGAGGTATCCGTATCCCGGAGGCGTAGGGATCCCTCGGCTTGGTCGGCCTTGCTGCACGAGGCTTCACTTGTTTAGTCAAAGAAACCCTCGGCCGCTCTTCGATGAGCCGGAGCCGGAGGCAGCGGTGCTAGCACGGACAGAGGCAGAGTTGGCTCGAAAAGGGAGCTTCGTCGGCCGGGGCTTGGCCGGGACCAACGCCGGAGTCGAGTCGCCGAGGCCGCGAGCCGGGCTGGTGTCCTCGGGGGATGGCTGGCTCAGGCTTCGGGGCGGCCAGCCGAGCCGTCTGCTCGGGCCGGGTTCCTGGAGGAGACCCTGGCGGCGATGGCCCGGGCGTGGTGCTGACGTCGTCCTTCGGTGCGGAGATCCTCCGCCCGTGTTGCCGTCCGAGGCTCGGTCGGACTTCGCCGAAGGTGGAGTTGACGCCGAGGGTGCTGCTGCTCCCTCTCCATCGACATCTGAGCCTGCAGCATCGGTTCGCCTGTAGTATGCATATGTTTTTTGCGGCCGCCGAGGCCCAAACATACTGTCGTCGTGTTGTAAAGCTGCGTTTCTTTTCCCCTTGTTTCGAGTGTCAAGACTTTCTTGTCGGTGGCAGAATCATTCATCCGAGCGAGAGTTACTTCTCACAAAAGGTGATGAGTGAGGTATCCGTATCCCGGAGGCATAGGAGTCCCTCGGCTTGGTCGGCCTTGCCGCTTACGTGTACTCTTACTCGTCCGTAGGATTCTTTTGTCGACATGGTCGAGATGGCACGAAAAATCGTTTCGGCAGAAGAGTCTTCGAGCGTTAAGACTTGTTCAGTCAGCGGAACCGTTTATCCGAGCGCGAGTTACTTATCGCAGAAGGTGATGAGTGAGGTATCCGTATCCCAGAGGCGTAGGAGTCCCTCGGCTCGGTCAGCCTTGCCTGCTTACGTGTACTCCATCGTTTTCAGGATCCCACCATCGAAGTAGTCGAAAAACACGAAAAATGCTCTTGCCGAAAGACTTTTTTCGAGGGAAATTTTGACGCAGAGGGGGTTCGCCCCTTCTAGCCCCCGAGGGAGGGTTGGGCTTTGCCGAGGCAAGGCCGACCCTTCCTTGATGGTTAGACTTCATATGTAAACGAGGTATATGAACGGCTTGAAAACATCTTAAGAGTAGAAGCGACGTAGCTGTCGGATGTTCCAAGCGTTGCTGTAGACCTCGCCTTGACTGTTGGCCAGCTTGTATGTCTCGGGCTTCAAAACCTTGGCGATGATGAATGGCCCTTCCCAGGAGGCGTGAGCTTGTGCCGCCCTCGGGCGTCTTGTCGTAGTCGAAGCACCAAGTCGCCCACCTGGAGGTCTCGGGACCGAACCCCTCGGGCGTGGTAGCGTCGCAGGGACTGCTGATACCGCGCCGAGTGTAGTAAGGCCACGTCCCGAGCCTCTTCCAACTGGTCCAGTGAGTCTTCTCGGTTGGTCTGGTTGCGTCGGTCGTCGTAGGCCCTCATCCTTGGGGAACCGTATTCTAAGTCTGTGGGCAAGATGGCCTCGGCCCCGTAGATAGAAAGAACGGCGTGAAGCCCGTGGCTCGACTTGGCGTCATCCTCAGGCTCCAGACCACTAAGGGGAGTTCCTTCATCCATCGCCTGCCGAACTTGTGGAGGTCGTTGTAGATCCTCGGCTTGAGTCCTTGCAGAATCATGCCGTTGGCACGCTCTACCTGCCCATTCGTCATGGGGTGAGCCACGGCGGCCCAGTCCACCCGGATGTGGTGATCCTCGCAGAAGTCCAGGAACTTTCTGTCGGTGAACTGGGTGCCGTTGTTGGTGATGATGGAGTTCGGGACCCCGAAGCGATGGATGATGTTGGTGAAGAATGCCACCGCCTGTTCGGACCTGACGCTGTTTAGGGGTCGGACCTCGATCCACTTGGAGAATTTGTCGATGGCGACCAGTAGATGCGTGTAGCCCCGGGTGCCTTCTGCAAGGGACCGACAAGGTCCAGACCCCACACAGCAAACGGCCAGGTGATGGGTATTGTTTGCAGAGCCTGAGCGGGTAGGTGCGTCTGCCTTGCGTAGAACTGACACCCTTGGCAGGTGCGGACAATTCTAGTGGCGTCGGCCACCGCGGTCGGCTAGTAGAAACCTTGTCGGAAAGCGTTTCCGACAAGGGCTCGAGGCGCTGTGTGGTGACCACAAGCCCCCGAGTGTATTTCTTGTAAGAGTTTCTGGCCTTCGGCGATGGATATGCATCGCTGGAGGATGCCGGAGGGGCTGCGGTGGTAGAGCTCCTTCCCGTCACCCAGCAAGACGAATGACTTGGCGCACCGCGCCAGTCGCCGAGCTTCGGCTCGGTCGAGGGGCAGCTCTCCTCGGTGGAGATATTGCGGGTACGGGGTCTGCCAGTCTCGATCAGGCGGGACCTCATTCCGCTCTCCCTCGACGCGCAGTGCCTCATCCTCGGTGGCCAAGGGTGCCTCGGGCTGAGCCGAGGGCACCTCGGGCTGAGCCGAGGGTGCCTCGGGCGGAGCCGAGGGTGCCTCGGGCTCGGTCGTGTCGCTGGTCTTGACCGAGGGTTGATGTAGGTCTCGGGAGAAGACGTCCGGGGGAACCGTTGTCCGCTCCGAAGCTATCTTTGCCAGCTCGTCCGCAGTCTCGTTGTATCATCAGGCGACGTGGTTGACCTCGAGCCCGTAGAACTTGTCTTCCAGGCGCCGAACCTCGTCGCAGTAGGCTTCCATCTTCGGGTCGTGGCAGTGGGAGTTCTTCATGACTTGGTCGATGACAAGCTGCGAGTCACCGCGAGCGTCGAGGCGTCGGACCCCTAGCTTGATGGCGATGCGCAACCCGTTGACCAGAGCCTCGTACTCAGCCACGTTGTTGGACGCCGGGAAATGGAGGCGTAGCATGTAGCGGAGGTGCTTCCCGAGGGGCGAGATGAAGAGCAGGCCCGCGCCTGCCCCTGTTTTCATTAGCGACCCATCGAAAAACATGGTCCAGAGTTCCGGTTGGATCGGAGCTGTCAGAAGCTGGGTGTCAACCCATTCAGCCACAAAGTCTACCAAGACTTGGGACTTGATGGCCTTCCAAGGGGCGAACGAGTTTGTCTCGCCCATGATTTCCACCGCCAATTTTGCAATCCTACCTGAGGCCTCTCGGCACTGGATGATCTCCCCGAGGGGGAAGGATGACACCACAGTTACCGAATGAGACTCGAAGTAGTGTCGCAACTTTTGCCGCGTCAGAATTACCGCGTACAGTAGCTTCTAAATTTGTGGGTAGCGGATCTTGATCTCGGACAGTACCTCACTGATGAAGTAGACCGGTCTCTGGACGGGCAATGCATGCCCTTCTTCTCGTCTCTCGACCACGATCGCGGCGCTGACCACCTGAGCGGTAGCGGTGACGTAGATCAATAGGGCTTCTCTGGCAGCGAGGGGCACCAGGACGGGCGCATTCGTAAGGAGCGCCTTCAGGTTCTCGAGGGCTTCCTCGGCCTCGGGGGTCCAAGTGAAGCAGGCCTGGGCAAAAAACCCGTAACCCGATACCCGAACCCGAAATTCTCGAACCCGAACCCATAATATCGGGTACCCGAATTTTATTCGGGAATTTCGGGTACCAACTTATGAAACCCGAAATTATTCTAGGCAGTTCGGGTATCACCTGCCGGTACCCGAACAACCCGAACCCGGAAATATTTAGGCAGCTACAGGGGCCTACAAAACAAACAGCACACATGCGTACAACCCATTAGCCCAAGTGCCAGCCTACATGCGTTCACAGCCCACCCACCGAGTCACTAAACCAAGTAACCAACTAGTCAACTACCGAAACCCAAGTAACCAGCCCACCCACTGGCCACCGCCCAGGCTCTCACGTACAGGCAGGCGGACAGCAATACGGGGCAAACCCTACAAGCTACAGCCGACACCGAGCGGTCCAAGTCCGCCGCCACCAAGTGTCCATGTCCATCTAGGTCTAGCGCGCCGTCCAACTGTAGTGGTCCAAGGTCGCCGACCGACCTCGTAGCAGGCACCAGACAGCACGCAGACCTCGCCGCCGGTCGACACGATGACAGCAGAGTAGCAGACCTCGCCGCCTCGTCTGTTTTGAATTCATATCATTTATCGTCTATTTAGGTTGTGGAGTATTGGAGTCTAAAGTCTAACATTTTTGAGAACCTAATGTATTTTATTGTATCATATTTTCCCTGTGTGTATTTACCAATGACCTGTGTATGTTTCATGAGGGTAGTGAACTAGTGACTATTTTTTTAAAATCCGGGTACTTCGGGAGTACCCGATACCCGAACCCGAATTATCGGGTACCCGAATTTTCGGGTACTATAATACCCGATACAATTTCGGGTATGACTTTCTAAAACCCGAAATTTTAATTACCCGATTTACCCGACCCGAACTTTTCGGGTAACCCGAACGCCCAGTCCTAAAGTGAAGCACTCGGTCTTTCTTAAGAGGCGGTACAGAGGTAGGCCTCTTTCACCGAGGCGCGAGATGAAGCGGCTCAGAGCCGCAAGGCATCCCATGACCCTCTGTATGCCTTTCAAGTCCTTGATGGGCCCCATGTTGGTGATGGCCGCGATTTTTTCTGGGTTGGCCTCGATGCTCCGCTCGGAGACGATGAACCCCAAGAGCATGCCTCGAGGGACCCCGAAGACGCACTTCTCGGGATTGAGTTTTACGCCTTTCGCCTTGAGACACTTGAATGTCGTTTCAAGGTCAGAGAGGAGGTCGGAGGCTCTCCTCGTCTTGACTACGATGTCATCGACGTAAGCCTCGACCGTTCGACCAATGTGCTCTCTGAACACGTGGTTCATGCACCTTTGGTACGTCGCAACCGCATTCCTCAAACCAAATGGCATAGTAACATAGCAGTACATGCCAAAAGGTGTGATGAAAGAAGTCGCGAGCTGGTCGGACTCTTTCATCCTGATTTGGTGATACCCTGAGTAGGCATCGAGGAACGACAGGGTTTCGCACCCAGCAGTGGAATCCATGATTTGATCGATACGAGGCAGAGGGTAGGGAACCTTCGGACATGCTTTGTTTAGACCAGTGTAGTCTACACACATCCGCCATTTCCCTCCTTTCTTTCTCACAAGCACAGGGTTGGCAATCCATTCGGGATGGAATACCTCTTTGATGAACCCAGCGGCCATCAGCTTGTGAATCTCCTCGCCTATGGCTCTGCGCTTTTCTTCGTCGAATCGGCGCAGAGGCTGCTTCACGGGTCGGGCTCCAGCTCGGATATCCAGTGAGTGCTCGGCGACTTCCCTCAGTATGCCCGGCATGTCCGAGGGACTCCACACAAAAACCTCGGCGTTTGCACGGAGAAAGTCGACGAGCACTGCTTCCTATTTGGGGTCGAGCTCGGAGCCGATCCGGATCTGCTTGGAGGTGTCGTTGCTGGGGTCGAGAGGGACGGATTTAACCGCCTCTGCTGGTTCGAAGTTGCCGGCGTGGCGCTTCGCATCTGGAACCTCCTTGGGGAGGCTTTCCATGTCGGCAATGAGGGCCTCGGATTCGGCGAGGGCCTCGGCGTACTCCACGCACTCCACGTCGCATTCGTACGCATGTCGGTACGTGGGGCCGACGGTGATGACCCCGTTGGGGCCCGGCATCTTGAGCTTGAGGTAGGTGTAGTTGGGGACGGCTATGAACTTGGCGTAACATGGTCTCCCCAGCACTGCGTGGTAGGTTCCTCGGAACCCGACCACCTCGAACGTGAGGGTTTCCCTTCGGAAGTTGGAGGGAGTCCCGAAGTAGACGGGCAGATCGAGTTGTCTGAGGGGTTGGACGCGTTTCCTGGGGATGATCCCGTGAAAAGGCGTCGCGCCTGCCCGGATCGAGGACAGATCGATCTGCAGGAGCCCAAGGGTCTCGGCGTAGATGATGTTGAGGCTGCTGCCTCCGTCCATGAGGACCTTGGTGAGCCTGACGTTGCCGATGATGGGGTCGACAACGAGCGGATATTTCCCCGGGCTTGGCACGCGGTCAGGGTGGTCGCCTTGGTCGAAGGTGATGGGCTTGTTGGACCAGTCTAGGTAGACCGGCGCTGCCACCATTACCAAGCAGACCTCCCGACGCTCTTGCTTGCGGCGCCGAGCCGAGGCATTCGCCACTTGCCCACCGTAGATCATGAAGCAGCCGTGGACCTCGGGAAACTCCTCTGCCTTGTGGTCCTCCTTCTTGTCGTTGTTGTGGGCCCTGCTACCTTCCGCCGGTGGCCCGGCCTTGTGAAAGTGGCGCCGAAGCATGACGCACTCCTCAAGGGTGTGCTTGATGGGCCCCTAATGATAGGGGCACGGCTCCTTGAGCATCTTGTCGAAGAGATTGGCACCTCCAGGAGGTTTCCGAGGGTTCTTATACTCAGCGGCGGCGACAAGGTCTGCGTCGGTGGCGTCGCGTTTCGCTTGCGACTTCTTCTTGTTCTTCTTCTTGGTGTCGCGCCGAGCGGACGGCTCGGGGACGTCTTCCGGCTGGCGGCCCTGGGGCTGCTTGTCCTTCCGGAAGATGGCCTCAACCGCCTCCTGGCTAGAGGCAAACTTGGTGGCGATGTCCATCAGCTCGCTTGCCCTAGTGGGGGTCTTGCGACCCAGCTTGCTCACCAGGTCGCGGCAGGTGGTGCCGGCGAGGAACGCGCCGATGACGTCGGAATCGGTGATGTTGGGCAGCTCGGTGCGCTGCTTCGAGAATTGCCGGATGTAGTCTCGGAGAGACTCTCCCGGCTGCTGGCGGCAGCTTCGGAGATCCCAGGAGTTCCCAGGGCGCACGTACGTGCCCTGGAAGTTGCCGGCGAAGGCTTGGACCAGGTCGTCCCAGTTGGAGATCTGCCCTGGAGGCAGATGCTCCAGCCAGGCTCGAGCGGTGTCGGAGAGGAACAGGGAGAGGTTGCGGATGATGAGGTTGTCATCGTCATTTCCACCCAACTGGCAGGCCAGTCGGTAGTCCGCGAGCCACAGTTTCGGCCTCGTCTCCCCCGAGTACTTTGTGATGGTAGTCGGGGTTCGGAACCGGGTCGGGAACGGTGCCCGTCGTATGGCCCGGTTGAAAGCCTGTGGACCGGGTGGTTCGGGCGAGGGGCTCTGATCCTCCCCACTGTCGTAGCGTCCCCCACGCCTGGGGTGGTAGCCTCGGCGCACCCTTTCGTCGAGGTGGGCTCGACGGTTGCGGTGGTGGTGCTCGTTGCCGAGGCGACCCGGGGCCGCAGGCGCCGTGTTGCGCGTGCGCCCGGTGTGGACCGAGGCTTCTCGCACGAATCCGGAAGTCGCGGCGCGATGCTCTGGGGGGTACCCCTGCCTTCGGGAGGCAGAGCTTTCGGCCCGTCGGACCGCAGCATCTTCCAGGAGGTTCTTGAGCTCTCCCTGGATACACCGCCCCTCGGTGGTGGAGGGATCCGGCATCGCTCGGAGTAGTATCGCAGCTGCAGCCAGGTTCTAGCCGACCCCACTGGAAACCGAGGGCAGCCTTGGCCTGGTATCGTCGGCGATGCGGTGCTGGACGTCCTGGGCCAGATGACGCGCTTCTCCGGCCGGAGCTCGGCCTGCCCACTCCTGTCCGAGGTTCAGCCGAGGCTGCGCAAGTGTTCCTGCCTCCTCGTCGAGCCTGGCCTGCATCTCGCGGATTTGCTCGAGCTGTGCGTCCTGACCCCCCGCAGGGACTGGGACCACAACTAGCTCCCGAAGGATGTCAACGCAAGGCGTAGGCCTAGGGGGATCGCCGTTCTCCGGCATACCAAGATGGTTACCTTCGCCGAGACCCCCTAGTCGACGTGGAAACATTCGCGACTTGGGCCACAGTCCTCGTCGCCGAGGCTGTGGCTACCATCGGAACAATCGGAGAGGCAGTAGTCACATGCGGTCATGAAGTCCCGCATGGTACTGGGGTTACCAAGCCCGGAGAAATCCCAACCAAAGTCAGGCTTGTCATCTTCCTCGGAACCCGAGGGCCCGTAGGTCGAGATGGCCGTCAGTCTGTCCCAGGGTGACCGCACATGGTACCCCGGAGGGTTTGGACATGCCTTTACGAAAGCCTCCACCGAAGCGGGGTTGCTTGGTGGATCGAAGCTGAATCTGAAAGGCATGGGATGGGAAACGGACGGTACCGCTTGATCGATGGGTGGTGACGAAGTCGCGTCAGGGGCAGACTACACCGTTGTCTCAGGTACGAGGGCGACGCCCAGCAAGCCCTTCGTGAGCGTGCAGGCGTCATCCGTCAGCTCGATGTTGGCGTGTTGCGGGGAAACGGCGCTCGTCTTCGTCTCCGACGCGAGGTCAATGCCCGGCGTGTCCCCCGCTGGGGCGCCGGCGCTGTCGTCTCGCTCGACAGCCGACGAGGTGTCGCCCCCTGCTTGGCCATGCCTGCCCCGCCTCCTCCTCCGTCGGCGGGGGAGGCGACGGGACAGAACTGAATGTTGCTCTTCCGCCACGTGGGGAAGACGTCGTCGATTCCGCCACCGGCGGGCGGGCTGACAGCCACCATTGTCGTCGTCGCATGGCGGAAGAAGGAGTACCATGTCGTAGCTGCCGTCGAGAGACATGAACTCGAGACTCCCAAAACGGAGCGTCGTCCCAGGTCGGAAAGGTTGCTGGGGACTACCCATCTGGAGCTTGACGGGAAGCTGTTCGTCAACACGCAGCAGGCCCCTACCTGGCGCGCCAACTGTCGGCGTTTCGACCCTGGGGGGTCCCTGGACCGATGAGTAAATTGTTGCTGCGTGCCCCAGCCCAGATGGGTCGGCGCGAGACGGGACACAAAGGGGGGAAAACAGCGAGGGGAAACCGCGGCCTTCGTGTTGTCCTGCGCCCAGGGCGGCTGGATGCGCTTGCAGTAGGGGGTTACAAGCGTTCGCGCGGGAGTGAGAGAGAGAGAGTGAGAGCCTTATGCGCCGGCCCGTTCTCCCGCGCGGCCAACCTCTTCGTACGAGAGCCCTGGACCTTTCTTTTATAGACGTAAGGAGAGGGCCCAGGTGTACAATGGGGGTATAGAAGTGTGCTAACGTGTCTAGCAGAGAGGAGCTAGAGCCCTAAGTACATGCCGTCGTGGCAGTCGGAGAGGTTTTGGCATCCTGTTCATATGACGTCGTGGCCGTCGGAGGAGCGCTGGAGCTCTGCGGAAGTACAGTTGTCGGGACTGTCGGGTCCACACTGACGTCTCCTTGCTGACATAAGAGGCTGGGAGTTGCCGCCGTCATGGAGCGTGCAGGGTGTCATCATTACTTGTTTACCGGGGCGAGCTAGATGGGACGCCGGTCTTGTTCCCCATAGCCTGAGCTAGCTAGGGGTAGGGTAATGATGGCCCTCCTAGCGACGGCTGGTCCGAACCCGAGTTGGGGCGAGGTGGCGATTCCTCCGAGGTCGAGGTTGAGTCCGAGCCCTGGGGTCGGGCGAGGCGGAGTCCATCGTCTTCCGGAGCCGAGGCCGAGTTCGAGCCCTGGGGTCGGGCGAGGGGGAGTTTGTCGTCTTCCGGAGCCGAGGCCGAGTCCGAGCCCTGGGGTCGGGTGAGGCCGAGTTCGTCGTCTTTCGGAGCCGAGGCCGAGTCCGAGCCCTGGGGTCGGGCGAGGCGGAGTTCGTCGTCTTCCGGATCCGAGGCCGAGTCCGAGCCCTAGGGTCGGGCGAGGCGGAGTTCGTCGTCTTCCGGAGCTGAGGCCGAGACGGGGGCCGAGCCCTGGGGTCGGGCGAGGCGGAGCTTCCTATGTCACCCGAGGCTGGACTTAGCCGCTGTCGACCTCACTCTGGCGAGCGGCACGACAGTCGGAGCGGGGCAGGCGATGCTGTTTTCTTGTCAGGTCGGTCAGTGGAGCAGCGAAGTGACTGCGGTCACTTCGGCTCTATCGACTGAAGAGCGCGTCAGGATAAGATGTCAGGCGATCCCTGCATTAAATGCTCCTGCGATACGGTCGGTTGGCGTGGCGATCTGGCCAAGGTTGCTTCTCTGCGAAGACTGGGCCTCGGGCGAGCTGAAGGTGCGTCCTTTGCTTGAGGGGGCCCTCGGGCGAGACGTGAATCCTCCGGGGTCGGCTGCCTTTGCCCGAGGCTGGGCTCGGGCGAGGCGAGATCGTGTCCCTTGAGTGGACTGAGCCTTGACCTTAATCGCGCCCATCAGGCCTTTGCAGCTTTGTGCTGATGGGGGTTACCAGCTGAGATTAGGAGTCTTGGGGGTACCCCTAATTATGGTCCCCGACAAGCTCCGAGAGCCAATTCTCATATAGAGTGATTCTGAGTGATTCTCTAATAGAAGTGAATCTATTTGACGAAAACTGTTTGGCAAATAGGCTGTGAAGTGATTCCTAAGAGGTTAGAGAGTGGGGAGCAGGTTGGGAGCGATGGGAAGTAGCTTTTTTGGCTCCCACTTTATAATACAAAATAAAGACTAGATTCACTCCACTCCCACAATGGAGCAGTTTAGATTTTTACTGTTTGCCTCTATCGGAGTGATTCTTGCTAGGAGCGGAGATGTGGGAGCTTTGCCAAATGCCCCTTGTGTATGTGCAGACATGAACTTGAAACTTTATTGTAATCTATAGGGATGCACATAGAAAACATGTTAAAATCTGGTTTTTCTCCATTATCCATCAACACCAGTAAGGCAAGAGAAACTTGATTGCTTCCTTGATCCACATGCATTTGATGATTGCAAAGGAACACAAGGTCTCACGGCTTCTGTGGACAAGGACAATGACACAATGAGCATTTCCTTGTTCTGTGGATGGAATTCACTGTTCCAAAAATAACTCTGCCTCTCGACAACAGCTTTTGCAAATAAATCGGTACACCACGGATCGACGACACGAAAATTGATTCCATTCAAAGACATCGAACAATAGATCTAAATGCACGTAGTGGCGTGATGAACTTACAGGTCGATTGAAACACTAGGTTATTTGAACTCATGTCTGGCTCTGATACCACTTATTAGCAAAATAGTATAAATATAAATCAAACACGAGGCACAAAATTTTACATGAACTTAAGGAAAAAGTCAGTGAATATATTTTGTATTTTTAAGTGGCTTAATATATATACAGAGCAAATAGACGGTAGTGAACGAGTCCGCTAATTGACTTAACCTGAAATACAGATCATATTCTATCATAGACACATATATATGGCTTCGATCTTATGTACCTACGTACCTAGGGTCTGCTTGGTTGTGGACCAAAAGAAACCTGGCTAAATTAGGTAGCTAGTCAAAGCTGGGCTACACCAAAATTGGACTCAAATTTAGGTGCTTGAATTGTGGCCAAAATGTAATGAGGCCAGAACAAATTTGGGCAGGAATTCAGAGGCCATAGAATTGGCTAAGGATTGGTGTGGGTGTGTATTGGTGTGGCCAAAATTTCATGGGCGGAGCTAAAATCCGACAAAACATTGGCCAAATTGTCTGGCCAAGACTAATATTTGGATTGGCTTGTTTGGGCTTGTATCCAAACACACCCCAATGCAGTCCAAAACAAACAGCAAACAAAAAATAAAAACCAAATCCGATCCAGAGTCTTTTTTTAAGAGATAGTACTAGTAGAGGGTTTTTTTTTGATTTTTGGAGATAGTACCAGACTACCAGTACATTACAGGGAACCTCCAGATTGGGCGTGGATAAATATTTGCCACTTGCGGCTGTCTCCCTTCCATTCCCTTGCAACAACCGGCACCTGGGCTGGGTGCAGTACTTTTCTTTCATTCGTTTACTTATTAATTTATCTATCAAGAGAGGTCGGAGAATATTATATTTCTTTCAAGATCAAGAGCATATTGCAGGCGACAGTTCAACAACCTAATCTGGAAGTCGGAAGAATTGCATCTTCTCCTCCAAACGCCCGGTTGGCCTTTATAATTGTTTGACACAGTCAATCCAGAAGGTTTACTTCCATTCCATTCGATCAACATCGCCCCACAGCTAAGTCTGCAAATTGCAAGCTCCAACTTTGACAAAACAAAAAAAGGAAAAAAAAGTCAGAGAGATGTAGTAGTCTCTTCCGGTTAAAAAGCGGAGAAATATGTGAAATCCATTTTAAATGATTATACTATATATTTGTCAGTAACGGAGAAATATGTCAATTACCAAGAGTGTGCAAGCTTTTCCGTAAGCAGTTTTTACTGCAAATCATCATATATCATGGCAGGTTTGATGACTACACAAACAAACAGCATTACCAAAAGTGGATATTAATCCGATATTTTGCTTTATTTCTCTTCCTAGAACTAGCACTACGCATCACACCTCTCGCCTCCATTTCGCGCGGTACTCAGCACAGTAATGCATACCTCTCTCTCACACACACGTCGTAGTCCATAGTTATACTCTAGGTACAACCCCCGAAGCCCGAACAAAGAGTTAAATTTCAAGAGAATCTCAAGCTTTTGCAGCTACAACCTCTTCCAAGACAAAAATTGCAAGTGTCCAGTCGTCACGCGGCGGTTCCGGTTCCGGTTCCGGGTCCGGGTCCGGGTCCGTCCCCGTCGTCCTCGTCCGCGGAGGCGGAGGCCGCCTCTTCGGCCACCGGCGCCTCGCGGTGGTACGGGGAGAGCCACTTGGCCCGCATGTACTCGGGCTTACGCCAGGGCGGGAGGTGGAGGCCGCGCTTCTTGAGGCTGGCGCGCGCGGCGTCGGCGGCGGCGGCAACGAGGAGGCGGAGCCTGTCGTCCTTACCCACGAACACCGCCGGCAGCCGCTGCAGCAGGGCGCGGTACGCCTTGGTGGGTCGCGCGACCTCGAACGCCGACCGGAAGTCCACGTCCACCAGGACGCGCTCGCGCGCGCCGCGGTCCGAGGCCGCCGGGAGGAGCACGTCGATGTAAGCGTGCTCGCCGACCGGGTGGGACGGGGACTTGTCCCAGCGGGAGACGCAGACGGAGGCGTCGTGCCCCGCGCCGCGCAGCGAGGAGGCTACCAGGCGGAGGAGGTCGCGCCGCCGCGCCCCCGCCTCGCGATGCCTCTCCAGGTGCGCGCACACGTCAGCGAGGAGGTTGCGCTCCCGAAGCGTGGCGCAGTGGACGAGGCCCTGGCCACGGCGGCGCGAGCGAGCGAGCGAGCGACACGGTTAGAAACGGGATCACTTGTCGCGCCCTCGACGAAGAGGAAAATCAGGTGTGTGTGTGTGTGTGTGTTGTGGTCGTGGATCAAGCAGTCAGTTGCTACTCTAGTACCTTGATCGTCTCGGCGACGTCGGAGGCCGCCGCCGCCGCTTCGTCGTCCTCCTCGTCATCTGAATTATCGCCTCCGTGGAAGCAGTTACAGTACCGGCCCCCGTGGGCAGCCTTCTCGCTGCCGACGTCGTCCTCCATGAAGCTGCGCACCATGCCGTCCAGGCACACGGAGCTCGGCTCCGCCTCATCCTTCTCTCCCGCCCCCGCCGACGGTAGACGCTCCGCTGGCGAGATCCGCAGGAGCTGGCGATCGAACAGCCGCCTCAGCATCGACCTCGCCGGCGCCGTGGGCGGATCGGTCGGAGCGGCCCTCATATCCCCACGGAAAGATGAAATGAACGGCCCGAGTTGTATCACCAGGGGAACCGATCCCGGGAGGCGGCGGTTGCAGACATAGCCTCGTCGGGCTGCTGCGGCCCTCGGATGATTCGATCGGAGTGGTTAGGGTTTTTTTGTTCTTCTTTTTTTCTTTTGATCTTTTTCGGCTCGATTTTTTGGAGGCGAATGCCGGAGTGGGGGAAGAGGACGAGGGGGAGGGGACCGGTTTTAAAGCAGTGGAGTAAGCCGACGTGGACAGTTCGACGGCGTGGCGGGCCGACGTGGTTGTTCTTATCCGCATGCTGTCCGAGGTGGCACTAGACTGACTTATTGGCCCTGTGACTCTGTGTTCACTTTGCCCTTCCGACCTGCGTCTGTGTGTGGAACTGTGGACTGTGGATAAATCAGAAATGCTCCAAGCGACGCTTCGTTTTGGGATACTGGCATCTCTCGGCCATCTCAAACCAAATATTCCTTCTGTTAATTTAAATAAATACTCATTCTATGTGTCAATATTTATATCAGGTTGTTCGTTTCAGATTAAATTTAGCTTCGTTTAAACTATTGCAGCTAAAATCTATATAGATAAAATACTGTAGAAATAATTTATAGAGACAAAATATTATATAAGTGGTAGAAAACAGTATGGATTAAAGCCAAGCGAACGGACAGAGACACGTTCTTGGTTCCTTGAGATTTGTCTTTGGGGAGGACAATACTTTAAAAATGTACTATGTCCATTAGCCATAACAACAGCGTACTTATAGCAATATCTCTACTCCGGACTCTTAACCAGGCTATGTTTTAAGGCCATACGACGCATGGTCTTCACTCTTCAAGGACCTCTGTGACAGAAGAAAGTGGGCCCATGTATTGTAACAATAAAATATACCATAATAGTCAACTAATATATGAATTGGCTGATAGGTAAATGTGTGTTAAACCAGCAATATGCTAAAATTATTAGCCGTTGTGTTCATAAAGATGAGTGGTTGCGTCACGCTAGTATTAAGTAAGGCCATTGATGATCATTTCGTGTTTATACTACATTGTCAAAGTTAATTTTGTCTACACAAGAATCAGTGCGAAGATCATGTGGGATGAAAATCAAGTGATGTAATTTTTCCCGGTCCCAACAGATGAAAATCAAGTGTTGAGGTTTTATTTGAATTTTATTTTTATTTGATATTAATTAATTAATTAGTATACCAAATAGGATTTTTTTATGATACGGCAATACATTTATTATGAAATAAGTAAAACTAGTCTCATCACCATAAGGCTTTGTATCCTCTTGATGTAATGTACTTGGTAACTTTAATATAAGCTTCCTTTATCGAAAAATGTCAAGCCGTTTTCAAGGTATTGATAAGGGCGTGAAATCACCATTGGGACCAATTTATTTCATCTACATTTATTTCATATATTCCTATTGATTATTTAGATGCAATATTTGAGTCACATGTTAGCCTAAGAAATTGTGTCAGGAAACTCTTCATTCAGAGAGCATGTTTTATTATTCATTTCATCTTAGTTTTGTTGATGTGGCAACATTGGACATTGTGTGACGACTACTAGTCTACCACTGAGAATAGCCTAAAAGTTTCATAAAATGGGTATCAAATAGGTTGATATCACATAATATTTGTGAACACAAGGTTGATTTGTCCCTTATAGATTGGGTTGGTGATGAGTGATTATCTATCGGTAGCATCCTAGGTTGAGTCGTGGACTAACCGAGGTGTGTTATTGTGTTGTGCAACCATGTCTTTCGGTTTGTGGTGTACAGGTTTGGAGCATAGGTACGGTGGTCAGCGACAAAGGTGAAGGTCATGCGGGTTTGTGCCGATGGACTGAGAGCAGTGAAGGACGAGCGTTGGGACTTGACCGAGGGACCAGAGGTGCCAAGTGACTAGCCGCAGTGGCTGACCCCTGGGACACACACTCGCGTGAGGATGTGGTGGAGCGGGTCATGTTGTCGGCGTGGTCGTGGGCTGGTGGGACATGTGTCCAGGACGTGGGGATGTGCATGTGGCAGGCTACTCGCGGTGGTTTGGTGGTTGATCCTCGAAAAACCACCCAACGCTACGAACGGCGAGTTTTCGACCGAGTTTGGCCTCAAAACTTGGTGGTGGTGGTTCCCACCGAGGTGGCACATGGCATCATCACGAAGGGTGCATCACGGCGAAGCAAATTTGTGTGGAGCGCGTGGTCGTCAGATCAATATTCGAGGAGTTGGTCCATTTTGCCCCGGCGAAGTGGATAGGCTTTACGTATCTAGGGGTAGTTTAGGAAGTAGTAATAACCCTCTATAAATAGATGGGCGAGCTGGTTGTTTCAGCTATCTCTTTGGACTACCTCATTAGGCTAGTTTCATTTTTGCTCTGTAGTTTCTATTCCCCAGTGTAGCCAAGATCCTCAGGTGGATATGCTCTACACTTTAATTCTGTTGCGACCTACTCGAAGTGATCTTCATTCCGTTGAGATCCAGACTTCTAGTAGAGTAAGAAATTCTAAGTTTTTGGTGCAAAATTTTATTTGCCTATTCACCCCCTCTAGGCGACATCTAGATCTTGTTCTCGGGCGAAGGGAACTTTCAATAGGTATCAGAGTTAGGCCTCTTCGTTGTGGGCTTAGCCATCGGGAGAGGACAATGTCATCAAAAGAGGTAACACTAGGACTTCTGCTTGGTGATGGTACTAATTACAAATCTTGGTCTATCTCTATTCTTAATGCTTTCACGAGTATTGATCATGATTTGAGAAATATCTTAATAAAAAGCATTATGCCCTCTAATATTAGTGCAAATCCCTCTAAGGAAGAACTAAGATGTTTATCTTTCAATCACCATGCTTACAACATCTTAGTTGACTCTCTTTTTAGAGATGCTTATTTTCTATCATGAGTAGTAATAATGATTTCTTTGTTGATGCTCATGATCTATGGACTATAATCCAATTGAAATGATTTAAGTCCAAATGTATTGCTTCTACTCCTTCTATTGCTTGTGGTACTAATTATCAAAGGGAGAAGAAGAAGAAGAAGAAGAACGATGGCGACAGAATGAGGAATCCACCTGACCAAAAGGTACATTTTTCCCATAATGCTTTGCTTGCTTCGGCTAATCATGATGACAGGGAAGATGAGACCGATGATGTGGAAGAAGAGGAGATTCGCTAGCTCTACACTCATCTCAATAAAGAAGACAATGTGCTCTTAATGACGTTGTTGAGAAGGAACAAGGAGAAAGACAAGATGCTTCTCAGGCTAGAGGAGACTCTCATCAAAACCAATGATAGCCAGGAGAAGATGACCAAAGAACATGAGGAGCTAAGGTGGTCTCATGATGATTTGGTCCAACAATATGATCCAGTGTTAATTGAGCAAAGAAATAATGAAGATGCCTTATCTTGTGTTGCTCAATTTAAAATTGAAAATGCCATGCTTAAGAGTCAAGTAGAAATGCTAGATCTAGAAAAACTTGCTCTAAGTGAAAAGTATGATATGTCTTATTCTCATGGTGAATTACTTGATGATCATATCATGCTAGAATTTGCTCATGAGATTATCATTTGCTAGCTT
The DNA here is from genome assembly GCA_029449295.1 of Zea luxurians. Lineage (NCBI taxonomy): Eukaryota > Viridiplantae > Streptophyta > Magnoliopsida > Poales > Poaceae > Zea > Zea luxurians. The sequence continues at coordinate 1,315,162 of JAOPSE010000087.1, forward strand.
AAATTCTTCTGAACCTCATTCTTGCACATGTGCAAACCTAGATAATATATTGTCATGTGCTAACCCTAGTTGTTCCAAGGAAAGCCAATCATCGATTGAGAAAAAGCATGCAGGAAAGACTAATAAAAACAAGAAATCCAAACAACTAAGTGTTGGCGCCGCTCCGATCTGGGCAGCACCAATCACTAGGTGGTGTACCGCCTGGCAATGCCCTCTGCGGCAGTGTAACGCCCTGAATTTGGGGGTAGAATTTTTTCTTCTTTTCTCTCACCAAATTCAGGCGTTACTCTTTCCTTTTCTCGTTCTCTCGCTAAACCTTGACCTTTTCCAAAGTTTTAGCGGGGTTCGGCTTGGAATTCCCGCATAAAGCAAAACCTTAAAATACTTTATGTTGTTTGATGCATCATGCCGAACCATGCATTCTTTCGATTGCTTAAAAATGTAAGTGCATTCATCCAGGAAAAACGGATTTCGAAAAGGAGAAAACCTTTTTTTCTTTTTCTTTTTTTTCCTTCCTTCTCTCTCTCCTCCCTTTTTCTCTCTCCCGCGCCGTGGGCCGCCCCGGCCGACCCAGCCGCCCCTGGCCGGCCTAGCCCCCCCCCCCGTGCGCCCCCTTTGGGCCCAGCTGGCCCAGCCGCCCCTCCCTCTTTCCCCCAAATCTCTCTCTCCCTCCCTTTCTCCCATTTTCTCTCTAGCCGCCGCCCCCTGCCCTAGCCGCCGCCCCCTGCAGCTCGGCCGCCCCTGCAGCTCGGCCGCACCGCCGCCCGGCCGCCCCGTCCCCGTCCCCGGTGAGCCCTCCCCTCTCCCTTCCCTCTCCCCTCCCCTCCCTCTCCCCGGTCAGGCCGCCGCCCGGCCCAACCGCCCCTGCCTGCGCACCACCGCCCGGCTCGGCCGCCCCTGTGCCCGCCCGGCTCCGCCGCCCGGCTCGGCCGCCCGCACCGCCGCTCGGCCGCCCCTGCCCGCGGCCCGGCCGCCCCAGCTCGGCCGCCCCGCGCCCTCGCCCTGCCCAGCCGCCCCTGCCCCTGGCCGGTTCAACCGCCCCCCCTTTTTTTATTTATTTTATTTTATTTTATTTTCTTTCATCATTGTTATTTATTTTGTTTTGGACAAGCTAATCATCGTTTATGTTAATGAAATAAGAAAACTTAATTTAGAATTCCGTTACGCTAGTTAATTCATATAATCAATTGTTTATCCAGTTCAATGTTGATCAACTAAAAATGACTAGGTTTCCATTAGTGCATATAACTAAATTCTTTTGTTAGAACCAATTGTAACTAATCATTCGTGCGTAAGCTTTAACCCCTGCGAGACCTTTCCCCGTTTCTTTCTAACCTTAACGAATGCGATACCGAATGTCATACTTGATGCATATTTACTTTATTTGTCCCCTTGTGTGGTGTACTGTTTGTTTCCTAATTTGAATGGATGTATGTATGTACGCTTGCAATCGCATAGAGAACGATCCGGTCGAAGAGCCCGAAGAACTCGCAGGAGAAGCCCCTGAGCAGCAGTCGGTTCGTGGAGGCAAGTGTCCTTTGACCTATCTCTGTCCTATTCATTCTTTAATTCACCTCCCGCATTACACATTTATACCTAAGGATTGACTAGCTTTTGTTATCCATGTCCTTGTTTACCTATTTGGGTCGGATTATTATTGTTTAGCTTCATGCTATTGCTCAAACTCTAATAAATGAACATGATGAGATTATATATGATACGCTGTCTTCCCTTCTCTTATTATGATGTTGTACTTGTGGTCTTCAAGGGGGCTCGAGCGGTTTCTCGAGTGCCTCTCCGTAAGGACCTGTTCTATGGATGACCGCCCGGGAAAACAGTGCAACCATGAGGGTGGAGTGGGACGCCCTTAGCTGAATAATTAGAGGAACCGGGGTGTAGTTCGCTTAGCCGTTGTGCCGTCAATGGGGCTCGGTGTATGCGGCTCGCTCTGCCAAGGTTGATTTGTCCCTTGGGGAGGAGTGCGGTACATTTAGGAAACCTAACGGGCGGCTACAGCCCCGGGGAAATCTTTGTAAAGGCTACGTAGTGAGACCCTGCCTATTCACCTTGGTAGTGTTTAAGGGTTTGATCGGCCCGAGGCAAGAGGGAATCACGGCTTATGGGTAAAGTGCACAACCTCTGCAGAGTGTTTGAAAACTGATATATCAGCCGTGCTCGCGGTTATGAGCGGCCAAGGGAGCTCCAGTGATTAGTGGTACTTGATCAGAGACATTTTGGTTTACAGATGACAATGAGGATGGTTATGATTATGCTTATGGTAATGGTAAGTGGTATTCTTTCCGTTTGGAAAGGGTACTTTGGGTTAATAACTTGGGTTAATGCTAAAACCTGGCTTTCTACTAGTAAATAATAAACTGACCAACTAAAAGCAACTGCTTGACTTACCCCCACATAAAGCTAGTCCACTACAGCCAAACAGGATACTTGCTGAGTATGTTGATGTGTACTCACTCTTGCTCTACACACCAAACCCCCCCCAGGTTGTCAGCATTGCAACCACGGCTCAGGCGAAGATGAAGCTGTGGAAGGAGACTTCCAGGAGTTCCAAGACTACGACGAGTTCTAGGTGTGGGTTAGCGGCAACCCCCAGTCGGCTGCCTGTGAAGGCCGCGATTATCTACGTTTCGCTTTCGCACTTTGATTTATTGTAAGGACTATATGGACGTCTCAGACGCATGATGTAATCGACTACTATTTCCCTTTTTAATACTATTTTGAGCACTGTGTGATGATGTCCATGTTATGTAACTGCTGTGTACGTGAATAACTGATCCTGGCACGTACATGGTTCGCATTCGGTTTGCCTTCTAAAACCGGGTGTGACATAAGTGGTATCAAAGCCTTGCTGACTGTAGGACCGCTAACCTAGAGTAGAATGGTCGTTCTAAGGATTATAGACCTCTGTCACTGCCTTGACTTTGGTACCCCTTCAAAAATTGGTCATACTGACCAAACCTATGTTCTACTATATATTATACCTTGCTGAAAATTATGTTTTATTCTAATCCTTCATTTATTTATGATTCATTATTTGCTGGTCATATTAATTCTGTTCTCACTCTTTTGCTTGCGGTGTCTTTTGTAGATGGCTCGACTTAGACACACTGCACGAAAGTCCGTCATCCCCTTCTTACCCTCCCGCCTTGCTGAGCGTCTGCTTCGCCGTCCCGTGGCCGGACAGTCCAGCCACTTGGAGAGACTACACCACCGCCTGCATGAGGAGCAGGAACGTCGACGACAGGAGCAGCAGGGCTCTTCTTTCTCGCTCCAGCAGGAGATAGAGTCTGTGAGGAGCTGCTCTCCTGTGCTTCCCATGGAGGCGCCCCCTGCACCACCACTGGGCGCCCCAGCCCCTGGAGTAGCTGCTGGAGGAGACCCAGACGACGGAGGTGGCGACGACAGTCCAAGCCACGACACTGACTTCCCTGCTGACCATGAGCCGGAAGGATGGGTTGCTCGACCCATCACTCGCGACGCTGCTCGCGGGTGTCACTTCCACGACGCGCTCGACACCCTGCTACGTCAGGCACTTGACCGGCGTACTTGGTCCATCGAGTATCGCTGTGTGGTCTACCAGCATAGTCGCGGGGTCTACCCGGACCGCTGGGAGGCGACCTGTTTGGTGCGCCGTCCGGAGAACAGTCTCTAGGGCGCGGAGGCTTGCTCAGAGCACTATTCTATCTCTGAGCGGGACTCAGCTGAGGCAGCCATGAAGGATGCTGCACGGCGTGCGCTTTCGCACTACTGCTCGGTTCTCGGTGGGGTAGCTGACGGTCTCGACCTGAAGTATTACCCCCGCCGTCCATCTGGCAGCACAGGAGGCGTGATTGTTTCACCTGCTGGTGAGGACAATCCTAGGTTGAGCAGCACAGTCAACCTAGCCGCCGTGCTAAACACGGAGCTGGACCATGCATTAGACGAGCTGAGTAGGGCTCGTGCTGAGATCGCCCTGCTGCGGGCTGAGCGCACGGAACGTCGTCACCTGGATGATGGTTCCCCCGCTCCCGTTGGGACTCAGCACCCGTACCGCTCACCTCGGCGTGGACTCCAGTCTTATGGCAATCCCGACTGCAAGACCAAGATAAATCTAGGACCATAGATCGTTAGAGTTGGATCTTGTAATTAATACAAAATATATACGTAGAAGCTACAGTCTTAGCGTTAGTCCCGCTTTTAGTTAGTCTTAGTTAGACAGGATAGTTTGCTATGTCCTGTGCATCTATGTTTGTCATGATGAACTATGTTTGGTTTGGATTTTTGTAATGACTGTCACCAGAGTGTGGGTATCCCCTGCATTTTGGTTTACATATTATGTTAATGGAGTTAGTTATATAGTTGGGAAACCTTTTATTCCACTTTCCTCTTTATCTGAGAAGTTGTGTGGTCTGTGTTGGAGATCAGTGAAGATGCTCATCTGTTCAGTGCTGTTGAAGAATTCTATACTCTTTTCTTATGCTGCAAGATTTGCCAGATCAGTTCTGATGCGCGGTTGCATTCTGCAGATGTCAGAGAACAGGCGCAGAGGAGGAAGGTGTGCTCAGCAGGAGCGAGCCGCTCCGCAGGATGAGGTGCCCCAGCAGCAGCACCTGCCACCCCCGCCCCCGATGTCGATCGAGCAGATGTTTCTGATGCAGACTCAAGCGGTTCAAGCCATCGGTCAGACTCTGGCCGCCATTCAGCAGCAGCAGCAGCAGCAACAGCAGCAAGCACCACCCCAGCCTCAGATGCCTCAGATGCCCAGAGACAAGCGTGCTGAATTTATGAGAGGCCATCCCCCAACGTTTGCTCACTCTTCTGACCCCATGGATGCTGAAGATTGGCTGCGCACTGTGGAGCGGGAGTTGCATACCGCTCAGTGCGATGACAGGGAGAAAGTCTTGTATGGTCCCCGTCTGTTGAGAGGAGCAGCCCAATCATGGTGGGAGTCTTATCTCGCCACCCATGCCAACCCCGACGCCATCACTTGGGAAGAGTTCAGAGGTAGCTTTCGTCAGTACCATGTGCCTGCAGGTCTGATGACAGTAAAGAAGGAGGAGTTCCTGGCCCTTAAGCAAGGGTCATCATCTGTCAGTGAGTATCGAGACAGGTTTCTGCAGTTGTCTCGCTATGCTCCTGAAGATGTCAACACCGACACCAAGCGACAGTACCGTTTCTTGAGAGGCTTGGTTGACCCTCTTCAGTACCAACTGATGAATCATACCTTCCCGACATTCTAGCACCTGAATGACAGAGCAATCATGACAGAAAGGAAGCGTAAGGAGATGGAGGATCGTAAGCGCAAGATCAGTGGACCCCAGCCTGGAAGCAGCAGTCGTCCTCGTTTCTCAGGCAATCAACCTCAGCAGTTCAGGCAGAACCAGCGTCCACCTCAGCAGCAGCAGTTCCAAAGGCAGTATCCTCAGCACCAGTACCAGAACCGTCAGAGCAATCAGTCAGGAGGTCAGTTTCAGAGGCAGAATCAGCAGACACCTCGTCTTCCTGCCCCAGCAAACCAGCAGAACAGTCAGGCAGCACCAGCTCAGGTTGGAAACAGAGCATGTTTCCACTGTGGAGAGCAAGGCCACTGGGTGATGCAATGCCCGAAGAAGGCAGCCCAGCAGCAGTCAGGCCCCAATGCCCCAGCAAAGTAGAATGTGTCTCAGCCTGGAGCAGGCAACCGCTCTCAACCGCGCTATAATCATGGAAGGCTGAACCACTTGGAGGCTGAAGCAGTTCAGGAGACCCCCGACATGATAGTAGGTATGTTCCCAGTCGACTCCCATATTGCAGAAGTGTTATTTGATACTGGAGCAACGCATTCTTTCATTACTGCATCGTGGGTAAAAGCACATAATCTTCCAATTACTACCATGTCAACCCCCATTCAAATTGACTCAGCCGGTGGTAGAATTCGAGCCGATAGCATTTGTTTGAATATAAGTGTGGAAATAAGGGGGATAGCGTTTCCCGCTAACCTTATAGTAATGGGTACTCAGGGAATAGATGTCATCCTAGGGATGAATTGGCTAGATAAGTATCAGGCAGTTATCAGTTGTGATAAAAGGACAATCAAGTTGGTGTCCCCACTAGGAGAGGAAGTGGTGACCGAGTTAGTCCCGCCTGAGCTGAAGAAAGGAAGTTGTTATCAGATGGCTGTCGATAGCAGTGAAGCAGACCCAATTGAGAGTATCAAGGTTGTGTCTGAATTTCCAGATGTGTTTCCAAAGGATTTACCGGGTATGCCACCAGAGTGGAAAGTTGAGTTTGCCATAGAGCTTCTTCCTGGAACCGCCCCTATCTTTAAGAGAGCTTACAGAATATCCGGACCGGAGTTGGTTGAGCTTAAGAAGCAGATTGATGAGCTGTCAGAGAAAGGTTACATCCGGCCAAGCACCTCGCCTTAGGCCGCCCCTGTCTTGTTTGTGGAAAAGAAAGATGGCACCAAAAGGATGTGTATCGATTATCGAGCTTTGAATGAAGTCACGATCAAGAACAAGTACCCTTTGCCCAGAATAGAAGATCTGTTCGACCAGTTGAGTTGGAACCTACCTTGGAGCGAGAAATCAAAGAAGCGCAGAAGAATGATGAAAAGATCAGTGAGGTTCGGCGACTGATCCTAGATGGCAAAGGCAAAGATTTTCGTAAAGATGCAGAAGGTGTGATATGGTTCAAAGACCGATTGTGCGTTCCTAATGTCCAATCCATTCGGGAGTTGATCCTTAAGGAAGCTCATGAGACAGCCTATTCGATTCACCCTGGCAGTGAGAAGATGTATCAGGATCTGAAAAAGAAATTCTGGTGGTACGGAATGAAGAGGGAAATCGCAGAGCATGTGGCTATGTGCGATAGTTGCCGAAGAATTAAGGCAGAGCACCAGAGACCAGCTGGATTGTTGCAACCGTTGCAGATCCCTCAGTGGAAATGGGATGAAATCGGTATGGATTTCATAGTCGGATTGCCTCGCACTCGAGCCGGCTACGATTCCATTTGGGTAGTAGTGGACCGCTTGACCAAGTCAGCCCACTTCATACCAGTCAAGACCAACTACAGCAGTGCTATATTGGCAGAGTTGTATATGTCTCGGATTGTTTGTCTTCATGGTGTGCCAAAGAAGATAGTATCAGACAGAGGAACGCAGTTCACCTCTCATTTCTGGCAGCAGTTGCATGAAGCTTTGGGCACACATCTGAATTTCAGTTCAGCTTATCATCCGCAGACAGATGGCCAGACCGAAAGAACCAATCAAATTCTTGAAGACATGTTGAGAGCCTGTGCGTTGCAAGATCAGTCCGGATGGGACAAGCGATTGCCTTATGCAGAGTTTTCCTATAACAACAGTTACCAGGCCAGTTTGAAGATGTCACCGTTTCAGGCGCTCTATGGAAGGAGTTGCAGAACTCCGTTGCAATGGGATCAGCCTGGAGAAAAGCAGGTGTTTGGGCCAGACATTCTACTTGAAGCCGAAAAGAACATCAAGATGGTCCGGGAGAATCTGAAGATAGCGCAATCAAGGCAGCGAAGCTATGCAGACACAAGAAGAAGAGAGCTGAGTTTTGAAGTCGGAGACTATGTCTATCTGAAAGTGTCACCGATCAGGGGAGTCAGAAGGTTCGGAATCAAAGGCAAGCTAGCACCCAGCTACATTGGTCCGTACCAAATCCTCTCAAGGTGTGGAGAAGTGGCCTATCAGCTCAGTCTGCCAGAGAATTTGTCCGCTGTGCATGATGTCTTTCATGTGTCTCAGTTGAAGAAGTGCTTGCGTGTGCCAGAAGAGCAGTTGCCAGTGGAAGGTCTTGAAGTCCAGGAGGACTTGACCTACGTTGAGAAGCCAGTGCAGATCCTTGAGGTTGCAGACAGAGTCACCCGAAGGAAGACCACCAGAATGTGCAAAGTCAGATGGAATCACCACTCTGAGGAAGAAGCAACCTGGGAGCGTGAAGATGATCTGATGGCTAAATACCCTGAGCTCTTTGCTAGCCAACCCTGAATCTCGAGGGCGAGATTCTTTTAAGGGGGATAGGTTTGTAACGCCCTGAATTTGGGGGTAGAATTTTTTCTTCTTTTCTCTCACCAAATTCAGGCGTTACTCTTTCCATTTCTCGTTCTCTCGCTAAACCTTGACCTTTTCCAAAGTTTTAGCGGGGTTCGGCTTGGAATTCCCGCATAAAGCAAAACCTTAAAATACTTTATGTTGTTTGATGCATCATGCCGAACCATGCATTCTTTCGATTGCTTAAAAATGTAAGTGCATTCATCCAGGAAAAACGGATTTCGAAAAGGAGAAAACCTTTTTTTTCTTTTTCTTTTTTTCCTTCCTTCTCTCTCTCCTCCCTTTTTCTCTCTCCCGCGCCGTGGGCCGCCCCGGCCGACCCAGCCGCCCCTGGCCGGCCAAACCCCCCCCGCGCGCCCCCTTTGGGCCCAGCTGGCCCAGCCGCCCCTCCCTCTTTCCCCCAAATCTCTCTCTCTCCCTCCCTTTCTCCCATTTTCTCTCTAGCCGCCGCCCCCTGCCCTAGCCGCCGCCCCCAGCAGCTCGGCCGCACCGCCGCCCGGCCGCCCCGTCCCCGTCCCCGGTGAGCCCTCCCCTCTCCCTTCCCTCTCCCCTCCCCTCCCTCTCCCCGTTCAGGCCGCCGCCCGGCCCAACCGCCCCTGCCCACGCACCGCCACCCGGCTCGGCCGCCCCTGTGCCCGCCCGGCTCGGCCGCCCCTGTGCCCGCCCGGCTCGGCCGCCCGCACCGCGCTCGGCCGCCCCGCGCCCGCGCCCTGCCCAGCCGCCCCTGCCCCTGGCTGGTTCAACCGCCCCCCGGCCGGTTCAACCGCCCCCCCCTTTTTTTTATTTTATTTTATTTTATTTTCTTTCATCATTGTTATTTATTTTGTTTTGGACAAGCTAATCATCGTTCATGTTAATGAAATAAGAAAACTTAATTTAGAATTCCGTTACGCTAGTTAATTCATATAATCAATTGTTTATCCAGTTCAATGTTGATCAACTAAAAATGACTAGGTTTCCATTAGTGCATATAACTAAATTCTTTTGTTAGAACCAATTGTAACTAATCATTCGTGTGTAAGCTTTAACCCCTGCGAGACCTTTCCCCGTTTCTTTCTAACCTTAACGAATGCGATACCGAATGTCATACTTGATGCATATTTACTTTATTTGTCCCCTTGTGTGGTGTACTGTTTGTTTCCTAATTTGAATGGATGTATGTATGTATGCTTGCAATCGCATAGAGAACGATCCGGTCGAAGAGCCCGAAGAACTCGCAGGAGAAGCCCCTGAGCAGCAGTCGGTTGGTGGAGGCAAGTGCCCTTTGACCTATCTCTGTCCTATTCATTCTTTAATTCACCTCCCGCATTACACATTTATACCGAAGGATTGACTAGCTTTTGTTATCCATGTCCTTGTTTACCTATTTGGGTCGGATTATTATTGTTTAGCTTCATGCTATTGCTCAAACTCTAATCAATGAACATGATGAGATTATATATGATACGTTGTTTTCCCTTCTCTTATTATGATGTTGTACTTGTGGTCTTCAAGGGGGCTCGAGCGGTTTCTCGAGTGCCTCTCCGTAAGGACCTGTTCTATGGATGACCGCCCGGGAAAACAGTGCAACCATGAGGGTGGAGTGGGACACCCTTAGCTAAATAATTAGAGGAACCGGGGTGTAGTTCGCTTAGCCGTTGTGCCGTCAATGGGGCTCGGTGTATGCGGCTCGCTCTGCCAAGGTTGATTTGTCTCTTGGGGAGGAGTGCGATACATTTAGGAAACCTAACGGGCGGCTACAGCCCCGGGGAAATCTTTGTAAAGGCTACGTAGTGAGACCCTGCCTATTCACCTTGGTAGTGTTTAAGGGTTTGATCGGCCCGAGGCAAGAGGGAATCACGGCTTGTGGGTAAAGTGCACAACCTCTGCAGAGTGTTTGAAAACTGATATATCAGTCGTGCTCGCGGTTATGAGCGGCCAAGGGAGCTCCAGTGATTAGTGGTACTTGATCAGAGACATTTTGGTTTACAGATGACAATGAGGATGGTTATGATTATGCTTATGGTAATGGTAAGTGGTATTCTTTCTGTTTGGAAAGGGTACTTTGGGTTAATAACTTGGGTTAATGCTAAAACCTGGCTTTCTACTAGTAAATAATAAACTGACCAACTAAAAGCAACTGCTTGACTTACCCCCACATAAAGCTAGTCCACTACAGCCAAACAGGATACTTGCTGAGTATGTTGATGTGTACTCACTCTTGCTCTACACACCAACCCCCCCAGGTTGTCAGCATTGCAACCACGGCTCAGGCGAAGATGAAGCTGTGGAAGGAGACTTCCAGGAGTTCCAAGACTACGACGAGTTCTAGGTGTGGGTTAGCGGCAACCCCCAGTCGGCTGCCTGTGAAGGCCGCGGTTATCTGCGTTTCGTTTTCGCACTTTGATTTATTGTAAGGACTATATGGACGTCTCAGACGCATGATGTAATCGACTACTATTTCCCTTTTTAATACTATTTTGAGCACTGTGTGATGATGTCCATGTTATGTAACTGCTGTGTACGTGAATAACTGATCCTGGCACATACATGGTTCGCATTCGGTTTGCCTTCTAAAACCGGGTGTGACAGGCAGCATGGACAGTCCATGGCCCTGGGCCGGACGGTCTGCGACCTGGGCGCAGGAGCGGTGTCTTCCCTGCGTCACACCGGACGGTCCGCAGCTCTGGGCCAGACAGTCCACGACCTGGCGATAGGGTCGTCTTCCTCCTCCTTGATAGAATCTAGATCTCGTCCTCTAGGGGGAAGAGATCTTAAGGTGCTCTGGGTCGACAGGTCACCCGAGGCGTCCCTAGACGACGTGGAGTTGCCTAGAAATTAAGGGATCAATTCGAGGAAGAGGTCTTGAGTGGACAACTAGATCTTGCCCCGGGGAGGGGTGAGATCCTAGGGTCGTCTTGGGATCGGCAGGCCACCCAAAGACGGATCTAGATGACGTAGAGTCGAATAGGGGTGGAGGTGGATATGCGGAAGGCTACAACTAGAACTACACTACATCTATTCCTAGGGCAGGAAAAGTAAGTAAAGTAATTGGTTTGATTGGAATGTGTTCGGGGGTTCTCAATCGGCCATACCCCTTTATATTTATAGGGTAGGAGGTCTGGACCTTTTCCTAAGAGATAGCCAACAACTCCCACGTGATTAGATGGACAACCACGCACGGGATAAGGATAAACACCCAAGTTAATCTAATCTCGGGGCACGTAGACTGTCCGGGCCCAAGGGTCGGACCGTCCGCTCAATTTGGATCCCAACATATGCTCCCCTGCCTTTTGGTGGAGCTTGGCAAACCAAAAGCACTAGCGAAAACCTCGGAAACAATTGACTTCATGAGCTACTTTGTTCCCAAAGTAAGGACTCAGCTCGATGCAAGTCATCGGCTCTTACGATCAGATAATATAAATACTTGATGAAACTTTAATGCACAGAGGCCGTTTTGGATTGCATCCTCTTCGGCCATGTCTGCCTGATCAACCTATTAATAGGCAAAAACTTGTGGTGCCCCCCATCCCAAATAAGCAAACGGATTGGGCCAGTAATACGAATTCATCGCCGTACCACCCCACACATGAGCAGGACAACACATCGGCGATGGATAGAACGGGACGCACCATGCTATCCCCGGAGGAGGATGACAAGGCGATCTTGGTTGTGCTACCTTTTGGGTCCGTTTAGTCAGCTTTTGCTTTCGCACAGATCGCCCTTTTGACTTCGTTTGTTTTATTGGCCAGTTGTGTGGAATGGCCTTCTTCATATATTTGGCAAGCAACTGACCAAAAGTAGGGCCGACTCTACTGAGTCGTTCACACGTCTTAGTAGTGTTTTGTTTCCTAACACTTGTGTTGGAACGTTGTGGTCCGATGGTCTGAGGTTGCTGCTTCTGACCATCTGCGGACCGTCCGGCCATCATAGCCAGACTGTTCGCGTCTGTCTTAGACTGTCCGACCTTAGTACCTGGATCGTCCGACGTACGCAGGATAGGTGACCGTGATCGGGTGTCCGATCGTGCTTGCCCCCTGGCGCCTCCGGTCTTTCTTTTGTCCAGAGCCTTCCGAGTAACCACTCAGCGTAACATATTTGGTGTGCGGGGATCACCAATGATGACATTTTTATCTTTGCTTTTATCGGCCGCACAAGGCCGAACTATGACTTTTTTTGCTTGTCGGCTCTAATGTGGTGGCAGGGACAGGTGGCCTATCAATCCTCACCTCCTTTTGAAACCTCAACCGGCCTTCGTTTATAGCCGATTGTATTTGTCGACGAAAGACAACACCATCATTGATGTTATGAAGAAAGGATCCATGCCATTTACAATATATACGCCCTTTTAATTCTTCAAACAGAGGAATTATATGTGATAATTTAATATTACAATGCTTAAGTAACTCATCAAATATTTTATCACACTTAGCAATATTAAATGTGAACTCAATTTTCTCCTTTTGTGTCGAGTGCGGGTGAGAGCAAACAGAAGATTTGGCCTTGGCAGGCCAAACAAGCTCAGCGATAGGTGACTTTTTCAGCTCTTGGGGATTGGGTGGCCGACCATCTTTATACCGGCCTTCCGCACTAGGGGGATCACGGGTGATTTCAGGTGCTCCGGACGGTCCGACATGTGTAGTCAGATGATCTGCGAGTGGACCGAATGGTCCGGTACTATTCCCAGACTGTCCGGCCGCGTCGGGCAACGCCTGCGACCCTTGCGGTGGGCTCTGTGTGATTCCAAACTGTCCGGCGTAGGGTGCCGGACGGTCTGATGGAGGGTTGGACGGTCTGGGATCGTTGGCGGACGGTCCGTCCATGCTCAGAGTTGACCTACCATTTAGCGGAGATGGCAGTGAAGGCCGTCCTAGATATGAGTCCATCAGCACACCAAAATATGGCTGGGGAAACCCATTTATTGTCGATGTGTTTGGCACAATTTTTTCGGCGCCTAATTTATGCGATAAAAAATTAGGCATGTGAGTTTTTCCTAATACGTGCGCCATCCTCTCTATATCCTCCGTGATACTTTTAATCCGATTATCAAAAGAAATTTTAATAGATGGAATATCATTGGCTGACCTGGCATCACCTATCGTGGGGAGCTATTGCAGCACGGCTGACATGTACTCGGCGTTTATCTCCCTCTCTTGGACGGCCTTCTAGTGGCAATCTACCCTGAAGTGCGAGAGGAACCACTTATCCGCCACCTTGAGCACCTGATCTGTTTGTCGCTGGACCTCCTCGTCTATTTTCTTCATGTCATCTTTTAATCTTTCATGCTCAGCGGCCGATAAATTAGTCAGCCTTGTGTTGCTATTTGGAGAAGCACCGTTGAGATCTTTAGAATCGGCCATGTAAGCCTGATTTTGTAGATCTGCAACCTCGTCCCCAATGGAGTCACCAAAAAGTGTGTTGGCGCCGATCTAGGCAGTGCGAATCACTAGGTGGTGTACCGCCTGGCGGTGCCCTCTGCGGCGGCGCGGGCGGTCTGCGGCCCTGGGCCGGACGGTCCGCGACCTGGGCGCAGGAGCGGTGTCTTTCCTGCATCACACCGGACAGTCCGCAGCTCTGGGCCAGATGGTCCGCGACCTGGCGACAGGGTCGTCTTCCTCCTCCTTGCTGGAATCTAGATCTCGTCCCCTAGGGGGGAAGAGATCTTAAGGTGCTCCGGGTCGACAGGTCACCCGGGGCGTCCCCAGATGACGTGGAGTTGCCTAGAAATTAAGAGATCAATTCGAGAAAGAGGTCTTGAGTGGACAACTAGATCTTGCCCCTGGGAGGGGTGAGATCCTAGGGTCGTCTTGGGATCGGCAAGCCACCCAAGACGGATCTAGACAACGTAGAGTCGAATAGGGGTGGAGGTGGATATGCGGAAGGCTACAACTAGAACTACGCTACATCTACTCCTAAGGCAGGAAAAGTAAGTAAAGTAATTGGTTCGGTTGGAATGTGTTCAGGGGTTCTCAATAGGTCGTACCCCTTTATATTTATAGGGGAGGAGGTCTAGACCTTTTCCTAAGAGATAGCCAACAACTCCCATGTGATTAGATGGATAACCACGCACGGGATAAGGATAAACACTTGAGTTAATCTAATCTCGGTGCACGCGGACTGTCTAGGCCCAAGGGCCAGACCGTCCGCTCAATTTGGATCCCAACACTAAGGATAGGATGCCTTGCTCAAAATCCTCAAGATATCCATGGACGTGTGGTGAAGAAGCTTGAGAAGGGAGAAACCGTATTGTCGGGGACCATAATTAGGGGTACCCTCAAGACGCCTAATTCTCAGCTGGTAACCCCCATCAGCATAAAGCTGCAGAGGCCTGATGGGTTTGATTAAGTCAGGGATCAGTCCATACGAGCGACTCGATCACGCCACGCCTGAGCCTAGCCTCGGGCGAGGGCTGCCGACCCTAAGATGTTTCCGTCTCGCCCGAGGCCTCCTCTTTCACGGCAGACGCATCTCCGGCTCGCCCGAGGCCTTGCCTTCGATAAGAAGTAACCCTGACTAAATCACCGCACCGACCAACCAAGTCACTGGGGCCTTTAACGCAAAGAGTAAGACCGACGGGCAGCCAGGCTTGGCCAAAAGCGCCAGAGGAAACTTCGCTCCGCCCGACCCAGGGCTCGGACTCGGGCTAAGGCCCCGGAAGACGGCGAACTCCGCTCCGCCCGACCCAGGGCTCGGACTCGGGCTAAGGCCCCGGAAGACGGCGAACTCCGCTCCGCCCGACCCAGGGCTCGGACTCGGGCTAAGGCCCCAGAAGACGGCGAACTCCGCTCCGCCCGACCCAGGGCTCGGACTCGGGCTAAGGCCCCGGAAGACGGCGAACTCCGCTCCGCCCGACCCAGGGCTCGGACTCGGGCTAAGGCCCCAGAAGACGATGAACTCCGCTTCGCCCGACCCAGGGCTCGAACTCCACCCCGACCTCTGCTGAACGACCTCCGCCTCGCCCGACCCGGGAGCTCAGGTTCGGCCTCGGCCATGCAGGACAGACTCGACCTCGGCCTCGGAGGAGCCCCCACGTCGCCCGACCTAGGGCACAAATCCGCCACGTCGACAGGAAGCGCCATCATCACCCTACCCTGAGATGACTCGGGCCGCAGAGAATAGGACCGACGTCCCATCTGGCTAGCTCCGCCAGATAGGCAATGATGGCGCCCCACTGGACCATGACGACGGCGGCTCCCAGCTCCCTTACGAAAGCAGGGGGACGTCAGCAAGGGCCCAACCACTCCGACAGCTGTCCCTCCGTCCGGCTCCATTGCTTCTTCGACAGCCACGACGCCGCACTAGCTGGGTGCCAAGATCTCTCCGGCTGCCACCTTGGCATGTACTTAGGGTACTAGCTCTCCCCCGCTAGACACGTAGCACCTTGCTACACCCCCATTTGTACACCTGGATCCTCTCCTTACGCCTATAAAAGGAAGGACCAGGGCCTTCTTAGAGAAGGTTGGCCTCGCGGGAACGAAGGGCAGGGGTAGGCGCTCTCTCGGGGCCGCTCGCTCCCCTCACCCGCGCGGACGCTTGTAACCCCCTACTGCAAGCGCACCCGACCTGGGCGCGGGACGAACACGAAGGCCGCGAGAATCTCCGACTCCCTCACGACCCGGCTCCGGCCACCTCGCTCTCTCCCCCCTTCGCGCTCGCCCACGCGCTCGACCCATCTGGGCTGGGGCACGCGGCACACTCACTCGTCGGCTCGGGGACCCCCCGGTCTCGGAACGCCGACAGTTGGCGCGCCAGGTAGGGGCCTGCTGCGTGTTGACGAGTAGTTTCCCGTCAAGCTCCAGATGGGCAGTCTCCAACGACCTCTTCAACCCGGGACGGTGCTCCGTTTCGGGAGTCTCGAGTTAATGTCTTTCGACGGCAGCTACGACATGATACTCCTTCCACCGCCGCGCGACAGCAACAATGGTGGCGGACAGCCCGCCCGCCGGCGGCGGAATCGACGACGTCTTTCCCGCGTGGGGGAAGGACAACTCTCGAGCTCACCCCATCCTCTCCCTCGCCATCGGAGGAGGAGGCGGGGCAACCAAGGCCGAGCGGGAGGCCGCGCTCAGTCGACTGTCGAGCAAATCGACATCCCCAGCGCCCCAACGGAGAACGCGTCGGGCATCACCCACGCGTTTGAGGCGAAGGCGAGCGCCGTCCCCCCGCGACACGCTGATCCCGAGCAAGTGGACGACGCCAGCGCGCTCACGGAGGGCCTGCAGGACGTCGCCCTCGCACCCAGGACGACAGCACGATCAGCCCCCGATGCGACTTCGTCGATCCTCATCGACCAAAAGGTACGGGCTGATTCCCATCCTTTGTCATTTCGACTCGGCCTCAACCCGCCTGGCGGCCTCGCTTTGGCGGGCGCTCACGTTGAGGCGAGTGCAACCTCTCTGGGGTTTCGTGTGCGGTCGCCTTGGGACCGATTGACGGGTGTCTCGACCTACGGACCCTCTGGGTCCGAGGAAGATGACGACCCCAGCATCTGCTGGGATTTCTCTGGATCTGGCAACCCCAGTGCCATGCGGGACTTCATGACCGCATGCAACTACTGCCTCTCCGACTGTTCCGACGGCAGCCGCAGCCTTGACGACAAGGACGGCGGCCCGAGCCGCGAATGTTTCCACGTCGAGCTAGGGGATCCCTCCGGAGGCAGCTGTCTCGGCATGCCGGAGGATGGTGATCCCCCTAGGCCAGCGCCTCGCGCCGACATCCCGCGGGAGCTAGCTGTGGTCCCCGTTCCGGCGGGGGGTCACGACCCACAGCTCGAGCAAGTCCGCGGGGTGCAGGCCGGGCTCGATGAGGGAGCAGGAGCGCTCGAGGCAATCCGCCGGAACGTCGGGCAGGTATGGGCGAGCCAGCCCCCGGCCGGAGAAATACGTCACCTGCCCCAAGGTCTCCAGCGCCGCATCGCCAACGATGCCAGGGACAGACCACCACCCGCATCCGGCGGAACCGGTCAGGACCTGGCAGCCGCAGCGATGCTCCTCCGCGCGATGCCGGAGTCATCAACCACCGAGGGTCGGCGAATCCAGGGAGAGCTCAAGCATCTCCTGGAAGGCGCTGCGGCCCGGCGGGCCGAGAGCTCTGCCTCCCGAAGGCAGGGGTACCCCTCGGAACCTCGTGCCACGACTTCCCGACTCGTGCGGGAAGCCTCGGTCTACACCGGGCGCACGCGCAATACCGCGCCTGCGGCCCCGGGCCACCTCGGTGACGAGCACCCTCATCGCGACCGTCGGGCCCGCCTCGACGAAAGGGTGCGCCAAGGTTATCACCCCAGGCGTGGGGGACGCTACGACAGCGGGGAGGATCGGAGTCCCTCGCCCGAACCACCCGGTCCGCAGGTCTTCAGCCGGGCCATTCGGCGGGCGCCGTTTCCGCCCCGATTCCGACCCCCGGCTACTATCACGAAGTACTCGGGGGAAACGAGACCGGAATTGTGGCTTGCGGACTACCGCCTGGCCTGTCAACTGGGTGGGACGGACGACGACAACCTCATCATCCGCAACCTCCCCCTGTTCCTCTCCGACACCGCTCGCGCTTGGTTGGAGCACCTGCCTCCGGGGCAGATTTCCAACTGGGAGGATCTGGTCCAGGCTTTCGCCGGCAACTTCCAGGGCACGTACGTGCGCCCCGGGAATTCCTGGGACCTCCGAAGCTGCCGGCAACAGCCGGGAGAGTCCCTTCGGGACTACATCCGGCGATTCTCGAAGCAGCGCACCGAGCTGCCCAACATCACCGACTCTGATGTCATCGGCGCGTTCCTTGCCGGCACCACCTGTCGTGACCTGGTGAGCAAGTTGGGTCGCAAGACCCCCACCAGGGCGAGCGAGCTGATGGACATCGCCACCAAGTTCGCCTCTGGTCAGGAGGCGGTCGAGGCCATCTTCCGAAAGGACAAGCAGCCCCAGGGCCGCCCGTCGGAAGATGCTCCCGAGGCGTCTACTCCGCTCGGCGCCAAGAAGAAAGGCAGGAGGAAGTCGCAAGCGAAACGCGACGCCGCCAGCACGGACCTTGTCGCCGCCGCCGAGTACAAGAACCCTCGGAAGCCCCCCGGAGGCGCCAACCTCTTCGACAAGGCACTCAAGGAGACGTGCCCCTACCATCAGGGGCCCGTCAAGCACACCCTCGAGGAGTGCGTCATGCTTCGGCGCCACTTCCACCGGGCCGGGCCACCCGCAGAGGGTGACAAGGCCCGCGACGACGGCAAAAAGGAAGATCACCAAGCAGGAGAGTTCCCCGAGGTCCGCGACTGCTTCATGATCTACGGAGGGCATGCGGCGAATGCCTCGGCTCGGCATCGTAAGCAGGAGCGTCGGGAGGTCTGCTCGGTGAAGGTGGCGGCGCCAGTCTACCTAGACTGGTCCGACAAGCCCATCACCTTCGACCAGGATGACCACCCCGACCACGTGCCGAGCCTAGGGAAGTACCCGCTCGTCGTCGATCCCGTCATCGGCGACGTCAGGCTCACCAAGGTCCTGATGGATGGGGGCAGCTGCCTCAACATCATCTACGCTGAGACCCTCAGGCTCCTGCGCGTCGATCTGTCATCCGTCCGAGCAGGCGCTGCGCCCTTCCACGGGATCATTCCCGGGAAGCGCGTCCAGCCCCTCGGACAGCTCGACCTTCCTGTCTGCTTCGGAACACCCTCCAACTTCTGAAGGGAGACTTTGACGTTCGAGGTGGTCGGGTTCCGAGGAACCTACCACGCAGTGTTGGGAAGGCCATGCTACGCGAAGTTCATGGCCATCCCCAACTACACCTACCTGAAGCTCAAGATGCCGGGCCCCAACGGGGTCATCACCGTCGGCCCCACGTACAAACACGCATTCGAATGCGATGTGGAGTGCGTGGAGTACGCCGAGGCCCTCGCCGAGTCCGAGGCCCTCATTGCCGACCTGGAAAGCCTCTCCCGAGAGGTGCCGGACGTGAAGCGACATGCCGGCAACTTCGAGCCAGCGGAGACGGTTAAGGTCGTCCCTCTCGACCCCAGGGGCGACACCTCCAAGCAGATTCGGATCGGTTCCGGGCTCGACCCCAAATAGGAAGCAGTGCTCGTCGACTTCCTCCGCGCAAACGCCGACGTCTTTGCGTGGAGTCCCTCGGACATGCCCGGCATACCGAGGGATGTCGCCGAGCACTCGCTGGATATTCGGGCCGGAGCCCGACCGGTCAGACAGCCCCTGCGCCGATTCGACGAGGAAAGGCGCAGGGTGATAGGCGAGGAGAACCACAAGCTGATGGCAGCAGGGTTCATCAAAGAGGTATTCCATCCCGAATGGCTTGCCAACCCTGTACTTGTGAGGAAGAAAGGGGGGAAATGGCGGATGTGTGTAGACTACACCGGTCTCAACAAAGCATGTCCGAAGGTCCCCTACCCTCTACCTCGCATCGATCAAATCGTGGACTCCATTGCAGGGTGCGAAACCCTGTCTTTCCTCGATGCCTACTCAGGGTATCATCAAATCAAGATGAAAGAGTCCGACCAGCTCGCGACTTCTTTCATCACGCCCTTCGGCATGTACTGTTATGTCACCATGCCGTTCGGTTTGAGGAACGCGGGTGCAACGTACCAGCGGTGCATGAACCATGTGTTCGGCGAACACATCGGTCGCACGGTCGAGGCCTACGTCGATGACATCGTAGTCAAGACGAGGAAAGCCTCTGACCTTCTCTCCGACCTCGAACTGACATTCCGGTGTCTCAAGGCGAAGGGCGTCAAACTCAATCCCGAGAAGTGTGTCTTCGGGGTGCCCCGAGGCATGCTTTTGGGATTCATCGTCTCCGAGCGGGGCATCGAAGCCAACCCGGAGAAGATCGCAGCCATCACAAACATGGGGCCCATCAAGGACTTAAAAGGCGTACAGAGGGTCATGGGATGCCTCGCGGCCTTGAGCCGTTTCATCTCGCGCCTCGGCGAAAGAGGCCTGCCCCTGTACCGTCTCTTAAGGAAGGCCGAGTGCTTCACCTGGACTCCCGAGGCCGAGGAAGCCCTCGGGAACCTGAAGGCGCTCCTCACCCAGGCGCCCGTCTTGGTACCCCCAGCTGATGGAGAAACCCTCTTGGTCTACGTCGCCGCAACCACTCAGGTGGTCAGCGCCGCGATCATGGTCGAAAGGCAGGAAGAGGGGCATGCTTTGCCCATTCAGAGGCCAGTTTACTTCGTCAGCGAGGTGCTGTCCGAGACCAAGATCCGCTACCCACAAGTCCAGAAGCTGCTGTATGCAGTGATCCTGACGAGGCGAAAGCTGCGACATTACTTCGAGTCTCATCCGGTGACTGTGGTGTCATCCTTCCCCCTGGGGGAGATCATCCAGTGCCGGGAAGCCTCGGGACGGATCGCAAAGTGGGCGGTGGAAATCATGGGCGAGGCAATCTCGTTTGCCCCTCGAAAAGCCATCAAGTCCCAGGTACTGGCGGACTTCGTAGCCGAATGGGTCGACACCCAGTTGCCAACGGCTCCGATCCAACCGGAGCTCTGGACCATGTTTTTCGACGGGTCGCTGATGAAGACGGGAGCCGGCGCGGGCCTGCTCTTCGTCTCGCCCCTCGGGAAACACCTGCGCTACGTGCTCCGCCTCCATTTCCCGGCGTCCAACAATGTGGCTGAGTACGAGGCTCTGATCAACGGATTGCGAATCGCCATCGAGCTAGGGGTCCGACGCCTCGATGCACGCGGCGACTCGCAGCTCGTCATCGACCAAGTCATGAAGAACTCCCACTGCCGCGACCCGAAGATGGAGGCCTACTATGATGAGGTTTGACGCCTGGAATACAAGTTCTACGGGCTCGAGCTTAACCACATCGCCCGGCGCTACAACGAGACTGCGGACGAGCTGGCGAAGATAGCCTCGGGGCGAACGACGGTTCCCCCGGACGTCTTCTCCCGGGATCTGCGCCAACCCTCCGTCAAGATAGGCGGCACGCCCGAGCCCGAGGTGCCCTCAGCCCCGTCCGAGGCAGCCTCGGCCCAGCCCGAGCCATCCTCGGCTCATCCCGAGGAACCCTCGGCCCCCGAGGGCGAAGCACTGCACGTCGAGGAGGAGCAGAGCGGGGTCATGCCAGATCAAGATTGGCAGACCCCGTACCTGCAATATCTCCGCCAAGGAGAGCTGCCCCTCGGTCGAGCCGAGGCTCGGCGGGTAGCGCGACGCGCCAAGTCGTTCGTCTTGCTGGGCGATGAGAAGGAGCTCTACCACCGTAGCCCCTCGGGCATCCTCCAGCGATGCATCTCCATCGCTGAGGGTCAGGAACTCCTGCAGGAAATACACTCGGGGGCTTGCGGCCATCATGCAGCACCTCGAACCCTCGTCGGGAACGCCTTCCGCCAAGGCTTCTACTGGCCGACGGCGGTGGCTGACGCCACTAGAATTGTCCGCGCCTGCGAAGGGTGCCAATTCTATGCGAAGCAGACCCACCTGCCCGCTCAGGCTCTGCAGACGATACCCATCACCTGGCCCTTCGCTGTGTGGGGTCTAGACCTCGTCGGCCCTCTGCAGAAGGCGCCCGGGGGCTACACGCACCTGCTGGTCGCCGTCGACAAATTCTCCAAGTGGATCGAGGTCCGACCCCTAAACAGCATCAGATCCGAGCAGGCGGTGGCGTTCTTCACCAACATCATCCATCGCTTCGGGGTCCCGAACTCCATCATCACCGACAATGGCACCCAGTTCACCGGCAAAAAATTCTTGGATTTTTGCGAGGATCACAACATCCGGGTAGACTGGGCCGCCGTAGCTCATCCCATGTCAAATGGGCAAGTGGAACGTGCCAACGGCATGATTCTACAAGGGCTCAAGCCCCGGATTTACAATGATCTCAACAAGTTCGGCAAGCGATGGATGAAGGAACTCCCCTCGGTGGTCTGGAGCCTGAGGACGACGCCAAGCCGAGCCACAGGTTTCACGCCGTTCTTCCTGGTCTACGGGGCCGAGGCCGTCCTGCCCACTGACCTGGAATACGGCTCCCCGAGGACGAAGGCCTACAGCGAAGAAAGCAACCAAGCTAGCCGAGAAGACTCGCTGGACCAGCTGGATGAGGCTCAGGACAGGGCCTTACTACACTCGGCGCGGTAAGAGCAGTCCCTGCGACGCTACCACGCCCGAGGGGTCCGACCCCGAGACCTCCAGGTGGGCGATCTGGTGCTTCGGCTGCGGCAAGACACCCGAGGGAGGCACAAGCTCACGCCCCCCTGGGAGGGGCCGTTCGTCATCGCCAAAGTTCTGAAGCCCGGAACGTACAAGCTGGCCAACAGTCAAGGCGAGGTCTACGGCAACGCTTGGAACATCCAACAGCTACGTCGCTTCTACCCTTGAGATGTTTCCAAATTGTTCATATACCTCGCACCCACGCAAAGTTTAGTCAACAAGGAAGGGTCGGCCTCGCCTCGGCAAAGCCCGACCCTCCCTCGGGGGCTAAAAGGGGGGAAACCCCCTCTGCGTCAAAATTTTCCTCGAACAAAAAATCTCTTTTATCAGAATATCTTTCGTGCTTTTTGACTACTTCGAAAAGTGGGTCATGGAAACGACAGGGTACACGTAAGCAGTCAAGGCTGACCGAGCCGAGGGACTCCTACGCCTCTGGGATACGGATACCTCACTCATCACCTTCTGCGATAAGTAACTCGCGTTCGGATAAGGTGACTCCGCGGATCGAACAAGTCTCTACGTTCGGAAGCTCTTCTGCCGAAGCGATTCTTCGAGTTTTCTCGACTAAGTCGGTGATAGGGCCTCATGGACGAGTAAAAGTGCGCGTAAGCGGCAAGGCCGACCGAGCCGAGGGACTCCCACGCCTCCGGGATACGGATACCTCACTCCTCACCTTCCGCGAGAAGCAACTTTCGCTCGCACAAACATCCCTGTTACCGACAAAAAGTCCAGATGCTTGGAACAAGAGGAAAAGGGACGCAGCTTTAC
The DNA here is from genome assembly GCA_029449295.1 of Zea luxurians. NCBI lineage: Eukaryota > Viridiplantae > Streptophyta > Magnoliopsida > Poales > Poaceae > Zea > Zea luxurians. Next base: position 1,338,109 of record JAOPSE010000087.1, read on the forward strand.
AACACAGCAAGGGTGTGTGTTCTGGCCTCGACGGCCGCACAAAGCACGCGCTACAAGACAAGCTGATCCTGCAGGCTCAGGTCTTGGCGCTGGAAGGGGGCGGCGACACCCTCGGCATCAACAGCACCTTCGGCAAGGCCCGAACTAGCCTCGGACGGCGACGCGGTCCGAGGGCCTCCGCTCCAAAGGACGGCGTCATCACCACGCCCGGGCGATCGTTGTTAGGGGCTTCTCCGGGAATCCGGCCCGAGCGGGCGGCTCGGCCAGCCACCTCCGGGGCCTCGGCCAACCACCTTCCGAGGGCACGAGCCCGGTCCGAAGCCTCGGCCGACCAACTCCGGCGTCGATCCTGCCAACGGACAACTCGGCTAGGCTCCGGCCAACCAGGTTTCATTTCCGAGCCAACCCTGCCTCTGCTCATGCCGATATCGCTACCCCCGGCCTCGGCTCGTCGAAGAGCGGCCGAGGGGTCTCTTTAACTAAGTTAGAGGAGCCTCGGACAACAGGGCCGACCGAGCCGAGGGACTCCTACGCCTCCGGGATACGGATACCTCACTCGTCACCTTGACACGGGGCGACTCATGCTTAGTGAAGCGGTTCAGACAATCAGCAGACGAGTCTTAGTGCTCGGAAATGAGGAAAAAACACGGCTCCGTGCCGTAGTTACATACATGTTCAGGCCCCGAAAGCCAAAATGAACAAAAAACCCGGCACTCGAAGTGCCATTACAAACGGAACTCTGGTTCCCCCTCCGCAGGTACGAACAACCCCACTCGGTAGGGGTGGGCCTGCGGGGCAACAGAAGACCGACGAACGGCATGTCGCCGACCGCCCCGACAGCGGCGACGATGAAGACTTCTGCCCCAGGGGGCCGAACAGCAGCAATGATGGCCTCAGGGCGGATGCTGCTGCTAGGAGGCCCCCGCCCTTGCCCAAACTCGAGAGGCAAGGACGGGCAGAAGGCCGTAGAGTTGGAGGTCGGTCCATGGCCAACCTTGGCTGTCGCGCCGGCGGAAGAACCTCTTCCAGTTGCCGTGGCGGGAGGCGGCACCGGGAGCGGTTCCGAAACCGCTCGGCTCAGAGAGCCGGGCACGGTGCAGCTGTTAGCGCCACGGACGACTCCCGCCCTTCCCCCCGATCACTGAGGGAAGGAGCGGGCCACCGCCCGCGCAGGGGCCGACCCCAACTCGGCACACTCCCCTCCTCAGCCCTGGTGATGAAAATCCTTGAGGCTGAGGGAGGGACAGAGGCCGCAGCCCGGCTCGCTTTCCCCCACCATCAAGCCGGAAGTCACCCTCTTGGGCGACCGCCGGTGGAGGGGTGCAGCCGGGCTGCATGATGAAAATCCTTGAAGCCGAACGATGGCTGAAAGGTACCCACTCCCACGGAGTGGTGTCCCCCGACGATGAGGCACGGAGACGGCGGTTTCCCCCATCCAGGGGCTTGAAAGGCGGAAAGACACGATGCATAAGGGAGGAAGAAGACATGGTCGCCTTACGAAAGGGGTCGCCCTCCTTTTAAAGGCAACTCTCCGTGCTTGCGCCCCCAACCGTCACGGGCTGAGTCTTCTCCAACACGCCTCCAACGCCCTCCCCTGCGGCGCGGGGGCTGGGACCCACCTGTCATGCAGACCGGCTCCAAGCAGAAGAAGCCGAACCGCCGCGCGCGGCGCGCGCGCAACCACCCAGCAGTTACAAGCGACCCTCCACTTTTGCCCAGACCAACGGGCGAAGGGGGTGGGCAGCCATGCGGGCGGCATGCAGCCGCGCCAAGTGGACGCGCCTCTCCGACTCCTGACAGGCCAGCACGGAGGCTCAAGCCCACGCGTCGCGCAACCGGCGCGCCGGATGCTGCATGTAAGCCACTATGCCACTTGCGCCACCACCGCACTTCCTCGGTTGCGGAACCAATACCACGGCCCGAGGCGGCCCAGCGCGCGGCCCAGCTGCGCCAGCCTGACGCAGCGGTCAAACGCGGCCAAAAGTGGGCCGGCAGTAATGACAGTGGCAGGCGCGCAAGAGCAGCGATCACGCCATCAGCCAGGCTCACGTCCCATCCGGAGGCAGCAAGAGAACCCCCTCTCTCACGGTGTGAAGACGACACGCCCGTGACCCGTTCCTCGAACGGCTCGCGCACGCGCAACGGCAGCCTCGCCAACTACTCGCACCGGCGCATTAACTCCGCGGCTCGACGAGCAGCGCTACGAGCGGGAGCAGCTGGCGACGTTTCGCCTTCGCCAAAACGACCACACCAAAAAAGGTACGCCACGACGTTCAATTTCGAATCCTTTTCCCTTTTCCTTCTTTCTCTATCTCTTGCAACAGGGACCGGGAAAGGGGATACCCCCAAAGGGATCCTTCCCAGTGAAGGAACTAGGCTCCGAGCCTCCTTACTGATCAGGGGTTCGAAGGCTGGCCCCCCGAAGGGTTCAACAGCCGCCTCAGATCGCGTGGGCCCGACACCCACTACTGGTCAGAGGTTCGAAGGTCGGCCCCCCAAAGGGTTCCACGACCGCCTCAGGCTACTCGGGCTCCGCGCCCCTTACTGATCAGGGGTTCGAAGGCTGGCCCCCCGAAGGGTTCACAGTCGCCTCAGACACCGAGCGAGGGATGACCAGGGGTACGTTCGATACATAACCAAGGCTCGGGCTGCGCTCCCGAGGTACCCTAGGACATTTCCGAGACCAGCGGGAACGACTCTGTAACGGAATCCCATCGGAGGGAGGCAACGAGCCCTCGGACCCCGTCGCCAGGGGACCGGGTCTGGCAGATCACCCGCAGGTACTTTTGGGCGTGCCTCCGGGCCCCTAGCCGACCCCCAACGAACGGGGCACGGACGTCCACTCGGATTACCCGATCGCAGCTCACCGGAGACACCATGTTCGGTGCCCATCGAGGGTAACATGGCGCTCTCCCCCCCTCCTCCTTGCGGAAAGGCGACGTAGGGGCGTATGTAAAAAAGCCGAGTCTGTCCCTGATCGTCCTCTCGCTCTGTGCGGAGGCTCGGGGGCTGCTCTCGCAAACCCGGCTCCGGCCGAACCGTTGACAGCGTCAACATACCAGCCCGAGAACTCGGACCCCGACAGTGCACCCGGGCTACGGCCTGTTCGCATGAGGGAACCGCCAGACCGGCCGAAGCATTACGCAAGGCATTAAGACCTCGAAGGAGTGAAACCACTCCTCCGAGGCCTCAGGGGCTACACCCGGCGGGTGTGCTCGCGCGCACCCACCGGAACAAAGTGCAACCGAGAAAGGCTGGTCCCCTTGCAAAAAAGTGCGACGAAAGCCTCCAAGCGAGTGTTAACACTCCCTTCGAGGCTCGGGGGCTACTGTCGGGGACCATAATTAGGGGTACCCTCAAGACGCCTAATTCTCAGCTGGTAACCCCCATCAGCATAAAACTGCAGAGGCCTGATGGGTTTGATTAAGTCAGGGATCAGTCCATACGAGCGACTCGATCACGCCACGCCCGAGCCTAGCCTCGGGCGAGGGCAGCCGACCCTAAGATGTTTCCGTCTCGCCCGAGGCCTCCTCTTTCACGGCAGACGCATCTCCGGCTCGCCCGAGGCCTTGCCTTCGATAAGAAGTAACCCTGACTAAATCACCGCGCCGACCAACCAAGTCACTGGGGCCTTTAACGCAAAGAGTAAGACCGACGGGCAGCCAGGCTTGGCCAAAAGCGCCAGAGGAAACTCCGCTCCGCCCGACCCAGGGCTCGGACTCGGGCTAAGGCTCCGGAAGACGGTGAACTCCGCTCCGCCCGACCCAGGGCTCGGACTCGGGCTAAGGCCCCGGAAGACGGCGAACTCCGCTCCGCCCGACCCAGGGCTCGGACTCGGGCTAAGGCCCCGGAAGACGGCGAACTCCGCTCCGCCCGACCCAGGGCTCGGACTCAGGCTAAGGCCCCGGAAGACGGCGAACTCCGCTCCGCCCGACCCAGGGCTCGGACTCGGGCTAAGGCCCCAGAAGACGATGAACTCCGCTTCGCCCGACCCAGGGCTCGGACTCCACCCCGACCTCTGCTGAACGACCTCCGCCTTGCCCGACCCGGGAGCTCAGGTTCGGCCTCGGCCATGCAGGACAGACTCGACCTCGGCCTCGGAGGAGCCCCCACGTCGCCCGACTTAGGGCACAAATCCGCCACGTCGACAGGAAGCGCCATCATCACCCTACCCTGAGATGACTCGGGCCGCAGAGAACAGGACCGACGTCCCATCTGGCTAGCTCCGCCAGATAGGCAATGATGGCGCCCCACTGGACCATGACGACGGCGGCTCCCAGCTCCCTTACGAAAGCAGGGGGACGTCAGCAAGGGCCCAACCACTCCGACAGCTGTCCCTCCGTCCGGCTCCATTGCTTCTTCGACAGCCACGACGCCGCACTAGCTGGGTGCCAAGATCTCTCCGGCTGCCACCTTGGCATGTACTTAGGGTACTAGCTCTCCCCCGCTAGACACGTAGCACCTTGCTACACCCCCATTTGTACACCTGGATCCTCTCCTTACGCCTATAAAAGGAAGGACCAGGGCCTTCTTAGAGAAGGTTGGCCTCGCGGGAACGAAGGGCAGGGGCAGGCGCTCTCTCGGGGCCGCTCGCTCCCCTCACCCGCGCGGACGCTTGTAACCCCCTACTGCAAGCGCACCCGACCTGGGCGCGGGACGAACACGAAGGCCGCGGGAATCTCCGACTCCCTCACGACCCGGCTCCGGCCACCTCGCTCTCTCCCCCCTTCGCGCTCGCCCACGCGCTCGACCCATCTGGGCTGGGGCACGCGGCACACTCACTCGTCGGCTCGGGGACCCCCCGGTCTCGGAACGCCGACACGTATCATGCGTCAAACTCCACAAGAAGCGAGTCCCTAAGGCAACAAGAGAAGCAAACATTAAGAATAAGGAAAAAGGTGAAAATTCAAGTATTAATATTTTTTCACTAATGACCTTTCTATGTCCTCCAAGAGCAAAAAGAGGAGCGGAAAAGGAGATGTTTCAAATGCAAGGAGCTGGGTCACTTTATTGTCTCATGCCCACACATGGACACTGTGAATGAAGTGAGGAGATGCTTCACATAGAACAAGAAGGATCATGTGATCACTTTGTACCCTCTCATGAAGAATCAAGGATGTGCTTTCCCCACAATGACTCTCACCAACAAGAAGAATGATCAGCAAGCGTCATGTCAGGTTGAACAACGCTTCTGCTACAAGTGTGGTGAGCAAGGTCATCTACGTAACATTTGTACTATGGTTAAAAATCCTAAGCCAAAAAATTCATTCCATTCTTATTCACTTAGGAGACCCAACACTTGTGCTAAATCCATGATTAGTTCACCTAAACCTAGGACAAATGTTATTTGGGTACCGAAGGCACTTTTAGCTGATTTATATAGACCCATCTCGAGATGGGTACCAAAGTGTGCCAACTAGATCATGCTGGTGCCTGGAGATGAATTGGAGACCTTAGGATTGGTAAAGATGGATATTTAAGATATTATACTTAAGTTGTCAATTTCATTGTTTAATTATTGACCCAAGGTTGAATTATTGTGTATTACAAAACCCATGTCCATCTCAAGATAAGAGTGTGTAGGGGACCTTAATCATATTGGTGAATTAAGTAAAGGACCTTAAAGAAAAGAACCTACAACTTAGGAGTCTCCAAAGGACGGTAACTCTATATCTTAAGCGCATTGTATTCAATTGGTATTCTCCTTGTTCCTTGATTAGTGGTAAAGGAAATTCTTGATGTCCTTGAGTTGTTATATCTTGCTTTGCCTATCCTTAGAGTATTTATGCACACGAGGTTGCCTATGTTGTGCTTAGAGTAATTAAATTAGTGTTCTCGCAATGAATCATGCTCGTTTAGTCATGGCTATGTGCGTTATAGATTATATATCTTGATCTGTCAATTGGTATATTTTCAAATAGTATATCTATCTACCATGATCTACTCTCTTGTGTTATATGGCTAAACCTTGTGAAAATCATGATGTGCGGCTGTTGGTGCTATACTGGTGTTGGTATTTATGCATCAAGTGGTTTTGACCTTTGTACAATCATGATAATGTTGTTTAGTCCACATTTAAGGGATTTATTTGTCTTATTAACCTATGGTTGCTAAAAAAGAAATATTTGCTTATGTTTCTAATGCACTCCCTTGAGCTGTGGTAAGTGATATTAGAGGAGTTGCATGGACAAGCAAAAAGGAACATTCAATCGATATCAACAAGTGCTCACAAGTTATACTGCCTTAAGAATGAACCTCAAGATATTTAAGTAAAAGGCAAAGGTATGGAGTATGGAGATGTACAAATTCATTGTATATCTTGGAGCTCCATTGTTTGTGACCATAATTGTGTTCGTGCCTTTTAATTGCTAGCAATCATGGCTTAGGTGTGGTGTGCCTTGAATTGGTGACCTTTTCAAATAGATGCCTAAGTAATTCGTCTTTGATCATGATATTCTTAGAATTAAAATCTCATGCTTAATGGTGTTTTTGCTTGTATGGTTCATATTTTCAAGTGGTATATGATATTTGTGTTCATCTGATGTCTAGCATGCCTATGTAGATATTAATGCGCTCTATATCTTGAGGCATGTTTGCTATGGTTCCACTAGGCATTTCTTGTATTCCTTCAATTATTTAGTTGGTATTCAAATGTGATGAAATTGATTTAATTGATTTTTTATGCCTAAACTAAGGTATGTGGTGCACCCCTCTACTTCTGAAAATGCTAGAATGTGAAAGGTGCAAGTCATTCAAATACTTGATGCACATCTTGAGGGGGCACATATAACTTGTGTTCTTTGAGACTAACTATTTCTTGAGTGATGTTATATAGTATCAAGGTGGAATAAGGAAGTCGAGCAAGCTATGGAGCAATCCGGACTTGGCTACCTCTACAGACTTGTGTAATTGGTAAATAAAGTTATGAGTTATTGCATATTTAAAGATTGCTCTTGCTCATTGGTTATTAGTGTTTTTCCATTATAATTGGTGATCCTATATGCATTCAATCTGATATCATGGTGTTGCCTTTTGATCAACTAGATTGTGAAGTCCCTAAAAGTGATCCATATGTGTAGTAGTAATCTTTCAATTGGTAGCCTTGGTTGTGCTTTCCAACTAGAATCTTTTAGTGATCACTAGAGTGTGCCATAATGCTATAACTTGTTCTAAGTTTGGTGTCTTAGTAACAATAAAAGATCAAGTTGAAGGATCAGACACAAGTGTGGAGAAGGTTCCTGGAAATGGAACTTTCATGTGGGAACCTCTTGATGGATGAAAAGGGACTCTTCAATGAGATAAAGAGCACTGTCACTTGGAAAAAGGTACAAAAGGAGGTATTCTCACTCTCATATTAAGTATTTATACATTGATCCCTCTAATGCTTGTGTTGCATTTGCTTAAATTGTAAGGGGGAGTAATGTTATTGTGTTGCATTTCCCTGCTGTTCCTTGACATCATCCAATGTTATTGTTTGTAATGTGGTTTTGGTGTTTGATGTCAAAGGGGGAAAATTTGTGCATTAAAGCTTACCTTGACCTAAGAGGAAAGCTTATCTGAAGGGTGAAGGTGTTTTGTGTGCTAAAGGGCTCAAAGCTCAACCTTGTGATGAGGATGAGCTCACCTTGGTTAAGGTGGGGTTTCCTTGAGTTCCTTTTTATCATAAGGGAGAGAATGCTTTTGTAGTGTGATAATGCTTAACTTGTTCTTATTATTGATAATGCATTAACGATGATGTTGTTGTGTAATTGATGCTTAATCCTTCAATCGGTTAGAGATTTGTAGATCAATTAGTATCTATGATATCTTATTGATAGATATTCATGTGTTGATTGTTTATATGGTGTTTTAATTGATATCTTTATGGTGTATAGCGATAGGTTGATATCCTGGTGTAATTTCTACTTAGTTGGTATCTATATGGTGTTTTCTCTTATTGCGTGCATTTGTGTGTCATACACATCATGGTTTGATTCCAGACACAATGCACACCATGGATGCTAAGATGTAATAATGCTTCACACTTAGCCTGAGTATGTGCAATTTGGAATTTGAGGCCAAAGTTGACATTTCCAAGTAAGCACATATTTAGAAGGAGCATTCTATAGTTTAGAATTCAAAATTGTGCTTTAAAATTTAATCTTGTGTAAGCGTTAATTGTGTTGTCATCAATCATCAAAAATGGGTGATTGAAAGCTCCCTTATGGGTTTTGGTGGTTTGGATGACAACCCAATTAAAGGACTGACAAGTGTTGCTAAGTGTTGAATAGGTTCTTAGTGCAAAGCTTGTAGAGTTCAACACAAGAGATCAAGAGTGACGGGCCAAAGGCTAAGATGGATGTGAACAATGAACATCACAAGCTAAGTGTAGATGAACATTGCTTATGTGAGACTCAGTGTGCATAACTTGGAGACAACTGATCAAGCCAAGGATGGAGGCAATAAGAACTTTGAGGTACCGAGTGCATGTGAGAAGGTCAAAACGGCCAAGGTACCCAAAGCCAGGGGTGAACAAGAGGACTTGCAAAGTCAAGGTTGATCGAGTTGAGAAGACCTATGGTGCATATCACTACCTTAGGACATGACTTACAACCAATGAGGTAATACCTATGGTTATGTGGTGTCAGTCATAAGGCTCAAGATCAAACTTAAAGAGTAGGACAAGGTCACTCAGAGGAGTAGTAGTATAAAAGCCAGAACATGGAAGCAACACAAAAGAGCTAAGTTCACTCTGACCTTTAGTTAGGGTTGTTCCTATGTTTGGATATGTTCTATGTGACCATTGCAGGGTGTTGAAGATCATAGATGGCAATCTAGATCAAGACAAGTAGACTTGATGGTTTAGAGTCCAACATCGACCTCACATAGGCCAAAAAGGGAAAACGTTGTAGTAGGTTAAGTATGCAAGGTTTGAGTGTTTAACTAAGTTGCATACACCTTCTACTATGAATATGGAACTTTGGTTTTGCTCTCTAACCATGTTTGTAGAGAAACTGACATTTGGGGCGCTGTTTAAGGTGAAACAGAAAAACTAAGAGTAGAATGGAAAGATGTAACTTTCTGGGACTTAGTCAATTGGATTATACTCTAATCATGTGTGTGTAAGTTACAAGGAAGTCCTCCATAGAGTTAAGATCGTTTGGAGAAGAAATGGAGAAGATAGCTTTCACTGTAGCATGTCTGGGCGCACTGAATCGTGAATAGTAGTGGTCCGGTGGCGCACCAGACCAGATGGGCAGTGGAGCTGGCTAATGGCCTCAGTAGCCTGGTGCACCGGACTGCCTGTATGGAGGAATATGATGGTCTCAGGAATTATTTTATAATTCACCGGACCGTGAACAGTGCCGATCAAGTGTGCACTAGACCGCTTCTCCAACGACTCTCTCCAACGGGCTACAACAACCAATGGCTAGCTAACGTCACCAGACGGTCCGGTGTCACTCAGCTATGGAAGGTGGCTAATGAAATCCTAGACGAGGGGCACGTGGACCCAGTCCGGTGGTGCACCCACCGACAAGCAGCATTTGGCATCTTTTTGCAAGTAAAGGGCAATGGCTAGGGGTTCATTTGAGGATATAATACGCCCCCTAGGCGTCCATTTTCTGTGCCTCAAGGCTCCCAAGTGTAGCAACCACATGTAGACATATTGCATATCATTTCTACCTCCCTCTTGTGTGTACTTCTCTCTAGTTTGTGTGTTTACGCAGTTATAAGCCAAGAGAGAGTAGAGGAGTGTTGCTGCAAGTTAGAGTAAGATCTTGAGCATACTGTTACTCTGCCGGAGAGCCACTAACGTCTATGACAACCTCAACTCTGTGTAACTCGACATCGACATAGTGGAAGGCTATGTCTATCACCTTGACAGATCTGAAAAACCAGAGGACGCAGTGAGATACTCCAAGCCAAGGTTTGGCTAACTCCAACTGATTGTAAGCAAGCATTTAGGCTTGGTCAAACCACAGGTTAAATCTCGGTGTTTGTTGTGTGCTTTGCTCTATGGTGTTCTTTGTCTCTTTGTTTTGATTGCTTTACTCTTTGCACTTCTATTCTTAACTTGGGTATAAGTTATTTTAGTATAGGCTGAGATAGTAACTTCAATTCAGTTGCGACCTACTCGAAGTGAACTTCATTTCGCTGTGATCCAGACTTCATGTAGAGTAAGAAGTTCTAAGTTTTTGGTGCAAAATTTTATTTGCCTATTCACCCTCTCTAGGCGACATCTAGATCTTGTTCCCAGGTGAAAGCATCTGTGCCCCTAGTTGGTTTTAGTGATTAATGACAACCTAAGATTATTGTGACTAACGTGTGTTTTTTACACTATATGGTAAGTTAAGTCACAATGCAGGAAATTGGGCTCCAACAGGTGAAAAACACCATAGACGAAACTTGAAGCAACGACTAAAAAAGGCGAACCAAAAGGGGAAGGACTACATGTCCTAAGTGTCGAAGGAGTTGTGGGACACTTATTATAGAGTTAGGACCTTTATTTTTTATTTTGGTCATACTATAAAGAGGGTTATGGGTGAGTAGCTTGACCAAGGATGTCTAGTGTAGTGTTGGTGAATGCACACACTTAAATCTAGTCCTAGGTGTCACTCTCTAGCTCACACAAAAGTTGGAGTCAAAACCGTTTTATGAAACCACAAGTTAGAACAGTTTGTAGCCTCTATAGGCACCAGACTATCCGGTGGTGCATCAGACTGTCTGGTGGCTCCCTGGACTGCCGACCCAGAGAGCATGTTTTTTGCTCCCTGTCTGTGAAGAAGCACCAGACTGTCCAGTGTGCATCAGATAGTGTCATGTTATTTTCAGAACTAGCTGTTGGTGGCGCACTTGTGGCGTACCAGATTGTCCGGTGCACCCACGCACAGTGCAGCACAGTAACATCTAGTTTTGGGTGGTTGGGTTATTTATACCCCTTCCACCAGCCATATTGAATGTCTTGCTGCCACAACAACATAACATTAATTGCATTGAGCTTGCAGGTCCACATTCTATAGTGAGGTGATTACCAAAATTATAATCTCGCGTTAGGACCTCATTAGTGCAAGAGAGAGCCACCTAGAGCACACACCACATGCATTAGGATTCTCTTGGTCAAGTAAAAGTATATGGCTCATTAGTCTTGGTGATCGGCATCACCTAGACGACTCGATGGTGTTTGGAGCACGATGATCACCCCGGGGGATTTATTGGTGACCCGGCTCAAGCTTGTTCGCGGTCGTGAGGGATCCACCTCGCTGGAGAGGCAAAGGATCATCTCGTAGTGAGCACTTGGTCCTTGCGAGGATTAAAGGGGAGCGATAACCTTGTGTGGGTGCTCCAATGAGGACTAGTGGAGAGTGCTGACTCTCTGATACCTCGGGAAAAATTTAGAGGAGTTTTATTGCCCTTGCTTTATATTCTGCAATTACTTTGAGCAATTTACTTTGACTATTTTCATTCCTAGTACTTGCCATGATGACTTATGGTTTGTTTAGCATTTCCTAGCTTTTGTGATCTAGCTAAGTAGTTGGGTGAAGTTGTGCTCCTATTTAGGCTTTAATCTTTTGCAAGAAATTTAGAGAAGCCCAATTCACCCTCCTCTTGGGCATCGCGATCCTTTCACTAGGCAAAGAGAACTTTTAGTAGATCTCTTTGCTGACTGCAGTTTTTCATCTGTTTGGAACATGGTTCCTATCGAGGTGAAGGGATTTCACGATAGTTCCAAGGATAGGCTGTGATTTGACAATTTCCTCATGAAAATCTTTATTATGGGTTTTTCTAGGATATCTAGTGTTTTTGCCATCTCATCCTGCCACCTTCGGATGTAATTGCGCAGGTACTCTCCTTCCCCTTGGTCAATTTGTTGAGGCTGATGACCAATTGTCCTAGGCCCTAAAGAGATGGATAAAGTTATAAATGAACTCATCCCAAGAATCTATTGAGTTGGGGGCTATCCTAGCAACCATTCTCTCGGTACAAGCATGAGACATTCGATGAAATAATTTTTCACGACAGGAGGGTCTCCTTTGACTGATGTGATGGCTAGGCCACAGATCTCTAAGCATTCAACATCGTTAGTATTTCTGTGATAAGCACTAATTTTACTGGATAAACTTCTTAGGCCAATGCACCGCCTTTAGATGATCCATGAAAGCTTTGACTAGAATGATTGGTGGACCTCTAGTAAGCTTCACGTTGTAATTTTTTAGTGGGTTGCCTCTATCTTCTACCATCATAGTGCTTGTCCTGCATATAGGCCCGAGTAGGTCATCATGTTATCTAGACAGGCTAGGTCTTCTCTTATTTGAGGTATATTTTGACGAAGTAAGGGTGTTAGTTGATTGGTCACAAGTTTGGACTCGATAATGTTCTGAGTCGGTGTCACGTAGATGATTCTTCCTTGAAAATTGATCGTCCTAGTGAGTTTCGTGATGTATGGCTCATGGGTTCGAGATGCCCCCATATCTACCCGCTCAGGGACCCCGAGACCGGGTCATCCATATTTTGTTCTGATGGCGCAACACCTTCAGTCTATTATAAAGTTGGATGGTTTCTTGCTTTTGTTGTTGCTTTGAGTGGGTCTCGGTTTGACGCACTAGGATTCCCTATTTTTCCTAGCTGTGAAGCTACCACTCGATGCAGATAGCTTCTCGGTAGGGCGAGTTTCCTATGGTTGGCTGCTAGTAGCCTGTTCAGGGTTGTGATATCCTTCTAGATGTTAATTTGTCACGATGGCTAGACACTCACCTTCTTTGAACCCTTCACATGGGTTTGGTATCTTCGTTGTGGTAGTAGAAGGATCAGAAAAAGAGTTGGGATCTAAACTTATGTCAAAGTTGATGTCGTATTCTTGGTTCGACTCATTGATGTTATCAAGCACGGGTTGGTGTGTGGGTGGATTTTCACTCTTATGGATCTATGGCACTTTGTGTGTGTGATGCCGCTAGAATCGAGATCATTGTCCTTGGGTTTAATTCCACTATCTTCGAGCTCAGATCATCGCCTTGGCTTTCTTGCGTGTGATTCATGGATGCCATTAGATTGGTTATGATCGGTGTAGCCCCTACCTAGCATGTCAACTATCAAGGAATTATCGATAGTTTTTGAAGAATTTGTTATGGGCGCATACATGATCAATAATCTGAAGGTGAATCGAAAGAGACATAAGATTTATACCGGTTCGAGACCTCTAGGGAGATAATACCTTCTATCTAGTTTTCTAGTGGCCATGTTCTATTATTTGTTCTCCCCCTTAGGGTGCCTTCCCCTTCCTCTTATAATAGAAGGAGGAGTTTGGTTACAAGGAAAACATGTACATATGTATCTCTAGATTACTGCATCTATTCTAACTACCAGCCCCTTATATCTCGGTGTTGTTTGTTACGAAGAGTCTTATACGGATAAAATAGTCTTCAAGTCACCCGATCTATCCCTTGTTATGAGACTCTAGATGTGCTAGTCCGAGTCCTCAGCCTAGTCCGAGTCCTCAATCAAGACCGAGTTGGGGTTTGTAGACCTCTTACTGAATACCCAAGTGCCTATTGGTATCTTATGGTGCATATCCTTCACATGGTGGCTAATATTAGTGATTGGTACGACTACCTCATTTCATTGTATCAATATGAAGGACCGGCGAGGTGACCAGAGTGGGTGAATGGGAGCCACTACAAATTCTCGAACTCCATGAACTGTCCTTGTGAATTGATTCCCAAAGTTACCCCGAAACCTCAAGGGACTCCCAAGGAACTAGATCACTATTCAACCCATTGTCATTTGAACACACCAAAAACTAGAAACAGAGCAACCCAACTGCCTACCAAAAATTAGAGTCAAAAGCATAGAACAAGGGGCGCGGCAGTGCCACACACACAATCGGCAGTGCCGGACCACAAAAACAAGGCAGAATTGCCTCAAACTTTGCAGAAAGTTTATGTGGGTGAAAGATGTCTACATGCGAAGTATGAATCCAAGCAACACAAAGATCAAGATGTAGATTAGAAATCTCATCTCAGTTGAGGTTTTATTGGGGTTTTCTATTCGAGATCAAACTGAGTTCTTCTCAAACCACGACCAAAAATTGCAACAACTGGGTGTATGCATTGATTTGAGAAGTGCAACTCACCACCAATCAACCCCCAAACCAAATCCTCACACAAGAACTTGATGGTTCTTCACAAGATCACAAAACAGGAAGAGGGAAGAACACAAGAGCAAAGTGCTTCAAAAACTAGTAAGGGAACAAAATAGATTGAAGCCAATCAAAACATGTGGGTCGAACCGGTGACCCTTCCTTAGATTAATTGTTGCAGATTATAGGCACAATCGACAAAACAAAATTGATGCGGATCTCCTGGCTAAAACTGGTGACTACCTAGAGAAGAAAACTAGCAGTTCTAAACAAATGCTTTAATCAAATGGCAACCAAGATATGCTGAACTAACTAGCCCTCCCCTATATTAATTGAGTGTTATTTCCATTTCCTAAACTACCCCTATTTACATAGCACCTATCCACTCCACCAGGGGTGAAATGGACCAACTCCTAGGGTTATCATCTGACAGCCACACCCTTCACACGAAGTTGCTTTGCCTTTACACACCCTCCGTGATCACGCCACGTGTTGCCTATAGTTTCCACTGAAACTGCCACCACTGGGTTTTGAGGCCAAACCTAGTCAAAACCACCATTCGTAGCACTGGATGGTTTTCAGGCTCAACCACCAAACCGTCGTGACTATCGCCCCATGTGTGCGTCCCCCATGTCTTGGACACGTGCCCTACAAGTCCTCGACCGCGCCGACAATACGGTCTAGTCTGCCACGTCCTCGCGCAAGTGTGTGTCCCATGTGTCAACCACCACGGCTAGTCACCCGACTGCTTTGGTCCGTCAGCCAAGACCTAGTACTCATCCTTCATCGCTCCTGCTCTATCAGCATGACCCTGCATGACCTTCACCTCAGCCATCAACCACCGTCCCTATGCTCCACACCTGCACACCGCAAGCCAACAGACATGGTTGCACATACACATAACTCACACCTCGGTCAGTCCACAACTCGATCCAAGACGCTACTCATTGACGATCACTCATCATCAACCCAAACCATAAGGGACAAGTCAACCTTGTGTTCGCAATCTCCCCTTGATGAGTGCGTTGTCAACACCACCACATGAACATATATAAGCAGAAGGACGAGGAAAAAGAGAAACTCATTTGAACGACCAAAAGCCAGATAAAAGCCGAACAAAATCATCCAAAGCGAGCAAAGCTTGGCCCCCAAAGAAATAGCAGTGGCTCAACACGACCATGTAGAAAATAGCTAGTACTCAATAAGAGGCAAAAGCAGGGCTCAACACCACTAGCCAGCAATCAAAAGCACATCCAAGCACAAAAGCTAAAGGTAAAGCTAGCAAAAGCTCCAAACAGCTCAAATCTCTCCTCCTATGAAAACACTCCCCCAAAGCAAAAATCTCCCCCTTTGATGATGGGATTATCAGAAGCCCAAAATGCACAAAATCTCTCCCCCTTGTTAGGAGGCCAAAAATCTCAGTCTCTCTCCCTTTTTGACAAGTGGACTCATCAAGCACAAATGTGGGTAGAAACAGAAACCCTCCCTTTAACAAGAGAACTCTCCCTGAGAAAATGTAGAAATGCAAAAAAGAGGGAAAATGGAAAAATGTATGAGCTTCAGGAGTATACTAGTCATAGTGTAAAAATGCTCTAAGTGGTGTTGTGCTATGTGTGCAACAATAAATGCACGTGTTGGCAAATGCTCAAGCTTGTATGCACAAGATATGTGAAGTGTAAGAATTTTGATTCAGTTTAAACAGTTCAAAAGATAATTTGACCATTAAGACAACACTAGGCATAGAGTAAGCAGGAAATCAACTAAGTGCCAGTCAAGGTAAACCAGGTGAACTAGCCCAAACAACGGTCACTCATCATGCTAGAAACATATCTAAAGTTGATACTAGTTGAAATTTTCATGATTTATTGGATTTTGCAGTGGATTACAAATTTCAATCAAAAGCATGTGAGTGCGAGAGGTTGTAAGCATTGTCGTTGTCTAACTTTTCAACCGGGTGTAGCCTATACAGAAAAGCAATCAGAAGTTACAGACACTGGTTTCGATCATCCACTACCCTACTCAAGTTCATCCAAAGGTGAAAATGGAAGTGGTCTCGATACAGAGAGGTGGTGACAAAAGCGAACCCATCTCAATCTTTCTGAAATGCTTACTTATCTTGATTTTGATTTTAAGCACAAATTTTATGATTCAAGACAGTGAATGACTCAGAGCATGAGACATAGCCACCAAGCATACTAGTGATAGCACAAAGGATTTCAAACACATCCTACACATTCTAGGTGTCAATCTCAAATGGTGAACATGTTTTTGATTCAACAAGTAGTAGTCAAGTTCACAATTATGAAAACAAGCTTAGCTCAACAAAATTGTATTAATATGAGCAAAAAGAGCCTAGGGCTGCCATAGTATCACCATGTACACACAGAACATACTACTAGGAGCATAGTTACAATATAGCAGTTATACAAGTGAAGCTCAAAATACTACATGAGATACAGATATAGGAATCAAGAAAGAAATACTAAAATCTACATAAAAAACAGAAGAGAGAAATAAAATCCAAAGGGGGCCCTTGATAAAAAAGGGAGACTAAAATCTGCATGAAAAGCAGAAGAGAGAAATAAATACCAAAGGGGCCCTCGATCAAAAAGGGAAGCAAACACCCAATTCCCCTCACAAATGTGCAAAAGTAGACTGATTAAGAGGTTTGGTGAAAAATGTTAGCCAGCTATCGATGGGTATCAACGTGGCACAAATCGATGTCACCTTTCTCAGAATGACCACAAAAAAGTTAAAGCGAACATCAATGTGCTTGGTCCTCGAATGCAACACAGGATTCTTGGCAACACTTTTGGCACTCGTGCTATCACAAAGTAGAGGCACATGATGAAAATCCAAGCCAAAATTTTGTAAAGTAGCCATCATCCATAACAATTGCAAGCAACAGCTAGCGATAGCGACATACTAAGCCTCTATGGTAGACTGAGCAATGCTAGACTGTTTGCACGAAGACCAGGAAACCAACAAAGTCCCTAAAAACAGACAAGTCCTAGAAGTAGACTTACGTTCCAAGCGACATCCTACAAAATCAGCATCAGGATAACTGCACAAAGACACAACAAAAGAAGAAGAGTACCATAAACCAAACTCAGGAGTGAAGCTCAGGTACCCCATAATCCATTTCACAGCATGTTTGTGAGAAGTGCGTGGGGAGGCTTGGAAGCGAGCACACAGACACACTGCAAAGTGCATATCTAGCCTCGTCGCACTCAAGTACAGGAGGGAGCCAATCATGCTTCTGTACTCCTTCTGCTCCATGGGCTCGCCGTCCTCATCGCCATCAAGCGTCGTCGTGGTAGAAATGAGCGTAGAATGAGGCTTGGCCTCGCTCATGTCGAACTTCTTCAGGACGTCCTTTGTATACTTTCCCTGATGCACAAAAGTCCCATATTGGGTCTGCTTGATTTGTAGCCCAAGAAAGAAGTTTAACTCACCCATCATGCTCATATCAAATTCCCTGCTCATAAGATTTGAAAACTTGAAAACAAGAGCATGAGAAGAGCCACAAAAAACAATATCATCCACATATATCTAGACTAAAAGAGTATCACTGCCATGCTTGAGGAGAAAAAGAGTTTTGTCCGTAGAGCCCTTTTAAAACCCTTTGAAAGCAAGAAAGATTTCAAACGCTCGTACCAGGATCTAGGGGCTTGTTTCAAATCATACAAAGATTTTTGGAGGTCCAGTGACGACTCGCCCAAGGTGTAAGACCCCGTCCACTCTCGGACTGACGATACTTATTCCTGTCAGCTCTCTAGGATCATATATTGTCCCCATAGAACAACATAAGTCTTTTGTGTGTACTTTGTCCTTACTCATGCGCACCTGAGAAAACTTTCTGGTCGCTCACCCATTCCAAATTGCTCCAAGTCAAGCACACTTAATTTGGAGGTTCTTTCTAGATAGGCTTCCGAAAAAGAAGATGCACCTTATTGATATGAGTACTCTATCAAGCCACGTTCGGACATATGCACATGATTCTGACTGGGCACCGGGGTCTCTACAGAAATTAGGGGTACCGAGATCACAATTAGGGGTACCCAGATCACAACTCTAAAGTGTCTCGACAGTAAGAAAGGGTCATAAGCAAACACGCTCCCAACCTACCAAGGCACGAGGGAACTAAGTCACGACTCGCCTGAGGCTAACCCCTGGCGGGTGAGGCAGTCACGACTCGCCCGAGGCCAACATCGGGTGGGAGACGCAGTCACGACTTGCCTGAAGCCATCCCCGGGCGGGAGAAGCAGTCACGACTCGTCAGAGTCTAACCTCAGGCAGTCACGGCTCACCCGAGGCCAACAATAGTGGTATATAAAGTTATTTTACGATATTGATAATGTTTGCCACACAGATCTTGCATATTATATTGATGTTTGTCGTTCCATATCACAATTTTTTTTACTTCCGTCGCAACGTACACGCATATACCTAGTTAAATAGTAATACTTTCTTATATATATTTGACCAAAGTAAAAATTGGTCCATTCTTCAAAAAGCAAGAGCGCGAAAGAGTAGTGTAAACCCATGCAAAGAGACCATGAGCGAGAGGCATGTCCAATGTTCCAAACGCGAATATTTTGGAACGGCAGTGCTGGCCAACAGAAAACCAGTAGGATGCGCATCCAAATCCAAAGAGAGAGTGAGGGGTCCACGCATGTTGACATCCTCGCGTAATAATGCAATATATGCTTCCATTATTGTTACTATACTAGTAATTGACAGGGGACTGCGAACGGATGTGCAGCAAGCAAGTGTAATGGTACCGGCCATAGAAAAAGGCAGTGGCACGAGGCACGACCAAGGCCGCAAGCAGCGGGGGAAAAAAGAAAAGCTTTCCACACAAGCAATCCCTCGCCACAGAACAGAACACGCCGAGAAAGAAACAAACGGCAGCATCCATCCCATGCCTCCCTGCACAAGGCACCTCAAGTTTGAGCTCAGCCTGTCCTATCCTGACAGGCAATTTAAACGTTAAGTGGCCTGTTTGGAAAAAAAAATCGTCCCATGGGTTGCTTTGCTTGATGCTCTCGTCACCTTCTCGATCAAATTGGTTGTGCGTGCCCGTCTCAATGCTGGACTGGACCACACAATTCTTGGCTTTATCCCTGCCCCTCGCCTTGCAACTTGCAAACAACCCTGTTTGCAACTGTTCTCTATCATTTTTCTTTTAATAAAAAAACTTTTTTGTCAGTAATTTGGGAAATCCTGGTATATTGATTGTAGGTTGAAAATGGCGTAAACGTCGTTATGCTTTAGACGGAAAATGACCGCGGACCTCGCCTAGAAACTCTTGCATCCAAGAAGCCGCTAGATTTTAAGGCACATGGCCAGTCCAAGTCTTACTTTTACTTGAGTTTCATTTATTGCGGGGAGTAGCTGTTCTACAAAACCCACACATCAGTCTGTCCACATATCTCTCTCGCTTTGGCTACGTGACACATCACCTATTCTAATAAATCAATATTATCTTTACTCTTGCAGCATCATAATGTGTCGCATCCAGATTTAAGGGATAAATCCGGGATATGTCTCATATGTACGTCAAAACAGATCAACACATACAATGACTCAGTGTATAGAAACAAATATCACAAACTATATTACATTACGAAAATATCTTACAAGATAACTGCTAATAAATAAAGTGAACTAATATTATTCCCTTGGCGCCATCAAGCTGACTGGGAGACAACACCTAGACCTTGTCGAACTCGTCGTAGTAGTCCTCCTCCGGTGGCACCTGCTCTTCACCTGTGTGTGTGAGGGGGGGATTATCGCAAGAGTGAGCTTACAAAAGTTCATCGCTCAACAAGTGTGAGGAATAATGTGCATGAGCTCACTCACGGTTGGGGCTCATGCGTAGTGTAAGGTTGATCGACAAATAATGGTTAGAGCTTAGCATTGCTTTTAATAAGCTGGTCAAATTTTATTAGCCATTATTAAGTATAAGTGTATACCATCCCAATATAATAAGAGATCACAATTATAATAAAACCCATAGTGCAATGCATATGACAGATTGTGTTTAATTTCATAAGTTACTCATGTGAGTGTCCGAGCCGCTCATGATCGTGAGCAGGATGATATACCAGTTTTACAGTTTGTAGAGGTTGCGCATCTTTCCACACAAGCCGTGTTATCCACCTGCCAAGGGGTCTAGAAATCTCATTCATCTATACCGAGGAGACGATGCAGGGTATCACTACGAGACTTTTCCAAAGTTCCACTAGTTCGAGAAAACCCGCTACGGATTTAGGAAGAAGGAAGCATAGGAATCGCTCGTTCGAAAAGCTCTACAGACAGTCCGACCCGAGAACCTCCCTATACTCTGCAGCGACACACTCCCCGCTTGCCCTTTCGGGTAAGGTAGTCTCTCCCTAGCTTTACTAATTACTTGGCCAAGAGCGTCCAATTCCACCCTTGTGATAGCACTGTTTTTCTGGATGGTTCTCCATGTTCCAGTTAACACACTAATCTTATCATGAACAATAATAATCCAGCAGTAATAAAGCATGACCATGTGCCATAAAGTATTTCTTTCCAAAAACCAAGTAGAACCTAGCCAAACTACACAATAATTCATTTGTATACAAGGTGTGAGGTAACAAACTAGGGTAACCTATTAGGTAGCATCAAATTTAACCTGAGCATGTCATACTGATTATAGAGAACATTATTGGGTAAAGAAGAGTGGTCAAGGGCACAACTTGCCTTCAGCGAGCTCCTGCTCAGTATCTTCAACATGTGGTGCTAGCTCTGGGCTCCTCGATCACTTGCTCGTCTACTCGCAACAATACAAATAAACATTGAACAGGAAAAATTAACATCACACCAAACAAGAGAACACACTGCATAATAATGTTCTACACATCGTAACGAGATCGTAGGTTCGAGAACCACTAAATTCGGAGTTACAGTTATAAAGATAGGATTTTTTGAATGTTTATGTGTTTGGACGAGTTAATTCGATAAACATAGGCTAAACAATTTAAGTGTTTGATTTTTTTGACAACATGCTACATAATAAAAGAAGGTTACTAAATATTTAATTATCTTCGAGAACACTGAGTAGATGTTGTTAATGTGTAGACAACTTTAGCACTGAGCTAACACAACACACAACTGGAATGGATCAATTTGGATTTAAAACGAAGAAGTTATTGATTTTCTAATATATTTGAGATTATTTTTATACTAAATAATCAGTTTCCAAATTTTATTTTATTAATTCTCGGAACCCTGGACGTCGGCTTCAAGGGGAAGGTGGTTTTACCGGCGTTCAAGCGGTGGCTAGGGCTAGCCTCGATGAGGTGCGGACGCACGTCGGAGGACAGCGTCGGAGTGCAATTCCCGGGATCACCGACCTCAAATCCGCCCGGCACTGCCACAAGCATGTCCGCTGAAGCCCTGCAAAGCTCCTGGGAACCACCCTGAGGTTGGAACGACGACGTGACCCCGTGTGAACAGTGGTAGCCCGGCCTCCCTTCGCTGCAGCCTCTCTCTCTCCCGTGTAGTGCCCCACATGTCAGATGCACTACAGCAAAGGGTAACAGAAGCTTCGGGGCATCAGACGAAGCTGAAGTTATCTACTGCTTAATTACTTTACTGTCGTTAATCAAAGAACTTAATGGCACCATTGGTGGGCCAGTATTGTAAGTGAACCGTGTGTACTTAAACCCTAGGTTGGTACCTGTCGAGGTTTCGGACCCAGGGAGGCCCTGGACCGACGAGTAAATTTGTCGCTGCGTGCCCCTGCCCAGATGGTTTGGTGCGAGATGGAACACAAGTAGGGGAATGAGCCTTGTATTATCCTGCACCAGGGTTCTCGTAGTAGGGGTTACAAGCGTTGCGAGAGAGGGAGGGCGAGAGAGAGCGAGTAGGAGAGAGCGAGAGAGAGGGGGTCTGGCCTCCGCTCGTCTTCTCCCATCCCTTTGTCGTGCGTCTACTCGTCTCTCCTACCGTGTGTTCGTGTGATCGTATGCTCGTACGTTTGTTCGTTTTCCCCCCTTTTCTTCCCCCTCCTCGTGGGGCCCTGGACACCCCCTTTTATAGACATAAGGAGATGCCCAGTTGTACAATGGGGTGTAGCTGGGAGCTAACGTGGCTGGCAGGGAAGTGCCCTGAGCCCTGTACAGATAATAACGTGGCCGTCGGGGGGGCGTCTCGAGCCCTGTAGAGGTAGTATCGTGGCCGTCGGAGAAGTGCCTTGAGCCCTGTAGCAGTACAGCTGTTGGCGCTGCATGGATCCTGCTGACGTCTCCTTGCTTCCGTAGGGGGCTTGAGAACCACTGACGTCATGGTTACATGCGGGAAACCACCATCGCCTGTTACCGGGGTAAGCTGGATGGGACGCCGGTCTTATTCCTTCGTAGCCTGAGCTAGCTAGGAGTAGGGTAATGATGCATCCCTTGTGGCGCGGTTGATCCGAGCCTGAGGTCGGGCGAGGCGGCAGCTCCTCCGAGGCCGAGGCTGGGGCTGAGGCCCAGGGTCGGGCGAGGATGTGACTCTTCCCGAGGCCGAGGCCGAGCCCTAGGGTCGAGCGAGGCGGAGATTTCCTCCCGAGGCCGAGGCCGAGCCCTGGGGTCAGGCGAGGCGGAGCTTCCTGTTGCACCCGAGGCTGAACTTGACCGTTGTCGGTTTCGCCCGGGTGGTTGGCACAGCAGCCGGAGCGGGGCAGACGACGCTGTTTTCCTGTCAGATCGGTCAGTGAAAGGGCGAAGTGACTGTGGTCACTTCGACCTTGCCGACTGAGGTGCGCGTGTCAAGATAAGGTGTCAGGCGATCCGAGCATTAAATGTGCATGCAATACGGTCGGCTAGTAAGGCGATTTAGCCAAGGTCGCTTGCACGACAAGGCTTGCCTTTGGCTGAGCCGAGGGCACGCTCACCGCCTGAGGAGACCCACGGGCGAGACGTGAACTCATCCAGGACCACTGTTCCGCCCGAGGCCGGGCTCGGGTCGAGGCGAGATCGCATCCCATGGTAGACGAAGCTTTGACTTTGACCCGAACTGTCAGTCTTCACGGTTTGCTCTGAAGGTGTTTACTAGCCGTGATTAGGAGTGTTGGGGGTACCCCTAATTACGGTACCCGACAGTACCTGTGCGGGTAAGAAATAGAAAGGAAAAAACAGACTACGGGAGGAACTTCTCCCGCAAGCCAAACTCTACCTCCCCGCCGATCCAGTTGTTCCTCACATCGCTGGCGATCGCCGCAGCCACGAGTGTGACAATTGGTATCAAAGCCCACCTTCCTTGGCACATGCCGTTGTTCCACTGCAAATCGCTGTGATCGCTGCAGTACTCGATCTGGGTTGGTGAGATCTCGCTGTCTGCCTCGAAGCACCGACGATGGAGGTTGATTTCCCATAAATCCCACATCACTCGGCGCGATTCACAGGTAGAACACCACGGCGCCCCAAAACCCTCCGTCCAGACCCAATTTGTGTTGGAGGCGATGGAGGCAGCGCAGCAAACGGACCAGGATCGCTGGAACCACATTACGGAGAGCATCGATCTTCTCTTCACATGGATGGGTGACATCCAGCGCGCCCAAGACAAGTTACAAGTGAATCAGGACTTGGGAGCCAAGGCGATGGAGCAAGTGTTGCGAGATCAGTCTCTTCTCGCCAAGCAGATGGAAGCCATTGGGAAAGCCATCGCACACCTGACGCTGGATCGTGAGGTCGAGGATGGCTACGACACTCTCTCCAGAACACATCATGAGCACTACCCTCATCAACAACGGCCCTCCCAGCAACACCACGATGAGCATTACCCCCACCGCACTTCGCCTGTTTTTCCGCGTGATCAAACTGAAGGAAACATGGAATTTCGCCCTCCAATTCCCAAGTTGGATTTCCCAGAATTTATAGGTCGCGACCCTAGAGTTTGGAGACGTCACTGTGAGGATTTCTTTCATTTCTATAATGTTCCTGAACATTTGTGGATCACTACCGCCACTATGCACATGAGGGGAAATGCAGGCAGATGGATGGAAGTTCAGTGTCTCAAGGGTCTGCTCACGAGTTGGCATCAGCTTATGAATGATGTGGAGGCTAAATTCGGGGCGTATGATTATGTTCAAGCTTTAACTACTCTGCTGGATTTGAAACGAACAGGGTCAGTTGACGAATTTGCATCTGAATTTGAGTCTATACAATTCCTGTTAGAAATGCATAATGCTGGATTTGATAAATTTTTCTTCATAACTCACTTCACTCGGGGTTTGAAACCTGAGATTGTTGCGGCTGTTCAGTCCCACATTCCCCAAACCATGGAACATGCTGTTTAAATCGCCAATATTCAGGAAATATTGTTGGAAAAGTCCAAATTCAGATTTCCCAAACAAACCACATTCAAGACAATGGCTCAGACTCAGACCAAGTGGGACACCAAGAGTTTCTCACCCCCAGGCTCATCTCTTAGTAAGGAAAGACAGAAGCGAGATTACTGTAGAGCACACAATTTATGCTTCTATTGTTCTGAACCTTTTGATGCCAACCATCTTGCCAAGTGCACCAAAAGACCTAAACCCACTATAAACGCCATGGTGGTCAATGATTTAGATGTGCCATTGACTGAGGAAATACTCCATCAGTTGGATCTGGAGGATGCTTTAACAGCCGAATTCTGCCAGCTCTCTTTGTATGCTATAGCAGGTACTGAAAAAGGGGAGGCCCTGAAATTGCGGGCGTTAGTGCGGAATAAAGTCATGCTTATTTTAGTTGACAGTGGTAGCTCCCACATCTTTGTCAGCTCTGCTTTTCTGGACAAGTGTGGCATTCTACCAGTTCCTATGGAACCTAAATAGGTGAGGGTAGCGAATGGAGATACCTTGATCACTGACAAACAAGTGCTTCAGTTACAATGGTGGCTGCAGGGTCATACATTCTCCACAGACATGATGGTGCTGGATCTAGGGGCTTTTGATGCAATTATGGGGTTTGATTGGTTATCTCCTCGTAGTCCCATGACTTTCCATTAGGAAAAGTGCACCATGCAGTTTCCTCATAAAGGTCAAATGATCCAACTCCAAGGACTTTTACCCCCCAGCAATACACTTCAGACTATTACATGCACACAATTAGTGAAGTGGGCTACTGGTAAAGATGTGGGTGCCCTTGCTGTGGTGGAATTAGTAGAGGATACATCTCCTCCTCATCCAGAACCTGTGCAGGAATTACTCACAGAGTTTGCTGATGTTTTCTCCACACCCCACTCTTTACCACCAAGCAGATTCCATGACCACCATATTCCCCTCCTACCAAATGCCATACCTGTGAACAGTCGACCCTATCGATATTCTCCTCTTCATAAGGACGAAATCGAGAAGCAAGTCAAGGAGTTATTAGCCTCGGGTATGATTGTGCCTAGCAACAGCCCTTTTGCATCCCCTATATTGCTGGTCCAGAAGAAAGATGGCACATGGCGCTTCTGTGTGGATTATAGAAAGTTAAACTCCATCACCATTAAAAATCGCTTTTCTATCCCTGTCATTGACGAGATACTCGATGAGTTGGTAGGCACTAAATTTTTCACTAAGCTGGACATGAGGGCTGGATACCATCAAGTGAGGATGAACCCAGCTGATGAATATAAAACTACATTCAAGACTCACAATGGGCATTTTCAATTCAGGGTTATGCCATTTGGCTTGACAAACGCACCTGCCACTTTTCAATGCCTCATGAATGACATTTTGGCCTCTTTCCTCCGAAAGTTTGTCTTAGTCTTTCTGGACGATATATTGATATACAGTCCTAATTTGGAGCTCCATCTGAGTCACCTGAGACAAGTCTTGACCCAACTTAGGGACCAACAACTCTATATGAAACTCACCAAGTGCTCTTTTGCCCAAACATCTTTGGATTACCTTGGTGATATCATTTTAGCCGAGGGGGTGTCCACCGACCCATCCAAAACATTGGCTATGCAGCAATGGCCCATTCCAACTAATGTCACGTGTAACGCCCCGAATTTTGGAGTTGAATTTTTTTTTCTTTTCTTTACTCGCCAAATTCGGGCGTTACCCTTTCTGTAACACCTACTTTGTAATTGCTAGGAATAATATCAATAGAGAAACATTTTCTCTTTATGTGAGTTGGATCTTTATTCATCATCATATGAGAACACCATGTCCAAGAACAAATAACGAAAAGATATGATACTAAATTGTTGCATCATGCTGGATATTTTATTTTTGTGTGCATTGTGTGACAAGAAAAATATTAAATATCCAAATGAGAAATTAAATCCTAAAATAATCCTAGGATTAAGAGAAGAGAGAAAGAAAAGATTATACAAATTAGAGGAAAGTAAATGTATGAAAGAATACATTTTGTCCCCCACTAATATTTTAATTTAAGTGTTTAACCCAGCTAAGAAGATCACAAACAAGTTTGAATTCAAATTGGGATTTAAATTTGAAAATAGGAAATAAAACAGAAAAAGAAAAAGAGAAGGATACTATACCTAACTGGGCCACGGAACCGCATTTCGGCCCAATTCCGAATTTCACCCGCGCGGCCCAACCGAGCTATCCCGCTGCGCCGACACATCGGGCCCAGTCGTCAGCTGCTCTCGCGCGCGCGTCCACCACCGTGTCACTGAGCCGCGGGACCCACCGCTCAGCTACACACTACGGCGCCGCGCGCTCGCCTCACACTCGCTGCGAACTCGGACCCACCTGTCATCCCGGTCGTCGCGCGCTAACAAACGGACCGCGTCGCGCGGCGGAGCTCGCCCACCTTCCGCGTTTGCTGGGCTCCGACTCCGCGACCGGGGCGATAAAGGCCAACCCACCACCCACGACCCCGTCGCATTCGCATCGCGCCGCCACCACCAGTCCACCCTCGGACCGCTCATAGGCTTCGGAAGAAGGCTGGCCGCGGGCGACGAACGGCGCGCCACCGCGGATTGGGGGCTCTGCATCAACCGGGACGACGAGGTATGCACCGAGCCCTTCTCTGGTGTTGGTAGGAAGCAGTAGATGCAGCGCCGCGTAGAAATCACGGCGAGCGCTCTCGGAATTTCTCACCGGAGCAACGCCGGCCGCTTTAAAACCGCGATGCAACGTGGACATTGGGTCTGCGTCGTGTAGCTATCGAAATTGAGGGGAGAATCGGGTTCGGGACGTCTCGAATCTCGCGTGAGTCGGTCGAATTGGAGTCTGGCGCTCGGAGTGGCCGGATTTCGTGGACTCCGGCGGCTCCTCCGCCGTGCGCTGAGGCGAGATGGGGTGGCGCGGGATGAACTGGGGAAGGAACGTTCGCGACCGTTGGATCGGGCGCGTACGGGGACGATTAGATCCAGGGGTTGTGTGATCGGGACCGTCGGATTAGGGGCGTGCGGTCTAGATCGGATATGAGCGTACCGGTTCACTTGTGTGATCTGGACCGTAGGATCGATCGGACGGCCCGGACGCTGCGAACCCTTCATTAAACCCAGTCCGCAGATCTCGGATCCGACGGCTGTTGTCGCGTACCGCTTCAATCCATTGGGATTCTAATCTGGGCCGTCGGTTTAAGATCTGACGGCTGATATCACGCGATACCCTTTCGGCCTGGGGTTTTGCATATGAACCCCTCACCTTTTAGCGAATCAACCCGCCGTCCACCGTAACAGTGCACTGAGTCTTAGGAATTTTTCTGGTTTAGCCCCTGCGTTTTCCATTAATTGAGGCCCAGTCCAGAGCAGTGTAAAACCAGAGAAAATGATTATTAAATAGATTTTTAATAGGAAAATAATTGCTAGAACTTTATAAATTCATAGAAAATCCATACTTGGTCCAAATTGATCCATTCCAGTTCCTAAAATTTTGTAATTTTATTCTCTAACACTTAGTGTCTCTGTTTTGGCATAAAAACAGTAAGGAAATTTATTTATCACTTAACCCTATTTAAAGCACATAAAAACCTTTGAAAATGCATAACTTAAAATCTATAACTCAGAAAAATATGATTTCTGTTCCTAGGATTTTATTTTAATATGTAGAATATCTCTGTGCATTTTGTTTATATGTTTGGTGTAATGTTAATTTCTCTATATGCACTGTGCTTGTTTGTATTGTGGCGAGTAGAAGAGCCCGTTGCTGAGGATCCTGGTGAGCAGCAGATTGAGGTAGCTGAGCAGGAGCTCATTGAAGGCAAGTTGTGCCCTTGACCACTTTTTACCCAATAATGTTCTTTAATATCACTTATCCATGCATAGGTTAATTTTGATGGGACCCAATAGGTCACCCTAGATTTGTTTATCTCATTACCTTGTTTACCCCTGAATCACTCGGGTAGTTTGCTATTGCTTTATATGGTTTTGGGATAATCATTTATTACCTCTATGTTCCAATTCTTGTTGTTATTCTGTTTATGTTCATGTTGTTATCATTAATGTTAATTGGAACATAGAGCTTAACTTGAGAACCACGTGCCACCACAAGGGTGGAATGGGACGCCCTTGGCTGACTAATTAGGAAAGCTAGTGGAAGACTACCTTACCCGAAAGGGGCAAGGGCAGTAGGGGAGAGGTCAGTGCGGGGAGGTCCCTGGTTGATTTTGCTGCGATGGCTATCAGCCAGGAACCCTTTACTGGATCTTCCCATAAACTGTAGCGGGTTTTCGGAAGCTAGTGGAACTTTGTAAAGGCCTCGTAGTGTTGCCCTGCCGTGCTTCCTAGGTAGAGGTATATGGGATTCATGACCCCTTGGCAGATGGGTAACATGACTTGTGGGTAAAGGGTACAACCTCTGCAGAGTGTAAAACTGGTATACTAGCCGAGCTCGCGGTCATGAGCAGCTCAGGACTCTCTGATGTTTAACTATGGAACTTAAATTCAATTTGTCATTTGCATTGCATGGGTTTATTATTAATTTTGTTCTATTACTTTATTTATGGTTTGGTATTTACTTACACTTAGTAACTGCTAATAAAATTTTGACCAACTACTTAAAAGCAATGCTCAGCTTTAACCCCTATCTTTGATTAAGCCTTACACATCACATGAACTCACACCTTTGTGAGTTTATGTCCACTGGTTCCCCACAACTTGTTGAGCTATGATCATGTGTGAGCTCACCCTTGCTGTCTCACACCCCCCCCACAGGAGATGATCAGGTGGTTCAGGAGGAGCTGCCTAACACTGAGGAGTTCGATCTGATCTAGGTGGCGTTTCCCAGTCGACATTGGCGCCGACGATCCTTAGTTCGTTTTATCTTTATTATTTTATTTTGTAATAAGTCTTCCGCTATGTAATAAATACTCTGATGTTAATGACATTTATCTCTATACACTCTGTTATTATATATGTTGTCTTCTTGGCGCATGTATGAGATGCACCCGGCTTTGTTCTTTAAAACCGGGTGTTACAGAAGTGGTATCAGAGGAATGTTGACTGTAGGACGAGACCTAGATAGAAATGGACAAACCCTCTCCTACTTACCTTACTCTGACTCATTCTATACTCATCTCATCTTGATCTTGTCTCACCTTCTACTGTTCTACTCTGATCATTCTTACCTTTTCTACTCTAAGACAAGATGGATTTCACACCTTGGAATCCCTACCCCTATGACATTTTTAAGAGATAGGAGGCCTAAGACCAAATTAAAAATTATTTTCTCTATTAAAATGTTGTTTGATTGTGCTGATGCTAAATGCCTGATTTGCTTCTTTGATTGATTGAACTATGGACATCTCAGTATGTACCACCATAAGGTATTGAATTAGCTAGGATATGTAAAATATTAATCTGCTTAGCTAATAAATCCCCCAAAGTAACCTGATTTGTAAATACCTGCCTTGTCTACTATTTTCTTACCATATGTATCTAACTCAGATGGTCAATACCAGGCGGGGTGGTGGAATTGACTTGCCTCCTAACCAACACACTCGAAGACAACCTCAACCACAACCTGCTGCGATGAATCCTCCCAATCCTCCACCAGGCGGAGTTGACCCACTGGTTGCTGCTCAGATGGCAATGATGCAGCAAATGGCAGATACTATGGCGGATATGCGTGCTCAGATGCAGCAAGAACGCCAAGAGATGCGACAGGAAAGAGAGGATATACGACAGGAGCTGCGCCAGGAGCGAGATGAGATACGCCAGGAAAGGAGGGCGCAACAACAGCAGCTGCAACAGCAAATGCAACAACAACAGCAACAAGTGCCACTACCTCCACCTCCACCACCACCAGTTCCACCCCGAGACAAGCATAGAGAGTTTATGAGCCATAAGCCACCTACATTCGCCAACTCACCTGATCCACTGGACGCAGATGATTGGCTGAAAGCAATTGAGAAGATGCTGAATATTGCACAATGCACTGACCGGGAGAAGGTTTTATATGCTTCTGGACGTCTGATTGGTCCTGCTGCTGACTGGTGGGATTCTTATACTGCTGCCCACGATGCTGCGGATACTATTACTTGGGCAGAGTTCAGTACGCAGTTCAGGAACTACCATATTCCAGCTGGGATGATAAAGATCAAGAAGAAGGAATTTCTGTCGCTGAAGCAAGGAAGTATGTCAGTCAGCGAGTACCGCGACAAGTTTATTCAGTTATCCAGATATGCCCCTGAAGAAGTTGCTGAAGACGAGAGGAAGCAGGAGCATTTCATTGAGGGACTTAATGGACCACTGCAGTATGCTCTGGTGGCACACACATTCCCATCATTTCAGAGGCTGCTTGATAAGGCAC
Source organism: Zea luxurians (assembly GCA_029449295.1). Taxonomy (NCBI): domain Eukaryota; kingdom Viridiplantae; phylum Streptophyta; class Magnoliopsida; order Poales; family Poaceae; genus Zea; species Zea luxurians. The sequence continues at coordinate 1,368,936 of JAOPSE010000087.1, forward strand.
TGGCTATTGAACACAAGCGTGTTCAACTGGGAGATTTGAAGAGGAAGGCCATATCTCAGGGACAAGGAAGCAGCAGTGTTCGTCCTCGCTACAGTTCACCACAGGGAACACCGACTCGACCCGGAGGACCACGCCCAGTTCCGCAATCACCACTGAGGACTCCACCCCCTCGACAGGCTACCCCTACCGGCACCCCGACGAAGTTTTCAGGACAGAGTCCGGGCACTCAATGTTACAAGTGTGGGAAGATTGGTCATTATGCAAATGTCTGCCCACAGAGGATTGCTACTACTCCAGTACAGAACAGGCAGCAAACTCCAGGAACTGGCAAGGGATATTCTATTGCCAAGGTTAATCAAGTCAGCGTTGATGCTACTCCGGATGGAGGGGACCTCGTAATTGGTATGTTTTATGTTAATGCAATTCCTGCAACCATATTATTTGATTCTGGTGCTACCCATTCATTCATGTCTGCTAGATATGCCAACACAAATGAAATACCACTGCTAAATATGAGAAAACCCCTGATAGTAATTACACCTAAAGGGCATGTTGAGGCAAATCAAATGACACGTAGATTGACATTAACTATTATGGGTAGAGAATTTGGAGCTACTGCTATAATATTGGAGTCAAGCAGTATAGATTTGATCCTTGGTATGTCATGGCTAAGAAAGGCAAAGGCCGTTATAGCATGTGGTAGAGGTACCGTAGAACTCACTACTACTAAAGGAGAAAGGTTTCAAGTTAACATTGCAGTAACCTCCTCATCTATGCGTGCAATGTTCTTCATGCCTGAGGAGTTTGTTGGTAACAATATCCGGGTGGTTAGAGATTTTCCGGATGTCTTTCCAGAGGAGTTACCAGGAATGCCACCTGATAGAGAAGTTGAGTTTGTTATTGACCTCTTACCTGGAACTGCCCCTATTTCTAAACGGCCATATAGGATGTCCGTAGAGGAGTTGAAGGAACTTAAGAAGCAGTTAACTGAGTTACAAGAGGCTGGGTACATTCGTCCGAGTTCCTCACCTTGGGGAGCACCGGTGTTGTTTGTACAGAAGAAGGATGGATCGCAACGGATGTGTGTGGATTATAGATCTCTTAATGATGTTACAGTGAAGAACAAGTATCCGTTGCCCCGTATTGAAGATTTGTTTGATCAAATGAGAGGTGCTAGAGTATTTTCGAAGATCGATCTCCGATCAGGATACCATCAGATGAGGATTAGACCATCGGATATTCCCAAGACGGCTTTCTCGACTAGATATGGATTATATGAGTTTACAGTTATGTCGTTTGGATTGACTAACGCACCAGCCTATTTTATGAACTTAATGAACAAGGTGTTTATGGAGTATTTGGACAGATTCGTCGTGGTATTCATCGACGATATTCTTATCTATTCTCAGAGTGATAGTGATCACGAGGAACATCTGAGGTTGGTGCTACAGAAACTACGAGATAATCAACTCTATGCCAAGTTCAGCAAGTGCGAGTTTTGGATTGGCGAGGTGCCATTTCTTGGTCATATTATTTCTAATGGAGGAATAGCAGTGGATCCTGCTAAAGTTAAGGAGATAATGGAGTGGAGAGTACCCACTACAGTAACTGAGATTCGAAGTTTCTTAGGACTTGCTGGATATTATCGGAGATTTATCGAAGGATTTTCTAAGATTGCTAAGCCTATGACTTCGCTTCTGGAGAAAGGAAAAGAATTTAAGTGGGATGAGAAATGTCAGGAAAGCTTTGATCTATTGAAGAAGAGGTTAATGTCGCCACCAGTTTTGGTTATGCCGGACTTACAAAAAGGATTTGACATCTATTGCGATGCATGTGGCCAAGGCTTAGGATGTGTGCTCATGCAAGAAGGACACGTGATTGCTTATGCTTCTCGTCAGTTGCGGAGACATGAATTGAACTACCCCACTCATGACTTGGAATTGGCAGCCGTTGTGCATGCACTTAAGATTTGGAGACATTATATCATGGGGACCAAGTGCCAAGTGTACACGGATCATAAGAGTTTGAAGTATATATTCACTCAGAAGGATCTCAACCTTAGGCAACGCCGTTGGTTGGAACTTATCAAGGATTATGATTTGGAGATTCACTATCACCCGGGCAAGGCAAACTTGGTTGCAGATGCCTTGAGTCGCAAGGAGCATGTTCATTCAGCTGTTGTTGCCCAGCTACCCGATGAGATTGTTGAGGATTTCAGGAGACTTAACCTGGGGATAGTTGCTCATACTGAGGGAGTTACTATTGATGTGGAACCTACTTTGGAGCAAGAAATCCGCAAGGGACAAATTGGTGATGATAAGATAAAAGAGATTAAGGATCTGATTACTGAAGGTCGAGTTCCGGAATTCACGGAAGATGAGCAGGGCACTGTATGGTTCAAGGACAGAATATGTGTTCCTGATATTAAAAGCCTTCGAGAGACTATATTGAAGGAGGCCCATGATTCGGATTATTCTATTCATCCTGGTAGTACCAAGATGTATCAGGATTTGAAACGGAAATATTGGTGGTATGGATTGAAAAGAGATGTAGCTGCACATGTGGCTATGTGCGATGTATGCCAAAGAGTTAAGGCTGAACACCAGAGGCCAGCTGGATTATTGCATCCACTGAAGATACCCGAGTGGAAGTGGGAAGAGATTGGTATGGATTTCATTACTGGATTGCCTCGCACCCAGAAAGGATATGATGCTATATGGGTGATTGTTGATAGATTGACTAAAGTGGCTCACTTTATTCCTGTGAAGACTACTTATAAAGGTTCTCAGCTAGCAGAGTTATATATGGCTCGGATTGTGTGTTTACATGGAGTACCAAAGAAGATCGTGTCTGATCGAGGTTCGCAGTTTACCTCAAGATTTTGGAGAAGCTTTCATGAGAACATGAGTACGAAGTTGAATTTCAGCACGGCTTATCACCCTCAGACGGATGGACAGACTGAAAGGACTAATCAAGTATTGGAAGATATGTTGAGAGCATGTGCTCTTCAGCATGGAGGAAGTTGGGATAAGAGTCTGCCTTATGCTGAGTTCTCATATAACAATAGTTACCAGGCCAGTCTGAAGATGTCACCTTTTGAAGCTTTATATGGGAGAAAGTGCAGGACTCCTCTATATTGGGATCAGACTGGAGAGAGACAGTTCTTTGGGCCTGAATTGATTCAAGAAGCAGAAGAACAAGTTCGTATAATTCGAGAGAATTTGAGAGTGGCTCAAACCAGGCAAAAGAGCTATGCTGATAATAGAAGGAGGCCACTGGAATTTGAAGAAGGAGATTATGTGTATCTCAAGGTGTCACCACTTCGTGGAATGAGGAGATTCAAAGTCAAGGGCAAATTGTCCCCTCGTTATATTGGACCATTCTTGATCTTTAGAAGAGTTGGGGAGATGGCATATCAACTCGAGTTACCTGCTAGTTTATCGGATGTGCATAATGTGTTCCATGTGTCTCAACTTAAGAAGTGTCTCCGTGTCCCTGAGGAACAGTTACCAATGGAAGAGCTCAGTGTTCATGGAGATTTGACTTACACGGAGTACCCGATCAAGATTTTGGATACCTTGACTCGTGTTACAAGAAATAAGGTGATAAAGATGTGTAAAGTTCAATGGAGTCACCACAGTGAAGATGAAGCAACTTGGGAAAGAGAAGAAGAGCTTCGCATAGATTTTCCCCACCTTTTCTTTAGTTCTTCTTAAATCTCGAGGACGAGATTATTTTTAAGGGGGGTAGGATTTGTAACACCTACTTTGTAATTGCTAGGAATAATATCAATAGAGAAACATTTTCTCTTTATGTGAGTTGGATCTTTATTCATCATCATATGAGAACACCATGTCCAAGAACAAATAACGAAAAGATATGATACTAAATTGTTGCATCATGCTGGATATTTTATTTTTGTGTGCATTGTGTGACAAGAAAAATATTAAATATCCAAATGAGAAATTAAATCCTAAAATAATCCTAGGATTAAGAGAAGAGAGAAAGAAAAGATTATACAAATTAGAGGAAAGTAAATGTATGAAAGAATACATTTTGTCCCCCACTAATATTTTAATTTAAGTGTTTAACCCAGCTAAGAAGATCACAAACAAGTTTGAATTCAAATTGGGATTTAAATTTGAAAATAGGAAATAAAACAGAAAAAGAAAAAGAGAAGGATACTATACCTAACTGGGCCACGGAACCGCATTTCGGCCCAATTCCGAATTTCACCCGCGCGGCCCAACCGAGCTATCCCGCTGCGCCGACACATCGGGCCCAGTCGTCAGCTGCTCTCGCGCGCGCGTCCACCACCGTGTCACTGAGCCGCGGGACCCACCGCTCAGCTACACACTACGGCGCCGCGCGCTCGCCTCACACTCGCTGCGAACTCGGACCCACCTGTCATCCCGGTCGTCGCGCGCTAACAAACGGACCGCGTCGCGCGGCGGAGCTCGCCCACCTTCCGCGTTTGCTGGGCTCCGACTCCGCGACCGGGGCGATAAAGGCCAACCCACCACCCACGACCCCGTCGCATTCGCATCGCGCCGCCACCACCAGTCCACCCTCGGACCGCTCATAGGCTTCGGAAGAAGGCTGGCCGCGGGCGACGAACGGCGCGCCACCGCGGATTGGGGGCTCTGCATCAACCGGGACGACGAGGTATGCACCGAGCCCTTCTCTGGTGTTGGTAGGAAGCAGTAGATGCAGCGCCGCGTAGAAATCACGGCGAGCGCTCTCGGAATTTCTCACCGGAGCAACGCCGGCCGCTTTAAACCGCGATGCAACGTGGACATTGGGTCTGCGTCGTGTAGCTATCGAAATTGAGGGGAGAATCGGGTTCGGGACGTCTCGAATCTCGCGTGAGTCGGTCGAATTGGAGTCTGGCGCTCGGAGTGGCCGGATTTCGTGGACTCCGGCGGCTCCTCCGCCGTGCGCTGAGGCGAGATGGGGTGGCGCGGGATGAACTGGGGAAGGAACGTTCGCGACCGTTGGATCGGGCGCGTACGGGGGCGATTAGATCCAGGGGTTGTGTGATCGGGACCGTCGGATTAGGGGCGTGCGGTCTAGATCGGATATGAGCGTACCGGTTCACTTGTGTGATCTGGACCGTAGGATCGATCGGACGGCCCGGACGCTGCGAACCCTTCATTAAACCCAGTCCGCAGATCTCGGATCCGACGGCTGTTGTCGCGTACCGCTTCAATCCATTGGGATTCTAATCTGGGCCGTCGGTTTAAGATCTGACGGCTGATATCACGCGATACCCTTTCGGCCTGGGGTTTTGCATATGAACCCCTCACCTTTTAGCGAATCAACCCGCCGTCCACCGTAACAGTGCACTGAGTCTTAGGAATTTTTCTGGTTTAGCCCCTGCGTTTTCCATTAATTGAGGCCCAGTCCAGAGCAGTGTAAAACCAGAGAAAATGATTATTAAATAGATTTTTAATAGGAAAATAATTGCTAGAACTTTATAAATTCATAGAAAATCCATACTTGGTCCAAATTGATCCATTCCAGTTCCTAAAATTTTGTAATTTTATTCTCTAACACTTAGTGTCTCTGTTTTGGCATAAAAACAGTAAGGAAATTTATTTATCACTTAACCCTATTTAAAGCACATAAAAACCTTTGAAAATGCATAACTTAAAATCTATAACTCAGAAAAATATGATTTCTGTTCCTAGGATTTTATTTTAATATGTAGAATATCTCTGTGCATTTTGTTTATATGTTTGGTGTAATGTTAATTTCTCTATATGCACTGTGCTTGTTTGTATTGTGGCGAGTAGAAGAGCCCGTTGCTGAGGATCCTGGTGAGCAGCAGATTGAGGTAGCTGAGCAGGAGCTCATTGAAGGCAAGTTGTGCCCTTGACCACTTTTTACCCAATAATGTTCTTTAATATCACTTATCCATGCATAGGTTAATTTTGATGGGACCCAATAGGTCACCCTAGATTTGTTTATCTCATTACCTTGTTTACCCCTGAATCACTCGGGTAGTTTGCTATTGCTTTATATGGTTTTGGGATAATCATTTATTACCTCTATGTTCCAATTCTTGTTGTTATTCTGTTTATGTTCATGTTGTTATCATTAATGTTAATTGGAACATAGAGCTTAACTTGAGAACCACGTGCCACCACAAGGGTGGAATGGGACGCCCTTGGCTGACTAATTAGGAAAGCTAGTGGAAGACTACCTTACCCGAAAGGGGCAAGGGCAGTAGGGGAGAGGTCAGTGCGGGGAGGTCCCTGGTTGATTTTGCTGCGATGGCTATCAGCCAGGAACCCTTTACTGGATCTTCCCATAAACTGTAGCGGGTTTTCGGAAGCTAGTGGAACTTTGTAAAGGCCTCGTAGTGTTGCCCTGCCGTGCTTCCTAGGTAGAGGTATATGGGATTCATGACCCCTTGGCAGATGGGTAACATGACTTGTGGGTAAAGGGTACAACCTCTGCAGAGTGTAAAACTGGTATACTAGCCGAGCTCGCGGTCATGAGCAGCTCAGGACTCTCTGATGTTTAACTATGGAACTTAAATTCAATTTGTCATTTGCATTGCATGGGTTTATTATTAATTTTGTTCTATTACTTTATTTATGGTTTGGTATTTACTTACACTTAGTAACTGCTAATAAAATTTTGACCAACTACTTAAAAGCAATGCTCAGCTTTAACCCCTATCTTTGATTAAGCCTTACACATCACATGAACTCACACCTTTGTGAGTTTATGTCCACTGGTTCCCCACAACTTGTTGAGCTATGATCATGTGTGAGCTCACCCTTGCTGTCTCACACCCCCCCCACAGGAGATGATCAGGTGGTTCAGGAGGAGCTGCCTAACACTGAGGAGTTCGATCTGATCTAGGTGGCGTTTCCCAGTCGACATTGGCGCCGACGATCCTTAGTTCGTTTTATCTTTATTATTTTATTTTGTAATAAGTCTTCCGCTATGTAATAAATACTCTGATGTTAATGACATTTATCTCTATACACTCTGTTATTATATATGTTGTCTTCTTGGCGCATGTATGAGATGCACCCGGCTTTGTTCTTTAAAACCGGGTGTTACACTTTCCTTTTTCCTTTTCCCCTCGCTAAGCCTTGATCTTTTCCAAAGTTATAACGTGACTCGGCTTGAGATCTCGTGTAAAGCAAAACCCTAAAATACTTTATTTTGTTTGCTGCACCATGCCAAACCATGCATTTATTTTGATTGATTGAAATTGTGAAAGCATTCATCTAGAAAATGGATTTTAGAAAAAGAAAAACCTTTTTCTTTTCTCTCTTCCCCCCCCTCTCCTCCCCTTTCGGCCCAGCCGCCCCCTCCCCCTCGCTCGCGGCCCAGCTGGCCAGCCGGCCTTTCCCCCCCTCTCCCTTCCCACCGTGGGCCCCGCGCCAGCCTTCCGGCCCAGCCCCCCCCCCCCCCCGCTCCCCACGCCGCCGCCTCCCCCGCGGGCCCCACCCGTCAGGCCCTCCCCCCTCCCCAAACCCCTCTCTCTCCTCCCCTGCTCGCCCCCGCTCCCCTGCCCGACCCGCCCCGCTCCCCTGCCCCGCTCGTCGGCCCCGCCCGCTGCCGGTGCTCGCCCCCGCGCGGTAAGCCCCCTTCCCCCCTCCTCTCTCCCCTCCCCTCCCTCCTTCTTTCCCCACGCTCGCCGGCGCCCTCCCCGTGGCGCGGTCGCGCCCGCCCTCGGAGCACGCGGCCATGGCGCCCGCGGCCATGGCGCGGCTGCCCGGCGCGTCCCGCTCGCCCTCGGTGCTCGCCCCCCCGGTGCGCGCGATGCGGCCCTGCCCTCGGTCCCCCGCCCGTGCCCGACCCCGTCTCCCCGTGGCACGGCGGCCGCGACGCCCCTTCCCCGGCGTGCTCCCCGGCGCGGCCATGGCGCGGCGGCCCGGCGCGCCTCGCCCCGCCCGGTGCGGCCTCGCCCCTGGCGCCCCGACCCGTCCCCGTCCCCGTCCCCCCGCGGCGCGCCCCGCCCGCTCGGCGCACGGCCCCGTTCCCGGCGCGCGGCGGTGCTCCCTCAGCTCGGCGTGCGGCCATGGCGGCCGCGGCGCCCGTGCCTGGCCCCGGCTCCCCTTCCCCGCGTCCCGGCCGGTAGGCCCTCGGCGCGCCCGCGCCCGCCTGTCCCCAGCGGCGTTCGCTCGGCCCGGCGTCCAGCCCCCTCCCCACGGCCCACGGCCTAGAGCTCGACTGGCGCGGCCGTGGCAACCCCCGCGTGGCCCCCTGACCCGGCCATGGCGCGCCCTACGCGTCCGCCCCTAGGCATGCTCGTCCGTCCGGCGTGGCGCGGCGCGCTCTGCCCGGTTCGGCCAGCGCGCGGCCCGCGCATTCGGCCCCGGCGTGTCCCCGTTGCCGCTCGCGGCGCGCAGCGCGACGCGTGCGCAGCTCGGCCCCGACGTGTGCGCGGTTCGTTCACATCACGTTGGTGTGGCCTTGCGCGCGCACTCGCGTGGTGCACGCTGAAAGGGAAATGTGCTCTTGGGCCATTTCTAAGTATTTTGGTGATTGAGTGCCAACACATGTGCTTAATTGTGAATTTATGTACATGGATGAACAAAGTGCAAATCATGAGATAAAGGTATGTTTCTAAGCCTTAGTACATTGGTTTTGTGTACTAATGTATTTGTCTAAGTGTTAGAAACAGATAGTAGAAGAAGAGAGAAGAGGAAAGAATGACTTGGCTGTGTGCAGCCAAGTTCCAGCTCGGTCTGGAGCACCGGACTGTCCGGTGTGCACCGGACAGTGTCCGGTGCGCCAGACTACCTCGGCGCAAACTGGCCGCTCTCGGGAATTCGCCGACGGCGTACGGCTAAAATTCACCGGACTGTCCGGTGTGCATCGGACTGTCCGGTGAGCCAACGGTCGGCGGGGCCAACGGTCGGCCGCGCAATCTGCGCGGGACACGTGGCGGAGCCAACGGTCGGAAGACGGCACCGGACTGTCCGGTGTGCACCGGACATGTCCGGTGCGCCAACGGCTCTCAGATCTCCGCCGGTCTGCAACGGTCGGAAGCGCCAGATATGGAAACAAATCGGGCACCGGACAGTGTCCGGTGTGCACCGGACTGTCCGGTGCCCCCGACGACAGAAGGCAAGGATGGCCTTCCGGATTTGCTCTCAACGGCTCCTAGCTGCCTTGGGGCTATAAAAGGAGCCCCTAGGCGCATGGAGGAGACACACAAGCAACCTTTGAGCATTCTTGATCATCCACACTCAGTCTCTACGCATTTGATTGTCATTCTAAGTGTTTCGAGCTCTGTTCTAGTGAGAACTGTGTGAAACTCTTGTGAGCTCGATTCTTGGCCGTGTGTGTGCGCGTTTCGCTGTGGATTTGTGTGTGTTGCTTCCCTCCCTTACTCTGTGCTTTCTTTGTGATCATACTTGTAAGGGCAAGAGACTCCAATTTGTGGAGATTCCTTGCAAACGGGATAGTGAAAGAAACAACAAAACACCGTGGTATTCAAGTGGGTCTTTGGACCGCTTGAGAGGGGTTGATTGCAACCCTCGTCCGTTGGGACGCCACAACGTGGAGTAGGCAAGCGTTGGCTTGGCCGAACCACGGGATAAACCACTGTGTCCCTCTGTGCTTGATTCTTGTGGTATTGTGTTTTGTTGAGACTTCACCTTAGCCACTTGGCATTAATCGTGCTAACGCTTAACAAGTTTTTGTGGCTTAAGTTTGAAGTTTTTACAGGATCACCTATTCACCCCCCCTCTAGGTGCTCTCAATTGGTATCAGAGCCGTTCTATTCACAAAGGGACTAACCGCCCGAATAGATGGATCCTAAGGGGAAGGGTATAGTGATCAACGACAAAGAGAAGGAATCCTTCGTCAACGAGCCGAAGGACGATAAGCCTACCGACTCCGGCTCGGGTCAAAGACGGAAGGAAGGGAAGAAGAAGAAGACCAGGCGCATCAAGGAGATCGTCTACTACGACAGCGACGAGTCTACTTCTTCCCAAAAGGACGAGGACCACAACAACTACGAGAGGAGAAAACCGGTTAATTCGAACTTTTCTTTTGATTACTCTCGTATTCCTCAAAGTTCACATTCACATTTGCTCTCCATTCCACTCGGCAAGCCCCCACACTTTGATGGAGAGGACTACGGATTTTGGAGCCACAAAATGCATAGTCACCTATTCTCTCTCCATCCTAGTATATGGGAGATTGTAGAGAGTGGGATGCACTTTGATAGTTCGGATAGTCCCATGTTCATTAATGAACAAATTCATAAGAATGCACAAGCTACTACTGTTCTTCTAGCTTCCTTGTGCAGGGATGAATACCATAAGGTGAGCGGCTTGGATAACGCCAAGCAAATCTGGGACACCCTCAAGATTTCTCATGAGGGGAACGACGTCACCTTACTCACCAAGATGGAGTTGGTGGAGGGCGAGCTTGGACGGTTCGCAATGATAAGGGGCGAGGAGCCGACGCAAACATACAACCGACTCAAGACCCTTATCAACAAGATAAGGAGCTACGGGAGCACGCGATGGACGGACCACGACGTCGTCCGCCTAATGCTCAGGTCCTTTACCGTACTTGATCCTCATCTCGTGAACAATATTCGTGAGAATCCCAGGTACACGATGATGACGCCCGAGGAAGTACTTGGAAAATTCGTGAGCGGGCGGATGATGATCAAGGAGGCAAGATACGTCGACGACGCGTTGAACGGACCACTCCACGAGCCTCAACCCATTGCTCTAAAAGCAACGAGGAGCAAGGAGTCGCTACCTAGCAAGGTGGCGCAAGTCGAGGCGGCCGGGCTCAATGATGAAGAGATGGCTCTCATCATCAAGAGATTCAAGACGGCGCTAAATGGTCGCAAGGGGCAGCCAAGCAAGACCAAGACCAAGGGGAAGCGCTCATGCTTCAAATGCGGTAAGCTTGGTCATTTTATCGCTAACTGTCCCGATAATGAAAGTGACCAGGAAAAGGGGAACAAAAGAGAGAAGAAGAAGCAATACAAGAAGGCAAAAGGCGAGGCGCATCTAGGAAAGGAGTGGGACTCGGATTGCTCCTCCTCCGACTCCGACAACGAAGGACTCGCCGCCACTGCCTTCAACAAATCGGCTCTCTTCCCCAACGAGCGTCTCACTTGCCTTATGGCAAGGGAGAAGAAGGTAAGTACTCAAGACTCCACTTATGCTTCTTCTAGTGATAGTGAGTCTAGTGATGATGACATAGATTACTCATGCTTGTTCAAAGGCTTAGATAGATCTAAGATAGATAAAATCAATGAATTAATTGATGCTTTGAATGAAAAGGATAGGCTTTTAGAAAAGCAGGAGGATTTATTGTATGATGAACATGATAAATTTGTAGAGGCACAAAAATCTTATGCTTTAGAAATTAAAAGAAATGAAATGCTTTCTAGTGAACTATCTGCTTGTCATGAAACCATTTCTACTCTACAAGGTGTTAACAATGATTTAAATGCTAAATTAGAAGTAGCAAATAAATCAAATTCCTGTGTTGAACATGTTGAAATTTGTACTAGGTGTAAGGATTTTGATGTTAATGCTTGTAGTGAACACTTAATGTCAATTTCAAAACTAAATGATGAAGTGGCTAGTCTTAATGCCCAACTTAAGACTAGCAAGAATGAAGTTGATAAAATAAAATTTGCAAGGGATGCCTACACGGTTGGTAGACACCCCTCAATTAAGGATGGTCTTGGCTTCAAGAGAGAGGCCAAGAACTTAACAAGCCATAAGGCTCCTATCTTCGTCAAGGAGAAAGGGAAGGCCCCTATGGCTAGTAGTGCTAAAAAGAACCATGCTTTCTTATACCATGATAGGAGACATGCTAGAAATGCTTATAATGATTTTGATTCACATGTTTATGATTCTCATGCCATGTTTGCTTCTAGTTCCTCTTATAAGCATGATAGGAATATGTGTAGAAGAAATGTTGTACATACGCCTAGGAGAAATATTGCTCATGTACCTAGAAAGAATGTTATTCATGCTCCTAGGAAAGTAGTGAATGAACCTTCTACCATTTATTATGCTTGTAATGCTCCCTTTGCTATTTGTAGAAAGGGTAAGAAGGTAATTGCTAGGAAGTTAGGGGCTAGATGCAAGGGAGATAAATCTTGCATTTGGGTCCCTAAGGACATTTGTGCTAACCTTGCAGGACCCAACATGAGTTGGGTACCTAAGACCCAAGCCTAAATTTGCCTTGCAGGTTTATGCATCCGGGGGTTCAAGCTGGATTATCGACAGCGGATGCACAAACCATATGACGGGGGAGAAGAAGATGTTCACCTCCTACGTCAAGAATAAGGATTCCCAAGATTCAATTATATTCGGTGATGGGAATCAAGGCAAGGTAAAAGGGTTAGGTAAAATTGCAATTTCTAATGAGCATTCTATATCAAATGTATTCCTAGTGGAGAGTCTTGGATATAATTTGCTATCTGTTAGTCAATTATGTCAAATGGGATATAATTGTTTATTTACAAATGTAGATGTGTCTGTCTTTAGAAGATGTGATGGTTCACTAGCTTTTAAGGGTGTACTAGACGGCAAGCTTTATTTAGTTGATTTTGCAAAAGAAGAGGCCGGTCTAGATGCATGCTTAATGGCTAAGACTTGCATGGGCTGGCTGTGGCATCGCCGCTTAGCTCACGTGGGGATGAAGAACCTCCACAAGCTTCTAAAGGGAGAACACGTGATAGGTCTAACAAATGTGCATTTCGAAAAAGATAGACCTTGTGCAGCTTGTCAGGCAGGTAAACAGGTGGGAGGAGCACATCACAACAAGAATGTGATGACCATGTCAAGACCTCTAGAGCTGCTGCATATGGACCTCTTCGGACCCATCGCCTATCTAAGCATAGGAGGAAGTAAGTATGGTTTAGTTATTGTTGATGACTTTTCCCGCTTCACTTGGGTGTTCTTTTTGCAGGATAAGTCTGAAACCCAAGGGACCCTCAAGCGCTTCCTCAGGAGAGCTCAAAATGAGTTTGAGCTCAAGGTGAAGAAGATAAGAAGCGACAACGGGTCCGAGTTCAAGAACCTTCAAGTGGAGGAGTTTCTTGAGGAGGAAGGGATCAAGCACGAGTTCTCCGCTCCCTACACACCACAGCAAAATGGTGTGGTAGAGAGGAAGAACAGGACGCTAATCGATATGGCGAGGACGATGCTCGGAGAGTTCAAGACCCCCGAGTGCTTTTGGTCGGAAGCCGTGAACACGGCTTGCCACGCCATCAACAGGGTCTACCTTCATCGACTCCTCAAGAAGACTTCGTATGAGCTACTAACCAGTAACAAACCCAATGTATCGTACTTTCGTGTATTTGGGAGCAAGTGCTACATTCTAGTGAAGAAGGGTAGAAATTCTAAATTTGCTCCCAAAGCTGTAGAAGGGTTTTTATTAGGTTATGATTCAAATACAAAGGCGTATAGAGTCTGTTGGAGCGAAGGCAGAAACGCCACCCTTCGCCCGAAGTCTCCACCGCTTAGCCCCCGCTCTGACAGGCAAAGCAGGCAGGGACACCCTTCGCTTGATCGACACCAGGGACAACATGGAGACCCTTCGCTCGATTCGGCACCAGACGAAGGCCTGCGGCAACGCCTCCCTACGGCGCGGCCTCGGTCGGCTCCGAGGCCCACATGAGGTCGGGCCCATTGTAACAGGCCCTGCGTGGCCGCGGTTGTGTTACGGGCCTAATTTGTAAAGGCGTACATGTAATTACAACTTGTAACCCCGCTTTATAGGAATATTCTGGGGATAAACTAGGTACCTGAGGGCACATGCGTCCTTAACGCAAGGCGCCGTGCACTCGGATACCTATAAATACCCCCGCACAGTGCCCGTGAGAGGCCAGATTAACAGAGCTTTTGCCATCACGCGCGAGTGCCCTGTTGCCATCTCCATTCACCCGTGTTGGATCTCCTTGCTGTCGAGAGACAGCCCCAACATTTGGCGCCCACCGTTCGTGCTACGAGACAACCACCCGCGATGGCACCCAAGAGAGCTAACCCGAAGGCTGACGAGGCTGCGAAGGCAGCACTGCTCGCCGCAAGAAAGGGCAAGGCCCTCGCCCTCACCCAATCCACCCACCAAGAGGCCACTGAAGACGACACCCTCCGCACCTGCGACCCCGAGGGACAACCCTCAGGCTTCGCACCTCCCTCAGGCTTCGCACCACCGGAGGGCGCGGACCTCGCCGAGGACGGTGAGGTCCTCGGCATCTCAGCAGAGGAACAGCTACAGCTGCGCGCCCTGCGCCTCAAGAACCGCAACCTCCAGAGGCAGAAGGAGATACTGGAGGCCAAGCGCCAGCGTGTGTCCGCACTCGCCAAAGTGCGGCAGATGATCCGCGACGAAGAACACAAGGCCCAGGAACTCGAGCGGGAGATCGCGCTGATGCAGCGCGAAGGCCACCTCAGCCCGCGGCACGAGTCATCCCTCCAGCAGCGCGCACAAAACGAAGACACGCGCGAGGGCCACCCCGGCCTGCAGCATGGGCCACCCCTGCAACACCGCGCGCAACCGGAGGACCCGCGTTTCCCCCAGCGCGACTTCACTTTCCAGCATGCCGCGCCATTCCAAGGGGTCAACTATCTCGATGAGCGAAGCCCCCTGGCGCCTCACCTGCAAGTGACGCCGTGGCCAGCTAACTTCCGGACTGGGACCTACCCCAAGTACAACGGCAGCACCGACCCGGCTCAATACATAATGAGTTACCAGGTCGCCGTCGCATCGTCCGGGGGGGACGACGCCACAATGGCGAAGTCCTTCATCATCGCCCTCGAGGGCCCCGCGCTCACCTGGTTCACCAGGTTGCCCCCGCTGTCCATCGATTCCTGGAGAAGTCTCCGGGACAAGTTCCTCCTCAACTTCCAGGGGTACCGCCCGGACACCGATGCCCTGGCCGAGCTCTCGCTCTGCAAGCAGCTAGAGAAGGAGACCCTGAGGGAATATTACCGCAAATTCCTGACCCTCAAGTCACAGCTACCCTCAGTCGATGACCAGATTGCCATCCACTATGCTATCAGTGGTCTTCGCGCTGGCGTCCTTTACAGCCATTGCATCAGGGACCCGCCCAAGAACCTCCAAGAGTTATACCAGCTGTTTGAAAAGTACGCCAGGTCCGAGGAGCTCCACCAGCGCAAGATTGAGTCCCAGCGGAAGCCAAAAGATGCTCCGCAGTCCAGCCGCACGTGGACAAGGACTCCGCAGCCAGACTCCGGTCGGGATGGCCGCGGTCAGCAGCAAGTGCACAACATCGCCAACCAGCAGCCGGCCGCTGACCCCCTTCGTCGCCAAGAATATCCCCCCCAGGGCCGCGGAAGTGGAACTCGCGGCAGGGGCCGAGGGCGTGCGCAGCCACCCCCTCCGCCGCGCCGATTTTACTGCCTTTTCCATGGCGAAGACTGCGCCCACCAAACTAAAGACTGCCCCGAAGTAAAGGCCACCAGAGATAGAATGGCGAGGGCGCAGCCAGCCGACAACCCCAGAATTGTCGCGCATAATTACCAGCCACCCCCTCCACCATATATCCACGCTCCCGCCCCGCATCCACCGCACCACGCTTACCAACATCATCAGGAAGTACAAATCGTACATCCTCCGCCTCCACCACCACACCAGCAACAACAAAACATCCCCCACGCCCCAAAACAGGAAGACTTCGCCGATCAACCTTATCGCGGAGTCATTCATATGATAACTGGGGGGTCCAGCACCGACTTCGACACCAAGCGGCAGAAGCGGGACCACTACCGCAGCGTAAACCATGTCGCTGTCACGGGCCCAGTTGTGCAGACGAAGTGGTCCCACATACCGCTCACCTTCGACGCACGGGACGTCGACTTGCGCAGCGCCCCCCACTGCGATGCCATGGTCATCAATTGCAGCGTGGCAGGCTGGGACCTACACAAGGTCCTCGTCGACAACGGCAGCCAGGCGGACATCATCTTCCTCCATGCCTTCGATCGCATGGGCATCAGCCACAGCCTGCTCAAGCCTTCGGACAACCCGTTGTATGGCTTCGGCGGCAAGGGCACCTTCCCCGTCGGCAAAATAGAGTTGCCCCTCTCCTTCGGTGTAGCACCCAATGCCCGAAGCGAGCAAGTGACTTTTGACATCGTGGATATGGTATATCCATACAACGCCATCATGGGTCGGGGCTCCATCAATAAGTTTGAAGCTGCCATCCACGGACTGTATTTGTGCATGAAGATACCAGGCCCTCTAGGCGTAATTACGGTCCGCGGTAACCAGCAAGCTGCGCGCAACATAGAGCGGGACTTCGTGCCTGGTCAGAGGAACGTGCACTGTCTCACGACACAGTGCGAGGTCCCTGCGCCCGCCAGCCCCACTGACAAGCAGCACGCCAAGGCTCAGTTGCAGAGTCAGGATGGGACCAAGACTGTCCCCCTCGATCAGGCCACGCCCAAGCAGACAGTCACTATCAGCGAAGACCTTACTTCGCATGAAGAAGAGAAGCTTCTCTGCTGCCTGGCCAAAAATAAAGATGTCTTCGCCTGGTCCGCCCTCGACCTGGTCGGAGTCAGCCGATCCATAATCGAGCACAGTCTGGGGATCGACCCCTCGGTGCGACCAAGAAAGCAAAAGCTTCGCAAAATGTCCGATGAAAAGACAGAGGCCGCCAAGGCGGAGGTGCACCGCCTCCTAGAGGCTAAATTCATTGAGCCAGTGGCTTATCCCACATGGCTCTCCAATGTTGTAATGGTGCAGAAAAAAAGCGGGAAATGGCGGATGTGCATAGACTTCACCAGTCTCAATAAGGCCTGCCCAAAAGACAATTTCCCGTTGCCACGGATCGACAAAATAGTCGATAGCGCGGCCGGCTGCGAGGTCATGTCTCTCCTCGACTGCTTCTCCGGCTATCACCAGATATACATGAAGGAGGAAGACAAGGCCAGCACCAGTTTTATAACACCCTTCGGCACTTATTGCTTCATCAGAATGCCGGAGGGTCTCAAGAACGCCGGGTCCACATTCTCCAGACTCACCAAAACAGTACTCGAGGGCCAGGTCGGCAGAAATATATTTACATATGTGGACGACATCATCGTCGCCAGCAAAAATAAGGAGGACCACCTCGCCGACCTGGCCGAGACATTCGCAAACATGCGAGACGCACGACTCCGCTTAAACCCGGAAAAGTGCGTTTTCGGTGTTCGCCAGGGCAAGATATTGGGCTACCTGGTGTCGCACCGCGGCATCGAGGCCAACCCAACCAAGATCCAGGCCATCATCGACATGTCGCCTCCGCAGTCCACCAGGGATGTCCAGCGTCTGACAGGCAGATTGGCTGCTCTCAACAGATTCATTTCCAGGTCGGCCGAGCGAAGTCTTCCTTTCCTCAAAACTCTCCGCGGCGCAAAAGACTTCGCTTGGGGGCCGGAGCAAGCAGCGGCCTTCGCCTCATTAAAGCAGTACTTAACGGAGCTGGCCACCCTCACGAGCCCCGACTCCTCGCTCCCCTTATTGCTCTATGTCGCGGCTTCGCCGCACGCGGTCAGCGCGGCACTAGTGCAGGAGCAGACAGTCGAAGGCGCTGTCAGACAGTGCCCTGTTTATTACGTCTCCGAGGTCCTGACTCCGTCCAAATGCAACATGACAGAGCTGGAGAAGATCGCCTACGCAGTCGTTATGTCCTCGCGCAAGCTGCGCCATTATTTTGAAGCATTCAAGGTCCGTGTCACCTCAGATAGGGGGCTCGGCGAACTGTTTAGAAACCCGGAGGCATCGGTAAGGATCGCCAAGTGGGCAGCCGAACTCTCCGGCTACCACATCAGCTTCGAGCCCAGGACAGCCATCAAATCGCAAGTCCTGGCAGACTTCGTCGTCGACTGGACCGGGCCAGTAACACAGCCGGACCCGACCACAGAGAAGGTCTGGACGATCCATTGCGATGGCGCATGGTGCCATGCGGGGGCAGGCGTCGCTGCAATCATAACATCACCAGTCGGGGTCAAGCACAGATATGCAGCACGACTCAGCTTCAATCTGGAATCCGACAGGTGCACAAATAATATAGCGGAATACGAAGCAGTCATCCTCGGCCTCCGCAAGCTGAGGGCCCTCGGAGTCACCACTTGCATCATCAGAACAGACTCCAAGGTAGTTGCCGGCCAGGTCGACAAAGACTATGCAGCCAAGGACCCCGCGCTCATGCAGTACCTCGCGGCCATCCGAAGTCTCGAGAGGCAGTTCAAGGGGTTCACCGTGCAGCATGTGGACCGGGCCAAGAATGAGGAGGCCGACGCATTGGCCAAGGCCGCGGCCAGGGGCGAAACTCTGCCCTCCGACGTGTTCTTCCACGTCATCGGCACGCCAGCAGTCCGGAGCCCCGAAGGGCTCCAAATAACCAATGACAGCGAGGGCCACCGTACAGTCAACCTCATCATGACCGAAGACTGGCGAGCACCCATTACCCTGTTCCTGCAGGGGTATTATCACCCAGCTGACATCAGTGAGGCCAAGCGCCTCAGACATCGAAGCCGGGACTTCGCTCTGATTGAAGGCCAGCTATACAAAAAAGGAGTCAGCCAACCAATGCTTAAGTGCGTCACCGAGGCCGAAGGCATGCAGGTCCTACGTGAAGTCCACAGTGGCACGTGCGGCTCGCACGCGGGGCCAAGGGCCCTAGCTGCTAAGGTGATCCGCCAGGGTTTCTACTGGCCAGCAATGATTTGCGCCGCGAATCGGGTCACTCGGTCCTGCGAAGCCTGCCAGAAGTTCTCTCCTCGACCAGGCGGCCCTTCGCAGTACACAAAGCTGATCGCCCACACATGGCCTCTCCAGCGCTGGGGTCTCGACATTGTTGGACCCCTGCCCACCGCTCAGGGGAATCTCAAGTTCGCCTTCGTCGCGGTCGAGTACTTCACCAAATGGATCGAGGCACGGGCTGTCTCCACAATAACATCGAAGACTGCCCAGAAATTCTTCTGGCAGAACATCGTTTGCCGTTTCGGAGTACCGTCCGAGTTAACGGTCGACAACGGCAAACAGTTTGATAACCAAGACTTCAAGGATTTCTGTTTCTCCATTGGCACCAAGCTTGCCTTCGCCTCAGTCTATCATCCGCAGTCCAACGGGGTCGTGGAGCGCGCCAACGGAAAAATCTTCACAGCTATCAAAAAAATGCTCCTCGATGAAAAAAAGGGCAAATGGAGCGATTTCTTACCTGAGGCAGTCTGGGCACTAAACACGACTGAGTGCAGGGCGACCGGGTTCACTCCTTTCCGTCTGTTATACGGATCGGAGGCCATGACCCCGCAGGAAATAAAGCACGGGTCCCCGCGAACGGTCCCGTCAGCCGTCCCAGATGTGGACGAGCCGACTTCAAAGGATCTCATCGACGGAGACCGTGTCTTCGCCCTACAAGCTCTGAACAAGTATCAAGCCCAGACCAAAGCATGGCGCGACCACTCAGTCACCCCGAGGGAGTTCAGCGAGGGGGACCTCGTGCTCATTCGGACAGCTCGGACGGAGTCAAGGGGTAAGCTGGAGCCCAAGTGGGAGGGCCCTTTCATCGTCAAGACGAAGGCCTCCCCCAGCGCATACAGGCTCACAACACAAACCGGCGAGGACCTGGAGCATTCCTGGAACATTGACAACCTCCGCAAATTTTTTGTTTGATTCTTCAGGGCTGTCTTCGCCCTTGTAATTTGCAAAAACAATCTTGCACCGGCCCGCACTCTTTTCCTCCCGGGGGGTGAGGTTTTTAACGAGGCGGAGCCATGTAATATATGCGTAAAAAATCCCCCGCAAAAAGACATGCGTCGAAAAAGACCGCGATGACGGTCTTCGACATTCGACCACCACGAGGTCACCGCGAGGCTAAGCGCTAGCTACCCTCGCGTGCGACAAATCCGCGCAGAAGTCGCCTAAGGGTGCAGCCGGATTAGCACAACAAGTGCGAGAAAAAAAAAATCTAAGTCTATCGCGAAGACTATCCGTGCAGAAGTCGCCTAAGGGTGCAGCCGGGAAAAAATCAAAGTCTATCGCGAAGACTATCCGTGCCGAAGTCGCCTACGGGTGCAGCCGGATTAGCACAACAAGTGCGGAAAAAAATTTAAGTCTATCGCGAAGACTATCCGTGCCGAAGTCGCCTAAGGGTGCAGCCGGATTAGCACAACAAGTGCGAAAAAAATCTAAGTCTATCGCAAAGACTATCCGTGCAGAAGTCGCCTAAGGGTGCAGCCGGGAAAAAATCAAAGTCTATCGCGAAGACTATCCATGCCGAAGTCGCCTACGGGTGCAGCCGGATTAGCACAACAAGTGCGGAAAAAAATTTAAGTCTATCGCGAAGACTATCCGTGCCGAAGTCGCCTACGGGTGCAGCCGGATTAGCACAACAAGTGCGGAAAAAATTTAAATCTATCGCGAAGACTATCCGCGCGGAAGTCGCCTAAGGGCGCAACCGGTTTAACACAGCAAGTGCGAAAAAACCGAAGACTATCTGTGCAGAAGACACTTAAGGGTACACCTGGACTAGCACAACAACGGCCGAAACGACAACATCGAACCATTCACGCCAAGACCAATTATAAT
The DNA here is from genome assembly GCA_029449295.1 of Zea luxurians. Taxonomy (NCBI): domain Eukaryota; kingdom Viridiplantae; phylum Streptophyta; class Magnoliopsida; order Poales; family Poaceae; genus Zea; species Zea luxurians. Next base: position 1,389,492 of record JAOPSE010000087.1, read on the forward strand.
CAACCAAGCACAGCGCAGCCGAACGAATCAGTTAGTACAAAACGCCTTCACACACATGCACGCGAGGGCACACAATTCCACCATACAAGACTCTACATACACAAGCAAGGACACCACACTCTACATCGGTTCAACTTTAGGAATAATTCCCATCTCCCTATAATTAAATAACATTATCCTGAGCTCCTCACCCGCAAAAAGCCTTCGCAGTTCCCCCTCACCTACACTCTCGGCGGTCGGCAGAGACAACAGTTCCTGCCGACCGGCCCCACTCACACGAAGCAAAGCCCGCTCCTCCGCGCTAACCTTACGTTTTGCAACCGCCCTTCGACGACGGCGCCCGGCGCTAGGGCCTGGCACGTCCGACGCGTCCGCGGCGTGTGGCGAGGCCTCCGCCGCAGCCACGTCCAAGGCCGTAAAATAATCCAAATTCTCCTCCGACGACTCCTCAGTCCACTCAACCGAGCTCCCGGAGTCAGCAAAGTCAAAAAACTCAGATGCAGACCCACTATATTGATTACCACCTTCCGCGGTCGAGGCCGCCAAAAACTCAGTAGCAGTGGTTGCGTGCGCAGGCCCAAAATCTTGAACCTGCGCAGCAACCAAAGTTCAGTACAAACATCCAAAATTTCCTAACCCTAGACAACCACTATGCCACCTGCGAGGGCCCTGACGCGGCGGGCGCCTCCGCCGTTGTCTCCGCCGCCACTCCCGCCATTCTTTCCACCGCCTCCGCCGTCGGATCTTCGACGGTCGGCGCGGCTGCTGCGAGGGCATCGGGAGCGCCTTCGGCCACCTTCATGGGCAGGTCTTCAACTGTCGCAGCAGATGTGGGGGCGCCTGGTGCGTCTTCCGTAGTCTCCGGGGCCGGCTCCGGGTCAGGCAGGGCGTCGTTCAGTGCTCCGAAATCGTCCACCCGCTCGCCTCGCTCCGCCTAAAACAAAACATACAAAAAGTCAGCAAACACACGCACAGACCACATCCAGCAAACGCCAAACAAACGACAACGTTACCTGAGCCCTCGCAGCCTCGGCCCGCTCCCTGACCACTTCACCACCATACAGACCCCACATCCGATCATAGAGGGCGCCGGCGGACTCCTTCACCACGGGGTCTTCGACCTTATAGATGTCTCGCCCAAAATCTTCATCTGCCTGGTCGAAGGCCTCATAATGCCGGCACCCTTCGCGAGAGAGTGCGTTCATTGCCCCCTCGCAGGTAACCAGGGAGGCGAACGACATTAATCCAGCCAAGACAGTGGGGAGCTCCTGCAGCTCCTCTTGCACCCATTCCAAGCAGCGAAGTCCGGCCTCTCGCTCCGGCACCACGAAGTCACCGGTCCGCGCACCCAGCTCGCGGTATGTGGCCATAAGCTGTGTGCGCGTCCGTTCGGCCTCCGTCCGTGCCGCGGCTTCGGCCCCCTTCGTGCGGCTCTCCAGAGCGGTGAGCCGCCCCCGCAGGTCCTCGGCGAGATCCTTGGCAAGATTGGCCTCCGCCCGTGCCAGCCTAGCCTCCGCCTGCGCGGCCTGCTCTTTGGCGACGGCCTCGTTGGCCTCCCTCCTCTCCCCCGCCAGCTGGCGCCGGAGATCAGCCTTTTCTTCCTCCAGGGCGGCCACCTTGTCCGCCAGTTTACGACACTTGCTGTCGGAGGCAGACTTCTCACGGACAGCGTCAGCATGTTGCGTCCGAAGTCTCTCGACTTCGGCAGATAAGGCTGCCGTGAGCGCCCCCGACGCAGTACGGCTGGTGAAGTCAGCCACCTGCAGAGAACACGTAAGGCCATGGCCGTAAAAAAAAAAAAAAAAAAAAAAAAAAAAAACTCGGCGGACCTGACTCAGCGCCTCCGTCGCCTGATTCAGCGCCTCCGTCACTCCCTTCAGCCGGCGGGTCGCCGCGCCAGCCTCGTCTCTGACCTTCGCGAGGGCCGACACCTCGCCTCCGGTGCCAAGGGCCCCGCCCTTCGCCGTCGCGATTGCCCCGGCAGGCACAGCTATAACAAGCCGGCCCTCGTCCGACCCTGTAGCGCATCAACAATCAAAAAAAAAAAAAAGAGGCGGCCGGGTGACTTACCCCCAAGATAATCGTCCACGCTAATGTCGGTGCCGAAGTCGACGATGCGCTTGCCCGGCGGCGGCAACGCTCGGGCCGCCTTCGAAGCCTCCGCCACTCCGCTGGCCGGCGGCACCACCTTCGTCGGCTTGGAGACTCCGGCGCCCGCCGCTGTCTCCGGCGCCTTGCTGGGCGCAGCGGCGCCCGCCTTCGCCGCCAGCGGCGGCTTGCCTCCACTGGAGGCCGCAGCCTTCGCCGTTCCCCGTTGCCTTTTCGGCCGGGCGTCGTGAATCCTTACGGTCGCCTGGCGTTTTTTGCGCTGCCCCTTGGCGATCCTTGTCCATCACTGCCCACACAACAGCACCGATATTTCGCCCGTAAGGAAAAACCCTCCACTGACGAACCATACGAGATGTAAAACAGTCTTCCTCAGCCGCGCAGGGGACAGGAACATTTCTAGGCCAGCAGCCCCCGGTAACCCTCAGCATCCGAGCCGAAGACTCCCGGAGCTCGGGCGAAGACATCCTCTCCCCCGGGGCCGCGCACGTCCTCATTAACTCCCTAGCAAAACTATCAGACACCCCGATTCCTCCCATCGCAGTACCTAATTTTCTCTTTTTTGAGGAGGGGGCGGCCGTCAGCGCAGGGTCGCCTCCAGTCTCCACCGCCGGCTTCTTCCCACGGCGGTCCGCTTCGTCTTGTCCAGGGTAGCCGTCGTACGGCAATTGATTCAATTCGAAGACCCTGTTCAAACGTTCATTTGACCCGCGAATATCAAAGCTGCGCTGGCCTTCCGTCCTCGCCACGTACCGCCCCACGAGCCGCACCGCCAAGTCCTCAGCATCACGCACAAAGGCGGCCGGGTCACGGTTTCGCAAATTCAGTGCAAAGGCTGGACTTCGCACCACCCTTCCTCCGTGAAAAGGCATCTGGCGAGGGCACACTTCGCCCAACGCCCAGCCGTGCGCCAAGGGCCAGACCCCGTACGCCACAAACTCTTCAACTAAATCACGACCACTGCTCTGGCCGGCGGCGCATCGAAGGGCCCCTTCGTCTGCATCCTCTTCTGCCACTTCAAAGGGCGGATACGCAGAGTAATAGTGAGAGCACATCTCAGATACGGGCAGTCCTTCATGGCCTTCGACAGTAGCCTCAGCAACGTAAAACCAAAATTCATTCCAATTGCCCCACTTGTTGCGGGCGCACGGAACCAACTCCACTACTGGCATTGTGGTCTTGCCGGTCTTCGGCGTGAATGTGCACGACCCAAACTGGGCAACTCCGCCCTCAATCACCCTCTTCTGCCAATGCAAGCAGTAATTCTTCGCAAAAACTTCAACCGACGGCTGTCCGCCGTACGAAGTCGTCGCCCAGACATACTTCGCCAGCGCCACCACGGCGTTCGGTGTCAGCTGATGAATTTGAACGTTGAATCTACGCAGGACTTCGCCAACAAACCGGTGCGCAGGCAAGCGGAGACCGGCGACGAAGAACGCCTCAAAAACAACCAACTCACCCTCCGGCTCGGGGACTTCCTCCGTCCCCGGAGCACGAGCGACTCCGCCGCCAAAGTAGCCCAAGCGCTGCATTTCTTCGACGCGGGCCGACGTCATCCGTGACACACCAAAATCAACAGAGTCGCCGGCGCGCAGCTCCTCCACCATCACGCCACTCAACGTCTCCTCAGACGAGGCGGCGGCCGGCGGCGTGGCGTCGGCGGAAGAAGAAGAGGATGGCATTGCTACGTACCGTCGGCGGCGGCGGGCGGTCTGCTTCACTCGAGCCAGATCTCCGACGAGCAAAGCGAGCAGTAGAAGAAGAGGAGCAGAAAGACGGCGGGCGGCTAGGGTTTTCACGGAGCGCGGAAGGCAAAGTGCAAGCAGCGCCGTCCCCCGCCCCCCTTTATAGGCAGGGCGCGGCTCCTCGGGAAACCCGCAATCCCACAGGGCGCGACGCTTCGGAAAACCCGCAGTCCAACAGTACGACGTCCATCAACGGTCACATCAAAAACCCCCGCGGAACCACTTCGAGCGAGGGCAGCGTCTCCGCCATCTAGCGACGTCTTCGGCACCAGGTGACTTTGTCGAACTGGTCCCTCGGAGGGCAAATGTTGGAGCGAAGGCAGAAACGCCACCCTTCGCCCGAAGTCTCCACTGCTTAGCCCCCGCTCTGACAGGCAAAGCAGGCAGGGACACCCTTCGCTTGATCGACACCAGGGACAACATGGAGACCCTTCGCTCGATTCGGCACCAGACGAAGGCCTGCGGCAACGCCTCCCTACGGCGCGGCCTCGGTCGGCTCCGAGGCCCACATGAGGTCGGGCCCATTGTAACAGGCCCTGCGTGGCCGCGGTTGTGTTACGGGCCTAATTTGTAAAGGAGTACATGTAATTACAACTTGTAACCCCGCTTTATAGGAATATTCTGGGGATAAACTAGGTACCTGAGGGCACATGCGTCCTTAACGCAAGGCGCCGTGCACTCGGATACCTATAAATACCCCCGCACAGTGCCCGTGAGAGGCCAGATTAACAGAGCTTTTGCCATCACGCGCGAGTGCCCTGTTGCCATCTCCATTCACCCGTGTTGGATCTCCTTGCTGTCGAGAGACAGCCCCAACAGAGTCTTCAACAAATCGTCGGGTTTGGTTGAAGTCTCTAGCGACGTTGTATTTGATGAGACTAATGGCTCTCCAAGAGAGCAAGTTGTTGATTGTGATGATATAGATGAAGAAGATGTTCCAACGGCCGCTATACGAACCATGGCGATTGGAGACGTTCGGCCACAGGAACAAGATGAACGAGATCAACCTTCTTCCTCAACAACGGTGCATCCCCCAACTCAAGACGATGAACAGGTTCATCAACAGGAGGCGTGTGATCAAGGGGGAGCACAAGATGATAAAGTGATGGAGGAAGAAGCGCAACCAGCACCTCCAACCCAAGTTCGGGCGATGATTCAAAGGGATCATCCCGTCAACCAAATTCTGGGTGACATTAGCAAGGGAGTAACTACTCGATCTCGATTAGTTAATTTTTGTGAACATTACTCTTTTGTCTCCTCTATTGAGCCTTTCAGGGTAGAGGAGGCCTTGCTAGATCCGGATTGGGTGTTGGCCATGCAGGAGGAACTTAACAACTTCAAGCGCAATGAAGTTTGGACGCTGGTGCCTCGTCCCAAGCAAAATGTTGTGGGAACCAAGTGGGTGTTCCGCAACAAACAGGACGAGCACGGAGTGGTGACGAGGAACAAGGCTCGACTTGTGGCAAAAGGTTATGCCCAAGTCGCAGGTTTGGACTTTGAGGAGACTTTTGCTCCTGTGGCTAGGCTAGAATCCATTCGCATCTTGCTAGCATATGCCGCTCACCATTCTTTCAGGTTGTACCAAATGGATGTGAAGAGCGCTTTCCTCAACGGGCCAATAAAGGAGGAGGTGTACGTGGAGCAACCCCCTGGCTTCGAGGATGAGCAGTACCCCGACCACGTGTGTAAGCTCTCTAAGGCGCTCTATGGACTTAAACAAGCCCCAAGAGCATGGTATGAATGCCTTAGAGATTTCTTACTTGCTAATGCTTTCAAGGTTGGGAAAGCCGATCCAACTCTTTTTACAAAGACATGTGATGGTGATTTGTTTGTATGCCAAATTTATGTCGATGACATAATATTTGGTTCTACTAATCAAAAGTCTTGTGAAGAGTTTAGCAGGGTGATGACGCAGAAATTCGAGATGTCGATGATGGGCGAGTTGAACTACTTCCTTGGGTTCCAAGTGAAGCAACTCAAGGACGGCACCTTCATCTCCCAAACGAAGTACACGCAAGATCTGCTAAAGCGGTTTGGGATGAAGGACGCCAAGCCCGCAAAGACTCCAATGGGAACCGACGGACACACCGACCTCAACAAAGGAGGTAAGTCCGTTGATCAAAAAGCATACCGGTCAATGATAGGGTCTTTACTTTATTTATGTGCTAGTAGACCGGATATTATGCTTAGCGTATGCATGTGTGCTAGATTTCAATCCGATCCTAAGGAGTGTCACTTGGTGGCGGTGAAGCGAATTCTTAGATATTTAGTCGCTACGCCTTGCTTCGGGATCTGGTATCCAAAGGGGTCTAACTTTGACTTGATTGGGTACTCAGATTCCGACTATGCTGGATGTAAGGTCGATAGGAAGAGTACATCGGGGACGTGCCAATTCTTAGGAAGGTCCCTGGTGTCATGGAACTCTAAGAAACAAACCTCCGTTGCCCTATCCACCGCTGAGGCCGAGTACGTTGCCGCAGGACAGTGTTGTGCGCAACTCCTTTGGATGAGGCAAACCCTCAGGGACTTTGGCTACATCTGAGCAAAGTCCCACTCCTATGTGATAATGAGAGTGCTATCCGAATAGCGGAAAATCCTGTTGAGCACAGCCGCACAAAGCACATTGACATCCGGCATCACTTTCTGAGAGACCACCAGCAAAAGGGAGATATCGAAGTGTTTTATGTTAGCACCGAGAACCAGCTAGCCGATATCTTTACCAAGCCTTTAGATGAGAAGACCTTTTGCAGGCTGCGTAGTGAGCTAAATGTCTTAGATTCGCGGAACTTGGATTGAATTGTAGCATACATGTGCTTATGCCATTGATCATGTTCTTTCTGCATTTTGTTGCTTATTATGGTGCTCAAGTTGTACATACACTCCCTGGACCTCACAAGTCCGTTGCAATGTGATGCACATGTTTAGGGGGAGATGTGTTACAACTTGACCCTTTGAGACTAACCATATGTTTGAGTTTGCTTGTGTTAGTCACAAAGGAGAATTGAAAGGGAAAAGGTGGACTTGGACCATGAAAGACTTCCACTGCACTCCGATGAGGGGTAACTTATTCCAAGTTCATCTCGTGAACTCTTATTGCCATTTGCTCTTAATTGAAGATTTTGGTGAGGCAATGGGGTTAAAGGGCCAAAATTGATCCCGTTTTGGTGCTTGATGCCAAAGGGGGAGAAAATAAAGGCCAAAGCAATAAATGGATCAGCTACCACTTGAGAGATTTGAAAATAGTAGAGTAGAGTTTTTGGTTTGTCAAAACTCTTTCATTGTCTCTTTTGGCTTCTTGTGGGGAGAAGTATTGATTATGGGAAAAAGGGGGAGTTTTTGAAATCTTTGATCAATCTCTTTTGGAATGACTCTCTTTTTGCTTAAACATGTGTGTTTAACTTAGAGATAGAGATTTGAGTTTGATTTGCAAAAACAAACCAAGTGGTGGCAAAGGATGATCCATATATGCCAAAATTGAATAAAACTTAAATTTATTTTATTTGAAGTGAGTTTGCACTTGTTCTAGTTGCTTTATGGTGTGTTGGCATAAATCACCAAAAAGGGGGAGATTGAAAGGGAAATGTGCTCTTGGGCCATTTCTAAGTATTTTGGTGATTGAGTGCCAACACATGTGCTTAATTGTGAATTTATGTACATGGATGAACAAAGTGCAAATCATGAGATAAAGGTATGTTTCTAAGCCTTAGTACATTGGTTTTGTGTACTAATGTATTTGTCTAAGTGTTAGAAACAGATAGTAGAAGAAGAGAGAAGAGGAAAGAATGACTTGGCTGTGTGCAGCCAAGTTCCAGCTCGGTCTGGAGCACCGGACTGTCCGGTGTGCACCGGACAGTGTCCGGTGCGCCAGACTACCTCGGCGCAAACTGGCCGCTCTCGGGAATTCGCCGACGGCGTACGGCTAAAATTCACCGGACTGTCCGGTGTGCACCGGACTGTCCGGTGAGCCAACGGTCGGCGGGGCCAACGGTCGGCCGCGCAATCTGCGCGGGACACGTGGCGGAGCCAACGGTCGGAAGACGGCACCGGACTGTCCGGTGTGCACCGGACATGTCCGGTGCGCCAACGGCTCTCAGATCTCCGCCGGTCTGCAACGGTCAGAAGCGCCAGATATGGAAACAAATCGGGCACCGGACAGTGTCCGGTGTGCACCGGACTGTCCGGTGCCCCCGACGACAGAAGGCAAGGATGGCCTTCCGGATTTGCTCTCAACGGCTCCTAGCTGCCTTGGGGCTATAAAAGGAGCCCCTAGGCGCATGGAGGAGACACACAAGCAACCTTTGAGCATTCTTGATCATCCACACTCAGTCTCTGCGCATTTGATTGTCATTCTAAGTGTTTCGAGCTCTGTTCTAGTGAGAACTGTGTGAAACTCTTGTGAGCTCGATTCTTGGCCGTGTGTGTGCGCGTTTCGCTGTGGATTTGTGTGTGTTGCTTCCCTCCCTTACTCTGTGCTTTCTTTGTGATCATACTTGTAAGGGCAAGAGACTCCAATTTGTGGAGATTCCTTGCAAACGGGATAGTGAAAGAAACAACAAAACACCGTGGTATTCAAGTGGGTCTTTGGACCGCTTGAGAGGGGTTGATTGCAACCCTCGTCCGTTGGGACGCCACAACGTGGAGTAGGCAAGCGTTGGCTTGGCCGAACCACGGGATAAACCACTGTGTCCCTCTGTGCTTGATTCTTGTGGTATTGTGTTTTGTTGAGACTTCACCTTAGCCACTTGGCATTAATCGTGCTAACGCTTAACAAGTTTTTGTGGCTTAAGTTTGAAGTTTTTACAGGATCACCTATTCACCCCCCCCTCTAGGTGCTCTCACACGCGGTGCTTGGGCACGGCTCGTCGTGCCCTCGGCGCGCTCGTCTACCCCTAGACGCGCCCATCTACCCCCCTCCCCCCGTGTATCCCATGCGTAGTGATCGTGTTATTTCTATCAATAAATGGAAACTTATTTTGGAAATTGGTTACATTAGTTATTTCATGTAGTTAATCTTGGATCTCATTTAATGTTGATCAATTGAAAATAGTTATAATTTTATTAGTGCATGTGGCTAATATTTGTTAGTGTAACTCGAGGGAATTAGATCACGTAACGACTAGTTATGCACCTACCCGTAATACGCTTCGACTATAGCTTTAACCACTGCGAGACCTTCCTTCTTCTCTTTCTAGCCATGGCATATGCAATATCGTCGGTCATGCTCTATGCATATTTAATCTATTTGTTCTCTTGTATGGTGTACTGTTTGTTTCCTAATTCGAATGAATGGATGTATGTATGTTCACGCTCGCATAGAGAACGATCTGGTTGAGGAGCCCGAAGAACTCACAGGAGAAGCCCCTGAGCAGCAGTCGGTTGGTGGAGGCAAGTGTCCCTTGACCTATCTTTGTCCTATACATTCTATAATTCACCTCCCGCATTTACACAGTTATACCTAAGGATTGACTAGCTTTTGTTATCCATGTCCTTGTTTACCTATTCGGGTTGGATTATTATTGTTTAGCTTTATGCTATTGCTCAACTCTAATCAATGAACATGATGAGAATTATCAATGATACGCTGTTTTCCTCCTTTATTATGATGTTATACTTGTGGCATTTAAGGGGGCTCGAGCGGTTTCTCGAGTGCCTCTCCGTAAGGACCTGTTCGTTGGATGACCGCCCGGGAAAACAGTGCAACCATGAGGGTGGAGTGGGACGCCCTTAGCTGAATAATTAGAGGAACCAGGGTGTAGTTTGCTTAGCCGTAGTGCTGTTAATGGGGCTCGGTGTATGCGGCTCGCTCTGCCAAGTTTGGTTCGCCCCTTGGGGAGGAGTGCGGTGCATTTAGGAAACCTAACGGGCGGCTACAGCCTCGGGGAATCTTTGTAAAGGCTACGTAGTGATACCCTGCTAGGCCACCTAGGTAGCGGTCAATGAGGAGTAGCTCTCTCCGGGCAGAAAGGGAATCACGGCTTGTGGGTAAAGTGCGCAACCTCTGCAGAGTGTTATGAAAACTGATATATTAGCTGTGCTCACGGTTATGAGCGGCCAAGGGAGCTCCAGTGATTAGTGGTACTTGATCAGAGATGTTCGGATCTGCAGGTGGCAATGAGATTGATGGTTCTTGGAATTGACTCTAGTAATGGTAAGTGGTACTCTTTCTGTTTGGAAAGGAGTACGTTTGGGTTAATAACGTGGGTTAAATCTAAAACTTGGCTTTCTCCACTAGTAATAATAATCTGACCAACTAAAAGCAACTGCTTGACTTACCCCCACATAAAGCTAGTCCACTACAGCCAAACAGGATATTTGCTGAGTATGTTGATGTGTACTCACCCTTGCTCTACACACCAACCCCCCCAGGTTGTCCGCATTGCAACCACTGCTCAGGAGAAGATGAAGCCGTGGAAGGATACTTCTAGGAGTTCCAAGACTACGACGAGTTCTAGGCGTGGGTTAGCGGCAACCCCCAGTCGGCTGTCTGTGAAGGCCGCGTTTATCTACGTTCCGTTTTGTCACTTTGATTTATTGTAAAGACTATGTGGATGTCTTGGACATCATGATGTAATCGACTATTATTTCCCTTTTTAATACTATTAGAGCACTGTGTGATGATGTCCATGTTATGTAACTGCTGTGTACGTGAATTGCTGATCCTGGCACGTACATGGTTCGCATTCGGTTTGCCTTCTAAAACCGGGTGTGACATAGGTGGTATCAAAGCCGTCCTGACTGTAGGACCGCTAACCTAGAGTAGAATGGTCGTTCTAAGGATTATAGACCTCTTCCCTGCCTTGACTTTGGTATCCCTTCAAAAGTTGGTCATATCGACCAAACCTATGTTCTACTATATATTATACCTTGCTAAAAATTGTGTTTTATTCTGATCCTTCATTTATTTATGGTTTATTACTTGCTGGTCATACTAGTTCTGTTCTCACTCTTATGCTTGCGGTGTCTTTTGTAGATGGCTCGTCTTAGACACACTGCCCGGAAGTCTGTCATCCCCTTCTTACCCTCCCGTCTCGTGGAGCGTCCGCTTCGCCGTCCCGTGACCGGTCAGTCCAGCCACTTGGAGAGGCTGCACCACCGCCTACATGAGGAGCAGGAGCGTCGACGACAGGAGCAGCAGGGCTCTTCTTTCTCGCTCCAGCAGGAGATAGAGTCTGTGAGGAGCAGCTCCCCTGTGCTTCCCCTGGAGGCGCCCCCTGCACCACCACTGAGCGCCCGAGCCCCTGGAGTAGCTGCTGGAGGAGACCCAGACGACGGAGGTGGCGACGACAGCTCGAGCCACGACACCGACTTTTCTACTGACCAGAAGCCGGAAGGATGGGTTGCTCGACCCATCACTCGCGACGCTGCTCGCGGGTGTCACTTCCACGATGCGCTTGACACCCTGCTACGTCAGGCACTTGACCGGTGTACTTGGTCCATCGAGTATCGCTATGTGGTCTACCAGCATAGTCGCGGGGTCTACCTGGACCGCTGGGAGGCGACTTGCTTGGTGCACCATCCGGAGAACGATCTCCGGGGTGCGGAGATCTGCTCAGAGCACTATTCCATCTCTGAGCGGGACTCAGCTGAGGCAGCCATGCAAGATGCCGCACGGCGTGCGCTTTCGCACTACTGCTCAGTGCTCGGTGGGGTAGCTGATGGTCTCAACCTGAAGTATTACCCCCACCGTCCATCTGGCAGCACAGGAGGCGTGATTGTTTCACCTGTCGGTGAGGACAATCCTAGGTTGAGCAGCACAGTCAACCTAGCCGCCGTGCTAAACACAGAGCTGGACCATGCATTAGACGAGCTGAGTAGGGCTCGTGCTGAGATCGCCCTGCTGCGGGCTGAGCGCGCGGAACGTCGTCACCTGGATGATGGTTCCCCCGCTCCCGTCGGGACTCAGCACCCGTACCGCTCACCTCGGCGTGGACACCAGTCTTATGGCAATCCCAACTGCAAGACCAAGATAGACTTAGAACCATAGATCGTCAGTGTTGAGTCTTGTAATAAATGCTTAATATAGAAGTTTTAGTCTTAGTCTTAGTCCTAGCGTTAGTCTCGCTCTTAGTTAGTCTTAGTTAGACAGGGTAGTTTGCTATATCCTGTGCTTTTATGCTTGTTATGATGAACTATGCTGGATTTGGATCTTTGTAATGACTGTCACTAGAGTGTGGGCATCCCCTGCATTTTGGTTTACCTGTTATATATTAATGAAGTTAGTTATCTAGTTGGGAAGCCTTTTATTTCACTTTCCTCTTTATCCGAGAAGCTGTGTTGGTCTGTGTTGAAGATCAGTGAAGATGCTCATTTGTTCAGTGTTGTTGAAGAATTCTATACTCTTTTCTTATGCTGCAAGATTTGCAAGATCAGTTCTGATGTGTGGTTGCATTCTACAGTTGTTAGAAAACAGGCGCAGAGGAGGAAGACGTGCTCAGCAGGAGCAAGCAGCTCAGCAGGATGAGGTACCCCAGCAACAGCAACTGCCGCCCCCGCCCCCGATGTCCATCGAGCAGATGTTCCTGATGCAGACTCAGGCAGTTCAAGCCATCGATCAGACTCTGGCCACCATTCAACAGCAGCAGCAGCAACCCCCACCTCAGCCTCAGATGCCTCAGATGCCTAGGGACAAGCGTGTTGAATTTATGAGAGGTCATCCCCCAACGTTTGCCCATTCTTCTGACCCCATGGATGCTGAAGACTGGCTGCACACTGTGGAGCGGGAGTTGCATACCGCTCAATGTGATGACAGGGAGAAAGTTTTGTATGGTCCCCGTCTGTTGAGAGGAGCAGCCCAGTATTGGTGGGAGTCTTATCTCGCCACTCATGCCAACCTCGACACCATCACCTGGGAAGAGTTCAAAGGTAGCTTTTGTCAGTACCATGTTCCTGCAGGTCTGATGATAGTGAAGAAGGAGGAGTTCCTGGCCCTCAAGCAAGGGTCATCGTCTGTCAGTGAGTACCGGGACAGGTTTCTGCAGTTGTCCCGCTATGCTCCTGAGGATGTCAACACAGACGCTAAGAGGCAGTATCACTTCTTAAGAGGCTTGGTTGATCCCCTGCATTATCAGCTAATGAATCATACCTTTCCGACATTCCAGCACCTGATTGATAGGGCAATCATGACAGAGAGGAAGCGTAAGGAGATGGAGGATCACAAGCGCAAGATCAGTGGACCCCAGCCTGGAAGCAGCAATCGTCCTCGTTTCTCAGGCAATCAACCTCAGCAGTTCAGGTAGAACCAACGTCCACCTCAGCGGCAGCAGTTTCAAAGGCAGTATCCTCAGCACCAGCATCAGAATCGCTAGAACAATCAATCAGGAGGAGGTCAGTTTCAGAGGCAGAATCAGCAGGCACCTCGTCTTCCTGCCCCAGCAAACCAGCAGAACAGTCAGGCAGCGCCAGCTCCGGTTGGAAACAGAGCATGTTTCCACTGTGGGGAGCAAGGCCATTGGGTGATGCAATGTTCGAAGAAGGCAGTCCAGCAGCAGTCAGGCCCCAATGCCCCAGTGAAGCAGAATGTGTCTCAGCCTGGAGCAGGCAACCGCTCTCGGCCACGCTATAATCATCGGAGACTGAACCACCTGGAGGCTAAAGCAGTTCAGGAGACCCCCGGCATGATAGTAGGTATGTTCCCAGTCAACTCCCATATTGCAGAAGTGTTATTTGATACTGGAGCAACGCATTCATTCATTACTGCATCATGGGTAAAAGCACATAATATCCCAATTACTACCATGTCAACCCCCATTCAAATTGACTCAGTCGGTGGTAGAATTCGAGCCGATAGCATTTGTTTGAATGTATGTGTGGAAATAAGGGGGATAGCGTTTCCCGCTAACCTCATAGTAATGGGTACTCAGGGAATAGATGTCATCCTAGGGATGAATTGGCTAGATAAATATCAGGCAGTTATTAGTTGTGATAAGAGGACGATCAAGTTAGTGTCCCCACTAGGAGAGGAAGTGGTGACCGAGTTAGTCCCGCCTGAGCCGAAGAAAGGAAGTTGTTATCAGATGGCTGTCGATAGCAGTGAAGCAGACCCAATTGAGAGTATCAAGGTGGTGTCCGAGTTCCCAGATGTGTTTCCAAAGGACTTACCAGGCATGCCACCTGAGCGAAAAGTTGAGTTTGCCATAGAGCTTCTTCCTGGCACCGCCCCCATCTTTAAGAGAGCTTACAGGATATCTAAACTAGAGTTAGTTGAGCTTAAGAAGAAGATTGATGAGTTGTCAAAGAAAGGTTACATCCGGCCAAGCACCTCGCCTTGGGCCGCCCCTGTCTTATTCGTGGAGAAGAAAGATGGCACCAAAAGGATGTGTATCGATTATCGAGCTCTGAATGAGGTCACCACCAAGAACAAGAAGAAGAGATCTGAGTTTCGAGGTTGGAGACTTTGTCTATCTGAAAGTGTCACCGATTAGAGGAGTCAGAAGATTCGGAGTCAAAGGCAAGCTAGCACCCCGCTACATTGGTCCGTATCAGATTCTCGCAAGGCGTGGAGAAGTGGGCTATCAGCTCAGTCTGCTAGAAAATTTGTCTGCTGTGCATGATGTCTTTCACGTGTCTCAATTGAAGAAATGTCTGCGTGTGCCAGAAGAACAGTTGCCAGTGGAAGGTCTTGAAGTCCAGGAGGACATGACCTACATGGAGAAGCCAACGCAAATCCTTGAGACTGCAGACAGAGTCACCCGAAGGAAGACCATCAGAATGTGAAAAGTCAGATGGAATCATCACTCTGAGGAAGAAGCAACCTGGGAGCGCGAAGATGATCTGATCACTAAATACCCTGAGCTCTTTGCTAGCCAACCCTGAATCTCGAGGGCGAGATTCTTTTAAGGGGGATAGGTTTGTAACACCCCGAATTTTGGAGTGGAATTTTTTTTCTTTTCTTTACTCGCCAAATTCGGGCGTTACCCTTTCCTTTTTCCTTTTCCCCTCGCTAAGCCTTGATCTTTTCCAAAGTTATAACGTGACTCGACTTGAGATCTCGTGTAAAGCAAAACCCTAAAATACTTTATTTTGTTTGCTGCACCATGCCGAACCATGCATTTATTTTGATTGATTGAAATTGTGAAAGCATTCATCAAGAAAATAGATTTTAGAAAAAAGAAAAACCTTTTTCTTTTCTCTCTTCCCCCCCCCTCTCCTCCCCTTTTGGCCCAGCCGCCCCCTCCCCTTCGCGCGTGGCCCAGCTGGCCAGCCGGCCCAGCCGGCCTTTCCCCCCTCTCCCTTCCCGCCATGGGCCCCGCGCCAGCCTCCCCGCCCAGCTGGCCTTGCGGCCCAGCGCGGCCCAGCCGCCCCCCCCCCCCCCCGCTCCCCACGCCGCGCCCTCGGCGTGGGCGGTTGGAAACCGCCGCCGCCTCCCCCGCGGGCCCCACCCGTCAGGCCCTCCCCCCTCCCCAAACCCCTCTCTCTCCTCCCCTGCTTGCCCCCGCTCCCCTGCCCGACCCGCCCCGCTCCCCTGCCCCGCTCGCCGGCCCCGTCCGCCGTCGGTGCTCGCCCCCGCGCGGTAAGCCCCCTTCCCCCCTCCTCTCTCCCCTCCCCTCCCTCCTTCTTTCCCCGTGCTCGCCGGCGCCCTCCCTGTGGCGCGGTCGCGCCCGCCCTCGGAGCTCGCGGCCATGGCGCCCGCGGCCATGGCGCGGCTGCCCGGCGCGTGTCGCCCGCCCTCGGTGCTTGCCCCCCCCCCCCCGGCGCGCGCGATGCGGCCCCGCCCTCGGACCCCCGCCCGTGCCCGACCTCGTCTCCCCATGGCGTGGCGGCCGCGGCGCCCCTTCCCCGGCGTGCTCCCTGGTGCGGCCATGGCGCGGTGGTCCGGCGCACCTCGCCCTGCCCGGTGCGACCTCGCCCCTGCCGCCCCAACCCGTCCCCGTCCCCCCGCGGCGCACCCCGCCCGCTCAGCGCATGGCCCCGTTCCCGGCGCGCGGCGGCGCTCCCTCGGCTCGGCGTGCGGCCATGGCGGCCGTGGCGCCCGTGCCCGGCCCCGGCTCCCCTTCCCCACGTCTCGGCCGGCCGGCCCTCGGCGCGCCCTCGCCCGCCCGTCCCCAGCGGCGTTCGCTCGGCCCGGCATCCAGCCCCCTCCCCGCGGCCTGTGGCCTGGAGCTCGGCTCGCGTGCCTCTGGTGCGCGGTCGGAGCTCGGCTGGCGCGGCAATGGCAACCCCCGCGCGGCCCCCTGACCCGGCCATGGCGCGTGGCCATGGCGCGCCCTGCGCGCGCGTCCGCCCCCCGGCGTGCTCGTCCGTCCGGCGTGGCGCGGCGCGCTCTACCCGGTTCGGCCAGCGCGCGGCCCGCGCATTTGGCCCCGGCGTGTCCCCATTGCCGCTCGCGGCACACAGTGCGACGCGTGCGCAACTCGGCCCCGACATGTGCGCGGTTCGTTCGCATCACGTTGGCGTGGCCTTGCGCGCGCACTCGCGTGGTGCACGCGGTGCTTGGGCACGGCTCGTCGTGCCCTCGGCGCGCTCGTCTACCCCTAGACGCGCCCATCTACCCCCCCCCCTCCCTTGTAACCCATGCGTGGTGATCGCGTTATTTCTATCAATAAATGGAAACTCAATTTGGAAATTGGTTACATTAGTTATTTCATGTAGTTAATCTTGGCTCTCATTTAATGTTGATCAATTGAAAATAGTTATAATTTTATTAGTGCATGTGTCTAATATTTGTTAGTGTAACTCGAGGGAATTAGATCACGTAACGACTAGTTATGCACCTACCCGTAATACGCTTCGACTATAGCTTTAACCACTGCGAGACCTTCCTTCTTCTCTTTCTAGCCATGGCATATGCAATATCATCTGTCATGCTCTATGCATATTTAATCTATTTGTTCTCTTGTATGGTGTACTGTTTGTTTCCTAATTCGAATGAATGGATGTATGTATGTTCGCGCTCGCATAGAGAACGATCCGGTTGAGGAGCCCGAAGAACTCGTAGGAGAAGCCCCTGAGCAGCAGTCGGTTGGTGGAGGCAAGTGTCCCTTGACCTATCTTTGTCCTATACATTCTATAATTCACCTCCCGCATTTACACAGTTATACCTAAGGATTGACTAGCTTTTGTTATCCATGTCCTTGTTAACCTATTTGGGTTGGATTATTATTGTTTAGCTTTATGCTATTGCTCAACTCTAATCAATGAACATGATGAGAATTATCAATGATACGCTGTTTTCCTCCTTTATTATGATGTTATACTTGTGGCATTTAAGGGGGCTCGAGCGGTTTCTCGAGTGCCTCTCTGTAAGGACCTGTTCGTTGGATGATCGCCCGAGAAAATAGTGCAACCATGAGGGTGGAGTGGGATGCCCTTAGCTGAATAATTAGAGGAACCGGGGTGTAGTTTGCTTAGCCGTCGTGCCTTTAATGGGGCTCGGTGTATGTGGCTCGCTCTGCCAAGTTTGGTTCGCCCCTTGGGGAGGAGTGCGGTGCATTTAGGAAACCTAACGGGCGGCTACAGCCTCGGGGAATCTTTGTAAAGACTACGTAGTGATACCCTGCTAGGCCACCTACGTAGTGGTCAGTGGAGAGTAGCTCTCTCTGGATAGAAAGGCAATCACGGCTTGTGGGTAAAGTACGCAACCTCTGCAGAGTGTTATGAAAACTGATATATCAGCCGTGCTCACGGTTGTGAGCGGCCAAGGGAGCTCCTGTGATTAGTGGTACTTGATCAGAGATGTTCGGATCTGCAGGTGGCAATGAGATTGATGGTTCTTAGAATTGACTCTGGTAATGGTAATGTCAGCGTTTCGAGACCGGGGGGTCCCTAAGCCGACGAGTGAGTGTGCCGCGTGCCCCAGCCCAGATGGGTCGAGCGCGTGGGCGAGCGCGAAGGGGGGAAAGCGAGGTGGCCGGAGCCGAGTCGTGAGGGAGGTGGAGATCCTGCGGCCTTCGTGTTCGTCCCGCGCCCAGGTCGGGTGCGCTTGCAGTAGGGGGTTACAAGCGTCCACGCGGGTGAGGGAAGCGAGCGGCCCCAAGAGAGCGCCTGCCCCTGCCCTCGTTCCCGCGGGGCCAACCCTCGCTAAGAAGGCCCTGGTCCTTCCTTTTATAGGCGTAAGGAGAGGATCCAGGTGTACAATGGGGGTGCAGCAGAGTGCTACGTGTCTAGCGGGGGAGAGCTAGCGCCCTAGGTACATGCCAATGTGGCAGCCGGAGAGAACTTGGCACCCAGCTGGTGTGGTGTCGTGGCTGTCGGAGGAGTAACGGAGCCTGGTGGAGGGACAGCTGTCGGAACAGTTGGGCTCTTGCTGACGTCCCCCTACTTCCGTAAGGGAGCTGAGAGCCGCCGTCGTCATGGGTCTAGCGGGGCGCCATCATTGCCTATCTGGCGGAGCTAGCGAGATGGGACGTCGGTCTTGTTCTCTGCGGCCCAAGTCGGCTCGGGGTAGGGTGATGATGGCGCTTCCTGTTGACGTGGCGGACTTGTGCCCTAGGTCGGGCGACGTGGAGGCTCCTCCGAGGCCGAGGTCGAGTCTGTCTTCCATGGCCGAGGCCGAGCCCGAGCTCCTGGGTCGGGCGAGGCGGAGGTCGTTCGGCAGAGGCCAGGGCGGAGTCCGACCCCAGGGGTCGGGCGAAGCGGAGTTCGCCGTCTTCCGGGGCCTTAGCCCGAGTCCGAGCCCTGGGTCGGGCGGAGCGGAGTTCGCCGTCTTTCGGGGCCTTAGCCCGAGTCCGAGCCCTGGGTCGGGCGGAGCGGAGTTCACCGTCTTCCGGGGCCTTAGCCCGAGTCCGAGCCCTGGGTCGGGCGGAGCGGAGTTTGCCGTCTTCCGGGGCCTTAGCCCGAGTCCGAGCCCTGGGTCGGGCGGAGCGGAGTTCGCCGTCTTCCGGGGCCTTAGCCCGAGTCCGAGCCCTGGGTCGGGCGGAGCTTCCTATGGCGCCTTTGGCAAGGCCTGGCTGCCTGTCAGTCTCACTCTGTCAAGTGGCACCGCAGTCGGGACGGCGCAGGCGACGCTGTCCTTTTGTCAGACCGGTCAGTGGAGCGGCGAAGTGACGGCGGTCACTTCGGCTCTGCCAGGGGGCGCGCGTCAGGATAAAGGTGCCAGGCTACCTTTGCGTTAAATGCCCCTGTGACTTGGTCGGTCGGCGCGGCGATTTAGTCAGGGTTGCTTCTTAACGAAGGCAAGGCCTCGGGCGAGCCGGAGATGCGTCTGCCGTAAAAAAGGGGGCCTCGGGCGAGACGGAAACACCTCAGGGTCGGCTGCCCTTGCCCGAGGCTAGGCTCGGGCGAGGCGTGATCGAGTCGCTCGTATGGACTGATCCCTGACTTAATCGCACCCATCAGGCCTCTGCAGCTTTATGCTGATGGGGGTTACCAGCTGAGAATTAGGCGTCTTGAGGGTACCCCTAATTATGGTCCCCGACAGTAGCCCCCGAGCCTCGAAGGGAGTGTTAGCACTCGCTTGGAGGCTTTCGTCGCACTTTTTTGCAAGGGGACCAGCCTTTCTCGGTTGCATTTTGTTCTGGTGGGTGCGCGCGAGCGCACCCGCCGGGTGTAGCCCCCGAGGCCTCGGAGGAGTGGTTTCACTCCTTCGAGGTCTTAATGCCTTGCGTAATGCTTCGGCTGGTCTGGTGGTTCCCTCATGCGAACTGGCCGTAGCCCGGGTGCACTGTCGGGGCCCAAGTTCTCGGGGTGGTATGTTGACGCTGTCAACGGTTTGGCCGGAGCCGGGTTTGCGAGAGCAGCCCCGAGCCTCCGCACAGGGCGAGAGGGCGATCAGGGACAGACTCGGCTTTTTTACATATGCCCCTACGTCGCCTTTCCGCAAGGAGGAGGGGGGGAGAGCGCCATGTTACCCTCGATGGGCACCAAACATGGTGTCTCCGGTGAGCTGCAAGCGGGTAATCCGAGTGGACGTCCGTGCCTCGTTCGTTGGGGGTCGGCTAGGGGCCCAGAGGCACGCCCAAAAGTACCTGCGGGTGATCTGCCGGACCCGGTCCCCTGGCGACGGGGTCCGAGGGCTCGATGCCTCCCTCCGATGGGATTCCGTTACAGGATCGTTCCCGCTGGTCTCGGAAATGTCCTAGGGTACCTCGGGAGCGCAGCCCGAGCCTCGGTTATGTATCGAACGTACCCCTGGTCATCCCTCGCTCGGTGTCTGAGGCGACTGTGAACCCTTCGGGGGGCCAGCCTTCGAACCCCTGATCAGTAATGGGCGCGGAGCCCGAGTAGCCTGAGGCGGCCGTGGAACCTTTCGGGAGGCCGACCTTCGAACCTCTGACCAGTAGTGGGTGTCGGGCCCACGCGATCTGAGGTGGCTATTGAACCCTTCGGGGGGCCAGCCTTCGAACCCCTGATCAGTAAGGAGGCTCGGAGCCTAGTTCCTTCACGGGGAAGGATCCCTTTAGGGGTATCCCCTTTCCCGGTCCCTGTTGCAAGAGATAGAGAAAGAGGAAAAAGGAAAAAGGATACGAAATTGAACGACGCGGTGTACCTTTTTTCAGCGCGGTTGTTTTGGCGAAGGCGAAGCGTCGCCAGCTGCTCCTGCCAGAAGCGCCGCCTGTCCAGCCGCGGAGTTAATGCAACGGGGCGAGTAGTTGGCGAGGCTGCCGTTGCGCGTGCGCGAGCCGTTCGAGGAACGGGTCACGGGCGCGTCGTCTTCACGCCGTGAGAGGGGGTTCTCTCGCTGCCTCCGGATGGGACGTGAGCTTGGCTGACGGCGTGACCGCTGCTCCCGCGTGCCTGCCACCGTCATTACTGCCGGCCCACTTTTGACCGCGTTTGACCGCTGCGTCAGGCTGGCGCTGCTGGGTCGCGCGCTGGGTCGCCTCGGGTCGCGGTATCGGTTCCGCAATCGAGGAGGTGCGGTGGTGGCGCAAGTGGTACAGTTGCTTGCATGCAGCATCCGGCGCGCCGGTCGCGCGACGCGTGGGCTTGGGCCTCCGTGCTGGCATGTCAGGAGTCGGAGAGGCGCGTCCACTTGGCACGGTTGCATGCCGCCTGCATGGCTGCCTGCCCCTTTCGCCCGTTGGCCTGGGCAAAAGTGGAGGGTCACTTGTAACCGCTGGGTGGTTGCGTGCGCCGTGCGCGGCGGTTCGGCTTCTTCTGCTCGGAGCCGGTCTGCATGACATGCGGGACCCAGCCCCCGCGCCGCAGGGGAGGGCTTTGGAGGCGTGTTGGAGAAGACTCAGCCCGTGACGGTTGGGGGCGCAAGCAGGGAGAGTCGCCTTTTAAAAGGAGGGCGACCCCTTCCGTAAGGCGACCACGTCTTCTTTCTCCCTTATGCACTGTGTTTTTCCACCTTCGAAGCCCCCAGATGGGGGAAACCGCCGTCTTTTCGCCTCATCGTCGGAGGAACGCAACTCCGTGGGAGTTGGTACCTTTCAGCCATCGTTCGGCTTCAAGGATTTTCATCATGCAGCCCGGCTGCAGCCCTCCACCGGCGGTCTCCCAAGATGGTGACCTCCGGCTTGATGGTGGGGGAAAGCGAGCCGGGCTGCGGCCTCTGCCCCTTCCTCAGCCTCAAGGATTTTCATCACCAGGGCTGGGGAGGGGAGTGTGCCGAGTTGAGGTCGGCCCCCGCGAGGGCGGTGGCCCGCTCCTTCACCCAGTGATCGGAGGGAGGAGCGGTCGTCGTCCATGGCGCTGGCATCTGCACCGTGCCTGGCCTTCGGACGCGAGTGGCTTCGGAGCCGCTCGTGACGCCGGCGTTTGCCACGGCAACTGGAAGAGGTTCTTCCGCCGACGCGACAGCCAAGGCTGGCCATGGACCGACCTCCAACTCTACGGCCTTCTGCCCGTCCTTGCCTCTCGAGTTTGGGCAAGGGCGGGGGCCTCCTAGCAGCAGCATCCGCCCTGAGGTCATCACTGCTGCTGTTCGGCCCCCCGGGGCAGAAGTCTTCATCGTCGCCGCTGTTGGGGCGAGCGGTGACTAGCCGTTCGTCGGTCTTCTGTTGCCCCGCAGGCCCGCCCCTATCGAGTAGGGTTGTTCGCGCCCGCGGAGGCGGAACCAGAGTTCCATTTGTAATGGCACTTCGAATGCCAGTGTTTTTGTTCATTACGGCTTTAGGGGCCTGAACATGTATGTAATTACGGCACGGAGCCGTGTTTTTTCCTCGTTCCTGAGCGCTAAGACTCGTCTGCTGACTATCTGAACCGCTTCACCAAGTATGAGTCACCCCGTGTCAAGGTGACGAGTGAGGTATCCGTATCCCGGAGGCGTAGGAGTCCCTCGGCTCGGTCGGCCTTGCTGTCCGAGGTTCCTCTAGCTTAGTTAAAGAGACCCCTCGGCCGCTCCTCGTTGAGCCGAGGCCAGGGGTAGCGATATCAGCATGAACAGAGGCGGAGTTGGCTCGGAAATGAAACCTGGTTGGCCGGAGCCTAGCCGGGTTGTCCGTTGGCAGGATCGACGCCGGAGTTGATCAGCCGAGGCTTCGGACCGGGCCGGCGCCCTTGGAAGATGGTTGGCCGAGGCCCCGGAGGTGGCCGGCCGAGCCGCCTGCTCGGGCCGGATTCCCGGAGAAGTCCCTGACAGCGATTGCCCGGGCGTGGTGATGACGTCGTCCTTCGGAGCGGAGACCCTCGGACCGCGTCGCCGTCCGAGGCTAGGTCGGGCTTCGCCGAAGGTGCCGTCTGTCACACCCGGTTTTGGAAGGCAAACCGAATGCGAACTATGTACGTGCCAGGATCAGAACTCACGTACACAGCGATTACATAAATGAACATCATCGCACAATGCTCGAATAATAACATAAAAGAGTATTAACTTGTTACATCACAGAGTCACAGACATCCACATAGTCATCAACTTAACAGATAAATCAAAGTGCTAGCGAAACGCAGTAAAGATAAGGCCTTCACAGGCAGCTGACTGGGGGGTTGCCGCCAACCCACACCTAGAATTCGTCGTAGTCTTGGAACTCCTGGAAGTCTCCTTCCACGGCTTCGCCTTCTCCTGAGCAGTGGTTACAATGCGGACAACCTGGTGTTTTGTGGTAAAGCAAGGATGAGTACACATCACGTACTCAGCAAATGTCCCGTTTGGCTGAAGTGGACTAGCTTTATGTGGGGTTAGGCTCAAGCAGTTGCTTTTAGTTGGTCAGGTATTTATCATTAGTAGAAGCCAGATTTTATCATTAACCAGCCCATGAACCCTTTCCTCATCGAGGAACAACATCATCATATTCGAACCAAAATCATAACATAATCCTTGTATCTCGAACCATTTGTATCTCTAATCAAAGAGGATCCCAAGGTTGCTCTTAACCGTGAGCACGGCTGATATATCAGTTTCACTACCCTCTGCAGAGGTCGCACACTTTACCCATGAGTCATGATTCCCTTTCTGCCCGGGGAGAGCTAATCCCCATTGATCACTTCCTAGGTGGTCCGGCAGGGTATCACTACATAGCTTTTACAAAGATTCCCTAGAGGTCATAGCTGTCCGTTAGGTTTCTCCAGTTTGATAAACACAGTACTCCTCCCCGCAGGAGAGTGACTAACAAAAGCAAAACGAAAGAACCTCGGCACTCAGCCTCGGCAGAGCAAGCACTGTGCCTGGACCCCATTGACGGCACGACGGCGAAGCAACTACACCTCTAGTTCCTCTAATTAATTAGCTAAGGGCGCCCCATTTCACCCTCATGGTTGCACTGTTATCCCGGGTGGTCTCTCAACGAACAGGTCCTTACGGAGAGGTACTCAGGAAAACAGCCTGAGCCCCCTAGAGTATCACAGGATCATCAACATAACCAGGATAACAGTATCATAAATATTCACATCATGTTCATTGATTAAGTTAAGGCAGTAGCAGAATGCTAACCATAGTAGCCCATAAGGTCATCAAGGATAAAGTAAAGTGTAAAGCTAGTCAATCCTTAGGTTTCAAGTAAGTAATGCGGGACAGTGTATTATAAAGTAAATGGGACATAATGGGACTGAGGACACTTGCCTTCACCAAACTGCTGATCAGGGACTTCCTCTGCAACTGCCTCGGGAAACACAGACTGCTCGTTGTCTACGTAAAGCAATCATTCACACTATGCACTTGGGAAAATAACAAACAAAAACAATAAACCAAACATATGCAGCAGAGAGTGGTCACAAGGTCATAACAGAAAAGGGATAGGCACTTTGGTGTTCCCTAGGTCTGGGGTAGAGGACTATACAAAATGAGTCATTATCCACTACTCAGGTCTAAGTCAGGGGTGGAATTAAATAATTATCTGGTTTAAGTTCCTAAACTTAAGGGTTTGAGTCCATAAACTTAAGTGCTCCAACTTTTATTAAAGTCTACTACCTTTCATTTATCCCAAAATAGAGTTCCAATAACCTTAATCCTATCCTAAAGATTAACCATTAATTGGAACATGGAAACAGCAGGAAAACAGTGCATAATCAGATAGATAATAATTTTATGAACATTTTGCAATTTGAAGCACCTAATTTGGAGTTCATATGGCAAAGTTATGAATTTTATAAGTTTAGGGGGTAAAAATATGCCCTAGGGACCTATTTTGAATTAAGTAAAAGGGCTGAGGACTTAACTGCGAGAAACCAGGGACGGCGGGCGCAAAATCCAGAAAACCGAGGGGTTCTTTAAGAAAAAGCGCGGGCGAAGGGGTATCGGGCGCTTACAGCCGTTGGATCTCAGATCGACGGCTAGGATTAGATCCTGCGGGCGGGCGCGCGGGCGCGCGGCGGCGGGAGCGGCTGACAGGCGGGGCCGGGCGAACAGCGCGGGCGCGGGCGACTGGCAAGCGGGTCCGGGCGGGCAGAGCGCGCGGGCGGACTGACGGGCGGGGCCGGGCTGACAGCGCGGGCGAGCGGGCGAGCTGACAAGTGGGGCCTAGCGGGCAGAGAGACGGGGTGAGGGGGCAGTGGGCCTGGGCCGCTGGATCTCCGGCGGACGGCCAGGATTGGGTTTGGCCTGATTAAAACGAGGCCGCCCGATCTGGGATGGACGGTGGGGATCGGGTGGCCGGCCTGGGCTTCCCCTACGGCTAGCTGGGGCGGCGGCGCCCGTCCCCGCGGCGGAGGGCTCGCCGGAGACGAGGGGCGCGGGCGACTGGCGGGGCTTTGGGGCAATCCGAGCGGTCAGGGAGGTCGGGAAGGGCACGGGGACTCCATTGGTGGGGTCTGGGTCGGGGCAGAGGCACCGGAGGGGGGCGATTCACGGCGGGGCGGCTCGGCGGCGGGGTTTCTCTACTCCGGCGAGCAATCACATGCAACAGAGAGCAAGACAAAGGGCAATAGGGGCGGGGGAGGTTCCTTACCACACGGCGAAACCCAGGGACCTCTCGGCAGCGACGGAGACGCGACGGTGGCCCGAGGCGACGGCGGCGGCTGCACGGCGGACGACGGGTGAGCGCGGGCAGAGAGAATTAGGGAGGGGGAGAGGGAATTGGGGCGCGTCCCGGGTTGTGGACGTCGGGGCGGAGCTCACCGTGGCAAGGGACGCGGCGGAGCTCCAACGGCGACGGAGGAACAAGCTCGGGCGGCGGCGGTTCGCGGCGATGGCGCTTGGGCGTGCGCGCAGCGAGGGAGAGGGCGAGAGAGAGGGCCGGTTGGTGCGCAAATGAGGGAGGGGGAGAGGGCGAGTGGGTTTCGGGGCTCAAGTGGCCGAGGGCGAGGTGGGGCGAGCTCCCCACGCGCGACGTGGGCGCGGAGACCGCGGGCGCGCGCGACTCGGCGGCGGTTACGCGAGGAAGACGGGGCTGACACCCCGGGCCCGCGAGCAGAGAGAGAGCGAGGGAGCGAGCGCGCACGGGGAAAGCGGGCGCCGACAGGTGGGGCTGGCCGAGCAGAGAGAGGGAGAGCGGGCGCACGGGAGGCCGCTGCGCCGACAGGCGGGGCCCGCTGCGCAGAGAGAGAGAAGGAGCGGGTGCGCGGAGGGCGGGAGCGCCGACAGGGGGGGCCCGCTGCGCAGAGAGAGGAGGGGAGGGAGGCGCGCGCGCGGGAGAGATGGGCCGGCTGGGCCGAAAGGCCGCAGGGGCTGGGGCAGCGGGCTGCTTTTCCTTTTTCTTTTATTCTGAATTGTTTCTCCCTTTTCTTTTATTTATTCTATTTGATTCAAATTCAAATAAGCCCCAAATTCAAATTAGACCTTTTGAGAATTATGCACCAAACAAAAGTGAAATCTAGGGTTCAACATGATGCAACAATTCATACTCCACTAGGGTTTAACATAATAGACTATAATTACAAGTAAAACAAGCACTTAGCTCCTATAGAATTGAGAGAGAAAAGAAAGAGAAAGGATGAGAAAAGGAAGTAACACCTGAATTTGTGAATATGAGCAAAGAAATTTTATACCCCCAAATTCAGGGTGTTACAAACCTATCCCCCTTAAAAGAATCTCGCCCCCGAGATTCAAGGTTGGTCAGCAAAGAGTTCAGGGTATTTGGCCTTCAGGTCATCTTCTCGTTCCCAGGTTGCTTCTTCCTCCGAATGGTGACCCCATCTGACTTTGCACATTCTGATGGTACTCCTCCGGGTGACTCTGTCTGCAAACTCCAGAATCTGCGTTGGCTTCTCTATGTATGTCAGATCCTCCTGGACTTCCAAACCCTCCACTGGCAACTGTTCTTCTGGTACTCGTAGACACTTCTTCAGTTGCGACACGTGGAACACATTGTGTACTGCCGACAAACTTTCTGGTAGGTCGAGTTGATAAGCCACTTCTCCACGCTTTGCTTGAATCTGATATGGTCCAACGTACCGGGGTGCTAACTTGCCTTTAACTCCGAACCTTCTAACTCCCCTGATAGGTGACACCTTCAGATAGACGAAATCCCCCACTTCGAAACTCAGTTCTCTTCTCCTTCTGTCCGCATAGCTTCGCTGTCTTGACTGGGCTATCTTCAGGTTCTCCCGAACCATTTTGATATTCTCTTCGGCTTCAAGCAGGATGTCGGGGCCAAACACCTGTCTCTCTCCAGGCTGGTCCCAATGCAGCGGAGTCCTACAACTCCGTCCATAGAGTGCCTGAAACGGTGACATCTTCAAGCTAGCCTGATAGCTATTGTTATAGGAGAATTCTGCATAAGGTAGCCTTTTGTCCCATCCTGACTTGTCTTGCAACGCACAGGCTCTCAGCATATCTTCTAGGATCTGGTTAGTTCTTTCAGTCTGACCGTCTGTCTGCGGATGATAAGCCGAGCTGAAATTCAAATGTGTGCCCAAAGCTTCTTGTAGCTGCTGCCAAAAATGAGAGGTAAACTGTGTTCCTCGATCTGACACTATCTTCTTTGGCACACCATGAAGGCAAACTATCCGTGACATGTATAACTCAGCTAACGTTGCTCCGGTATATGTGGTCTTCACAGGTATGAAATGGGCCACCTTTGTCAAGCGGTCCACAACCACCCAGATGGAATCATAACCGGCCCGGGTACGGGGTAGGCCAACTATAAAATCCATCCCGATCTCATCCCACTTCCACTGAGGAATCCGCAATGGCTGCAACAATCCGGCGGGCCTTTGATGCTCTGCTTTGGTTCTTTGACAGCTATCACAGATGGCAACATATTCTGCGATCTCTCTTTTCATGCCATACCACCAAAACCTCCTCTTTAAATCCTGATACATCTTTTCACTTCCCGGGTGTATGGAGTAGGCTGTCTCATGAGCTTCCTTTAGGATCAGCTCCCGAATAGGTTTGAGGTCGGGGACACACAATCGATCCTTGAACCATATTACCCCCTCTTCATCCTCTCGAAAGTCTTTGCCTCTTCCTTCTAAGATTAGCTGCCGGATTTTGTTGATGCTTTCATCATCCTTCTGTCCTTCTTTGATCTCCCGCTCTAGGGTGGGCTCTAATTCCACTGTTACTCCTTGCGTGCTGTTCAGGAAACCGAGACTCAGTCTGTCGAACTCCTTGGCTAACTCATATGGCATTGGGTACATGGCCAACATATTGACTTGACTCTTCCTGCTCAAAGCATCTGCAACCACGTTGGCCTTGCCTGGATGGTAATGTATCTCCAACTCATAGTCTTTGATCAATTCCAACCATCTTCGCTGCCTCATGTTTAACTCTGACTGGGTAAATATGTACTTCAGACTTTTATGATCTGTATAAATGTCACACTTCTGCCCATACAGGTAATGTCTCCAGGTCTTCAAAGCATGAACTACTGCTGCCAACTCCAGGTCATGTGTGGGATAATTTTTCTCATGGATCTTCAGCTGTCGAGATGAATATGCTACAACTCTTCCTTCTTGCATTAGCACGCATCCCAATCCGGTGTAAGAAGCATCACAATACACTGAGAATGGCTTGTGAACATCAGGCAGGACTAACACCGGAGCTGTGGTCAATCTATTTTTCAGTTCTTCAAATGCTTCCTGACACTTTTGGGTCCACTTGAACTCAACTTTCTTCGCTAGTAACGCTGTCATTGGTCTTGCAATCCTTGAGAAGCCTTCGATGAAACGCCGGTAATACCCAGCCATTCCAATGAAGCTCTTGATCCCACGAACATCCTTTGGTGCTTTCCAGTTCAGGATATCTGCCACTTTCTTTGGATCCACTGCCAACCCATCTTGATTTATGATGTGACCCAGAAACAAGACTTCATGAATCCAGAACTCGCATTTGCTTAGCTTGGCATACAGCTGTTGCTCTCGTAGCCTTTGCAATACCATCTTCAAATGCTCCACATGCTCTTCCTCACTTTTGGAATATATGAGAATGTCATCGATAAACACTACCACAAACTTGTCCAGATAATCCATGAACACACTGTTCATCAGGTACATAAAGAAAGCTGGCGCATTTGTCAAACCAAAGGACATAACTGTGAATTCATATAACCCATACTTGGTGATGAATGCTGTCTTCGGTATGTCCGAGGGTCGGATTCTGAGTTGATGGTAGCCTGACCTCAGATCTATCTTCGAGAATACGCTGGCACCTCTGAGCTGGTCGAACAAATCTTCTATCCTTGGCAGGGGGTACTTGTTCTTGACAGTGACTTCATTCAAGGCTCTGTAGTCTATGCACATCCTTTTGGTACCATCTTTCTTCTCTACAAACAACACCGGAGCGGCCCAAGGCGAGGTACTTGGTCTGATGTAACCCTTCTCTAACATCTCATCTATCTGCTTCTTGAGTTCCACCAATTCTGGTCCAGACACTCGGTAGGCCCTTTTGGAAATGGGGGCGGTACCAGGGATAAGCTCTATGGCAAACTCAACCTTTCTCTCAGGTGGCATGCCCGTTAGCTCCTCGGGAAATACGTCCGGAAAGTCCGACACTACCTTGATAGTCTCGAGCGGGTTGGGTTCCTTACTATCAACTGAGATCTGGTGACAGACACCCTCCGCTGATTTAGGCATCCTTAGCTCGGCCACTACCTCCTCTCCTGACGGG
Source organism: Zea luxurians (assembly GCA_029449295.1). Taxonomy (NCBI): domain Eukaryota; kingdom Viridiplantae; phylum Streptophyta; class Magnoliopsida; order Poales; family Poaceae; genus Zea; species Zea luxurians. Next base: position 1,418,646 of record JAOPSE010000087.1, read on the forward strand.
GACTTTAATGTTACGGTCCTCTTGTCACAGCTAATATTCGCTTCATACTTCATTAACCAATTCATCCCTAGAATAACATCTATCCCAGGGGTGTCTATTACTATTAAGTCACTGGGGAACCCTATCCCCCTTATTTCCACCCTTATATTTGAGCATATTTTATCTGTTTGCACCTTGCCACCAACTGAATTAATCCTCATGGGCGGCATCATTGCCTCTACTGAGATGTTATGCAATTCTACCCAGGTTGCAGTGACAAATGAATGAGTTGCACCAGTATCAAATAGCACTTTCGTGGGATGAGATTCGACTGAAAACATACCTACTGCCACATCTGGTGCATCCTGGATCGCTTCGGCCTCCAAGTGGTTCACCTTTCCACGGTTGTACGCTTGGTTACGATTGCCTGCTACCGGCTGCAGTACACCTTGCCTTGTTGGAGCATTGGGGTTGGTCTGCTGCTGCGCCGCCTTCTTTGGGCATTGCATCGCCCAGTGGCCTTGTTCTCCACAGTGGAAACATCCTCTGCCTCCTCCTTGTGCTGGGGCTGCCTGGTTGCTCTGGTTTGCTGCTGAGACAGGAAGGCGAGGTACCTGGTTGTTCTGCTTCTGATACTGATTACCTCCCTGCTGGCTGTTCTGACGATACTGCTGCTGCTGCTGCTGATACTGCCTCTGAAACTGCTGCTGATGCGGACGCTGGTTCTGATTCTGATATCCTTGTGGGTGACCAGGCCTGCCTTGCTGAGATGAACTGCCTGAGAAACGTGGACGGCTGATGCCTCCGGTCTGGGGTCCACTCATCTTGCGCTTCCGATCTTCCATATCCTTACGCTTCTTCTCAGTCATAATTGCCCTATCGATCAGGTGCTGGAAGGTGGGGAAGGTGTGATTCATCAGCTGGTAATGCAGGGGATCCACCAAACCTCTCATGAACCTGTACTGTCTTTTAGCATCAGTGTTGACATCCTCAGGTGCATAACGAGATAGCTGCAGAAACTTGTCTCTGTATTCACTAACAGACAGGGGTCCCTGCTTCAGAGCCAGAAACTCCTCCTTCTTCACGATCATCAGTCCCTCTGGCACATGGTATCTGCGGAAACTCTCACTGAATTCCTCCCAGGTGATGGCCTCGGGGTCAGCATGGGTGGCGAGGTAGGACTCCCACCAGGACTGGGCTGCTCCCCTTAGCTGACGGGGGCCATACAGAACCTTCTCCCTGTCGTTGCATTGGGCAGTGCGCAGTTCTCTTTCCACTGCACGCAACCAGTCTTCTGCATCCATGGGGTCGGCAGAATGGGCGAAGGTAGGAGGGTGCCCTCTCATGAACTCACCACGCTTATCTCGTGGCATCTGGGGCATCTGCACTTGCAACTGGGGTTGGGGTTGCTGTTGAGCCTGCTGCATGGCTGCCAGAGTCTGCCCAATGGCCTGCACTGCCTGGGTCTGCATCAAGAACATCTGCTCCACTGTCATCGGGGGTGGCGGGGGAGGCTGCCTCTGTTGTTCCTCCTGCTGGTCATGCTGCTCTTGCTGAGCACGCCTGTTGCATCGGCGCCTGTTGTCAGACATCTGTGGAAGACATTCATACATCAGCATTGATCTTACAACCCTCCAGCATAAGAAAAGAGAACCCAGAATTCTTCATGACACTGAGTGAACAAAGAGCTCCACTGATCCTCATTATGATTCAACACAGCTTCTCAGATAAGAAGGAAAGTAGAAGTAAATGGCTTCCCAACTAAATAACTACCTTTATTGGCATTATAGCTAGGCCAAACTGCAGGAGAAACCCACAGGTTGGCAACAGTCATTACAAAGATTCGAATCCAGCACAAGTTCATCATAACAAGCATGAAAGCAACTGATAAGCAAACTAAACTAAATGGAAGCAACTGATAAGCAAACTAGACTGACTACCTAAGACTGAGACATCTGACTTAAGAATTATTACAAACTTCGACGCTAACGATCTAAGGATCCAGATCTATCCTGGTCTTACAGGCAGGGGAACCATAAGTGTGGTGACCACGTGGCGGCGAGCGGTATGGGTGCTGAGTCCCAACAGGAGCGGGAGAACCACCCTCCTGGTGATGGCGCTCTGCCAGCTCAGCACGCAACTCCGCAATCTCCATTCGAGCCTGCTCAGCTCGTCCAGAGAGTGATCCAGCTCAGTGTTAAGCACTGCGACTAGGTTGACTGTGCTACTCAACCTAGGGTTAGCCTCACCAACAGGTGAGACAACCACACTCTCTGTGCTGCCAGTAGGACGGCGGGGGTAGTACCGAAGGTTAAGACCGTCGGCCACGCCACCGAACAAAGAACAGTACTGGGAGAGTGCACGTCGTGCTGCATCCTGCATAGCCGCCTCTGCAGTGTCCCTCTCGGAGATGGAATAGTGCTCCGAAACGGCCTCCGCACCCCGGAGGTCATCCTCCGGACGGCGAACTAGGCAGGTAGCCTCCCAGCGGTCCGGGTACCTCCCGCGACTGTGCTGGTAGACTACACAATGATACTCGATCGACCAGGTGTGCCGGTCGAAAGCCTGGCGCAGCAAGGTGTCGAGTGCGTCGTGGAAGTGACAACCGCGAGCGGCGTCACGGGTGATGGGTCGGGCGACACATCCTTCCGCCTCCTGCGGCTCAGAAGACTCCGTGCTGTGGTCTGAGTCGTCGTCGTCGGGGTCTCCTCCAGTAGCTCCTCCAGTAGCTCCTCCAACAGCCGGGGCGTCCCGCGGTGGTGCAGGGGGCGCCTCCAGCTGGGCAACAGAGGAACGGGGCCTCACGGACTCCACCTCATGCTGGGATGAGGAGGAAGAGCCCTGCTGCTCTCTGTGCTGGCGCCGGCGTTCCTGCTCCTCACGCAGGCGGTGGTGCAGTCTCTCCAGGTGACTCGACTGACCGGACACGGTGCGGTGCAGAGGACGCTCCGCAAGTCGAGACAGCAGGAAAGGAATCACCGACTTACGTGCAGTGTGTCTAAGACGAGCCATCTACAAAAGACACCGTAAGCATAAGAGTAAGAGCAGAACTAATATGACAAGTGAATAAACCATAGACGGAATAAGATAAAAATTTTAACAAGGCATAATATAGTACATATATATGTAGTAAAACATAGGGTTGGTCGAGGTGACCGACTTTTGAAGTAACATCAGAGGTCAAGGTGAGAGGGAAGGTCAATAGTCCTTAATACGACCAGTGCTACTCTAGGTCAGCGGTCCTACAGTCAGCACGGCTTTGATACCACTTATGTCACACCCGGTTTTGGAAGGCAAACCGAATGCGAACTATGTACGTGCCAGGATCAGAACTCACGTACACAGCGATTACATAAATGAACATCATCGCACAATGCTCGAATAATAACATAAAAGAGTATTAACTTGTTACATCACAGAGTCACAGACATCCACATAGTCATCAACTTAACAGATAAATCAAAGTGCTAGCGAAACGCAGTAAAGATAAGGCCTTCACAGGCAGCTGACTGGGGGGTTGCCGCCAACCCACACCTAGAATTCGTCGTAGTCTTGGAACTCCTGGAAGTCTCCTTCCACGGCTTCGCCTTCTCCTGAGCAGTGGTTACAATGCGGACAACCTGGTGTTTTGTGGTAAAGCAAGGATGAGTACACATCACGTACTCAGCAAATGTCCCGTTTGGCTGAAGTGGACTAGCTTTATGTGGGGTTAGGCTCAAGCAGTTGCTTTTAGTTGGTCAGGTATTTATCATTAGTAGAAGCCAGATTTTATCATTAACCAGCCCATGAACCCTTTCCTCATCGAGGAACAACATCATCATATTCGAACCAAAATCATAACATAATCCTTGTATCTCGAACCATTTGTATCTCTAATCAAAGAGGATCCCAAGGTTGCTCTTAACCGTGAGCACGGCTGATATATCAGTTTCACTACCCTCTGCAGAGGTCGCACACTTTACCCATGAGTCATGATTCCCTTTCTGCCCGGGGAGAGCTAATCCCCATTGATCACTTCCTAGGTGGTCCGGCAGGGTATCACTACATAGCTTTTACAAAGATTCCCTAGAGGTCATAGCTGTCCGTTAGGTTTCTCCAGTTTGATAAACACAGTACTCCTCCCCGCAGGAGAGTGACTAACAAAAGCAAAACGAAAGAACCTCGGCACTCAGCCTCGGCAGAGCAAGCACTGTGCCTGGACCCCATTGACGGCACGACGGCGAAGCAACTACACCTCTAGTTCCTCTAATTAATTAGCTAAGGGCGCCCCATTTCACCCTCATGGTTGCACTGTTATCCCGGGTGGTCTCTCAACGAACAGGTCCTTACGGAGAGGTACTCAGGAAAACAGCCTGAGCCCCCTAGAGTATCACAAGATCATCAACATAACCAGGATAACAGTATCATAAATATTCACATCATGTTCATTGATTAAGTTAAGGCAGTAGCAGAATGCTAACCATAGTAGCCCATAAGGTCATCAAGGATAAAGTAAAGTGTAAAGCTAGTCAATCCTTAGGTTTCAAGTAAGTAATGCGGGACAGTGTATTATAAAGTAAATGGGACATAATGGGACTGAGGACACTTGCCTTCACCAAACTGCTGATCAGGGACTTCCTCTGCAACTGCCTCGGGAAACACAGACTGCTCGTTGTCTACGTAAAGCAATCATTCACACTATGCACTTGGGAAAATAACAAACAAAAACAATAAACCAAACATATGCAGCAGAGAGTGGTCACAAGGTCATAACAGAAAAGGGATAGGCACTTTGGTGTTCCCTAGGTCTGGGGTAGAGGACTATACAAAATGAGTCATTATCCACTACTCAGGTCTAAGTCAGGGGTGGAATTAAATAATTATCTGGTTTAAGTTCCTAAACTTAAGGGTTTGAGTCCATAAACTTAAGTGCTCCAACTTTTATTAAAGTCTACTACCTTTCATTTATCCCAAAATAGAGTTCCAATAACCTTAATCCTATCCTAAAGATTAACCATTAATTGGAACATGGAAACAGCAGGAAAACAGTGCATAATCAGATAGATAATAATTTTATGAACATTTTGCAATTTGAAGCACCTAATTTGGAGTTCATATGGCAAAGTTATGAATTTTATAAGTTTAGGGGGTAAAAATATGCCCTAGGGACCTATTTTGAATTAAGTAAAAGGGCTGAGGACTTAACTGCGAGAAACCAGGGACGGCGGGCGCAAAATCCAGAAAACCGAGGGGTTCTTTAAGAAAAAGCGCGGGCGAAGGGGTATCGGGCGCTTACAGCCGTTGGATCTCAGATCGACGGCTAGGATTAGATCCTGCGGGCGGGCGCGCGGGCGCGCGGCGGCGGGAGCGGCTGACAGGCGGGGCCGGGCGAACAGCGCGGGCGCGGGCGACTGGCAAGCGGGTCCGGGCGGGCAGAGCGCGCGGGCGGACTGACGGGCGGGGCCGGGCTGACAGCGCGGGCGAGCGGGCGAGCTGACAAGTGGGGCCTAGCGGGCAGAGAGACGGGGTGAGGGGGCAGTGGGCCTGGGCCGCTGGATCTCCGGCGGACGGCCAGGATTGGGTTTGGCCTGATTAAAACGAGGCCGCCCGATCTGGGATGGACGGTGGGGATCGGGTGGCCGGCCTGGGCTTCCCCTACGGCTAGCTGGGGCGGCGGCGCCCGTCCCCGCGGCGGAGGGCTCGCCGGAGACGAGGGGCGCGGGCGACTGGCGGGGCTTTGGGGCAATCCGAGCGGTCAGGGAGGTCGGGAAGGGCACGGGGACTCCATTGGTGGGGTCTGGGTCGGGGCAGAGGCACCGGAGGGGGGCGATTCACGGCGGGGCGGCTCGGCGGCGGGGTTTCTCTACTCCGGCGAGCAATCACATGCAACAGAGAGCAAGACAAAGGGCAATAGGGGCGGGGGAGGTTCCTTACCACACGGCGAAACCCAGGGACCTCTCGGCAGCGACGGAGACGCGACGGTGGCCCGAGGCGACGGCGGCGGCTGCACGGCGGACGACGGGTGAGCGCGGGCAGAGAGAATTAGGGAGGGGGAGAGGGAATTGGGGCGCGTCCCGGGTTGTGGACGTCGGGGCGGAGCTCACCGTGGCAAGGGACGCGGCGGAGCTCCAACGGCGACGGAGGAACAAGCTCGGGCGGCGGCGGTTCGCGGCGATGGCGCTTGGGCGTGCGCGCAGCGAGGGAGAGGGCGAGAGAGAGGGCCGGTTGGTGCGCAAATGAGGGAGGGGGAGAGGGCGAGTGGGTTTCGGGGCTCAAGTGGCCGAGGGCGAGGTGGGGCGAGCTCCCCACGCGCGACGTGGGCGCGGAGACCGCGGGCGCGCGCGACTCGGCGGCGGTTACGCGAGGAAGACGGGGCTGACACCCCGGGCCCGCGAGCAGAGAGAGAGCGAGGGAGCGAGCGCGCACGGGGAAAGCGGGCGCCGACAGGTGGGGCTGGCCGAGCAGAGAGAGGGAGAGCGGGCGCACGGGAGGCCGCTGCGCCGACAGGCGGGGCCCGCTGCGCAGAGAGAGAGAAGGAGCGGGTGCGCGGAGGGCGGGAGCGCCGACAGGGGGGGCCCGCTGCGCAGAGAGAGGAGGGGAGGGAGGCGCGCGCGCGGGAGAGATGGGCCGGCTGGGCCGAAAGGCCGCAGGGGCTGGGGCAGCGGGCTGCTTTTCCTTTTTCTTTTATTCTGAATTGTTTCTCCCTTTTCTTTTATTTATTCTATTTGATTCAAATTCAAATAAGCCCCAAATTCAAATTAGACCTTTTGAGAATTATGCACCAAACAAAAGTGAAATCTAGGGTTCAACATGATGCAACAATTCATACTCCACTAGGGTTTAACATAATAGACTATAATTACAAGTAAAACAAGCACTTAGCTCCTATAGAATTGAGAGAGAAAAGAAAGAGAAAGGATGAGAAAAGGAAGTAACACCTGAATTTGTGAATATGAGCAAAGAAATTTTATACCCCCAAATTCAGGGTGTTACACCGTCGATGCCGAGGGTGTTGCTGCCCCCTTCCAGCGTCAAGACCCGAGCCTGCAGGATCAGATTGTCTTGTAGCGTGTGCCTTGTGCGGCCGTCGAGGCCAGAACACACACCCTCGCTGCGTTTTAAAGCTGCGTCTCTTTTCCTCTTGTTTCGAGTATCTAGACTTTTTGTCGGTAACAGGGATGTTAGTGCGAGCGAGAGTTGCTTCTCGCGGAAGGTGATGAGTGAGGTATCCGTATCCCGGAGGCGTGGGAGTCCCTCGGCTCAGTCAGCCTTGCCGCTTACGCGTACTTTCACCCGTCCGTGAGGCCCTGTCGCCGACTCGGTCGAGAAGGCTCGAAGGATCGCTTCGGCAGAAGGGCTTCCGAACGTAAAGACTTGTTCGATCCGCGGAGCCACTTTATCCGAACGTGAGTTACTTATCGCAGAAGGTGATGAGTGAGGTATCCATATCCCGGAGGCGTAGGAGTCCCTCGGCTCGGTCAGCCTTGACTGCTTACGCGTACTCCATCGTTTCCAGGACCCACTTTTCGAAGTAGTCAAAAAGCACGAAAGATATTCTGGTAAAAGAGATTTTTTTTTCGAGGAAAAATTTGACGCAGAGGGGGTTTCCCCCCTTTTAGCCCCCGAGGGAGGGTCGGGCTTTGCCGAGGCGAGGCCGACCCTTCCTTGTTGACTAAACTTTGCGTGGGTGCGAGGTATATGAACAACTTGGAAACATCTTAAGGGTAGAAGCGACGTAGCTGTTGGATGTTCCAAGCATTGCCGTAGACCTCGCCTTGACTGTTGGCCAGCTTGTACGTTCCGGGCTTCAGAACTTTGGCGATGACGAATGGCCCTTCCCAGGGGGGCATGAGCTTGTGCCTCCCTCGGGCGTCTTGCCGCAGTCGAAGCACCAGGTCGCCCACCTGGAGGTCTCGGGGTCGGACCCCTCGGGCGTGGTAGCGTCGCAGGGACTGCTGATACCGCGCCGAGTGTAGTAAGGCCCTGTCCCGAGCCTCTTCCAGCTGGTCCAGCGAGTCTTCTCGGCTGGCTTGGTTGCTTTGATCGTCGTAGGCTCGTCCTCGGGGAGCCGTATTCCAGTTCCGTGGGCAAGACGGCCTCGGCCCCGTAGACCAGGAAGAACGGCGTGAAACCCGTGGCTCGGCTCGGCGTCGTCCTCAGGCTCCAGACCACCGAGGGGAGTTCCTTCATCCATCGCTTGCCGAACTTGTTGAGGTCGTTGTAAATCCGAGGCTTGAGCCCTTGTAGAATCATGCCATTGGCACGCTCTACTTGCCCATTCGACATGGGATGAGCTATGGCAGCCCAGTCCACCCGGATGTTGTGATCCTTGCAAAAATCCAAGAATTTTTTGCCGGTGAACTGGGTGCCGTTGTCGGTGATGATGGAGTTTGGGACCCCGAAGCGATGGATGATGTTGGTGAAGAACGCCACCGCCTGCTCGGACCTGATGCCGTTTAGGGGTCGGACCTCGATCCACTTGGAGAACTTGTCGACGGCGACCAGCAGGTGCGTGTAGCCCCCGGGCGCCTTATACAGAGGGCCGACGAGGTCCAGCCCCCACACAGCGAAGGGCCAGGTGATGGGTATCGTCTGCAGATCCTGAGCGGGCAGGTGGGTCTGCTTTGCATAGAATTGACACCCTCTGCAGGTGCGGACGATTCTAGTGGCGTCAGCCACCGCCGTTGGCCAGTAGAAGCCTTGCCGAAAAGCGTTCCCGACAAGGGCTCGAGGCGCTGCGTGATGGCCGCAAGCCCCCGAGTGTATCTCTTGCAGGAGTTCCTGACCTTCGGCGATGGAGATGCACCGCTGGAGGATGCCCGAGGGGCTGCGGTGGTAGAGCTCCTTCTCATCGCCCAGCAAGACGAACGACTTGGCGCGTCGCGCTACCCGCCGTGCCTCGGCCTGGTCGAGGGGTAGCTCTCCTTGGCGGAGATATTGCAGGTACGAGGCCTGCCAATCTTGATCAGGCGTGACCCCGCTCCGCTCCTCCTCGATGCGTAGCGCCTCGCCCTCGGGAGCCGAGGGTTCCTCGGGCTGAACCGAGGACGGCTCGGGCTGGGCCGAGGTTACCTCGGACGGGGCCGAGGGCACCTCGGGCTCGGGCGTGTCGCTGATCTTGACGGAGGGTTGGTGCAGATCCCGGAAGAAGACGTCCGGGGGAACCGTCGTTCGCCCCGAGGCTATCTTTGCCAGCTCGTCCGCAGTCTCGTTGTAGCGCCGGGCGATGTGGTTAAGCTCGAGCCCGTAGAACTTGTCTTCCAGGCGTCGAACCTTATCACAGTAGGCCTCCATCTTCGGGTCGCGGCAGTGGGAGTTCTTCATGACCTGGTCAATGACGAGCTGCGAGTCGCCGCGAGTGTCGAGGCGTCGGACCCCTAGCTCGATGGCGATTCGCAATCCGTTGATCAGAGCTTCGTACTCAGCCACATTGTTGGACGCCGGGAAATGGAGGCGCAGCACGTAGCGCAGGTGTTTCCCGAGGGGCAAGACGAAGAGCAGGCCCGCGCCGGCTCCCGTCTTCATCAGCGACCCGTCGAAAAACATGGTCCAGAGCTCCGGTTGGATCGGAGTCGTCGGCAACTGTGTGTCGACCCATTCGGCTACGAAGTCCGCCAGTACCTGGGACTTGATGGCCTTCCGAGGGGCGAACGAGATTGTCTCGCCCATGATTTCCACCGCCCACTTTGCGATCCGTCCCGAGGCCTCTCGGCACTGGATGATCTCCCCCAGGGGGAAGGATGACACCACAGTTACCGGATGAGACTCGAAGTAATGTCGCAACTTTCGCCTCGTCAGGATCACTGCATACAGCAGCTTCTGAACTTGTGGGTAGCGGATCTTGGTTTCGGGCAGCACCTCGCTGACGAAGTAAACTGGCCTCTGAATGGGCAATGCATGCACCTCTTCTTGCCTTTCAACCACGATCGCGGCGCTAACCACCTGAGTGGTAGCGGCGACGTAGACCAAGAGGGCTTCTCCATCAGCTGGGGGTACCAAGACGGGCGCCTGGGTGAGGAGCGCCTTCAGGTTCCTGAGAGCTTCCTCGGCCTCGGGGGTCCAAGTGAAGCACTCGGCCTTCCTTAAGAGGCGGTACAGAGGCAGGCCTCTTTCGCCGAGGCGCGAGATGAAACGGCTCAAGGCCGCGAGACATCCCATGACCCTCTGTACGCCTTTTAAGTCCTTGATGGGCCCCATGCTGGTGATGGCTGCGATCTTCTCCGGGTTGGCTTCGATGCCCCGCTCGGAGACGATGAATCCCAGGAGCATGCCTCGGGGCACCCCGAAGACACACTTCTCGAGATTGAGCTTGACGTCCTTTGCCTTGAGACACCGAAATGTCACTTCAAGGTCGGAGAGAAGGTCAGAGGCTTTCCTTGTCTTGACTACGATGTCATCGACGTAGGCCTCGACCGTGCGACCGATGTGTTCGCCGAACACATGGTTCATGCACCGCTGGTACGTTGCACCCGCGTTCCTCAAACCGAACGGCATGGTGACATAGCAGTACATGCCGAAGGGTGTGATGAAAGAAGTCGCGAGCTGGTCGGACTCTTTCATCTTGATTTGATGATACCCTGAGTAGGCATCGAGGAAAGACAGGGTTTCGCACCCAGCAGTGGAATCCACGATTTGATCGATGCGAGGTAGAGGGTAGGGAACCTTCGGACATGCTTTGTTGAGACCAGTGTAGTCTACACACATCCGCCATTTCCCCCCTTTCTTCCTCACAAGCACAGGGTTGGCAAGCCATTCGGGATGGAATACCTCTTTGATGAACCCTGCTGCCATTAGCTTGTGGATCTCCTCGCCTATCACCCTGCGCCTTTCCTCGTCGAATCGGCGCAGAGGCTGCCTGACCGGTCGGGCTCCGGCCCGAATATCCAGCGAGTGCTCGGCGACATCCCTCGGTATGCCGGGCATGTCCGAGGGACTCCACGCAAAGACGTCGGCGTTTGCGCGGAGAAAGTCGATGAGCACTGCTTCCTATTTGGGGTCGAGCCCGGAACCGATCCGGATCTGCTTGGAGGTGTCGCCACTGGGGTCGAGAGGGACGGCCTTAACCGTCTCCGCTGGCTCGAAGTTGCCGGCGTGTCGCTTCACGTCCGGCACCTCTCGGGAGAGGTTTTCCAGGTCGGCGATGAGGGCCTCGGCGTACTCCACGCACTCCACATCGCATTCGAACGCGTGTTTGTACGTGGGGCCGACGGTGATGACCCCGTTGGGGCCCGGCATCTTGAGCTTCAGGTAGGTGTAGTTGGGGATGGCCATGAACTTCGCGTAGCATGGCCTCCCCAATACTGCGTGGTAGGTTCCTCGGAACCCGACCACCTCGAACGTCAAAGTCTCCCTTCGGAAGTTGGAGGGTGTTCCGAAGCAGACAGGAAGGTCGAGCCGTCCGAGGGGCTGGACGCGCTTCCCAGGAATGATCCCGTGGAAGGGCGCAGCGCCTGCTCGGACGGAGGACAGATCGACGCGCAGGAGCCTGAGGGTCTCGGCGTAGATGATATTGAGGCAGCTGCCCCCATCCATCAGGACCTTGGTGAGCCTGACGTCGCCGATGATGGGATCGACGACGAGCGGGTATTTCCCCGGGCTCGGCACGTGGTCGGGGTGATCAGCTTGGTCGAAGGTGATGGGCTTGTTGGACCAGTCTAGGTAGACTGGCGCCGCCACCTTCACCGAGCAGACCTCCCGACGCTCTCGCTTACGATACCGAGCCGAGGCATTCGCCGCATGCCCTCCGCAGATCATGAAGCAGTCGCGGACCTCGGGGAACTCTCCTGCTTGGTGATCTTCCTTTTTGTTGTCGTCGCGGGCCCTGCCACCCTCTGCGGGTGGCCCGGCCTTGTGGAAGTGGCGCCGAAGTATGACGCACTCCTCGAGGGTGTGCTTGACGGGCCCCTGATGGTAAGGGCACGTCTCCTTGAGCATCTTGTCGAAGAGGTTAGCCCCTCCGGGGGGCTTCCGAGGGTTCTTGTACTCGGTGGCGGCGACAAGGTCCGTGTTGGCGGCGTCGCGTTTCGCTTGCGACTTCCTCCTGCCTTTCTTCTTGGCGCCGAGCGGAGTAGACGCCTCGGGAGCATCCTCCGATGGGCGGCCCTGGGGCTGCTTGTCCTTTCGGAAGATGGCCTCGACCGCCTCCTGGCCAGAGGCGAACTTGGTGGCGATGTCCATCAGCTCGCTCGCCCTGGTGCGGGTCTTGCGACCCAACTTGCTCACCAGGTCACGGCAAGTGGTGCCGGCAAGGAACGCGCCGATGACATCCGAGTCGGTGATGTTGGGCAGCTCGGTGCGCTGCTTCGAGAACCGCCGGATGTAGTCCCGAAGAGACTCTCCCGGCTGTTGCCGGCAGCTTCGGAGGTCCCAGGAATTCCCGGGGCGCACGTACGTGCCCTGGAAGTTGCCGGCGAAAGCTTGGACCAAATCCTCCCAGTTGGAAATCTGCCCCGGAGGCAGGTGCTCCAACCAAGCGCGAGCAGTGTCGGAGAGGAACAGGGGGAGGTTGTGGATGATGAGGTTGTCGTCGTCCGTTCCACCCAGTTGACAGGCCAGGCGGTAGTCCGCGAGCCACAATTCCGGTCTCGTTTCCCCCGAGTACTTTGTGATAGTAGTCGGGGGACGGAATCGGGACGGAAACGGCGCCCGCCGAATGGCCCGGCTGAAGACCTGCAGACCGGGTGGTTCGGGCGAGGGACTCCGATCCTCCCCGCTGTCGTAGCGTCCCCCACGCCTGGGGTGATAGCCTCGGCGCACCCTTTCGTCGAGGCGGGCCCGACGGTCGCGATGAGGGTGCTCGTCGCCGAGGTGGCCCAGGGCCGCAGGCACGGTGTTGCGCGTGCGCCCGGTGTAGGCCGAGGCTTCCCGCATGAGTCGGGAAGTCGCGGCACGAGGTTCCGAGGGGTACCCCTGCCTTCAGGAGGCAGAGCTCTCGGCCCGACGGGCCGCAGCGCCTTCCAGGAGATGCTTGAGCTCTCCCTAGATTCGCCGGCCCTCGGTGGTTGATGACTCCGGCATCGCGCGGAGGAGCATCGCTGCGGCTGCCAGGTCCTGACCGGTCCCGCTGGATGCGGGTGGCGGCCTGTCCCTGGCATCGTTGGCGATGCGGTGCTGGAGACCCTGGGGCAGGTGACGTATTTCTCCGGCCGGGGGCTGGCCCGCCCATACCTGCCCGACGTCCCGGCGGATCGACTCGAGCGCTCCTGCCCCCTCGTCGAGCCCGGCCTGCGCCCCGCGGACTTGCTCGAGCTGTGGGTCGTGACCCCCCGCCGGAATGGGGACCACAGCTAGCTCCCGCGGGATGTCGGCGCGAGGCACTGGCCTAGGGAGATCACCATCCTCCGGCATGCCGAGACGGTTGCCTCCGGAGGGATCCCCTAGCTCGACATGGAAACATTCGCGGCTCGGGCCGCAGTCCTTGTCGTCAAGGCTGCGGCTGCCGTCGAAACAGTCGGAGAGGCAGTAGTTGCATGCGGTCATGAAGTCCCGCATGGCACTGGGGTTGCCAGATCCAGAGAAATCCCAGCAGATGCTGGGGTCGTCATCTTCCTCAGACCCAGAGGGCCCGTAGGTCGAGACGCCCGTCAATCGGTCCCAAGGCGACCGCACACGAAGCCCAAGAGAGGTTGCACTCGCCTCAACGTGAGCGCCCGCCAGAGCGAGGTCGCTAGGCGGGTTGAGGTCGAGTCAAAATGACGAAGGATGGGAATCAGTCGGTACCTTTTGGTCGACGAGGAGCGACGAAGTCACATCGGGGACTGATCGCGCCGTCGTCTTGGGTACGAGGGCGACGTCCTTCGCCTCAAACGCGAGGGTGACGCCCGACGCATCCTCCGTTGGGGCGCTGGGGATGTCGATTCGCTCGACAGCCGACGGAGCGCAGCCTCCCGCTCGGCCCTGGTTGCCCCGCCTCCTCCTCCGATGGCGAGGGAGAGGATGGGGCGAGCTCGAATGTTGTTCTTCCCCCACGCGGGGAAGACGTCGTCGATTCTGCCGCCAGGCGGGCGGGCTGTCGGCCACCATTGTCGCCGTCGCGCAGCGGTGGAAGGAGTATCATGTCGTAGCTGCCGTCGAAAGACATGAACTCGAGACTCCCGAAACGGAGCACCGTCCCGGGTTGGAGAGGTCGTTGGAGACAGCCCATCTGGAGCTTGACGGGAAACTGCTCGTCAACACGCAGCAGGCCCCTACCTGGCGCGCCAACTGTCGGCGTTTCGAGACCGGGGGGTCCCTAAGCCGACGAGTGAGTGTGCCGCGTGCCCCAGCCCAGATGGGTCGAGCGCGTGGGCGAGCGCGAAGGGGGGAAAGCGAGGTGGCCGGAGCCGAGTCGTGAGGGAGGTGGAGATCCCGCGGCCTTCGTGTTCGTCCCGCGCCCAGGTCGGGTGCGCTTGCAGTAGGGGGTTACAAGCGTCCACACGGGTGAGGGAAGCGAGCGGCCCCAAGAGAGCGCCTGCCCCTGCCCTCGTTCCCGCGGGGCCAACCCTCTCTAAGAAGGCCCTGGTCCTTCCTTTTATAGGCGTAAGGAGAGGATCCAGGTGTACAATGGGGGTGCAGCAGAGTGCTACGTGTCTAGCGGGGGAGAGCTAGCGCCCTAGGTACATGCCAATGTGGCAGCCGGAGAGAACTTGGCACCCAGCTGGTGTGGTGTCGTGGCTGTCGGAGGAGTAACGGAGCCTGGTGGAGGGACAGCTATCGGAACAGTTGGGCTCTTGCTGACGTCCCCCTGCTTCCGTAAGGGAGCTGAGAGCCACCTTCGTCATGGGTCTAGCGGGGCGCCATCATTGCCTATCTGGCGGAGCTAGCCAGATGGGACGTCGGTCTTGTTCTCTGCGGCCCAAGTCGGCTCGGGGTAGGGTGATGATGGCGCTTCCTGTTGACGTGGCGGACTTGTGCCCTAGGTCGGGCGACGTGGAGGCTCCTCCGAGGCCGAGGTCGAGTCTGTCTTCCATGGCCGAGGCCGAGCCCGAGCTCCTGGGTCGGGCGAGGCGGAGGTTGTTCGGCAGAGGCCAGGGCGGAGTCCGACCCCAGGGGTCGGGCGAAGCGGAGTTCGCCGTCTTCCGGGGCCTTAGCCCGAGTCCGAGCCCTGGGTCGGGCGGAGCGGAGTTCGCCGTCTTCCGGGGCCTTAGCCCGAGTCCGAGCCCTGGGTCGGGCGGAGCGGAGTTCACCGTCTTCCGGGGCCTTAGCCCGAGTCCGAGCCCTGGGTCGGGCGGAGCGGAGTTCGCCGTCTTCCGGGGCCTTAGCCCGAGTCCGAGCCCTGGGTCGGGCGGAGTGGAGTTCGCTGTCTTCCGGGGCCTTAGCCCGAGTCCGAGCCCTGGGTCGGGCGGAGCGGAGTTCGCCGTCTTCCGGGGCCTTAGCCCGAGTCCGAGCCCTGGGTCGAGCGGAGCGGAGTTCGCCGTCTTCCGGGGCCTTAGCCCGAGTCCGAGCCCTGGGTCGGGCGGAGCTTCCTATGGCACCTTTGGCAAGGCCTGGCTGCCTGTCAGTCTCACTCTGTCAAGTGGCACCGCAGTCGGGACGGCGCAGGCGGCGCTGTCCTTTTGTCAGACCGGTCAGTGGAGCGGCGAAGTGACGGCGGTCACTTCGGCTCTGCCAGGGGGCGCGCGTCAGGATAAAGGTGCCAGGCTACCTTTGCGTTAAATGCCCCTGTGACTTGGTCGGTCGGCGCGGCGATTTAGTCAGGGTTGCTTCTTAACGAAGGCAAGGCCTCGGGCGAGCCGGAGATGCGTCTGCCGTAAAAAAGGGGGCCTCGGGCAAGACGGAAACACCTCAGGGTCGGCTGCCCTTGCCCGAGGCTAGGCTCGGGCGAGGCGTGATCGAGTCGCTCGTATGGACTGATCCCTGACTTAATCGCACCCATCAGGCCTCTGCAGCTTTATGCTGATGGGGGTTACCAGCTGAGAATTAGGCGTCTTGAGGGTACCCCTAATTATGGTCCCCGACAGGTAAGTGGTACTCTTTCCGTTTGGAAAGGAGTATGTTTGGGTTAATAACGTGGGTTAAATCTAAAACTTGGCTTTCTCCACTAGTAATAATAATCTGACCAACTAAAAGCAACGGCTTGACTTACCCCCACATAAAGCTAGTCCACTACAGCCAAACAGGATACTTGCTGAGTATGTTGATGTGTACTCACCCTTGCTCTACACACCAACCCCCCCAGGTTGTCCGCATTGCAACCACTGCTCAGGAGAAGATGAAGTCATGGAAGGATACTTCCAGGTGTTCCAAGACTACGACGAGTTCTAGGCGTAGGTTAGCGGCAACCCCCAGTCGGCTGCCTGTGAAGGCCGCGTTTATCTACGTTCTGTTTTCGCACTTTGATTTATTGTAAAGACTATAGGGATGTCTTGGACATCATGATGTAATCGACTATTATTTCCCTTTTTAATACTATTAGAGCACTGTGTGATGATGTCCATGTTATGTAACTGCTGTGTACGTGAATTGCTGATCCTGGCACGTATATGGTTCGCATTCGGTTTGCCTTCTAAAACCTGGTGTGACATCACGGCACTACGAGGGTTTTTGGGACTAACTGGTTATTACAGGAAGTTTATCAAACCCTATGGGATCATTGCTCGTCCCTTGACCAATCTCCTTCGCAAGAAACAGTTTGTCTGGTCCCCAGAAGCTACACATGCTTTTCTCCAGCTTAAATAGGCTATGATGAGTGCCCCGGTGTTAGCCCTGCCTGATTTCCGGGAGCAATTTGTCATTGAAATCGATGCTTGTGACTTTGGCATTGGTGCGGTACTGATGCAAAATCAGAAACCAATAGCTTTTCTTAGTAAAGCATTGGGCCCTCATCACCAAAAGTTATCTATCTACGAAAAGGAATTCCTTGCCCTAATAATGGCTATCGAGAAATGGAGGTCCTATCTGCAGCGCCAAGAGTTCATTATCAAGACAGATCACCAAAGTTTAGTCTATAACTGAACAAACTCTGCATTCAGACATGCAGAAGACAGCCATGACACGCCTTATGGGACTGCAGTTCAAAGTATTGTACAAAAAGGGTACTGAGAATACTATGGCCGATGCACTCTCTCGAGTTAGCCATCTCATGACTATTCCAGCTGTCTCTACTGTCACACCCATCTGACTTTAGGAAGTTTTGAACAGCTACACCACATACCCCACTGCTCAGGAATTGTTAGCCAAGTTGTTTATACATTCTTCAGATGAGCAAGGGTTCTCACTGTCCCAGGGCATCATCAGATATAATGACAAAATCTGGATTGCTCAGAACTCTGCCTTGCAAACCAAATTGATCCATGCTTTACACTCTACAACAATTGGGGGTCATTCAGGCTCTAAGGCTACATACAACAGAATGAAACAACTATTCTATTGGAAGGGTCTCAAAGCAGATGTAGAGAGCTTTGTTAAGCAATGTTCAGTCTGCCAACAAGCAAAACATGAAACATCTCATCCAGCTGGCTTACTCAATCCACTGCCAATTCCTGCAGGGGCCTGGCAAGATATCACAATGGACTTCATTGAGGGCCTTCCTGTGTCCGAGGGGAGCAATTGTATCCTGGTGGTGGTGGACCGATATACCAAATACGCCCACTTTATTGCATTGAAGCACCCTTTCACAGCTCCAGTCGTAGCAAAGGCAGTGTTGGACAATGTTATCAAATTGCATGGCTTTCCCAAGTCGATTGTCTCCGATCGGGATAGAGTTTTCACAGGCCATTTCTGGAAAGCTCTCTTTCACTTATTTGGTACCAGTCTAATGCATAGCACCGCTTACCACCCACAGACTGATGGCCAGTCAGAATGGGTCAACCAGTGTTTGGAAATGTACCTTCGTTGTGCTGTCCATGATTCTCCAAAGAACTGGAAACACTGGTTGCCTCTTGCTGAGATGTGGTATAATACCAACTTCCACACCGCTTTGGGTTGCTCCCCGTTTAAAGCACTGTATGGGTATAACGCGGACACATGTCTCCTCCTATCTGCTCTACCACAATCTTCACCAGAACTGGGAGAGTGGCTCTAGGACAGAATGGCTCATTTTGAACACCTCAAAGATAGCCTGGCAAAATCCCAAAACCGCATGAAGATGTATGCTGATAAGAAACGCATCGACAGGAGTTTTCAAGTGGGTGAGCAGGTTTTACTAAAATTGCAACCCTATGCCCAACGGTCCGTGGTCAACAGGCCATTCCCTAAACTTGCTTATAAGTATTTTGGCCCCTTTGAGGTGTTGGCACGTATTGGACCAGCAGCATACAAACTCAAGCTACCAGAGGGCACCATGATTCACCCTGTGTTTCATATTTCGCGGCTTAAACCGTTTACTCCAAATTACGGTCTTGTTTATGCTGATTTCAAGGTCTTCACAGATCTTAGTGCACAGGACCTGCTGCCCCAACAGATTTTAGATCGCCAGTTGGTGAAGAAAGGCAACAAAGCGGTTCCTCAAGTCTTGGTCCAGTGGCATGCTCTACCAGCTGCTTCAGCAACTTGGGAAGACTGGAATGTCTTGCAGCACAGGTTTCTAGCATTCAGCACTTGTGGGCAAGCACCGTCTCAAGGGGGGGGGGAACTGTAGTGCCCCACATGTCAGATGCACTACAATAAAGGGTAACAGAAGCTGCGCGACGTCAGACGAAGCTGAAGTTATCTACTGCTTAATTACTTTACTGTCGTTAATCAAAGAACTTAATGGCACCGTTGGTGGGCCAGTATTGTAAGTGAACCGTGTGTACTTAAACCCTAGGTTGGTACCTGTGCGGGTAAGAAATAGAAAGGAAAAAAACAGACTACAGGAGGAACTTCTCCCGCAAGCCAAACTCTACCTCCCCGCCGATCCACTTGTTCCTCACGTCGCTGGCGATCGCCGCGGCCACGGGTGTGAAATCCCGATGGCCGCGACTGACATGGTGGTTTAGCGCGTGGGAAGTAGAAGGGGAAGGTCACAGAGGCCCTAGATTTAACCCCCAGGTCGAGGGAGGTATGTCCCTACTCCCCGGCCGAAGCGAGCAGGTGGTTGCAACAACCAGGAAGCGCGGCCCGTGCACGGGTTCTGTTACGGTGGAGGGGGAGGAGCTAACGAACTGGCCAGCATGTCGGTCACAAGGTGGAGCTGGCATGATCATTAGCTGGCCACTCGGGCCCACAGGTAAGTCGGTTCATCGCGCAGCATAAGTCTGGTGCGCGGGTCCCACCGGGCGGCGCTGAGGGAAACGGCTGGCGCCCGTGGCCTACCTGTCGGCGCCATTTACCCGAATGGGCCGCAAGCAGATTGGGGCAAGTCGGTTAGTATGGACCATGGTGCTTTTTGTCGGGGACCATAATTAGGGGTACCCTCAAGGCTCCTAATTCTCAGCTGGTAACCCCCATCAGCACAAAGCTGCAAAGGCCTGATGGGTGCGATTAAGTCAGGGATCAGTCCATTCGAGGGACACGATCACGCCTCGCCCGAGCCTAGCCTCGGACAAGGGCAGCCGACCCCGGAGGATTTCCGCCTCGCCCGAGGCCCCCCTTCAGCGGCGAACATGTTCCCGGCTCGCCCGAGGCCCTGCCTTCGCTAAGAAGCAACCCTGACCAAATCGCCGCACCGACCAACCAAGTCGCAGGAGCATTTAATGCAAAGGTGGCCTGACACCCTTATCCTGACGCGCGCCCCCCAGCCGGCAGAGCCGAAGTGACCGCCGTCACTTCGCCGCTCCATTGACCGGCCTGACAGAAGGACAGCGCCGCCTGCGCCACTCCGACTGCAGTGCCACTTGATAGAGTAAGACTGACAGGCAGTCAGGCCCTGTCGGAGGCACCATAGGAAGCTCCGCTCCGCCCGACCCAGGGCTCGGACTCGGGCTAAGTCCTGGAAGACGGCGAATTCTGCCCGACCCAGGGCTCGGACTCGGGTTAAGTCCCGGAAGACGGCGAACTCCGCCCGACCCAGGGCTCGGACTTGGGCTCGGCCCCAGAAGACGACGATCTCCGCCTCGCTCGACCCAGGGCTCGGACTTGGGCTCGGCCCCAGAAGACGACGAACTCCGCTTCGCCCGACCCCAGGGCTCGGACTCCGCCCCGGCACCAGCCGGCAATCTCCGCCTCGCCCGACCCGGGGGCTCGGACTCGACCTCGGCTTCGGAGGAGCTTCCACATCGCCCAACCTAGGGCACAGACCAGCCACATCAACAGGAGGCGCCATCATCACCCTACCCCGAGCTGACTCGGGCCGCAGGGAACAAGACCGGCATCCCATCTGGCTCGCTCCGCCAGATAGGCAATGATGGCGCCCCGCATGCTCTGTGACGACGGCGGCTCTCAGCCCCCTTACGGAAGTAAGAGGACGTCAGCAAGGACTCAACCGCTCCGACAGCTGTCCCCCCGCCAAGCTCCATCGCTCCTCCGACGGCCACGACATCACACCAGCTGGGTGCCAAGATCTCTCTGGCTGCCACAACGGCATGTACCTAGGGCGCTAGCTCACCTCCGCTAGACACATAGCACTCTACTATACCCCCCCATTGTACACCTGGATCCTCTCCTTACGCCTATAAAAGGGAGGACCAGGGCCCTCTTAGAGAGGGTTGGCCGCCCGGGGACGAGGACGAGAACAGGCGCTCGCTTGGAGCCGCTCGCTCCCTCTCCCGCGTGGACGCTTGTAACCCCCTACTGCAAGCGCACCCGACCTGGGCACGGGACGAACACGAAGGCCGCGGGATTCCCACCTCTCTCAAGCCGGTCTCCGGCCGCCTCGCTCTCCCCCCTTCGCGCTTGCCCTCGCGCTCGACCCATCTGGGCTGGGGCATGCGGCGACATTCACTCGTCGGCCCAGGGACCCCCCGGTCCCGGAACGCCGACACTTGGCGCGCCAGGTAGGGGCCTATTGCGTGTTGACGAACAGCTTCCCGTCAAGCTCCAGATGGGCAGTCTCCAGCAACCTCTCCAACCCGGGACGGTGCTCCGTTTCGGGAGTCTTGAGTTCATGTCCCTCGACGGCAGCTACGACATGATACTCCTTCCACCGCCGTGCGACAACAACAGTGGCGGCCGACAACCCGCCTGCCGGCGGCGGAATCGGCGACGTCTTCCCCGCATGGTGGAAGAGCAACCTTTGAGCTCACCCCGTCCTCTCCCCCACCGACGGAGGAGGAGGCGGGGCAACCAAGGCCAAGCAGGAGGCAGCGCCTCGTCGGCTGTCGAGCGAGTCGACGGCCCCGGCACCCCAACGGGGGGCGCACCGGGCGTCGACCTCGCGTTTGAGACGAAGGCGAGCGCCGTCTCCCCGCGACACGCCAATCTCGAGCAAGCGGACGACGCCAGCACGCTCACGAAAAGCTTGCTGGACGTCACCCTTGTACCTGAGACGACGGCGCAGTCAGTCCCCGACGCGACCTTATCGCCGCCCGTCGACCAAAAGGTACCGATCGATTCCCATCCCGCGTCTTTCGGATTCAGCCTCAACCCGTCTAGCGACTTCGCTTTGGCGGGCGCTCTCGTAGAGGCAAATCCAGACCCTCTGGGGTTTCGTGTGCGGTCACCTTGGGACCGGCTGACGGACGTCTCGACCTACGGGCCCTCTGGGTCCGAGGAAGACGACAAACCCAGCATCTGTTGGGATTTCTCTGGACTTGGCAACCCCAGTGCCATGCGGGACTTCATGACCGCATGCGACTACTGCCTTTCCGACTGTTCCGACGGTAGCCGTAGCCTCGGCGACGAGGACCACGGCCCAAGTCGCGAATGCTTCCACGTCGATCTAGGGGGTCCCCCCGAAGGCAACCATCTCGGCATGCCGGAGGACGGTGACCTCCCTAGGCCGGTGCCTCGCGTTGACATCCCACGGGAGCTAGTTGTGGTCCCCGTTCAGGCGGGGGGTCATGACCCACAGCTCGAGCAAATCCGTGGGGTGCAGGCCAGGCTCGACGAGGGAGCAGGAGCGCTTGAGCCGATCCGTCGGGACGTCGGGCAGGCATGGGCGGGCCAACCTCCGGCTGGAGAAATACGTCATCTACCCCAAGGCTTCCAGCACCGCATCGCCGACGACGTCAGGCTCAGGCCACCACCCGCATCCAGTGGGGTCGGCCTGAACCTGGCGGTAGCAGCAATGCTTCTTCGCGCGATGCCAGAGCCATCAACCACCGAGGGGCGGCGAATCCAAGGAGAGCTCAAGAATCTCCTGGAAGGCGCCGCGGTCCGACGGGCCGAGAGCTCTGCCTCCCGAAGGCAGGGGTACCCCTCGGAACCTCATGCTGCGACTTCCCGATTCATGCGGGAAGCCTCGGTCTACACCGGGCGCACGCGCAACACCGCGCCTGTGGCCCCGGGTCGCCTCGGCAACGAGCACCATCACCGCGACCGACGGGCCCACCTCGACGAGAGGGTGCGCCGAGGCTACCACCCCAGGCGTGGGGGACGCTACGACAGCGGGGAGGATCGGAGTCCCTCGCCCGAACCACCCGGTCCGCAAGCCTTCAGCCGAGCCATCCGACGGGCGCCGTTCCCGACCCGGTTCCGACCCCCGACTACTATCACAAAGTACTCGGGGGAGACGAGACCGGAACTGTGGCTCGCGGACTACCGTCTGGCCTGCCAACTGGGTGGAACGGACGATGACAACCTCATCATCCGCAACCTCCCCCTGTTCCTCTCCGACTCCGCTCGCGCCTGGTTGGAGCACCTGCCTCCAGGGCAGATCTCCAACTGGGACGACCTAGTCCAAGCTTTCGCCGGCAATTTCCAGGGCACGTATGTGCGCCCCGGGAATTCCTAGGACCTCCGAAGCTGCCGACAGCAGCCAGGAGAGTCTCTCCGAGACTACATCCGGTGATTCTCGAAGCAGCGCACCGAGCTGCCCAACATCACCGACTCGGATGTCATCGGCGCGTTCCTCGCTGGCACCACCTGCCGCGACCTGGTGAGCAAGCTGGGCCGCAAGACCCCCACCAGGGCGAGCGAGCTGATGGACATCGCCACCAAGTTCGCCTCCGGCCAGGAGGCGGTCGAGGCTATCTTTCGAAAGGACAAGCAGCCCTAGGGCCGCCCATCGGAAGGTACTCCCGAGGCGTCAACTCAGCGTGGCGCCAAGAAGAAGGGCAAGAAGAAGTCGCAAGCGAAACGCGACGCCGCCGACGCGGACCTTGTCGCCGCCGCCGAGTACAAGAACCCTCGGAAGCCCCCCGGAGGTGCCAACCTCTTCGACAAGATGCTCAAGGAGCCGTGCCCCTATCACCAGGGACCCGTCAAGCACACCCTTGAGGAGTGCGTCATGCTTCGGCGCCACTTCCATAGGGTCGGGCCACCCGCGGAGGGTGGCAAGGCCCACGACGACGACAAGAAGGAAGATCACCAGGCAGGAGAGTTCCCCGAGGTCCGCGATTGCTTCATGATCTATGGTGGGCAAGCGGCGAACGCCTCGGCTCGGCACCGCAAGCAAGAGCGCCGGGAGGTCTGCTCGGTCAAGGTGGCGGCGCCAGTCTATCTAGACTGGTCCGACAAGCCCATCACCTTCGACCGAGACGATCACCCCGACCATGTGCCGAGCCCGGGGAAATACCCGCTCGTCGTCGACCCCGTCATCGGCGACGTCAGGCTCACCAAGGTCCTCATGGACGGAGGCAGCAGCCTCAACATCATCTACGCCGAGACCCTCGGGCTCCTGCGTGTTGATCTGTCCTCTGTCCGGGCAGGCGCTGCGCCCTTCCATGGGATCATCCCCGAGAAGCGCGTCCAACCCCTCGGACAGCTCGACCGTCCCGTCTGCTTCGGAACACCCTCCAACTTCTGAAGGGAGACCCTGACGTTCGAGGTGGTCGGGTTCCGAGGAACCTACCACGCGGTACTGGAGAGGCCATGCTACGTGAAGTTCATGGCCGTCCCCAACTACACCTACCTGAAGCTCAAGATGCCGGGCCCCAACGGGGTCATCACCGTCGGCCCTACGTACAAACACGCGTTCGAATGCGACGTGGAGTGCGTGGAGTACGCTGAGGCCCTCGCCGAGTCTGAGGCCCTCATTGCCGACCTGGAGAGCCTCTCTAAGGAGGTGCCAGACGTGAAGCGTCACGCCGGCAACTTTGAGCCAGCGGAGACGGTTAAGTCCGTCCCCCTCGACCCCAGCGGCGACACCTCCAAGCAGATCCGGATCGGCTCCGGGTTCGATCCCAAATAGGAAGCAGTGCTCGTCGACTTTCTCCGCGCGAACGCTGACGTCTTCGCGTGGAGTCCCTCGGACATGCCCGGCATACCGAGGGATGTCACCGAGCACTCGCTGGACATCCGAGCCGGAGCCCGACCCGTCAAGCAGCCGCTGCGCCGATTCGACGAGGAGAAGCGCAGAGCCATAGGCGAGGAGATTCACAAGCTAATGGCGGCAGGGTTCATCAAAGAGGTATTCCATCCCGAATGGCTTGCCAACCCTGTGCTTGTGAGAAAGAAAGGGGGGAAATGGTGGATGTGTGTAGACTACACTGGTCTCAACAAAGCATGTCCGAAGGTTCCCTACCCTCTGCCTCGCATCGACCAAATCGTGGATTCCACTGCTGGGTGCGAAACCCTGTCTTTCCTCGATGCCTACTCAGGGTATCATCAAATCAAGATGAAAGAGTCCGACCAGCTCGCGACTTCTTTCATCACACCCTTCGGCATGTACTGCTATGTCACCATGCCGTTCGGTTTGAGGAATGCGGGCGCGACGTACCAGCGGTGCATGAACCATGTGTTCGGCGAACACATTGGCCGCACGGTCGAGGCCTACGTCGATGACATCATAGTCAAGACGAGGAAGGCCTCCGACCTCCTTTCCGACCTTGAAACGTCATTCCGATGTCTCAAGGCGAAAGGCGTCAAGCTCAATCCCGAAAAGTGTGTCTTCGGGGTGCCCCGAGGCATGCTCTTGGGGTTCATCGTCTCCGAGCGGGGCATCGAAGCCAACCCGGAGAAGATCGCAGCCATTACCAGCATGGGGCCCATCAAGGACTTGAAAGGCGTACAGAGGGTCATGGGATGCCTCGCGGCTCCGAGCCACTTCATCTCACGCCTCGACGAAAGAGGTCTACCTCTGTACCGCCTCTTAAGGAAGGCCGAGTGCTTCACTTGGACCCCTGAGGCCGAGGAAGCCCTCGGGAACCTGAAGGCGCTCCTCACAAAGGCGCCTATCTTGGTGTCCCCAGCTGCCGGAGAAGCCCTCCTGGTCTACGTCGCCGCGACCACCCAGGTGGTTAGCGCCGCGATTGTGGTCGAGAGGCAAGAAGAGGGGCATGCATTGCCCGTTCAGAGGCCAGTCTACTTCGTCAGCGAGGTACTGTCCGAAACCAAGATCCGCTACCCACAAGTTCAGAAGCTGCTGTACGCGGTGATCCTAACGCGACGGAAGCTGCGACACTACTTCGAGTCTCATCCGGTAACTGTGGTGTCATCCTTCCCCCTGGGAGAGATCATCCAGTGCCGAGAGGCCTCGGGTAGGATTGCAAAGTGGGCGATGGAGATCATGGGCGAGACAATCTCGTTTGCTCCCCGGAAAGCCATTAAGTCCCAGGTCTTGGCGGACTTCGTGGCTGAATGGGTCGACACCCAGCTACCGACGGCTCTGATCCAACCGGAGCTCTGGACCATGTTCTTCGACGGGTCGCTGATGAAGACAGGAGCCGGCACAGTCCTACTCTTCATCTCACCCCTCGGAAAGCATCTACGCTACGTGCTACGCCTCCACTTCCCGGCGTCCAACAATGTGGCCGAATATGAGGCTCTGGTCAACGGGTTGCGGATCGCCATCGAGCTAGGGGTCCGACGCCTCGACGCTCGTGGTGACTCGCAGCTCGTCACCGACCGAGTCATGAAGAACTCCCATTGCCGCGACCCAAAGATGGAGGCCTACTACGATGAGGTTCGGCGCCTGGAAGACAAGTTCTACGGGCTCGAGCTCAACCACATCGCTCGGCGCTACAACGAGACTGCGGACGAGCTGGCTAAAATAGCCTCAGGGCGAACGACGGTTCCCCCGGACGTCTTCTCCCGAGACCTGCATCAACCCTCCGTCAAGATCGACGACACGTCCAAGCCCGAGGTACCCTCGGCCCAGTCCGAGGCACCCACGGCTCAACCCGAGGCGCCCTCGGCTCAGTCCGAGGCACCCTCGGCTCATCCCAAGGCACCCTCAGCTCGGCCCGAGGCGCCCTCGGTTCAGTCCGAGGTACCCTTGGCCCCCGAGGGTGAGGCACTGCGCGTCGAGGAGGAGCGAAGCGGGCTCGCGCCTAATCGAAACTGGCAGACCCCGTACCTGCAATATCTCCACCGAGGAGAGCTACCCCTCGACCGAGCCGAGGCTCGGCGGGTGGCGCGGCACGCCAAGTCGTTCGTCTTGCTGGGAGATGAGAAGGAGCTCTACCACCGCAACCCCTCAGGCATCCTCCAGTGATGCATCTCCATCGCTGAAGGTCAGGAACTCCTGCGAGAGATACACTCGGGGGCTTGCGGCCATCACGCAGCGCCTCGAGCCCTTGTCGGGAACGCTTTCCGGTAAGGCTTCTACTGGCCGACGGCGGTGGCCGACGCTACCAGAATCGTCCGCACCTGCGAAGGGTGTCAATTCTACGCGAGGCAGACCCACCTGCCCGCTCAGGCTCTACAGACGATACCCATCACCTGGCCTTTTGCGGTGTGGGGTCTAGACCTCGTCGGCCCCTTGCAGAAGGCACCCGGGGGCTACACGCACCTGCTGGTCGCCATCGACAAATTCTCCAAGTGGATTGAGGTCCGACCCCTGAACAGCATCAGGTCCGAACAGGCGGTGGCGTTCTTCACCAACATCATCCATCGCTTCGGGGTCCCGAACTCCATCATCACCGACAACGGCACCCAGTTCACCAGCAGAAAGTTCCTGGACTTCTGCGAGGATCACCACATCCGGGTGGACTGGGCCGCCGTGGCTCATCCCATGACGAATGGGCAGGTGGAGCATGCCAACGGCATGATTCTACAAGGGCTCAAGCCTCGGATCTACAATGACCTCAACAAGGTCAGCAAGCGATGGATGAAGGAACTCCCCTTGGTGGTCTGGAGTCTGAGGACAACGCCGAGCCGAGCCACGGGCTTCACGCCGTTCTTTTTAGTCTATGGGGCCGAAGCCATCTTGCCCACAGACTTAGAATACGGCTCCCCAAGGACGAGGGCCTACACCGACCAAAGCAACCAAGTCAGCCGAGAAAACTCACTGGACCAGCTGGAGGAGGCTCGGGACCAGGCCTTGCTACACTCGGCGCGGTACCAGCAGTCCCTGCGACGCTACCACGCCCGAGGGGTCCGGTCCCGAGACCTCCAGGTGGGCGACCTGGTGCTTCGGCTGCGACAAGACGCCCGAGGGCGGCACAAGCTCACGCCTCCTTGGGAGGGGCCATTCGTCATCGCCAAGGTTCTGAAGCCCGGAACATACAAGCTGGCCAACAGTCAAGGTGAGGTCTACGGCAACGCCTGGAACATCCAACAGCTACGTCACTTCTACCCTTAAGATGTTTTCAAGTTGGTCATATACCTCGCACCCACGCAAAGTTTAGTCATCAAGGAAGGGTCGGCCTCGCCTCGGCAAAGCCCGACCCTCCCTCGGGGGCTAAAAGGGGGGGAACCCCCTCTGCGTCCAAATTTTCCTCAAAAAAAGATCTTTTCTGCCAGAATGTCTTTCGCGCTTTTTGGCTACTTCGAAAGTGGATCCTGAAAACGACGGAGTACACGTAAGCAGCCAAGGCTGACCGAGCCGAGGGACTCCTACGCCTCTGGGATACGGATACCTCACTCGTCACCTTCTGCGATAAGTAACTCACGTTCGGATAAGTGATTCTGCGGACCGAACAAGTCTTCACGTTCGAAAGCTCTTCTGCCGAAGCGATCCTTCGAGCCTTCTCGACTGCGTCGGTGACAGAGCCCCATGGACGGGTAAGAGTGCGCGTAAGCGGCAAGGCCGACCGAGCCGAGGGACTCCTACGCCTCTGAGATACGGATACCTCACTCATCACCTTCCGCGAGAAGCAACTCTTGCTCGCACAAACATTTCTGTTACCGACAAAAAAGTCCAGATACTCGAAACAAAAGGAAAAGAGACGCAGCTTTACAACACGGCGAGGGTGTGTTTAGGCCTCGGCGGCCGCAGGAAACACACGCTACAAGACAATCCGATCCTGCAGGCTCGGATCTTGACAGCTGAAGGGAGCAGCAGCACCCTCGGCATCGACGACACCTTCGGCGAGGGCCGACCTAGCCTCGGACGGCGACGCGGTCCGAGGATCTCCACTCTGGAGGACGATGCCATCACCACGCCCGGGCCATCGCCGCCAGGGTCTTCTCCGGGAATCCGGCCCGAGCAGGCGGCTCGGCCGGTCACCCCGGGGCCTCGGCCGGTTACCTTCCAAGGACGTCAATCCGGCCCGAGCAGGCGGCTCGGCCGGTCACCCCGGGGCCTCGGCCAGCTGCCCTCCAAGGACGTCAGCCTGACCCGAGGCCTCAGCTGGTCAATTCCGGCGTCGGTCCCGCTAACGGACGACCCGGCCAGGCTCCAGCCAACCAGGTTTTCTTTTCGAGCCAACTCTGCCTCTGTCCATGTTGACGCCGCTACCCCTGACCTCGGCTCATCGAAGAGCGGCCGAGGGGTTCCTTTAACTAAGTGAGAGAAGCCTCGGACAACAAGGCCGACCGAGCTGAGGGACTCCTACGCCTCCGGGATACGGATACCTCACTCGTCACCTGTACACGGGGCGACTCTCGCTTGGTGAAGCGGTTCATACAACCAACAGGCGAGTCTTAGTGCTCGAAAAGGAGGAAAAAACACGGCTCCGTGCCGAAATCACCTACATGTTCAGGCCCCGACAGCCACAATGAACAAAAACCCTTGCATTCGAAGTGCCATTACAAACAGAACTCCGGTTCCGTCCCCGCGGGTATGGACAACCTCCGCGACGGGGAAGCCCATGGAGCGACAAGCTCTGGGCGAATCACCAGCAAATGCGGGTCGCCCCAAAGCGCATCGGCAGGTTCTCACTCCTGTCCTCGCCACGCAAGCGAGGAAGAGGACGGAATGTTGCATCCTAGCTGGACAGCAACAGCCCGCCTCCCCCAGCATGACTGGAGGATGTCTCCTCCGTAGAACTGGAGGATGGTCTCCACCACCAGAAGCTGGAAGAGGAGGCGGTCGGCCGACCCACGCAGGGGGCAGAGCACTGGCTTGGCCCGGGCCCCGCCCCAGCGGGGATGATGAAGACCAGCTGGGGGCGGGGCAAAGATCACGGCCCAGCTTGCTCCTCCCCATCCAGGGGCTGGTGGTCACCGTCTTGGGTGACCCCCGGCGAGGGGGAGCAGCCGGGCTGGCTGATGAAAATCCTTGAACCGAACAATGGCTGAAAGGTACCAACTCCCGCGGAGTTGCGTTCCCCCAACGACGAGGCGGAAAGACGGCGGATCTCCCCCATCCGGGGGCTTGTAAGGTGGAAAGACACGACGCATAAGGGAGCGCGAAGACATGGTCGCCTTCTAAGGGGGTCACCCTCCTTTTAAGGGCGGTTCTCCCTACTCGCGTCCCCAGCCGTCACGGGCTGAGCCTTCTTCAACACACTCCAAGGTCCTCCCCTACGGCGCGGGGGCTGGGTCCCACACGTCATGCAAGCCGACTCAGAGCAGAAGCCAAACCGCCGCGCGCGGTGCATACAACCGCCCAGTGGTTACAAGCGACCCTCCACTTTTGCCCAGACCAGCGGGCGAAAGGGTGGGCAGCCATGCAGGCGGCATGCAACCGCGCCAAGTGGGCGCGCTTCTCCGACTCCCAACACGCCCGGCACGGAGGCCCAGGCCCACGCGTCATGCAACCGGTGCGCCGGTTGCTACGTGTGAGTAACCGCATCGCCACCTGCGCCACCACCGCGCCTCCTCGACTGCGGAACCAATACCGCGATTCGAGGCTACCCAGCGCATGGCCCAGCGGCTCCAGCCTGGCGCGACGGTCAATACGGCCGAAGATGGGCCGGCAGTAATGGCGGTGGCAGGCGAGCAGGTGCAGCGGTCACGTCGTCAGCCAAGCTTACGTCCCATCTGGGGGCAGCGAGAGAACCCTCTCCCACGGCGTGAAGACAACGCGCCCGTGATCCGTTCCTCGAACGGCTCGCGCACGCGCAACGGTCGCCCCTCCAACCACTCGCCCTGTCGCATTAACTCCGCGGCGGGACACGCGGCGCCTCTGGCAGGAGAAGCGGGCGACGCTTCGCCTTTGCCATAATGACCACGTCCAAAAAGGTACGCCGCGTCGTTCGATTTCGTATCCTTTTCCGTTTTTCCTCTTTCTCTCTCTTGCAACAGGGACCGGGAAAGGGGGATACCCTGAAAAGGATCCTTCCCCGAGAAGGAACCAGGCTCCGAGCCCCCCTACTGATCAGAGGTTCGAAGGCTGGCCCCCCGGAAGGGTTCAACAGCCGCCTCAAATCGCGTGGGCCCTACACCCACTACTGGTCAGAGGTTCAAAGGTCGGCCCCTCGAAAGGGTTCAACGACCGCCTCAGGCTACTCGGGCTCCGCACCCAATACTAATCAGGGGTTCGAAGGCTGGCCCCCGAAGGGTTCACAGCCGCCTCAGACGCCGAGCGAGGGATGACCATGGGTATGTTCGATACATAACCAAGGCTCGGGCTGCGCTCCCGAGGTACCCTAGGACATTTCCGAGACCGGCGGGAACGATCTTGTAACAGAATCCCATCAGAGGGAGGCATCGAGCCCTCGGACCCCGTCGCCAGGGGACCGGGTCTGGCAGATCACCCGCAGGTACTTTTGGGCGTGCCTCTGGGCCCCTAGCCAACCCCTAACGAACGAGGCACGGACGTCCACTCGGATCACCCGCTTGCAGCTCAACGGAGACACCATGTTCGATGCTCATCGAGGGCAACATGGCGCTTTCCCCCCTCCTTGCAAAAAGGCGACGCAGGGGCGTATGTAAAAAAGCCGAGTCTGTCCCTGATCGCCCTCTCGCCCTGTGCAGAGGCTCGGGGGCTGCTCTCGCAAACCCGGCTCCGACCGAACCGTTGACAGCGTCAACATACCAGCCCGAGAACTTGGGACCCGACCGTACACCCGGGCTACGGCCAGCTTGCATGAGGGAACGACCAGACCAGCCGAAGCATTACACGAGGCATTAAGACCTCGAAGGAGTGAAACCACTCCTCTGAGGCCTCGGGGGCTACACCCGGCGGGTGCGCTCGCTCGCACCCACCGGAACAAAACGCAACCGAGAAAGGCTGGTCCCCTTGCAAAAAAGTGCGACGAAAGCCTCCAAGCGAGTGCAAACACTCCCTTCGAGGCTCGGGGGCTACTGTCGGGGACCATAATTAGGGGTACCCTCAAGGCTCCTAATTCTCAGCTGGTAACCCCCATCAGCACAAAGCTGCAAAGGCCTGATGGGTGCGATTAATTCAGGGATCAGTCCATTCGAGGGACACGATCACGCCTCGCCCGAGCCTAGCCTCGGACAAGGGCAGCCGACCCCGGAGGATTTCCGCCTCGCCCGAGGCCCCCCTTCAGCGGCGAACATGTTCCCGGCTCGCCCGAGGCCCTGCCTTCGCTAAGAAGCAACCCTGACCAAATTGCCACACCGACCGACCAAGTCGCAGGAGCATTTAATGCAAAGGTGGCCTGACACCCTTATCCTAACGCGCGCCCCCCAGCCGGCAGAGCCGAAGTGACCGCCGTCACTTCGCCGCTGACCGGCCTGACAGAAGGACAGCGCCGCCTGCGCCACTCCGACTGCAGTGCCACTTGACAGAGTAAGACTGACAGGCAGTCAGGCCCTGTCGGAGGCACCATAGGAAGCTCCACTCCGCCCGACCCAGGGCTCGGACTCGGGCTAAGTCCCGGAAGACGGCGAACTCCGCCCGACCCAGGGCTCGGACTCGGGTTAAGTCCCGGAAGACGGCGAACTCCGCCCGACCCAGGGCTCGGACTTGGGCTCGGCCCCAGAAGACGACGATCTCCGCCTCGCCCGACCCAGGGCTCGGACTTGGGCTCGGCCCTAGAAGACGACGAACTCCGCTTCACCCGACCCCAGGGCTCGGACTCCGCCCCGGCACCAGCCGGCAATCTCCGCCTCGCCCGACCCAGGGGGCTCGGACTCGACCTCGGCTTCGGAGGAGCTTCCACATCGCCCAACCTAGGGCGCAGACCAGCCACGTCAACAGGAGGCGCCATCATCACCCTACCCCGAGCTGACTCGGGCCGCAGGGAACAAGACCGGCGTCCCATCTGGCTCGCTCCGCCAGATAGGCAATGATGGCGCCCCGCATGCTCTGTGACGACGGCGGCTCTCAGCCCCCTTACGGAAGCAAGAGGACGTCAGCAAGGACTCAACCGCTCCGACAGCTGTCCTCCCGCCAAGCTCCATCGCTCCTCCGACGGCCACGACATCACACCAGCTGGGTGCCAAGATCTCTCCGGCTGCCACAACGGCATGTACCTAGGGCGCTAGCTCACCTCCGCTAGACACGTAGCACTCTGCTTCACCCCCCATTGTACACCTGGATCCTCTCCTTACGCCTATAAAAGGGAGGACCAGGGCCCTCTTAGAGAGGGTTGGCCGCGCGGGGACGAGGACGAGAACAGGCGCTCGCTTGGAGCCGCTCGCTCCCTCTCCCGCGTGGACGCTTGTAACCCCCTACTGCAAGCGCACCCGACCTAAGCGCGGGACGAACACGAAGACCGCGGGATTCCCACCTCTCTCACGCCGGTCTCCGGCCGCCTCGCTCTCCCCCCTTCGCGCTCGCCCTCGCGCTCGACCCATCTGGGCTGGGGCACGCGGCGACATTCACTCGTCGGCCCAGGGACCCCCCCGGTCTCGGAACGCCGACACTTTTATTCTTATTATTTTCTTTTTCTCTTCTTTTTTCCTTTATTCTTTCATATTTGAAATCCAACTTTAGGCAAGAGTGTTAAACTCAAATATGCGCAGAACAAAAATCCAGAATGACGCAAATCATGTATTCATTTTGTATTCTATTTTTTTCCTCTAAAGAGTAGAAGGCTTTATCACATATGAACTTAATAAAGGGAAAAACATTCAATGATTAAGAACTCTTATTTCCATTAGAGAGGATCATGAGTCTTTAACAAAACACAAATTAAAAATAACCCTAGTATTATCTCTTGAATAATTAGTGCCCTAGAATTCCTATTTTAGGGTTTACATAATAATGTATATAAAGATAAGGCACGGGGAAATAACAAAAAACTGAAAGAGGAGGACTACGGGTAGTAGTACAGTACGTTCAGTAGCACGCGGAGTCGGAGTCCGTTGCCGTTGGCGACCCACTCCACAACGCACAGGTTGTGCGTGTCGCAACGGACAGAGCAGAACCGAACCGACCGCTTTGGAGAGAGAGGCTCAGGCTCAGAGGCAAGGCAAGCGAACAGAAGCCCTTTTCCTCGCGGCAGCAGCCGTATCCATGTGTGTGTATTGTACGTGCGGGTCATATTCAGTTTTCGGTCCTCGCGAGGTGGCATGGCATCTGAACGTGCCCGTCGTTCTCTGTTGGCATCCGACCCTGAAACCACAGCTGAGCTGAACACGAGTCGGTCCATTCGTCCGTCCCTGTTGTTGGGGTGAATATCATGGGGGTATAACGTGGACCAAGATCAACGGGAAGTGATAGATTAGCGAAATAAAGGAATCTCGTCTAAACCAAATAAAATCTGAAATCAAGGATCAAACGTGTTGGTTTTTAGCATGATTCATTTACAATTACTTACTTACACTAGGTTTCAGAATGACACGGAGGACGGTAATGGTAAGAAATGGCACGGCAGTAACTAGCTGGGCTCCTCAAGGCAGAGAGCCACAGTGCCACAGGTCGTAAGATGAAGAGAACAACTGGACAAGAAGGGAAAAGGATGAAGCGCACACCGCACAATGCTAAGAAATCGGCGAGGGAGGTTCTAGAAATTGGCAGGTGAAACGAAAAAGGCGGGAGCGGCCCATATATGTTCATGGAATGGCCTGCTACTTGGCCCAGCATCCTCTTAACGCTCGGCCCCTTAAATCCTCTTGTTGACATGCTAGTATCCTACATCGTGCTGCTGAGCCTGAGCTAAGCAATATGGCGTAACATCCTGCGGTCATGCGTGAACTTTACAAGCGCATTCCCTTTTTCGTTTTACGGTTAGTCCATATAGATTAGGTGGTATTAAGTCGATTTGAATCCATAACAAGTCAAAATCTATTTTAATTTCACTCAATCCACTCTAGTTCACATGGAACGGAAAGAACCGAACTGGGAAGCCTTGTTCGTTTTGTACTTAAACCATGTGGATTGTGGGACATTGAGGCTTTGTTCGGTTATTCCAATTCCATATGAATTGGAGTGTATTAAAATGTATTGGGATGAATTTTGATTGTTATGGATTTAAACCGACTTAATACCACTCAATCAACATGGATTAATGGTGAAACGAATAAGCCCTAAGGCCTTGTTCGGTTGGACATGTATTGACCAGTATCACGGCCTGTTCCACATGTATTGTTTGGATGTGGATCCAATACCGGCCCATGATGAAATAGGTATTCGTTTAACCCAGGCCTGTTTTCGAACCCGATCGGATCCCTGCGGAACCCCCTGTTTCGGACGTGGAAACGACCCATGAATGCGTAGTCGTGGAACTCCTCCTGGCCTTCTGGGTGTGGAAGCGGCGACGGCGGTGCGCGATTCAGATCGGCGACGACGGTGACGCATGGTCCCTCCCGCCGCCAGCCACAATTGTCGCCAGCCACCTTTTCCCCGGTGAGCTTGTCCTTCCCTCCTCGTCGCCCGTGTCTGTGGCAGTGCTCACGAGCAACCCCTCTCCCAGCCTCTCTCCCCCTTGCCTACTGCACCACCTCAACCTCCACGGCGGTGTCTACCACGGCCTCGACCCCAAACCCAGACCCGACTCTGTTGCCTCCATCGGCGTCTTGAGCTATTCGTCACAGCCTCCTTATTTGCAACTGCATATGAGCTTCCGGTTTCCTGCTTCCTCACCGCTGAGAACCCGTTCCCAGTTTTCTGCTCCTTCGATGCTGAGGACGTGTTTCCAGATCCACGCTTCTTTGCAGCTATGGACGAGGTTACTTCTTCTTCATTGCTGAGGATGGATTCCTAGTTCTCTGTCGCATCCATGCTGAGATCGAGATCCTAGATCCATGCTCCTTTGCGTCTGCAGGCTCGTTACTAGCATAAATTTTTAGCCCTGTCACAGTAGAGCATGTGCCCCCAATTTTTGCTTTCCTACAACAGATGGTAGACTCTCAATTATGTATTTGCAAGTGACAGTGTGCCCTCAATTTCCTCCTTTGTAGCAGGCGTTTTCCTCTACTTCTTCCTGGCAAACATAGAGCTTTCCCTCTTTTTCTTGAGTTCAGCTGCCCTTTGCTCCCAGAAGAGATCGGCACCTTCAAGATAACATGATTGAAAATAGAAATTTGAATGTACAGATGTTTTTCAGTTACATTTTTGCTTCTTGTAATCTG
This sequence comes from Zea luxurians, assembly GCA_029449295.1. Classification (NCBI taxonomy): domain Eukaryota; kingdom Viridiplantae; phylum Streptophyta; class Magnoliopsida; order Poales; family Poaceae; genus Zea; species Zea luxurians. The sequence goes on from JAOPSE010000087.1 coordinate 1,454,073, forward strand.
TAAATTTCAATATATTCTAGTTTGCTGTCCTTTTCCTTTCCTCCCAAATTTGGTTTGCTTAGTCTAAGCCTGTTTCACAAGAAAGCACCATTTTGCATCTGGCTATGGACTACACTAGGTGTCTAAGCCTGTTTCACTTATAGGACAGGTTGTATTGTGAATGACGTGATCTATCAACATTGAATATTACTAATTTGAATATTCTACCTTTTATTTGTAGATTGTACCTGCACTAGTTAGAGTTGGAGAAGACCAACCCCCACCGTCTTGGGACCCGGTACCATCCCCGAGAGGTACTTCTTGGGACCCGATACTCCCATTTTTTTGCAATGAGTATGGAGTTATGGAGCGCATTAGGAAGAGAAGACAGGAGGATGATGATGATATGATGATGTTCTTCCTTCCTGCATTACATTTGTTGCGTTCTAGTTCTCTTAAAGGGAGGAGGGTTAAGAAGCGATGACACACATCCAAGCTAAGTGGCGAGGAGCATGTTTTAGAGTTGCTTGAAGGGCATGTCAAGAACTGCCGAGTAGCATTCAGAATGGAACCTGAAATTTTTAGTGCCCTAGCCAGCTATCTTAGGAAGGAAAGGTTGGTACGTGACACAAGGATAAAAGTTGAGGAGAAGCTCGGCTTCTTTCTATACATGATAAGCCATAACGCTTCATTTGAGGATCTGCAAGAAGAGTTCGGGCATAGTAGTGACACATTCCATCATCATATAAAACATTTTTTTGACATAGTTGTCCCTTCCCTCGCCAAACGATTTTTGAAGCCTCCTTCTCCAATTCAAGTACATTCGAAAATTGAAAGGAATCCTAGGTTCTATCCTTACTTCAAGGTGATGGCATTTCTATCCTTGCCCAATATCTATTCATTTTCTTCCAGATTTTAAAAATTCACATATAGTTTTCTTGTGCAGAACTGCATCGGTGCAATTGATGGCACTCATGTGCCCATTACAATTTCACCTGACAAAGCTGCTCCTTTTAGAAACAGGAAAGGGACTCTCAGCCAAAACGTGATGGTAGCTTGTGATTTTGACCTAAATATCACTTTCATGTCTAGTGGGTGGGAGGGATCCGCTACAGATGCTAGAGTTCTTCGATCTGCAATGAACAATGGATTCCATGTACCTCCAGGAAAGTTCTATTTGGTTGATGGTGGGTATGCTAACACCACGTCATTCCTTGCACCTTATCGTGGAGTTAGATACCATCTAAAGGAATATGGGCAAGGTCACCGTAGACCTCAAAACTACAAGGAGTTATTTAACCATCGCCATGCCATACTGAGGAATCATGTTGAAAGGACTTTGGGGGTTGTGAAGAAGCGCTTTCCCATCCTAAAAGCTGCCACATTTCACAAAATAAGGAATCAAGTGAAGATACCAGTAGCAGCTGTTGTACTTCACAATATTATTCGGTCACTCAAAGGGGATGAGGAATGGTTAGATAATCAACCAGATAATATTTCTCCACAAAACTTTGTTGATCTACCGAAAGGCGATCAAGGCAACGATCAAGTAAATGTCCAAGGAAATAATCTTAGAGATGCAATAGCACAAGAAATGTGGAATGATTACCAAGAGCATAGAAATTAGTGGCACATTTGTCTAAAAAATTGGCACATCTGTTAGCCCTCATGTATTCTGGTTTAGTTTGGAATAGACCATTTGTTGCTCTGTTTGCTACATTTTATTTACTGTCACATTGTTACCTCTCTTAATATTTGGTTTAATCCATTTCTCATTGTTTAGTATCCTAAAACATGTGACCTGAAAGATGGCTTAATATTGTGCTATATAATGTCATCTAACTGCTTTCAGAATAGAAATTTTCTTTGTTCCTTTAGTTCCAATTTCAGAATAGAAATTTCAGCTAACTATTTTCAGCATAGAAGTTTGGTTTAATATTGTGTTATATAATATTAGTTAACATGTTTGGAAGGGGTTCTCCAAGAATCAACATGTTCTTATCAAAAAGTGCAACGAAGAAGCCTTCTCCTAAAGCTGGTGATCCAAGAAAACATGGAGGTTCTCCAAAAGGTATGCAAGTAGACTTAAGAGAAATTAAGCACCTCTTGGAATTCTACAAGTAATGTTTCTTCCTTGTCTTGTGTAGAGAAATTAAGAGCCGCTTGGAACTCAACTCTAGAGAAGACTCTTGTGGACCTCTTGCATGAGCACAAGACAACTGATTATAGGGGTCAAAATGGATGGACAACAGAAGCATGGAACAAAATTGTCAAGGAATTTCATCAGAGGGAACAATATGTCTATTTCACACACAAATACAAGATAAGGAAAGAGAGTTGAAAAGGGACTATAGGTTGCTAAAGGATGCAAAGAATCAAAGTGGAGCGCATTTTGATGAGAAGACAGGGAGGATTACTGCTGACCTAGCTTTATGGAAAAATATATTGACTTCTCATCTTAAGGCTAAAAAGTTCCACAACAAGTCTTTTCCTCTATATGAGGCCTTGGGGGAGCTTTATGATGGTTAGTCTTGTTACAATGTCCATGCTTTTCAATATGTTATGTTGTCTACCCTTTTTAGTAAAACTTAATTGTGCAGGGCAAACAGCTGAAGGGACCTACAACTACACCTCCACCCAACTTCCAGATCTTACTCAAGTAGGAAATAGAGATGAGTTTCTCAACATAGAACATGAACAAGATGAAGTGGAAGAAACCTTGCCGACACATGAAGAAGATGATGTCGATGTTGTTGAGGCAGGAGATGCAACAGGTTTAAGGCATGATCTAGTGCCACAGAGAACGACTACTACTACAAGAGGGAACAATGAAGAAACAAGGACCAAGAGGCATAAAAAGGGTGATAACCTAGAAGGAATAATGGGAAGATACATTGACATGAGAATGAAGCAAGCTGAGGAAGAAGCCACACAACTAGCAAAAGAGAGGGAGGAAAAGGAAGTGAGTCAAACTGCAGACTTCTCAATCAAGAAGTGCATATCCATTATTGGTACAATGGAAGTTACAAAGGAGGAAAAAGCGAAAGCCTACAATGTCTTCAAGGACCTTGACAACAAGCAAACCTACAATGTCTTCAAGGACCTTGACAACAGGCAAATTTTCTTGAGTGCATGTGATGATGATGCCGAGTCTGCACTGATTTGGCTGAGAAACGAGATGGCTTAGCTGGTATGCTCTCTTCCCTTTCCTCTTCTCTTCCCACTAACTTTTCAAGGCTTGCATCTCTTCCTAGGTTGATTACTATCCTGCAAGCATGCTTGAGCATTACATTTCCTATTTTCTCTTAAAAATCTATTTGAACACCATAATAATAATGAACTGCTTATGGTTTATTTGAGCATTTCCTATTTTCCCGTATGGTTTATTTCCTATTTTAGTTGCAAGCAAAGCACAATTCTTTCATGAACTGCTTTCTTATTAGATTATTTGGCCTGTTTGTCATTTCCCTACCAATCTTGGGCTATGAGCAAATATGTGATTTAACTCGAAAATACCAATATGGTCTAGCATGTTTATGTTTAATATGAAATTATTAATATGCGTGGAGAAATTCTAGCGTTTAACACTTGCATTCCCTTGCAGGTGGAGTCGTCTGAATTGCTTGCTGGATAGCCAGTATGTTATGTTGTTCAAATAAAAAATTAGCTCTCTCCCTTTGGTTTGTTCTTAATCTAAATGCACACACTCTATTGTAATGTAATAAGAGACAAATGAGTGGCCAACTTCTGATTTTGATGCTTCAAATTTCATCCACTTCATAGACCTAATATGATGGACACTGATCTTTTTATATGCATGCAACAAATTAATGTATCCATGTGGTGTAACCAAACAATGGAAAATTAGCCATGTATTAAATCTCAGCTGTAATTGAAACACACATGGTTTAAGTGACATGGGATGGATTCACTCAATCCCACCGTGTATTGGATCCCAATATGTATTAAATACTAGCGTGCCGAACAAGGCCTGAGGTGTATTGAGCTGGATTTTGACTAGTTGTGGATTTATTCCCCCTCAATTCACATAGATTTGGAAAAAAAAACCGAATATGATTTGGGCTTATTCGTTTCACCGTTAATCATGTGGATTGGATGGTATTGAGTTGGTTTAAATCTATAGTAAATCAAAATTCATCCTAATCCATTTCAATACACTCCGATCAATATGGAATTGGAATAACCGAAAACAATGCCTTAGAAACATACTTCCTGTACAGCGCTTGGACTTAGTCTTATCGTGCTGGATACAAGCTATAAAAAAGTACAATTAACAATAAACTAAATAAAGTATTTAAATGAATACTAAACGTAATCTAAAGTCTTAAAAGGCGCTCGGGTTTGAGGCTCTCTCCGCATTTCACGCGGCCGGCGGCCGTGGCGTCGTGACGTGTGTAGAAGGGCGGACCCGAATGGTTTCTTTAATTCGACGCAATCGTTCGTCCACGTCCGCTCGCTCTCTCTAGCCTTGTCGCGCATCTACCTCTTTCCGGCCTCGTCACCAAGTCTTTGCCGCCCATGCTGGGCCCGTCCACCGCTCCGCCTCGCCCTAGAAACGGAAAAGGCTCCACCTCCCTCCCTCCCCCTCCGCTTTCTCCATCCCGCCGGAATCTCACCTCCGATCCATCCACCAGTGCCTCTACGTCTGCTCCTCACTCTACGATTCTGGATCTGCCCTCTCCTCTGACCTCCGCCGCTCCACGTTCGTATCACCCTGTCCGCCGCGCTAGACCCCAGATGCTGCCCACTAGCTCCACCGCCGCAATAGCAGCTGCATTCGGACACCCAGGCTGTGGCGGCCTTCCATTAGGCTCCTGCAAGCGTCGAACCCTACGCTTCGGTGGAGGCCACTAGTGCTGCAACTTGGGTCGTGCCGTGCCGACCCGGCACGAGCACGCCGTGCTTCGGGCTTAGGTTAGTCGGGCCAAGATAGCACGAAAAAAGGTCGGGCCGTGCTTTATCGGGCCAGATGAGTTGAAGTAAGGCCCAGCACGGCCCTAAAGCACGACGGGCTTCTGTCGGGCCGTGCTGGCCCAGGCACGGCACGCAATCAAGGATCAAGCATTTACTGCGACGCATCGAGCGCACATGACTCGAAGACGAAGACGACACGACGCATCGGGCCGCTAACGCGCATGGGCAATCGGCACACTTCGCGGCGGAGATGCGGAGGCAGGAAGGAAGACAGGCGGACGCTGCGGCTGCGCTCGAGCTCGTGGACTCGTGGTCCACCGCAGACGCATGGTTCACCCGCACCCGCAGACTCGTGGTCCAGGCGTCCAGCTCGCGGCTGTAGCTCGTGAACTCGTGGCGCAGACGCGGAGTGCAGGAAGCCAGGAAGTTGAAGTGGGAGATGCTCGTCAATTCATGCATGGCTCGTGAACTCATGGCTGGAAGCCAGGAAGCTCGTGAACTCATGGCTGGGCGTGCTGTGCTCTCCTCGACTCCTCCAACCTCCATACAACGAGCGAATGGATGGCGGCGGCAGGTGGAGGGAAGTGGGAGAAAGTCAGAAAACCCTAATCGCGTGCGTCCCGTGCTGTTTCCGTGCCGGGCCGGCACGAACCCGGCCCACAGCGCCGTGTCGGGCCTGGTAGCACGACGGGCTGACATTTACAGCACGGTCCAGCCCGTGATTCGTGCCGTGCTAGCCCGATTTTAAATCAGTCATGTCGGGCCGTGCTTTGTTCCATTTTTTACGGGCCGTGCTCGGGCCGGCCCATTAGGCACGGCCCAGACTTTCAGGACTAGAGGCCACGCCGGAGAAGAAGCCATACCCACCTGCCACGGTCGCAGAGGAGGTGAGGCTGGCTGGCTCTCGAACCCGGTACCACATTCCACTCGCCGTCGCTGACGTGCCTGTCCAAGGTGAGTCCGCCACCGAGGACCCTCCTCTCTGTGTAGCCTGAGCTGTCTACCTCGCAAGGTCCATAGTTTCTGCTCCATTACTATTCTAGGCTAGGCTAGGGTTGGCCCGCTGCTGATGCGAGCGAGGCTCCATCGATTTAGATGCATTGCTCCATTTCTTGGTGTCAGTACCATCAGTCGCATGAATAGTAGTTCAAGACTGCCGCATAAGACTAGAAATGGAGCTTGACGTAAGATAGAGGAGGGAGCAAATGGTGTTAGTCTAGAGAGAAGATTAATATTTAAGGCCGGAGAGAAGATTAATATTTAAGCCTAGCAATCCATGTTTATTCTGAAGAAGTTTCGAAAAGCAAGGGGTATATCCAATTTTGGTATTCAATTTCTTGCCAGCTCAAGATGTGAGTAAACTATATAAAGAACTGTATGATTGTACCTCTGGTTGAACTTCAAAATCATGTTGGCTATTTACTCCTACTGGTTGCTTCTAGTGTGATTAGAGAAGGACGGGGTCGAAAGGCGGACGTCCCTTTTGGCTTTTGGTGTCCTTTACCAACTTGCCAGCTAAATATCTTAACACCTTTGTGGATCATAAAATTGACAGACAGGAAAATCGAATGCCGAATTCCATACTAATTTCTCCTTCAATCCCCTCCAATCCCCCGTGTTTCCTGGTCACCAAATCAGTCCTAAGGTGAGTAACAGCAAAACCAAAGCAACCGAGAAAGATTGATACCGCAAGAAAATAGATATGCAAGTGTTAGGTACAATAAACACAAAGCAATACTTAATTGAATGTCGATAGTACATTCATACTTGGAGCATTATAGGCTTCTGGCTGCCCAGGGATTTCTTTCCGCTCACCCTAACCGTCATTTTTGAGCAAAGAGATTCTTGGAAACAGAGGGTGTAAACTTAACAAAGTGGTCTCAAAGGAAAAGACGTTGAGAATGGTAGCAGATGACTGACAGACTAAAAGCAAAAAAGGGACGTTTAGTCTGAAAATGCAGGCTCAATCATTCGATATGCATTCATGAAGGCGGGAATATCATGAATGCATATATTCCTATAGTACCATAATTCAGAATTTATGACGTTTCTAACTCAACATGAAGATAAAAACAAGACGAAATACTGGATGATGTTCTGCTTAAGAGTCAAAACACCCTTTATACTCACAAATATACATGGATTCAGGACCACGTAGTAGTAACAGGCAATAGTACCTGAAAACTACAGAATCTGGAACTCACTCCCGATTACCTTAATTCATTTTGAGTTTTTTTTAAAAAAAAACACCACCTTAAGATTTTGATGCTGTAAGAATTGTTTGGCAGTTGATAGCCACTTTCATGAGATTGTGATGCAATTCCATCTAAATATTAGAAAATATGACTAGATTGACAGCAGACCAAAAAAAAGAAAGAAAGAAAACAGGGGGCTTAAAGAAGCCAATCACTTCTACAGAATCTGAACAGTTGAATTATGCTGTGATACATCTAATAGTAACTCGTAATAGCGGTACATGTTTTCCGTTGCATATTTGTCAAATGAACGGAGTGCAGAAGTCACAGGTCAATGTAAGCTATACTCTGATCTAGACATAGCATATCTAGATGCATAACCAAACTGACCTATAGTTTTGGATGGAGGGAACAAATGATACATGAGACCCAACACAAAATATTAGGCAGACCAGAATCAGATCATTCTAAGTCTTCACAATGTACATGGCGCAACATACTAACATGGCAAGATTACCAAAAGTTAAGCCCCCCGATGAGGTTGGCACTCCAATCAAAATCAGCACATGAAAACTAGATAAGAAAAATGACTACAGGTAAGAACTTCGGTGAGCAACACTAACTAAAGAAAGGCCACTATCACATTATACCAGTACAGAGAGTCATAAGTTCGGTGTATCCACAGCACCTCCTTTCTTCATCCATGGAAGGCTCCCAGCATCCGAACATTCATCAGAACCAGCAGGTAGCTTGCCCTTAAGATTAGACCATTGCCAAATTTTTGACACGGAGAAACTCTCCCCTTTGTTGCGTGCACAGATCTTCTTCCCCTCCATAATATCAGCATTGATTGAGCTTAAACCAGGAGGCATTCCCCTCATTGCACCACCAGTGCCATTCCTAATACATCCAGGCTGGAGAGCTACCCGGAGCTCAGATGTGCCAAGAACATACTGATAGGTGCCCATGGAGAAGCATCTCCTTCCATCCAACCTGCGCACGCAACTTTAGGTGTGGTATGTATTTAGATGTGATACACTATTAGATGTGATGCTGTAACTTCAATGTGGTTTATGCTCAGTCTATCTAGGTTAGAGATTTAATCATCCTCTACTTAATTTAAATATAGTATGTATAATTGTTTATTCATGTTTTTACTAATTTCGGGCGCCACCTGATCTAGTAAATTTAAACAGGATGAGGTTCCCATGACTTGTGAAAACGCCAGATCAGTTTCCTGAATTGAAAACAACAATACGTAGACGTGCGTAACATATAGGAAAGGAACTGATGCGCTGCAAGATTGTCAAAAGTTGCATTGCTGAACCCAACCATAACTATGTAAGCATGTTCACATTCCAGGATCCACAAAGCAATGTGCAAGCAAAGGCAAGCCCAATCAGGTTGTGTAGAAGCTGGGCATTTTCTGACCTGAATCAGCCCAGATCCTTGTGCCAAACGTCTGGAACTGAATGAGCAATTTCTTGCAACCCCCGACGTCACTTCAGCTAAAATAAGCTAGGTTGTGGAAGAAAAAAAAAAACGTGTCTTCAACTGCGTAATGGCCTTGGTCTTTCTGCCCAACATCTGAAACAACCTGCTGTATCTTATGACCGACGGCGGCCAAAGAGATACGACCAAAGTTTCCAGCTGTATGAATAAGCATTACGCGTCATGGCTAAAATTTAGGTCACATATAGCTAAAGGCTTTCGTTTTAACATGATTGCATATGGATTGGATGATATTGAGTCGATTTAAATTTATAGTCAAAATCTATTTCAATACCATCTGTTGGGAACCAAATTGAGAGGGCGGATGGTCTGGCCCTTAGGCCGGACGGTCCGCGCCTATGGGCCGGACGGTCCGCGCGTGCGCAGAGCAGTTTAGGGTTCCGAGTTTTGTGCTACGGTTGTTAGCTAGATTCACGGAATTAACTCGAAAATTAGTTTGTAAAGAGTCCAGCCCCCTCCTCTATAAATAGAGAGGTATACGGCCGATTTGTAATCATCAATCGAATCAATAATACTTCTATCTCGCATTTATTTCCTGTACAATTAGGAGTAGTTCTAGTCTAGTTCTAGTTTAGCCTCTCAATCCCCAAATTCTCCGCTTCTCTTCGACTCTACGTCGATTAGAGGAGTCTAGGTCGGTCTGCCCGAGCCTAAACAACTCCTAGGATCTCTCCTCCCCGACGGGGTCCCTCCCGGGAGCGAAATCCAGGTGCCGCCGGCGATCTTCCGCCGTCCCTGCGCACGCGCGGACCATCCGGCCCTAGGGCACGGACTGTCTGACCATCAAGCAGGAAACCCTAGCCTCGCGCCAGGTCGCGGACCGTCCGGCCCCTGGCCGCGGACCGTCCGCCCCTACGCAGAGAGCACCGTCGCTGGTTCATGTTGAGTGATTGGTGCCCTAAAAAGGTGTCAACACACTTTTTGGCGACTCCGCTGGGGAGAACACATATAGACCTATCAAATCGGCCCTCAATGGCCGGTTCAAAGGATAGCTCTGAAGTTTCCACCAGCAATATCATCACGCCGACATGGGAAACCTTGCCGGCTAAAGAACAGCTCCTGTTCGAGGAGCGCCAGGAGCAGCTGATCCAAGAAGCAAAGGCGAAGTTCCTGGCCGACTTCAAGGTGGACAGGAACAACAAAGTTGTTCGGCAATGGGCGACAGATCTGGCTTCGCTCCGACCTACTATGATTACCCCCAATGTAAGTAGCACAAACGAACTCCAATCTCTTAAAGCTTACATAGACGAACAACGAGAGCAGTTGCAACGTATCGTAGGGGATATACAAAATGATCATAAAAGGCTAGTGCGTGCGCTTGATAAGTCTACTATGGTAAATCTTCCTTCGCACGAAGTTGAATTGAGGGAATACACACGTAATTCATCGGCTACAGGTTGTCACGACCAGTCACAACCCCTTTATGGGATGCCAATAGACATGTACCTTGGGCAACAACAACCTCCCACGCACATCGGCGATAAATTTGCCGATCTGCGCATGTCCGGACCGTCCGGGCCAGCGACGGCCGATCCCATTTTTAGAAGTGAATTACCGAGACCTGCACCCAAGCCGCCACATGCCGTGCAAACCCTAGATAACCCATTCGGACCGTCTGCATATGGCGCCAGACAGTCCGAATATAATGTCTGACGGTCCGGCCACATGGCCGGACAGTCCGCGCACGGAGCCGGACGGTCAGCGTATTTAACTCCACATCTCACCATGCGACATACCAGCACCATAATATAACCTACCAAACCTGTGAGAGTGAGTACTTTCCGGCCTCCAGAAGGCCAGAAAGGAATGGCCAGTCCTATGAGCCTCATAGGGCATGTATTAACGCGCCGCGAAACCCAAACCAATTGGGGAGGAAAACAACATACCAACATCCAAACAACCTTACCCATATTGGACCAAAGAGCCGGTGGTATCCCACCGGCTGTCATCGATATAGTAAGAGAGGAAATAGCTGGGGCATTCCGAGATAAGCTCGGAGTTAGTATAGTCCCCGGGGGACAATCATATCGGAGACCTTATGGTAGCCATTTTGACCGTCTCCCATACCCACAGGGGACCAGAATACCCGAATTCGCAAAGTTTTTGGGTGACCAAGGAAAGAGCACGCGTGAGCATATAGACCAGTTCTTAGCACAATTAGGAGAATTGGCCAACACCGAAGCATTCCGTGTGTGTTTATTTTCATTATCTTTAATAGGGACTACATTCACATGATATACCACGTTCCCTCCTAATTCCATTTTGTCATGGGGAGACTTAGAACAAAAATTTCATGAACATTTCTTCTCTGGCGATTACGAGCTAGATTTAGTAGACTTAGTGGCCCTACGACAAGAAAAGGATGAATCGATTAATGATTACATCCAGAGATTCCGGAATACAAGAAACCGATGTTTTCAAATTCATTTAACAGATAAACAACTGGTGGGGATAGCCTTTGATGGATTGCGCTATTATTTAAAAGAGAAATTAGAAGGCATCCAGTTCTTTACGCTAGCGCAATTACATCAGAAAGCTTTGGCTTGTGAAAGCCGAAGCAAAGAACTAGTCAAAACGGTTCATCATAATGTCCATATAGTAGAACATAATCAAAGTAGTTCGGATGATGAACCAAAGGAAGTTTACACTGTCGAAATAGTTTGGTCCGAACAGGCCAAATCTTCGACTTTCTCCTCCTTGCAGTCAGTTCAAAAGAAACGGCAGGAGGAGATTAAGTTTACATTTAATGTCGGCAAATGTGATAAGATATTCGATGAATTACTAAAAAATGGTAACATTAAGATCGATTATACCGTCCCACCCGTCGACGAACTAAAGCGTCACGCATATTGCAAGTGGCACAACTCATTTTCCCATGCCACTAACGATTGTAATGTGTTTCGACGACAAATCCAATCGGCCATTAACGAAGGACGATCGAAATTTCAGGAGGATACGGAGCCCTTCCCAATGAATGTGATCGACTTCAATGGCAAAAAGGTCCTAATTCGGCCCAGCACAGCCGATAAAGGCAAAGACAAAGAAGTCATCATCGGCAACGCACGGGAGACCGATGGAAACAACAAAATTTCTTGCAGGAAAGTGGTGGCCGAGAAGACTCCTGATGGAGGGGAGACACTGAAGGTGACCATCACAAACTCCGGCACTGGAGGGCAAGCGTAGATAAGGGGACATGCGCGAGAACCCATACTACGCATCGCGGACGGTCTGGTGCCCAGGCGCGGACGGTCCGTAACATCACCGGACAGTCCGGAGCGTTCCAGCGGACGGTCCGGCAGCGCCGAAGAGCCACGACGACCACGTACCTTCAAACCACGACGACCAGAAATAGGTACGTGGAAAACTAACACGTTCAAGGCAACTGGTCGGTTGGTAAAATCTAGCCCGACCTTTGATCAATTATTGTCTAAATATGTGAAAAAGATGGTCGGCCCCAGCGACCGGCCACCAAGGCGACCTCGCTTACCCACCCAGGTGCGACAGCAGGTTAGGCCGATTGGACCACCACACCAATCGGAGAGGACGGGAGGTCATAATGTTCAATTAAGACCTTACATACCTGCGTGGACACCTCCACCTTCACATACACCCATGACATGTCATTATACATACATACCACCGTTACCATATATCCCGAATCAGATGTGGGGCGCGCCACCATATCCATTCGGGATACCACAATACCCCGCCTGGGGGGCACCTCAATCACCTATTTTTGACAGGTTGACGCCTCCGGTACAAGACCGATTGAGAGCCCCTCAATCTGGTCCACGAGCACAGGCCCAACAAGATTGCCGAACAACTCGGCCCCAAAGGCTGACTAATCCGGCAGGGGGGCATACAACTACAACCTCCAACAGTACGATAAAAGGGTACGTCATTAAAATAGGAACGACAGATGTCGTCGTACAACAAAATAACGAAGGGCCGATGATTTTTGGTGAATCGGCCAACACAAATGAAAAAGAAGGTACGACTGTCAACAAAGCAGCTGATCCAAAATACTCCATGCCCCGATGGTGCCCATCGGGATTGACACGATCACAAAAGCAAAAATTACAGCGCCTCAGAGCAAAGGAGAATCAGGAAAAGGAGGCGGAAAAAATATTCAATGACACGCATCCGCAGTATCCGCCACCACAAAAGAGGTGGAGACCAAAGGCCGTTGAGAAAAATCAAACGACCATAAAGATAGAAAATAAAACAACAACTGTGCAACTCTCTGTAGGTATGGTAGACAGTCTGGCTATAAAGGCCGGATCATCTGCACAGGACGCGGACCGTCCGACCCCTGAGGCTGAACCATCTGCACTACACCAAGACACGTCCAACAACGTAACGACGCCCATGGAGGAAGACGACTTGCAAGGAGAAGACCTGATCGACTATGGAGCTATGCCAGAACACTTAGAAAAATAGGAAAGCAAGGTGACGAATTGGTCAGGACCAGTATAACGCTCGGCGGTGTTGGGACTGACAGTTCGATCAAAGCTAAAGAGGTCACATCCGTTGAGTCAACCATCAGGACCAAGGCCACTGCGTACTATCCTAGTAAGTGGCAAGATGCCTAAGAAAACCAATGTGATACATCGAGTTAGTTGCTTTTGGTTCGCTCAGCTCCACCAAAAGGCAGGGGACATATGTTGGGAACCAAATTGAGAGGGCGGACGGTCCGCGCCTGTGGGCCGGACGGTCCGCGCGTGCGTTGAGCAGTTAGGGTTCCGAGTTTTGTGCTACGGTTGTTAGCTAGATTCACGGAATTAACTCGGAAATTAGTTTGTAAAGGGTCCAGCCCCTCCTCTATAAATAGAGAGGTATACGGACGATTTGTAATCATCAATCGAATCAATAATACTTTTATCTCGCATTTATTTCCTGTACAATTAGGAGTAGTTCTAGTCTAGTTCTAGTTTAGCCTCTCAATCCTCAAATTCTCCGCTTCTCTTCGATTCTACGTCGATTAGAGGAGTCTAGGTCGGTCTGCCCGAGCCTAGACAACTCCTAGTATCTCTCCTCCCCGACGGGGTCCCTCCCGGGAGTAAGATCCAGACACCGTCGACGATCTTCCACCGCCCCTGCGCACGCGCGGACCGTCTGGCCGTCAGGCAGGAAACCCTAGCCTCGCGCCAGGTCGCGGACCGTCCGACCCCTGGCCGCGGACCGTCTGTCCCTGCACAGAGAGCACCGCCGCTGGTTCGTGTTGAATGATTGACGCCCTAAAAAGGTGTCAACACCATCCAATCCCTTTAATGCACGTGGAACGAAAATAACCGAACAACCCATGAAGGAAGTGTGTGCTCATTCGGTCATTCCGTTCATCAAATAGCTGTCCACGTTCCCTTGGTCAACTCGTTCTTAAGCATATTTCCAGATTCAGGGAACACCAGCTTCTTTTTTCCTGCGCAGATCACGGACCGGTTTGATCATTTTGCCTTTGCCAATATGATCCTCATGTGATCCTCATCACGTTGTTCCTGGCCCATCGGGACAGCTCCGTTCTATATTAATTTTTATATTTTTCTTTTCAGATTTAGATAGAATGCAAATATTATCAAGTCATGTCGAATAAGATTTAAATAGATATCAACATCTTAAATATCTGATTTTGAACATACGGATACAGATAAAGATTAGATATAGGGCAGATACTGTCGGGGACCATAATTAGGGGTACCCTCAAGATCCCTAAATCTCAGCTGGTAACCTCCATCAGCACAAAGCTGCAAAGGCCTGATGGGTGCGATTAAGTCAAGGATCGGTCCCTTCAAGGGACATGATCGTGCCTCGCCCGAGCCTAGCCTCGGGCAAGGGAAGCCGACCCCGGAGAACCTACGTCTCGCTCGAGGACCCCCCTCCAGCAACGGGCACACTTTCGGCTCGCCCGAGGCCCAGTCTTCACCGAGAAGCAACCTTGGCCACATCGCCACGCCGACCGACCAAATCGCAGGGGTATTTAATGCAAAGGTGGCCTGACACCTTTATCCTAACGCACGCCCACCAGTCGACAGAGCCGAAGTGACCGCAGTCACTTCGCCGCTCTACTGACCGGTCTGACAGGAGGACAGCGCCACCTGCGCCGCTCCGACTGCTGAGTCACCCGACAGAGTGAGGCTGACAGCAGCCAAGGCCGGCCTCAAGCGTCATAGGAAACTCCGCCTCGCCCGACCCAGGGCTCGGACTCGGGCTCAGCCCCGGAAGACGGCGAACTCCGCTCCGCCCGACCCAAGGCTCGGACTCGGGCTCAGCCCCGAAAGACGGCGAACTCCGCTCCGCCCGACCCAGGGCTCGGACTTGGGCTCAGCCCCGGAAGACGGCGAACTCCGCTCTGCCCGACCTAGGGTTTGGACTCGGGCTCAGCCCCGGAAGACGGCAAACTCCACTCCGCCCGACCCAAGGCTCGGACATGGGCTCAACCTCGGAAGATGACGAACTCCGCCTCGCCCGACCCCAGGGCTCAGACTCAGCCCTGGCCTCAGCCGACGGTCTCCGCCTCGCCCGACCCAGGGGCTCGGACTCGACCACGGCCACGGAAGACAGACTCGACCTCGACCTCGGAGGAGCCTCCACATCGCCCAACCTAGGGCGCGGACCGACCACGTCGACAGGAGGCGCCATCATTACCCTACCCCGAGCTGACTCAGGCTACGGAGAACAAGATCGGCGTCCCATCTAGCTCGCTCCGCCAGATGGGCAATGATGGCGCCCCTCATGCCCTGTGACGACGGCGGCTCTCGGCCCCCTTACGGAAGCAAGAGGACGTCAGCAAAGACTCGACAGCCCCAACAGCTGTCCTTCCGCTAGGCTCCAGCACTCCTCCGATGGCCATGACACCACACGTACCGGGTGCCAAAACCCCTCCGGCTGCCACGACGACATGTACTTAGGGCGCTAGCTCTCCTCCGCTAGACACGTAGCACTCTGCTACACCCCCCATTGTACACCTGGATCCTCTCCTTACGCCTATAAAAGGAAGGACCAGGGCCCTCTTACAGAGGGTTGGCCCGCGCGGAGAAGGACGGGACGGCGCTCGCGCAAGGCCGCTCGCTCCCACTCCCGCGTGGACGCTTGTATCCCCCTATTGCAAGCGCACCCGACTCAGGCGCGGGGCTAACACGAAGGCCGCGAGATCCACTCTCTCACGTCCGCCTCCCTCCGGCTGCTTCCTTTCCCCCCTTCGTGTTCCGCCTCGCGTCGACCCATCTGGGCTGGGGCACGCGGCGACAATTCACTCGTCGGTCCAGGGACCCCCCGGGTTTCGAAACACCAACAGTTGGCGCGCCAGGTAGGGGCATGCTGCGTGTTGACGAACAGCTTCCCGTCAAGCTCCAGATGGGCAGTCTCCAGCAACCTTTCCAGCCCGGGACGGTGCTCCGTTTCGGGAATCTTGAGTTCATGTCCCTCGACGGCAGCTACGACATGATACTCCTTCCCCCGCCGTGCGACAGCGACAATGGCGGTCGACAACCCGCTCGCCGGCGGGGAAATCGACGACGCCTTCCCCATGTGGTGGAAGGACGACATTCGGGCTTGTCCCGTCCCCTCCCCCGCCGACGGAGGAGGAGGCGGAGCAACCTAGGCCAAGCGGGAAGCGGCACCTCGTTGGCTGTCGAGCGATTCGACAGCGCCGGCGCCCCAACGGAGGGCGCGTCGGGCATCGATCTCACGTCTGAGACGAAGACGAGCGCCGCCTCCCCGCAACACGCCAATCTCAAGCAAACGCACGACGCCAGCACGCTCGCGAAGGACTTGCTGGGCGTCACCCTCGTACCTGAGACAACTGTGTAGTCAGTCCCAGACGCGACCTCGCCACCGACCGTTGACCGAAAGGTACCGACCGATTCCCATCTCGCGTCTTTTGGATTCGGCCTCGACCCACCAAGCGACTCCGCTTCGGTGAGCACTCTTTTAGAGGCGAGCCCAAACCCTCTGGGGTATCGTGTGCGGTCACCCTGGGACCGACTGACGGCCGACTCGACCTATGAGCCCTCGGGGTCCGAGGAAGATGGCGAGCCCGACCTCTGTTGGGATTTCTCCGGACTTGGTAACCCCAGTGCCGTGCGGGACTTCATGACCGCATGTGACTACTGCCTTTCTGACTGTTCCGACGGCAGCCGCGGCCTCGACAATGAGGACCGCGGCCCAAGTCGTGAATGTTTTCACGTCGATCTAGGGGGTCCCGGTGAAGGCGACCATCTTGGTATGCCGGAAAACGGTGATCCCCCTAGGCCCGCGCCTCGCGTTGACATCCTTCGGGAGCTAGCTGTGGTCCCCGTCCCGGCGGGGGGTCCTGACCCACAGCTCGAGCATATCCGCGAGAGGCAGGCCAGGCTCGACGAGGGAGCAGGAACGCTTGTGCCGATCCGCCGGGACATCGGGCAGGAATGGGCGGTCCAACCCCCGGCCGGAGAAGCGCATCATCTCCCCTAGGACATCCAGCACCGCATCGCCGACGACGTCAGGGTGAGGCCGCCGCCGGATTCCAGTGGAGTCGGCCAGAACCTGGCTGCGGCGGCAATACTCCTCCACGCGATGCCGGAGCCATCAACCACCGAGGGGCGGCGTATCCAGGGAGATCTCAAGAATCTCTTGGAGGACGCCGCGGTCCGACGGGCCGAAAGCTCTGCCTCCCGAAAGCAGGGGTTCCCCTCGGAGCATCGCGCCGTGACTTCCCGATTTATGCGGGAAGCCTCGGTCCACTCCGGGCGCACGCGCAACACAACGCCTACAGTCCCGGGTCGCCTCGCCAACGAGCGTCATCATCACAGCCGTCGGGCCCACCTCGACGACAGGGCGCACAGAGGCTACCACCCCAGGCGTGGGGGACGCTACGACAGCGGGGAGGATCGGAGTCCTTCGCCCGAACCACCCGGTCCGCAGGCTTTCAGCCGCGCCATACGATGGGCACCGTTCCCAACCCGGTTTCGAACCCCGACTACTATCACAAAGTACTCGGGGGAGACGAGACCGGAACTGTGGCTCGCGGACTATCGGCTGGCCTGCCAACTGGGTGGAACGGACGACGACAACCTCATCATCCGCAACCTCCCCCTGTTCCTCTCCGACACCGCTCGAGCCTGGCTGGAGCACCTGCCCCCGGGGCAGATCTCCAACTGGGATGACCTGGTCCAAGCCTTCACCGGCAATTTCCATGGCACGTACGTGCGCCCTGGGAACTCCTGGGATCTCCGAAGTTGCCGCCAGCAGCCGGGAGAGTCTCTCCGGGACTACATCCAGCGATTCTCGAAGCAGCGCACAGAGCTGCCCAACGTCACCGATTCAGATGTCATCGGCGCGTTCCTCGCCGGCACCACCTGCCGCGACCTGGTGAGCAAGCTGGGTCGCAAGACCCCCACCAGGACGAGCGAGCTGATGGACATCGCCACCAAGTTCGCCTCTGGCCAGGAGGCGGTTGAGGCCATTTTCCGGAAGGACAAGCAGCCCCAGGGCCGCCCACCGGAAGATGCTCCCGAGGCGTCAACTCAGCGCGACACCAAGAAGAAGGGCAAGAAGAAGTCGCAAGCGAAACGCGACGCCACCGACGCGGACCTTGTCGCCGCCGCCAAGCACAAGAACCCTCAGAAACCTCCCGGAGGTGACAACCTCTTCGACAAGATGCTCAAGGAGTCGTGCCCCTATCATCAGGGGCCCGTCAAGCACACCCTTGAGGAGTGTGCCATGCTTCGACGACACTTCCACAAGGCCGGGCCACCCGCGGAGGGTGGCAAGGCCCTCGACGACGCAAAGGAGGAAGATCACAAGGCAGGAGGGTTCCCCGAGGTCCGCGACTGCTTCATGATCTACGGCGGGCAAGTGGTGAACGCCTCGGCTCGGCACCGCAAGCAAGAGCGTCGGGAGGTCTGCTCGGTAAAGGTGACGGCGCCAGTCTACCTAGACTGGTCCGACAAGCCCATCACCTTCGACCAGGCCGACCATCCAGACTACGTGCCGAGCCCGAGGAAATACCCACTCGTTGTCAACCCCATCATCGGCAACGTCAGGCTCACCAAGGTCCTCATGGACGGAGGCAGCAGCCTCAACATCATCTACGCCGAGACCCTCGGGCTCCTGCGGATCGATCTGTCCTCGGTCCGAACGGGCGCTGCGCCTTTCCACGGGATCGTCCCCGGGAAGCGTGTTCAACCCCTCGGACAACTCGACCTACCCGTCTGCTTCGGGACGCCCTCCAACTTTCGAAAGGAGACCCTCACGTTCGAAGTAGTCGGGTTTCGAGGAACCTACAACGCAGTGCTGGGAAGGCCATGCTACGCCAAGTTCATGGCCGTCCCCAACTACACCTACCTCAAGCTCAAGATGCCGGGCCCCAACGGGGTCATCACCGTCGGGCCCATGTACCGACACGCATTCGAATGCGATGTGGAGTGCGTGGAGTACGCCGAGGCCCTCGCCGAATCCGAGGCCCTCATCGCTGACCTGGAGAGCCTCTCTAGGGAGGCGCCCAACGTGAAGCGCCACGCCGGCAACTTCGAACCAGCAGAGACGGTCAAGTCCGTCCCTCTCGACCCCTGCAACGATGCCTCCAAACAGATCCGGATCGGTTCCGAGCTCGACCCCAAATAGGAAGCAGTGCTCGTCGACTTTCTCCGCGCAAACGCCGACGTTTTCGCGTGGAGTCCCTCGGACATGCCCGGCATACCGAGGGAAGTCGCCGAGCACTCTCTGGATATCCGAGCTGGGGCCCGACCCGTGAAGCAACCTCTACGCCGATTCGACGAAGAAAAGCGCAGAGCCATAGGCGAGGAGATCCACAAGCTACTGGCGGCAGGGTTCATCAAAGAGGTATTCCATCCCGAATGGCTTGCCAACCCTGTGCTTGTGAGAAAGAAAGGGGGGAAATGGCGGATGTGTGTAGACTACACTGGTCTAAACAAAGCATGTCCGAAGGTTCCCTACCCTCTGCCTCGCATCGATCAGATCGTGGATTCCACTGCTGGGTGCAAAACCCTGTCTTTCCTCGATGCCTACTCAGGGTATCACCAGATCAGGATGAAGGAGTCCGACCAGCTCGCGACTTCATTCATCACACCTTTCGGCATGTACTGCTATGTTACAATGCCGTTTGGTTTGAGAAATGCGGGGGCAACGTACCAGCGATGCATGAACCATGTGTTTGGTGAACACATCGGCCGAACGGTCGAGGCCTACGTCGATGACATCGTAGTTAAGATGAGGAAGGCCTCCGACCTCCTTTCTGACCTTGAAGCGACATTCCGATGTCTCAAGGCGAAAGGCGTGAAGCTTAATCCCGAAAAGTGTGTCTTCGGGGTCCCCCGAGGCATGCTCTTGGGGTTCATCGTCTCCGAGCGGGGCATCGAAGCCAACCCGGAGAAGATCGCAGCCATCACCAGCATGGGGCCAATCAAGGACTTGAAAGGCGTACAGAGGGTCATGGGATGTCTCGCGGCTCTGAGCCGCTTCATCTCCCGCCTCGGCGAAAGGGGTCTGCCTCTGTACCGCCTCTTGAAGGCGCTCCTCACGAACACGCCCATCTTGGTGCCCCCCGCTGCCGGAGAAGCCCTCTTGATCTACGTCGCCGCAACCACCCAGGTGGTTAGCGCCGCGATCGTGGTTGAGAGACGAGAAGAAGGGCATGCGTTGCCCGTCCAGAGGCCAGTCTACTTCATCAGTGAGGTACTGTCCGAGACCAAGATCCGCTACCCACAAATCCAGAAGTTGCTGTACGCGGTGATCCTGACACGGCGGAAGTTGCGACACTACTTCGAGTCTCATCCGGTGACTGTGGTGTCATCCTTCCCCCTGGGAGAGATCATCCAGTCCTGAGAGGCCTCGGATAGAATTGCGAAGTGGGCGGTGGAGATCATGGGCGAGACGATCTCGTTCGCCCCTCGGAAGGCCATCAAGTCCCAGGTCTTGGCGGACTTCGTGGCTGAATGGGCCGACACCCAGCTCCCGACGGCTCCGATCCAACCGGAGCTCTGGACCATGTTTTTCGACGGGTCGCTGATGAAGACGGGGGCCGGCGCAGGCCTCCTCTTCGTCTCGCCCCTCGGGAAGCACCTACGCTACTTGCTACGCCTCCACTTCCCGGCGTCCAACAACGTGGCTGAGTACGAGGCTCTGGTAAACGGGTTGCGAATCGCCATCGAGCTAGGGGTCCGACGCCTCGACGCTCGCGGTGACTCGCAGCTCGTCATCAACCAAGTCATGAAGAACTCCAACTGCCGCGACCCGAAGATGGAAGCATACTGCGATGAGGTTTGGCGCCTGGAAGACAAGTTCTACGGGCTCGAGCTCAACCACATCGCCCGACGCTACAACGAGACTGCGGACGAGCTGGCTAAAATAGCCTCAGGACGAACAACAGTTCCCCCGGACGTATTCTCCCGAGACCCGCATCAACCCTCCGTCAAGACTGAGGACACGCCCGAGCCTGAGGCACCTTCGGCTCCGCCCGAGGCACCCTCGGCCCAGTCCGAGGTACCCTCGGCTCAGCCCGAGGTACCCTCGGCCCCCGATGGTGAGGAACTGCGCGTCGAGGGGGAACCGAGAGAGGTCACGCCTAACAAAGCTGGCAGACCCCGTACCTGCAATATCTCCAACGAGGGGAGCTGCCCCTCGACCAAGCCGAAGCTCGGCGGTTGGCGCGGCGCGCCAAGTCTTTCGTCTTGCTGGGAGATGGGAAGGAGCTCTACCACCATAGCCCCTCAGGCATCCTCCAGCGATGCATTTCCATCGCTGAAGGCCAGCAGCTCTGGCGCCCACCGTGGGGCGAGAGATACACTCGGGGGCTTGCGACCATCGCACAGCACCCCGAGCCCTTGTTGGAGACGCCTTCTGACAAGGTCTCTAATGACCGACGGCGGTGGCCGACGCCACCCGAATTGTCCACACCCGCGAAGGGTGTCAGTTCTATGCAAGGTAGACCCACCCTCGCGGAAGACACCCGGGGGCTACACGCACCCCTGGGAAGGGCCGCTCGTCATCGCCAAAGTTCTGAAGCCCGGAACAAACAACTGACCGACAGTCAAGGCGAGGGTTTAGTCATCAAGGAAGGGTCGGCCTTGCCTCGGCAGAGCCCGACCCTCCCTCGGGGGCTAAAAGGGGGGAACCCCCTCTGCGTCAAAATTTTCAGTCAAAAAGGCTTTTGCGTTCCCCTGGCTACGTTGGAAGCAGGACCCCAAGGAGCGAACGCGGGTGCATGTAAGTGGCAAGACTGACTGAGCCAAGGGACTCCTACGCCTCTGGGTTACGGATACCTCACTCGTCACCTACCACGAAAAGTGACTCCTACTTGGGGAAGCCACCCTGCTACTGACGGACGGGGCTGGACACGCAAAATGGAAGGAAAAGGGGCACGACTTCATGCAACGATAATAAAGTGTTCAGGCCTCAGCGGCCGCAAAAAGACACACGTGCATCCAACAGAAACTGCTCCGACAGAGTTAGGCGTCGTCCGGGGAAGGATCCGCGCCTTCGGCTTCGTCCCCGCCCTCGGCAAAGTCCACCTCGGCCTCAGACGACAGCGCAGGCGGGAGGATCTCTGCCTCAAAGGTGGTCGCCAGCACTGCGCTCGGACCCGCGGCGGCCGCGTCGAGCCTCTGGATTTCTGCCAGGGCGGCTTCATCTTCATCAGGAAGGCAATACCCCTCGCTGACCCGCTCCAGGTCCACGACGTAGTGGGAAGCGAGCACAGCGAAGGCCCGCCTGACGCCATGATGTAGCGCGTCACGGAGTCTGCCGCGCACATGATCGCCCAAGGCCTGCAGGCGACTTTGAGGGGAACTTCCTGAGGGGACGTCGCCGAAGTCAAAGACCCGATAGAAGTCCGAGATGGCCTCGGACATGGCCACGTGGTCGGCCTCCCTCTGCTCGGCCGCCCCGACAAGCGCCCTGGTGGACTCATCAAGGGCGGACTCAAGCTCTACGAACAGCCAGAACGCAAGGCTTCAAACACAAGCGGAGGAAACAAGCTGAAACAAAAACCGGAAATGGCCAGGACATACCTCCGACTCGGGCACACTGCTCCGAAGCTGCGGCCTGGGCTATGGCTAGGTCCGCTGCAAGGGCTCCAGCCCGGCTTTCGGCCTCGGCAGCCCGACCCCGGGATTGGTCTCGCTCATCGACGACCTGGTCGAACTCCGACTGCCGTCGCTGCATCTCTGCGCGTGCCGCTGCCGCCTCTGCGCGGGCCGCTGCCGCCTCTGCTCTCAGATCGGCGCAGAGCGACCGAAGGTCCGCCACTTCGGCGCCCTGCTGGGATAGGCGCGCAGTAGCCCCAGCAAGCGAGGTCCTCAGGGATCGCAGCGAGCCCCAGATATCGACCTCGTGGCGGATGAACGACGACTTGGCGGCACTCAGATCCGTCAGATCCTAAGGGGAGGAAGCGGGACATCACAAGAGATGCCTTGGTCACAAAAAGGTACGCCTGAAACCATTACCTGAAGGATTTCGGGGATGTCCCTGCAGAAGACCTCCAGCGATGACCAGAGCGACCCCACCGTTGCTTCGGCGCACTTGCGGAGCTTGTCCCAAGACTGCTCTTCCCGCTCGACGTCGAGAATGAAGAAGGGATCCGAAGCCCCACGGGTCCGGAACCAGAGCAACTGGGCCGCTCCTCGGAGCTCCGCCGCGCACCGACAAGGCCGCCGCTCGGTGGGACGGATCGCGCTTCCACGCCCCCCTCCTCCGAGGCACCGAGCGCCGACGCCTCGGCCATCTCAGCGTCGGCAGCAACGGGTCGCTCCCCGACTGGGACGGCAGCGGCTTCAGCAGCAGTAGGCGCCGGCACCGGCGGCATGTTCAGTGGGCCCAGGGCCACATCTGCGCCAGCCGCCTCCTCCAGCACGATGGCCGCCTCGGCAGAAGAGCCGGCCTCGGGAACTCGCTCCACGACGGCTGGTGCCGCCAGAGCCCCCCGCTGTGGAGCGCCTTGCGAGAAGGCCAGCTGAACAGCGAGGCCCGGCGCGATGCTGGCTGCGGAAGCCGACGCCGTCTTAAGGGCCTTCCGGGGAGCCAGATCGGTCAGGCCGTGGCTTCGCTTGCTGAGGAGGAAGGGAAAGTCGCGGTCGGGACATACGAATGAGAAGCCAGGACGAAGACGCTCCAAGATACTTACCCGCTCCGGGCCATGACCAATCGCGCCTGAGGGGAGGTCTCTTGGATCTTGACCCCCGAAGACACCGCCGAGGTCCGCCTCGCCGCCAGCTTCGGCATCACCCTCGCCTTGGGCACCTTGGACGCCCGAGAGACGGACTGCCCGGGCATTGCCACGGCGACCTGAGGGTCACCCTCCTGCGCTGACGGCGTGGCCGACGGCTCCCAAGAAGCAGACGCCTCGGCCGGACCCCCTGGGGTCACCTCGACTTTCCCGGCCGAGGGGTCAAGTACCCCCTCGGTCTGCCCCCGCTCGTCGGGCCGGGACCTTGGCGTCCCGACTTCGGGAACTGACGGCGCCAGCCCACTCGGCGGCTGGCTTGACGACTCCTGGCCTAGCCTCAAACCCGGGCTGAGGCCGAGGCGGGCAGCCATGTCGTCGTCCTCGCCATCATCTTCATCGTCGTCGTCGTCAGGCGTCTCCGGCGACGGCTCCCTCGGGAGCCCCTCCCTCTCCTGCCGACGATGGAGCTTCTCCAAGGCGTTTCGGGCCCGCGTCCGCTCGCGGGCCCGGGCTTTCTCCGTGTCCTTCTTCTTCTTCTTCTCCTTCGCGGCAACCCGCCGCGCTGCTCGGTCCACCGCGTCCTCTGGGACCCGTGGCCGGGAAGGCTTATGCCACCCTACCTCCTGGAGGCGAACGGAAATCCCGACCGTAAGAACCAAAGGCAACCTGACACAAGAAGAAGGAAGGAGCGGATACTCACCAGGGTCACACACCCGTGGTCGGGGCGCATCAAGGGCTGAGAGAAGGCACTGGCATCCGGTTTTCCCAACGTGACGGCCACCTGCCCATGGAGAACGTCGATGGGAAGAGGATCCGAGGACATCCGCGAGCCCTCCAAGTCAGCCTCCGGTGTTGAAAGTCACCTAGAGGGGGGGTGAATAGGCGGAACCTGAAAATTAAAACTTTATCCCCCAACTAGATCCCTTGATTAGTGGTTAGAACAAGATATACAAATATCGGAGAATAGAAACTAAGTTCTTGCTTGAAAGGAGTAGTGCTAAATAATGCGGGAGAGATAAATCAATACAACTAATAAGTTATAGAATAACAAAGCAAGAACCCTTAGATGAGAGGAGCACTAGAACAAGTTCTTTCTTGCAACGTGTTGCTTCACTAAATGGAAATTTAACTTGAAGCAATACCAAATGAAATTAGCAAATAATGGTGCAAGAAAACTTAGAGCAAGGGAAAGCAAACAAATCACAAGCAATAAACACAATGGACACGGGTGATTTGTTTTACCGAGGTTCGGCCCTCGAAGGCCTAGTCCCCGTTGAGGAGTCCACTTAAGGACGGGTCTTTTTCAACCCTTTCCCTCTCTACCCCGATCACACAAGGATCGGTGAGCTCTTCTTCTTCTCAAGGATCACTCTCGATCCCACAAGGACCACCACAATCTTTGGTGTCTCTTGCTAGCTTTTACAAGCCTCCAAAACTTTGGAGGAAGTTCAATGGGAGTCAAAACTCCACGTGCAAATGAACACAAAGATGAAGCACACACTATCTCTCGATGAATCTCACAAGGCACTAGTGCTAAACTCAAATGAGTAGCTCTCTTTTGCTTGCTCTCTCTTTTGTGGCACTTGTGTTGGTTGTAGTGGTCTAAATCTTGTGTATAGGATGGATCAATGAATATATGTGGTTGGGAGGGCTTGAGTATGTCAACTATATGAATTGGAATGTTGCTTGGGCTCCCACACATTGAAGTGGCCGATTGGGGTGGTATTTATAGCCACCAACCAAAATCTAGCCGTTGGTGAGGGATGTCTGTTCGATGGCGCACCGGACAGTCCGGTGCACACCGGACATGTCCGGTGCGACAGCCACATCACCCGACCGTTGGGGTTTCGACCGTTGGAGCTCTGACACTGGGCCCGCCTTGATGTCCGGTGGCGCACCGGACATGAATTGTGGAGTGTCCGGTGCGCCTGCTCCCGCGTGCCTGACGACTGCGCGCTTCTGGCCCGCATTAAATGCGTCTGCAGGTGACCATTGGCGCCGGAGTAGCCGTTGCCCCACAGTTACACCGGACAGTCCGGTGTACACCGGACATGTCCGGTGAATTATAGCGAAGCAGCTGAAGTGAATTCCCGAGGCTGGCGAGTTCCTGAGGCCGCTCTTCCTTGGAGCACCGGACATGTCCGGTGTACACCGGACAGTCCGGTGAATTATAGCGGAGTCGCCTCTGGAATTTCCCGAAGGTGATGAGTTTGAGTTCGGAGTCCTCTGGTGCACCGGACATGTCCGGTGGCACACCGGACAATCCGGTGCGCCAGACCAGAGGTGCCTTCGGTTGTCCCTTTGCTCTTTTGTTGAACCCAATACTTGGTCTTTTTATTGGCTAAGTGTGAACCTTTGGCACCTGTATAACTAATACACTAGAGCAAACTAGTTAGTCCAATTATTTGTGTTGGCCAATTCAACCACCAAAATTATTTAGGAACTAGGTGTAAGCCTAATTCCCTTTCAATCTCCCCCTTTTTGGTGATTGATGCCAACACAAACCAAAGCAAATGTAAAAGTGCATAATTGAACTAGTTTGCATAATGTAAGTGCAAAGGTTGCTTGGAATTGAGCCAATATAAGTACTTACAAGATATGCATGGATTGTTTCTTTATAATTAACATTTTGGACCACGCTTGCACCACAAGTTTTGTTTTTGCAAACTCTTTTGTAAATTCTTTTCAAAGTCCTTTTGCAAGATAGTCAAAGGTAAATGAATAAGATTTTGCAAAGCATTTTCAAGTTTTGAAATTTTCTTCCTTTGTTCCAAATGCTTTTCCTTTGACTAAACAAAACTCCCCCTCAAATAAATTCTCCTCTTAGTGTTCAAGAGGGTTTTAAGATGTCAAGTTTTGAAAATACTACTTGCTCCCCTTTTAGAACACAAAGAGATACCAATTTGAAATTTTCCAATTTGAAAACCATTAATTTTTGAACTTAGGGTGGTGGTGCGGTCCTTTTGCTTTGGGCCAATACTTTCTCCCCCTTTGGCATGAATCGCCAAAAAAGCGGATACTTAGAATGAAATATAGGCCCTTTTCCTAACTATTTTCTCCCTTTTGGCAAATAAAACATTTGAGTGAAGATTATGCCAAAGATGGAGAGACATTGTGGAGTGATGGCGAAGGGTAGATAATACCGATAGAGTAGAGTGGAAGCTTTGTCTTCGCCGAAGACTCCAATTCCCTTTCAATGTACCTATGACTTGGTTTGAAATTCACTTGAAAACACATTAGTCATAGCATATAAAAGAGATATGATCAAGAGGATATATCAAATTAAGCATGATCATAGTTCTATATAACATAGATTGCTCCCCCTAAGTATGTGCATGGAGAGGAACACATATTTTGGCCTTAAATGTCGATTGCACATAATTAGGTTAATGAGAACATATTTATATCATACAGATTGTGAAGTGCATTGTGTCATAGTATAAGTGTGATGCTCATGACAATTTATGCACTTATGAAAGCATGTTGTAAACAATTTAAGCATTTTCCCTTAAGGATTTCAAAGAGACTTAAGGACCATCCATCTTTGAAACAAAGGCAGCTTATCCTCGTTACAAGGTTAAGCTTTAAGCTCTTTGACAATAAAAGTACTTCATCTAGTTTTACCAGAGATGCACTAAGCAGGAATGAATTTTGGGAAATTAAACTAGGTATGAAGCAGGGATAATACATGGACATGCTTTCTCTTCCTTTCATACAAGATATGCAAAGAATGTATAGAAAAGGAAGATTTAGGTACAAGTTTAAATGAAAGGAGATAGTTTTACCTTTTTGCACCTTTACATAGAGACGCTTGCTTCATTGTGCTTTGTCCTTAGTCTTAAATGCTTAAGATCTATTCTTAATGACAATATATGGAAATATTTTGCACAAGAGAGAGTTCTACAACTAGTGATCTTTTCAAGTTATTGTTAGCAAATATCAAATGGATCACAGGTTGCATAAATGTATCATGAATTCTCCTTTTAACTTAGTGCATATCAAGAGAGATATCGATTGAAAGTATATACGTCACTAAGAAGCATGATTGTTGATTGAAGTCATTCAATGATCAAACAAATAACAGATGTGATCAAAAGAACAACATACGCATTAGATTATCAATTAAGCTTAAAGTAGGAGAATCCAGCAATTATGCTACTTTAGAGTGAAAGACAAGAATTTAAAGTAGTAGCATACTTCATGAGGAACTTATTCTCATGCAAGAGACTATATGAAATTACTGAGATAAAGCAATAGTCTCAACATAATCAAGATAAAAAGGCTCCCCCTAAAGATATGCATCAAGTATTTGAATGAATTGAATGGATGCATTTACTTTAAAGACAAATAGAGAAAAGCATTATACATCTTGATCAAGGCTCATTAAATTTGTAATAAACAACTTGAGCCTAGTATTCTCAATATGAAAGGGTTTAGAATACTCACAACCACACCATTGATTGTTTTGTAGAAGTAGGTGGTGTTGTTCTTGATGTTCTCCTCTTTCATTTGAGAGTCCTCCCTTTGCGGTGGCTTCTTTTTCCTTTCAAACTTATTGAAAATACTCAAGAAGAATGTTAGTAATACAAGAGAGTATATAATGATGGATGATTTCTTTTAGATAGGAAATAAGCTTAATTCATCATCCATGAGTCACATAGACATGAAGTAAATTCCTTAACGTTAGTGCACATTAACAGAAAAGAGGAATGAGCACCTTTTTAATCACTTTTGATTAATCAAAGGAATTTTACTTATTCATATTGAATTTATTATCATGACTTAGAAGCGCATCAATATGAGAATGGATATAGCAAAGGCATGAATTAGATTCTAATGGACAAGCGCATTTATGAAAATGATATTGAATGCATACTTAGTTAATTTCGGTCCAATAAAGAATCTATTCCTCACAAGGGTAGAATATGATAATTTAGATTAAATACCCATTGAGATGGGAACCAAACTTAAGAAGATGAGTTCCCATACCTTTGCTTTTACCTTTCTTCCTTTGGGTGAAGATCAACCCATGAGGCTTGTGCACTTTCTCTCTTGTAGATTTTCATAATTGAACTCAAGAGAAATGTTAGTAGCAACACAAGCACTAGTTTCCATTTTTGTAATCATTTTGATAAGGAATGAGAAGCTAGATTACCAAAACATGGAAACTTCATAGCATGAACTAGATTATCCTTAGATGATGTTATGCTCAATTTTAACTCATAAAACAAGTACAAATAATCCTATGAGATTATAGGAATAAATCTAATTCATGATTTGGAAAGCGATAAGTGTGAAAGAATCAGATCCAATTTGAGCAAGTAAAAATACATCATAAACATTTGGATTGATTTTTCTTTTCATGTTAGATTACACGCTTCTAAAGAGAAACTTATTCTCTACATGTGAGACTACTTGGGTTACTTAGATAAAAATCATTAGTCTCACTATTCTAGTTATAGAGAGAGTTTTCCTTTTACAAGTGTCCTAAGGATTTGAATTCCTTACATGACACCTTATTCTTTTAAGAACATGAAATATCTCTCTATATCTAGAATCATGGCAATAACAAGATAATTAGAGGAAGAATATGCCATGACATACTTGCAACAAATTAAAGCATGTAGATTGCCATAGTATGGAAATGATGAATGTGCAATCTACCATATGAGAGGAAATTCTTCAAAGAATGGTAATATCACTTTAAAGACATTTGAAGTGCTTCAATTCTTCTATGTGACTACACAAGACACATAAGAAATGATATTCTAAAATACTTGCACTTAAAAGATAAGTGTTACCATCCTTTGGCTTTCCTCCATGTTGTAGGCCTTGATTTTTCGCATATGATATCTCTTCACTTCCTACAACATATAATATCTTCCTCGAGATGATATGAGTTAAAGACATAGCAATTTGAAAAAAATAACCTTGGGTCAATCATGTATATAGATCACTGGAGATTGATAGCTTGAGTTGATAAGAATCGAATGGACTTTCTCAAGCACCCCAAAGACTTCATACCATCTCCTCCTCCTATAAATCTTGTCAAGCATATTTTGGTACCCATCGCTTGATGGGTCCATCACGGTTAGTCAACAAAGATCTAGGAACCCA
The DNA here is from genome assembly GCA_029449295.1 of Zea luxurians. NCBI lineage: Eukaryota > Viridiplantae > Streptophyta > Magnoliopsida > Poales > Poaceae > Zea > Zea luxurians. The sequence continues at coordinate 1,483,968 of JAOPSE010000087.1, forward strand.
AAAGTCCTTTATGTTAGCACTAGGTAAACTCATTACCTTTCTAGCACAAGTTGCAATTTTGGGTTGCCTAGTTATATGAGAATTAATTGACAAGCTAGGAGTGGAATTGTTACCAATGGGACAATCCTTGCATTGATGTCCCTTCTTTCGGCATGTGTAGCATAGGCGTTTTTCAAGTTTTGACGTTTTCTTCTTTCCTTGTTTGTTGCCTGCTACATGGTTAGTAAAAACTTTCTTTTCTAATCCTATGCCTCTTTGTTTTAAATGGGGACAAGATCTAAGCAAGTGTCCCTTCTTGGAGCATTTAAAACAAAGTCTATCATCCTTGTTAATAATCGAGCCATTTTTAATGTAGGGACATGACCTAATCAAATGCCCCTCTTCAAAGCATTCACTACACCTCTTAATGTGAAGTGTGGCTTGATCATTACCTTGGATGTTACCTTTTGTGGAGGCGTGGTTGAGGCTTTTGGAGGAGGTGTTGAATTTCATCTTTTGTTTCTTCCTCTTGGCAATCCTCAAATCCTTGACATTTTCTTCAAGGGATGTATTGCATGCCACTGTTGTTCCCGTCTCAAGCTTCTTCACCATGTGATCACGGTTATCTTGAGAAGGTTGGGCAATGCATTTCCCTTTTAGTTGTGTCAAGCTCTTCTTTAGCCTCTCATTTTCTTCTTTGAGCTTTTGATATGAATCATCATTTGTTCCTGCAAATTCTAGCTCAAAGGAAGATTTGCTTGTCGACAAACAACAAGCATTAGCACATGGTAATATAGTATCAATTTGAATACATGTGCATGAGTGAGGTTGTTGGGATTTTAAGTTTTCTACCACAACCTCATGAGCAATGTTTAATATGATATGATCATCCATAAGATTTTCATGAGAACATAGAAGCATATCATATTTTTCTTGAAAAGCTAGATTTTCAACTTTTAGCTTTTCTACTTGGTCCTTAAGCAAGGTATTCCTATTTACTAATTGAGCGATACAATGTAAAGCGTTATCATGCTCAATTGAAACAATTTCATACCTTTGGACCAAATCAACATGAGAACACTTTAGCTCCTCATGTTCTTTAGTCAACTCGTCAAAGTGTAGCATTTTCATGGAGAGAACATCTTCTAGCCTTTGACGAGCTTCGCTTTGCTCTCTTGCTCTTTCTAGAAGTTTGAGCATGACCGCCTTATCTTCTTGGCTTAGGCGAGCGTAGAGTTGCACAAAGCTTCTTTCTTCCTCCTCATCCTCATTTGTGCTTCCGCTATCATTTGCATTAGCCACACAACACATGTGGGAATCGAAATGGGAAGACAAACCTTTTGGAGAGGTGGATTCATTGTTTGGTCTCCACCGTTCATTCTCTTCTTCTTCCTTGCAAGGGTTAGTATCACAAATACCAAAGGAAGTAGAGACACAAAATGAACTATCATGTTTGGACTCATTAAATTTGCTTTTAATTCTAGTCCAAATATCATGCGCATCATGGGTGGATTCGTCATAATTTGATATGAAGGCACGATAATCTTCTTTGCTAAGAGAATTACTTAAGATGTCAAAAGCTAGGTAGTTTAAGCGAAAACATCTTTGATCCTCCTCGGAGATAATTTTTTCATTATAACTAGGAGGGAAGATACTCTTGTCTATAATTTGTTCTAATTGAGGGTCTACCGCTCTAAAAGCATTTATCACTCTAGTAGACCATGAATTATAATTAGAACAATCGGAAAGTAATATCTCAAGAGTTACCTCCTTGTTCTCCTGGGTCTTCTTGTTCTTGTGGGATCTTCTACGAGCCATCACTTCGAGTTGTTAGACTCAAGATGAAGTGCCTAGCTTTGATACCAATTGAAAGTCGCCTAGAGGGGGGTGAATAGGCGGAACCTGAAAATTAAAACTTTATCCCCCAACTAGATCCCTTGATTAGTGGTTAGAACAAGATATACAAATATCGGAGAATAGAAACTAAGTTCTTGCTTGAAAGGAGTATTGCTAAATAATGCGGGAGAGATAAATCAATACAACTAATAAGTTATAGAATAACAAAGCAAGAACCCTTAGATGAGAGGAGCACTAGAACAAGTTCTTTCTTGCAACGTGTTGCTTCACTAAATGGAAATTTAACTTGAAGCAATACCAAATGAAATTAGCAAATAATGGTGCAAGAAAACTTAGAGCAAGGGAAAGCAAACAAATCACAAGCAATAAACACAATGGACACGGGTGATTTGTTTTACCGAGGTTCGGCCCTCGAAGGCCTAGTCCCCGTTGAGGAGTCCACTTAAGGACGGGTCTTTTTCAACCCTTTCCCTCTCTCCCCCGATCACACAAGGATCGGTGAGCTCTTCTTCTTCTCAAGGATCACTCTCGATCCCACAAGGACCACCACAATCTTTGGTGTCTCTTGCTAGCTTTTACAAGCCTCCAAAACTTTGGAGGAAGTTCAATGGGAGTCAAAACTCCACGCGCAAATGAACACAAAGATGAAGCACACACTATCTCTCGATGAATCTCACAAGGCACTAGTGCTAAACTCAAATGAGTAGCTCTCTTTTGCTTGCTCTCTCTTTTGTGGCACTTGTGTTGGTTGTAGTGGTCTAAATCTTGTGTATAGGATGGATCAATGAATATATGTGGTTGGGAGGGCTTGAGTATGTCAACTATATGACTTGGAATGTTGCTTGGGCTCCCACACATTGAAGTGGCCGATTGGGGTGGTATTTATAGCCACCAACCAAAATCTAGCCATTGGTGAGGGCTGTCTGTTCGATGGTGCACCGGACAGTCTGGTGCACACCGGACATGTCCGGTGCAACAGCCACGTCACCCGACCGTTGGGGTTTCGACCGTTGGAGCTCTGACACTGGGCCCGCCTTGATGTCCGGTGGCGCACCAGACATGAACTGTGGAGTGTCCGGTGCGCCTGCTCCCGCGTGCCTGACGACTGCGCGCTTCTGGCGCGCATTAAATGCGTCTGCAGGTGACCGTTGGCGCCGGAGTAGTCGTTGCCCCGCAGTTACACTGGACAGTCCGGTGTACACTGGACATGTCCGGTGAATTATAGCGAAGCAGCTGAAGTGAATTCCCGAGGCTGGCGAGTTCCTGAGGCCGCTCTTCCTTGGAGCACCGGACATGTCCGGTGTACACCAGACAGTCCGGTGAATTATAGCGGAGTCGCCTCTAGAATTTCCCGAAGGTGATGAGTTTGAGTTTGGAGTCCTCTGGTGCACCGGACATGTCCGGTGGCACACCGGACAGTCCGGTGCGCCAGACCAGAGGTGCCTTCGGTTGTCCCTTTGCTCTTTTGTCGAACCCAATACTTGGTCTTTTTATTGGCTAAGTGTGAACCTTTGGCACCTGTATAACTAATACACTAGAGCAAACTAGTTAGTCCAATTATTTGTGTTGGCCAATTCAACCACCAAAATTATTTAGGAACTAGGTGTAAGCCTAATTCCCTTTCAGGTGTCATCTCCCAAAGCGGCAACCGCCGCTCCGCCAAGGGAAGCACCCTACGGCGGTGAATGGCAGCAATCACTCCCGCGGCAGTAAGTCCTCCTTTCCGCAACACCTCTAGGGCCTTGAGAAGGGGCTCGAGGTTTTTCTGCCTGTCGTTCGGGGTCCCTTAGCGTCAGGTATCGGCAGTGACGGTGACCACTCGTTGGAAAACGGTGGAAGCATCTCGCCATCATTCCGGAGGTAGAACCACCGGCGCTGCCACCCTTTGTTCGAGGACGCGAGGATGGCGGGGATGTACAGCGACGCCCGCGACTGCCTCAGCTGGAGAATGCAACCGCCGGCCCGCACTGCCGCGCGGACCCTTCTCTCTCACGTCGGCGAAGCAAAAAGCTCCGCGTAGAAGAGATGAGTCCACAAGTCCCAGTGGGGGGCGATCCCCAAGTATCCTTCGCACACCGCTACAAAGATGGCGGCTTGCGAGATGGAGTTGGGGCTGAGGTTGTGCAACTCCACCCCGTAGTGATGCAGGATCGCCCGCATGAAGCGGCTTGCCGGCACACCGAATCCCCGCTCATGGAAGGAGACGAAGCTTACGACGTACCCCGGCGGCGGGGACGGGGCGGATCCACTCGCGAGAGGAATCCACTCTGGCTGCCTCTCATCAGAGAGAGGGCGAAGTAAACCCTCGGCAACAAGATCCTCCAGGTCCTCTGCTGTGACTGTGGAGAAGGGCCATGGATCGCGCGGCGAGATGATGGTCACCCGGTCGGCCATCGCCGAGCAAAAGGGGTGGCGGCGGAAAGGACTGGGTGGGCGGTTTCCTTTTCTCCGGCTAAACCTATCAGGTTGCGAAAACCTAAGAAGGAGGCAAGAAGCGGAGCAAAGGACCGTCGCCAGACCCTCCCCCGAGTATATAAAGACCAAGGCGAGACCCGTTCAACGTTTCGCCCGGACCCGCCGCGGGATTCAAAAACCCAAGGCGAAACGGCCGTTCCTCGAACGGCTCGCGCACGCGCAACGGCAGCCCCGTGAATCGCCCGCCCTGTCGCATTAACTCCACGACGGGACAGGCGGTGCCTCAGGCGGGAGAAGCAAGCGATGCTTCGCCTTCGCCATAATGACCGCGTCGAAAAAGGTACACCACGTCATGTTGACACCCACAAATTGCTTGCCGATATTCTCAAAAAATCTTTTTGATCAAGCTACATTTGCCCACTTGCAAGGAGAGTTTGGCTTGTGTTTCCCTTTTTAGAGGAGAGAATTTTTTAGTTGTACAATAATGCCTTTTGTTTTCTTTGTACTTTAATTTTTATTTAGGTTTTTGTCATATATCTGCATTGTATCTTATTATGTGTCAGAGAATTTTGAGCTCCATGTGTATAATTGTTAAAATGTGATTATGCTATTTATATAATATGTTCCATATGCACATGATGATGTTATGGCTGACTTAGCCTCATTTTCCTCATATTGATATAATCTTGTTGAGCTAAGGCAACTAAATCTAAAAAAATCGTTCATCGCTGAGATTGACAATTAGCACGTGTAGAATATGCTGATTGTTTTACTATCACTTATGCTAGGTTACCGTATCTTACCGGAGCCAGCCTAATTAGGCCTTGTTCGGTTAATTCCATTACCCATGGATTAGATGGGATTGGGAAAATTTAAGAAGAAATTTGACTTGCTTGAGATTTAAACCCACCCAATTTCACTCAATCCATGTGGATTAAGAGCTAACCGAACAAGCCTTAGGCCTTGTTCGGTTAATTCCATTACCCATGGATTGGATGGGATTGGAAAAATTAAGAAGAAGTTTGACTCACTTGGGATTTAAACCCACCCAATCCCACTCAATCCACATGGATTGAGAGCTAACCGAACCAGCCCTTAAGTGGCCAAAAAGCTCCTTGCCAAATCCGTTTGGTGCCGCTGTGCGCATGTTCCTTTGCTGGAGTCGGTACAAGGGCCACACCAAGCAGATTCTAAATTTACTGCAATAAATTTTTTTGTTATATTTCAGTGTTAGTAACAAATCCAATAACTCAGTAAACTGTATTTAAAATAAAAATAAATAAATGAATTTAAATTTGAAAAAATGAAATTATTGTGTCATCATACTAGATAATGCTTAGAATAGTTTTCTCCTCGTTGCTAAGATCTCATGTACCAGCCTGTCAGAGACCTAGAAGGTCACCAGTCTCTTCATCGGAGAAGGAGCAGAGGAAACGAGAGAAGACAGACAGAGGAGGAAGAAGACTAGTTGGTATGAGTTCGTAATTCTTCCTCCCCCTTTTCTCTACATCGTTCTCGTTCTTATATGTCTTTTGTCAAGCTGATTACAAGGCCCACGACCCAATTACTGGATCCACTCAGCACCAGAAACGCGTACGTTTGGCTTCCTTCGACATCGGCCCATCTTCTAAAGGCTTGTTTCAGCAGCCTCCGTTCCTGTATCCTCCTCCAAATGTTGCTGCTGTGCTGATGTCCTAACATTGTCCTCCCCTTGAAATGTCGCTTGCCCCCAAGCGGCTGCAATCAGAAACTGAGCGTGCAAAGCTTCCTCATCTTCCCAAGTAGCTAAAGCATCATCGCCTTGAGACCACTTAATGAGGACTTGCTGAATTTGTTTGCCTCCGCGTAGAATGACGCATCGATCAAGGGCCTGCAAAGGAACATGAATGTGACTTAAAGTGTCAGGTAGAGCATCACTGACTGGTCAATTTCCCACTGCACGTTTCAGTTGAGATAAGTGAATCACATGGTGGATAGTAGCAGAAGAAGGCAACTGCAATTTATAGGCCACTTTGCCAACTCTCGCAAGAATCATATAGGGCCCAAAAAACTTGAAGCTTAACTTGTGAGCTGCCTTGGGCACCACAGAGGACTGCACATATGGTTGCAACTTTAGATAAACAATATCACCCACTGCGAACTCCCTCTCTGTCCTTCCTTTATCAGCTTGAGATTTAATTCGTTGTTGGGCTCGCAACAGGTGTTGCTGAATGAGCTTAAGCATCAACTCCCTTTGCTGAAGCCAAGTACTAAGGTCTAGTTGAGTAGAAGCATCAAAAATATTGAGTCCTAGATGGCGTGGTGCCCTGCCATACAACACTTCAAAAGGTGAACGCCCCAATGAAGAATGGTAGGTCGTATTGTAGCAGTACTCAGCTACTGACAACCAATAAGACCACTTAGAAGGGCAGGCATGAACAAAACTCCTGAGATATGTTTCCAAACACTGGTTAACACACTCTGTTTGTCCATCTGTCTGGGGGTGATAGGACGTGCTCATCTTCATGTAGTACCTAACAGCCGGAAAAGCTCTTGCCACAGTCGGCTAGTAAATATTTGATCCCGGTCTGTCACAATTGAAACAGGAAGCCCGTGCAGTTTGTAAACACAGTCCATGAATAGCTGAGCCACCTTTAGTGCAGAGAAAGGATGCAGTAATGGGAGGAAATTATTGTATTTTGAAAAGGTATCAACGACCACCAGAATGGTGTTGGCATTGACAGACCTTGGAAGACCTTCCACGAAGTCCATACTAATCACCTCCCATGCTTGCTTGGGAATTGGCAAGGGCTGAAGCAATCCTGGGTATTTGCTGCGATCAGGCTTGGCTTGTTGGCAAGTAGAACAAGAACTCACGTACTGCTTGACAATAGTCTTCATAGATGGCCAAGAAAAAAGTTGTTTAATTCGGCGATATGTCACTAGAAAACCAAAATGACCCCCAACAGGGCTGTCGTGTAATGCCAACATAATTTGCTGCTGAAGATGTATATTATTGCCAACCCATACACGACCTTTGTACCTGATGATGCCTGAATTCAATGTATAATGTCCCGAGTCATTGGGACTAACTGTTAAGGCTATTAGCAATTTCCGAGCCTGATCATCTCCTGTATAGCCCTCCATAACCTGAAGCATCCATTAAGGAGTGGCTGAAGATAGACTAAATAATTCGGATGATGGCCGTCGTGACAATGGATCGGCCGCTCCATTGTCAATACCCTTCTTGTACACCACTTTGTACTATAGCCCAATTAACTTGGAGAACACCCGTTGCTGCCACGGTGTGGTTAGACGTTGTTCAGTAAGGTGAGACAAGCTTCTATGGTCTGAATATATGAAGAATTCACCATGTTGAAGGTACTATCGCCACTTATCAACAACCATGAGTATGGCGAGATACTCCTTTTCATAAGTGGATAATCCCTGATTTTTGACACCAAGTGCTTTGCTCACATAGGCCAAGGGGTGATGGTCTTGTAACAGCATAGCTCCAATACCCTTACTGGAGGCATCAGTTTCAATTGCAAACGATTTGGCAAAATTCGGAAGAGCTAAAACAGGAGATGATACCAGTGACTGCTTCAATGTCTGGAAGGTTGTTTCATGGATCTATGTCCAAAGGAACACTACCCCTTTTTTTAGTAGATCTGTAAGTGGTCGAGCAATCACTCCAAAATTCTTAACAAACTTCCTATAATACCCCGCAAGGCCGAGGAATCCTCTAAGTTCCTTGCAGTTAGCTGGTGTTGGCCAAGATGAGACAGCTTCCACTTTTGTTGGGTCGGTAGCCACTCCATTGGGGCTAATAACATGTCCAAGATAAGCTATCTGTTGCTTAGCAAATGAGCACTTAGTGAGCTTAATATACCACTGCTCTCTTTGTAGAATCTGAAGAACTTGTCCCAAATGGTGTATATGTTCTTCCCAAGTTTTGCTATACACCAAAATGTCATCGAAAAATACAAATACACTTTTCCTTAGCAGTGGAGCAAGTGTTGAATTCATAGCACTCTGGAATGTGGCAGGTGCTCCTGATAGACCAAAGGGTATGACTCTAAACTCATAGTGACCATGGTGGGTTTGAAAAGCAGTCTTGTGTTGGTCTTTATGACTCATCCTTATCTGATGGAAGCCAGCTCGAAGATCAAGAGTGGAAAACCATACTACTCCACACAACTCATCCAAGAATTCATCGATAATAGGCACTGGATATTTTGTTTTGATATGGCTGTGTTGAATTATCCCAGATTGCAGCATCTCAGACACTTGGTTCTCAATCTCATTTTTGAGGGCAGGTGCATACCTGTATGGTCTCATCTGCACTGGTCTGGCCCTAGTGATTAGTGGCACCTGGTGATCACAATCCCTAGTTGGGGGCATACCCGAAGGTATCTCAAAGACTGAGGGAAATTGGAACAATAGAGCCTGGATGTCGACAGGTAGGTCAGACAAGATAGTCTGTTCTTTATCCAACAATTCTTGTATGCTGCACACCTATATAACTGCAGTTTGCGTGACTGAAGACTTGACACCATACAAGGTGACAGTAGATTCTTTGAGTGGAATACTGAGCCACTTTTGAGCCCAATGAATGAGCATGGGGCTGTGTTGTTCAAGCCAGTCCATGCCAATTATAAGATCATATGTAGACAATGTAAGCACCTTAAGTGTAGATGTAAAGGAAACTCCACTGACGGACCAAGAAGCATCAACAATTTGATGAGTGCAGGAGAGTTGCGATTCATTAGCAACCTGTACTTGCAAGGGATGAATAACAACAGTCACTCCTATCAACTGCTCAGCCACTGCAGCACTGACAAAGGAATGTGAACTACCCGAATCCAATAATGCTAGAATATCAATGCCTGCTATCTGACCCACAAACTTCATTGTACGAGGGGCTGCAGACCCAGTCATTGCTGCTTGAGATAACCTTAAAATGTTTAGTTCAGGTTCATCTTCATCCATTGGTGAAGCATACTCAGGTTCAGATTTAGGCACTTGAGCCATTTGCCACAATTCCTCAACTAAGTGTAACTGGACTGTCTCTGAGCATTTGTGATCTCTCGAGTACTGCAATCCACACTTATAGCAAAGACCTTTGGCTTTCCGATAGGCATATAATGAAGTAATCCGGTCGTCTGTGGAGGCTGAAGAAAATTTTGGTGTAGAAACCCTTTCATGTGCCCTCCCTGAAACCTGTTGCTTCATGTCTTTAGTCGACAGATGCTGGCCAGCAGGCTGTCGAACTGAAGATTTGGATGTAGATGCAGCCTCACTTCATCGATAATCTCGCTTTTGTAGCATAGCACCCGCTTCTTCCTGCAACTGAGCAAGAACAACAGCAGTATCGAGATCTTGGGGTCGTTGAAGCATTACGACAGCCTTAATATCATCTCTAAGGCCATCCACAAACTTCTATGTATAATATAGAGGATCATTCATTTGTTGGTAAGCATTGAACTTATCGACCAATTGTAAAAATTCTTCTACATATGTCACTACCATCTTTGTTTGCCTAATCTGAAATAGTTGTCGTAGCAACAACTGATATTGGTCCTTCCCAAACCTTTGTTGGATCATATACCCAAAGTCACCCCAAGTCATGGTAGTTGCTCTATACTCTACCGACTGCCACCAAAGTGCAGCAGGTCCAACAAATTGCATAGAAGCCACCTTGATCCACATTCTAGGATCCACTGAATACATGTGAAAATAATCTTCACATCGGGATTGCCATAGCTTTGGATTCTCTCCATCAAAAATGGGAAAGGGAAGTTTCGGCAAACTACCCAACCCTCTGATAGGATAATGTTCTGACCCCCCACTCCTAACACCCGAAGGCTGATGCAAATCAAACGTTTCATGGTTGGGAATCATAGCAGGCACATGTGGTATATACGGGGGGTGCGTACCATTGTTCGAGAGATCGTTTGGAAACTGTAATTTCCCAATTCCATACTCCCGAGAAGCAAAAACATCGTGATGCCCACTGGATCTGTCGGTGTCGAACGTGGAAACAGGGGGGCGTTCCCCCACTAGCTCATATGGTCCATGGATGCTTGGATCATCCTGACCCCTGGTGACTCCGCGTTCCAGCGCCTGTGTGAGGCGGAACAATTCCGAACACATCGTATCCACCGATGTCCTGACAGCATCAATGGATCCTTCCACCCGTGGCCTCCAGGACTCAAATACAGAAGTCACGTTCTCCAAGACAGCCACCCGGGTGGTCGTACTGGCCACCAGTTCATCTATGCGACCGCGTTGATCAGCCTGCAGCTCGGCGATCTGTGCGTCTAGCCTTGCTCCGTCGCCCATTCTTTCATGCAGGTGCACGACATTGTCGGTGTTGGCAGAGACGCTCCGCTCGAGGTCGTGCCACCGCTGATCCTGGCACTCCAAACGATCACATAGCTATTGAAGGAGCTTGGACTGCGCCGCCAATGTCCTCGACTGGGCGTCGATCGACTTGGACTGCGCCTCCAACGTTGCTGCAACAGCAGGGTCAGACGCGCTAGCCATCTTCATGCGACGGGTGTAGTACGACAGCGTCGTCAGAGCAGGATCGGTGACCTGATACCACTTGTCAGCGACCTAGAAGGTCACCAATCTCTTCATCGGAGAAGGAGCAGAGGAAACGAGAGAAGACAGACAGAGGAGGAAGAAGACTAGTTGGTATGAGTTCATAATTCTTCCTCCCCCTTTTCTCTACATCGTTCTCATTCTTATATGTCTTTTGTCAAGTTGATTACAAGGCCCACGGCCCAATTACTGGATCCACTCAGCATCAGAAACGCGTACGTTTGGCTTCCTTCGACGTCAGCCCATCTTCTGAAGGCTTGTTTCAGTAGCCTCCGTTCCCGCATCCTCCTCCAAATGTTGCGGCTGTGCTGATGTCCTAACACGGCCGGTCAGGCACGGGGATGAATTTGACGACCCATCCAATGGGCCACGACACTGTGGCATTGGCGACACAGACACTCCACTGGGCCAAGCCAAGCCTCTGGGTACCGGCAAACCTCGTCAGCAACTCCACCAGTGACGGTCACGACGACGATGCCCAGGAACATCTTATTTCGGAGCACACCGGCGAAGACGTTCCTCCGCTCGATCTCTCGTGCGTTGAACTCGTTGAACACCTGACAGAGCACGAAGGCATTGAAGATCATTGGTGCCGTTAGTCTTCTCGCTGACGCGGATGATTTCCCAGCCATGGTACTGCAGCGCCAGAAGGACGGCGACCTGGAACGCCGCCTGCACGGCGAGGTTGTGCCACATGGCGTTGCTGATGAGCAGCGTCGTAGGACCGATGGGCGGGTGGCGCATGAGCGCCTTGGTTGGCGTGTCTATCGCCAGCGCCAGCGTGCCCATGGTGTCCATGATCATGTTTACCGATAGCAGTTGCACGGTCGTGAGGGGCATCTTGTCAGTGTTAGATTATTTGGTGTTTCCTAAGCCTCTATAATACAAATCCGTTACCGAAAACCTCGATGACGAGTAGATCTGTTCTACTAAGAGGAATAGGGTGACATACCTTCGCTGTGTTGATTTGTTGATGGAGCATAGTCGCTGCTGCCGGCGTCACCTCTATAGCCTGCAGAGGAACAACAAGCATCAGGATCCGAGCCACCAGTTGTCACGTTTCTAGTCACTCCGACGCCTAGGCGATGGGTCCTCTCTATATATTAGGGTTTAGGACGAGGTACTACCATCAGTCTTTCCTGTGCATCCTTAATCCTTTGTATAGTGTCGTGTGACTGGGGGCTCCAACCGAGGTCAGCATGGGCCCTCCCAATCAAGGGCCCAATTAAGGAGATGGATGGTTGGGTTTAGCCCAATCCGGTCACTGATGACTAGTTGTAGAGGACACACTCAATAATCTCCCATTCATTCTCTACAATCCTTATACTCAACTTTTCTTGATTCCATCCCTTGACAAGTTTGCACATAGAGACCAATGCGTGACAATTACTGATAAAGTATCACCGCACTCATTGACTACAACATACTCCTCTGCTTTACAACGAAAGGATATTTTACTAGATTGCAATCTGTAGCCCCTGTGATTCAAGATCATAGGCACTCCTTTAAACCCATGCCGGCTACGTGCTGTCTTAACATAGTTGGTGGAAGACCTTTTATGAGCGGATCCGCTAGCATCTGCTATCTTCTGTTATGCTCAACTTTTATGGTTTGATCCTGAATCTATTCCTTAACAACATAACACTAAATGTAAATGAACTTATCAGCACCAAATGACTTGTTGTTATAGGAGTAAAATATTGCTGGCTCATTATCGCAGTAAATTCTCAGTGGTTGCTATATGCTATCAACCACTCTTAATTTGGGTACGAATTTCTTTATCTGTATTGCCTGCCCATTTGCCTCATGCATGGCCACAAACTCAGTGTGCATTGTCGACGATGCTCTCGTTGTCTATTTGCAACTCTTATAAGAAATAACTCCCCCAGATAATGTAAATACATACCCCGAAGTAGACTTCGATGTATCTCTACAACCTCCTAAGTCGGCATCTGCATAGCTAACTATTCGTGGGGAACTAGATCTTATATATGTTAGCATGAGACCATTTTAGTACCTTGGAGGTACATTAGAGCCTTCTTAACTGCTTTATAGTGTTCTATGCCTGGTTGATCAAATATCTCCCAAGCATCCCGGGAGTAAATTCTAAGTCAGGGCGAATATATATATTTGAGCATACATAATGCTTTCAATAGTAGAAGCACATGGTACTGTCTTCATCTGATCTTTCTGACACTGATTCTAGGGACATTGATGATTCCCAAACTTGTCACCCTTGACTATTGGCGCAGGCGTGGCCTTACTCTGATGCATACTATACCTCTTCAGTACATTTTCTATGTATGACTTCGGTGAGAGTCCTAATACTCTCTTATGTCTATCTATGTGAATTTCTATTTCTATAACATAAGAAGCTTCTCCCATGTCTTTCATTTCAAAGTTCGAGGAAGGAAACCCTTTCGTTTCTGCCAGTAGATCCTTATCACTACTAGCTAAGAGTATGCCATGACATAGAGAACAAGGTAGATATACTTTCCTTTCTTAAACTTTGCATAAATGCAATGGTCTTCCTTGTTTTTCCTCGAAACCAAAATTTATGATAGTCTTGTCAAACTTGATGTACTACTGTCTGGAGGCTTGTTTTTAATCTATAAATGGCCTCGTAAAGTGACATCCAATATGTTCTTTACCGTGCACGACAAAACCCTTTGGTTGTGCCATGAACATATTTTCTATTAACTATCCATTTAGGAATGTTGTCTTTACATCCATCTAATGGAGCTCTAGATCAAAATGGGCCACTAATGCTATAATGATTCAGAATGAATCTTTCGTTGAGACAGGTGAGAAGGTTTCATGGTAGTCAATGCCTTCTCTCTGTGTGAACCCCTTGACCACAAATCGAGCCTTGTATTTTTCTACATTCCCTTTAGAGTCACGCTTGGTCTTGTAGACCCACTTACAGCCTACTGTTTTCGCTCCTTAGGGAATGAACTCAAAGTCCCAAACTTTGTTCATTCTCATGGATTTCAATTCATCTTACATGGCTGAAACCCACATGGATGAAATTGGACTTAACATAGCTTTTCAAATGTAGTGGGATCACCTTCTGCATCGATGTCCTCACTCATATACATATCTCATTAGTTTCTGTGTGTACACTTGTGTAAACATCATAGTTATCATGAATCGCAGATCGTCTGGACATTTGAGACCTTCTTAGACCTGTTTCTAGTTCTCGTGCGATCTGGGGCTCTTGCAATGGTCCATAAATATCTCTCAATTTTCCTATAACGGGAAAAAATATTTCTATGATTTTTTGAATTTTCTATACTGTTTTACTGATTTTTCTTTACTATTCATTATTTCTAGGAATAAATAAAAAAATTAATTCGCTAGAAAAAGTGAAGGCCATTTGGCCTGGTCAGCCTCTTGGCTCGGCCCATCTCGGCCTTTGGTTGGTGGTGTGAGGGGCAAGCATGCCCAGGCCGCAACCTGGGCCTGGGCCACTAATTCGACCCACGCGTGCGTGGTTTCCCCCGCCTTCACATGCGCCATCATTCACAATTGGACGTCCCATATGCCTCCAGTTACTATAGCGGAGGCTACTTAACCCATGGAAATGGAAGGGGGAAACCCTAGCCACATTTCCTTCTGCTCCCCACTATTTCCTAGCTAGAGCGCTCAGACGGCTCCCTCCTATCTATTCCTCTACCGGCATCGATGCGCGGTGAGTGGAGAGCGAGCCTGCTCGAGCTCCGGTGAGCCTTAAATGGTCAGCTCCTCTATGTTCTTCTCTGTCTTTGCTTCTTCTCGGTTCTTGCACCGGCTGCCTTTTTATCCTCATCCTCTATCTCTCTGGAATGAAATGATGAGGAAGAAGGGGCCCTGCGGACATTGTCGCCGACGGGTGCATCCCCTAGGGTGGGTGCACTGTTGTCGACCGGATGCCTAGAAGTGGTCCCTTGGATCGACCCGGTAAAACCCGGCATGTTGGCCGTTCCTTTGAACCTTGTGCTCGGATCTTTGCCCCTTAACTCGACCCCCCACTCTATGATGAATGAGTGTATGAAACAACATATTATATAATATGGGATCGAGTTCATGGGGTTTCTTGTGCGTGGATCTGTGCCTTTGCGAATTTAACCAAGATCCGGTCCATGGATTACATGGACAGTGCTCTGTGCACATGGAAACGAGCGTGTTTTGGGGAATAATTCGGTTAGGGTTCAAAAACCCTAATCCAATCAATGTTCTTTACTCTCTCTTTTTCCTTGGCCGAGGATGCAAAGATCCTGAGCCCTTGATGTGCGATCACTGTGACACAGATGAACGAACTAGAGTTAGGGAAAACCCTAACTGTTTGCTGCCGTTAATTAGATTAGGGTTTCCCAAATGAAACCCCCTTTTCCTTTTTCTATTTTTGGTTTTTTGAAGTTGTCGCTGAGACCCAGTCTCCAATCATGGCCCTCAACCCAAAGGACTTAGGGTTAGGTAACCCTACCCAAGAAGATCTAATCTCTCTCTGACTAACTTTTCTCGATCTAATTTATCTCTATTCTCGTGGTGATGAATAAAACTCAGTTCATTAACTTTGACCCGCGACCTTTCTGTGATCTCAAAAACCGAATGCGGATTAGGAGATCTAAGTGTCTTAGGTTGCCTCTAATACCATTGTTAGATTCTTTGGTGCCTAGGATCGATTCCTAAGCCCCTAAAATATCAATCCATAACTATAAAACCTCGATGATAAGTAGATCCGTTCTACTGAGAGGAATAGGGTGATATACCTTCGCTGTGTTGATTTGTTGATGGAGCATAGTCGTTGCTGCCGACGTCATCTCCATGGCCTCCAAAGCCCATAGAATACCAATCCGTAAGTGGGGTAAGACACTTTCATAACTTGTGTCCCCCCACCACCCTAAGAGTAGTTGTAGGGTTCACACTATTTGTTTGTTGCCTTTTGTCTCTTTTTTTGTACTAACAATGATAGGACCAAAGATCCAAACAGACAAGGATGAGGGCCCTAAGACTACTGATGGCGAGTGTCTCTCCTATCTGGAATTGAAGGAGATGATGTGCACATTGACTAAAGCCTTTAAAAGCCACACCATTGATGCTGATTCGTCTCCCTCAAGTTCGATATATCCATCCTTCTCTTCTTTTGATGAAAATATTGCAAATGGATATGATAAATGGGAAGTATCAATGGATAAGTTTTTTGCACGACGTCGTATATGTCATAGGTGAAAAATTAAAATTGTGACTAGTACTTTAAGAATGATGTGTTAGTTTGGTGGAATAATTTGCATGACTATAATAAACCACAAACTTGGACAAATGTGAAAGCACTAATGAGACAACAATTTGTTTTTATGGATGATTCTAAAAATAATTTGAGTAATTGTACTGATATCATGCCTTCAGATCTGAGTTGCCTTTGTTACAAGAGGATTGTCTTGTTGTTCTTGTGATAAAGAAGAGTTGTGTGATGATAATACTATTATTTATGTGCCACAACTAGAGAACAAACTTGATGTTGTTGCTTATGATCCTATTAATTGTGCCTAAATTAGAACATTCAATCCTATAACTAGTGTGCATGATGAGCTGAAATTGTTATCTTCTTTTAATACTTTGGGATACATTGAATTTGATGTTCTATGTAATCTAAATAATTTAGAGGAGAAACTTTATTTTATTGCTGATTTAACATGGTTATCTAAACAGACATATCAAGTTATTGAAAGATATAATTGGAAAGGAGAATATATGATACATTGAGTATATATTTGTTCAAATATGAAATCTACTTTTGTCATGAAACAATATGATCAATTAGAGGGTTGTGTTAAAGCTAACCATATCACGTCGAGTTCCACTTGTCCTTCTTTGTATGTTTTACAACAACAGGATCAACTTCATCAAGAATGGGAGCAAGGTTGGATAAACCTTTTGAAGACACCAACGACTTTGAGTCGAGGATGACTCAAAACCAAGAAGGGAAGAATGATGAGTACATGGATGTCAACTATATGCCTTATAGAGTCCCAAGCTCAAGGGGAGTTGAAGTCCAGTTTTTCGCGAATCCAGTTCGGACTACAGGAGTTGGTCTCGCGAAAATGGATGCCTAGGCTACATACGGACTCCGTTTTCAACGTTCTAAATATCGTTGGAAAGCTAAGGAGTTAAGGTTTCCAACCCAACTGGTCCCACGTCAATATACGGTTGGAGCTGATCAAAATCGTCATAGCAAGATGATGTCCTGAATCTGCCAGAAATCAGTAGCGCCTGTTTTTGGGCCTAAAGGCCTTGTACATCTTAGGATTGCTCGGCCACCCCCCTTGGCCACCGCTTGAATCGAGGACGACTCCAATTCAAGTGGGAAGGATGATGGGGACATCACTCCCATACAAATAATGCATGGGCTGACAACATGAGCACGTGCACGACAACTACATCTCCAGGTTTGTTCTTACCTAGTCAATTGTATTTTAGAGCTTACGCTTTGTGCCATAGATGTTTTGATGATTAGAAACCTTAGAGAGGACCATCAAGGACATGGGAAAGGCCAAGATATCAAGGTGGAGAAGTTAGGACGTTCACAACAGGAGAAAGCCAAGTCCGACTCAACTTCGTCTCCACCTTAGAGTTCAAAACTAGTCTGCACTAAAATGGACAACCAGGATGCATCTAACCTCCTATTAGGTTGGGCTTTATATGGATGGAAAGTTAAGGAGATAAGATTTCCAACCCAATTGGAACCAACTTAAAATTCATTAGGAGTCAATGAGAATCGTTGAAACAAATCAGCGTTCAGATTCTGTTTTGGTGCTGCGACACTGTCTGTTGGGCTATTGGCCAGTGTATCGTGTTGGAGCCCATTAGGGGTAACTTGTTGAATTAATGTGGACCTGGCCCATATTAATATTCAATAATAGTCAATGCTAAAGGCCCACTTTAATGCTACGGTGTACTAGTACTTTAGTACCATATCGGAAGTTCAAGGGACAATTCAATCAACTTAAATAGGTGGACTATTGGTGCATCTAGTGAGAAGTTGAGAAAAGGATGAAGGACTGCTACATGCGTGCGCCACTAGCCAGGCCGAGCCGAGGCCGTAGCCGTGGTAGATCGGACCTTGGTCCGAATATTCCTTCCTAACGGTTGCACATTTTACCTAGAGTGATGACCGTCCATTACTGTCGTACGTTACTGGCCATTTCCTATGCTATAGCTAGTAACGGACGAGTTGTAATGGCTATCAGCTGATGGCGACCGCTACTGTCCGTTGGTCTCCCTCTACGCGATGGCGACCGCTACTGTCCATTGGTCTCCTTCTGCGCGTGTATATATATGGAGGAGGTGAGGCTGCTTCAAGTGTCGATAGCATAATACGCACATACAGTCTCAGACGCGTTGCACACAGCCATTCCCATCCCACCTTCTGTGAGCACAGAGAGTGTGGGAGAGCAGGCCTCCGAAATCGTCGTCCGCAGAGTAACACTTGCATGGGTGTGTGGGCGATCAGGTTTTTGGGGAGTGTACTCGTGACTGCTCGCTTCGTCTGCCCGACCAATGGTTATCAAGTTCCTCGTTGCCGGCACCGTTCGAGGGACTACACTGCGTACATATGCCTGCATCGACTGCGTACGACTACATCGAACATACACACGAGATGTCTCTTGTGAATGGATCCACTGATGCCTTGAGCAATGGTCCCTCCACAGGGTACAATCTATTGTTTGTATTTGTGCATATTTTATTGTTGTTTACTGCTTATGTGAGTAGTGATACACATATGCACATACATGTCGTCACATACATCACTGTGATTTTATGGATTAAATTAAAACTGAAAATGTCTATTTCTCTAACATAACTCTAGGGGTTGTGCACGCCTCTAACCGCTATTTTAACAGCAGTCACTGCCACATTAAGATTTGGGTTTTGCTTAGATCATATCTGTCACCGAACAGTGTCGCCATTCATCGGTTTGTGAGACACCACCTTGTGATCAATGTAATTTTGATTGCATTCTTCCTGTTCTTGCTTGTGTTCTTGATTGCACTTGCAGGGATAAGCCTTCGTGGCGAGGTCACTCGTGTGTCATGGGTGATAACCAATGGAGCAGTGATGTAGTGATTGCGAGGATCCATTCACTCGGAGCCTCGGATCATCAACGTCGAGATCTCCACCCAATCAAGATCTATCGAACTTTTCATACCATTGCTTAGGTGCTTGTTTTAGGCCATATAAAGATTTCAATAATTTACACACCATGTCTTCTTGATCGTTTGCTACAAACCTAGCTGGTTGCTCCATGTAGATTTCCTCATCTAGCTCTCCATTTATGAATGTTGTCTTAACATTCATTTGATGGACGAGAAGACCATGAGAGGCAGCCAGAGAAAGTAGCACGCGAATTGTGGTCAATCGAGCCACATGTGAATAAGTATAAAAGAAATCCTCACCTTCTTTCTATGAATAGCCTTTAATTACAAGCCTCGCATTGTACCTTTCAATAGTACCATCAGGCCTAACCTTTTTTTTGAACACCCATTTACTCCCAATGGGCTTACACCCATAAGGACGCTCAACGACCTCCCAAGTTGCATTAGACATAATAGAATCCATCTCACTCCTTATTGCTTCCTTAAAAAGTCAGCATCAGGAGAGGAATATGCCTCTTCAATGGTACTTGGGGTGTCATCCACAAGATATACAATGTAATCATCACCAAAGGACTTTGCAATCCTTGGTCTCTTACTCTTTTGAGTTGATACATTGTCATCTTCCACAGGATTATGTATATGGGATTCCTCAGTGTGTTCTACAGGAATAAAATGCTCATGGGGTATCGATAGTTCACCATTATACGTGTCATGTGTAGCTTTCATGGGAAATTCGTCCTAAAAACATAGCATCCCTAGACTCCATAATAGTACCAACCAACATGTCCGGTACTCTAGAGTTTATAATTAAGAACCTATATCCAATGCTACGGAAAGCATACCTAAGGAAAACACAATCAACAGTTTTCGATCCTAATTTGCGCTTCTTGTTAATTGGCACATTCACTTTAGCCAAACAACCCCAAGTGCGCAAATAGGAGATATTTAATTTCCTCTTTTCCAATTCCTCGAATGGTGTGATTTTTTTGTTCTTTGTGGGAACTTTATTTAGGGCATGACACGTTGTCAAGATCGCCTCACCCCACCATTCCTTAGATAGTCCCGAAGTCTCTAACATGGCGTTAACCAAATCAGTTAGAGTACGGTTCTTTCTCTCAGCAACCCCACTGGATTGTGGTGAGTATGGCGGTGTCCTCTCATGAATAATACCTTGTTCCACACAAAAATCAAAAAAAAATCACCAGAAAAATATTCTCCACCACGATCAGACTTAACCATTTAATTTACCTCTCAATTGATTTTCATCTTCAGCTTTGTTGGTCTTAAAATAATACAAAGCTTCGTCTTTGATTTTAAGAGATACACATAGCAAAATCTAGTAGAATCATCGATAAAACTAATAAAATATCGCTTGCCTCCTTTAGTCAATATTTCGTTCATCTCACATAAATCGGAATGTATTAAGTCTAATGGTGCCAAGTTCCTTGCCTCTGCAGCCTTATGAGGCTTGCGAGGTTGCTTAGATTGCACACACACCTAGCACTTAGAACCTTTGACTAAATCAAATTCTTGTATTAAATTTAAATTTGGTAACCGCGACACACAACCAAAATTGATGTGACAAAGTCGTGAATGCCAAATATACGACTTGTTAAAAATCACATTGTTCACAGACTTATTGCACACATCATGCAAAGATAAGTGGAACAAGTCTCCACAGTCGTAGCCTTTTCCAACAAATGTCTCATACTTTGACAGTATACATTTATTGGACTCGAACACAAGTTTATAACCATCTCAACATAGCAATGAGCCACTAACAAGATTCTTTTTTATGGAGGGGACATGTTGCACGTTCTTCAATAGCATCGTCTTTCCCGAAGTAAACTTTAGAATGACTGTACCAACACGGAGAACATGCGCATGTGATCCGTTCCCCATCAGCAAGGCTCCAGCCCCTTTGCACTAATAAGAAGAAAACAAAGAAATATCAGCACACACATGAATGTTAACACCAGTGTCAGCCCACCACTAGGGGGATTGACACACTGAAAGAACAGTAGGTAAAAGATTACCATACCTCGATGTTCCTTCTGCGGTCTTGCTAACAACCATGTTTGTTGTTTTCTTCTCTTGAGTTTGTTTTTCTCATGCTTAAATTTGCGGCCTGGACAAGCGTTTGCCCAATGATCAGTACTCCCGCAAGTAAAGCAACAAGCTCCTTTGTTCTTTTTTAAATGACGCTGCCTGCTTGGGCTTTATGGCATTTTGTTGCTTGTTCTTCTTTTTATTATTATGTGACGCATTGAAGTTCTTCTTTTGTACCATTTTAGCACTAGAAGTTTAAACTCCTTTTCCATGAGTGTCTTTTGCTCTTGCCCTCTCCTCAACATCAAGAGAACAAATAAGCTCAGCAACGCTAAACTCTTGTCTCTTATGTTTTAGAGTGGTAGCAAAATCCGTCCAAGAAGGTGGCAGCTTAGCGATAATACCGCCAGCCATGAACTTGTCAGTCAAGACACATGGGAACTGTTCGAGTTCCTTAGCCAGTGCATGTATTTCATGAGCCTGTTCAACTACCGGACGGTTCTCAACCATCTTGTAGTCAAATAGCTGCTCTATATTGTACAACTCGCTACCAGCATCAGAAACACCAAACTTCTCATCTAATGCATCCCGTAACTCTTTTGCAGATGTGCACGTTATATAAGAATCAACATACTTGTTGGCAAGAGCGCCAACCACGGTGCCTCGAAACTGGTTATCGGCAACGTTGAACATTCTCTCCTCTTCAGGAGTGAATTGTTCGGGTTTCCCCTGTACGACGTGATAGCAGTTCATTGCAGTCAACCATAGTATCATCTTACTACGCCACCTCTTATAAAATGTCCCATCAAAAGGTTCACTTAGTTTTAACACAGCAGCAAAACCACTAACAGAAAAATGCCTAATATCAGGTTTTTGGATTGTTAGAGAAATAGGCATTTTCAGTTTTAATTTAATCCAGAAAACCAGAGTGATGTATGTGACGACATGTATGTACATGTGTGTATCACTACTCACATAAGCAGTAAACAACAGTAAAACATGCACAATTAATAAGAACATAATGTACTCTGCGGAGGGATCGATGCTCAAAGCATCAGTGGCTCCATTCACACAAGATATCTCGTGTGTATGTTCGATGTAGTCGTACTCAGTCGACGCAGGCAGATGTATGTAGTACAATCCCTCAAATGGCGCCGGTGACGAGCAGTCGCGAGTACGCTCCCCAAAAACCTGATCGCCGGCACACCCATGCAAGTGTAGCTCTGCAGACGGCGATTTCGGAGGCATGCTCTCCCACTATCTGTGCTCATAGAAGGTGGGACGTGAATGGCTGTGTGCAACGCATCTAAAACTATTCGGTGTTCGTATATACTGTTGTTGTAACCAGAAGCAGCCTCACCTCCTCCATATATATACACGCGCAGAGGGAGGCCAACGGATTGTAATGATCGCCGTCAGAGCTACCGTTATAGTCAGCCAAAAACTGACGCCATCAGTGACGTCTGTTACTAGCTGACAGTCACTACAGCCCGTTCGTTACTAGCCATAACACAGGAAACGACCAGTAACGGATGATAGTAATGGACGGTCATCACTCCAGGCAAAATACGCAACCGTTAGGAAGGAATATTCGGACCAAGGTCCGATCTACCACGGCCCAGCCGGCGGCGCACGCGTGTGGCAGTCCTTCATCCTTTTCTCAGCTTCTCAATAGATGCACCAAAGGTCTACCTATTTAAGTTGATTGAATTGTCCCTTGAACTTTCGATATGGTACTAAAGTACTAGTACACCGTAGCATTAAAGTGGGCATTTAGCATTGACTATTATTGAATATTAATTTGGGTCAGGCCCACATCAATTCAACATCTGTGACCACTAATCACTATTTAGAATTCATTTTTAGTTTGTTCTCTACATAATTGTTACAAAAGATATTTCAACAATAGGAATACAGGGCCTAAAACAACCCTGTCATGACTCTCCTCGTTAGATCGGCCTAGTCTCTCATCATCTTTGGTTGAGTCTTCGCTTCTATTTGTCTGGCCCTATTCTTCTCGACGCCATCCAAACCAGTCTGCCATGATGCCCTGTCGCCGCCCACTTCCCGACATGTCATCGCTTGACCTTGCCCCTTCCTAGAGCCTCTTCCCTACCCCATTGTCATTGCAATACTGGCCCACTCAACAAGCCGGATCTCGCTCATCGCAATGATGCAACCTATACTTGGTGACAAGCGAGCTTGACAAACCAGTGACCTCACCCCTTTCCTAGCCCCTGCCCTTTGAGGAGATCGACGTTTGATAAGGTACACACGACTTCAATTCAATCATCAAGAACTTAGCGATATGTTTGCTTCTTTTGTCCGTACAATTTTCTTCTTTGTACTTGTATCGTGTAATGGTATGAAACTTGAATTCTATACAACACTACTTTTGTTATGGTTTTGCTTGATTTTGTCATGTGGTATTATTGGCTTCCGTAAATTTTCCTCCTGTGTCCACCACTAGGAATACTGGTTACAGTTTGGTAGCGACCTTAGAAATTTATATCTTGACAAGGAGTAGATACAAACAGATGAGTCTTTAGTGTGAACTAAACAGCAGTGATCTGGTCAGCTGGGCCATTTTTTTCTGAATACAATTCAAAAGCACCCACCATTTCACATTAACACATAAGCATAATTTATTAGAAGATTATTACATAAACTAGCTACAGTTGGTATTCCAGAATCCACACTAGAACAAACACGGGCTTCTATGTCTTCAAGAATTATTCCATCTTGGCAAACACCAGATTGGACAGGCAAATCATGCTATCGTATACTTTGACCCAGTTACAGGCATTTAGTAACAATGAAAAAGTAAATCATGAATGTAATGGGAAGCACTAATGTTTATTTGCCCATGTGCTTCTTGAACCAAACCCCTATATTGAGGAAGCTTTCGAAATCAGACTGAGGCCTGCAACAGAGATGGGATGATTTAGTCAAAGCACAGGTGCTGTAAATCTTAACACATCTGTGTGGTAATCATGGAATAAAATCAAAACTGAAAAGTAACTAACTTGTCAATTCCATGGATATCTTCTGGGAAGATAATAGTTTTCGTTTCGATTCCCCTCTCCTTCAAAGCCCTTGCATACTGCAAATATTGCAACAAGAGATAAATACAAAGAAAAGCATATACGGGGGAAAATGCCAAACAGAAGCAGCCTATACAACAAAACAACAAGAGTAGAAAATATCTCCATCGTCAAACAGTAATATGAACCCATATGAGGGACTAAACTGTTTTATTCCTCTTAACGCAATGACACATAGTGCTCCAGTATGGACAGACCCAGTGCTAGAGGATCCCACATAAATAAGGTCTACGAAAAAGATAAACTGAGGCGAGCTTTCCGCCACAAATGCGGAGAGACTGCTTTCAACCTCTAACCTAGTGACTCAACTGAGACAGCTCTCATCACTGCATCAGGCCTTCGAGAACAGATAAATAAAAGAAATGCCACCAGTAAAGATTTTTGACAAGCTTAAAATATGGAAGAGGGCAAGAGCCCCCCTTTCGCCCATAAATAAATGGAAAAAGCATAAAGAGACACCTGCAGGCCATTAGAAACAGGAACTCTGAGATCTTGCGCTCCAAGAAGAAAGAGTGTTGGTGTCTTGACCTGCATATTGATAGATTCATCAAGCGAAACGTTATCCATAGCATCCACAGAGTATCTTCCGTTTGCACGTGCAAACTCTACTCTCTCAAGCATAGATATCAGAAACTTCTCTTGTACGAAAATGCAAAATCTACACATGTACCTTTGCAATATGTGAAATTGGTGACTTCTGGTGGAATTGACAAAGATCGTCTACTGAAGGAGACTCTGAGAAGTACTTTTTCCCTTCTTTTCCATAAATCTCGACAAAGCACCAATCAGGGATGTCAGAGGTACCCACCATCAATGATAAGTTACATACTGGGTTTCGAGCAGCTGCTGCAACAAATGTGTCTGGAGCCTGCAACCAAGCAAATATGTGCAGGTCAACAATGCATTATAGTTCAGAAACTTGATAAATAAATCATCTCATGTACATGCCTAATTTTCTATGCCATTGAGCTCTTCAAATCCTGGACTGGAATATGAACTTGCACAAAGAAAATTCTAAGGAAACAAATCATGTAATAAAATTGGAGGCAGTACAACATGAAACAAATCATGCAAGCATCAAAACTCAGCTCCTAAAGATTCAGTAACAGTAAGTCATGTAGAGATATCGACGGGCAAACTTTATGATCATGACAAAGCAAAAGCATATCAAACTCATGGTCATGGAAAGCGGTAACTTTTTTTTTCTCGAACGCGCAGGAGAACTGCACATCATTGTATTAAGAAGAAATAAGAGGATCCAAAGAGGACCAATACAAATAGGACAAAAGGCCTCTATAGAGGCCAAAACAGCAATACAAGAATATATCTATATCGGATTTTATGAAGAGAAAGGACTAAGCGCGAACCGCCGGAATCGGGGCAAAAAGGAGGGCCAAGCTCTTGGCCCCGCTAGCTCCCAAACTTCTGTTTCTTCATCAGCTCTTCCGATGGCTGCATCCAGGAGTGAACCCCTCAAACACACAACCATTCTGGTGATTCCAGATTGTCCAAAGACCTAGGGTAATTAAGGAGTTGAATCCTTTCTTGGCGATTCTTTGCAGCTAGTCACTACACCTTTTCCACCACTGCATGGTATTGCCTTCCTCTATTTAATGAGTGAAACCCTAGAGGTTAACCTGCCCAAGCAGCCAGAACCAAAAGCTTCTAGCGAAGACACATCCAACAAGAAGATGGTCAATGGTTTCCGGCTTTTGGTCACAAAGGAGGCACCATTCAGGATGGCTGAGCCCTCCTTTTTGAAGCCTATCTGTTGTCCAACACCTTCTCAAAGCAACTAGCCATAGAAAAAAATTACATTTAGGATTGACCAATAATACCAAATTCCTTCCCAATGTTCAAATTGAATGGATTCAATAAAAATCCTGATGAGGACATCACTCCCATACAAACAATGCATGGACCGACAACACGAGCACGTGTACGACGGCCAAATCTCCAGGTTCGTTCTAACCTAGTTAATTGTGTTTTAGAGTTTACACTTGGTGACATGGATGTTTTGATGATTAGCAACCTTGGAGAGGACCAACAAATACTTGGGAAAGGACAAGATGTCAAGGAGGAGAAGTTAGGACGTTCACAACAAGAGAAAACTAAGTCCCACTCAACTTCGTCTCCACCTCGGTGTACAGGACCAGTCTGCACTAAAACGAACGCCCAGGATGCATCCGAACTCCGATTAGGTTGGGCTTTATATGGATGGAAAGCTAAGAAGACAAACTTTCCAACCCAACTAGAACCAACTTAAAATTTATCCGGAGTCAACGGGAATCGTCGATACAAGTCAGCGTTCAGACTCTATTTTGTTGCTGCGACATCTGTTGGGTTGTTGGCCCGTGTAACGTGTTGGAGCCCACTAGGGATACCTCAAGGAGTTGTGCACGGCCCTAACCTCTATTTTACCAGCAGCCCCTACCACATTAAGGTTTTGCTTTTTCTTAGATCATATCTGTCATCGAACAGTGTCGACGTCCATCGGTTTGTGAGACCCTACCTTGTAATCAACACAATTTTGGTTGCGTTCTTTATGTTCTTGCTTGTATTCTTTATTGCACTTGCAGGGATAAGCCTTCGTGGCGAAGTCACTCGTGTGTCATGAGTGATAACCAACGAAGTAGTGGTGTAGTGATTGCGAGGATTCATTCGCTCGGAGCCTTGGATCATCAAAGTCGAGATCTCCACCCAATCAAGTTATCCTACCTCACGGAAGATCGAGCATCGCCATATATCAAGTGGTATTAAGATTCAGGTTGTCCGTGAGGTATAACCTTACCTTTTGATTCATTTTGTTTCGTCCCACATTCCACAAAAAGCCCCAAAAAAATTACGATCAATTTATCTCGACCTAAAACCAGCGCCTTAGCCTTTGCACAATTCAGTTTTGGAGTCCGCAGTTCTGAGTTCGTGTTCTAGGGTGAGTCGGTTGCCGGTTTAGAATTGTTTTGGTTCAATTTGATCCCTTCCATCCGCTGCCATCCCACAAACTCAATCTCGATAAATCAATCACATCAACAAAACCGACCTTATCCATAAATCGATCACATTCACCCTTCATTTACCTTGCCAACAACCCTAATTACGTTACTGGTTTAGATTTGTTTTGCGATAAACTGATCCCATCCACAAAACCGACCCTATCCATAAACCGAACCCATTCATTCATCATTTTTCATCTCATCGTCTCGTCTTTATCAGATTAGTTTCTATTTAATTCGGTATTTTGAGCATAAATCTCGCATACGAACTCAGAATTTAGTGTTCTTATACTTTCTAGAAAGCTTAGAAAATTATCTACAACTTTCTTATTTACGAGATTGCTAGAAAACATCAGTATCAAGAAGTAATTGGTATTGGAAGTAAATCTGTTTGTGATCTTAAAATTTTGGACCACTCTGTATTTCGGGGTCAATATCTCCCATTTCCTTTATTCAAAATAGGTGATCCTTATATCTAATCTAAAAGAAAGAGAAAAAGGAGACCTATAACTTTAGTATTGTGAGTTTGTGTTTGAGGTCTCTAAATTTGTCAAATAGTCTGTTGAAGTTAGAGCAGAAAATCTGTCATAGACAGACGAGAATTTTTTGATACTCTTGTGTTATATCTTGTTTTTGTGGCACTCTTGTGAAAAAAAGAGAATATAAAAAGGAAAGTACAAAAAACCCGCACAAAACAAAAACAAGAAAAATCAGAGAAAAAAGTGTGCATAAGCAGGCACACCATTGATTTATGCACCTCTGTGATTTTTTCATGCCAACTTGTTCCCTTGTTGTACCTAGATCTTTGTCACCTCCTTTGTGCCTCCCTCCAACTGTGCTAATACATTCTTTAGGCCAGCAGTTAGAACGAGTACTTTGGACACTTATTCAACATTGCTATTTGCTACTAACTTGTGTGCCACAGATATATATTTAGTGAGCCTTCCCAAAGCTCCACATTTCTCTCGAGCAAAACAGGTACTCCTTTGCAATCACACCCACGCTCTAAGTGTTGTCACACCAGTCACCGTTTACCACCTGCAGTGCTGGTAAGAACCTTGTAAGAACGAGGTAAGACGCTTTATAACTTGTGTTCCACCACCACCCTTAAGAGTAGTTGTAGTGTTTATATACTATTTGTTTGTTGCCTTTGTTTCTGTTTTGTACTAACAATGACAGGAATAAAGACCTAAACGGACAAGGATAAGGGCCCTAAGCCTACTGATGGTGAGTGCGTCTCCCGTCTAGAATTGAATGAGATGATGTGCGCATTGGCTAAATCTTTTGAGAGCCACACCATTGATATTGATTTGTCTCCCTGGGGTTCTAAATCCATCTTTCTTTTCTTTTGATGCAAATATTGCAGAAGAATATACTAAATAGGAAGTATCAATGGATAAGATTTTTGTACGATGTTGTATATGTGATAGGCGAAAAATTAAAATTGTGGCTAGTAATTTAACGAATCATGTGTTAGTTTGGTGGAATGATTTGCATGACTATGAGAAACCACAAACTTGGACTGATTTGAAAGCACTTATGAGAGAACAATTTGTTTCTATGGATGATACTAAAAATAATTTGAGTAATTCTACTGATGTCATGCCTTTAGATAAATCTGAGTTGCCCTTGTTACAAGAGGATTGTCTTGTTCCTTGTGATACAGAAGAGTTGTGTGATGATAATACTATTATTTCTATGCCACAACTAGAGAACAAACTTGATGTTGTTGCTTCTGATCCTATTAATTGTGGCAAAATTAGAATATTCAATCCTATAACTAGTGTGCATGATGAGCTGAAATTGTTATCTTCTTTAAATACTTTGGGTTATATTGAATTTGATGTTCTATGTAATAATCTAAATAATTTAGAGAAACTTTCTTTTAGTGCTGATTTGCTATGGACCTATGGTTATCTAACATATATATCATGTTATTGAAAGATATAATTGGAAAGTAAAATATATGGTACATCGAGTATATATTTGTTCAAATATGAAATCTCATTTTGTTGTGAAACAATATGATCAATTAGAGTGTTGAGTTAAAGCTAACCATATGACGTCCAGTTCCATTTGTCCTTTGTATGTTTTACAACAATAGGGTCAACTTCAAGAAGGGGAGCAAGGTTGGACGACATCAAGTACTACATCAACACCTTATACAGGCACCAACGACTTTGAATCGAGTACGACTCAAAACCAAGAAGGGAAGAATGATGAGTACATGGACGTCAACTATATGGTCAAGACCTAATCAATCATAGATTCTCAAGCTCAAGGAGAGTTGAAGTCCACTTTATTCGCGAATCAAATTAGGACTGCAGAAGTGGTCCTCATGAAAACGGATGCCCATACTACATACAGACTCTGTTTTGGACGTTCTAGATATCATTGGAAAGCAAAGGAGATAAGCTTTCCATCTGAATTGGTTCCACGTCAAAATATGCTCGAAGCTGATGGGAATCGTTGTAAGAAGATGACGTCCAGAATCTGCCAGAAATAAACGACGCCTATTTTTAGGCCTAAAGGCCTTGTACATCTTAAGGTTGCTCGGCCACCCCCATATCCACCGTCTGAGCCGAGGACGACTCTAATTCAAGTGGGGGATGATGAGGACATCAATCCCACACAAACAATGCATGGACCGACTGTTAAGGCCCATAAGGCCCATATTGTCTGCCTATATGCCTATATATATGCTACAGTACCCGTGGGGGTGATTATCTCGCTTAATCAAGGTTAGTAACATGGTATCAGAGGAGGTTAGGGTTAGGGTTTACATCTAATCCGTCCCTCATCAATTTTCTTTGGCGCCGTCGCGTCGCTGCTGCGCCGTCCGCCCATCGCGGCCAGCCTTCTACCGTCCGCCCTACCGCCGTCGCGGTTCCATCCTCAGCCGCCGTCGCGGTTCTGCTTCCTCTGCCGCCGTCGCGGCGGATCTGGGCGGCCTCCATTCGCCATCCGCAGCCGCCGTGACGGTTTCCCCGCTTCCTCTGCCGCGCCGTCGCGGTTCCCGCTTCCTCTGCCGCGCCGTCGCGGTTTTCCTTCAGTCCCGCGGGCCGCGGATCTGAGCTCTTGTGCCGTCCGCCTGCTGCCTGCTGCGCGCCCGCCTGCTGCCTGCTGCGCCGCACTGCGCCCTGCCTCAGCCGCCGTCCACCTGCTGTTGCCTGCTGCGCCGCACTGCGCCCTGCCTCAGCCGCCGCCCACCTGTTGCCTATTTGCCTGCTGCGTCGCACTACCTCAACCGCCTGCTGGGCGCCCTGCCGCACCTCTGCAGTTGTTGTCTGCTGCACGCCGCAAGGGCTGCGGAACCGGATCTGCGCCGTCGATTTCTGCCGCACCTCTGCAGTTGTCTGCCTGCTGCACGCCGCAAGGGCTGCGGAACCAGATCTGCGTCATCGATTTCTGTGCCGTCCGTCGCCTCAGCAGATCTGGATCTGCGTCGTTCCTGCTTCTGCGCCGGTGGCTGCCATTGAGGGCAGAGTCATCAGGACAGCAGCCTGTCAACTCGTACTCGGGCTGCTGTAAGCTGCGGCTCCTCTGGTTTGTTTGGTTTCCGGTCTCCTGTTCCCTGATTTTCATTGAATTCAGTATGGCGACAAATGCTATTGTGGTCAATATCACTCTTGATGGCCAAAATTATCCGGAGTGGGCTTTCTGTGTTGAGACTGCACTTAGGGGACATGGATTACTCTTTCATTTGACTGATGTGGCACCTGTTCTTGCGGATGATCGTCGCAATGCTGCTGATATCAAAACATGGCAGCTTAATGATGGTAAAGTGATGGCTGCTATGGTAAACAGCGTCAAACCATCTATGATTATGAGTTTGTCTAAATTTAAAACTGCTAAAGCCATCTGGTCTCATTTGAAAGAGCGTTTTGTTCAGGACAGTGGTGCTCTATTACACACTCTCATGCAGCAGACACATGTTATTGAGCAAAATGATATGAGTATTGATGAGTACTACTCAGCCTTTGATCGCCTGATGAGTGCTTTGACATCTATGGTGCCTGCTTGTACTGCTGATCCGTGTCCGGCTCATAAGTTTATTGAAAAGTTCTTCACTTACAGATTTGTTATGGGCGTTCGGGCTGAGTTTGATTCTCTTCGTGCTCGTTTACTTCAGGGTTCTGACACTCTCACAATGGCTAAGGCGTTGTCTGCTTTACTTGCTGAAGAGACTCGTCTTAATTCTCTGTCCTCTACTGGTGGTAATCCTCACAGTGTGTTGGCTGCTGCCCAGAAACCTAAGAATATTTTTAAGCCTTGTGATCATTGTGGCAAGACCAATCATCGATCTGAGCTTTGCTTTGTCAAGTTCCCTGATAAGTTGACTGATTTCCGTGCACGACGTGCTGCTCGTGGTCGTGGTCCAGGACCATCTAATAGAGGCTCAGTTGCTGTTGCTGCCACTTCGTCCGCTTGTACTTCAGAGTCGGCCTGGGTACTTGATTCAGGAGCTTCCTTTCATGTCACATCTGATCAGTCAAAGTTGGCTTCTACTACACCTGTCACAGATGGTGCTTCAGTGCAGACAGCTGATGGTACTGTATGCCACATTACTCATAAGGGTTATCTTTCAGATCCACACTTTACAGTACCTAATATTTTCTTTGTTCCTGAGCTATCTATGGACCTTCTTTCAGTAGGCCAAATTACGGATCATAATTGCTTTGTCGGATTTGATGACTCATCTTGTTTTGTACAGGACCTTCGTACAGGGGAAGTGATTGGGACTGGCCGTCGCCGTAGAGCTGCTCCTCGCCTCTACATCTTGGACTCTTTGCGGCTTCCTTCCTTGGCTACATCTCCAGCGCATGTGCTTTCAGCTACCCTTGCTTCTGTTGCGTCTTTTGCCCAGTGGCATCATCGTCTAGGTCATTTGTGTGGATCTAGATTGTCTACTCTAATAAAGTCAGGTTGCTTAGGTCATACTTCGGTTGAGTCTGATTTTCATTGTAAGGGTTGTCATCTTGAAAAACAAATACAACTTCCATATTTTACTAGTCATTCTCATTCTGTTCAACCCTTTGATTTGGTTCACTCTGATATTTGGGGTCCTGCACCTTTTGTGTCAAAAGGTGGATATAAATACTATGTTATTTTTATTGATGATCATTCTCGCTACACTTGGATTTATTTCATAAAACGCCGCTCTGAGCTGATTTCTATTTATAAAACCTTTGCTCGTATGATTCACACTCAATTTTCCACTCACATTAAAACCTTTCGTTCTGATTCTGGTGGTGAATATTTATCTGATAATTTCCGCCAGTTTTTGACTTCAGAGGGTACTCTTGCTCAGCTTTCTTGCCCTGGTGCTCATGCACAGAACGGTGTGGCTGAACGCAAACATCGTCACATTATAGAAACTGCTCGCACTTTGTTGATATCTTCTTTTGTCCCGTCACATTTTTGGGGTGAAGCAGTTTCTACTGCGGTTTACCTCATCAATAGACAACCGTCATCCAAACTCTCTGGCAAAACACCTGGTGAAGTTCTTTTCGGAACTCCTCCACGATATGACCACCTTCGAGTTTTTGGATGTACGTGTTATGTACTATTATCACCTCGTGAACGTACTAAATTGACTGCTCAATCTGTTGAGTGTGTTTTTCTTGGATATAGCCCTGAACATAAAGGCTATCGATGTTATGATTCATCTTCTCGTCGCATGCGTATTTCTCGAGATGTGAGCTTCAATGAAAATCGTCCCTTCTTTTACAACTCTTCCACTCATTCTTCTTTTTATTCCACAGAGTCTACCTCCTTCATGAGCCTTCCTCCCATTTCTGAAACTTCATCAGTATCACCACCTACTGTTTCTACCCCAGATGTCCTTATTCCCATCACACCACCTTCCACTTCCACAACATCTCCGTCTTACTCTTCCAAACCACCTGTCACTCAGACTTACATTCGTCGTCCTCGCTCTACTCCCACGGCCAGTCCTGATGACGATCCTGTTGCTGATACTTGTACTAACAATGATGACTCTCATGTTGTTTTTAATCAGGGGTATCATCTTCGTGACCGTGGCACTATTGCAGCTCCAGAACGTTATGGGTTTTCCCGTGCTGGTGCAGTCATTGCTGAACCATCATCTTATAAAGAGGCGTCTGGTATACCTGAGTGGCAGCTTGCTATGACTGATGAATTAAATGCCCTTCATCGCACATGTACATGGGATGTTGTTCCGTTACCTGCTGGTGTTGTACCTATCACGTGCAAATGGGTATTCAAGGTTAAAACCAAATCTGATGGGTCTATTGAGCGATATAAAGCTCGTCTTGTGGCCAGAGGTTTTCAACAGACACAGGGTATTGACTATGATGAGACTTTTGCACCTGTGGCCCATCTGACTACTGTCCGAGCTTTACTTGCTGTTGCAGCCTCATCTTCTTGGACTATCTCTCAGATGGATGTCAAAAATGCTTTTCTTCATGGTGATTTACATGAGGAAGTCTATATGCATCCACCTCCTGGGATAGAGGTTCCATCAGGGCATGTATGTCGTCTCCGTCGAGCCTTGTATGGTCTCAAACAAGCTCCTCGTGCTTGGTTTGAGAGATTTGTTTCTGTCATCAAGGCTTGTGGTTTCTATTCTAGTGATCATGATCCTGCATTGTTCATTCATGTTTCTTCACGAGGACGCACGTTGTTATTACTATATGTTGATGACATGTTGATTACAGGCGATGATCCAGACCATATTGCTCATGTGAAGGCGTCTCTGAGTAAGGAATTTCAAATGTCTGACTTGGGGGCACTCAGTTATTTCTTGGGCATTGAGGTTTTGCAGACTCAAAATGGTATTTATCTTTCTCAGGCCAAGTACATACAAGATCTTCTTGATCGTTCTGGTCTTAGTGATACTCGCACTGTTGCCACGCCTATGGATCTACACTTATCTCTTCGTCCGACTGATGGGACACCTTTGGAGGATCCATCTCGATATAGACATCTTGTTGGCAGCTTAGTTTATCTTACTGTCACCAGGCCAGATATTGCTCATGCGGTTCAGATCTTGAGTCAGTTTGTCTCTGCTCCTACATCAGTTCATTATGGGCACTTACTTCGTGTGCTTAGATATTTACGGGGGACAAAAACACAATGTTTATTTTATGACTCAAATTCCCCACTTCAGCTTCACGCTTACTCTGATGCTACCTGGGCCAGTGATCCTACAGATCGTCGCTCCATCACTGGTTACTGTATTCTTCTTGGATCATCCCCTATTGCTTGGAAATCCAAGAAGCAAGCTGCTGTATCTAGATCTAGTACTGAAGCAGAACTTCGAGCCCTGGCTACTACTACTGCTGAGATTATCTGGATTCGTTGGCTCTTGGCTGATCTAGGCGTTTCTTGTGACTCGCCTACACTTCTTCGCTGTGACAACACTGGAGCTATACAAATTTGTCATGATCCAGTGAAGCGTGAACTCACAAAACACATTGGTGTTGATGTCTCATTCACTAGATCTCATTGTCATCAGAAGACCATTGATCTTCAATATGTGCCCTCAGAATTACAGCTTGCGGATTTCTTCATGTAAGTGCAATCAACCCTAATTGAGGGTTTTGGTGACTAATGACAAAACAAACTAAGAATCTAACAAGTTTGCTTCTAGTATGTACACAGTATTTCTACAGACAGGAGAAGCACAGATCTTACGAGCATAAAGATATATAGCACAGCGGATTTAAAATTCCACATCAAATGGCGTGCTCAAAATGCCAAGAAACAACGGCGGTGCAAAATTTATAACTTTTGAGTCATAGGAATCACCGTACAATTAAGAGGGATCCGCAACGGTTAAGTAAGTCGAAACGAGCCAAGTTCAAAATGATTTAAAAAAAAAACTCCTTGGAGATCATTTTCCTTGATCATGAATGCTCTTGAGAAAAACAAATTTTACTTCCCCAAAGTCTTCCTCTTTTTGTTCCCTTCAAAATTCTCAAAGTTTGGTTTCAGCCCCCTGAAACCGGTTCAACCGGTCCTGAAACCGGTTCAACCGGTTTCGGTACTGTTCACCTGCCATCTCTGCTCTGACCTATCTGACAGTCAGAGCTGTCAAAAAAAAAGTCGCAGCAGATTTATTTTAAATTTCGGTTGAGCCTATTTTTGTCCCTACTCAGCCGGTTTTGAAACCGGTCGAGTGTCCGGCTGAGTAGCTCAGTGGACCGGTTTCTTCCTGGTAGAAACCGGTTCAACCGGTTTAGAAACCGGTTCAACCGGTTTTTGTCCCCTTTCTCCCAACGGCTGCCAGCTTTTGGGGGATCCTTTATATACCCCCTCACACTCTCTCTCTCATTTACTTCGCCCCTCTCACGAATTCTGAACTGACCAACCTCTAAACAAGAGCATTCATTTCACCTTTCACACCCGCAATCGCATCACCTTCAATCATTTGAAGGATCCTTGGTGTGAGGTGAACTCGATCGAACTCGCTGTCATTTTCATCTCGATTCTCCCTTTCTCTTGTTCCTGAGCTCGTTGCAAACTTAACCGTGTGCGGATTTGTTACTCTTGGAACCTTGTGTTCCTTGACGGTTAGAGGTTGCTTGGGAGTCTCCAAATTTGTGGACGACCCCAAGAAGTTTGTATCACCCGCTCCTTGAGCAGATTTGAGAAGAGATTGCCTTGACCTTTGTGGTCGGCTTGTGGAGGATTAGGGTTGGAAAAGACCCGGCCCTTTGTGGGTTCCTCAACGAGGAGTAGGACACCTTTGTGGTGGTTGCCGAACCTCGGGTTATATCGCGTGTTCTCGTGTGTTCTTGTCAAGCACTTTATATTCTGTGGTTGGCTCATATTATTCATTTAAGTAGCTTTTGTGTAGAGAAAATCTTCAGTTGTATTATTCACTACTTCACACTTGTTAAATAGATTATCTAATTTGAGTTGAGCGGGTTCAAACTTGTTCAGTTGTGATTAAAATCGACTGAACCGGTTTGCACCTGTGCAACTTTGATTTAACAATATTTCGAAGTTTTTAGTGAAAATTTTCAGGTGTAGCCTATTCACCCCCCCTCTAGGCTACTTTCAATTGGTATCAAAGCCTCGTACCTCATTTTACGCTTAACCGCGTGAGGAAGCGATTATGTCTACTCAACGGGACCATGTGGATCCTATCCTCGAGGATATTCCCGTCACATCCTCCGGTGAGGAAGTGGACCCCAAGATCCTCGACCTCGCCATGAAGATTGCCGAGAGGATGTTCCTCAAGATGAAAGAGGAAGATGCTAAGAAAAAGGCCGAAGAAGAAGAATCAAGAAGAAAGGCCGAAGAAGACAAAGGTAAGGGAACATTTGATTATAATGATGATCTAGTGAATCTTTTGGTGTCTAAGGTATTGAGCAAGGTAAGTCTCAACACTGAAGGATCATCTACCAAAAGCAAAGGTAATGACTTTAGCAAAGTTCAATTCGATTACTCTAGAAATTTTATTCCCAACTTCTCTTCCGCCCCACTTGGAAAGTTACCAACTCTTAGTGAGTTGAACTACGATGAGTGGGCCGACAAGATGAAGTCGCATTTAATCGGTGTGCATCCTAGTCTTTGGGAGATTGTTAATGTAGGTATGTATAAGCCCGCCCAAGGAGAAGAGATGACTCCGGAGATGATGCAAGAGGTTCATCGAAATGCTCAAGCAGTGAGCATAATCAAAGGAAGTCTTTCTCCGGAAGAATACCGGAAAGTTCAAGGAAGAGAAGATGCCCGTGACATTTGGAACATTCTTAAAATGTCACACGAAGGAGATCCCAAAGCTAAAAGACATAGAGTTGAGGCTTTGGAAAGTGAGCTTGCAAGATATGATTGGATAAAGGGTGAATCGCTTCAATCACTCTTTGATCGGTTGATGGTGTTGGTCAACAAAATAAGAGTTCTTGGAAGTGAAGATTGGAGTGACTCCAAGGTCACAAGATTGTTCATGAGAGCTTATAAAGAAAAGGATAAGAGTCTTGCAAGGATGATTAGGGATCGTGATGACTATGAGGATATGACGCCTCATCAATTATTTGCAAAGATTCAACAACATGAGTCCGAAGAAGCCCCTATCAAGTCAAGGGATTCTCATGCGTTGATCACTAATGAACAAGACAACACCAAGAAGAACAAAGACCACAAAGCAAAGAAGGTGGTCGAGACCTCAAGTGATGAAGATAGCTCAAGTGATGAAGACACTGCTATGTTCATCAAAACATTCAAGAAATTTGTAAGGAAAAATGACAAGTTCCAAAGGAAAGGAAAGAAGAGGGCATGCTATGAATGTGGCCAAACCGGTCATTTCATAGCGGATTGTCCTAACAAGAAGGAACAAGAAGCTAAGAAGGAATACAAGAAGGACAAGTTCAAAAAGGGGGGCAAGACCAAGGGATACTTCAAGAAGAAGAAATATGGTCAAGCCCATATTGGTGAAGAATGGAACTCCGATGAAGAGAGTTCTAGCTCCGAGGAAGAGGAAGTGGTGGCAAACGTGGCCATCCAATCTACATCAAGCTCGCAACTCTTCACCAACCTACAAGACGAATTCTACACTCCAACTTGCCTCATGGCAAAAGGAGATAAGGTAACTTTATTTAGTGATGATTTTTCAAATGATGATGATGATGAACAAATTGCCATGAAAAATAAAATGATTAAAGAATTTGGCTTGAATGGATACAATGTGATCACCAAATTAATGGAGAAGCTAGATAAAAGAAAAGCAACTCTTGATGCTCAAGAAGACTTGCTTATCCTTGAAAAGGAAAGAAACCTAGAGCTTCAAGAATTGCTTCACAATAAAGATGAAATGCTAGATGTCTTGACTAAGGAAGTATCTTTAGTCAAGATAACTATAGAGAATAAAGATAAAGAAGTAATTAACATGAAAACCTCTATAGCTAATCTTGCAAATGAAAAGAATGCACTTGAAGCAAGCATATTAAGCTTGAATGTTCAAAAACAAGAACTTCAAGTGCAACTTGAAAATTGCAAGAACATCAATGCCTCATCTTTAGTGCTTGAATCTAAGTCTAGCTTAAATGATAATTCTTGCAAACATTGTGCCAAATATCATGCTTCTTGTTGTCTAACTAACCATGCAAGGAAAAATAGCCCACAGGTGAAGGTCAAAGAAATTTTGAAAAGATGCTCTAGCAATGATGGGTTAAAGAAAGTTGAACCCAAGTACAAGTCTCTTAAGCCCAACAATGGAAGAAGGGGGCTTGGGTTCAACTCATCTAAGGAAAACCCTAGCACAGTGCATAAGGGGTGGAGATCCCCCAAGTTCATAGAGGGAACCACCCTATATGATGCCTTGGGGAGGATTCACTCCTCAAATGACAAGTCACCTCAGGTAAAAGTAAACTTGAGTTCCACAAAGAGTAAGATGAAGGAAGTGGGATCCTCAAGTGGTCAAAAATTTAATGCTCCTATTTCCCATTCATATCTTTGTGATTATATGTTGACTTGGGATTTAGGAAAATTGGTTGTGAAATATGTGGGTGCCTACACTAAACGAAAAGTAATGAAAAGAAGTGTGTGGGTACCCAAGGCTATAACTAACAATGTAGGACCCAATTCAATTTGGGTACCTAAAAGCATAGCCTAAACTTGTTTTGCAGGTCTACTCCTCTGGTGGGTCAAGTTGGGTGCTTGACAGTGGATGTACAAATCACATGACCGGGGAGAAAGACATGTTTCATACATTGCAACTAACTCAAGAAGCACAAGAAATTGTGTTTGGAGATAGTGGCAAAAGTAAGGTGATTGGTATTGGTAAAATTCCTATCTCAGACCAACAATCACTTTCAAATGTTTTATTAGTAGATTCTTTAAGCTATAACTTGTTGTCCGTTTCACAACTTTGTGGAATGGGTTATAATTGCC
Organism: Zea luxurians; assembly: GCA_029449295.1. Lineage (NCBI taxonomy): Eukaryota > Viridiplantae > Streptophyta > Magnoliopsida > Poales > Poaceae > Zea > Zea luxurians. Next base: position 1,522,968 of record JAOPSE010000087.1, read on the forward strand.
TATTTTCGGATGTGGATGTGAAGATCCTTAGAAGGGAGGACTCCTCAGTTGCCTTTACCGGTCGCTTGAAGGGCAAGCTTTATCTTGTTGATTTCACAACAAGTAAAGTGACGCCTGAGACTTGTTTAGTGGCAAAGTCCGACAAGGGTTGGCTTTGGCATCGCCGGCTAGCCCATGTCGGTATGAGGAATTTGGCCAAACTTCAAAAGGATAATCACATCATTGGACTAACAAATGTTGTATTTGAGAAAGATAGGGTTTGTGGCGCATGCCAAGCAGGAAAGCAACATGGAGTCCCACATCAATCAAAGAATGTGGTCACAACAAAGAGGCCATTGGAGCTCCTTCACATGGACCTCTTCGGACCGGTGGCCTACATTAGCATTGGTGGTAGTAAGTATGGTTTAGTTATTGTTGATGATTTTTCTCGATTTACCTGGGTTTTCTTTTTAAGTGACAAAGGTGAAACCCAAGAAATTTTGAAGAAATTCATGAGGAGAGCTCAAAATGAATTTGAGCTCAAAATCAAGAAAGTGAGAAGCGATAATGGGACGGAATTCAAGAACACAGGTGTTGAAGAATTCTTAGGAGAAGAGGGAATCAAACATGAGTTCTCGGTGCCTTACACTCCACAACAAAACGGTGTTGTGGAAAGAAAGAACCGAACCCTAATTGAAGCTGCAAGAACCATGTTGGATGAATACAAGACACCTGACAACTTCTGGGCAGAGGCGGTCAACACCGCCTGTCATGCAATCAACCGTCTTTATCTTCATAAGATCTACAAAAAGACTGCTTATGAGCTTCTCACTGGTAACAAACCCAAAGTTGATTACTTTAGAGTTTTTGGTTGTACATGTTTTATTCTCAACAAGAAAGTCAAGAGCTCAAAGTTTGCTCCTAGAGTGGACGAGGGCTTCTTGCTTGGTTATGCATCAAATGCCCATGGATATCGTGTTTTCAACAATACCACCGGTCTTGTTGAAATAGCGATAGACGTGACATTTGATGAGTCTAATGGCTCGCAAGGGCACGTTTCTAATGACACTGCAGGAAATGAAGAATTACCTTGTGAGGCTATAAAGAAACTTGCAATAGGTGAGGTGAGACCTCAAGAAAGAGATGATGAAGAAGGAACCTTATGGATGACCAATGAGGTAGTTGATGTGGGTGCAAGGGTGGTGAGTGACAAAGTGTCCACCCAAGCAAACCCATCAACCTCAAGTCATCCAAGCAACGAAGAAAATCATCAAAGAATGCCAACAGTGGTAGAAAATGAACATGAAAGCATTGATGGTGAAGTGTCTCTTGAACAAGCAATTGATGAGGAGGAGCAAATACAAAGACATCCATCAGTTCCTCATCCAAGAGTCCATCAAACAATTCAAAGGGACCATCCAGTGGACAACATCCTGGGTAGCATCAGGAGAGGGGTAACAACTCGATCTCGTTTAGCTAATTTTTGTGAATTTTACTCGTTTGTTTCCTCTCTTGAGCCACTTAGGGTTGAAGAAGCATTGGGTGATCCGGATTGGATAATGGCCATGCAAGAAGAGTTAAACAACTTCACCAGGAATGAAGTCTGGTCCTTAGTCCAAAGACCCAAACAAAATGTGATTGGGACTAAATGGGTCTTTAGGAACAAGCAAGATGAACATGGTGTGGTCACAAGGAACAAGGCACGGTTGGTTGCCCAAGGCTATACTCAAGTGGAAGGACTTGACTTTGGTGAAACATATGCGCCGGTAGCAAGGTTAGAATCAATTAGAATATTAATTGCCTATGCTACTAACCATGATTTCAAGTTATACCAAATGGATGTCAAGAGCGCTTTTCTAAATGGACCACTTCAAGAAAGAGTATATGTGGAGCAACCACCGGGCTTTGAAGACCCAAAGAAGCCAAATCATGTTTATCTTCTTCACAAGGCACTCTATGGGCTTAAACAAGCCCCTAGAGCCTGGTATGACTGTCTTAAAGATTTTTTAATTAAAAATGGGTTTACTATAGGAAAAGCTGACTCTACTTTATTTACTCGAAAAGTTGATAATGAATTATTTGTGTGCCAAATATATGTTGATGATATTATATTTGGTAGTACTAATGAAAACTTTTGTAAAGAGTTTAGCAAAGTGATGACAAACAGGTTTGAGATGTCTATGATGGGCGAGCTTAAATACTTCCTGGGATTTCAAGTCAAACAACTCAAGGAAGGTACTTTTCTATGCCAAACTAAATATACTCAAGATATGCTCAAGAAGTTTGGCATGGAAAAAGCAAAGCACGCCAAGACTCCAATGTCATCAAATGGACATCTTGACCTAAATGAGGAAGGTAAACCTGTAGATCAAAAATTATATAGATCAATGATAGGATCACTGCTTTATTTATGTGCATCTAGACCTGATATAATGTTGAGTGTTTGCATGTGTGCACGTTTTCAAGCAAATCCTAAAGACTGTCATCTTGTAGCCGTTAAGAGAATTCTAAGATACTTAGTCCACACCCAAAACCTAGGCTTATGGTATCCTAAAGGCTCCTTTTTCGATTTACTTGGCTATTCTGACTCAGATTATGCCGGTTGCAAAGTAGATCGAAAAAGCACTACTGGGACTTGCCAATTCCTTGGGCGGTCCTTAGTGTCATGGAGTTCCAAGAAACAAAATTGTGTTGCACTTTCCACTGCAGAAGCCGAGTACATAGCAGCTGGGGCATGTTGTGCACAGTTGTTATGGATGAAGCAAACCCTTAGAGACTTTGGTTGTGAGTTTAACAAAATTCCACTTTTGTGTGACAATGAGAGTGCCATAAAACTTGCAAACAACCCTGTGCAACACTCTAGAACTAAACATATTGACATTCGACACCATTTCTTGAGAGACCACGAAGCCAAAGGAGATATCGAACTATTTCATGTGAGCACCGAAAATCAACTAGCCGATATCTTCACAAAACCCCTTGATGAGACTAGGTTTTGTTTCCTTAGGAGTGAGCTAAATATCTTAGATTCTCGAAACGTGACTTAATAACTAAAATTTTGATAAAATTTGATGATTGAAAATTGATTGTTTGAGCAATTTGAAATGAGAAATATCACTTTTATCTTTAAAATATCTCATGTCATATTTGCTAAGTGCTATTACAGCCCTTACGGGCAATATCTGGAAACTGGTTGAGTAAACCGGCTGAGTAGGCCACTCAACCGGTTTCTCCCTGGTGGAAACCGGTTGAACCGGTATAAAAACCGGTTGAACCGGTTTCGGCCGTCGCGCCGTCAGTCTGTGCGCAGTCTGCGCTGACAGCTGCGCAGTCTGCGCTGTCAGTTTTGCAGTCTGTGCTGTCAGACTGCCAGGATTTTCGCGCAGTCAACACTGTTTTCTGCGCGCTTTTACTGCGCAGTTTGACTCGAAACCGGTTGAACCGGTTTTGAAACCGGTTGAACCGGTTTTCGACTTTTTTGGCGGCCGACTCCTCTCCCTTTTATGTCTCTCCCTCTCTCCTTTTCCCTTCTCAGTCTCTTGTTTTTCCAGCCGCCGCCGCCCCCTCAGTTCTCTCTCTCACCTTCTCACTCTCTCGTGCCCTCACTTGTTTGGAAGTGTGGTTGGAGATCCGTTCCTCTTGGCGTGTCTCCACCATCTTCCTCCATCTTCTTGGGAGTTCTTGCCCCAAAATCTTCGGATCGAGGTATTGCTCTTTGTTATTTTCTTGTACTCGATCCTACGCGTTCTTGATTATCTTATGTATCATTCGTTGGGTACATTTTAGTTTAAGTGATTGCAACACTTAGATTATCCCCATTTTGTCTCAAACATTGTTAGAGATTAGCTATTTGATGTTGTTCACTGTAGTTGAACCGCTCATATGAACGGTTGAAGTGCATGCTCAATGTCTTATGCGGTTCTTCTCCAACGTGTTTGATCCTTGCTCATCATAGGTTCTATTTCTTATTTATTAGAATGGTGCGAAGAAGGAACCCATCGGTGGTCGAGTCCGACTCCTCGGACGACCAGGAAATCCGAGAAGATTCTCCTCCTCGCTCTCGATCCAAGCGAGGGCGCGGAAGTGGCAATGTCTTGCCAGGTGCTGAGGCCTCCGGGTCTCATCATGCTCGCGGTCGGACGTCTCGGAATCCTTCCGGGCGGTCTCGACCTGCGGCAAATCCGCAGGCATGGGAGCCTGCCAGTGATGATGATGGGGGGAAGGACGATGATGTTGATCTTCCCCCGGCCCATGCTCCGGTGATTCGGGGTTTGGTCCTCCACCGTGCTGAAGCTCGGCGTGCTGGCAATGAGCCAGTCACTGACTTCACTGCCAGTGGAGGCTCGGCCCTTCTCCAGGATCTTCGTTTCCAGAATCCTGTATTGCGTATTCGTGATGCCAGGATCGATGGAAATCGATTTTGGACTCTTCACCATGTGGATTTCTACAACTCAGTCATTCTTCCCAAGAAGCATCAACCAATCCTGCATCAACGATTTATTAACTGGGAAGGTTGTGAAGCTATTGGTGATCCAGAGATGTCACAGGCACTGAGGGCCTGTGAAAGGAAACAGATGAAGGAGATCATGACATTCCAGTATGACTGGAATGATGAAGTCATTGCTCAATTTTATTCTACTCTCTGGATAAAGCTTGCTGATGAGGAGAGTCACTACAACTACCCATATCTGAACTTTTTCATTGAAGGTAGTTGGTACAAGGTGAGCTATCGTCGATTTGCTCACATTCTTGGCTTTTCTGACGAGGACATATCTGGAGACAAGATCAAAATTCATGATTTCCGGCAGCCCACAAGAGAAGAAGCCAAGGATCTTCATCTGTCTGAGTCTGGCAAGTATTGGGAGTCAACCAATGTTCATAAGTATTATCGTTATATCAACTCCCTCTGCAGGATGACCCTCATTCCTAAAGGGGGAAATCAGATGAACATCCTTGGGGAGAGCAAGGTCCTGCTCTCGTTTATGAAGCCCAACAGCTCAGAAAGGATAAATGTCTTTGACATGATTTGGCAGGAAATTATTCATGCTGCCTGCTTTCCTTTGAAGGGGTGTCTTCATGCTCCTTTCATTATGAAGATGATTGAGGTCGTGACCCAGTTCAGATTTGACAAGGGTACCAGACATCAGTCCTACACCCCTTTCTGGATTGATCCCAACAATCCAGCTGGGCGCCTTCGGAAAGCTCCTTCCAGTTCTCGTGGACATGCCTCTGCGGGTCCGTCTGCTGCTGCTGCTGCTGCTGGTGCTGCTGCTGCTGGTGCTGGTGCTGCTGCTGCTGCTGCTGGTGCCTCGCGCTCTTCCCCTGGCCGTGGATCTCCCACACCACGTGGTCGTGGTCGTGGTCGAGGTCGTGGTCGTGGGATGGGTGCCCGTTTGGCCCACGGGATTGCGACCTTCTTCTCCATGTGTCGCAATATTGCTGCAGACGTCCATGAGGTGGCTCGCCGTCAGAGGGAGACCGACGACAACCTGCGTCGTCAAGCTTCTGCGTTGGGTACTCCCTTTGCTCCTCGCTCTCCTGATGTACCTCTCCACCCTACTCCTCCAGATATCAATGAGTGGTACCAGCAGGCGTATGGAGTACCTTTCTCTACAGCTGATGACATCGAAGAAGAAGAGACTTTTGCTGATGATCCAGAGCAGTTTGTCCCGCCCTCGTATCATGGGGATCCGGGACAATCGTCGTCTTATCCTCCGCCCCAGGACCCTTCGGGCAGTGCTCCTCCTCCGGCCCAGTCTGGAGAGGAACACTTTGCCGCTGACCTGGCGCACCATTTCTTCGGTCCTCATCATCCTCCTCCTCACTGGTGATCATTTCGTTCGGCGGTTCTCTCTCTTTTTGGTTCTTATGCCAAAAAGGGGGAGAAAGTTTATTATGCAGTACCCCTATTTTTGTAATGAACTCTTGGTCTGTAATAACTATGTGATGCATGCATGGCTTGAATGCCATAAACTCCATGGCTTGAATGCCATAAACACCTTTATGATGTGTTGAGACAAGCTCTCATTATTGTAATAGTTGTAGAACTTTTCTTTTCATATCATATGCTATGCAATAATGAGCTTGTATGTGCTTGTACTTTTTATTCATTTATGCTTCATACCTCATCTTTGTTGTGTATAGTGTTGACTATTCTCTCTCTAAATATGTTGCAAATTGACATATCAAGTCAATGTTAATATCGCAAAACTCATGCACATATTTAGGGGGAGCTACACATACACAAAAGGTTTTATATTGCAAGTACTTTTAACTGTTAATTCTTATTTCCATTATAGTTTGTTTTGGCATCAATCACCAAAAAGGGGGAGATTGTAAGTGCAATCAACCCTAATTGAGGGTTTTGGTGACTAATGACAAAACAAACTAAGAATCTAACAAGTTTGCTTCTAGTATGTACACAGTATTTCTACAGACAGGAGAAGCACAGATCTTACGAGCATAAAGATATATAGCACAGCGGATTTAAAATTCCACATCAAATGGCGTGCTCAAAATGCCAAGAAACAACGGCGGTGCAAAATTTATAACTTTTGAGTCATAGGAATCACCGTACAATTAAGAGGGATCCGCAACGGTTAAGTAAGTCGAAACGAGCCAAGTTCAAAATGATTTAAAAAAAAAACTCCTTGGAGATCATTTTCCTTGATCATGAATGCTCTTGAGAAAAACAAATTTTACTTCCCCAAAGTCTTCCTCTTTTTGTTCCCTTCAAAATTCTCAAAGTTTGGTTTCAGCCCCCTGAAACCGGTTCAACCGGTCCTGAAACCGGTTCAACCGGTTTCGGTACTGTTCACCTGCCATCTCTGCTCTGACCTATCTGACAGTCAGAGCTGTCAAAAAAAAAGTCGCAGCAGATTTATTTTAAATTTCGGTTGAGCCTATTTTTGTCCCTACTCAGCCGGTTTTGAAACCGGTCGAGTGTCCGGCTGAGTAGCTCAGTGGACCGGTTTCTTCCTGGTAGAAACCGGTTCAACCGGTTTAGAAACCGGTTCAACCGGTTTTTGTCCCCTTTCTCCCAACGGCTGCCAGCTTTTGGGGGATCCTTTATATACCCCCTCACACTCTCTCTCTCATTTACTTCGCCCCTCTCACGAATTCTGAACTGACCAACCTCTAAACAAGAGCATTCATTTCACCTTTCACACCCGCAATCGCATCACCTTCAATCATTTGAAGGATCCTTGGTGTGAGGTGAACTCGATCGAACTCGCTGTCATTTTCATCTCGATTCTCCCTTTCTCTTGTTCCTGAGCTCGTTGCAAACTTAACCGTGTGCGGATTTGTTACTCTTGGAACCTTGTGTTCCTTGACGGTTAGAGGTTGCTTGGGAGTCTCCAAATTTGTGGACGACCCCAAGAAGTTTGTATCACCCGCTCCTTGAGCAGATTTGAGAAGAGATTGCCTTGACCTTTGTGGTCGGCTTGTGGAGGATTAGGGTTGGAAAAGACCCGGCCCTTTGTGGGTTCCTCAACGAGGAGTAGGACACCTTTGTGGTGGTTGCCGAACCTCGGGTTATATCGCGTGTTCTCGTGTGTTCTTGTCAAGCACTTTATATTCTGTGGTTGGCTCATATTATTCATTTAAGTAGCTTTTGTGTAGAGAAAATCTTCAGTTGTATTATTCACTACTTCACACTTGTTAAATAGATTATCTAATTTGAGTTGAGCGGGTTCAAACTTGTTCAGTTGTGATTAAAATCGACTGAACCGGTTTGCACCTGTGCAACTTTGATTTAACAATATTTCGAAGTTTTTAGTGAAAATTTTCAGGTGTAGCCTATTCACCCCCCCTCTAGGCTACTTTCACTTCACAAAAGCACAAACTAGGGCACAACATCAGTTTCATCTAATCAAACTCAATGCTTCAAATCCTCCACTTCCGCCTTGAGTTTGACAGGGGGTGTTAAGGCCCATAAGGCCCATATTGTCTGCCTATATGCCTATATATATGCTACAGTACCCGTGGGGGTGATTATCTCGCTTAATCAAGGTTAGTAACACCGACAACACGAGGACATGCACGACAGCTAAATCTGCAGATTCGTTCTAACCTAATTAATTGTGTTTAGAGATTACGCTTGGTGGTATGGATGATTTGATGATTAGAAACATTGGAGAGAACCAGTAAGGACTTGGGAAAGGCCAAGATGTCAAGGAGGAGAAGCTAGGACATTTACAACAAGGGAAAACCAACTCCGACTCAACTTCGTCTCCACCTCAGAGTCCAGAACCAGTTTGCACTAAAACGGACGTCCAGGATGCATCCGAACTCCGATTAGGTTGGACTTTATATGGATGGAAAGCTAAGATAATCTTTTCAACCCAACTGGAACCAACTTAAAATTCATCCGGAGTCAACGGGAATCGTCGGAACAAGTTAGCGTTCAGATTTTGTTTTTGTGCTGCGACGCTATCTGTTAGGCTGTTAGGCCGTGTAACGTGTTGGAGCCCATTAGGGGTACCTCCAGGGGTTGTGCATGCCCCTAACCTCTATTTTACCAGCAGTCGCCGCCACATTAGGGTTTGGGTTTTGCTTAGATCATATATGTCATCGAACAGCGTCGTTGTTCATCAGTTTGTAAGACTCCACCTCGTAATCAACACAGTTTTGGTTGCGTTCTTCCAGTTCTTGCTTGTGTTCTTGATTGCGCTTGAAGGGATAAGCCTTCGTGGCGAGGTCACTCGTGTGTCACGGGTGATAACCAACGGAGCAGTGGTGTAGTGATTGCGAGGATCCGTTCGCTCGGAGCCTTGGATCATCAACGTCGAGATCTCCACCCAATCAAGTTATCCTAACTCACGGAAGATCAGGTCTCACCATCTATCAAAGGCCTTTGTAGGCAGCTTTGGCAGTGCATTTGCCATTAGTTGCAACACTGAAAATGTATTTGTCATCGTGACCTGGGAGAAAGTTGACTGTAAGAAGCGTTTCAGATAGATCAAGGAAATCAGCAAGCACCCCTACAATTATGGTGCCTTTAATATCAATCATCCATTTGTTGTCCACTAAAGCATCATGAACAATCTTGCAATTCCTGATCTGCTTGGGGACAGCAAAAAGCAATCTAGGAGCAAAATCTGCTATCCTTTTTCTATTACTCCATCGGTCCATGCATTGTTTGGATACTTTCGTATTAATCTGTTGGTTTTTTTTTCTAGGTTTGTTTTCAGTGGTTTCTGTCATACTGGTCATGCCCTTTCAGGACTTGTTTGGATATTTTCATATTAACCTCAATCCATGTGTATTGAGTTGGATTGGGCGTAAATTAGTTTAAGTTATACCTCAATACACATGGATTGAGGTGAGTACTGTGTAAAGGCCCATGTGGCCCATATTAGTTGTGCCTATATATTCTACTATGTCCTTAGGACTAAGTGCTCTCTCACTAATCCAAGGTTAGTAACATGGTACAAAGCAGGTTAGAGTTAGGGCCTAATCCCAAATTTTTTTAGTCGCCATTGCAGTGTCTCTGTCCGTCAGGCCGCCAGGCCCCCTTCCGGCCGTCGCGCGTCCATGCATCCGCCCGGATCGCATCTCCGCCGCGGCCACTCGTCACTTGTCCGCACCATTACCGCCAGGCTCGGATCAAGTCTCTTCCGAGGCCCGTCTCCTCCCCTGTCCTCCGCCGTCGCCGCTAGGCTGCGGCTCGCCCGTCTCTACCGCCTCCAGCACCCAGGCAGCTCGTCTAGCCGTCGTCATCCCGCTCCAGATCTGGTGCGTCCGCATCCAAACAAGTACTCAGGGGGGTTGTATGAGTCACTAGACTTCGTTTTTCTTCTTAATATAATGACAGCTCATCTTTGTGTTGGAAAAAATGCTCGCAAAATTATGTGTAAAATACTTTAAGATAAAATTGTTCAAAGTCCAAAGGCTAATAAAAATCTTGACTAAAAATATGAACTCTAAATAAAAGAGTAATTGCATAATCAAAGTATACAAAATAACAAGGGCGATTAGAGAACCTGGCCAATCAAATGTGTTGTCAGGAAACCTCCATGTGAACCTCCAACTACGGCAACTCTAGATGGATCTATTAGTCCCCTCTTTATAACAAGGTCCAATGCCGTCAATACATCATTGACATCCTGCTTGTAAGTGTGCACAGAACGACACGGTTCATAATAAATTTGGTTGCAAGAGATCTTTGAACATGGGACTAAAGTAATGACAATGTACCTGAGAACCAATATTGCCAGGAAGGGATTGCAGTGCTTCTTCCCCAAAGCCTAATGAACCCCTGAGGAAACGAAAGGTGCACATGCATGTTACTGTTAGAAAGGGTGTATGTTCCAAACAAGTATTGAATCAAAACCCAGAAAACAGATAATGATAAATTGTACAACAGCCAGAAGAGATAAATTACTAGCAAGAACAATTCACCTGTAGTTCACAACAAGAAGATTATATCCCTGCGAAAAAAGAAAAGCCAAGGATTTGGAATAACTTGATGGATAAACTGAGTGTGGTCCACCATGAAGAACAACAATTGTTGGATTACTTGTAGAATCCTTATGCGACACAAAAATAGCCTCAAAAGGAAGCTTAGCCCCTGAGTAGGTACAAAAAAATATATGGAGAAAGAGAAAACTTTTTAGTAAAAAATTCTGGGGAAAATCTTAGAATAAATCGGTGAAGATGTATCAAAGCTATTCAATAATAGTGGTAGAGTTCTCATAAAATACATTTCAAAAAAAGCCAGCATGACCAAGCAGAGTAGGAGAGCACGCTTATTGATATCATTAGCTATAAGAGCTTTCCTTAAGAATAGACCTAGTGCTGGCGGCTCCCACATGAGTCGGGTCTAGAGAAGAAATAACCGAGGCAAGACTTACTCCTACATTGTGCAGAGAGGCAACCCAACACCTTTAGCTCGGTAGAAAGGCTTCTCACCACTGTGCCAAGCTTATATAAGAGTTGTCCTTGTACAGACTAATTTTGGACATGTCTGTCTGCCTTGAACAAAAGATAAATTTCATCACAACTCACTATATACTATCCTCCAAGAACTTTATAGTCCGCTCACTCGCAGTACCCTAGTCTACTATGATAATGTTAGTGTTGTTTATCTCTCAACCAACCTTGTGCAGCATCAACGCACGAAACACGTTGAGATTGATCCTCACTTCATCCGTGAGTGTGTTGATTGTGGTGATGCATGTGTCCTCCATGTTCCGACTACTTCTCAGTTTGCCGACATTGTAAAATCCACCAGGTTGGGAAGCGTTTGTTACCTACCGTAGTAGGCCGCCTGTATGTATTTATAGGAGATGGAATACCATCATCAGATTACAAAGGGTCTGGCGCCAGCAACAACCAAATCTCCCAAAACAGATTATGGTTGATTGGATTATATCTATAACAGATCTGTTCGATTGCCTCAGATTATATCTATAACAGAACAGATCCTTTCCTAATTGAACAGATCCTTTCCTATCTTTTAGCACAGGCGCAGCACCCTTTCCTTACTTTACAGATACATTCTTAATATTATCTAACATCCCCCCTCAATCATAACTTGCATAAGTTAAGATTGTCCCTGAACAGATCCATCTTCTTCTTCGTCAAAGCTTTTGTAAAACCATCTGCTATCTGGTCATTTGTAGAAATCACTCTCACATCCAGGAGCTATCTGGTCATTTGTAGAAATCACTTTGTGCTGGGGATCTCGCTCACTGGATAGATAAAATTGCTGCCAAGCTTCCAGGATGGAAGGCTGAGCTTTTAAATCTTGCGGGAAGAATCACTCTTATCAAATCTGTCCTCTCTGCCATCCCAGTTTACTTATTTATTGCTCTTAATGCTCCTAAATGGGTTATCAAAGCCATTGATAAAATTCAACGGAACTTCTTGTGGAAAGGAAGAAAGGAGGCTAGAGGAGGTAATTGCCTTGTAGCTTGGGATAAAATCTCTCGGCCTCTTGATTTAGGGGGCCTTGGAATTCCTAATCTCCAAAAGATGAACTGGGCCCTACAATTGCGATGGCTTTGGCTACAAAAAACTGCTCCTTCGAAGCCTTGGAGTGGCCTGGATCTTAAAATTTCTTCCCAGGCCCGTGCTTTATTTCAGATAGCAGTGACTACCACCATTGGTAATGGTATTTCAACTTTATTTTGGAAAGATAAGTGGATTCATGGGTATTCTATTGTGGATATAGCTCCCCTTATTGCTGCTGCAGTTCCGATGAAGTTTAAAAAAGTAAGGACTGTGCAGCAGGCCCTCACCTCTCATTTCTGGGTTCAAGATATCCAGAGGAATCTCTCTCTAGCTGAGATTGAGCAATATCTACAATTATGGGAGGTAATTGAATCTTTTCAGCTTCAAAATTCAAATGATCAGCATGTGTGGATATTTAGCAACGATGGTCTGTACACCTCCAAATCTGCCTATAAAGCTTTATTCATTGGAGCAGAATCCTTTGAGCCCTGGAAAAGAATTTGGAAGAGCTGGGCAGCGCCTAAGTGTAAGACCTTTGTTTGGCTGGCCATAAATAACAAATGTTGGACAGCGGACAGACTTAAAAAAAGGGGACTTCAGCATCCTGAATTTTGTGTTCTATGTGACCAGGAAGACGAAACTGTGCAGCATATTCTATCTAATTGCGTCTTCACAAGACAGTTTTGGCATAATATTTTAACCCCCATTGGTCTCTCTTCTGTGGGTCCTAAGAGAAGAGATTCAGTTTTTGCTGAATGGTGGAGAAAGGCTTCAACCACGATTCCTAAGAGAAAAAAAAAGGGGTTTAATAATATGATAATCCTTGGGGCTTGGAGTATTTGGAAGCAGCGAAACAGGTGTGTTTTTGAAGGAGCTCGACCCTGCCTTAATACCTTAGAGGATGGATTTAAAGATGAGATGAGATTGTGGGTTTATGCTGGAGCCAAGAACTTGCGCTCTCTTTTTGACCCTGGATAGAGAAAGGAAAGTCTTATAGCCTACTAAAAGACGGGGGTGTTGGGGTGTCGTATGTGTCTGTGTGGTGTGTGCTTTGTAAGGGTGAGTGTGTGTTTGTGTTTAGAGTGTGTGTTTGTGTTGTGTGTGTTCTGTTTGTCCCGGGCCACAGGCCCTTTTTCCCTCTACTTTAATTTAATGATACGCAGCCCTCCTGCGTATTCGAAAAAAAAACATCCAGGAGCTTCTTGGCCACTCTTTCACACACAAAATGGAAGTCAATTTCAACATGCTTAACACGACCATGAAAGACTGGATTTGCTGTGAGATAGGTAGCTCCAATATTGTCACACCATATTCTTGCTGTAGGGGGATAAGAAATTTTCAGTTCCTTCGATAGAGACTGAATCCACATCAACTCAGCAGTGGCATTTGCAATAGCTTTGTATTCAGCCTCAGTACTAGATCTTGATACGGTTGGTTGTTTGCGGGCGCTCCAGGATACCAAATTACTGGCCAAAAAGACAGCAAATCCCCCTGTAGAGCGCCTGTCATCAATATCTCCAGCCCAATCTGCATCAGTGAAGGCACTGACCAGCAGAGAAGGTGACTTTGAAATCTTCAACCCATGGTGAAGAGTGTATTGAAGGTACCTTAAGATACGCTTGACTGTTGTCCAGTGATCTGTTGTAGGTGAATGCAAATATTGGCACACTTTGTTCACTGCAAAACTGAGATCCAGACGAGTCAAAGTTAGATATTGTAGGGCACCTACTATGCTTCTATACCGTGTTGAATCTTCAGGCCCAAGGGGTTCACCACTGTGAAGCCTTAACTTTTCTGAAGTAGAGAGTGGTGTAGTGGTAGGCTTGCAATTTATCATACCAACTCGACTAAGAACATCTGAGGCATACTTACTCTGCGGGAGGTGAATACCATTATCTACCTTATGCACTTCTATTCCAAGAAAATAATGTGATGGGCCAAGGTCTTTTAGTGCAAAATTAGTTTTCAGATCCTTGAGCAAAGCTGAGACAACATCCTGAGATGAACTTGCTACAATTATGCCATCGACATATACAAGCAACAAGATGGTGATACCTTCCTTGATGTAAAAGAACAGAGAGGTGTCTCCTTTGGATGCTTGAAAACCTAGCTGCAATAGTTTGTCAGTGAATCTGGAATACCAGGCTCTAGGTGCCTGCTTCAGACCATAAATGGCCTTGTCAAGTTTGCAAATGTGGTGTGGCTGCAGCTTGTCTTCGTAGCCTGGTGGTTGCTTTATATATACATCCTCCTCAATATATAAAGTTGTAGCGGGACTGCAATACAACAATGCACTAGCTGTAGCAGGACAGCAGTACACTGATTCAATTGCGGACCCAAGATTTCTTGATTGGGTATGCGAGATCAAGAGACGTCCTAGGGACATTGCCGTAGTGGCCTAGTGGATCGGGAGGATAGCTGCGGAAGGCAGAAACTAATGGGTCTGATAAGATCGTGGAGGAAGTTTTGAAGAGTAGAGATAGTGTTGCATACATACATATACTATATGCTATTTATATTTTGCAAAACAGTGTTGGAGGGGGGCCTCTACAAACTTCAACTGCCACGTGATGGAGGGGGCGCAGCTGACACTCGAGCAGAGGGCCGCCAGAGAACAGCAGGGCGGCAGGAGAGGAGTGTGGCGGTGCTAGAGAAGGGTGCACGCGCGAGCGCGACTGTGCACTATGTAATGTGTGTACCATATTGGTACAAGTAGGGCAAAACAGTGTTTGTGCTGTACAGATGGTGGGCTGGCCCGTGTAACAGAGACCGGATTAGTGGCCCAAAACAGGCAAAACTAGTCGACCACTATACCTAGTCGGACGACTAATCACGATTAGTCGACGACTAGGGCGACTAATCACTTCCTAGTCGCTCTAGTTGAGTCGGAGACCCTAATCGAGCTCCCTCTAGCGATAAGGCCAACTAATCACGATTAGTCAGACGACTTTAAAACCTTGCCTGCGCCTATATGGCAGGAAGCCCATGGCTGATATATCAGCTAACATTTGGTACCGGTTCGATCCCGGGTATATCTAATCGTGGTCGTTTGATCGGATCGAACGGTGTGGGGTGTTGGGGGGATCTCGCCCTCAGATCTTGATCTGACAGCCGTTATAGCGTACCAGTTCATTACAACGGAGATCTAATCCTAACCAAAGGCTGGTGATCCAACGGCCCTGGATGCTTGATACCCCTTCGGCGCGACCGATTTACAAAAAGAACCCCAATATTTCCATAAATCAACCCGTCGTCCATAGGAGACCTGTTATTCGCATATTGGACCCTGGTCCTGTAAATATTGATGTAGTCGACCGAATTCTCGAATAAAGTGAATAAATAATCCCAAAAATAGTTGATAATCATTTATAGGTGCAAAATAAATGTAGAAATCTTAGAATATTCATGTTTTACTCGTTTTACCTCAGAATTAAGCCATTCCAATTGTGTTAGCTTCATAATTAAAATGCCTACGCATGAACAACATTATCATACAACATGTTTACAAAAATAAATAACTAATTTGTTTAACCCATGTTGATTAAAGTAACTCCTCTAATCTAAGTTAATGTAACATGTTAATTCGAACCATCTATAACTTGACTAAAATATGATCTATAATCAAGTTATAACTTAGACTAATATTGAATTGGCTATTTCTTTGTAATATTTTTTCACCTGATTTATATTAATCAACGTATAATATATATTTTCACTATTTAATCACCTAAAACTTCAGAAAATCATATCGTTATAAACAGGAGTGTTAGAATCCCGTTAAGGGTACCCTTGTAATTACCTTCATACCCCTATGTAATGGGTTAGGCCCAACATCACTTGGTCTATTAATACAACTCCCAACCCTGAGTTAGGGTTAGGGTTTCCCACATTAATCCATCTAAGCAATTCTACATTTCCTAGTTTCCTAGTTGAGATCAGCAGTCCAAAGTAAATGCAAGGAAAGTCTGTTGTCGTGCATGGCAGTGTAGAGGTTACCATCTCCAAATGTATCGCCTTGCACCGATTAGGTATAACACAGCTTTTTTGCAAATTTCTATCTACTGTTCCTAAATTAGTGGAGTTTGTTTCTCCAATTAGTTGGGCCACAGGCCATATATACCCATGTACCGACCAATCGAGGATTAACAAGATTATTACCTCCAATCTCCTCCTTACCTCTACCTAAGTTGGTGATTAGGAGGAATAACCCGATCGACGAAGATGGCACAGGAGCAAAACCC
The DNA here is from genome assembly GCA_029449295.1 of Zea luxurians. Taxonomy (NCBI): domain Eukaryota; kingdom Viridiplantae; phylum Streptophyta; class Magnoliopsida; order Poales; family Poaceae; genus Zea; species Zea luxurians. The sequence goes on from JAOPSE010000087.1 coordinate 1,539,146, forward strand.
GGCCGGCGACCACGGACCGCGACTACGAACTATGTAGTCGGGGACCCACCACCTTGAGCATCTCTGCTCTTGACACAAAGTTATATTATAGAGACTGTGTCGCTGTCCTAAACGACTTATATTTTGGAACCGGAGGGAGTACAAATATTTTCTAACAAGAATCCAACATTGTGCAACTACTAACCAAATATATGCATTGTTGACCAAATTGCAGGTCAAATATTATATATTCTAAATATAGAAATGTTTGGGTGCCTCACAAAAATCTGCAGAGCGAGTACTCGCTTACAATGTTGGCAATGTACTAGTTTCAAGAAAAGTTACATAGCCTAGTGAAGAATACAAAAATAGTTCATAAAGAAAGAAATTAACAACTTCAGAAAGAAAATTGTAATTAGAAAATCGATGCTGCTAATTTTAACCTGCAGAACAGCAGAAGGAATAAGTACGCTTGAGTTGTTCTCATACCATTTGCAAGTTCGTCAGAAGGGTTGCTAATTGGGATTTTGAGTATGCTGAACTTATGCTCTGCTAGTACGGAGCTGATCTGTCAAAAATACATACACAATTTATTAACTATTTCGTTCTACAATTTTTCCTCAACTAACAATTAACATTCCATGTTTTGTTTTAACAAAACCTTATCAGATGGCTTTGGGAAAGGAGTTGAAACTCCCTGCCACTCCCAATTGCTTTCAGTCTGAGAAACCTTAATCCCATAGTACATCTGAGGGAGTGTAATAAGGCTGCTGGAAACTGGAAAAGATGGAAAATGCAGATAAACATGGAACGTTGTCTCACAAAGTGACGGAACCATATAATTATTCAGTAATCCTATATGAGTATGGGGTTACCTGCAAGAATGTTGTTCTTATCAACTGCAAGAACATTCCATGAATAATCTGAATCCTGGGGACTCACTCTTGAAAGTTCACAGCTGACAAAAGAATAATTTTAAATTCAAATAACAAGCGACACTATGTATATATCATGAACATATCTTGTGCAATCAATCATGTTGGTGCAATCATGCAATCAAGCGATCTGGTGCACCCAATCAAAATCCAACGGTGACTGCTATTTTATATTTAACTCATTCCACCTGAAACTTAATACCTATTTTACATTTAACCTCTTCCACCTAAAATAGCAGCAATTGTTAGATTTTGATTGGATGCACCAGATCACTTGATTCCACCAGCATGATTGATTGCGCAGGATATGCTCCCATATATATGTCTATCAAAGGACAAAACAGATGTTTCGAATCACCTCACAACATTTACAGAAAGTATTACTTCCCTACTTCCCCAGACAGAAGATATAATCATAGTTTGTCCATCAGTAAGCCATGGATCCCTAAGCAAGCCAAAGCAGTATAGCCCAGGAAAACAGTTATCTTTGGGGCACAGCACAATGGGCACCTACATAATAGCAAGTATTAAAAATATGATATCAGGCAATCTATTTATCCAAGGAAGTGTCCATAATAGAACCAAAGTATTATCTCCGCGTTCTTTTACTCTCAAGTGAAAATGTCAAAGGATAAAAGGAATGTTGAATTCAAACACTTTAATTACCCCCAATACAAGTATTCATCTAGCACTGCTTACTCAAAAGGTGATATGATGCATCTGTGTAAATGTATATCATACAGCACTTTGCTAAAAGGCAAAGGGGGTGGGGGTCCATACCACGTCAGCAACTCCAAGGCTCCCATCCAGTTTTCCATCTGTACACCATTCGATTCTATGCAATGAATTTGTGGCATTGTGTGCCCCACTATCTACAGCACTCTTCGCTGAGATGAAGACAAGATACTTCCCATCCGGACTGTAAATAAAAGCTTCCATTATTTTGTGTTGCAATGTAGTGTTAATGTGCATGCATCAAAAAGTTAAATTAAAAGATACAGTTCCTTTTGGTATATAGAATAAATTTATGTCATGCAAAAAGATTCTGAGATTCACATCTACTGCTTCCAGAGTCTTTGCAAAAGAGGGAAATGATAAGCCTCTTAACTTCCAAATTAAATAAAACAGTTAAGTTTACCTCTAACAGTGTCACTTAAATTTTTTTTACGACACAGAAAATTATACCTGACAATATGGACAGTCAATCAGTTTCTGACATAGATGAACCCATAGGCTTATCAAGTGAAAGTTTGAAACCAGTAACCATGGCAGATGACAGTCTAGGCACTCCTAATACTAAATGATAATCATAATTTAACAAATGAAAAACAAAATAGCGTAGATGTTGCTTCCAATATATCCAGTTGAAATGATTAACCAAAGCTGAATAGTATAACTGAAGGAAAAAAATGAAGTATTCCTACCTGAACCGTGGGAAAAAGGCACTGCTCAGGTTTGCTGTTAATTTGATCATAGTTGTAGTTTCATCCTTATTGCCCCTATGCCAATATTTGAAACATGACATCAGAAAATAAAGCATATGCCTTACTATACCTTACAAGACATTTTGTGTACCACATGTCAGCATTTTTCACTTTATGATTTGAATTAATGAAGAAAAAGCACGTATTACCATTATTCATTTTTATTAAGAACTATAAAGGACAGACCTAGTGTCAAAGGCGCCCACATGAGTGGGTCTGGGAAAGGGATAAACCGAGGCAAGCTTTCTCCCTGCAAATGCGGAGAGGATGCTTCAAATCTGCAACCTGGTGACTCAGTGAGACAGCTCCCACCATTTTACTAGGCTTGCCTTCTTTTATTAAAAACTATGTTTCATAATTATCTTGAGGTTATGGGACTGATATTCTTACTCAGTTAATGATTTCTCAGCTTCTTGTCCGAAAGGATCAGGAGCAGCATACAGAGCACATGGTCTGTTGTAGCAGTATTTAATACCAAGCTTCCTTGGTGTCCCTTGGAACCCATTGTCAGATGACCATGCAACAAAAACCAAGCTATATGAAGATGATGGAGCCCAAATCACTTGGCCAACACTTAATGATCTAGGTACTTGCTTGACAGGTCGAACTTCACCACTGCAAGAACACATTATATTCCTCATAAAAACATGATATTTGTAATCTATCCCTTCAAGGTCAATATAAACATACCTGGAGATGTTGATGACGAACAGTGCAGGAATCCTTTTCTTGGAATAGGTTTCTCCCCAGGTCTCCTCCCAATCCCCTTGTCCCTTCCAGCTCTTGCAGTCCTTTTCTGATAAACCTTCCTTCTTGAATCCATAATCATTAAACACTGGCTTTGGTTGAGGAGGCTCCTCGGCAACATAAGCTATGAAAGTCTCTTCCTGGTTCCATGATATCCCTTCAAACCTGCATCAGAGCAGCACTTTAGCACAAGGAAGAGTTGCAATGGTAAAACACTCTCTTCCTCTTCCAAAAGAAGAAAAGAAAGGATTGGGGAATTTACCATTCATCAGTATAGAGTGATCCATGAACAGATTTTGCAATATGTATCTCATTCTCTAACTGACATGGGCCCCAAATCTCTAGTTTTGTAGGGGAATCATCTTCAGAATTGCGTACTAGAAGAAGTTTTTCTCCAGATGGAGATGGAACTATTGCTGACACTCCACTTATTTCAGTCGGGAAGGGGGACCACTGAAAATCGACAGACTTTGAGGGACTCTTTGAAATGTGAGTATTCAAAAGGAATTGTCTCCTCTTATTGGCCAAAAGATCTGATTTGCCAATCGAAACCACTGCTTTGGACATGTCGTCTGCAGACCCCCGAACAACGACAAGAAAACTAAATTTCATGAAAGAAAAGAAGAGAGAGAGAGTAGCAACGACAGCGCATACCATCCTTGGAATTGAAGATCCAAGCCTTGCCAATAGTTGGGATTTTAACAAATTCTTGCAGCAACTTTGACTGGGAGGCATACTCATCAACCATGGTAGCGTCCACTGCCAGGGGCAATCCTTTGTCAGCAGCTGCTTCTGAGGCTTGTGTGGTAGCCATAGCAATTGAGCGCAATGAAACCTTGCTAGTCCTGTGCAGTCAAAGGGATTAGATCAGCATCACACACATGACAAAACTGAACCTAGTAATCCAGATAAGACAAGCAGACCTTCAAATGCAAGATTCTTCCATGACTACTCAAATATTGTATGTTTACATGACAAGGCAGACGAGCATCGTAAATTAACCCAACTCTGAGATGTCATCCGAGAGACGAGAAAACAAGAGGAAGAACCAGAAGTGGAACTTTTTTTCAAGAGCTGACCTTTGTCGCAGCAGTGGCCCGCCGGGTTGAGCTCGAACCCGAGAAGTAGAGGCTGAGAGGAGTAAATTCGCCGCCGGGCAGCGGAATTTGGCGCAGGCGACCAACACTCTGACCAAAACCACCATTACCACTGGTTAGATGGAGGGTTGGATATCGGCTCCGTCTGGCTCGGCTCCGTCTGGCTCGTTGTTCGGCTCTTTCGGCTTTACACTCGGCTCGGCTACTGTTTCGAGCTAGGTACCCCTTATCTCTCAACGTCTGCAGTATCCTTACCTCCAGGTCGAGTTGTTTTTCGCGCCTCTGTGTTCCCGAATTTTTTGTTTTTCGACCAAAATTTACATTTATACCCCTAAATGACTTATTTTTAGGATGTAGACTCTTAGCTCGGCGCCATAAGCTATGGCGCCGAGCTAACACATCTCGACGCAATAGGCTATGACACCGAGCTCTGATGTGGCGTCGGTGACCAGCGGTGGCTAGGGCTGACGTGGCGCCGACGTGGCCTCCTAGTTCGGCGGCACAGATCTTGGTGCCGAGCTAGAAAATCCTATAAATTGGTCGTTCTGCTGATCGAGAGCTGCGGCCTCCTCTTTTCTCAATTTTATCTCCATTCAAATCTTCTTTAAATACGACCAGATTCGAGTTGAAATACTTTGTATACCCTCACTTATTCGTTGTATATATTTGGATGTAATTTTTTGATTATTAGTTTTAATTGTTGTTCCTAGAAACAATCGTCTTCACAATTTTGACATATTTCAGCCAGTCATCTTAAGAGTAAACGAAGATCAACCGTCGGACAACTGTCCGAGATGCAACATGGGACAATAAACCCTCAATTGATATACTAGGGTCGTTTAAATTGCAACTAATATCCTCACAAGATTGAGCGAAAAATTGGCCAAAAGAGGGTCTTTCTTCAAACATCACGGTCACCTTCATCATACCATAAAAACTAACGTTTTCATAAACATCTTACTCCACGTTTCCTCCATGGTATAGTTATAGATGGCCAATAAGCACGAGGCCCATGAGCCCGGCACGAAGCCCACTGTTTGGGCCCGATCCGTGCCCGGCACGACCCGGTTCTATGCGGGCCCGGGTCGACCCGACACTAATAAGCGGGTCAGGCCTAGACAGGAAACTAAGCACGGTGGACTGGCCCGGCATGGCTCGTTTGTAACACCCCAGGTGTTACTGTGCGCTTAACGGCGAATATGGACGAATGCCCAAAATATTTCGCGAAGCTCGGACTTTAGTGACCTTCAAAAATAGCTCGAGTTTGATGTCGTATTCATTTCCATAATCTAAACAGTTAAAGGGGTTTCATGAACTTTTGGATTGTCTAATCTCGTTTGCTGGCAAATTTGATATGTTCGAATTACGCGCGCAAATGAATATGAAAATCAGAAAACTTCTGATTTTATGAAAAATTTGGAGCCCCGCGTTGTCCGAAAAGAATAATGCGCCAGCGCATTAATTAAATTGTTTCTCTCAGCATGTGATCCTTAGAATTAAATCGAATGATCGATAGCTGGTGAGACTCGTAAAAATTAGACTGGATTAAATACGGTCTAAAATCCCGATGCCATGGATACGGTCCATTTACACCCTGTCCGAACTCTAACCTTTGAAATTGAATCTGGACCCTTTGGCGGGTGCAAAATCTGTATCTGAACAGCGCACAACCTCTCAACCACGTAAACGATGCGTGTCGTCGCTTCCGGAATGGATCGCACTCTCGATGCTGCATCGATATCGCGCATTTATTTCGTGATATGTCGAGCCGTGTGTCCGTTTAAAAGTTATAAATTAAGAGAAGACGAATTTCGGAAGCACTTGTATTTATGATTCGGACTGTGCAGGTAACTGTGAAATCATGCGCAAAAGAGATAATGGAGATTGGTCCCCAGCCGATTGTGCCAGGCAGAACAGTAAAACATTCAGGTCATTAACGGATGAAGGTTGGTCTGATTTCGATCGACTCAAACACGACCTATAATATCAAAGCTGATGCTGCTTGATTCAGTCTGTTTGCTTTTGTCCCTGATCCGAATATACACTAGCCGATATGGTTTCGGCTAATTTCAGTCAAATTACGCAGAGCAAATTAACGATGCCGAAATCAGCTTATTTCGGGCTGTCGTTTCTCGCCCAGATCCCAAAACTTCGGATATAAATAGCGGGTGAAAATTTATCTGACTCCAAAATATTCACTAAATTAAATCCGGTTTAAATATTGTTGTCGATCTTATTTGGTTTGACCCTTTCATATATCTTTTAGACCCTCATTTCATATCCAAAATATCTGTATTTCACTTTAGTAAAAAGAAGTAAAAATAGGGAATATCTTTCCAGGTTTTCTTGAGCCATTCTCATCTCCTTCCCTCTTCCGTGGAGCACTAGCATCTAGGATTTTTTCACGAAACGACTCACAAGTTCAGCTCAAGAAATATCACCACGCAGCTGTCTCCCTTATTTTCCTCCCTCACGTAAGTTCTCATTTTGTTCCAGTCTTCATTCTCATCCGGTTGGGCAGCTAGAAAAAAATATGGACACTGTCTTCATCTCTCCCTATGATTTTTCTCACCGCTCAACGTCGTGCCGTCGTTATCTCCAGCCACCGCGCTGAGCTCTCAGCATGCTCCTCTCTCTTTCCCCCAGCTCTCTCTCATGCCGTGCTCCTCTGCTCTAGCCGGCCGAGCTCTCTCGCCAAGACCCCAGCCGAGCTCGCCCCGGTCCCTTGCTTCTATGGCGGCTGAGCTTCCCTGCTGGCGCGCCCAAGCTCCCCAGCTCCAGTCCAGTGCTCGGTCTCCAGCTCCCTCCGTCTTCCTCACAGCCGTGCCCGCTGCTTGCTTCCCATGGCCGAGCATCCCCGCCCTCTCGGCTTCCTGTTCCTTCTCTCCTGTGTCGCCGTGTTACGTCCACTACTCCTGAGCCGGCGTGCTGCTCTTCCGAGAATGAAGCCCAAGTCGCAGAAGCAGGCCCAAGAAGGGGAAGCCGTGTCCGCAGGCCCAGTTCTCGTCTACAGGGTTTTGTGTAGCCTAGAGGAGAGCTGTGAGAGAGAGTTAAATGGCGGCTGCCATTGTAGGGATGAGGACTTGAACCATACGAACACAAAAATCCTGCAGATTCTGTCGTCCTCCCTTCTTCTTCTTCCTTGAGACTTCTACCACTATTCCACCGCTGCTTCTAACATTTGGTATCAAAGGCAGCGCTCGCGTCCTGGAGCCCTACCACCAATACTACACTCGGCGTCAGAAGAATTTAGGCGCCATGGATCCCAATTTCAAACCAATCTTCGAAGAAGCGATGAAGATGATGCGAGTCGAGATCACGAAGGAAATCTCCAAGTGCTTCGCCGACCACGATGCGGTTGTTAACCAACGCTTCGCTGATTTCGCGGCGGCTGCAGAACACAACAACGCCCGCGTCACATCTCTGGAAGAGGCCGCATCCAAGTTCGATCACACCTTCTCCAACTGGCAGCCAGAGATCGAGGCCTCCGTCGCCGACATCAGGCTCGAAATCTCCAAGCTCAACAAATTCTTCGATCGCGACGCTCGTGAACACTCCGGGTTTCAACCGGGTGTTCTGGGTACCGAGTCGACGTCCGCGTGCCCATCTGCCGGATTCCGCGTCGACGGGCCTCGTGGCCACCGCGCCGAACCTCATTACCGGGATGATGGTCCTGGGTTCCACAACACCCAGACCCATCACCCGGTCAAGGGTATGCATGATACTCCCCTTTTTGCTCCTCGCCATGAATTCAATAGAACTGGTCAGAATTGCCAGGGAGGCGTTGGTTCTCGTGGCCACATCCCTCAGATGCCTTTTCCTAAGTTTGAGGGCGCGAACCCACGCCTGTGGCGTTCTCGCTGTGAGACTTATTTCAACATGCACTCCGTAGATCGTGATGTTTGGGTTCAGGTGGCCTCCATGTATTTGGAAGGACCAGCCGCTCGTTGGTTTCAGTCCATCGAACACAAACTTGCTTATATTCCGTGGGACAGCTTCTGTTCCTTGTTCATGGAACGTTTTGGGAGAGATGAGCATGAGGTTTTGATTAGAAAACTCTTTCACATTCGACAGTCAGGATCTGTAGCCGAATATATCTCTGATTTTTCTCAATTAGTCGATCAGTTACGAGCTTATGAACCTATGACCGACCCTTTATACTATACAACTCGTTTTATCGATGGTTTACATCACAGCATTCGTTCATCAATTTTGCTGCAACGTCCACCGGACCTCGATACTGCTTGTGTCCTTGCCTCTCTGCAGGAAGAAGCAGCCGACACTGGTCAGCGCAAAGAGTATCGAAGGCTTGCTGATTATAGCACTACATCCAAGCCAGATTACAAGCAATTATACAAACAAGCTCATCCTCTCCCTTCTCCACCTACTGCTGAAATGCGTAAAGGAGCTGATCCAGTCATCAATTCTGATCAATCTGGCAAGTTGGAGGCCTTGAGAGCTTACCGAATGGCTAAAGGATTGTGTAAAATCTGTGCTGAAAAGTGGTTTAAGGGGCATAAGTGTTCTCCATCAGTGCAACTCCACGTGGTTCAAGAAATTTGGGATATGTTGGGCCCTCCCAATTGTGAGTCACCTGCAGATTGTACAGACACATCATCATAACTTTTTGTTACTTTATCTCAAGCTGCTGTGTCTGGCACTGAATATTCCAAGACACTTAAGTTTTGGGGCTATGTCGCAGGATGTCAGATATTGATCCTTGTTGATAGCAGTAGTTCTCACTCCTTCATCAATGCTGCAGTTGCTAGCAAGCTACCTGGTGTTTCTCTATTGACTTCACCACTGAATGTTGCGGTGGCCAATGGTGACAAGTTGAGTTGTACTGCTGAGATTCAGAATATTCAGTGGTTAGTCGACAGCTACAGTTTTACCTCTACTTTCAAGATCCTTCCACTTCATTGTTATGATCTTATACTTGGCATGGATTGGCTCGAGTCCTGCAGTCCGATGCATGTGCATTGGGAGCAAAAATGGCTGTCATTCTTTCAAGGGTCTAATCAAGTCATTTTACAAGGAGTGTTACCTCGATTGCCACCTGCTACTGTTATTCAGATTTTGTGTGCTTCCCCTGAATGTTTTGCAGTAGATGTCACTGCATTACCATCAGATATTCAGCAGATTATTCAAGATTATGGACATCTGTTCGAGGTCCCTACTGGTCTACCACCTAGTAGAGCATGTGATCATTCCATTCCCTTGATTGCTGGTGCTAAACCCTTCCATATAAGGCCTTATCGGTACCCTCCTAGTCTCAAAACTGAGATTGAACGTCAGGTCCAAGAGATGCTTGACACTGGTATTATTCAACATAGCCAAAGTCCTTTCAGTTCTCCTGTGCTTTTGGTTAAAAAGAAGGACCAAACCTGGCGATTCTGTGTTGATTTTCGACACCTCAATGCACTAACAGTTAAACGCCAGTTTCCCATACCAGTAATGGATGATATTTTCCATGAGTTATCTGCCGCCACTTGGTTTACTAAACTGGATCTTAGGGCCGGCTTCCACCAAATTTTGTTACAGCCTGGGGAAGAACATAAGACAGCATTCTCTACCCACGAGGGTCACTTTGAGTTCAGGGTTCTTGCGTTCGGCTTGACAGGTGCTCCAGCAACATTTCAAGGGGCTATGAATGCCACTCTTAAACCCTTGTTGCGTCGGTGCGTTATGGTTTTTTTTGATGATATTTTGATATACAGCCCATCTTATACTCAGCACACTGTTGATATTCGTCGGGTATTGGATTTGTTACAACAAGATGATTGGAAAATCAAGTTGTCTAAGTGTTCTTTTGCCCAACAGCAGTTGTCTTACCTGGGTCACATTATTAGTGCTGCTGGTATTTCTACTGACCCTAGTAAGGTTGATGCCATCATGTCTTGGCCACCTCCCACCAATGTGAAGGAGCTCCGTAGTTTCCTCGGCCTCGCTGGTTACTACCGAAAATTTGTTCGCCACTTTGGCGTTATAAGCAAGCCCTTGACTAATTTGCTTCAGAAACACACTCTCTATGTGTGGACCAGCGAACATGAAGAGGCCTTTCAAGCTCTCAAATCAGCTTTGCAATCAGCTCCGGTATTATCGTTGCCAGATTTTTCCCAACCATTTTGTGTGGAAACTGATGCTAGTGGCAAAGGAGTAGGTGCTGTCTTGCTGCAACATGAACATCCAATTGCTTTTGTGAGTAAAGCTCTCAGCCCTCGAAACATGGGACTCTCCACTTATGAAAAAGAGTATCTTGCTATATTGCTAGCTGTCGAGCAGTGGCGCCCCTATTTACAATATGGAGAATTCATCATTCGGACTGACCATCGCAGTCTGTCCCATTTATCTGACCAACGCCTACACACCACTTGGCAGCAAAAGGTTTTTACTAAACTTCTTGGTCTCCAATACAAGGTTGTGTATAAGAAAGGTACTGAAAACTGTGTAGCTGATGCTCTCTCGCGACGACCCCATCCTGAATTGTCAGCTATTTCATCTGCAACTCCAGCATGGTTGTCTGATGTGTCTTCTAGCTATGCAAATGACCCAAGAGCGCAAGACCTGTTGACAGCTCTGTCGGTTAAACCAGATTCAGTACCACATTTTTCCCTGTGGCAAGGGTTACTGCGTTACAAGGATAAGATCTATGTTGGGGCAGTTCCCTCCCTTCATACGCAGATTGTGTCAGCTTTCCATGACACGGCTGTTGGGGGCCATAGTGGTATACCAGTAACTCTTCGCCGTATCCGACAGTTATTCTTCTGGCCTGGTATGAAATCCAGTGTTGCTTCTTTTGTCAAAACTTGTACCACTTGTCAACAAGTCAAACCAGACCGCTCTCGCTACCCAGGCCTGTTGCAGCCCCTTGAAATTCCACCAGCAGCTTGGCACACCATCACTATGGATTTCGTCACAGGCCTGCCTAAATCTGGCCACGCCGACTGTGTTCTTGTGGTCGTCGACAAGTTCTCAAAATACGGCCACTTCTTACCATTGCATCACCCATACACTGCTGTTTCGGTAGCTCGTTTATTTCTTGACCACATTTACAAGCTTCACGGCTTACCAGTGGCGATTGTTTCGGATCGTGATCCTGTCTTTACAGCAAGGTTTTGGAAGGAGCTGTTTTCTTTAGCTGGAGTTCAGTTACGGATGAGTTCTGCTTATCACCCGCAATCTGACGGTCAGACAGAGCGGGTCAATCAGTGTATGGAAACGTTTCTTCGCTGTTTTGTCAACGCTTGTCCTTCGAAATGGCTTAAGTGGTTACCCTTGGCAGAGTACTGGTATAATACCAGCTGGCACACTTCACTTGGCCGCTCCCCTTTTGAAGTTCTCTATGGACATTCTCCTCATCACTTTGGGCTTACTGCACTTGATGCTTGCACCAGTCCGGATGTTACTAGCTGGCTATCCGAGAGGGCTGTTATGACTGAATTGGTTAACCAGCATTTGCACCGTGCTCAACTCCGCATGAAGAAACAAGCTGACAAAAATAGGTCTGAACGTACTTTTTCAGTAGGCGATTCAGTGTTTGTCAAGCTTCAGCCTTATGTTCAAAGTTCACTATCTCGGCGTTCTTCCCAGAAGCTGTCATTCAGATATTTTGGGCCGTTTACTATCGTCTCCAGAATCGGTACTGTTGCTTACAAGTTGCTTTTGCCAGAATCATCCTCCATTCACCCGGTGTTTCATGTTTCGCAGCTCAAGCCGGCAAACAAGCGCCCTGAGCGGGTCAGTCTAGCTCTGCCAGATATTTCACATGACTTGCAGGTTCCAATGCAGGTTCTTCAGAAACGCCACGTCCGTCGCAACGACGGCATGGTTCAGGAAGCACTGATCGTCTGGTCACATCTTCCTCGCGAGCTGGCCACTTGGGAAGATGTCGCTCGACTTCGCCAAGAATTCCCTGCTGCACCTGCTTGGGGGCAAGCAGGTCTCCAAGGGAGAGGGAGTGTTACGTCCACTACTCCTGAGCCGGCGTGCTGCTCTTCCGAGAATGAAGCCCAAGTCGCAGAAGCAGGCCCAAGAAGGGGAAGCCGTGTCCGCAGGCCCAGTTCTCGTCTACAGGGTTTTGTGTAGCCTAGAGGAGAGCTGTGAGAGAGAGTTAAATGGCGGCTGCCATTGTAGGGATGAGGACTTGAACCATACAAACACAAAAATCCTGCAGATTCTGTCGTCCTCCCTTCTTCTTCTTCCTTGAGACTTCTTCTACCACTATTCCACCGCTGCTTCTAACACGCCGTCCCTGCCTCCCTTCCCGTGGACACCGGCAGCAGGAGCTGCTTTTCCCCTGTGCTCGCCATGGTCACCGCCTCCAAGCTTCTCCCTGCTGCGCGCGCGGCCGTGTCCCTCTACCCAGTAGCTTCTCTCTCTCCTGGAGTTTCTCTGTGTTCTGCCCAACCCCAGCGCCCTGACGTCTGCTCGGTTCCCTACCCCATCTCTATGGCCGGCTGTAGCTCCCTGCGCGCCTAACTCCAGCTCGCTCTCCAGCCGTTCCTCCCATGTCGTGGTCTTCCCTGCTCCAGCTCGGCATCCTCTGTTCCTCCACTGCGAAAACGCCAGGCTACACCAGTTCGTTGGGCGCCTGCGCCGAACTCCAGCCCACCGTGGTCTGTGACCTCGTCGTTGAATTCTGTGATATGCGACTCGACCTCACCTCATTGGGCCACGCGCCGATGTTCCTGTTCGTCTCCATCAGTGACCAAGCCGAGCCTCTGATTCCATCGCCGAGCCTAGCCCCATGTTACTGCGCTCTACGTCCTCGCCGCATTCGTGAAGCTACTGTGGAATTGCGGTCGTTTCTCTTTGTGTCATGTGCGCAGCACGCCATCGTCTTCATGTTTTTGGCAAGTCCCGGCGTGCGCTCGCGCTTGCCATCCCCTGCTTGACCTCGTCGTCGAGCTTCGCCTTGCCGGACGTCGTTCTTCGCTCAGCAAGGTTTCGTTCTAAGCTGCGCCGCCCTTCAAGTTCGCGTCCTTGGCGGACTCGCACCTCTGTGTCATGTCTGCTCGTCCATGCTGTCGGCCCGTACGGACACGGGTCTCGCTAGAGTCGCGCTGCCGTCGATGCAACGCGGGGTTGGCTCTCTGCTCTGCCCAGCTCGTCGAGTCCCAAAAATCTGCACGCACGTCATAGTTGGTGCCCAACATCTTCGTATCGCCCTTCGTGTGCTGTAACACCCCCTTGCTCCTCGTCGTCAATATGGTGCTGGACTACGCTTCATTATCTAGTCGCACTGGCTGTCGATCTTGTTGGTCCTTTTCGTGTCAAACCAGCAAGCTCCGCCATCGTCACTCAACTGCTCGCGCCGCGTGTGCTCGTCAATTTTCTTGGTCATGTCTGCCGAGCTAACCAACGTTCCAGCTCGCCGTTATCGCCAGGTCCCATGCAGCCGTGCTGTTCTCTCGTCGTAGTCCATTCTTATTTTTCCCCCACCATATGCCGCCTTGTCATGGCATGTGTCGTCGTCTTTAATCTCAGTAGCTCTTCCGATACGCGCCTCGTCGTGCTTCGCCTCCTCGTGATCAGCCCCATCTGGGTCATGGGGGGCGAAAGATCTCAACACCTGTCAGATGTTCGACGACAAACCTGAGCCAGAATTTATCAACATTCTCACAAGTATTGAGTCACGTTTGATGCTGGTAAGCTGAATTTATTTGCTTAGTAATTTTAGTGCTTTGCCGGTAGGCGCTATCGGCATTTCATGTGAGGAATTTTAGTTGAGCAATGAAGACAGTGCTATGCATTCATGTACATTATGCATATCATTTAGGTATGTTAATTAGTCACGTGATGCAGAAGACAACCCAAGTTGACCCCAAGATGATGCAAAGAGTGGACATCCCCGTAAGACGATGTCGTCAGTTGGGCCAACCCGAAGATGGATGGACTAAGCGAGTGTCAGAACAAAAGTTGATCGCCAAGTGGACGTCGTCTAACAAACACTAACGTAGTATTTATTCCAGGCAAGCCCCGGTGCATGCAACCCCTTCCTTGTGTTTTTAAATTATTTTTACACACTTTAAGTCTAGTGAATGCGCATTAGGTTTATAGGAGTTGCTTGAAAACCCTTTGATGCATTGGCTACCTTGAAATCCATTCCTTTTATAGGTACTTCTGGTGAAGTATCAAAATATGATTTACAAAAAAATGCTTAGCCCTGCTTATAAGCAGATAGAGTTTGTCCTTTGCACTTATGCCTAGCTCAGGTTTATCCTGAGGAAGGATGACTTCTACCTGCAAGAATATTTTCATTGGGAGCATGGTGGGATCTTACTGCAAAGTTCCCTATAATGCTCTTTTCATCCTAGGAATACAAACAATCCTAAGGGTGGAAGTACTTAAATTGGGACTTGGGCTAGGAACAGGTGATGTTCTACCCAGGTTAATTAAGGATTGGATGCGTATATAGGCCTGTATGATCAAGGACTATCTTATCTGGCCACATGCCCTGGATATGGGACAGGGTAAGCTTGAATCCGGCTATTCCATATGTGAAAAGACAACCGCGCACTGGGCGTGGGAGATGGTGGGAGTAGCGTGTACCCTCCTGGCTAGAGGCTGGATGGAGGAGTACTGTGCTCCCGGGTAGCGTGGACCGGTTCACGTTGTGGAGGATCTATGGGAACGGTTGACATATGCAAGGGTTAAGTGCTACATATGTCGTGTGGTTAGAGATCCTTAGCTGAGTAAATCGATTCGGATCGCTGTTATATCCCCGGAGAGTGGAGACTTGATCTCCGACCTACAACCTAAGTCAGGATGTAAACATATGAATAAAAATGATGTTGTATTGATGAGATGGTGAAATTAGACTAGATGCAACCAGAGTCTATTAATATTTAATCTGGCGTTAAAATATTGAAAGTAAGGACTCGCTTTAGTAAGCTATTTCTGCAAAAGTATCTAAGTTGATTCTTGCTAAAGCCTTTTCCTTGATTCCTATTCACCCAGCATACCCTTGAGAGTCTTTTCCTTAGTTGGGTAAGTCTTGCTGAGTAATTCCATACTCAGGGTTTTATTCCCTGTTGTTTTTCAGGTTATAGTTTTGTGCTGCTGTTGATGGTGTTAAGTGCCGGTGGGCTCGGCCTTCTTATAAGTCTAAGTAGTTCTTCTATACTTCTTATTGAGGATGGTCACTTAAGCTAGCATATATTTCAAACTTATAAATAATTTATAACATTTCAAAGTTTATTCCTTTGAACCACTTTTGTAATCACTCCGATAAATATAATGTAAACTTGTTGTAACTTGTAAAATTTGGTAATAAGATTTCCGCTGCAAAAATGTTGGTGTGTGATTTGTGTTACTTAATCTTGCGATCCTGGTTGTTCGTGGTTTATCCGAGGCCCTTGGGGCACTCGGACGGATCCTGTTAAGTTATCTCGTGCACATGTATAGCAGTCTGAGGTCTTTGAGGCAAGGACAGGTGCATGTGGGCCCAATAACTTGGGAGGTTCTGCCACACCGTTTATCTCTAAGCCCGTCAAGCCCGTTTTTTTTGCTCTAAACCGTGCTTACCGGCCCGCTTAGCCCGTTTTTCGGTCCTGCTTTTTTCGTGCTTACCGGGTCGGACTGACCCATTTAGGCCCGCTGCGGGCCGGGCTCAGACAGGGAAACGAGTCATAGGTTTAAATGGCCCGGTCCGGTTTTCTAGCCGTGCCTGGCGGGCCGGGCCGGGTGGCCCGTTTGGCCATCTCTAGGTATGGTGTCATTTTGGCGTCCATCTATTGCAAACATGGATTACTAACTCAATAATGTCTAGCTACTTACTAATGACTAAATACTAATGCCTAAATACTTACTAAGTAATAAATAAGTAATAGCTACTTACTAACTAATAATCATATAAATGACCACAACAAACAAAAATACATAATCTACGAATAATGTACGAAAACAAGGTATACCCGAGATCGCAGATGAGTCAAACTCACGGTGGCGAAGGTCGAGTCCGACACCTATGTACCAAAAAAATAGTATTGTCGGGGTTTCAGACCCGGGGGTCCCTGGACCGACGAGTAAATGTAACACCCGGATTTTAGGGGTCCAAAACCCGGGCGCTAACATAATCACCAGGTGTGCTGGGACCAAGTCTCACACATATGATGAATCATGGCACAGGATCGAATGTCACATCTTTATATATAACAGGAGTTCTATACAAAATAAATAATTACATTATAAGGAGACAACGGTCCAGCAACCCAAAGTTGACTGGGAGACGACGGCCTAGACCTCTCACGAACACATCACAGCATCCTCCAAGCGCCTCATCCTGCGGTACCTGATCTTGGCCTGTGGTGTGTGTGAGACAGCAAGAGTGAGCTCACATACGTTCATCGCTCAACAAGTTGTGGGGAATAATGTGCATGAACTCGCCAAAGATGGGAGCTCACGTGCAGTGTAAGGCTTACCAAAGAAGATGGTTAGAGCTGAGCATTGCTTTTAAAGTTGGTCAAAATTTTATTAGCAATTACTAAGTATAAGTAAATACCAACCCAATTAAGTAGTAGAACCGAATCAACAACTTCACCTGCGATGCAATGCATATGACAAATTGAGTTTAAGTTCCATAATTTAATCATGTGAGTGTCCGAGCCGCTCATGACCGTGAGCACGGCTAGTATACTAGTTTTACACTCTGCAGAGGTTGCGCATCTTTACCCACAAGTCATGTTACCCATCTGCCAAGAGACGGCCAATCCCATACACCTCTACCGAGGAGGCGAGGCAGGGTAACACTACGAGGCCTTTACAAAGTTCCACTAGCTTCAGAAAACCCGCTACAGTTTATAGGAAGTTCCAGTGCAGGAATCCCTTGCAGGACCGCCATCGCAGCAAAATTCTCCCGAGGGCCTCCCTACACTGACCACTCCCCTACTGCCCTTGCCCCTTTCGGGTAAGGTAGTCTTCCACTAGCTTTCCTAATTAATCAGCCAAGGGCGTCCCATTCCACCCTTGTGGTAGCACTGTTTTCCCGGGTGGTTCTCCATGTTCCAATTAACATAATGATCTTAACATGAACCATAAATAACAACTGATAACAAAAGTATAATCATGAATAGTGTAATCTTCATACCCAAAACCACATATAGCACTAGCAAGTACTACCCAGAAAGTTCAGTGGTAAACAAGGTAAAAAGATAGACAAACTAGGGTAACCTATTGGGTCCCATCAAAATTAACCTATGTAGATCATTATGATTAATTAGAACATGAGTAGGTAAAAAGAAGTGATCAAGGGCACAACTTGCCTGGGCCTTGAGAATCCAGGTACCAGGATGATCTTCAGGTGACTCGTGACCTCACTGCTAGTCGTAGCAATTCAAACAAACATGGTATAGGCAAAATTAACATTACACCAAACATGTATGCCAAAATACATATTAATAATCTACATATTAAAATAAGATCACAGGAAAAAGAATTATTAATTTTGGAGTTGTAGATTTTAAGTTATGAATTTTCTAGGGTTTTATGCATTTAATACAAGATTAAGTGAAAGAATAATTTTAATGTGTTTGTCATGTCAAAACAGAGGCTCTAAGTGATAGAGAATTAAATTATAAAAATTTAGAAAGTGGAATGGACTAATTTGGAGCAAGTATGAATTTTCTATGAATTTATCAAGTTCTAGTAATTATTTTCATATTAAAAATCCATTTTCTATTTCATTTATTCAAATTAAATGAGTTCTGGACTGGGCCTCAATTACAGCAAAGCGCAGGGGGCTCGGCGCAAGAATCCTGAGACCCAGTGAACAGAAACTACGGACGGCGGGTTGAATCCGAGAAAACCCAGGGTTTCTTTTATAAAACATACCCGCGAAGGGGTATCGTGAGATCTGAGCCCTCCGATCAAAATCGGACGCCCCGGATTAGATCGTGCTTTAAATGAAACGGTATGCAATATGAGCCCTTGGATCCGAGATCAGCGGTTGTGGTTTAATGAAACGAGATCGAATCTGGGTCACTGGATCCTGATCGAACGGCGCAAATCCACCCCACCGAACCGGTACGCTATAATCTAATCCAGCCGTCGCTTGGTCATCCAACGGGCCACAGTCTTCGCCCCAACAGGGCAGGCTCGCACGGCGGCGCCGCCCACCGGACCGCGACGAAGCTCGCCGGAGAAATCCCAATCAACCGTTCCAGTGCCCCAGAGCTCAATTAAAGGCTGCTACACGATGCTTAGGGGATGGCGAACACACTGGAGTAGTTCTTACCGACGATGCGGTTGTAGACAGTTCTGCCCACGGCGAACGGCGGACCCGCGGCGGTTCCCTGGCGACGACGAGCGATTCCCGCCCCCGAGAAGTCCCCCAGCGTCGACCGAAGCTTCGTATGGCTGCCCCACAACGTCGCCGAGCCAACCCGGTCCCGATCGAAGGACCAAATCGCCGGTTGGACGGAATCCCCGCACGGCGGCGCGGACGGCACACACCCCCAAGGTCGGCAATGGCGGGACGGGGTGCCCTGGGTTGGGGAGAACGAGGAGACTGCGACGCCCGATTTATACTCCGGAAGCGAAGTCCGAGCGAGGCACGAGGAACGAGATCCCCGGCGACGACCATGGCGGGATTGCGCGCGTTCTTCGCGTGATTCCGTTGAGGGAGAACGAGCTGACATGCGGGTCCCGCGGAGCAGAGAGACCGAGCGCACGCGAATGCGACTGACGAGTGTGGCCCACGCGGAAGTGACGAGAACGCGAGGGAGAGGCTGGCCAGTGGGCCCATGATGTCGGCGCGCGCGCGAGCGGTGAAGACTGGGCCGCGCGGGATGGATTGTGGAGATGGGCCGAATTCCAGGTAGCCGGCCCAGTTAGGTATAGTATTCCTTTCCTTTTTCTTTTATTTCCCTTTTTCTTTTTTTTTGATTTATTTTCTTTTCATTTGAATCTCTAATTTGAATTTGAATCCTGTTATGAACTTCACTTTTGAGTCAAATGTACCAACTCAGATCTGTACAAGAATAATATATATATATTATAATTATTTTTATTCACATAGTAATGTCTTCCTTCTCTTCTCTCTTTTACATATTATTTCTAAAACCCCAAAGTGCAACTTTGGTTAAATTCAAATCTCCATCTCATTATTGTATTTTATTATTATTTTAAATGCACATACAATTAAAACTCCATCTTGAGTGCCAAATATGGTTCTATTTATTATTTTATTCACTTAAGCAAATGCTTTTAAATAGGGAGATGAGTCTTCAAATGTTATGAGAGTTCTAAAGAGAGAGAAAAAGAAAAATTCTAATGCAAGATCTTTGAAAATTTTTACTATATTCTCAAAATGAGATTTAGGGTGTTACAAATCCTACCCCCCTTAAAAATAATCTCGTCGTCGAGATTAAAAATAAAAGGGGTGTATGCTCATATTGTTCTCGGAACATATGCACAAACAAAGAAATCTCAGCATGAGGTATAATTCTTTAACAAAACATAGGGTCAATAGACCTTATTATTCCTTCTAGAATAATATCATATCATCTACTAACTAAAGTAACATCTAGACCTTACAAATCATCATAATTTATATCTATGTAGCTTGGTGGAGCTGGTGGTGGTGGTGGAGGTTGTTGTTGTTGTTGTCTCTCCAACCGTGCTTGCCTTATTTCTTGGCGGGCCTGACGTATTTCCTCGCGTTGTTGTCTTATCTGATTCTGCATCTCGGTCACCAGGTCTGTTAACTGTTGTATTACCAGTCTTTGGGTAGCAACCACTTGATCGATTTCAACAGGTGGAGGATTTGGAGGATTCATTTTCTGTTTGTTGTTACGTGATAATCTTTCCTTTCCTGGTATTGACCATGAAAGTTAGAAGCATGTGGTAATAGTTTTGCAAAGGAATTTATTCAATAAGCGGAATGAATGAGCTAGTAGCTGGTTATACTCTAAAGATTCTTTGGTAGGGCTTAATCTTTGTTTTATGTCCAGATTGGGGTAACCAATCGTATAAGGTGAATATCCAAGGGTAAGATAGAATCTGTCAAGATGAGAGATATATATGGGTGAGATAGATTACAAGATGTAGGTTACAAGTTTGTTTTAGGTGGGGGTTGATAGACTGTGCAATCCATCATTACTCTATTGGTTGGGTTAGATCTCATGCTCATGGGTGAATTGGTCTATTGTGCGAAGTTAAGTCAATACCTGGCTAGTAGTGTCTAATCTCTTCTACCAGTATCACTAATCTCTCTCTCTCTTTTTTTTTAGTAGACCACATTAGATTAGATCATATTAGATTAGGTATGATCTAGATTAGACTAGTTTAAGTTAGATAGATTTATCAGGGTAAGATATATCTTGTTAGGATATGTTAGAATCTTTTGAGATAGGATGGGGTATACGGTGTAGGTGGGTCAGAAGCTCTATTAGGTTAACACAGAGGGATTATGCAACTATCGGATGGGTAAGGTAGTTGCATATGTATATGGTCAAGTTAATCTAGGGCATCAATTTAGATTAAATCATTTTTATGGGAGTGAGGTCTAATCCATTTCACTAGTACTAACTAATCTATTAAATGACTCACTTTAGATTGGATCCTATTAGATTAGATGAGATCTAGATTGGTATCACTAGGTTAGTCTAGACAATATCTAATTACTTTGAATTAGATCATGGTTGATATTTTAGACTAGGATAAATATGCTAATTAGGGTAGGATGAATTCATAAGGATAAGGTATAATCTTTTGAGGTAAATTAGATCTATTAGGATAACAAAATCTTTTCAAGATAAGATGAATTTATTAAGGCAAGAAGAATCTTTTAAGATGAGGTGGATCTAGTAAGATAAGAGAGAATCTTATAAGATACGATGAATCTATTAAAATATGGGAGAGTCTTTTAAGATTAGAGGGATCTCCATGAGATAGATACATTTTAATGGAGGATAATCTAAGCGGCTTAGTTTTCTTATGAATTCTATTTATGCCTATACGTATATGCAGATGTAATTGTGGATATTACTCCACAACCCATCACACTCAATCAAAGATCCAAATCAGACAAGTATCATAAGAACAAACAACCAAGTACATAAACATTTATAAAAATAGTTTTGTTTTTGTTCCTAAGAGTAGGTCTCCTATTCCTAAAGGTCACTTTAGGCACAGGATTTCAAAGTGTGAAATCCGATTTTGTCTTTAGAAATGAAAGGTAAGAATAATCAGAGTGAAGCGGAATTAGATGAGAAAAAGATTAAGATAAGTTTAGAAAAGAATCAGAGTAAGGTAAGTAAAGAATGGTTGTCCAGCTCTATCTAGGTTTCGTCCTACAGTCAACATTCCTCTGATACCACTTCTGTAACACCCGGATTTTAGGGGTCCAAAACCCGGGCGCTAACATAATCACCAGGTGTGCTGGGACCAAGTCTCACACATATGATGAATCATGGCACAGGATCGAATGTCACATCTTTATATATAACAGGAGTTCTATACAAAATAAATAATTACATTATAAGGAGACAACGGTCCAGCAACCCAAAGTTGACTGGGAGACGACGGCCTAGACCTCTCACGAACACATCACAGCATCCTCCAAGCGCCTCATCCTGCGGTACCTGATCTTGACCTGTGGTGTGTGTGAGACAGCAAGAGTGAGCTCACATACGTTCATCGCTCAACAAGTTGTGGGGAATAATGTGCATGAACTCGCCAAAGATGGGAGCTCACGTGCAGTGTAAGGCTTACCAAAGAAGATGGTTAGAGCTGAGCATTGCTTTTAAAGTTGGTCAAAATTTTATTAGCAATTACTAAGTATAAGTAAATACCAACCCAATTAAGTAGTAGAACCGAATCAACAACTTCACCTGCGATGCAATGCATATGACAAATTGAGTTTAAGTTCCATAATTTAATCATGTGAGTGTCCGAGCCGCTCATGACCGTGAGCACGGCTAGTATACCAGTTTTACACTCTGCAGAGGTTGCGCATCTTTACCCACAAGTCATGTTACCCATCTGCCAAGAGACGGCCAATCCCGTACACCTCTACCGAGGAGGCGAGGCAGGGTAACACTACGAGGCCTTTACAAAGTTCCACTAGCTTCAGAAAACCCGCTACAGTTTATAGGAAGTTCCAGTGCAGGAATCCCTTGCAGGACCGCCATCGCAGCAAAATCCTCCCGAGGGCCTCCCTACACTGACCACTCCCCTACTGCCCTTGCCCCTTTAGGGTAAGGTAGTCTTCCACTAGCTTTCCTAATTAATCAGCCAAGGGCGTCCCATTCCACCCTTGTGGTAGCACTGTTTTCCCGGGTGGTTCTCCATGTTCCAATTAACATAATGATCTTAACATGAACCATAAATAACAACTGATAACAAAAGTATAATCATGAATAGTGTAATCTTCATACCCAAAACCACATATAGCACTAGCAAGTACTACCCAGAAAGTTCAGTGGTAAACAAGGTAAAAAGATAGACAAACTAGGGTAACCTATTGGGTCCCATCAAAATTAACCTATGTAGATCATTATGATTAATTAGAACATGAGTAGGTAAAAAGAAGTGATCAAGGGCACAACTTGCCTGGGCCATGAGAATCCAGGTACCAGGATGATCTTCAGGTGACTCGTGACCTCACTGCTAGTCGTAGCAATTCAAACAAACATGGTATAGGCAAAATTAACATTACACCAAACATGTATGCCAAAATACATATTAATAATCTACATATTAAAATAAGATCACAGGAAAAAGAATTATTAATTTTGGAGTTGTAGATTTTAAGTTATGAATTTTCTAGGGTTTTATGCATTTAATACAAGATTAAGTGAAAGAATAATTTTAATGTGTTTGTCATGTCAAAACAGAGGCTCTAAGTGATAGAGAATTAAATTATAAAAATTTAGAAAGTGGAATGGACTAATTTGGAGCAAGTATGAATTTTCTATGAATTTATCAAGTTCTAGTAATTATTTTCATATTAAAAATCCATTTTCTATTTCATTTATTCAAATTAAATGAGTTCTGGACTGGGCCTCAATTACAGCAAAGCGCAGGGGGCTCGGCGCAAGAATCCTGAGACCCAGTGAACAGAAACTACGGACGGCGGGTTGAATCCGAGAAAACCCAAGGTTTCTTTTATAAAACATACCCGCGAAGGGGTATCGTGAGATCTGAGCCCTCCGATCAAAATCGGACGCCCCGGATTAGATCGTGCTTTAAATGAAACGGTATGCAATATGAGCCCTTGGATCCGAGATCAGCGGTTGTGGTTTAATGAAACGAGATCGAATCTGGGTCACTGGATCCTGATCGAACGGCGCAAATCCACCCCACCGAACCGGTACGCTATAATCTAATCCAGCCGTCGCTTGGTCATCCAACGGGCCACAGTCTTCGCCCCAACAGGGCAGGCTCGCACGGCGGCGCCGCCCACCGGACCGCGACGAAGCTCGCCGGAGAAATCCCAATCAACCGTTCCAGTGCCCCAGAGCTCAATTAAAGGCTGCTACACGATGCTTAGGGGATGGCGAACACACTGGAGTAGTTCTTACCGACGATGCGGTTGTAGACAGTTCTGCCCACGGCGAACGACGGACCCGCAGCGGTTCCCTGGCGACGACGAGCGATTCCCGCCCCCGAGAAGTCCCCCAGCGTCGACCGAAGCTTCGTATGGCTGCCCCACAACGTCGCCGAGCCAACCCGGTCCCGATCGAAGGACCAAATCGCCGGTTGGACGGAATCCCCGCACGGCGGCGCGGACGGCACACACCCCCAAGGTCGGCAATGGCGGGACGGGGTGCCCTGGGTTGGGGAGAACGAGGAGACTGCGACGCCCGATTTATACTCCGGAAGCGAAGTCCGAGCGAGGCACGAGGAACGAGATCCCCGGCGACGACCATGGCGGGATTGCGCGCGTTCTTCGCGTGATTCCGTTGAGGGAGAACGAGCTGACATGCGGGTCCTGCGGAGCAGAGAGACCGAGCGCACGCGAATGCGACTGACGAGTGTGGCCCACGCGGAAGTGACGAGAACGCGAGGGAGAGGCTGGCCAGTGGGCCCATGATGTCGGCGCGCGCGCGAGCGGTGAAGACTGGGCCGCGCGGGATGGATTGTGGAGATGGGCCGAATTCCAGGTAGCCGGCCCAGTTAGGTATAGTATTCCTTTCCTTTTTCTTTTATTTCCCTTTTTCTTTTTTTTTTGATTTATTTTCTTTTCATTTGAATCTCTAATTTGAATTTGAATCCTGTTATGAACTTCACTTTTGAGTCAAATGTACCAACTCAGATCTGTACAAGAATAATATATATATATTATAATTATTTTTATTCACATAGTAATGTCTTCCTTCTCTTCTCTCTTTTACATATTATTTCTAAAACCCCAAAGTGCAACTTTGGTTAAATTCAAATCTCCATCTCATTATTGTATTTTATTATTATTTTAAATGCACATACAATTAAAACTCCATCTTGAGTGCCAAATATGGTTCTATTTATTATTTTATTCACTTAAGCAAATGCTTTTAAATAGGGAGATGAGTCTTCAAATGTTATGAGAGTTCTAAAGAGAGAGAAAAAGAAAAATTCTAATGCAAGATCTTTGAAAATTTTTACTATATTCTCAAAATGAGATTTAGGGTGTTACAGTAAATTTGTCGCTGTGTGTCCCTGCCCAGATGGGTTGGTGCGAGATGGAACACAAGGGGAAAACGAGCCTTGTATTATCCTGCACCAGGGTGCTTGTAGTAGGGGTTACAAGCGTTGCGAGAGGGCGAGAGCGAGAGGGCAAGTATGAGAGGGCGAGAGAGAGAGAGAGAGAGAGGGAGAGAGAGGGTCTGGCCCTGCTCGTCCTCTCCCGTCCCTTTGCCATGCGTTCGTGTATTCGTACGCTCGTCCGTTCCTCTCCCCCTGGACATCCCCTTTTATAGACATAAGGAGATGGCCTAGCTGTACAATGGGGGTGTAGCTATGCGCTATGTGGCCAGCGGGGAAGTGCCTGGTCGCTATGCATGTGTTGATGTGTCCGTCGGAGAAGTGCATGTGCCCTGTAGAAGCACAGCTGTTGGCGCTGCATGGATCCGGCTGACGTCTCCTTGTTTCCGTAGGGGGCTTGAGAACTACCGACGTCATGGACGCATGCGGGGAACCATCATTGCCTGTTACCGGGGTAAGCTTGATGGGACGCCGGTCTTGTTCCTTCGTAGCCTGAGCTAGCCAGGAGTAGGGTGATGATGTATCCCTTGTGGTGTGGTCGATCTGAGCTTGAGGTCGGGAGAGGCGGCGGCTCCTCCGAGGCCGAGGCTGGGGCCGAGGCCCAGGGTCGAGCGAGGACGTGACTCTTCCCGAGGCCGAGGCCGAGCCCTAGGGTCGGGCAAGGCGGAGATCTCCTCCCGAGGCCGAGGCCGAGCCCTGGGGTCGGGCAAGGCAGAGCTTCTTGTTGTGCCCGAGGCTGAACTTGACCGTTGTCGGTTTTGCCCAGGTGGTTGGCACAGCAGCCGGAGTGGGGCGGGCGGCGATGTTTTCCTGTTAGATCGGTCAGTGAAAGGGCGAAGTGACTGCGGTCACTTCGACCTTGCCGACTGAGGTGCGCGTGTCAGGATAAGGTGTCATGCAATCCCAGCATTAAATGTGCATGCAATACGGTCGGCTGGTAAGGCGAATTGGCCAAGGTCGCTTGCAAGACAAGGCTTGCCTTTGGCTGAGCCGAGGCTACGCTCACTGCCTGAGGAGACCCTCGGGCGAGACGTGAACTCGTCCGGGACCACTGTTCCACCCGAGGCCGGGCTCGGGCAAGGCGAGATCGCGTCCCTTGGTAGACGAAGCTTTAACTTTGACCCGAACTGTAAGCCTTTATGGTTTGTTCTGAAGGTGTTTTCGAGCCGTGTTTAGGAGTGTTGGGGGTACCCCTAATTACGGTACCCGACAGTAGCCCCCGAGCCTCGAAGGGAGTGCAGGCACTCGCTTGGAGGCTCTGCCGGATTTTTGCGAGGGGACTAACCTTTCTCGGTTATGTTTCATTTCGGTGGGTGCGCGCGAGCGCACCCGCTGGGTGTAGCCCCTGAGGCCTCGGAGGAGTGGGTTGACTCCTCTGAGGTCTTAATTCATGCTGTAATGCCTCGGTCGGCCTGGTTGTTCCCTCATGCGGCCTGGCCGCAGCCTGGGTGCATGGTCAGGCTCCAAGTTTTTGAGCTGGTTTGTTGACGTTGTCAACAGTTTTGGCCGCAGCCGGGTGCGAGGGCAGCCCCCGAGCCTCTGCACGGAGCGAGAGGGCGATCAAGGACTGTCTCGACTTTTATTATACGCCCCTTTATTGCCTTTTCGCAAGGAGGAAGGGGGGAAAGCGCCACGTTGCCCTCGGAGGGCACCGATCATGGCGTTTCCAGTGAGTTGCTAATGGGTGATCTGAGTGGACGCCCGTGCCCCATTCGTTAGGGGTCGGCTAGTGGCCCAGAGGCACGCTCCAAAAGTACCTGCAGGGGATTTGCTGGACCCGGATCCATTTCGATAGGGTCCGAGGGCTCGGTGCCTCCCTCCGGTGGGATTCCATTACAAATCGTTCCCGCTGGTCTCGAAAATGTCCTAGGGTACCTCAGGAGCATAGCCCGAGCCTCGGCCATGTAACGGACGTACCCAGGGTCATCTCTCACTCTGCGTGCTCTGGGGCGACTGTCGAACCCTTCCGAGGGGCCAGCCTTCGAACCCCTGATTAGTAATGGGCGCGGAGCCCGAGTGCTCTGGGGCGGTTGCTGGACCCCACAGGGCGCAACCTTCAAACCCCTGATCAGTAGGAGGGCTCGGGGGCCCGAGTGCTCTGGAGCGGCTGCTGGACCCCACAGGGCGCAACCTTCGAACCCCTGATCAGTAGGAGGGCTCGGGGGGCCGAGTGCTCTGGGGCGGTTGCTGGACCCCGCAGGGCGCAACCTTCGAACCCCTGATCAGTAGGAGGGCTCGTGGGCCCGAGTGCTCTGGGGCGACTGCTGGACCCCGCAAGGCGCAACCTTCGAACCCCTGATCAGTAGGAGGGCTCGGGGGCCCGTTTCCTTCGCGAAGAAGGATCCTTTTCGAAATATCCCCTTTCTCGGTCCCTGTGGCAAGAGAGAGAGAGAGGAAACGGAAAAGGATATGAATTTAAAAATTGTGGCGCACCTTTTTTGACGTGGCCATTATGGTGGAGGTGAAACGTCGCCTGCTTCGCCTGCCAACGGTGTCGCTTGCTCTGCCAAGGAGTTAATGCGACAGGACGGGCGATTCACGGGGTGTCTGTTGCGCGTGCGCGGGCCGTTCGTGGAACGGGGCACGGGTATGTCGTCCTTACGCCGTGGGAGAGGGCTCCCCTGCTGCTTCAGGAAAGGACGCGAGCCTAGGGGTGATTTGACCGCTGCTTCTGCTCGTCTGTTGCAGCAGTTATTGCTGGTCCGCTTTTGGCCATATCAACTGCCACGCCTACCCCGCGGCTGACTAACTCGTGACCGCTGCTCTTAATTGGCACTGTTGGGTCACACGAGGGGCTGCCTCGAGTCGCGGCACTGGTCCTGCAGTCGAGAAGGCACAGTATTAGCGCAGGTGGCGGTGCAGTTTCCTTGCACGTAGTGACCGTGGCGCCGGTTACATGATATGTGGGACCGGGCCTCCGTGCTTGGTCCACCAGATGCGATGAAGCCGAAGGGGTGCGTAACCGCGGTGCAGTTGCATGCTCCCTACGTGGTGGCTTGCCCTTTCATCCGCTGGTTCCGGCGAGGATGAGGGAACGCTTGTAACCGCAGGGCAGTTACATGCTTCGCGTGCGGTGGTTTGCCTCCTTCGCGTCTCGGGTCAGTTCTGATGACGTGTGGGACCCGACCCCCGTGTCGTGGGGTGGGAACCCTGGAGCACATCGGTGGAGACTTTGCCCGTGACGCTTGGGGGCGCAAGTGAGGAGATCTGCCTATAAAAGGGGATCGATCCCCCGGGCAGTGGCCATGCCTTCGCACTCCTCTCTTGTATCGCTCCCTTCAACCTTCCATGTCCCCAGATGGGGCACACCTGTGTGGCTTTCTTCTTGCTGTTGTTTGAGAAGCACGACCTTATGGGGGTTGGCGCTCTCCAATCGTCGCTCGGCTTCAAGGATTTTCATCATGCAGCCCGGCTGCATTCCCTCACCAATGGTCATCCGTAGGGATGATCATCAGCCTTGTGGTGGGGAGAAGCAAGCCGGGCTGTGGCCTCCGCCCCGCCCTCAGCTTCAAGGATCTTCATCATCTGGGCTGAGGCGGAGGAGCGCACAGAGCTAGGTTCGGCCTCCCGCGTGGGCTGGTGACCCGCTTCTTCCTCCAGCATTCGGAGGGGAAGGGCATCCTCCAGCCCTGCGGAGGTGACGTCCTCCAGCCAATCGGGGGAAGGCGAACTGCTGCTCCCTAGCCAGGGTGCAGCTTTCCTTCCTCCACCCAGGCAGTGGTCGTGCCGCGCGCGGGCCGGCCACGTCCAGGTTACTTTTCGCGGAAGGTGATGAGTGAGGTATCCGTATCCCGGAGGCGTAGGAGTCCCTCGGCTCGGTCGGCCTTGCCGCTTACGTGCTCTCTCGCTCATTTTTTTGATCCTGTTATCGATATAGTCGAAAAATGCACGAAAGTCGTTTTCTACCCGAGCGTTAGGACTTGTTCGGTAGCAGGATCGCTTATCCGAGCGTGAGTTACTTTTCGCGGAAGGCGATGAGTGAGGTATCTGTATCCCGGAGGCGTAGGAGTCCCTCGGCTCGGTTGGCCTTGCCGCTTATGTGCTCTCTCACCCGTTCGTAGGATCCTGCTATCGATATAGTCGAAAGCACGAAAGTCGTTTTCTACCCGAGCGTTAGGACTTGTTCGGTAGCAGGATCGCTTATCCGAGCGTGAGTTACTTTTCGTGGAAGGTGATGAGTGAGGTATCTGTATCCCGGAGGCGTAGGAGTCCCTCGGCTCGGTCGGCCTTGCCGCTTACGTGCTCTCTCACCCGTTCGTAGGATCCTGCTATCGATATAGTCGAAAGCACGAAAGTCGTTTTCTTCCCGAGCATTAGGACTTGTTCGATAGCAGAACCGCTTATCCGAGCGTGATTTACTTTTCGCGAAAGGTGACGAGTGAGGTATCCGTATCCCGGAGGCGTAGGAGTCCCTCGGCTCGGTCGGCCTTGCCGCTTAAGGTCTCTCCCGCTCGTTTTCAGGGTTCCGTTATCGATATAGTCCGAAGGCACGGGAGTTGTTTTGGTAGAAATCTTTTCTTGGGAGAAAACTTTTCCGAAGAAAATTTTGACGTAGAGGGGGTTCCTCCCTTCTAGCCCCCGAGGGAGGGTCGGGCTTTGCCGAGGCAAGGCTGATCCTTCCTTGATAGTTAGACTTTATTTATGTATGTAAAGAAAAACGAGGAACATGAATGACTTGAAACATTTTAAGAGAAGAAGCGACGTAGCTGTTCGATGTTCCAAGCGTTGCTGTAGACCTCGCCTTGATCGTTGGCCAGCTTGTATGTCCCGGGCTTCAGAACTTTGGCGATGATGAACGGCCCCTCCCAGGGAGGAGTAAGCTTGTGGCGCCCTCGGGCGTCTTGTCGCAGCCGAAGCACCAAGTCTCCCACTTGGAAGCCTCGGGGCCGAACCCTTCGGGCGTGGTAGCGTCGTAGAGACTGCTAATACCGCGCCGAGTGTAGTAAGGCCACGTCTCGAGCCTCTTCTAGCTGGTCCAAGGAATCTTCTCGGCTGGTCTGGTTGCCTCGGTTGTCGTATACCTTTGTCCTCGGGGAACCATATTCCAAGTCTGTGGGTAAGATAGCCTCGGCCCCATAGACTAGGAAAAACGACATGAAGCTCGTGGCCCGGCTCGGCATCGTCCTCAGACTCTAGACCATCGAGGGTAGTTCTTTCATCCACCGCTTGCAAAACTTGTTGAGGTCGTTGTAGATCCTCGGTTTTAGTCCCTGCAAAATCATACCGTTGGCGCGCTCCACCTGCCCATTTGTCATCGGGTGAGCTACGGCGGCCCAGTCCACACGAATGTGGTGGTCATCGTAGAAGTCCAGGAACTTTTTCCCGGTGAACTGCGTGCCATTGTCGGTGATGATGGAATTTGGGACTCCAAAGCGATGGATGATATTGGTGAAGAACGCCACCGCCTGCTCGGACCTGATGTTGGTTAAGGGTCGGACCTCGATCCACATGGAGAACTTGTCGATGGCGACCAGCAGGTGCGTGAAGCCCCCGGGTGCCTTCTGCAAGGGACCGACAAGGTCCAGACCCCACACGGCAAACGACCAAGTGATAGGTATTGTCTGCAGTGCCTAAGCGGGCAGGTGCGTCTGTCGCGCGTAGAATTGACACCCCCGGCAGGAGCATACAATCCTAGTGGCGTCGGCCACTGCGGTTGGCCAGTAGAAACCTTGTCGGAAAGAGTTTCCCACAAGGGCTCGAGGTGCTGCATGGTGACCAAAAGCCCCGAGTGTATTTCTTGTAACAGCTCTTGTCCTTGGGCAATGGATATGCATCGTTGGAGAATGCCCGAGGGGCTGCGGTGGTACAACTCCTTTTCATCACCCAGCAAAACGAACGACTTGGCGCGCCGAGCCAGTCACCGAGCTTCGGCCTTGTCGAGGGGCAGCTCTCCTCGAAGGAGATATTCCAGGTACGGGGTCTGCCAGTTTGGGACTGGTGTGACCCCATTCCGCTCCTCCTCGACACGCAGGGCCTCGCCCTCGGCGGTCGCGGGTACCTCGGGCTGGGCCGAGGCCTCCTCGGGCTCAGGCGCATCGTCGATTTGGACGGATGGCTGATATATATCCTTGGAAAAGACGTTCGGGGGAACCGTCGTTTGCCCCGAGGCTATTTTTGCTAGCTCATCCACGGTTTCGTTGTACTGTCGAGCAACATGGTTGAGTTCCAGCCCGTAGAACTTGTCTTCCAAGCGCTGAACTTCGTCGCAGTAGGCCTCCATTTTTCGATCGCGGTAGTGGGAGTTCTTCATGACCTGATCAATGACGAGCTGCGAGTCGCCACGAGCGTCGAGGCGCTGAACTCCTAGCTCGACGGCGATGCGCAGGCCGTTAACCAAGGCCTCATACTCGGCCACATTGTTTGATGCCAGAAAATGGAGGCGCAGTACGTAACGAACATGTTCTCCGAGGGGTGAGATGAAGAGCAAGCCCGCACCTGCCACGATTTTCATCAGCGACCCGTCGAAGTTTTCATCTCTCGACTACGACCGCGGTGCTGACCACCTGAGTGGTTGCGGCTACGTAGATCAAGAGGGCTTCTCCCGCAGCGGGGGGGCACCAAGATGGGTGCATTTGTAAGGAGTGCCTTTAAGTTTCCGAGGGCTTCCTCGGCCTCGGGGGTCCAAGTGAAGCGCTCGGCCTTCCTTAAGAGGCGGTACATGGGCAATCCTTTTTCGCTAAGGCGTGAGATGAAACGGCTCAGAGCCGCAAGGCATCCCATGACCCTCTATACTCCTTTCAAATCTTTTATTGGTCCCATGTTGGTGATGGCCGCGATTTTCTCTGGGTTGGCCTCTATGCCCCGCTCAGAGACGACGAACCCTAGGAGCATGCCTCGGGGGACTCCGAAGACACACTTCTTGGGGTTGAGTTTCACGCCTTTTGCTCTCAGACACTTGAATGTCGTTTCAAGGTCAGAGAGGAGGTCGGAGGCTTTCTTTGTCTTGACAACGATGTCATCGATGTAAGCCTTGACCGTTCTGCCGATGTGTTGTCCAAACACATGGTTCATGCACCTCTGGTAGGTGGCGCCTGCATTCCTCAAACCAAATGGCATTGTAGTGTAACAATACATGCCAAAAGGTGTGATAAAAGAAGTCACGAGCTGGTCGGACTCTTTCATCTTGATTTGGTGATAGCCTGAGTAGGCATCGAGGAACGACAGGGTTTCACACCCAGTAGTGGAGTCCACAATTTGATCGATGCGGGGCAGAGGGTAGGGAACCTTTGGACATGCTTCGTTTAGACCAGTGTAGTCTACGCACATCCTCCATTTCCCATCCTTTTTTTTACAAGCACAGGGTTAGCTAACCATTCGGGATGGAATACCTCTTTGATGAACCCTACAGCCAGTAGCTTGTGGACCTCCTCGCCTATGGCCCTACGCTTTTCTTCGTCAAAACGGCGCAGGGACTGCTTCACGGGTCGGGCTCCAGCTCTGATATCCAGTGAGTGCTCGGCGACATCCCTTGGTATGCCTGGCATGTTCGAGGGACTCCACGCAAAAACTTCGGCGTTTGTGTGGAGAAAGTCGACGAGCATTGTTTCCTATTTGGGGTCGAGCTCGGAGCCGACCCTGACTTTCTTGCTGGCGTCGTTGCTGGGGTCGAGAGGGACGGACTTAACTGCCTCGACTGGTTCGAAGTTGCCAGCGTGCCGCTTCGCTTCAGGCACCTCCTTGGAGAGGCGTTCCAGATCGGCGATGAGGGCCTCGGACTCGGCGAGGGCCTCATCGTACTCCACGCATTCCACGTTGCATTCGTACGCGTGGCGGTACGTGGATCCGACGGTGATGATCCTGTTGGGGCCTGGCATCTTGAGCTTGAGGTAGGTGTAGTTGGGGACGGCCATGATTTTGGCGTAGCACGGCCTTCCCAACACCGCGTGGTAGGTCCCTCGGAACCCGACCACCTCGAAGGTGAGGGTTTCCTTTCAGAAGTTGGAGGGAGTTCCGACGCAGACGGGCAAGTCAATCCGCCCGAGGGGCAGGATGCGCTTTTCGGGTGCGATCCCGTGGAAAGGCGCCGCACCGGCCCGGACCTCGGACCGATCCACCCCTAAGAGTTCCAAGGTCTCGGCATAGATGATGTTAAGGCTGCTGCCTCCATCCATGAGGACCTTGGAGAGCCTAACATTGCCGTTGATCGGATCGACGACGAGCGAGTACCTTCCTGGGCTTGGCACGAAGTCGGGGTAGTCACCTCGGTCGAAGGTGATAGGCTTGTCGGACCAGTCTAGATAGACTGGCGCTGCCACCTTCACCGAGCAGACCTCTCGGCGCTCCTGCTTGTGGTGCCGAACCGAGGTGTTCGCCGCCTGCCCGCCGTAAATCATGAAGCAGTTGTGGATCTCCGGGAACTCCTCTTACTTGTCGCCCTCCTTCTTGTTGTTGCCTTGGCCCTTGCCATCTTCCGCCGGGGGCTCGGCCTTATGGAAGTAGCGTCGGAGCATGACACATTCTTCAAGGGTGTGCTTGACGGGACCCTGGTGATAGGGGCACGGCTCCTTAAGCATCTTGTCGAATGCGTCGACCCCTCAGAAGGTTTCCGAGGGTTCCTGTGCTGGGCAGCAGCGATGAGATTCGCGTCAGCGGCGTCGCGCTTTGCTTGCGCCGCCTTCTTGGCCTTCTTATTCATGCCACGCTGGGCGGACGTCTTGGGGGCGTCTTCCTTCGGCTCTTCCTGAGGCTGCTTGTCTTTTCGGAAGATGGCTTCGACCGCCTCCTGACCCGAGGCGAACTTGGTGGCGACGTCCATCAATTCGCTCGCCTTGGTGGGAGTCTTGCACCCCAGTTTGCTCACCAGGTCTCAGCAAGTGGTGCCGGCGAGGAAAGCTCCGATGACGTCCGAGTCGGTGATGTTAGGCAGCTCGGTGCGCTGCTTCGAAACCGCCAGATGTACTCTCGGAGGGATTCCCCCGGCTGCTGGCGGCAGCTTCGGAGATCCCATGAGTTCCCAGGGCGCACGTACGTGCCTTGGAAATTTCCCGCAAAAGCCTTGACCAGGTCATCCCAGTTGGAGATCTGCGCAGAAGACAGATGCTCCAGCCAAGCTCGGGCAACGTCAGAGAGGAAAAGGGGGAGGTTGCGGATGATGAGGTTGTCATCGTCCGCCCCTCCCAACTGGCATGCCAGCCGGTAATCCGTGAGCCACAACTTCAGTCTCGTCTCCCCCGAGTACTTGGTGATGGTAGTTGGGGCTTGGAAACGGGCGGGGAACGGTGCTCGTGGTATGGCCCGGCTGAAGACTCGCGGACCGGGTGGCTCAGGCGAGGTACTCTGATCCTCCTCACTATCGCAGCATCCCTCGCGCCTAGGATGGTAGCCTCGACGCACCTTCTCCTCGAGGCAGGCTCGATGGTCACGATGGTGATGCTCGTTGCCGAGGTGATCCCAGGCGGCGGGTGCGTCGTCCCGCGTGCACTCGGGATGGACCGAGGCCTCCCGCATGCGTCGAGAGGACGCCGCGTGATGCTCCGAGGGGTCAGCTCACCTTCAGGAGGCAGAGCTCTCGGCTCGTCGAACTGCGGCACCTTCCAGGAGATCCTTGAGTTCGCCCTGGATACGCCGCCCCTTGGTGGTGGATGGCTCTGGCATGGTTCGAAGTAGCATCGCCGCTGCAGCTAGGTCCTAGCCAGACCCGCTGACGGCCAGGGGCAGCGCTGCCCTGGCATTATCGACGATGCGGCGCTGGACGTCCCGGGCCCGATGACGGGCTCCTCCGGCGAGTGTTCGGCCTGCCCACTCTTGCTCGATGTTCTATCGGAGCTGCACAAGTCACCCTGCTTCCTCGTCGACCTTGGCCTGCATCTCGCGGATTTGCTCGAGCTGTGTGTCCTGACCCCCCGCAGGGACTGGGACCACAGCTAGCTCCAGCGGGATGTCAACGTGAGATGCGGGCCCAGGGGGATCGTCAACCTCCGGCATACCGAGGTGGTTGCCTTCGTCGTGATCTCCTTGGTCGACGTGGAAACATTCTCGACTTGGGCCATAACCTTCATCGTCAAGGCCGTGGCCATCGTCAGAGCAACCGGAGAGGCAGTGGTCACATGCGGACATGAAGTCCCGCATGGCACCGGGATTACCGAGGCCAGAGAAATCCCAACCGAAGTCAGGGTCGTTCTCTTCCTCGGAACCCGCCGGTCCGAAGGTTGAGACGGCTGTCAGTCGGTCCCAGGCTGACCACATATGGTACCCCGGAAGGTTTGGATACGCCCTTGCGAAAGCGCTCACCAAAGCAGGGTCGCAAGGTGGATCGAAGCTGAATCGAAAGGGAACAGGGTGGAATACGGACGGTACCTCTTGGTCGATGGATGGTGGTGAAGTCGCGTCGGGGACGGAGCGCACCGTCATCTCAGGTACGAGGCTAACGCCCTACAGGTCCTTTGCGAGGATGCTGGCGTCATCAGTTCGCTTGGGGCTGGCACGTTGCGGGGAAGCGACGCTCGTCGTTGTCTTAGGTGCGAGGACAACACCCGACATGTCCCCCGGAGGAGTGCCGGCGTCGTCGACTCGCTCTGATTCGACAGCCGATAAGGTGTCGCCTTCTGCGTGGCCACGGTTGCCCCGTCTCCGTCTCCTCCGGCGAGGAGGGTGGCGATGACGACCCGAGTGCTCCTCTTCTGCCACGGGGAGATGCCGTCATGGAGTTTGCCGCCGCCAGGCGAGCCGACTGTCGTTGTCGTCGTGCTGCGAGGGGAGGAGTACCATGTCGTAGCTGCCGTCGAGGGACATGAACTCGAGACTCCCGAAGCGGAGCACCATCCCGGGCTAAAGAGGTTGCTGAAGTCTACCCATCTAGAACTCAACGGGAAAGTGTTCGTTAACACGCAGTAGGCCCCTACCTGGCGCGCCAACTGTCGGGGTTTCGGACCCAGGGGGTCCCTGGACCGACGAGTAAATTTGTCGCTGCGTGTCCCTGCCCAGATGGTTGGTGCGAGATGGAACACAAGGGGAAAACGAGCCTTGTATTATCCTGCACCAGGGTGCTCGTAGTAGGGGTTACAAGTGTTGCGAGAGGGCGAGTACGAGAGGGCGAGAGAGAGAGAGAGGGAGAGAGGGTCTGGCCCTGCTCGTCCTCTCTTGTCCCTTTATCGTGCGTTCGTGTATTCGTACGCTCGTCCGTTCCTCTCCCCCTGGACATCCCCTTTTATAGACATAAGGAGATGGCCCAGCTGTACAATGGAGGTGTAGCTATGCGCTACGTGGCCAGCGGGGAAGTGCCTGGTCGCTATGCATGTGTTGACGTGTCCATCGGAGAAGTGCATGTGCCCTGTAGAAGCACAGCTGTTGGCGTTGCATGGATCCGGCTAACGTCTCCTTGCTTCCGTAGGGGGCTTGAGAACCATCGATGTCATGGACGCATGCGGGGAACCATCATTGCCTGTTACCGGGGTAAGCTTGATGGGACGCTGGTCTTGTTCCTTTGTAGCCTGAGCTAGCCAGGAGTAGGGTGATGATGTATCCCTTGTGGCACGGTCGATCTAAGCCTGAGGTCGGGAGAGGCAGCGGCTCCTCCGAGGCCGAGGCTGGGGCCGAGGCCGAGGGTCGAGCGAGGACGTGACTCTTCCCGAGGCCGAGGCCGAGCCCTGCGGTCGGGTGAGGCGGAGCTTCTTGTTGCGCCCGAGGCTGAACTTGACCGTTGTCGGTTTCGCCCGGGTGGTTGGCACAGCAGCCGGAGCGGGGCGGGCAGCGCTGTTTTCCTGTCAGATCGGTCAGTGAAAGGGCGAAGTGACTGCGGTCACTTCGACCTTGCTGACTAAGGCGCGTGTGTCAGAATAAGGTGTCAGGCAATCCCAGCATTAAATGCGCATGCAATACGGTCGGCTGGTAAGGCGATTTGGCCAAGGTCACTTGCACGACAAGGCTTGCCTTTGGCTGAGCCGAGGGTGCGCTCACTGCCTGAGGAGACCCTCGGGCGAGATGTGAACTCCTCCGGAACCACTGTTCTGCCCGAGGCCGGGCTCGGGCGAGGCGAGATCGCGTCCCTTGGTAGACAAAGCTTTGACTTTGACCCGAACTGTAAGCCTTTATGGTTTGTTCTGAAGGTGTTTTCGAGCCGTGTTTAGGAGTGTTGGGGGTACCCCTAATTACGGTATCTAATAAGTATTGTCAGTAAAAAATTCGGCAACACCTCCCCTATACGGTGAGGTTTCTATAACCTGCAAAGAAACAAAAGCACGATGGCTGACATACTCATTCCATGTAAATATACTAACAACTAAATAGTTAGCCACTAACAACTAAATATCTACCTAACTATATACCGCAAAACATGTGCTAGATAAGTAGTAAAGTAATACTAAACTACTACTAACTATAAAAACACTAAGACAATACAATACTACATACTAAACTAAATTAATACTAACTAACCACGAACTACTAACTAACCACTAACTAAATACTAAGATAATACACCACTAACCCATTACTATTAACTAACCACTAAAAACCAATTGGCTAATAACTCACCAGTCGACGACAAGGCGCGTGGAGGCCGACGGGGCGGACTAAAACATTGTTGAGCAAATTCGAGTAGATGCACTCATGTTGTAAGAAATTAGATTTTTACTAAAAATTACAATTGCGATAAAAAAGAGTCGTGATTATTTTTTATTTTTATGGAAGTACATCCGCACCCACTAATCTTAATATAGGCCTACCCTCGATTATAGCACATGATCTTGATTTCTCCATCAAGAGAGACTCCTCGGTGCAACCAACTTCGAGGAGCAACTCGACTGTTGGTGTGCTAGCGCCGATGTGTTTGTTAGGCCACTAGTCGTTCATAGAGATGACAATGGACTCCGATTCTCTATGGACAATTTCTCCATTAGAGCATGTTCGGTTGCAGGGGATCAGAGGTGATTAAGGGCTTGTTCGGTTATTTTCATTCCATATGGATTGGAGGGGGTTGATACGGATTGTGAGAGATTTTGACTTATTAGGGATTGAAACCCCTCAATCCATATAGACTGGGGTAGAACCGAACAAGCCCTAAAGGGGATTAAATCCTCTTCTTTACGATTTTGACTAGAGAAATATTCCTCATCCCCGTTCCCCATGGGACCCGTTAAATTTACATGTGACAAAATTTTTGTATACTAGTTAATGATAAAAATAAATAATTACCTTATCAAGAGACCACTCACTGTTTAAATATGTTCATTTTGATGTACACACAATGATTTCTTATATATGATAATAGTATAAGTGACAATATTTCACATTAATAACAAAATATGTATGTCCTAAATATAATTTAAGCGGGGATGGCTGTCGTGGTTCCGGAAACTGGGGGACAATAAGATTTGTGTTTGACAGGGGATGCTAGCACGGACTCACCCGAATGGTGAATCGTTGGGATTCAACGAGAGATCTGAGACACGGGGTTTATACTGGTTCGGGTTCGCACTGGCTCTAGTGTAGTGTTGATCGTAGTATTGCTTGAGCGTGTTACAACAAATATGCTTGTGCGTGAGAGGAATAGGGGCTTTTCCTTTTATATCTCAAGGGGCAGGCCTTACATCGTTGTTTTTCTTAGAGAGAGAGAAAGAGAGAGAGAGTCCTTCGCTTGTCGTGGTGGGTCTCCCTTCTCTGGTCGTACAAAGTTGTGCTTTTGATATGGTGTTGTCCGTCACACCTATTCCTACGGCGGGTTCGTGGCTGACATCCCTGCAACGACATGCGGTGGGTCCCACGGTTCAGCCTCGGGGCTTGATTTATACGGCTTGGCTTTCTCTTGTCGTCATGGGCCCTACGTCGTCTCTCCGTGCACATGGATTCGCCTATTTGGTATGGTGCCCCGTCATGTAGCTTCTGACATACCGACTACTATGGAGACTCCGGTGCTGAGGTCGTCCCTGACCGAGGCCGCTTCATCCCATCAGACAACATGGTATGTTCACATTATAAGAAAGGGGCGTACAGTCGTGCTGACACTATCGCGTATGCTCCTAGTGACGTGTCCTGCTGTGGTTGACGTATACCCGCGGCTCTAGAACTTGGGCTTGCCTCGGCGGGGATTTGGTCTCCCATCCCGCCTCGTAGGCTTGCTCGGCGGGGACTTGGTCGTCCGTCCCGCCCCATAGACTTGCTTGGTGGGGACTCAGTCGTCCGTCCCGCCTCGCAGACTTGCTCGATGGGGTCCGAGCGTGCTAGGCTAGAACAAGGACTATGGGCTTTGCTCTGGGTACCCCGTTCCTAGCTACCCGACAACAGGGATCCCCGTTAGGGATTTATCCCCGCAGAGAACGGGATGGGGAAGAAACGTCCCCCGCAAGCCTTCGTGGGGATCTCCATGGGAAAATTTTTTGTCATGGGGATAGGGATGGAGACCTATTCCCTGACAAGGAATCTCCTATTGCCATCCCTACTCGTCTAGTAGGTTGCTACATTGGGACTAGGCACCTATAAAGGCTCCTACGAGACACCAAGACAGGACAACACAAATTGATCATACCTTCTCCCTTATTCTACTTATAAATAGAGGATAAGGTGTAGGGAAAGGTTGAGTAACAACATGAAGGAAAAATGTAAAGATAGAAATCTCGTGACACATCTATAATCCTTCGTTGTCATTATTACGATTACGAGTTGTTACAAAGTTACCTCCGAGATACACGTTTGAAGTGTGAGAAAGTAATCGTACTCGGGAAGTTTCGAAGGCTGAGTGTTTCAATGGTGTGTGAGCACGTGAATCGTTAAAGCGTGTGCTTCTACATGGGCATTGTATCTCTATTTATAAGAATAAGGTGGCATACAACTTCTCATGAAATTACGTTTGTGCCCTTAAACTCTATGCGCATGATTTACATCGATGAGGGCATTGTTGTATTCTCCTTCGTAAAGCATGTTGTGCAAGTATCCTCAATTCTCCTTCGCTCTCGTGACATCAAGGGCGGCATTCGGTTCTTTTAGAGTGCTTCCTCCAAGATCTAGTTACAAAGATATAACTCGTTTCTTGGTGACGAAGCTCTCATAGATGAAGCCGCGGTTAACCCTCAAATAGACGTGGAAATGAATAGAGCTCAACGGTTTGAGGACCATCGATAAAGAAACATCCCTAATAGTAGCCCCTCACAGGATTAGTTAATTTTCTAAATAGGCTCAACCCGTGAATAAGTTGAGACGAATGAGGCCTTACATCGAAGGTCCGAAAAACATCTTCCTTGAGCACGTTATCGAAAATGGATATGCTCAAATATGCTTTACTGATGTGGTCGTAGGGAATGATTAGAATGGTCCACTACGCGGTGATTGACTGTCACTTGACTCCTTGGCTTCTATGCTTTTTTGGCTATATACTATACTCGACCCCCGCCACACGGGCACTTAACACTCTTGCCAACCTACTGCCCATAGTTTATTTGACTCTAAAGCTTACTTCCACCATTGTTCATGCATCTTTCAGGATATTAAGCTTCGACTATTGGCAAATGGCCACAACATCTTTGGATACACCTCAAAAAGAAGAGGGGTCCCCGATGATAGTCGCCTAGAGGGGGGTCAATAGGCGAAACCTGAATTTATAACTTTAACACAAAACTTGATCCCTCGATTAGCGGTTAGAATGAGATGGACAATTATCGGAGTATAAAACTAAGTCCTTTGCTTGCAAAAGTATTGCTTTCAAAGAATGTGGAATCAACACAAAGCAATACAACTAAAATATCAATGGAGAATAAAGCAAGATGGCTTAGATTAGAAGAGGAATAACACAAGTTCTTTCTTGCAAGGCGTTGCTTCTATATATGAGAATTTAACTTGAAGCAACACAAAGTAAAATCAATAAAGAATAGTGTAAGAGAACTTAGAGAGAGAGAAGACAAACAAATCACAAAACAAGTGACACGGGTGATTTATTTTACCGAGGTTCGGTTCACCAAGAACCTAATCCCCGTTTAGAAGTCCACAAAGGATGGGTCTTTTTCAATCCTTTCCCCCTCTCCAATGGTTATTAAGACTGGCGAGTGTTCCTTCTTCTTTGTCAATAAAGATCGAAGTCTCTGCAAGGCCAACCACAAAGATAAGGGGCTCTTGCTAGCTTTACAATGAATAGGAGTCAAAACTCTACGCTCAAATGATTACAAGAGGTAGCACACACTTTCTCTCAATTATTCTCACAAGGCACTATCGCTAAACACACACAAGTAGCTCTTTCTTGCTTGATCTCTCTTTTGTGGCACTTGTGAGGCTTTGATGTGTATAGAAGTGATGCTCTAGTAGATAGGAGTGAATACCCAACTCCTGTGTATGATATGAATCAATGAATCTATTGAGAATGGGCTGGTTGGGGTCCCTTTTATAGCCTCCAACAACCCATATAGCCGTTATGTCCTGTGTGCCTGTTCTGCGCACTGCCGGAGGGTCCGCGGCTTGAGCCCGGACGGTCCGCGCCCCTCTCAACGATTGGTTCTAACATCTCAACGGATACACCTGACAGACCAACGGCTAGATCCACGGCTATCTGCCTCGGTGACATCATGTAACACCCTGAATTTGGGGGTATAAATTTTCTTCTCCAATATTCAACAAATCCAGGCGTTACTCTCTTTTTCTCTTTCTATTTCGCTCCTTCCTCCTATTTTAAAAGCAATATAGAGACTGGTGTCCGTATCGCGTGTAACCAAAACCTAAGTTGATATTGTTATTGCAGCATGCCGGAGCATATTTATTTTGTCTAATGTTGTACCTAGGCACGCGTTCGTCTAGTTTTGGTTTTTGATTCGCGGATTAATCTTGATTAGAAGAAGGCAAGATCGAGTAGAGGGAAGTCGACCCGGTCCACGGCGCGACCTAGCCCATCCCTTGCGTGCGTGCCCAGACACCCTGCCCCCACATGCGACCCCCTCTCCTCCTCATTCTCTCTTTCCCGCGCAAAAATAACCTCCCTTTCCCTCTCTTCCACCTCTCTCCCTGCCCTAGGGTGGATCCCAGTGAGCGGTAGCTGCCGTCCGTCAAGCCCATGGTGAGCTCCCCTCTCCTCCCTCCCCTCTCTCTCCTTCCCCTAGCTGAGCCCCTCCCCGTGCGCACGCAGCCCTGCCCGACCGGCTCGCCCCCAGCGTGGCCTGCACCCGACGCGGCTTCCCCCGGCGCGCACAGCCCCCTAGCGCGTGTAGTAACATTTTAAATTTAGTTTAGATCGCATGTGGTGTCGTCGCTTCATCGCGCGACAATCCATTTTAATTTCAGTTTAGATAACGTTGTGTCGCGCGCTTCGTCGGCGACAATCCGTTTCTAATTTCGTTAAACTTACGCGTTGTGTCACACGCTTCACCACGTGACAATCCATTTTATTTCCGTTTAGATCATGTGTTGCGTCGTGCACTTCATCGTGCGACGATCCTTTAAATTCACCTAGGGTCGCGTTTAATAATTAAGGTGCGTAGTGTAACGATGATTAATCAAATACCAAACTAATTAGGATCTAGTGTTAATTTTATTTATGCATTGTGTGATGGTTAATTAATATTATTATGTTTATATAAGTATTTTAATGCATAGCTGCTTAACGTAACTGCTATGTCTTTCGGTCGTAGCCTCGACCGTTGTAGTTTCGTTTCTCGCATAGTCGTAGATGCGAGTCCTGCGCCACACGTCTGTTTAGTTGTAATATTTTATTGTGTGGTGTATTGTTTATTTCTATGTTAAGATTGTGAAATGTATGTTTGAACTTGTATAGATAACGGTCCGTTAGCGGAAACCGAAGGAGTTGCAGGCGAAGACCCTGAGCAGCAGCTGGTTAGTGAAGGCAAGCGTCCTCTGACCTATTTATGTCCTAATCATTCTATAATTCATCTCCCATATTTACATAATTTATACCTAAGGATTTACTAGTTCTTGTTTATCCTGTCCTTGTTCACCTATTTGGGTTGGATCATTTTGGTTTAGCTCTATGCTAGCGCTTAACTTTAATCAATGAACATGATGAGATTATTTATGATACGAGGTTTGCTTTTGATTATGATGATGGCATTGTGACATTTAAGGGGACTCGAACAGTTTCTCGAGTGCCTCTCCGTAAGGACTGGTTCGTTGGATGACCACCCGGGAAAACAGTACAATCATGAGGGTGGTATGAGACGCCCTTAGCAAAATAATTAGAGGACCTAAGGTGTAGCTTGATTCGCTGTTGTGCCGTTAATGGGGCTCGGTGTATGTGGCTCGCTCTACCAAGGGTGGTTTGCCCCTTGGTGAGGAGTGCAGTACATTTAGGAAACCTAATGGGCGGCTACAACCTCAGGGAATCTTTGTAAAGGCTACGTAGTGAAACTTTGCCTATTCACATTGGTAGTGTTTAAGGGTTTGCTCAGCCCGAGGCAAAAAGGAATCATAGCTCGTGGGTAACGTGTGCAACCTATGCAGAGTGTTATAAAACTGATATATCAGCTGTGCTCACGGTTATGAGTGGCCTTGGGGGCTCCATTGATTAGAGATACTATGATTATAGATGATGAGGTT
Source organism: Zea luxurians (assembly GCA_029449295.1). Taxonomy (NCBI): domain Eukaryota; kingdom Viridiplantae; phylum Streptophyta; class Magnoliopsida; order Poales; family Poaceae; genus Zea; species Zea luxurians. The sequence goes on from JAOPSE010000087.1 coordinate 1,582,535, forward strand.
AATTATGGTTTTGATGATTATGATTATGACTATGGTTTCTGGTATTCTTTCTGTTTGGAAGGAGTACTTTTGGGCTAATAACTCGGGTTTAATGCTAAAACCTGGCTTTCTACTAGTAATAATTACCTGACCAACTAAAAGCAACTGCTTGATCTTAACCCCACATAAAGCTAGTCCACCACAACCAAATGGGACAATTGCTGAGTATGTTGATGTGTACTCACCCTTGCTTTACAACACCAAACCCCCTAGGTTGTCCACATTGCAACCACTACTCAGGAGAAGATGAAGTCGTGGTGGAGGATTTCCAGGAGTTCCAAGACTATGATGAGTTATAGGCGTGAGTTAGCGGCAAACACCCAGTCGGCTGCCTGTGAAGTCCGAGTTTAGCCACATTTCGTTTTCGCACTTTGATCTATGTTAATGACTGTGGATGTCTCGGGCTTCATGATGTAATCAAATTAATACTCTTTTATGTTATTATTTGAGCACTGTGTGATGATGTCCAACTATGTAACTGTTGTGTACGTGAATTACTGATCTTGGCACGTACATGTTTCGCATTCGGTTTGCCTTTTAAGACTGGGTGTGACTCACGCGGACGGTCTGCCCTTGGTCCCGGACGGCCCGTGCCAGCTCTTAAAAATCCTTTTGCTCAACTTGTCACCTTCAGGCTGAATCATATATTCACGTGCGGACGGTCCGTGAATTATAGTCGGACAGTCCGCGCTTTATAGCCGGACGGTCCGTGAATTAGCCGGAGTGTCCACGATTTATAGTTCCTATCCAAAGTCATAGTGGTGTCATGAACGGTCCGCCAAAAGGAACCGGATGGTCCACACTTGGCGATTTCAGAACTTCAGTTTCTAACTTATCGTTGATCTTTGAACAATCTTATCCAAGTTGCTTTGGCTAAACTTGAGAGAGATCCTATGACTTAGAAAAATATCTCAAGTGGCTTTCCATCTAGTCTAAGTCATGGATCAAGAACATTTTGATTCTTTAACTCGTATTTCTTGTTTTGCTCAAACTAGCTCCAAAATAATGAGATGTGATTCCGAGCTTTCCAACCTCTCTAGAAGTGTTGAATATGTTCCTTGGGGTATTTAAAACTTATCCAAAGTGTAGAACAATTGGTAGTTTATCTATTCCATGTTTTACCCCTATTTGGTTGGATCTGAGCTGATTGTGACTTAAAAACTAAACTGTTGAACTTATTGTTGGGGACTTGTTCTCAAATGCTAAGAATTAAGAACAAGGCAACATAAAAAGTGTTAAATGTTAAGCTTCTTCGTCCTTAAAAACATTATATCCCTTCGGATATAATGAATCTTGAACGAAGGTTACAAAGGAAAAGATTTTCATAAGATTAATTAACGGTAAAAAAGAACACGTATGTAAAATACAAATAATGGTTTGGGTATTATCATCAACTTATCTTTATTGCCAAATTCATGAAAACAAATTACAAGTGTACCTTCAGATTGATGGAAAGTAAAGATGCAGACGTAATGTGAAAAAGCGTATGCCAAATCAGCGTGAACAGTACGGGAGTGCTGTTCATCTATTTATAGGCACGGGACGTAGCCCGTGTAAAATTACATTGATGCCCTTTACATTTGATAATAACTTTATGGCAATCCTTTGAGGTTTAACTTGACTTTTCATCCTTAAGTCGGTTCCTCTTTTCCTTCGTCATGCCGAAGCTTTTCTGCATGTAGCTTCGTGATCGTCCTATCTTTCGTCGTGATCGCTTTCCACCCCAGTCAAGCTTCGTCTTAACCATGCTCTTGTACACCCGCAACCTGACTCCGAAGATACCGGTTCACATGTTTCACTCGGAAAATATTGTCAAATCATGTTTTTGAGGAGCTTCGGAAGCCGAAGGCCCCCAACAGTAGCCCCTCGCAATATTAATTTACTGCAATGATAAATTCATATTGCGACATGGACGAAGGCTTTGAGCCGAAGGTCCGAAAAAACACCTTCCTTCTGCTAGAATAGCAGTAGTAATTGACAGACAGGGCCCTCCAGTTTCTGACACGCTGGGTGTATAAATAAGAGCTCACCACAAGTTTATTTGGCACGCTCTCTTGCCATCCGCTTTTACTCACCCAGAAATTTTTTAGCCTGCACGCAACAGCACTTGCTCGGTTTTAGATTTTTAAGCTTCGGTTTCGAGTGTGTTTTGTCAGCATTTTCGAAGATGCCTGAGGATAAGAAAGCCGTTGGTGGTTCGAAGCTAAGCCTTTCTGAGGAAATGCACCTGGGTTTTCTTGAATCAATGTCGAAGACTAATACGGAGAAGATTACCAGAGAGATTTTGGAGGGTTTATCTGAAGATACTGGCGACAGTGATAGTTACGATGTGGATAGTGGTGGTGAAGATTCCAAAGATCGACCCTAGCGACCAAGCCATGCAGTTTTTGGTAAGTCGAGCATTAAGGAAAACCATCTTGTCAATATGAGAGGGAGATACTTTCGGGACTTGTCTGTTGTGAGGGCTGACGAAGGAGAGAAGACTTGTCCAACTCCCGAGGAAAATGAGGTCGTGATATTCCGAAGCTTCTTGAAAGCTGGATTACGATTTCCCTTGAGTAGTTTTGTCGTGGAAGTATTGAAGACATTCGAAATCTACCTTCACCAACTTATCCCCGAAGCAATCATAAGGATGAACATCTTTGTCTGGGCCGCGAGAAGCCAAGGTTTGGAACCTAACGCAAAAAGCTTCTGTAACATACACGAGCTATTGTATGAGACAAAACCCTGGGGCAAAGAGCAGTATCACAACAACTTTGGCTGCTACAACTTCAGCGCTCGGTCCGGGTCAAGCTGCCCTGTGCCAACTTTTTGAAAGAGGTGGCCCGGCGACTGGATGACAGAATGGTTTTACGTGAAAAATGACTTGAAATCACGTGAAGATATTAAAGGTATCATTATGCGCCCTATCTGGCAACGCTTCGGCCTCCGAAAGCCGAAGGTGGAAATGGATGAAGCAGCCGAAGAATGCCAGAGAGCCTTCAGCGTAGTTTGCTCTTTTATTGGTACAAGGGATTTGGTCCAAGAGCATATTGCCTTCAGAGTCTGGCCACTTGTAGAAAAGTGGGAAATGCCGAAGGAGACCGTCAAGGAACCTGACGAAGGCGGGCTAGTTAGGCTAAAATACACATTCAAATACGGAGATAAGTTTGTTGAACCAGATGATGACTGGTTGAAGAGTATTGAGGCCATAAGTGACGAATTGCTTGGGGTATACTCGAAAGCCGAAGATACTGCACTATCAGCGGCCTTCGGAGGCCGAAAGAAGAAGAGGCTTAACCGTGTATTTGATGCAATTGGGTTTATCTACCCCGACTACCATTACCCGATGTGAGGCCAAAAAAGGAAAAATACTTCTTCTGTAAAGGAAACTGCTTTGGCTGCTCCTAGCGAACCGGCGCCGAAGAGGAAAAAGGTAAAGGTACTCACACACCCTCCACGTTATATTGAGCGGGCCACAGTGCCTGAGTTTATTGGTGAGGCCTCTTCGGCCACTGAAGCCAGAGAACTAACTCCGGTGGCAAAAATCAAGGAAATAGCCGAAGTACCAGCAACAGAGAAAACAGAAGAACCAAGGACTGAAAAAGCAAAAACATTAGAAATTTTAAGTCCAACAGCAAAAATCCAGAAGGGGCCAGCAGCGACCCCAAAAAGAAAAAGGATGGTTAATGTGCTGGATGTTTTGGAAACAATTAAATCTTCGAGCATAACTCCGAAGAAAACTGTTGAAGCTTCTGAAGTGTCTACTGAAGCCTTTGTTGCTGAAGGTTTGAAGCAACAATTTGAAACTGAAGCTGGGCCCTCAGAGCCCATCAAGGTAAAACCTTTGAAAGCTGAAGAAAGAAAATTGACAGAGGCAACTTTGGAAACCGAGAAAATAAAAATGACAGAGCCAATTTTGATTGAAGAAATTGACACTGGCGTCCCCGAAGCATCTTCCAAAATACATGATTATATTGTGAGACACGCTTCGGGGAAGAAACTATCTGAAGAAGAGGTTTTTGAAGCTAATCACTATGCCCGAGAACTGAAGTATCCGAAGGGGGCCGTAGTGTTCAATGGAACAGACGAAGATGACTTCCTATACTGTCTCCCAGACAATAAAGAATTGTCCGTCTGCCGAGAGATGGCTAGGAGCATGGGGTTCCCGAAGCTTGAAGCTGGCCTTTGCACCATGACGAAGGAGGATCTTGCAGATAGCCTTGCATATAATAGTCTGAAGGTACAAAGATTGTAAATTTTGAAATTTATGAATTTTGAATTAGTCTTTTGCTGTTATGTTAATCCATTCATTCTTTTGAATAGGGCTTAATACTCAACAATGCCTTAAGGGCACAAAAGAATGCTGAAGACGAGAGCTGCACTATTGCTCTTAACAACCTTCGAACAGAGGTTATCAGGCTAAGAAACGAGGCCTTGGAAAAGGACAAAATTCTGCTTACATTGGTGGATAAAATGAAGGAAGACGAAGCTAGCTCTAAAACTCAAGCCGGAGCTCAGAAGCGCGAAATCGAAGATCTTCGGAAACAATTAGCCCGAGCTAAAGAAGAACGCATTCTTGAAGAAATAAAACGAGAACTAAGTGATCAATGGGCAAATCATTTGGAAATAAATGTTGAAGAGCTTCGTGCTTTGAAGAAAAGATGCTATGATAAATCCATAGAGTGTGTTAAAAAGATAAAATCCAGCTTCGCCAGCGTCGGCGCATTTTCTAGTGAAGAAAATTTCACGAGAGGGAATCCAGAAGGCCCGATTGAATGGATCAGTCACGAAGCTAAGGCCTTCGAGGAAATCTTGAATAGTCGCGGGGACATTTGTGCTTTTTCGGGCGCCAGAGGAATTGTTACTATTTTGGAGAAGAAAGGGTGCGAGCATGTGAAATCTTTGGCACAGTCTGAAGCTGCTTTATCCTCTGAAGATATCAAAGACCCTTCAGCCGAAGCAAGCCAGGTCGGTGGAAAATTTTTCACCGACATTTGGGACAATGGCGGCCGAGAAATGGCTCAAGAAATCATTCAGAGAAGCGAAAAAGGCATCCATGACGCTAGGAAGGTAGCGGAGGCTGCTGAAAAAAGGATAGGGCCCGAAGGGCAAATATGTATTAATTAGTGGTTTTTATTCTGTTGCAATTTTTGATTTTAAACTTTGTTCGCGGTTTTGTAATAGTAATATAGTCGTGTCCTCTCCTCCCTCAGAACCTGCTGAGGCAGCTCCGGACCCCCCCCCCCCGAAGGGGGACGACGAAATTAGACAAATGGCCGAAGCCATCATGGACAAAGTTGTCAATCAGCTACTAAACGAAGCTGCAGAAGTAGTTCTTAGGGAAGATTAAGTGCTATTGTAAAAATACTTGGAACATGACATGTGTAAAACTTTGTAACTTTGAATGTAATATATAATCTATTTATGGTTCAATTCTTTACGATGCATGAAATTTTGCATACATACCGTTTTTTGAGCCTTCGGCGAAAAAACACCTTCCCTTCTTTTCATGCTTCGTGAAGAAAATCTTTTATGTATCACAAGAATTTCTATACTTCTCTGATGAAGAATATCCAAACTTCGTGAAAACATTCTTCGAAGCTATAAAAAAGTTTTATGTTGCCTCTCTGACGAAGCTATGCTTCTTCTCAATGCTTCAGCACGATTTTCTCTTTTTCCAAAACATTCTTCGAAAATCAATACTGTGTCCCCTTCTTGTTCTACATGTAATATGATGTATGATGCTTATGTTATGCAAAATGATGTGATGATGTTATGCTATGCAAAATGATATTTATGCCGAAGATACACACATCTCTACAATAGAGCACACAATCTTTTTATCTCAGCGCTGACTTTTCGCTGTAAGCCTCCCTTAGGAGCTTCTTCGCCTTTTACTTTCAGCGGAACCAGCGTTTATTTTTCGCTGTAAGCCTCCCTTAGGAGCTTCTTCGCCTTTTACTTTCAGCGGAATCAGCGTTTATTTTTCGCTGTAAGCTCTGCATTCCCTTCGGAACGACTTTTGAGCAGAAAACTTACACTGCGCTCCTTTAGGAACGACTTTTTACTACTTCGAAGAAGTTACAGTGTGTTCCTTAGAACAAGTTTTTGATAATTCGAAGGTTCTCCGTGCCACCATAAATTCTTGTGCTTCAGTAACTCAAGCCTATGGAGAAGATATATTTTCATTATGATGATAAGCTAAACTGTTACAAGAATTTGAAAAAACGATAAAAGACACTTAAACTTCCCACAATTGTTCTTTACTATAAAGAAAGTAAAACTGAATGCGAAAAGTGCTGTCGAGGTAGGATATTTTGTCAGTAAATATGCTTCGACTCTGGCACAGTGCTATTGACTGTGCGAGCTTCGGACTCCTCCCTGAGATCCCTCTGGGGGTGAGAGTGTTGGCTCCCTTCTGGCTGCAGACCACGTTGTATTGGTGGTGGTGGTGGAAGCTGTTGCCAGGAAGCTTGGGGTTGGCTTGCCGAAGCAACAGAAGCTGCAGGGTGATTGCCTACATATTCTGGAATGTAAGGCGAATGGTACGAAGCAGTATGCATGACCTACTTTGACTGGTTCTGTTGCGCTACAGCCTCTGCTAGCTCCTTTTGCTTCTAGATGGTAACATGACACATCCTGGTGGTATGGCCCTTGCCCTCACCACAGAACAGGCAATAAATTTTTCTTGGTTGATCTCCAAATCTTCCCCCGAAGCCCCTGTTGCCTCTGCCCCTTGGCGCTGGCGGTCGGAAAGAGCTTTGCTGTTGCCCCGAAGCTTGCGAGGAGCACTGTGGCCTTTGTTGTTGACTGCCTTTGTCATCACTTTGGGTAGAATTGTGAATTGACCTGACGTGCCTCGGATAAAATCTTCCTCCGAAGCCCCTGGCCATTTCAGAGAACCTGAAAGCTTCCTCCCTTCTTTGGCGAAAATCATTGTCAGCTCGAATATACTCATCCATCTTCTGGAGCAGCTTCTCCAAAGTTTGAGGAGGCTTCCTGGCAAAGTACTGAGCTGTAGGTCCTGGCCGAAGCCCCTTGATCATGGCCTCAATGACAATTTCATTGGGCACTGTTGGTGCCTGTGCCCTCAGACGTAGAAACCTTCGGACATATGACTGAAGGTATTCTTCGTGATCCTGGGTGCACTGGAATAAAGCTTGAGCAGTGACTGGCTTCGTCTGAAACCCTTGGAAGCTGGTTATCAACATATCCTTCAACTTCTGCCATGAGGTGATTGTCCCTGGCCTAAGGGAGGAGTACCAGGTTTGTGCAACGCTCCTGACAGCCATGACGAAGGACTTTGCCATGACCGCCGTGTTGCCACCATACGAAGATATAGTTGCCTCATAGCTCATCAAAAATTGTTTCGGGTCTGAATGACCATCGTACATGGGGAGCTGGGGCGGCTTGTAAGACTGTGGCCAAGGAATAGCCTGCAGTTCTGTTGACAAGGGAGAAGCATCATCAAAAGCAAAATTTCCGTGATGGAAATCTTCATACCAGTCGCCCTTGTTGTAGAAGCCCTCTTGATGAAGCTCTCTGCGCGGGGGCCTTTGGTTCTGGTCATCTTGAGCAAGATGTCGAAGCTCTTCGGAGGCTTCGTCTATCTGCCTTTGAAGATCAGCTAGACGAGCCATCTTCTCCTTCTTCCGTTGGACCTGTTGATTGATCATCTCTAAATTTTGGATTTCTTGATCCAGGTCATCCTCCGGAGGCGTTGGACTGGTGACCTTCCTCTTCTGGCTTCGGGCCTCCCTAAGAGAAACGACATCTTGATTGGGGTCCAGCGGCTGTAGAGTGGCAGCCCCTGTTGCTGAAGCTTTTTTAGGCGGCATGACGAAGGTGACGCTTGCCGAAGGTGTTCAAAACTTCAGAAAATGGGTGTGAGTTCACCGGAGGTGGGCGCCAATGTTGGGGACTTGTTCTCAAATGCTAAGAATTAAGAACAAGGCAACATAGAAAGTGTTAAATGTTAAGCTCCTTCGTCCTTAAAACCATTATATCCCTTTGGATATAATGAATCTTGAACGAAGGTTACAAAGGAAAAGATTTTCATAAGATTAATTAACGGTAAAAAAGAACACGTATGTAAAATACAAATAATGGTTTGGGTATTATCATCAACTTATCTTTATTGCCAAATTCATGAAAACAAATTACAAGTGTACCTTCGGATTGATGGAAAGTAAAGATGCAGACGTAATGTGAAAAAGCGTATGCCAAATCAGCGTGAACAGTACGGGAGTGCTGTTCATCTATTTATAGGCACGGGACGTAGCCCGTGTAAAATTACATTGATGCCCTTTACATTTGATAATAACTTTATGGCAATCCTTCGAGGTTTAACTTGACTTTTCATCCTTAAGTCGGTTCCTCTTTTCCTTTGTCATGCCGAAGCTTTTCTGCATGTAGCTTCATGATCGTCCTGTCTTTCGTCGTGATCGCTTTCCACCCCAGTCAAGCTTCGTCTTAACCATGCTCTTGTACACCCGCAACCTGACTCCGAAGATACCTGTTCACATGTTTCACTCGGAAAATATTGTCAAATCATGTTTTTGAGGAGCTTCGGAAGCCGAAGGCCCCCAACACTTATGAACCTGTGAATCAAAGACTAGGCAAACTAGTTAGTCCGAATGGTTGTGATGGTCATCAAGCACCAACATCAATATAAATAAGGTCATTTCCCTTTCAATCTCCTCCTTTTTGGTGATTGATGCCAACCCAAACCAAAGCAAATATGAAGTATGAAATTGTAACTAGTTTGCAATTGGTCAAGTGTTCATAAGTTACTGAAATGAAGGCAGTTCTAAGTGAATATAAGTGATATTGACATGATTATACTTTTGAACTACATTTGCACCACATGTAATGGTTTTTGCAAACTTTTGATAAAATCTTTTCAAATTTATTTGCATATGGCCTAAGGTACAAGGATGGAATTTTAAAAGCATTTGTAAGATTTAAAGATTCTCCCCCTTTTTCAAATGCTTTTCCTTTGGCCATTTAAAAGCTCCCCTGAAGAAGTTCTGCCCTTTGGTATAAAATAAAATGCAATAGTACTAATTTGGAAGATAAAAAGTTTTTAGAAAACAGGATGGTGGTGCGGTCCTTTTGCTTTGGCCTAATACTTTCTCCCCCTTTGGCATTAAGCACCAAAAATGAAGAAATTTTGAGGCCTTCTCAATATAGATATGGAATTGAAGTACATGAGTTTGAGCAAGGGTGTTTGATACCGAACGAATATGAAGTGGAAGTACTCCCTTTGCTCGAAACTCCATTTCTCTTTCAATTCGATACTAAGCACACCATATACTTTGAAGAATGGTTAGTCTCAAAAATTTAATGTGTAGAGGATTGCTCCCCCTAAACTCGTGCATACAAGTGATGAAAACTTGTAGATCAATGCACTTAGGACTTGTGAGGTCCGAGGATGCAAGTTCTACACATTGAACCTTGGTTTAAGCAAAAATATGAATTAAGTACCAACTGAAAGATATATATAAGATCAAAAGATATGTCAATTAAGCTTTATTATAGTTCTACAATATAGATTGATCCCCCTAAGTATGTGCATAGAGAGGAATACTTATTTTGGCTTTAAATGTCAAATGTACATAATGAGGTCAATGAGAACATATCTATATCATAGGAATTATGAAGTGCAATGTGTCATAATATAAACGTGATGCTCATGACAGACTACACACTTAAGAAACCTTGTTACAAACATTTGATGCATTTACCCTTAAGGATTCAAAGAAACTTAAGGAACCTCCACCTTTGGAACAAAGGTAGCTTATCCTCGTTATAAGGTAAGAAGTGGATTTTCATGCAAAATATAGTGAACAAATAACTATATTTTCTTTTTGTTAGAAAACACTTAGCTTATCCTCGTTACAATTATGAAGTGGATTTTCATGCAAAATATAGTGAACAAATAACTATCTTTTTTTTAGAAAACACATAGCTTATCCTCGTTACAATTATGAAGTGGATTTTCATGCCAAATATAGTGAACAAATAACTATCTTTTCTTTTTATTAGAAAACACATAGCCTATGTTCTATTAAGTAATTGTATTCAAAACAATATATAAATTAACATTTTAATTATAAAAAGAACATGAATAACTAATTACTTTATTTTATCCTTTAGAAAAAACTAAGTAATTTACATAATGTGTACTAAATTCTATGAAATAAATAATTATGCCATATATCTAGTTGTGAATAAATTGACTATTGGTTTGATTAATAAATTATGAGAAAGGATAATTAATCTATTAATTATATTTAGTTCTAATTTAGGAACAAATGATCTAATTCATTAAAAGGAAAACTTTGTTCAACAATATTTAATCTATCATTTTAATTATGTGGGTGAATTAAGCTATATTAATATTATTAGAAATCCCTATTTGACATACACATATTTAAATATGAAATACTTGAATATAAATCTAAATCATAAAAAGGTAGTTATATAATTATTTATCTCGTACGTTTGATTAAGAAAAGTTGAACTTCATTTGTTTTTAAGTAAATTGACTATAGCTGTAATACCCAATTTGTAGATATAATATAAAAGGAGAAAAGTTATTTTCCTTTATCTATATGTGGGTGTTGTATCTACTTACTATCACAAGTGAACACCTCATTTAAAAACAAAGGATTAATAAAAGCCATTAAATTGTGCATCATATTGGGATTTTTGTTTGTGCATCTAAAGGTAAAAGTCGACATTCAAACTTGAAATTGATTTGAAGTTAAAATAGAAATTAGAGAGTCAAATGAGAAAAAAAATGGGAAAGGAAAAGTTCATGAAACCCTTTTATTCCTCCCATAAATAAAAGGGGAGAGGATGAAGCATAATATTTTAAAACACTAAAGTTATATTCACATTAAAGAATATTTGGCCCTTGGAATTTGAAGCTCAAAACAGGGATTTAAATTTGGTTTGAACACTTGAAGCTGAAAATAGGAAAAAAGAAAACAGAAAATAATAAAAAGACAAAACCCCGTTTGGGCCGCGTCTCTCTCAGTTCGGCCCACTCCACGCGCGTGTACACGGCCCAACCTGTGGCACCACTGCGCGCTCACCGACATATGGGGACCCCGGGTCAGTCTTTTGGCGCATTTTCCCTTTCAGTGCGGATCACCGCCGCGTGGGCCCCTTGCGCCAGTACTGCTTCGTTCTTCCTCAACAAACTCTGTGAGCGCCGCCGGGTTCTCCGCAGGGTGGTTGTGGCCAACTACCTTGCCGAGAATCTCTCCCCTATGGGCCGTATAAACCAGCTGTGGACCCAAGAACTGGCCTAGAAGCTCCGCCGCCGCCTCACTTTTCTGTCGCGCACTCACTGCCATGCTATCCCCTTTCCTCATCGCGACAGGAATCGCGGTGGCCTCCTCGGCCGTAAACTACACCCTCTTCCTCCAGCCTTGTGACCGACGGACGAGCCACTGGTTCCCGCCCGGGCCGCGCAGCAGCAACCTCCCCTCGCCGGCCATGACCGCTGCTGCTTGCCAATCACGAAATAGTACAGCGCAAGGACTCAGGGCGTGGATGGATGGCGCAGAGAAGAATGGCGGGCCACCATGAACGGTCCCTATTCCGGCCACCAGTCTGGGCACCGGGGGGGGCACATGGTGTGATTCTGCGCTGTTACTAGACCAGTGGGACGACCGGAGCCTAGCCAATTGCTCGCCGTACCTTGAATCAACCGCCAGTCCGCACTTCGCCATGGCCAGCTCCTGTCGTCACCTCGAACATTGGTGAGTCGCCTTTCCTGGGTTCTCCATATTCTTCTCCTCGTGTAGCTATAAACGTATCCGGGAGTTGGGCTCTACGGGGGAAAATAGTTTTCACCGGCGAGCTGCCACCGTGGGTGTGCCATCTCCGTCGTGCTGGTGGTCGTAGGGAGGAAGACTTCCGTGAGCCATTGATCCGATCACGTACGCGCGAGATTAGACCGATGTGTGTACCCCTCCGTTCTTTTGATCCGAGGCGTTGATCGGCGATCCAACGGATTGGGTCGGATCATGCCTCAGTAAAATCCACGCCGTTGGATCTTTATCCATTGGTGATGGTTGCGTACCTGTTCAGTGGAGTTCCGGTCTAATCTGAACCACCCATTTAGGATCAGACGACCCATGTTTGATCATAACCCTTCGGCCGTGGCAAATTCTAAATGGGCCCCTGTCCTTTATATATATAAACCCGCAGTCCAGGGAATAGTGTTCTGAGTCTAGGGTTTATTTGCGCCGTGGCCCCTGCCTTCTCTGGTTATCTTGTGCCTGGTCCAGAAAAATATAAAATTCAGTAAAAGTGATTAGGAAATGATTTTTAATGTGAAAATAAATGCTAGAATTTGTTTAACCCCTAGAAAATCCATATTAAGTCCGAATTAGTTCATTCCAGTTCCTATAATTTTATAATATTATTGTTTATCAAATAGTACCACTGTTTTGACATGAATGTTACAATAAAATTTATATCCTATTTAATCTTATACAAAACACATAAAATCATTAGAAATTCATAACTTCTCCGTTTTAACTCCGATTTGATCCGTTCAAGTTGTGTTAGTCTCGTAGCAGCGCGTAGATCATTATTATTTAGTTTGTTCTTATGTTTGGTGTGATGTTAATTTTATCTATACCATGTTTGTTTGTATTTCTACGACTAGCGCGAGGACATGTGTCATCTGAAAAGCAAGTTGGTACCTGGAATCTCAAGTGCCAGGCAAGTCGTGCCCTTGATCACTTACTTTTCCCAGCCATGTTCTTATTAATTTTAATGATCTGCATAGGATAATTTTGATGGGATCCTTTATGTTACCCCAGTTTTGATTACCTCTATACCTTGTTCACCCCTGAAATATTTTTGGGTAGTACTTGCTATTGCTTTATGTGGATTGGGTATGGAGTTACACTACACATGATTATCCTGTTATTATCTTGTTATTATTACTGTTCATGTTAAGATCATTAAAATAATGGGAACATGGAGCGACCACCCGGGAAAACAGTGCTACCACAAGGGTTTAATGGGACGCCCTTGGCTGATTAACTAGGAAAGCTAGTGGAGGTCTTCCTTACCCGAAAGGGGCAAGGGCAGTAGGGGAGTGGTCAGTGTAGGGAGGTCCTTGGGTTGATTTTGCTGCGATGGCGGTCAGACAAGAACCCTGCACTGGAGCTTCCTATAAACTGTAGCGGGATTTCTGAAGCTAGTGGAACTTTGTAAAGGCCTCGTAGTGTTACCCTGCCTCGCCTCCTCGGTAGAGGTGTATGGGATTGGCCGTCTCTTGGCAGATGGGTAACATGACTTGTGGGTAAAGATGCGCAACCTCTGCAGAGTGTAAAACTAGTATACTAGCCGTGCTCACGGTCATGAGCGGCTCGGACCCTCACATGATTAATTTATGGAACTTAAATTTAATTGGACATTTGCATTGCATTTGGGATTATTTTACTATTACTTTTCTTTATTATTATTAAGGTTTGGTATTTACTTACACTTAGTAATTGCTAATAAAATTTTGACCAACTTATAAAAGCAATGCTCAGCTTCAGCCTTTATTCCATTGATCAGCCTTACACTTCATGAACTCCCACCTTTGGTGAGTTCATGCCACATTATTCCCCACAACTTGTTGAGCGATGAACGTATGTGAGCTCACTCTTGCTGTCTCACACACCCCCCCCAACAGGAGAAGAGCAGGTGGTTCAGGAGAAGCCACAAGGCGAGGAGTTTGATCTGATCTAGGTGGCGTTTCTCAGTCGACATTGGCGCCATCGATCCTTAGTTCGTTTTATATTTATCTTTATTTTGTAATAAGTCTTCCGCTATGTAATAAATACTCTGATGTTTTCTGACATTTATCTCTATTCACTCTGTTATTATATATGTTGTCTTCTTGGCGCATGTATGAGATGCACCCGGCTTTGTCCTTTAAAACTGGGTGTTACAGAAGTGGTATCAGAGGAATGTTGACTGTAGGACGAGACCTAGATAGAAATGGACAAACCCTTACCTACTATTCTCATTCTGATTCATTCCATACTTACCTTACTCTGATTCTTTCTTGTCTTGATCCTGTCTCACCTTCTACTGTTCTACTCTGATCATTCTTACCTTTTCTACTCTGAGACAAGATGGATTTCACACCTTGGAATCCCTACCCCTATGACATTTTTAAGAGATAGGAGACCTAATAAAAAAAATTAAAAAAATTATTTTCTCTATTAAAAATGTTGGTTGATTGTTCTGATGATCAATGCCTGATTTGCTTCTTTGATTGATTGAAATAGTATAGACGGGCATCTTAGCATGTACCACCATAAGGTAATGTATTAACTTTAGTGGATAACACACTAATCTACTTAGCTAATGAATCCCCCGTAGTAACATTCCTCATAATTACTCACCTTGTCTACAATTCTTCCTTTCTCACCCTGTATTTCTAACCCAGATGGGCTACCCTTATACTGTTAGAAGAAAGCAGTATAGACTTGATCCTTGGTATGTCATGGTTAAGAAAGGCAAAGACACTTTATACACTGTGCTAAGGGAACCGTAGAACTCACCAGTTCCAAAGGACAAAGATTTGAAGTTGAGCTTGGTCATTGATCTCTTACCTGAGACTGCTCCTATTTCTAAACGGCCATACAGGATGTCCATAGAAGAACTAAAGGAACTTAAGAAGCAATTAACAGAGTTACAAGAGGTTGGGTACATTCGTTCGGATTCTTCACCTTGGGGAGCGCCAGTTCTATTTGTACAGAAGAAAGATGGATCGTAAGGGATGTGCGTGGATTATAGGTCCCTTAATGATGTTATCATGAAGAACAAGTATTCGTTGCCCCGCATTGAGGATTTATTTAATCAGATGAGAGGTGCAAGGGTATTCTCGAAGATTGATCTCCGATCGGGTTACCATCAAAATAAGATTAGGCCATCGGATATTCCTAAAACAACTTTCTCGACTCGATATGGATTATATGAGTTCTCTGTTATGTCATTTGGATTAGCTAACACACCAGCTTATTTTATGGATTTGATGAATAAGGTGTTTATGGAGTATTTGGATAGATTCGTCGTGGTGTTCATCGACGATATTCTTATCTATTCTAAGAGTGAAGCGATCATGAGGAACATCTGAGATTGGAGCTACAGAAGTTACAAGATAATCAACTCTATGCCAAGTACAGCAAATGCGAGTTTTGGAATGACGAGGTGCCATTCCTTGGACATATCATTTCTAATGGAGGGATATCAGTGGATTCTGCTAAAGTCAAGGAGATAGTGGTGTGGAGCATACCCACTACAGTTGCTGAGGTTCGGAGTTTCTTGGGATTTGTAGGATATTATCGAAGATTTATTAAAGGATTTTATAAGATCGCTAAGCCTATGACCTCACTTCTGGAGAAGGAAAGAGAATCTAAGTGGGACGATAAGTGCCAAGATAGCTTTGATCAATTAAAGAAGAGGTTGATGTCGCCACTAGTGTTGCTTATGCCAGACCCACAGAAAGGATTTGATATCTATTGGGATGCATGTGGCCAAGGCTTAGGATGTGTGCTCATGCAAGAAGGTCATGTGATTGCCTATGCGTCTCGTCAGTTGCGGAAACACGAGTTGAATTACCGCACTCATGACTTAGAACTGGTAGCCATTGTGCATGCACTTAAGATTTGGAGACATTATATTATGGGAACCAAATGTCAAGTGTATATGGATCATAAGAGTTTGAAGTATATATTCACTTAGAAGAATCTCAACCTTAGGCAACGCCGTTGGTTGGAGCTTATTAAGGATTATGATTTGGAGATTTACTATCACCCGAGCAAGGCAAATTTGGTTGCAGATGCCTTGAGTCGGAAGGAGCACGTTCATTCCGCTATTGTTGTCCAGCTACCCGATGAATTAGCAAAAGGTTTTTGAGAGGCTCAACCTGGGGATAGTTACTCACATTGAAGGAGTTACTATTGATGTGGAACCTACCTTGGAGCAAGAAATCCGCAAAGGACAAATTGGTGATGCTAAGATACAAGAGATTAAGGATCTTATTACGGAAGGTAGAGGTCCAGAGTTTACGGAAGATGAGTAAGGCACCATATGGTTCAAGGACAGGATATGTGTTCCTGATATTGAAAGCCTTTGTGAGACTATTTTAAAGGAGGTCCATGACTTGGATTATTCTATTCATCCTGGGAGTACGAAGATGTACCAGGATTTGAACTAGAAGTTCTGGTGGTATGGATTGAAAAGAGATGTGGCTGCACATGTGGCTATGTACGATGTTTGTCAAGAGTTAAGGCTGAACACTAGAGGCCAGCTGGACTACTGCACCCACTGAATGTACCCAAGTGGAAGTGGGAAGAGATTGGTATGGATTTATTTACTGGATTGCCTCGCACCCCGAGAGGATATGATTCGATATGGGTTATGGTGGATAGACTGACCAAAGTGGCTCATTTCATTCCGGTCAAGACTACTTATAAGGGCTCTCAACTAGAAGAGTTATATATGGCTCGGATTGTGTGTTTACATGGAGTACCGAAGAAGATCGTGTCAGATCGAGGTTCACATTTTACCTCAAGATTTTGAAGAAGCTTTCATGAGAACATGAATACGAAGTTGAATTTAGTACACCCTATCACCCTTAGACTGATGGACAGACTGAAAGGACTAATCAAGTATTGGAAGACATGTTGAGAGCTTGTACCCTTCAACATGGTAGTAGTTGGGACAAGAGTCTACCTTATGCTGAGTTCTCATATAATAATTACCAGGCCAGTCTGAAGATGTTACCGTTTGAGACTCTATATGGCAGGAAATGCAGGACTCCTCTATATTGGATCAGACTAGAGGAAGACAGTTCTTTGGACCTAGAATTATTCAAGAGGCAGAAGAGCAAGTCCGTATAATTCGGGAGAATTTGAGGGTAGCTCAGACCAGACAAAAGAGCTACACTGATAATAGAAGAAGACCACTGGAGTTTGAGGAAGGTGATCATGTGTACTTCAAGGTGTCACCACTTCGTGGAATGAGGAGATTCAAAGTCACGGGCAAATTGTCCCCTCGCTATATTGGACCATTCTGAGTTTTTAGGCAAGTTGGAGAGATGGCCTATCAACTCGAGCTACCTGATAATCTATCTGATGTGCATAATGTATTTCACGTATCTCAACTTAAGAAGTGTCTCCGTGTCCCTGTGGAACAATTACCAATGGATGAGCTCAGTGTTGAGGGTGATTTGACCTACACGGAGTATCTGATCAAGATTCTTGACACTTTGACTCGAGTTATAAGAAATAAAGTTATTAAGATGGGCAAAGTGCAATGGAGCCATCATGGAGAAGATGAAGCTACATGGGAAAGAGAAGAAGAGCATCGCATAGATTTTCCCATCTTTTCCCTAGTCCTTCCTAAATCTCGGGGACGAGATTCTTGTTAAGGGGGGTAGGATTTGTAATACCCAATTTGTAGATATAATATAAAAGGAGAAAAGTTATTTTCCTTTATCTATATGTGGGTGTTGTATCTACTTACTATCACAAGTGAACACCTCATTTAAAAACAAAGGATTAATAAAAGCCATTAAATTGTGCATCATATTGGGATTTTTGTTTATGCATCTAAAGGTAAAAGTCGACATTCAAACTTGAAATTGATTTGAAGTTAAAATAGAAATTAGAGAGTCAAATGAGAAAAAAAAAATGGGAAAGGAAAAGTTCATGAAACCCTTTTATTCCTCCCATAAATAAAAGGGGAGAGGATGAAGCATAATATTTTAAAACACTAAAGTTATATTCACATTAAAGAATATTTGGCCCTTGGAATTTGAAGCTCAAAACAGGGATTTAAATTTGGTTTGAACACTTGAAGCTGAAAATAGGAAAAAAGAAAACAGAAAAGAAAATAGAAAATAATAAAAAGACAAAACCCCGTTTGGGCCGCGTCTCTCTCAGTTCGGCCCACTCCACGCGTGTGTACACGGCCCAACCTGTGGCACCACTGCGCGCTCACCGACATATGGGGACCCCGGGTCAGTCTTTTGGCGCATTTTCCCTTTCAGTGCGGATCACCGCCGCGTGGGCCCCTTGCGCCAGTACTGCTTCGTTCTTCCTCAACAAACTCTGTGAGCGTCGCCGGGTTCTCCGCAGGGTGGTTGTGGCCAACTACCTTGCCGAGAATCTCTCCCCTATGGGCCGTATAAACCAGCTGTGGAGCCAAGAACTGGCCTAGAAGCTCCGCCGCCGCCTCACTTTTCTGTCGCGCACTCACTGCCATGCTATCCCCTTTCCTCATCGCGACAGGAATCGCGGTGGCCTCCTCGGCCGTAAACTACACCCTCTTCCTCCAGCCTTGTGACCGACGGACGAGCCACTGGTTCCCGCCCGGGCCGCGCAGCAGCAACCTCCCCTCGCCGGCCATGACCGCTGCTGCTTGCCAATCACGAAATAGTACATCGCGAGGACTCAGGGCGTGGATGGACGGCGCAGAGAAGAATGGCGGGCCACCATGAACGGTCCCTATTCCGGCCACCAGTCTGGGCACCGGGGGGGCACATGGTGTGATTCTGCGCTGTTACTAGACCAGTGGGACGACCGGAGCCTAGCCAATTGCTCGCCGTACCTTGAATCAACCGCCAGTCCGCACTTCGCCATGGCCAGCTCCTGTCGTCACCTCGAACGTTGGTGAGTCGCCTTTCCTGGGTTCTCCATATTCTTCTCCTCGTGTAGCTATAAACGTATCCGGGAGTTGGGCTCTACGGGGGGAAAATAGTTTTCACCGGCGAGCTGCCACCGTGGGTGTGCCATCTCCGTCGTGCTGGTGGTCGTAGGGTGGAAGACTTCCGTGAGCCGTTGATCCGATCACGTACGCGCGAGATTAGACCGATGTGTGTACCCCTCCGTTCTTTTGATCCGAGGCGTTGATCGGCGATCCAACGGATTGGGTCGGATCATGCCTCAGTAAAATCCACGCCGTTGGATCTTTATCCATCGGTGATGGTTGCGTACCTGTTCAGTGGAGTTCCGGTCTAATCTGAACCACCCATTTAGGATCAGACGACCCATGTTTGATCATAACCCTTCGGCCGTGGCAAATTCTAAATGGGCCCCTGTCCTTTATATATATAAACTCGCAGTCCAGGGAATAGTGTTATGAGTCTAGGGTTTATTTGCGCCGTGGCCCCTGCCTTCTCTGGTTATCTTGTGCCCGGTCCAGAAAAATATAAAATTTAGTAAAAGTGATTAGGAAATGATTTTTAATGTGAAAAATAAATGCTAGAATTTGTTTAACCCCTAGAAAATCCATATTAAGTCTGAATTAGTTCATTCCAGTTCCTATAATTTTATAATATTATTGTTTATCAAATAGTACCACTGTTTTGACATGAATGTTACAATAAAATTTATATCCTATTTAATCTTATACAAAACACATAAAATCATTAGAAATTCATAACTTCTCCGTTTTAACTCCGATTTGATCCGTTCAAGTTGTGTTAGTCTCGTAGCAACGCGTAGATCATTATTATTTAGTTTGTTCTTATGTTTGGTGTGATGTTAATTTTATCTATACCATGTTTGTTTGTATTGCTACGACTAGCGCGAGGACATGTGTCATCTGAAAAGCAAGTTGGTACCTGGAATCTCAAGTGCCAGGCAAGTCGTGCCCTTGATCACTTACTTTTCCCAGCCATGTTCTTATTAATTTTAATGATCTGCATAGGATAATTTTGATGGGATCCTTTATGTTACCCCAGTTTTGATTACCTCTATACCTTGTTCACCCCTGAAATATTTTTGGGTAGTACTTGCTATTGCTTTATGTGGATTGGGTATGGAGTTACACTACACATGATTATCCTGTTATTATCTTGTTATTATTACTGTTCATGTTAAGATCATTAAAATAATGGGAACATGGAGCGACCACCCGGGAAAACAGTGCTACCACAAGGGTTTAATGGGACGCCCTTGGCTGATTAACTAGGAAAGCTAGTGGAGGTCTTCCTTACCCGAAAGGGGCAAGGGCAGTAGGGGAGTGGTCAGTGTAGGGAGGTCCTTGGGTTGATTTTGCTGCGATGGCGGTCAGACAAGAACCCTGCACTGGAGCTTCCTATAAACTGTAGCGGGATTTCTGAAGCTAGTGGAACTTTGTAAAGGCCTCGTAGTGTTACCCTGCCTCGCCTCCTCGGTAGAGGTGTATGGGATTGGCCGTCTCTTGGCAGATGGGTAACATGACTTGTGGGTAAAGATGCGCAACCTCTGCAGAGTGTAAAACTAGTATACTAGCCGTGCTCACGGTCATGAGCGGCTCGGACCCTCACATGATTAATTTATGGAACTTAAATTTAATTGGACATTTGCATTGCATTTGGGATTATTTTACTATTACTTTTCTTTATTATTATTAAGGTTTGGTATTTACTTACACTTAGTAATTGCTAATAAAATTTTGACCAACTTATAAAAGCAATGCTCAGCTTCAGCCTTTATTCCATTGATCAGCCTTACACTTCATGAACTCCCACCTTTGGTGAGTTCATGCCACATTATTCCCCACAACTTGTTGAGCGATGAACGTATGTGAGCTCACTCTTGCTGTCTCACACACCCCCCCAACAGGAGAAGAGCAGGTGGTTCAGGAGAAGCCACAAGGCGAGGAGTTTGATCTGATCTAGGTGGCGTTTCTCAGTCGACATTGGCGCCATCGATCCTTAGTTCGTTTTATATTTATCTTTATTTTGTAATAAGTCTTCCGCTATGTAATAAATACTCTGATGTTTTCTGACATTTATCTCTATTCACTCTGTTATTATATATGTTGTCTTCTTGGCGCATGTATGAGATGTACCCGGCTTTGTCCTTTAAAACCGGGTGTTACAATAGCAAACATAATTAAAATTGATCCATGAGAGCACTCAAACTTTTGAAAATACATAATTAAAGAGGTTTATCACATAATTACAATGGTTAACAAAACAATGATTAACTTGCTAAATATTATTTCTTGTATAACAACGAATTCAAATTAAACTATGAAAATACATTGGAAACACTAATTAAAATGCTTATCACATAATTATAAAACTAACAAAGCCATTTCTATTTTATTTGAGTTCCAAAATATATATTTTATAATAAAAATTGTAACATGGACATAAATAATGGTAGACTATGATGGGTAGCTAGTAAATTTATATTTTTGTGTACAGATAATAATACAAATAACTATCTCTTATTTTTGGTAAACATATGTAATCTTTATTTCCTTTCTTATTTATAAAATTACCTATACATCAATTATTGCAATCACAAATCAAATTTAAATTATGAAAAACACGTGAACAATTGCAAAATACTGATTTTAATGTATTTAGAACAAACTTATGAAATTAATAAACCAATTACTAGTCGCTTCGATCTCAAATACACAGTTTATAAAATAACAATTATTGCAAGAACTTATATGAATTTATGTCTAGACTTTAGCGTGTAGCGCATAAATTTTCACCTTTTCTTCTATCTTGGTTCGACACAACATCAAAGAACAGGCGCTGGCGTTTCATCGTGGTAGTCGTCACTCGTCAGGATCTCCGACGAGCAGTGTGTGCAGCGCAAGGAGATTCAGATAGAGGTTTTGGCGTCATGGAACGAGAGACTCGACAGCACTCTGGCGGTGGGGAACACGGTGGCGAACGGACGCGGATTGAAGTAGCACAAGGCGAGCAGCTGGGCGATGACGCGAACAGGTGCTCGACGCACAACAGCAGGAGCAGGGGTCTTGGCGACGGTTCGGCACTGGCATTGTGATTTCATCGTCGGTGCGGCCAAGGGAGCTCAAGATTGCGGGATCGTCGATGGCAACGACGCTTCACGAAGCTTTGTGCAGGTGCTGGCGACGGTGAGCAGAGAGCATGTTGCAACGACAAGCAGGGACGGTGACGCTGATCTGCGTGGTGGCGGTATCAAGGCGAGCGCGTGGGAAATGGTGTTAGCAGTAGGTAGTGGGGATAGATCCGAGAAAGGAATTAGAGGTAGTAAGTAGAAACTCGGGATTCAAGAAGATAGCAAGAGATTCACAGGAGCAGAGAAAGCAGAGGTTGGAGACAAAGAAGAAGGTAGAGTTCTGTTTACAGTCTGAATATCCCCTTGCCCTATGAACGATCTCCTCTAAATACTTGTTTAACTCGCTCACAATACAAAATTACATTGCTGGCCACTCTGAGCCGCTCAGCTTCACAATTGCCGTCCGGGCTCACTCACTCTGCCTCGGCCCAATTGTCTTTATGTCCTCAGACGTAGCCTGTATCTGGATGCCTGACATTCCCCTCTTCTTAAAATTTGGCTTGCCCTCAAGCCAAAGCATCACGAACTTGAGGTCCAAGACCACTCTACCCGGATCCCGTGGAGTTAGCAAGCCAATGATCCATATCAAATATTTACCACAACTGATCATATGTGTCACTCCAATAAAGGCAAGCATCAGATGAAGCTCATGAAAAATATAGCTATTGGTCACTTCTAGCATTTCTGGTAGTAAATGCTTTCTATGTTGGTGGCTAACTCCTGTGACCAAGACTTGGGCAATAGAATATTAGGAAATGAAAACTGTGCACCACAAAATATCTTGTAACACCCTGAATTTGGGGGTACAAAATTTTTTTCTCTAATATCCATCAAATTCAGGTGTTACCCTCTCATTTCCTTGCTTTTCTTTTCTTTTTCCTAAATAGTGAAGAATTATTTTGATTTTATGTCCAGGCGTAAGCCTAGTAAAATAAAATCTTAGAGGAACTTTGATTGTTGCATTCATGCCGATGCATAGTGTTTATGACTGCAAAATGTTATCGTAACAGATTAAAATATCTCGAGGATGTTCCCAAGAGTTTTTTTGGAATCTTTAGAATGTTTCTTCGAGTATTAAATATGAATTTCAGTTTTTCTAATCTTAATTAAATACCTAAAATTTAGTACTTGCAAAAAACTATAAAATTTTGGAAACCCAATTATATATATTTTTTTCTTCCTCTCATCGAGCATGATCCAGATCTTGTGTCATTTTCGATGCCTAGAAAAAATAAACCGTCCTGCATGCAAAGTGTAAAGCCCTTCCGCATGCGACACCCTCCAGCCTCCATCGCGCACGCACAGGCCAGGCGCGGTGGTCAACTCCTCCCTGCATGCGGCATGCACGACAGCCTCCCCACTCCTGCATGCAGCACCTAAGGAAACTACCAGTTGGGCCCCACATGTCATCTCTTGCAACCACCTCCTCCTATTTCTCAGCTGTGCACGAGCCTATCTCTGCCAGAACCGTCCACTCCACGCTCCTATCGCCTGTTCTTGCCCACAACCGCGTCGAGTCTTTCCCTGTGATTATCTCCGCCATCCGGGACCGTGGGGATCCTCCCCGGCGCGACAACCCACCCTCTCGGCGCGGTGGTGTGGCAGCCCAACTCCCCGGCATGGTAGCCGACCGACCAGCAGCACGGGGCTGAGCCGCCAGGCCGCCTAGGCCGGCCCTTGTCCTCCCTCTCGTTGGACTTCTAGGCCGGCCTCTGTCCTCCCTCTCGTCGGACTTGCGCACCAGCCGCCTCCCGTGCTGACCATGGCGCCCTGTCGCCTAGCCCGCAGCCGGTCCAGCCTCGGCGGCACGGCCCTAGCGCGGCGCTCGTCTGCCCCTCCCCGGCGCGTCCCCTGGGGGCACGGCTATGTGCGGTGGCGCGGCCGCTGGCTGGTTGGCCGAACCCCCCCACCCCCACGTGAGCTCGTCCCCTGCCCCCATGGTGACGACCCAAGGAGGAAGAAGGTCTATTTCTGAAAAAGCCCCTATCTTTTCCTGAAGATGGTATGCTGTTTTTTTAGACTTGAGAAAGTTATATGCTAGTCACTGAAGTATATGGTTAATTAGGAATAGGTCCCTAGATTACTAAATGTGCCATATCTTTTGCACTATAAATCTGTTTCACTTCGCGCAAATTGTGTTAGATTCGTATTAATGTGGTCTACCCATTAAAAATTATTGTTCTATCATTTCAAACGTTTTAATTAATTAGTTGATTATTTATTTATTTATCCGAGTCATTAAAGTAGTAGTTTACTTAAACTAATTTATAATTTTAGCCACACTTTATTTATATCTGTTAATAGGATTATATCTACTCAAATGTTTTAATTAATATTTGTTTAGTATAAGCACGACGTAACTTAATAATTCTTTTATGTTGTGTCGTTCGGTGTCAAGTCGCCACGTGTCATTCGCGCATCGTTCCGCGCATGTCGTACGCGTAGTCGTGTTGTTCACGCGCTGTTGTGCACGTTGTTTTGCGTGCCGACCACGCGCTGTTTCGTACAGCGTTGCGTGCCGTCACACGTCGTGTGCGTGTGTCACGTGTGCCACTTACACATGTCGCTCGCCTTGTCGCGCGTAGTTAGCGTGTGTCGATCACGTGGTTCACGCGGCGTCTGCGTGTGATAATAAATTGGTTTCTCTTATAAGAACTCATGTTAGTGATGTTAAATCGTCAAGTCATATATGTTAGATAATTAACTTAAGGTTCGCTCGACTAATATTTATTAGATTAATATTCTAATTAGATTAAATGTGTAGTGTTCAACTTGGACTTTTACAATAAATATTAGCATGGTAAATATCAACTCAACTACCTTTTATTTATTTAATATTTGTTTAGTATAAACATGCCACCCATTTAATTTTCTCGCCTGTCGCGCGTGCTGTTCCGCACGTGGCGGCGTGCTGTTGGCGCGTCATTCGCGTTCATCGCGCTCGCTGTTTCGTGTATCGTCAGCACGCTAAGTCGCGCGTGTCCGTGCGTCGTCGCATATTATTATTCGCGTGCTGTTTGCGCGTTGTCGGCTTTCCTTCGCGCGTTTGTGCCGCGCATCTGGGTCGCGTGTCGCGCGCTGTCCGCGCGCGATATTAAAGCCGTTCAATTATAATCACTAAGGTCAATTAGTTAACTATTTGTTTAATCATCCACGATTAAAATAGTAAGTTAGTCAAAGCTAAGTAGTAGTTTTAATTTATATTTGATATGATAATGTCAATTCACGTATTGTAATTACGTCGAACTAATATTCTAATTAAGACTTGTTTAGTATAAACACGTTACCGATTTAGATTTCTCGCCTATGTCGCGCGTGTTGTTCAGCACGCGGTGGCGTGCTGTTTCGCACGTCGTTCGTGCTGGTTCGCGCGCGTTGTCTTGTGCGTTGTTCGTGTGCTATGTCGCGTGTGTTCCCGCATCGTTCGCGCGCTGTCGTGTTGTTTCGCACGTCCTAGATTCGCCTCACTTAGAATCTCTAACTTTAATTAAATTACTAGTTTAACTAACAACTGCTAGTGTAACGGATTAATCGAAACTAAATGGTAAATATTATTTATATTTTATAATATCGAATTAAATGTTATAGTTAATATTTATTTAGCGTAAACGTGATATCTTCCCGACCGTAGTCTTGAGTTCGACAATTCTTCTCCTCGCGTGACCATAGTAGCGAGCTCTATTTCGTTGTGTATATTTTATTATGTTTTATTTGAATGGTGTAATGTTCTTACGCATATACATATATTTGTTTGTTTGTTTGTGCCTGTTGGTATTCGCTGTGCGTCGCGAATAGTTTGCGATCCGTTTCCGAGCTTCGAGGGATCGAAGATCAAGAGTTGGCGACCAAGTGAACAGGCTCCTCGAGTTCCACAAAGTTGAAGACCCTGAGCATCTGTTTGGTGAAGGCAAGTGTCATCTGACCTATTATGTCCCATTTACTTTATAATTCATCAACTCGCATACCATGAACAACCTAAGGATTGACTAGCTTTCTATTTACCTTGTCCTTGATTACCTTTTTGGGTTACTATGGTTAGATTCATGCTATTGCTTTATTTTAATCAATGAACATGATGTGAACACTTATGGTACGATGTTGTCTCTATGATTATGATGTTGGACTGGTGATACTTTAGGGGGCTCGAGCGGTTTCTCGAGTGCCTCTCCGTAAGGACCTATTCGTTGGATGACCGCCCGAGAAAACAGTGCAACCATGAGGGTGGAGTGGGACGCCCTTAGCTGAATAATTAGAGGAACCGGGGTGTAGTTCGCTTAGCCGTCGTGCCGTCAATGGGGCTCGGTGTATGCGGCTCGCTCTGCCAAGGTTGATTTGTCCCTTGGGGAGGAGTGTGGTACATTTAGGAAACCTAACGGGCGGCTACAACCCCGGGGAATCTTTGTAAAGGCTTCATAGTGAATCCCTGGCCATTCACCTCGGGAGTGAATAAGGGTCTTGCAAGCCCGGGCTAGAGAGGGAATCACGGCTTGTGGGTAAAGTGCGCAACCTCTGCAGAGTGTTATGAAACTGATATATCAGTCGTGCTCGCGGTTATGAGCGGCCAAGGGAGCTCCATTGATTAGATGATACTTGATCAGAGATGGTTTGTTTTCAGATGATGATGAGGAGGATGGTTATGATTATGCTTATGGTAAGTGGTATTCTTTCCGTTTGGAAAGGGTACTTTGGGTTAATAAAATAACTTGGGTTAATGCTAAAACCTGGCTTTCTACTAGTAATAGTAACCTGACCAACTAAAAGCAACTGCTTGACTTAACCCCACATAAAGCTAGTCCACTTCAGCCAAACAGGACATTTGCTGAGTACGTTGATGTGAACTCACCCTTGCTTTCACAAAACACCAGGTTGCCTTTGGTGCAATCTATGCTCAGGTAAAGAAGAAGGCGTCGAGGTGGATCTCCAGGAGTTCCAGGACGTCTATGAGTTCGAGGATTAGGCTAGCGACCTCCCCCAGTCAGCTGCCTGTGGTGGGTTGTTTACGTTAGCTACGTTTCGATTCTGTGTACTTTGATTTATATTATGTAAATGGCTCTAGTCTGTAATATTATTACTCACTCTTTATTGTAATTTGAAGCATTGTGCTATGATGAGTCATTTATGTAATCGCTGTGTACGTGAATTTCTGATCCTGGCACGTACATGGTTCGCATTCGGTTTACCTTCTAAAACCGGGTGTGACATAAGTGGTGTCAAAGCCGTGCTGACTGTAGGACCGCTGACCTAGAGTAGCATTGGCCGTTTTAAGGACTTATTGATTATTACTTCACCTCATCCTTGATTCTGCTTCAAAATATTAGTCACCTCGACTAATTCTATGTTGTGTCCCTATATGCCCCTTGCCAAAAGTATTTTATTCTAGTATGGTCTATACTTCTCTCAATCTATTAGATCTAATCTTACTCTTGTGCTTGCGACATCTTTGTAGATGCCTCAGACCATAACCTTCTTATCTTTTTGGGGTTCTCTCCTCTTTTGTCTTTAAGTTGCTACCGTTTGGCAGTCTTTATTCCCTTGATATTGACATGCTGCATCTTTTGGATTCTTCCGTACCCTTACCCCTTAATTCAAACACTTAACCCTAAAAACTCGGTTGCCTATTTTTTACATTTCAGTTTATGTTTTCATGACCTTCCTGTCTTTTGAGATCCCTTCCTATTTTGTTGTTAAGTCATTACCTTTCAACAATTTCTATTCCCTTGGTCTTAGTATGCTCGTGTCCTTGGAGCCTTGCATACTCTTATATTTTATACGTATGCTTATCCTTCATACCCCAATGACTGTTCAAGACATTTCAGTTAACATGCCCTTAACCACCCTTGTTTCTTAATGATCCATGAGTGGTCATTTTATTTTGCACAACCTTAACAATCTCGTTAATTCCTTATAACTTCCTTCGGTAATGAGTTTTTACTTCAACTCTTCTGTCGGAACCTCGCTTATCTTATACTTGTTTGTTTTCTCCACTTCGTCACTTTGCGATTCTTGCCTTAGCTCTGTCCATGGATTATGCTTTTCATCATTATCACCTTTATCCTCATCACCTCTATATCTCACCTTGATGTTTATCTTATACCAGCCCTTAAAATATCATCTTTTCCATCTCAATCTGAGCATTGTACTGTACCTACTTTTCCCTTGGTCGTATCCTCTTCTTTGTCACCTGCGAGTTTTAACTCTATCCTTTGTTGTGTTTTGTTTGTCGTCTCCTTTACCCTTCTCATCACTATATCCTACCTTGTGATTATATTATGTCTGTTATCTAAAATCTCCAACCTCCCATCTCATTTTGAGAGCGATATTCTACTTATCCCGCCTTTTGATCGTAACCTCACATTTGCCACGCGCCAGCCTGGCCTTAGCTTCATTCTTTATTGTACTCGTACCCTTGGTTCCCTTAGCTTCATTCTGTATTGTACTCATACCCTTGGTTCCCCTGCACTTTCACCTCTTCCCTTACACCCTTGTCCGTTATCACCTTTAACCCTTGTAATATCTATATCTTTACCTAAATGCTTACCTTGAACTTATCCTTTAAAAGCCTTCCCTTTTTTTCAACCCAGTTTGAGAGTTGCGAGTTACCTATCTCTCCCTCGATTTCTTTTCACTCATTGTTGCCTTACAAATTTTGTCTTAATTCCATCCTTTGATGTGTTTTTATTTGCTATCACTATCACCTTGTCATCCGTCGATCTTGCGTTGACACTCATCTTTATTCCCGCTCTTTAAAAAAATCTCCTCTCTTCCACCTCAATTTAAGAGTGGCAGTTTACCTATCTGGTCCTTGGACGTACCCTCTTCTTTTCTATTTGCAGGTTTTGTCTTAACTCCATCCTTTGTGGTACTTATATCCTTTGTTCTTATGCCCATTTACCTTCTCTCTTACATTTTTGTCCGTTATCACCTTTAACCCATGTAATATCCATACCCTTACCCTCATGCTTACTTTGAACCTACCTTTTAAAGTCTCCTCTTTTCCGTCCCTGTTCGAGGGTAATGCCTCACCCACTTCACCATTGATTGCACCCCCTTCTTTGACGCCTTGCAAGTTTTGTCTAAAATACATCCTTGATTGTGTGTTTGTCCGTTATCACCTTAACCCTTGTCATCCCTCGATCTTTACCTTGATTCTTATCCTAAACTTGCATTTTTATGCCTCCCCTCCCATCCTAGTTCAAGAGTGTTGTCTTACCCATCCCGCTCTTGTTCGTTCCCTTTTCCTCTGTCGCGTTGCAGCTCTTAGCTTTGGCTCGATATCACCCTTACCTTCCTAATATCTAGATCTTTCCATGATGCTTATCCTATGCCTACCTTTTGAAATATCATCTTTCCCATCTCGATTTGAGAATGGTGTTTTACCTATCCTGACCTTGGTTGCATTCTCTCCCTGTCGGTTACAATCCTTGCTTTAACTCCATCCTTTATTATACTCATGCCCCTACCCTCCACGTCTTATTATTCCCCTTGCCTTTTGTGGGCCTTAGAGTAGTTTCCCTTTTTAAGGAAAGACCACTATTTAATTAAAAGGAACGTATAGCCACGAAATGTTTGTTGTTGTATGCTTGTGCTGTTTGTCTTTGTATGATGACTGATTTGCTTCTTTGTGATGAGTGTTGGTGTGTTGTGGCCCTTGGTCCGCAATGGAATCTGTTTACTAGGTGAGTGCCATAGAGTTAAGTAGTTGGGTTCTCCCCCTGCTCTCTCTAATCTATCTATACTCACCTTTTCTCGCTATTCTTATCTCTTGCACCTGTCCATTTGGCAACCTCCAACTCCTCCAAATCAGTCAAGATCAGAGTCGGCAGCATCTTCACCAAGTGCATATCAACGCTCCTGTTAAGGGGGTTAGCCGCTAACTCCAATGAAGACAATGCGATCAACATCAACTAACAAGATCAGAGTGGCGCAGCGAAAGCGTGGGTGGGTCCTAACCCACAGGTCCAGGAGATCCTCAAGAATTGCATCAATCAGTCTAAATCATCTGAAGGTCAAAGTAACCAGTCCCCAAGTTAATTTTGTAGAGAAGTCAACTCAAGAAAGTTGTGGACAACCTATGAATCAACCTTGCCGCTCTTGCTAGCCTCTTCTTGAATCTCGAGGGCGAGATTCTGTTAAGGGGGTTAGATTTGTAACACCCTGAATTTGGGGGTACAAAATTTTTTTCTCTAATATCCATCAAATTCAGGTGTTACTCTCTCATTTCCTTGCTTTTCTTTTCTTTTTCCTAAATAGTGAAGAATTATTTTGATTTTATGTCCAAGCGTAAGCCTAGTAAAATAAAATCTTAGAGGAACTTTGATTGTTGCATTCATGTCGATGCATAGTGTTTATGAGTGCAAAATGTTATCGTAACAGATTAAAATATCTCGAGGATGTTCCCAAGAGTTTTTTTGGAATCTTTGGAATGTTTCTTCGAGTATTAAATATGAATTTTAGTTTTTCTAATCTTAATTAAATACCTAAAATTTAGTACTTGCAAAAAACTATAAAATTTTGGAAACCCAATTATATATATATTTTTTCTTCCTCTCATCGAGCATGATCCAGATCTTGTGTCATTTTCGATGCCTAGAAAAAATAAATCGTCCTGCATGCAAAGTGTAAAGCCCTTCCGCATGCGACACCCTCCAGCCTCCATCGCGCACGCACAGGCCAGGCGCGGTGGTCAACTCCTCCCTGCATGCGGCATGCATGACAGCCTCCCCACTCCTGCATGCAGCACCTAAGGAAACTACCAGCTGGGCCCCACATGTCATCTCTTGCAACCACCTCCTCCTATTTCTCAGCTGTGCACGAGCCTATCTCTGCCAGAACCGCCCACTCCACGCTCCTATCGCCTGTTCTTGCCCACAACCGCGTCGAGTCTTTCCCTGTGCTTATCTCCACCATCCGGGACCGTGGGGATCCTCCCCGGCGCGACAACCCACCCTCTCGGCGCGGTGGTGTGGCAGCCCAGATCCCCGGTGTGGTAGCCGACCGACCAGCAGCACGGGGCCGAGCCGCCAGGCCGCCTAGGCCGGCCCCTGTCCTCCCTCTCGTCGGACTTCTAGGCTGGCCCCTGTCCTCCCTCTCGTCGGACTTGCGCACCAGCCGCCTCCCATGCTGACCATGGCGCCCTGTCGCCCAGCCCGCAGCCGGTCCAGCCTCGGCGGCACAGCCCTAGCGCGACGCTCGTCCGCCCCTCACCGGCGCGTCCCCTGGGGGCACGGCTATGTGTGGTGGCGCGACCGCTGGCTGGTTGGCCGAACCCCCCACCCCCACGTGAGCTCGTCCCCTGCCCCCATGGTGACGACCCAAGGAGGAAGAAGGTCTATTTCTGAAAAAGCCCCTATCTTTTCCTGAAGATGGTATGCTGTTTTTTTTAGACTTGAGAAAGTTATATGCTAGTCGCTGAAGTATATGGTTAATTAGGAATAGGTCCCTAGATTACTAAATGTGCCATATCTTTTGCACTATAAATCTGTTTCACTTCCCGCAAGTTGTGTTAGTTTCGTATTAATGTGGTCTACCCGTTAAAAATTATTGTTCTATCATTTCAAACGTTTTAATTAATTAGTTGATTATTTACTTATTTATCCGAGTCATTAAAGTAGTAGTTTACTTAAACTAATTTATAATTTTAGCCACACTTTATTTATATCTGTTAATAAGATTATATCTACTCAAATGTTTTAATTAATATTTGTTTAGTATAAGCACGACGTAACTTAATAATTCTTTTATGTTGTGTCGTTCGGTGTCAAGTCGCCACGTGTCATTCGCGCATCGTTCCGCGCATGTCGTACACGTAGTCGTGTTGTTCGCGCGTTGTTGTGCACGTTGTTTTGCGTGCCGACCACACGCTGTTTCGTACAGCGTTGCGTGCCGTCACACGTCGTGTGCGTGCGTCACGTGTGTCACTTACACATGTCGCTTGCCTTGTCGCGCGTAGTTAGCGCGTGTCGATCACGTGGTTCGCGCGGCGTCTGCGCGTGATAATAAATTGGTTTCTCTTATAAGAACTCATGTTAGTGATGTTAAATCGTCAAGTCATATATGTTAGATAATTAACTTAAGGTTCGCTCGACTAATATTTATTAGATTAATATTCTAATTAGATTAAATGTGTAGTGTTCAACTTGGGCTTTTACAATAAATATTAGCATGGTAAATATCAACTCAACTACCTTTTATTTATTTAATATTTGTTTAGTATAAACATGCCACCCATTTAATTTTCTCGCCTGTCGCGCGTGCTGTTCCGCACGTGGCGGCATGCTGTTGGCGCATCATTCGTGTTCATCGCGCTCGCTGTTTCGTGTATCGGCAGCACGCTAAGTCGCGCGTGTCTGTGCGTCGTCGCATATTATTATTCGCGTGCTGTTTGCGCGTTGTCGGCTTTCCTTCGCGCGTTTGTGCCGCGCATCTGGGTCGCGTGTCGCGCGCTGTCCGCGCGCGATATTAAAGCCGTTCAATTATAATCACTAAGGTCAATTAGTTAACTATTTGTTTAAACGTCCACTATTAAAATAGTAAGTTAGTCAAAACTAAGTAGTAGTTTTAATTTATATTTGATATGATAATGTCAATTCACGTAATTGTAATTACGTCGAACTAATATTCTAATTAAGACTTGTTTAGTATAAACAAGTTACCGATTTAGCTTTCTCGCCTATGTCGCG
Source organism: Zea luxurians (assembly GCA_029449295.1). Taxonomy (NCBI): domain Eukaryota; kingdom Viridiplantae; phylum Streptophyta; class Magnoliopsida; order Poales; family Poaceae; genus Zea; species Zea luxurians. Next base: position 1,615,101 of record JAOPSE010000087.1, read on the forward strand.
CGTGTTGTTCAGCACGTGGTGGCGTGCTGTTTCGCGCGTCGTTCGTGCTGGTCGCGCGCGCTGTCTTGTGCGTCGTTCGTGTGCTATGTCGCGTGTGTTCCCGCATCATTCGCGCGCTGTCGTGTTGTTTCGCACGTCCTAGATTCGCCTCACTTAGAATCTCTAACTTTAATTAAATTACTAGTTTAACTAACAACTGCTAGTGTAACGGATTAATCGAAACTAAATGGTAAATATTATTTATATTTTATAATATCGAATTAAATGTTATAGTTAATATTTATTTAGCGTAAACGTGATATCTTCCCGACCGTAGTCTCGAGTTCGACAATTCTTCTCCTCGCGTGACCATAGTAGCGAGCTCTATTTCGTTGTGTATATTTTATTATGTTTTATTTGAATGGTTTAATGTTCTTACGCATATACATATATTTGTTTGTTTGTTTGTGCCTGTTGGTATTCGCTGTGCGTCGCGAATAGTTTGCGATCCGTTTCCGAGCTTCGAGGGATCGAAGATCAAGAGTTGGCGACCAAGTGAACAGGCTCCTCGAGTTCCACAAAGTTGAAGACCCTGAGCATCTGTTTGGTGAAGGCAAGTGTCCTCTGACCTATTATGTCCCATTTACTTTATAATTCATCAACTCGCATACCATGAACAACCTAAGGATTGACTAGCTTTCTATTTACCTTGTCCTTGATTACCTTTTTGGGTTACTATGGTTAGATTCGTGCTATTGCTTTACTTTAATCAATGAACATGATGTGAACACTTATGATACGATGTTGTCTCTATGATTATGATGTTGGACTGGTGATACTTTAGGGGGCTCGAGCGGTTTCTCGAGTGCCTCTCCATAAGGACCTGTTCGTTGGATGACCGCCCGGGAAAACAGTGCAACCATGAGGGTGGAGTGGGACGCCCTTAGCTGAATAATTAGAGGAACCGGAGTGTAGTTCGCTTAGCCGTCGTGCCGTCAATGGGGCTCGGTGTATGCGGCTCGCTCTGCCAAGGTTGATTTGTCCCTTGGGGAGGAGTGCGTTACATTTAGGAAACCTAACGGGCGGCTACAACCCCGGGGAATCTTTGTAAAGGCTTCGTAGTGAATCCCTGGCCATTCACCTCGGGAGTGAATAAGGGTCTTGCAAGCCCGGGCTAGAGAGGGAATCACGGCTTGTGGGTAAAGTGCGCAACCTCTGCAGAGTGTTATGAAACTGATATATCAGTCGTGCTCGCGGTTATGAGCGGCCAAGGGAGCTCCATTGATTAGATGATACTTGATCAGAGATGGTTTGTTTTCAGACGATGATGAGGAGGATGGTTATGATTATGCTTATGGTAAGTGGTATTCTTTCCGTTTGGAAAGGGTACTTTGGGTTAATAACTTGGGTTAATGCTAAAACCTGGCTTTCTACTAGTAATAGTAACCTGACCAACTAAAAGCAACTGCTTGACTTAACCCCACATAAAGCTAGTCCACTTCAGCCAAACAGGACATTTGCTGAGTACGTTGATGTGTACTCACCCTTGCTTTCACAAAACACCAGGTTGCCTTTGGTGCAATCTATGCTCAGGTAAAGAAGAAGGTGTCGAGGTGGATCTCCAGGAGTTCTAGGACGTCTATGAGTTTGAGGATTAGGCTAGGGACCTCCCCCAGTCAGCTGCCTGTGGTGGGTTGTTTACGTTAGCTACGTTTCGATTCTATGTACTTTGATTTATATTATGTAAATGGCCCTAGTCTGTAATATTATTACTCACTTTTTATTGTAATTCGAAGCATTGTGCTATGATGAGTCATTTATGTAATCGTTGTGTACGTGAATTTCTGATCCTGGCACGTACATGGTTCGCATTCGGTTTACCTTCTAAAACTGGGTGTGACATATCTCAACTGATGATGAATACTTGAGCTTTCTGAAAAATAATAGACTGTTCATGCCTATAATTGCCAGTAAAATCAGTTGTGATATGAACTGAAATTTTCTAATTATGCTAGCTGAGAAAAATTCACCATGTGACTGCTGCCAATATATTGGTAGTTCAGAAAATCGAAACTGGGTTAATTCCTGACCATCCCAAGGAGCAAACATATCAGCTTCAATGAAATGTCCATGCAAGTGTTGCAAACTCAGTAGATCGAAGCCATAGAATATCATGTGCACCCTCTCATTGTGTTGAATGAAGTAGCAATCAGGAGCAACGATTAGCCACACCACACCTTTGCCATGCTGACTTTATAAACGAGTAACTCCAGAAAAATTCCTAACAGTCCAAGTAAACACCATGACACCTGGAATCGAGCAAATAATGGCTTCCTTCAAAACACCAAGTTGGCCTCCACATAATATGCCTTCTCCATCACATCTATGCAGGTCTGGTGCTGTGGCATGTTTAGTGCAATCTTCATTGCTTGCTGTCTTGCTGCATTTAACACAGCACGAGCTTCAGAGAATAGTCCAAGCCTATCTGTGTTGCCAAGAGATCTCATCCAAGGTTTACGACAATGAACCATTTCTAGAGCACAAAGACGTGATGTCTTTTTCAATTCATCAGGAGAGCAAATGGTGTCAACAGATAAATGACTTCTCTCATCTTCTGTAAGTGTAATGTTGAACATTGCAGGTGTTGAAGCCAATCCCACCTGTAGGATATCATGTCCAACAGCAGTGATTCCATGAGTGACTGCATTCTGTAATTTGTGTGCATAATTTCGTGAATCATGTCTAATATCGTGGCTGAGACATTTGGTCGAACACTCGAGGGGCGAGCTGCTGCTGCTGTCCGTCTTCGGCTTGATGATGGTGAAGTCGTGGAAGAAGTGTCCGTCGAACCTGCCAAAGGCGACCTGCATCACGTAGACCCTAGTGAAGCAGTGGTCCAGGAGCGATGCGTCGGAACGCAGCAGTCCATGCCACTGCGCGACGTGGCGGTAGTAACTGGTGTCGCAGGTGGTGCAACTGCCAGGATCGAGCTCCAACACTGCTGCCGCCGTACTGGTGCTATTGCGGGAGCAGCGCATCCGCCACTTGTTGGCGAAGTGGGCATCAAGTGCCGGGTCGGGCGTGGTGCAGGTAGCGGTGTGTGCGTCCCTGAGGATGGTGCTTTGCTACATTTCCTCGAATACCACCTTGGCACCAATCAAGGTAGGCGAAAGCTTGAGGTGCTGCAACAGCAGGCACCCGATGTGCGACTTGATAGGGTCGAGGCAGGCGCACAGGAGCGTGTCCAAGGGCATGGTAAGCTGCTCCTCAGTGGCGCGGTCCTCGCCGTAAGTGTCCTCGACGCCGCCCGCCATGGTGGCTGCGTCGTCTAGGTCCATCACGAACGGCGCGTCGCTGCCACGAATCCCCTTGAGCGTGCTCTCCATGTCGCCCATCACCGAAGCTGAAGCGCACCACCACTAGGTTGTCGCGGCTGCTGGTCCATCGGCGACGGACGCAACGAGGGAGGCGTCGTCGAGCAAGGCGCAGGCGGAGAGGTCGAGCCGCTCGAGCGTTAGGAATGCACGAAGTAGGTACAGAAGTGGCTCGCGTCAGGGCACCCATAGCGCGCGACGGTGCACGACCTCAGCCATAGCATGCTCGGTGAGCCCCCAAGTCGAACTGGTGGTGGGCATGGCAAAGTTGGTGTTGCTGTGCGCGAGGTGAGACAGCGCAGCGCCGCCGCTACCATGGACGGAGCTGTATGAGCCATATTCGATGCCGGTGGCGATGAGCTCACCGGCGTGGTGGTTGTCGAGCAGCGCCTTGTCCGAGTGGGAGGTTACGAACGCCTCGTCGGGGTCGGAGTCGAGCAGGTTCGAAGAGATATCGCCGTCAACATCACAGCCCTCGAAGAGTCTGCCCCAGTTGTCGGCGATGACAATGGCACTGCGTAGTACTGCTTGCCGTCATCGAAGCACCTGCCCTAGTTGTCGGCGATGACGACGGCCCCAACGGTCGCAGTCGGGGTGGACGACACGCTGGCGGATGCGTCAGAGGATTGGTAGACGCTGAGCGGTGTGGGCGGAAGGTCGAGGTATGCAGAGGGCGAGAAGCGCCGGTCCCAGCGAACCTCTAGCTCGTCGAATCACCGGTTGAGCTCGTCGAATCGTCGGTTGAGCTCGTCGAGGATGAGCTTGAAATCGAGCGACATGGCGTTGGCAAATTGAAGTCGAGGATCGAATGAATCTGATACCAATTGTTAGCAGTAGATAGTGGGGATAGATCCGAGAAAGGAATTGAAGGTAGGAAGCAGAAACTCGGGATTCAGGAAGATAGCAAGAAATTCACATGAACAGAGAAAGCAGAGGTTGGAGACGAAGAAGGTAGAGTTCTGTTTACAGTCTGAATATCCCCCTGCCCTATGGACGATCTCCTCTAAATACTCGTTCAACTGGCTCACGACACAAAATTACATTGGGCCGCTCAGCTTCACAATTGCCGTCCGGGCTCGCTCACTCTGCCTCGGCCTAATTGTCTTTATGTCCTCCGACGTAGCCTGTATCCGTGGATGCCTTACAAATGGGCGAGCAGGGGAAAGGGAGGGGCTCACGGGCATGGTGTGGCTTTTATAAGCCGGGCGAGAAAGCGAAGCGGTGCTAGCGTCGTGATGGCCATTAACGGCGTGCTATAGTCGGCCGGGTAGACGAAACAAGAGGCGCAAAATGAGGAGAACAAAAGACGTCGTGGTCGTGGCTTCTCCATTTGAACGTGAGGAGTTGAGGAGGCGAGAGTAGGCGAGCGGACGGAGAGCTGATGGCAGCCGCATCCAACAGAGCGACTCCCACAAGTCCACAACGAACATGATGCTGAGGAAGAAGCCTGACAATAGGGGCCCACTTGTCAGCCAGAAAAAATAATAAGGAGAGAGCGTGGGATGGGACTTGGGAGGCGAGGGCCGGCTGGGCCAAATGGCCAAGCCACGACGTGCGTGATTTCGTTTGTCTTTTTTCATTTTCTTTTTTTTTTCCAATTTCCAAACATTTTCTCTTTTCTTTTTAACTATTTTTTAAACAAAGATAAACATAATTTATAATATATATTTATATTTAATTTTATTATAAATTGAAAATATTATAGAATAAAGTTATTTAGCACCTAAAAAAATCTACACCTAAGAAATAGATCCAAAATAATGTACAAGCCTATATATATTATCTAAAATTAATAAATTATAAAATGTTATTAACAAATCAAAATGCACACTTAGCAAAAATATTACTTTAACAATTTGCTATTATTTTATGAAATGAGATTTTCTTCACAGGATTAATTCCAAAAATTGGATCTGAAATTTAAATCAAACAAAATATATGCTTTGGCATGAGTGCATCAAACTCTTAGTAAAGTTTTATCCAACTACAAAATTATTCAATTTATTTATATTACTATTTTATTATTTGAAAATATAAATATTTTTTCCTTTCTACTGGAATTTAATAATTCAAACATGGTTGTTTTTAATTGTTGGATTTCGGGTGTTACAAAGAGGTCGAGCAACCGCACTAAAGGAGCATGAGCGTAGCCCCAGCCCACACGGGCTAGGGCTACGTGCCTTCGGACACATAATCCACAAGGCGTAATTCCCTGCAAAGCTGAGGGCCCAAGCAAACATTTCCAAATACGACGAGTCTTTGAATCTCGGCATATGGTTGAAGGATTACCGCCTTGTTTGCCGCATGGCGGGAATCAAGGATGACCACCTCATTATCCAGTTCCTCCCCATCCACCATGCGAAAGGGGTGAGGGCCTGGCTCGAGCATCTGCCAGCTGGCACCATCCACGATTGGGCCGACCTCAGAAAGGCCTTCGTCGGAAACATCTAGGGCATCTACAAGTGCCCTGGGAGCTCCTGGGACCTCAAGAAGTGCACCCAGAAGACTAGGGAGAGTCTCTGAGATTACATCCGAAGGTAGGGGTGGGCACTTTTTTTTACCATAAACCGAAAACCGAACCAAACCGTACCGAACCAAAATTTTGGTTTTTTTCGGTAGTTCGGTTTCGGTTTTTGTATCTCAAAAGTTCGGTTTTCGGTATCGTAATCGGTTTTCACCGTATACCGAACCGAAATACCAAAAAAACCGAATTACCAAACTTTATCAATTCTAAAATTTGACTATTTGATTATGTGAACTATATGTGTGAAGCAATTAAATTGTTATTCACTTATTTATATGTGATGTATGATGTATCTTTAAATATTTGTACCTATATAATTTTTATTTTTTAAAATTATGTGTAATTTATCATATAAAATTATTGTATGTGTTGTCATGAGTATAAGTTTGGTATTCGGTTTTTACCGAAAAACCGAAACCAAACTTTTCGGTTTTTCATTTTCAAGAAAACTGATCGGTTTCTAATGTCTAGAAAACCGAAGTTTTTTAAAACCGAAAAACAGAACCGAAGTTTCAAAAAAAACCGAATGCCTAGCCCTATCCGAAGGTTCTCTCAGAAAAGAAATGAACTCCCTGATGCCACTAACGCCGACATAGTGAGTGCCTTCACTTATGGCACCACCAACGAGGCGCTCGTACACGAGCTTGGGCGACCGAAGACCACCACCTATGTCCTCAATATAGTGACCAAGTTCGCTGATGGGGAGGACACTGTAGGGGCTATTTCCGCAAGGGAAAGAGCCTGCACGATGCGGTGAGCCAAGCGACGAGAAGGAGCATCGAAAACACCACGACAAGCGCTAGAGGAACCATCGTCCCTAGCACGATGAGGAAGAAGTCGCCACAACAAATCGACCGCCCAGGCCACCAGCGAAAAATAGTGGCAACCATTTCCAAAAGCTAATGGACTCGTCGTGCCAGAACCACGGCTTCCTCGTCCGTTACAAGATTCAAGAATGCGAGCTCCTGAAGCGCTTCATCTCCAGACCGCCTACCAAGAAGGCAAAGTCAGAGGAGCCTACCAAGCCAGCGAAACAAGAGGCCCCCACAGAGGATTTTCCTGAGACGATGGGATGCCTCATGATATTCGGTAGGACCGAAGCATATGGCGACAAGCGTATCTTCAAGGCGGCCCACCGTGAGGTGCATGTGGCAGAGGTTGTCGTCCCGTAATATCTTCAGTGATCGGAGTTCCCAATTGTCTTCGACTGTCGCGACCATTTAGACAGGATCCCACATCATGGGACCTATCCCCTCATCTTCGAGTCAATTGTGGGCTCGAAGTGCGTCTCCAAGGTTCTAATGGATGGGGGAAGCAACCTCAACATCAGGTATGATGTGACCCAGCTTGACGTTGTTTCACGGCATCATTCCCAACCACCAACCCTACCCACTCGGGTGGATCACTTTGCTCGTCACATTTGGTGACCCCTCCAACTTCCACACCGAGCGGCTACGGTTCGAGGTGGTGGACTTCTTGGGGTCCTACAACGCCATTCTTGGAAAGCCATGTTACGTACTGGTCGTCTCCAACTCCACATATCTGAAGCTGAAGCTGCCCATCCATGTGGGATCATCACAACATCTGCCTCATTCAAAGGCGCCTACACTACGAGCAAGCTAACTGCAAGCCGCCTCGACGCTGGCCACAACAATTGAGTTGGCCAATCTCCAAAAGGATGTCTCCCATGGTGCCCCAGGTGCTCCCAAGGCCCACTTCGGCGCCTTTGAGTCCACCAAGGACACAAAGAATGTCCCGATCGTTGCCATCGACATCTCCAATCGCGTTCGCATCGGGGCGGTGCTCTCCGACAAATAAGAGAGTGTGCCCGACTTCCTTCAAGCAAACAGCGATCCCATCGCCTAGAAGCCCGCGTATGTGCCGAGGATCACAAGGGAGGGCGTTAGGCCAACGACAAGGAAGTCACGAAGATTCTTAGCAGTAGGGTTTGTAAGGGAATTACTCCACTCAATGTGGGTTGCGAATCATGTACTCGTTAAGAAAGAAGAGTGGGTGTTAACTACTCGAGCCGTAACAAGGTGTGTTCCAAAGATCTCTTTTCCCTCCCACGCATCGATCGCCAAACGTGAGCACTTTTCCTTCCTAGATCCCATTTTCATTTTCATGCTCACAAAACAGAACCTGACGACCAATTCACCTAGCCGACCAAGTTGCCATGTTCTGCTCAGGGGCTGAAGAGAAGGCACCACTCCTGTAAAACACACGTCCTATTACCATGCGCTTCTTAAGACTTCCTAAGATCCCCAATCCGTCCTGGGAAATACCTAGGCCCTAGAAGGTTTCATTTCTGGTAGTAGTTGCTTGAAGCTTTGGGTACGCATCTGAATTTCAGTTCAGCTTATCATCCGCAGACAGACAGTCAGACTAAAAGAACCAACCAGATCCTAGAAGATATGTTGAGAGCCTGTGCGTTGCAAGATAAGTCCGGATGGGATAAGAGATTACCTTATGCAAAAATCTCCTACAACAACAGTTACCAGGCCAGTTTGAATATGTCACCGTTTCAGGCGCTTTATGGAAGGAGTTGTAGAACTCTGTTGCATTGGGATCAGCCTAGAGAAAAGCAAGTGTTTGGGCCCAACATTTTGCTCGAAGGAGAAGAGAACATCAAGATGGTTTAGAAGAATTTGAAGATAGCGCAATCAAGGTAATGAAGTTATGCAGACACAAGAAGAAGAGAGCTAAGTTTTGAAGTGGGAGATTTTGTCTACCTGAAGGTATTACCTATCAGATGAGTTAGAAGGTTCGGAGTCAAAGGCAAGCTAGCACCCCGATATGTTGGTCCGTATCAAATTCTCGCAATGCATAGAGAAGTGGCCTATCAGCTCAGTTTGCCAAAAGATTTGTCAGCAGTGCATGATGTCTTTCATGTGTCTCAGTTGAGGAAGTGTCTGCATGTGCCAGAGGAGCAGTTGCCAGTGGAAGATCTGGAAGTCCAAGAAGACTTGACCTATATAGAAAAGCCAACGTAGATTCTTGAGACTACAGATAAAGTCATATGGAGGAACACTATCATGATGTGCAAAGTCAGATGGGGTCACCACTCTGAGGAAGAAGCAACTTGGGAGCGTGAAGATGATTTGATGGCCAAGTATCCTGAGCTCTTTGCTGGCCAACCTTGAATCTCGAGGGCGAGATTCTTTTAAGGTGTTAGGATTGTAACACCCTGAATTTGGGGGTATAAATTTTCTTCTCCAATATTCACCAAATTCAGGCGTTACTCTCTTTTTCTCTTCCTGTTTCGATCCTCCCTCCTATTTTTAAAGCAATATAGGGACTATTGTCCGTATCGCGTGTAACCAAAACCTAAGTTGTTGTTGCATCATGCCGGAACATATTTATTTTGTCTGATGTTTTGCCTAGGCGTGCGTTCGTCTAGTTTTGGTTTTTTGATTTGCGGATTGATCTTGATTAGAAGAGGCGAGATCGAGTAGAAGGTAGTCGGCCTGGCCGGCGTGGCCCAACCCAGTCCTAGGCGCGTGCCTAGGCGCCCCACCTCCCCTATGCTCGCCCCATCCCCCCATTCTCTCTTTCCCACGCAAAATAACCTCCCTCTCCCTCTCTTCCACCTCTCTCCACCTCTCTCCCTGCCCTAGGGTGGATCCCGGTGAGCGGTTGCTGCCGTCCGTCGAGCCCGTGGTGAGCTCCCCTCTCCTCCCTCCTCTCTCTCTCTCATTCCCCTAGCTGATCCCCTCCCCCGTGTGCGTGCGCAGCCCCCTGGCGCGGCCCTGCCCGGCGCGCAGCCCCATCGGCGCGGCGGCCCTCCCCCGGCGCGGCCTGCGGCCATGGCGCGGATCACCAGCGCGCGCGGCCCTGCCCCGTGCACGCAGCCCTTGCGTGCGTAGTAACATTTTAAATTCAATTAAGATCATGTGTGGTGTCGCGCGCTTCATCGCGTAACAATCTGTTTTAATTTCACTTTAGACCACGTTGCATCGCGCACTTCGTCACGCGACAATCCGTTTTAATTCCGTTTAAATTACGTGTTGTGTCGCGCGCTTCACCGCAAGACAATCCTTTTTTTATTTCCCTTCGAGTAGTGTGTCGTGTCGCACGTTTTGTCGCACGATAATTCTTTTAAATTTACCTTAGATCACGTATAATAATTAAGGTGTGTAGTGTAACGACGATTAATCAAATACCGAACTAATTAGGATCTAGTGCTATTTTTATTTGGACATTGCGTGATTGTTAATTAATATAATTATGTTTATATAAGTATTTTAATCTGTAGCTGCTTAATGTAATTGTCTTTCGCCCGTAGCCTCGACCGTTGTAGTTCCTTTTCTCGCATGGTCGCGGATGCGAGTTCTGCGCCACGCGTCTATTTAGTTGTTATATTTTATTATGTGGTGTATTGTTTATTTCTATGTTAAGATTGTGGAATGTATGTTTGAACTCTAATAGATAACACTCTATTAGCGGAATCTAAAGGAGTTGTAGGCGAAGACCCTGAGCGGAAGCTGGTTGGTGAAGACAAGTGTCCTCTGACCTATTTATGTCCTACTCATTTAATAATTCACTCCCTATATTTACATAATTAATACCTAAGGATTGACTAGTTTTTGTTTATCCTGTCCTTGTTCACCTATTTGGGTTGGATCATTTTTGGATTAGCTCTATGCTAGCGCTTTATTTTAATCAATGAACATGATGAGATTATTTATGATACGAGGTTTGCTTTTGATTATGATGATGGTATTGTGACATTTATGGGGGCTCGAGCGGTTTCTCGACTGCCTCTCCGTAAGGACTGGTTCGTTCGATGACCACCCGAGAAAATAGTACAGCCATGAGGGTGGTATGGGATGCCCTTAGCTAATTAATTAGAGGAACTAAGGTGTAGCTTGCTTCGCCGTCGTGCCGTCAATGGAGCTCGTTGTGTGCAGCTCGCTCTGCCGAGGGTGGTTTGCCCCTTAGGGAGGAGTGCAGTACATTTAGGAAACCTAACGGGCGGCTACAACCTCAGGGAATCTTTGTAAAGGCTACGTAGTGAAACCTTGCCTATTCCCTCAGTAGTGTTTAAGGGTTTGATCGGCCCGAGGCAAAAATGAATCATGGCTCATGGGTAAAGTGGGCAACCTCTACAGAGTGTTATGAAACTGATATATCAGCCATGCTCACGTTTATGAGCGGCCTTGAGAGCTCCCTTGATTAGAGATACTATGATTACAAATGATGATGAGGATAATTATGGTTTTGATGATTATGATTATGGTTTCTGGTATTCTTTCCATTTGGAAGGAGTATTTTTGGGCTAACTACTTGGGTTTAATGCTAAAACCTGGCTCTCTTCTAGTAATAATTATCTGACCAACTAAAAGAAACTTCTTGATCTTAACCCCACATAAAGCTAGTCCACCACAACCAAACGGGATAATTGCTGAGTATGTTGATGTGTACTCACCCTTGCTTTACACACCAAACCCCCTAGGTTGTCCACATTGCAACCACTGCTCAGGAGAAGATGAAGTCGTGGTGGAGGATTTCCAGGAGTTCCAAGACTATGATGAGTTCTAGGCGTGGGTTAGCGGCAAACCCCTAGTCGCCTGCCTGTGAAGGCCGTGTTTAGCTACGTTTCGTTTTCACACTTTGATCTATGTTAATGACTATGTGAATGGCTCGGACATCATGATGTAATCAAATTAATACTCTTTTATGTTATTATTTGAGCACTGTGTGATGATGTCCAGTTATGTAATTGTTGTGTTCGTGAATTGCTGATCCTGGCACATACATGGTTCACATTCGGTTTGACTTCTACAACCGGGTGTGACATAAGTGGTATCAAAGTTGTGCTAACTGTAGGACCGCTGACCTAGAGTAGAATGGTCGTTCTAAGGATTGGTGTCATTTCAAAAGTTGGTCATCTCGACCAATTCTATGTTCTACTACGTATATATTACACCTTGCTAAAATTTTGTTTTATTTTATTTCCTAATTTTTTATGGTTTACTTGTTGTTATATTAGTTTTGTTCTTACTCTTATGCTTATGGTATCTTTTGTAGATGCCTCGCCTTAGACACACAACACAGAAGTCAGTCGTTCCTTTCTTGCCCTCTCGTCTTCAGAGCGTCTGCTTCGTTGCCTAGTGACTGGCTAGTACAACCACTTGGAGAGGTTGCACCACCGCCTACACGAGGAGCGGGAGCGTCAGTGCCAGGAGCTAGAGCACCAGTGCTCTTCTTTCTCGCCTCAGCAGGAGGTAGAGTCTGTGAGGTGTTGCTCCCATGTGCCCCTGCTGGAGGCGCCCCCTGCACCACCACTGGGCGCCCCAACCGCTGGAGTAGCTGCTGGAGGAGACCCTGACGACGGAGACGACGACGACAGTAGCTCAAGCCACAACACCGACCTCTCAGAGGAGTAGGAGCCAGAGGAATGGGTCGCCCGACCCATCACTCGTGACGCCGCTCGCGAGTGTCACTTCCACGATGCGCTCGACACCTTGCTGCGCAAGGCACTTGGACGACACACTTAGTCCATCGAGTATCGCTGTGTGGTCTACCACCAAAGTCGTGGGGCATACCCGGACCGCTGGGATGCAAGTTGCTTGGTGCGCCATCCAGAGGATGGTCTCCGAGGTGCGGAGGTCTGCTCGGAGCATTATTCTATCTCTGAGCGGGACTCAGCTGAGGCGGCCATGCAGGATGCCGCACTGTGTGCGCTTTCGCACTACTGCTCAGTGCTTGGTGGGGTGGTCGATGGTCTTGATTTGAGGTATTACCCCTGCCGTCCATCTGGCAGCACTGGAGGCATGGTTGTCTCACTTGTTGGTGAGAACAATCCTAGGTTAAGCAACACAGTCAACCTAGCCGTCGTGCTAAACATGGAGCTAGACCACGCTTTAGACGAGCAGAGTAGGGCTCGTGCTGAGATCGCCCAGTTGTGGGCTGAGCGTGCGAAGCCCTGTTACCTAGTGGATGGCTCTCCTGCCCTCGTCGGGACTCAGCACCCTTACCGCTCGCCTCGACGTGGACACCATGTCTATGGCAACCCGACTGCAGGACCCGAATAAATTTAGAACCATAGATCATCAGGGTTGGATTTTGTAATTAATGCTTAAAATAGAAGTTTTAGTCTTAGTCAGTCTTAGTTAGTCAGGATAGTTTGCTTATCTTGTGTTTTTATGCTTGTCATGATGAACTATGATGGATTTGGGTCTTTGTCATGACTGTTGCCAGAGTGTGGGTACCCCCTGCATTTTGGTTTAGATGATAATGTTAAGGAAATTAGTTATTTAGTTGGAAAGCTTTTTTACCTCTACTTTCCTCTTTATCAGAGAGGCTATGTTTGCCTATGTTGGGAGTCAGTGAAGATGCTTGTTTGTTCAGTGTGGTGGAAGAACTCTATACCCTTTTCTTATACTGCAAGATTTGCAAGATCAGTTCTGATGTGTGATTGCCTTTCGCAGATGTCAGACAATAGGCGCAGAGGAGGGAGGCGTGCCCAACAAGAGCAGCAGGCACCGCAGGATGAGCCACCCCAATAGCAGTTGCCACCACCCCCCTAATGACAATAGAGCAGATGTTTCTGATGCAGACTTAGGCAGTACAAGTGATTGGTCAAACTCTAGCATTCATGCTACAGGTGCAACAACAACAACCCCCACCCCAACCTCAACTGCAAGTGCAGATGCCTTAGATGTCTAGAGATAAGCGTGTAAAATTCATGAGAGGGCATCCCCCAGTGTTCGCTCACTTTGATGACCCCATGGATGCTGAAGACTGGCTGCGTATAGTGGAGCGTGAGTTGCACACCGCTCAGTGCAACGACAGAGAGAATGTTCTGTATGGTCCCCGTGTATTGAAGGGAGCAGCCCAGTCCTAGTGGGAGTCCTATATCGCCACACATGCCGACCCCGAAGCCATTACATGGGAAGAATTCAGAGATAATTTCCGTCGATGTCATGTTCCAGCAGGTCTGATGACATTGAAGAAAGAGGAGTTTCAAGCACTAAAGCAAGGGCCAATGTCAATCAGTGAGTACAGAGTCAGGTTTGGAGCTAGACCATGCTTTAGACGAGCTGAGTAGGGCTCGTGCTGAGATCGCCCAGTTGCGGGCTGAGCGTGCGGAGCCCCGTTACCTAGCGGATGGCTCTCCCGCCCCCGTCGGGACTCAGCACCCTTACCGCTCGCCTCGACGTGGACACCATGTCTATGGCAACCCGACTGCAGGACCCGGATAAATTTAGAACTATAGATCATCAGGGTTGGATTTTGTAATTAATGCTTAAAATAGAAGTTTTAGTCTTAGTCAGTCTTAGCTAGTCAGGATAGTTTGCGTATCTTGTGTTTTTATGCTTGTCATGATGAACTATGATGGATTTGGGTCTTTGTAATGACTGTTGCCAGAGTGTGGGTACCCCCTGCATTTTGGTTTAGCTGTTAATGTTAAGGAAATTAGTTATTTAGTTGGAAAGCCTTTTTACCTCTACTTTCCTCTTTATCAGAGAGGCTGTGTTTGCCTATGTTGGGAGTCAGTGAAGATGCTTGTTTGTTCAGTGTTGTGGAAGAACTCTATACCCTTTTCTTATATTGCAAGATTTGCAAGATCAGTTCTGATGTGTGATTACCTTTCGCAGATGTCAGACAACAGGCGCAGAGGAGGGAGGCGTGCCCAACAAGAGCAGCAGGCACCGCAGGATGAGCCACCCCAGTAGCAGTTGCCACCCCCACCCCCAATGACAATAGAGCAGATGTTTCTGATGCAGACTTAGGTAGTACAAGTGATTGGTCAAACTCTAGCATTCATGCAATAGGTGCAACAACAACAGCCCCCACCCCAACCTCAACTGCAAGTGCAGATGCCTTAGATGTCTAAAGATAAGCGTGCAAAATTCATGAGAGGGCATCCCCCAGTGTTCGCTCACTTTGATGACTCCATGGATGCTGAAGACTGGCTGAGTATAGTGGAGCGTGAGTTGCACACCGCTCAGTGCAACGACAGAGAGAAGGTTTTGTATGGTCCCCGTGTATTGAGGGGAGCAGCCCAGTCCTGGTGGGAGTCCTATCTCGCCACACATGCCAACCCCGAAGCCATTACATGGGAAGAATTCAGAGATAATTTCCGTCGATGTCATGTTCCAGCAGGTCTGATGACAATGAAGAAAGAGGAGTTTCAAGCACTAAAGCAAGGGCCAATGTCAGTCAGTGAGTACAGAGTCAAGTTTCTGCAGCTGTCCCGCGATGCTCTTGAAGATGTAAACACATATGCCAAGAGGCAGTACCGTTTCTTGAGTGGCTTAGTCGATCCCCTGCACTATCATCTGATGAACCATACCCTCCCCACCTTCTAGCACTTGATCGACAGAGCAATCATGACGGAGAAGAAGCACAAGGAGATGGAGGATCGAAAGCACAAGATTGGTGGATCTCAGCCTGGGAGCAGCAATCGCCCCCGTTTCTTAGGTAATCCACCTCAGCAGTCCAAGTAGAATCACCCTCAGGGATATCAACAGCAGACCCAACCTTCGCCTCAGTAGCAGTTCCAGAGGCAGTACCCTCAGCATCAGCAACAATACCGCCAGAACAGCTAGCTAGGAGGAAGTTAGTTCCAGAGGCAGAATAATCAGGCACCTCATCTTCCAGCCTTAGGAACCAACCAGATCAGTCAAGCAGCCCCAGTGCAAGGAGGAGGCAGATGATACTTCCATTCTGGAGAGCAGGGTCATTGGGCAACACATTGTCTGAAGAAGATAGCTCAGCGGCAGCCAGCTCCCAATGCCCCAGCAAGGTAGAATATACCTCAGCAAGGAGCAGTCAATCGTGTTCAGACGCGCTACAACCATGGTAGGCTGAACCATCTAGAGGCCGAAGCAGTCCATGAAACACCAAACGTGATAGTAGGTACATTCCCAGTCGAATCCCATCTTGCCGAAGTGTTATTTGATACTAGAGCAGCACATTCATTTATTCCTGCATCATGGGGAGAGGCGCATAATCTCCTAATAACCACCATGTCAACACCAATTCAAATCGACTCAGCCAGTGGAAAAGTTTGAGCCGATAGTGTATGCTTGAATGTAAGTGTGGAAATAAGGAGGATAGAGTTTCCCGTTAACCTCATAGTGATGGGTACTCAGGGAGTATATTTTATCCTAGGGATAAATTGGCTAGATAAGTACCAAACAGTTATTAGCTGTGATAAGAGGACAATGAAGTTGGTGTCCTCACTAGGAAAGGAAGTGGTGACTGAGCTAGTCTCACCCGAGCCAAAGAAAGGAGGTTGTCACCAGATGGCCATTGATACCAAAGAGGCTGATCCACTTGAGGCTATCAAGGTTGTGTCAGAATTTTTGGATGTGTTCCCTAAAGATCTACTAGGTATGCCACCTGAGCAGAAAGTTGAGTTTGCCATAGAGCTTATTCCTCGCACTGCCCTATTTATAAAAGAGCCTACATGGTATCTGGACCAGAATTGGTTGAGCTCAAGAAGCAGATAGATGAGCTATCAGAGAAAGGTTACATCAGACCAAGTACCTCACCTTGGGCCGCTCCTGTCCTGTTCATGGAAAAGAAAGATGGCATCAGGAGGATGTGCATCAATTACCAAGCTCTGAACAAAGTCACAATCAAGAACAAGTACCCTCTGCCCAGAATAGAAGATATGTTCGACCAGCTGAGAGGAGCCAGCGTGTTCTCAAAGATAGATCTGAGGTCAGGTTATCATCAGTTCAAGATCCAACCTTTGGACATCCCGAAGACGGCATTTATTACCAAGTATGGGCTATATGACTACATAGTTATGTCTTTTGGCCTGACGAATGCGCCAGCCTTCTTCATGAATCTGATGAACAGTGTGTTTATGGATTATGTCGACAAGTTTGTGGTTGTATTCATTGATGACATTCTCATATATTCTCAAAGTGAGGAAGAGCATGTAGATCATCTGAAGATGGTATTGCAGAGACTGTGAGAGCACCAGCTGTTTGAAAAGTTGAGCAAGTGCGAGCTCTGGATTGATGAAGTCCTGTTCTTGGGTCACGTTATAAACAGAGATGGATTGGTTGTGGATCCAAAGAAAGTGGTAGACATTCTGAACCGAAAAGCGCCAACAGATGTTCGTGGAATCAAAAGCTTCATTGGAATGGCCAGATATTATCGGTGATTCATTGAAGGGTTTTCAAAGATTGCGAGGCCAATAACAGCTCTGTTAGCAAATAAAGTTGAGTTCAAGTGGACCCCTTTGAAGTGCTGAAAGGGAAGTTGACTACAACGCCTGTCTTAATTCTACCTGATGTGCACAAGCCATTCTCGGTGTATTGCGATGCTTCCTACACCGGCTTGGGATGTGTATAGATGTAAGAGGAAAGAGTTGTAGCATACTCGTCCTGACAGCTGAAGGTTCATAAGAAGAATTATCCAATCCATGACCTAGAGTTAACAACAGTGGTTCATGCACTGAAGACATGGCAGCACTATCTGTACGGGCA
This sequence comes from Zea luxurians, assembly GCA_029449295.1. Classification (NCBI taxonomy): domain Eukaryota; kingdom Viridiplantae; phylum Streptophyta; class Magnoliopsida; order Poales; family Poaceae; genus Zea; species Zea luxurians. The sequence continues at coordinate 1,632,431 of JAOPSE010000087.1, forward strand.
GAAGTGCTATGTTTATACATACCATAAGAGTCTGAAGTACATATTCACCTAGTCGAAGCTAAATATGAGGCAACAAAGATGGTTAGAGTTGATCAAAGATTATGAATTGAAGATTCACTACCATCCAGGCAAAGCAAGCATAGTGCCAGATGCTTTAAGCAGAAAAAGTCAAGTCAACATGATGGTCGCTCACCCGATGCCTTATGAGCACCAGCGGACCGGAGGTTTTAGGGGCCCGGGGCAAATTTAAAATAAAGGTCCATCAAACTATTGTTATATAAAAATGGTACCAATATATAAACTCAAAACACATCTAAAAATATTCATACCAAGCAACAAATAAATAAAAAGATACATATTATAATATTATCTTAAAAGTTTTTTTAACATGTTTAAATACGATCGGGTTGTGAACGCTTCGTGACTGCTAATTCGATATTTCACTATTAAGCTATTGTGTCTGATAGTTTAATTATTAAATGTATAACTAGGTTCGGGGCCCTATATAATTGGGGGCCCGGGGCGGCGGCCCCTCCACCCCACCCTCAGGGCCGCCACTGCTTATGAGTTGGCCAAAGAATTTGACAGATTGAGCCTCAGATTTTTGAACAACACACAAGTTGTAACAGACGAATTGGAGCCCACTTTAGAGCGGGAGATCAAAGAAGCGCAAAAGAATGATGAGAAGATCAATGAAATCTGACAGCTGATTCTAGAAGGAAGAGGCAAAGATTTTCAGGAAGATGCAGAAGGTGTGGTATGGTTCAAGGACCGCCTGTGTGTTCCTAATGTACAATCCATTCGGGAGTTGATCCTCAAGGAAGCTCATGAGACAGCCTATTCCATACATCCTGGAAGCGAGAAGATATACCAGGATCTAAAGAAGAAATTCTGGTGGTACTGTAACACCTCCAAAACCATGAACTTAAAAAATGCATTTAAATTTTTAGTGGTAATTATAGTAAAGAATTGTTCTTTCAAATATTTGATCTTATTTGCCTTTAGAATAATTTTTGTTTGCTCATTTGGATTTATGGTTGTTTCTGTGAAATTTCTTTTATATGAGAATCCAAATAATTTAAAATGAGAACTTTGGTCTAAAAATAAATATTTTAAAGATAAATATGTTGGTATAGTCATTATGAATTTTTAGAAATATTTAAAAATATATTCATTTATATTTTTGAGAAATAAGAGATAAAAAACAAAAAAAGAAAAAAAAACAAATCGGCTGAACCCTAACCGTTTTGGCCCATTATAGCCCATCCCAAATGAGTCGCGCCTTCATCTCCCCTCCACTCTCACTTGCGTGTGGGCCCACCCGGCCCCGCGGCTTCATCTTCCTCGTGCAGCACGCGTGCGTCCGCGCCGTCGCCGCATCCTGGCCGCATCCAGTCGGTCGAGCCGGTCGTGCCCTCCCTCTCCTCGGCCGCTCGGACTTCGGCACTAGAAACAGCTGCTGATTTCTCTCCTCTCCCCACTCTCTCTACTCCAGAAACCAACGCGTATTTCCTCTTCACCCTCCCCTACTTCTCCCCCATCATGGACGCGCCATTATTGGCTTTGATAGCCGGCCACCGGCGCTCCATCCCTTCCCCTCCCTCTCCTCTCTCTATAAAAGCTAGCGCCTAGGCATGAATCTGGTCCCCTGTCACCTTGCCTCGCTCTCGCTCGCTCCTCCTCACTGCTCGCCATGCCATCGCCGTCGTACACTAGAGCCTCTGCTCCTTTCCAGTCGCCGACGAGGGCCGCCCCTGACGCTGTGTCCTAGATGACTGGAGTTGCCACTTCTCCCTGCGAGCGCCGCCTAGCCGCTGTCTGACGTCGGCGTGGTCGATTTTCCAGGGCCGACCATTGCTCCTGCTCAAGCTCCTGTTGAGCTGTGATGAAGGTAGAAGACAATGCGATATTTTTATTTCTACCCCTCCTAATCTATGGATAATAGGAAGTCTAGCACCTACAAAGATTTATCATTTTAAATTTGTATATGTTAGAGTCCAAATCATGAGTAAAATTTAATGATTAAATCTCCTGCTAAGCTATTGTAAATAGTGTTTCTGCTATTTTCGAATTGTGCATTCTAATTTGGTTATGTCCGTCAAAACTAAATTAAATAAAACTTTCTAGAGTGAAGGATTATAGAATAGGGTAGGCTACATCTTTATAACTAAAAGCACTAGATGAATAATTTAACGTTTACCTTTGTTCATGATGCAATTTAGATTTTTAGTCAAGATGCATATGTTCATACACAAATGTACATATTGTTTATTCACTAAAGACATAATAGTCTCTATTAATATCAAGATGATATAATTATGATCATGTCCACTATAGTCTAAAAGGTAGTTTAATATAATTCTTTTAATGAACCATAAAGTATGTGTATTTTAGAATAACTTCGTGGCGTCTAATATAGTACCTTTTAGAAATAAAAAACTAAACTAAAATGTGACTTGTGCCTTCCAGTAGAAATAAATTAATTAGTAAATAAACCAAATCCTTAGAGGTTGATTCAACGCTACATCTATGTTATTAATATATATAGTATTTGTTTCCACAGTTAACTTGCCATATAATCGTTTCTAGGGAAATAATGAAGTAAAATCAATAATATTTTATGTCATGTACGAATAGAGTGACTACTACAATATTTTAGTTTATATTATTATAAGTTACAAACCAAGCTATATGATCAGATGTTCTCTTTCTTTTTATAATTATGATTTGTATAATGTATGTTTTATTGATTTGATTGGTATATGTTTATTTATTGGTGTATGATTTCTTCTGTATGTACGATATGCGAATCTATATTAGAAGCTGATTTTGTGGTAGAAGACAAAAATACATTCGAGGATGATCCACAGGACACGTTTGAGCAAGGTAAGTGGATTCTCCCTCTGTATTTCTATTTCTACCCAAGTAATGCATATAATAATGCTTACTTTTTGGATATTTGCATAATTTGATGGGATTTGCTTAAATAGGATTTTCTAGAAATGCCAATCCTATTCCTTGATTACCTTGGAATAAATGCTATGCTTAGCAACTTTTGCTACTGCTCAACTTGACAATTATGATGTCACTCTTTCATGATAATACTGTTCCGGAAATGAAATTCTTATTATGATATTAACCCGATGGTTAAACGAGATTGTTTCATATTAAATGGAACATGGAGTGATCAACCAGGATAACAGTGCAATCACGAGTGCTATCATGACTTTGGCTTTGGTAATTAGCTTAATACGCTTAGTACTTAGCAACCTTTCCTAAAATATGGGCAAGAGGGGGTCGGCGGTGGTGGCAGCTCACGTTAACATGGGTATGTAGACTTGGCTAAGTTGCCTCGCCCAGAGGGCCTCCACACTGACCTAGAAACCTTAGCAGGTTGTTTCGTATTAGGTGTGTTTTGTGAAAGTCTCATAGTGAATCCCTAACCATTCACCTCGACAGTGTTTATAGGTATGTACAACCCAGGCTAGATGGGATACATGACTTGTGGGTAAAGTTGTACCATCTCTGTAGGGTGTAAAACTGATATGTCACCGTGCTCACGGTCAAGAGCAATCTGGACCCTCACATGATAATTGAACACAAAGACAAAAAATAAATCGTGATCCAATGAGTTATAAATGGGTTACTTAAGTGGTTTCATTTAAGTGTTTTTGAGATATAATCATGTACTTATGTTTAATTGGTAACTTTGGGGTGCACTTACATCTAGTAAGTCAGACGTTGTTAATAAAATATTGATCAACTAAAATGCTTACCGCCTATCCATAGCCTACCTTGTTAACTTTGCATTATTCCTCCCATTTACTGAGCCCCGACCATAAGTGAGCTCACCCCTTGCTAATATTTTGATCAGAAGGTGATGAAGAAGACTTTGCAAATGATGTCGACGAGTAATAAGTCTAACGATGCGCCAGTCACCGTCCTGTGGAAGAGTGTCCATGCTTAATTCTGCTGTACTTTATAATGATACTTTTTAAGACACTATGGTCCGGATGATGTAATAAAGTTACTCTTTACTATCTTTATGCCTTTATTGCATTGTCTTTTGTTATATTACACTTGTGACTTCAACATATGTGTAGAAAATGGATCCTAGCACACATATGCTATGCATTCGGTTTTAACAGAAGTGGTATCAGAGCTATGCTGACTCTAGGTCGTTAGACTAGTTAGAAATGAAAAGCCTAGTCTGTTCAAAATATGCTTATTTTGCTCTTACAAATTTATTTTATTAATCTTACCTCTTTAAAATTTAACTAAGTTGGCATTTTCTCTTGTAGATGTTGCGTACAATCCAAACTACTCGAGTGAACACCAACTACATCCCTCCACCACGGTAGGCTCCTATCTACCCGATGGTAGTAGAGAAAGTCCCTGTGGACCTCCATCACCTTCGTGTGGAGAACGGAGTTGTTCTGGAGGACAGCTTAGAGGAGTTTCTGCCAACGCCCACCCTGTTGTCACAATCACTAGCCTTTGCAGCTGGAGCGTCATTTGCAGCACCGCTAGCACCAGCAGTCCAATCCCCTGTCCCTGGAGGTGATGATCCAGATGATTCTGGTGACGATCCAAATGATTCTGGTGACGATGATGAAGATGACAAGGATGAAGAAGAGGAAGATAACAACAATGATGAAGCCAATGAAGAGTAGGACGACAACTTCGTGGGGATATGGCCTGTCACTGAACATTATACTTCAATGTTCGTGATGGGGCACTTCCCTAACCTGCTGCAGGATGTTCTGCATGCGTTAGGAACCTACGTCCGACCACTATATGAGACAAGGTGAGTGTCTGAGCCCCCTTGGGCTTGCTACTACATCACTCACGTTTATATCAGGGTGATGGATGCAGGGGATAGAGGTTTCAGGACTCTATCAACTCATGAGTCTCTGACGCCGCTATCCACCTACGATGCTTCGGTCAGCAATGTTGCTAGGCAAGCTCTATGGTCTCTCAGCCACACTTACCAGCAGTAGCTGCAAGACACGAAGTACAAACATCTTCCTCTACGTCTTCGTGGAGAAAGCTAGACCAGCATTGTTCCTGGTGAGGCTGGAGAAGATCGCCTCAACACCCTTATTGGTGTGGTGGCAGGTCTTAACACCGACCTGGACAACGCTACCCTGGACCTCTCTAGGGTACATTTGGAGCTAGAGGATGCACATGCAAGATTGCAGCCCTGGAAGCTCAACTAAAAGGAAGGGATCCCCTAAAGCCCAAGTCCCTGCCATGGCTTTGTCCCCTCCCCGCAAGAGGATCCGCTATGGAGAACCAGGATCCATCACCAGACTTCTATAGATTTATAAGACATTTTGTAATAAGATCAATTTCACGCTAGACAATGAACTTTTTTTTCAATATACTATGCTTATAATAGCATGTGATGGTGATGTTTGCATAATGGTTGATTTGGATTTTTGCTTGAGTGCAATGGTCTTATGGAATGATGACTATAAGAACATTTAAAATTAACAAATAAACATAACTTTAGTTATAAGCTATTCCCTCTAGAACTTCTCTCTACTCCTCACTTACCTAAAGGTTGCACTTTCTTACTAACTAGATGGTGAACGCTTGCTCAAGTCCCAAGAACAAAAGAAATTAGTGTACTGGTCAGCAGTTGCCACCACCACCACCCAACCCAAACATGGAGCAGTTCATTGCTGCGCAGATGCAACTTCTCCAAGGCCTCACTGCTTTAGTGCAGTAGAATCAACAGAATCAATAGCAGAATGCACCCCAAGCTCGGGACAAACACCGACAAAATCAACAGAATCAACAGAACTAACAGCAGGATGCACCCCAAGCTCGGGACAAACACCGGGATTTTATGAGGCACCACCCGCCTGCTTTCTCTCATTCGGTTGACCGCTTGGATGCCAATGACTGGCTTAAGGTCATCGGGAAGAAGCTGGACATAACCTAGTGCAATGACCGGGAAAAGGTCTTGTACGCATCTGGAAGGCTTGAAGGCGACGCGTCTGACTGGTGGGATGCCTTCACTGCGGCCCACGCCAACGTAGACACCATAACTTGGCAGGAATTTGAGGAGAACTTCCATGCTCATCACATTCCTTGGGAATCATGAAGCTTAAGAAGAAGGAATTCCTATCTCTTACTCAAGGAAACATGTCCGTTAGTGAGTATCGTGATCGCTTCACTCAGCTTTCACGTTACGCCCTAGAAGAAGTAGACATTGACGAGAAGCGCCAAGAACGTTTCTTGGAAGGCTTGATTGGACCTTTGAATTATCAGCTGTAGAGCCATAACTTTCCCAATATCCAGACTCTGCTTAACAAGGCAATTAGCCTTGAAAGCAAAAGAAAAGAATTGTTTGATCACAAGAGGAAATTCTAAGGACAGTCCAGCAGGAACACCAGACAAAACAACTCTCAAGGTTCTCAGTTTTGCTCTAGAAATCAGAGTGGGAACAACAACTATCAAGTGCAACGCTCTAGACAACAAGGTCAGAGAAGCAACCAACATCAGAACCAGCAGAGGAGCATCTCTCAGACTAGCCAAAGGTCTAGTGGTAATTCGCAGAATCGTCAAGGAAACGTCATGAACACACCGGCCAAAAACAACAACACAACTACCCTAGTCCAACCAGTGGCTATTTTAAGTGTGGCGAACTTGGCCACTATGCTAACAACTGCCCAAGGCGCAATCAATAAGCGCCTCAAAGGAACAATAATCCAAGGTTTGAACAAACCACGCCTGCACACAACACCCAAGGAAAAGGCCAGCAAAGTCAGAGCAGTGCCAAGGTCAACCACATCACGACTGAGACAGCTCAGGAGGTACCATAACTTGTACTTGGTATGTTCCTTATCAACTCAATACCTGCTTCAGCTTTGTTTGATATAGGAGCATCACATTCTTTCATAACCGAATTATCTGTGGAAAAACATAACGTTCCTAAACAACCTATGAGAAATAAACTACTTGCTAGTTCACCAGGAGGTGAAATGGAAGCCACATATCAATGTTCCAATGTTAACCTTAAGGTCATGGGAATAGATTTTATGGTGGACTTAATAGTCTTGAAATCTAGCGGCATTGTTGTGATACTAGGAATGAATTGTCTAGTCAAGTATGATGGAATGATATCATGTGCAAGGAGAGCAGTTGCGTTAACGAGTTCGCAGGGAGATAGAGTTGAGGTCAGTCTCAACATGCTAGCAAAATCAGATGCTATGGTGAATCAAGTAGAAGAAAAGTCCCTAGAAAATATCAAGGTGGTTTGTGAGTACCCAGGCGTATTTCCAGAAGAATTACCAGGTATGCCACCTGATCGTGATATAGAGTTCTCTATTGAATTATTACCTAGAACTGCACCTATTTTGAAAAGACCCTATAGAATGGATGTCTTTAGTTGAACTGAAGAAACAAATAGTAGAATTACTAGAAAAAGGTTTTATTCGCCCAAGCTCGTCTCCTTAGGGAGCCCAAATCCTATTTGTGAGCAAGAAAGATGGTTCGAGAAGAATGTGTGTCGATTATAGGAGTTTGAACGAAGTAACAATTAAGAACAAATACCCGTTACCTCAGATTGAAGATTTGTTTGATTAGATGAGACGAGCTAAAGTATTCTAAAAATAGATCTAAGGTCAGGCTATCATCAATTGAAGATTCGAAGTGAAGATGTACCTAAGACAGCCTTCACTACAAGATATGGACTATATGTGTTTTTAGTTATGTCATTTGGATTAACCAATGCACCGGCATACTTTACGAACCTGATGAATAAAGTATTCATGGAATATCCTGACCAATTTGTGATGGTATTCATCGATGACATACTTGTATACTTTCAGAATGAAGAAACACATGAAGATCATCTGAGACTAGTTCTGCAAAAGCTTCGAGACAATTAGTTGTATGCAAAATTTTCAAAGTGTGATTTTTGGCTGAAGGAAGTCGCTTTCCTATGTCATATTATCAGGAATCAAGGTAGACCTCGGTAAAATCAGTGAAATATTAAATTGGAAACAACCCACAGATGTGTAAAAAATTAGGAGTTTTCTTAGATTAGTAGGATACTACAGAAGTTTCATTGAAGGCTTCTCCAAAATAGTGAAACCCCTTACTTCACTACTGGAGAAAGGTAAAGAGTTTAAGTGGGATGAAGCATGTCAGAAATGTTTTGGGGAATTAAAGGAAAAGCTAACCACTTCACTAGTGTTGATTACGCCTGATATTCACAAAGGATTTGATGTGTATTGCGGTGCATCACATCTAGGACTTGGATGCGTATTAATGCAAGAAGGAAAAGTAATATCCTATGCCTCAAGGTAGTTACAGAAGCATGAAAAGAATTATCCTACGCATGATCTGGAATTAGCTACCGTAGTGCACTCTTTGAAGATTTGGAGGCACTACATGATTGGAAACAAGTGCAAAATCTTCACAGATCACAAAAGCTTGAAATATATCTTCACGCAGAAAGAACTCAACCTAAGATGGTGAAGATGGCTTGAGTTAATCAAAGACTATGATTTAGAAATACAATATTGTCGGCGTTCCGAGACTGGGGGGTCCCTGAGCCGACGAGTGAATGTCGCCGCGTGCCCCAGCCCAAATGGGTCGAGCGCGAGGGCGAGCGCGAAGGGGGGAGAGCGAGGCGGCCGGAGACCGGCGTGAGAGAGGTGGGAATCCCGCGGCCTTCATGTTCGTCCCGCGCCCAGGTCGGGTGCGCTTGCAGTAGGGGGTTACAAGCGTCCACGCGGGAGAGGGAGCGAGCGGCTTCGAGCGAGCGCGTGTCTCGTCCTCGTCCCCGCGCGGCCAACCTTCTCTAAGAGGGCCCTGGTCCTCCCTTTTATAGGCGCAAGGAGAGGAACCAGGTGTACAATGGGGGGTGTAGCAGAGTGCTACGTGTCTAGCGGAGGAGAGCTAGCGCCCTAAGTACATGCCGTTGTGGCAGCCGGAGAGATCTTGGCACCCAGCTGGTGTGATGTTGTGGCCGTCGGAGGAGCGATGGAGCCTGGCGGAGGGACAGCTGTCGGAGCGGTTGAGTCCTCGCTGACGTCCTCTTGCTTCCGTAAGGGGGCTGAGAGCCGCCGTCGTCACAGAGTATGCGGGGCGCCATCATTGCCTATCTGGCGGAGCGAGCCAGATGGGACGCCGGTCTTGTTCCCTGCGGCCCGAGTCAGCTCGGGGTAGGGTGATGATGGCGCCTCCTGTTGACGTGGCCGGTCTGCACCCTAGGTTGGGCGATGTGGAAGCTCCTCCGAAGCCGAGGTCGAGTCTGTCTTCCGTGGCCGAGGTCGGGTCCGAGCCCCAGGTTCGGGCGAGGCGGAGATTGCCGGCTGGTGCCGGGGCAGAGTCCGAGCCCTGGGGTCAGGCGAAGCGGAGTTCGTCGTCTTCTGGGGCCGAGCCCAAGTCCGAGCCCTGGGTCGGGCGGAGTTCGTCGTCTTCCAGGACTTAGCCCGAGTCCGAGCCCTGGGTCGGGCGGAGCAGAGTTCGCCATCTTCCGGGACTTAGCCCGAGTCCGAGCCCTGGGGTCGGGCGAAGCGGAGCTTCCTATGGTACCTTCGGCAGGGCCTGACTGCCTGTCAGTCTCACTCTGTCAAGTGGCACCGCAGTCGGAGTGGCGCAGGCGGCGCTGTCCTTCTGTCAGGCCGGTCAGTGGAGCGGCAAAGTGACGGTGGTCACTTCGGCTCTGCCGGCTGGGGGGCGCGCGTCAGGATAAAGGTGTCAGGCCACCTTTGCATTAAATGCTCCTGCGGTTTGGTCGGTCGGTGCAGCGACTTGGTCAGGGTTGCTTCTTGGCGAAGACAGGGCCTCAGGCAAGCCGGAAATATGTCCGCCGCTGGAGGGGGTCCTCGGGCGAGACGGAAGTCCTCCAGGGTCGGCTGCCCTTGTCCGAGGCTAGGCTCGGGCGAGGCGTGATCGAGTCCCTCGTATGGACCGATCCCTGACTTAATCGCACCCATCAGGCCTTTGCAGCTTTATGCTGATGGGGGTTACCAGCTGAGAATTAGGAGCCTTGAGGGTACCCCTAATTATGGTCCCCGACAGTAGCCCCCGAGCCTCAAAGGGAGTGTTAGCACTCGCTTGGAGGCTTTCGTCACACTTTTTTGCAAGGGGACCAACCTTTCTCGGTTGCATTTTGTTCCGGTGGGTGCGCACGAGCGCACCTGCCGGGTGTAGCCCCCGAGGCCTCGGAGGAGTGGTTTCACTCCTTCGAGGTCTTAATGCCTCACGTAACGCTTCGGCTGGTCTGGTCGTTCCCTCATGCGAGCTGGCCGTAGCCCGGGTGTACGGTCGGGTCCCAAGTTCTCGGGCTGGTATGTTGACGCTGTCAACGGTTCGGCCGAAGCCGGGTTTGCGAGAGCAGCCCCCGAGCCTCTGCACAGGGCGCGAGGGCGATCAGGGACAGACTCGGCTTTTTTACATACGCCCCTGCGTCGCCTTTCCGCAAGGAGGAGGGGGGGGAAAGCGCCATGTTGCCCTCGATGGGCGCCGAACATGGTGTCTCCGGTGAGCTGCAAGCGGGTGATCCGAGTGGACGTCCGTGCCCCGTTCGTTAGGGGTCGGCTAGGGGCCCAGAGGCACGCCCAAAAGTACCTGCGGGTGATCTGCCGAACCCGGTCCCCTGGCGACGGGGTCCGAGGGCTCGATGCCTCCCTCTGATGGGATTCCGTTACAAGATCGTTCCCACTGGTCTCGGAAATGTCCTAGGGTACCTCGAGAGCGCAGCCCGAGCCTTGGTTATGTATCGAACGTACCCATGGTCATCCCTCGCTCGGCGTCTGAGGCGGCTGTGAACCCTTCGGGGGCCAGCCTTCGAACCCCTGATCAGTAATGGGCGCGGAGCCCGAGTAGCCTGAGGTAGCCGTGGAACCCTTTCGAGGGGCCGGCCTTCGAACCTCTGACCAGTAGTGGGTGTAGGGCCCACACAATCTGAGGCGGCTGTCGAACCCTTCTGGGGGGCCAGCCTTCGAACCTCTGATCAGTAGGGGGGCTCGGAGCCTAGTTCCTTCTCGGGGAAGTATCCTTTTCGGGGTATCCCCCTTTCCCGGTCCCTGTTGCAAGAGAGAGAAAGAGGAAAAAAGGAAAAGGATACGAAATCGAACGACGCGGCGTAACTTTTTTGACGCGGTCATTATGGCGAGGGCGAAGCGTCGCCCGCTTCTCCTGCCAGAGGCACCGCCTGTCCCGCCGCGGAGTTAATGCGACGGGGCGAGTGGTTGGCGGGGCGGCCATTGTGCGTGCGCGAGCCGTTCGAGGAACGGATCACTGGCGCGTTGTCTTCATGCCGTGAGAGAGGGTTCTCTCGCTGCCCCCGGACGGGACGTGAGCTTGGTTGATGACGTGACCGCTGCTCCTGCCTGCCTGCCACCGCCATTACTGCCGGCCCATTCTTGGCCGCATTGGCCGTCGCGCCAGGCTGGCGCCGCTGGGTCGTGCACTGGGCCACCTCGAGTCGCGGCATTGGTTCCGCAGTCGAGGAGGCGCGGTGGTGGCGCAAGTGGCGGTGCAGTTGCATGCACGAAGCATTCGGCGCGCCGGTTGCATGACGCGTGGGCCTGGGCCTCCATGCCGGGCGTGTTGGGAGTCGGAGAAGTGCGCCCACTTGGCGCGGTTGCATGCCGCCTGCATGGCTGCCCACCCTTTCGCCCGCTGGTCTGGGCAAAAGTGGAGGGTCGCTTGTAACTGCTGGGCGGTTGTACGCACCGCGCGCGGCGGTTTGGCTTCTTCTGCTCTGAGTCGGCTTGCATGACGTGTGGGACCTAGCCCCCGCGCCGTAGGGGAGGACCTTGGAGTGTGTTGGAGAAGACTCAGCCCATGACGGCTGGGGACGCAAGTAGGGAGAGCCGCCTTTAAAAGGAGGGTGACCCCCTTGGAAGGCGACCATGTCTTCGCGCTCCCTTATGCATCGCGTCTTTTCGCCTTCCAAGCCCCCGGATGGGGGATATCCGCCGTCTTTCCGCCTCGTCGTTGGAGGAACACAACTCTGCGGGAGTTGGTACCTTTCAGCCATCGTTCGGCTTCAAGGATTTTCATCACCCAGCCCGGCTGCTCCCCCTCGCCGGGGGTCACCCAAGACGGTGACCACCAGCCCCTGGATGGGGAGGAGCAAGCTGGGCTGTGATCTTGGCCCCGCCCCCAGCTGGTCTTCATCATCCTCGCTGGGGCGGGGTCCGGGCTGAGCCGGTGCTCTGCCCCCCGCGCGGGTCGGCCGACCGCCTCCTCTTCCAGCTTCTGGTGGTGGAGACCATCCTCCAGTTCTGCGGAGGAGACGTCCTCCAGCCATGCTGGGGGAGGCGGGCTGTTGCTGTCCAGCTAGGATGCAACATTCCGTCCTCTTCCTCGCTTGCGTGGCGAGGACAGGAGTGAGGACCTGCCGATGCGCTTTGGGGCGACCCACGTTTGCTGGTGATTCGCCCAGGGCTTGTCGCTCCACGGGCTTCCCCGGCGTGGAGGTTGTCCATACCCGCGGGGACGGAACCGGAGTTCCGTTTGTAATGGCACTTTGAGTGCCAGTGTTTTTGTTCATTGTGGCTGTCGGGGCCTGAACATGTATGTAATTTTGGCACGGAGCCGTGTTTTTCCTCCTTTTCGAGCACTAAGACTCGCCTGTTGGTCGTCCGAACCGCTTCACCAAGCGTGAGTCGCCCCGTGTAAAGGTGACGAGCGAGGTATCCGTATCCCGGAGGCGTAGGAGTCCCTCGGCTCGGTCGGCCTTGTTGTCCGAGGCTTCTCTAGCTTAATTAAAGGAACCCCTCGGCCGCTCTCCGATGAGCCGAGGCCAGGGGTAGCGGTGTCAGCATGAACAGCGGCAGAGTTGGCTCGAAAAGAAAACCTGGTTGGCCGGAGCCTGGCCGGGTCATCCGTTAGCGGGACCGACGCCGGAGTTGACCAGCCGAGGCCTCGGGTCGGGCTGACGTCCTTGGAGGGCAACTGGCCGAGGCCCCGGGGTGACCGGCCGAGCCGCCTGCTCGGGCCGGATTCCCGGAGAAGACCCTGGCAGCGATGGCCCGGGCGTGGCGATGACGTCGTCCTTCGGAGTGGAGATCTTCGGACCGCGTCGCCGTCTGAGGCTAGGTCAGACCTCGCCGAAGGTGTTGTCGATGCCGAGGGTGCTGCTGCTCCCTTCCAGCGTCAAGACCCGAGCCTGCAGGATCGGATTGTCTTGTAGCGTGTGTGAGAGAACCTAGAGGGGGGGGGGGTGAATAGGTGATCCTGTGAAAACTTGAAAACTTAAGCCACAAAACTTTGTTAATCGTTAGCACAATAATTGCCAAGTGGCTAAAGAGGAATCCTCAACAAAACACAATAACCAACAAGGATCAATCACAGAGATGGCACGGTGGTTATCCCGTGGTTCGGCCAAGACCAACGCTTGCCTACTCCACGTTGTGGCGTCCCAACGGACGAGGGTTGCAATCAACCCCTCTCAAGCGGTCCAAAGACCCACTTGAATACCACGGTGTTTTGTTTGCTTTACTCAATCCCGTTTGCGAGGAATCTCCACAAATTTGGAGCCTCTCGCCCTTACACTTGAAATTCACAAAGAACACGGAGCAAGGGAGGGATTAGCAACGCACTCAAGACAAGAAATCACCGCGACACCACGCACACAAGTCGCAACGAGAGCTCACAACACAACTCAATGAGTTCACCACTCAACTAGAGCTCTAATTGCTATCGCAAAGAATCAAAGGCGCGGAATCGATGTCTTGGTACTTAGAAATGTTGTAGGAATGCTTGGTGTGCTCCTCCATGCGCTTAGGGGTCCCTTTTATAGCCCCAAGGCAGCTAGGAGCCGTTGAGTGCAATCTAGGAAGGCTGATCTTGCCTTCTGTCGACAGGCGCACCGGACAGTCCGGTGCCCGATTTCTTTCCATAAACAGCGCAGTCGACCGTTGGCAGCCTGGGAGCCGTTGGTGCACTTGACATGTCCGGTGCACACCGGACAGTCCGGTGCCTTCTTCTAGCCGTTGGCTCGGCCACGTGTCCCGCGCAGATTGCGCAGCCGACCGTTGGCCCTGCCGACCGTTGGCTCACCGGACAGTCCGGTGCACACCGGACAGTCCGGTGAATTATAGCCGTACGTCGACGATGAATTCCCGAGAGCGACGAGTTCGCCTGTGAACGGCCCCACCGGATAGTCCGGTGCACCACCGGACAGTCCGGTGAATTATAGCCGTACACCGCCGTCGAAGTCCCGAGAGCAACCTTTTCCCTCGAGCCAGCCTGGCGCACCGGACACTGTCCGGTGCACCACCGAACAGTCCGGTGCACCCAGACTGGGCAGACTTTGGCTGCTCGAGCCATCTCTTCTCCAACTCGATTTTTTTCTGTTTCCAGCACTTAGACACAATACATTAGTCTCTAAAACAATGTACTAAGTCTGAGAAACATACCTTTATCCTTGATTTGTACTTTGTCCACCTTTTTACACTTAGGCACTTGTGTTGGACACTAAATCACCAAAATACATAGAAATGGCCCAAGGGCACATTTCCCTTTCAATCTCCCCCTTTTTGGTGATTTATGCCAACACAACATAAAGCAAGTAGAACAAGTACAAAATCACTTCAAATAAGAACTCAAATTATTTTGATTCAAATTTGACATATATGGATCACTCTATGCCACCACTTGGTTTGTTTTTGCAAATCAAACTCAAATTCCTATCTCTAAGTCAAAACCACTTGTAGAGACATAAAGAGAGATTTTCCAAAGAAATTTGATCAAGGATTTCAAAAACTCCCCCTTTTTCCCATAATCAACACTTCTCCCCACATGAGGCCAACTTTTGACATAAGAGACAATAAAAGAGTTTTGACAAACCAAAAGCTCTAATCTACTATTTTCAAAATTTCTCAAGTGGTAGCTGATCCATTTATCGCTTTGGCCTTTATTTTCTCCCCCTTTGGCATCAAGCACCAAAACGGGATCAATCTTGGCCCTTAAACCCCATTGCCTCACCAAAATCTTCAAATAAGAGCAAATGGGCAATAAGAGTATAAAGATGAACTTGGAAAAGTTACTCTTTTCATCTGAGTGCAGTGGAAGTCTTGCATGGTCCAAGTCCATGTTTTCCCTTTCAATCCTCCTTTTAGGCTAAAACAATCAAACTCAAGTACATGGTTAGTCTCAAAGGGTCAAGTTGTAGCACAGCTCCCCCTAAATATGTGCATCACTTGCAAAAAGGACTTGTGAGGTCCAGGGAGTGTTTGTACAACTTGAGCACCACAATAAGCAACAAAATGCAGAATGAACATGATCAAAGGCATAAACACATGTATGCTACAATTCAATCCAAGTTCCGCGAATCTAAGATATTGAGCTCACTACGCAGCCTGCAAAAGGTCTTTTCATCTAAAGGCTTAGTGAAGATATCGGCTAGCTGGTTCTCGGTGCTAACATGAAACACTTTGATATCCCCCTTTTGCTGGTGGTCTCTCAAAAAGTGATGCCGGATGTCAATGTGCTTTGTGCGGCTGTGCTCAACAGGATTTTCCGCTATGCGGATAGCACTCTCATTGTCACATAGGAGTGGGACTTTGCTTAGATTGTAGCCAAAGTCCCGGAGGGTTTGCCTCATCCAAAGTAGTTGCGCACAACACTGTCCTGCAGCAACGTACTCGGCCTCAGCAGTGGATAGGGCAACGGAAGTTTGTTTCTTAGAGTTCCACGACACCAGGGACCTTCCTAAGAATTGGCACGTCCCCGATGTACTCTTCCTATCGACCTTACATCCAGCATAGTCGGAATCTGAATATCCAATCAAGTCAAAGTTAGACCCCTTTGGATACCAGATCCCGAAGCAGGGCGTAGCGACTAAATATCGAAGAATCCGCTTCACAGCCACTAAGTGACACTCCTTAGGATCGGATTGAAATCTAGCACACATGCATACACTAAGCATAATATCCGGTCTACTAGCACACAAATAAAGCAAAGAACCTATCATGGACCGGTATGCTTTTTGATCAACGGACTTACCTCCTTTGATGAGGTCGGTGTGTCCGTCAGTTCCCATCGGCGTCTTTGCGGGCTTGGCGTCCTTCATCCCAAACCGCTTTAACAAATCTTGCGTGTACTTTGTTTGGGAGATGAAGGTGCCATCCTTGAGTTGCTTCACTTGGAACCCAAGGAAGTAGTTCAACTCGCCCATCATCGACATCTCGAATTTCTGCGTCATCACCCTGCTAAACTCTTCACAAGACTTTTGGTTAGTAGAACCAAATATTATGTCATCGACATAAATTTGGCACACAAAAAGATCACCATCGCAAGTCTTAGTAAAAAGAGTTGGATCGGCTTTCCCAACCTTGAAAGCATTAGCAATTAAAAAGTCTCTAAGGCATTCATACCATGCTCTTGGGGCTTGCTTAAGTCCATAGAGCGCCTTAGAGAGCTTACACACGTGGTCGGGGTACCGTTCATCCTCAAAGCCAGGGGGTTGCTCCACGTACACCTCCTCCTTGATCGACCTGTTGAGGAAAGCGCTCTTCACATCCATTTGGTATAACCTGAAAGAATGGTGAGCGGCATATGCTAGCAAGATACGAATTGATTCTAGCCTAGCCACAAGAGCAAAAGTCTCCTCAAAGTCCAAACCTGCGACTTGGGCATAACCTTTTGCCACAAGTCGAGCCTTGTTCCTTGTCACCACCCCGTGCTCGTCCTGTTTGTTGTGGAACACACACTTGGTTCCCACAACATTTTGCTTGGGACGAGGCACCAGCGTCCAAACTTCATTGCGCTTGAAGTTGTTGAGTTCCTCCTGCATGGCCAACACCCAGTCCGGATCTAGCAAGGCCTCTTCTACCCTGAAAGGCTCAATAGAAGAGACAAAAGAGTAATGCGCACAAAAATTAACCAATCTTGAACGAGTAGTTACTCCCTTGCTAATATCACCCAATATTTGGTCGACGGGATGATCCCTTTGGATCGTCGCTCGAACTTGGGTTGGAGGTGCCTGAGGTGCTTCTTCCTCTTCAACTTGATCATCCTGTGCTCCCCCTTGATCATGCGCCTCCACTTGAGGTACCTATTCGTCATCTTGAGTTGGGGGATGCACCATAGTTGAGGAAGACGGTTGATCTTGCTCCAATTGTTCCTGAGGCCGTACATCTCCAATCGCCATGGTGCGTATCGCGGCCGTTGGAACGTCTTCTTCATCTACATCATCAAGATCAACAACTTGCTCTCTTGGAGAGCCATTAGTCTCATCAAATACAACGTCGCTAGAGACTTCAACCAAACCCGATGATTTGTTGAAGACCCTATACGCCTTTGTATTTGAATCATAACCTAATAAAAACCCTTCTACGGCTTTGGGAGCAAATTTGGAATTCCTACCCTTCTTCACTAGAATGTAGCATTTACTCCCAAATACACGAAAGTACGATACATTGGGTTTGTTACCAGTCAGCAGCTCATATGAAGTCTTCTTGAGGAGGCAGTGAAGGTAGACCCTGTTGATGGCGTGGCAAGCCGTGTTCACGGCTTCCGACCAAAAGCACTCGGGGGTCTTGAACTCTCCAAGCATAGTCCTCGCCATATCTATGAGCGTCCTGTTCTTCCTCTCTACCACACCATTTTGCTGAGGTGTGTAGGGAGCGGAGAACTCGTGCTTGATCCCCTCCTCCTCAAGGAACTCCTCCACTTGAAGATTCTTGAATTCGGACCCGTTGTCGCTTCTTATCTTCTTCACCTTGAGCTCAAACTCATTTTGAGCTCTCCTTAGGAAGCGCTTGAGGGTCCCTTGGGTTTCAGACTTATCCTGCAAAAAGAACACCCAAGTGAAGCGGGAAAAGTCATCAACAATAACTAGACCATACTTACTTCCTCCTATGCTCAGATAGGCGACGGGTCCGAAGAGGTCCATATGCAGCAGCTCCAGTGGTCTTGAAGTGGTCATCACATTCTTGCTGTGGTGTGCTCCTCCCACTTGTTTACCTGCTTGACAAGCTGCACAAGGTCTATCTTTTTCGAAATGTACATTGGTTAGACCTATCACGTGTTCTCCCTTTAGAAGCTTGTGGAGGTTCTTCATCCCCACATGTGCTAAGCGGCGATGCCACAACCAGCCCATGCAAGTCTTAGCCATTAAGCATGCATCTAGACCGGCCTCTTCTTTTGCAAAATCAACTAAGTAAAGTTTGTCGTCTAGTACACCCTTAAAAGCTAGTGAACCATCACATCTTCTAAAGACAGACACATCTATATTTGTAAATAAACAATTATATCCCATATTACATAATTGACTGACAGATAGTAAATTATATCCAAGAGACTCAACTAAAAACACATTAGAGATAGAGTGCTCATTTGATATTGCAATCTTGCCTAAACCTTTCACCTTGCCTTGGTTCCCATCACCGAATATGATTGAATCTTGGGAATCCTTATTCTTGACGTAGGAGGTGAACATCTTCTTCTCCCCCGTCATATGGTTTGTGCATCCGCTGTCGATAATCCAGCTTGAGCCCCCGGATGCATAAACCTGCAAGGCAAATTTAGGCTTGGGTCTTAGGTACCCAACTCTTGTTGGGTCCTACAAGGTTAGTCACAATTT
Source organism: Zea luxurians (assembly GCA_029449295.1). NCBI lineage: Eukaryota > Viridiplantae > Streptophyta > Magnoliopsida > Poales > Poaceae > Zea > Zea luxurians. The sequence goes on from JAOPSE010000087.1 coordinate 1,650,996, forward strand.
CCTTAGGGACCCAAATGCAAGTTTTATCACCCTTGCATTTTGCCCCTAATTTCCTAGCAACTATCTTCCTATCCTTTCTACAAATAGCAAAGGAAGCATTCAAAGCATGATAAATTGTAGAGGGACCATTCATAACTTTCCTAGAAGCATGAACAAAATTTTTTCTAGGCACATGATGAACATTTTTCCTAGGCATATCTCTACCATGCATATAGGAAGAACTAGGAGCAAACATAGCATACGAGTCATGTGAATCAAAAGCATTGCAACTCCTATGAGACTGTCTTCTATCGTTGTACATAAAAGCATGGTTCTTTTTAGTGCTACTTGCCATAGGGGCCTTCCCTTTCTCCTTGGTGGAGATGGGAGCCTTATGGCTTGTTAAGTCCTTGGCTTCCCTCTTGAAGCCAAGTCCATCCTTAATTGAGGGGTGTCTACCAATCGTGTAGGCATCCCTTGCAAATTTTAGCTTATCGAAATTACTTTTGCTAGTCTTAAGTTGGGCATTAAGACTAGCTACTTCATCATTCAATCTCGAAATTGAAACTAGGTGTCCACTACAGGCATCAATATCAAAATCCTTACACCTAGTGCACATCATAACGTGTTCTACACAAGAATTAGATTTATTTGCTACTTCTAATTTAGCATTTAAATCATTGTTAACACCTTGTAAAGTAGAAATGGTTTCATGACAAGTAGATAGTTCATAAGAAAGCATTTCATTTCTTTTAACTTCTAAGGCATAGGATTTTTGTGCCTCTACAAATTTATCATGTTCATCATACAACAAATCCTCTTGCTTTTCTAAAAGCCTATCCTTTTCATTCAAGGCATCAATCAATTCATTGATTTTATCAATTTTATTTCTATCTAGGCCTTTAAACAGACATGAATAATCTATTTCATCTTCATCACTAGATTCGTCCTCACTTGAAGAAGCATAAGTAGAGTCTCGAGTACATACCTTCTTCTCCCTTGCCATAAGGCATGTGTGACGCTCGTTGGGGAAGAGGGATGACTTGTTGAAGGCGGTGGCGGCGAGTCCTTCATTGTCGAAGTCGGACGAGGAGCAGTTCGAATCCCACTCCTTGCCAAGATGAGCCTCGCCCTTTGCCTTCTTATAATTCTTCTTCTTCTCCCTCTTGTTCCCTTGGTCCTGATCACTATCATTGTCGGGACAGTTAGCAATAAAATGACCAAGCTTACCGCATTTGAAGCATGAGCACTTCCCCTTGGCTTTGGTCTTGCTTGGCTGTCCCTTGCGACCTTTAAGCGCCGTCTTGAATCTTTTGATGATGAGGGCCATCTCTTCATCATTAAGTCCGGCTGCCTCAATTTGTGCCACCTTACTAGGTAGCGCCTCCTTGCTTCTTGTTGCCTTGAGAGCAAGGGGTTGCGGCTCGTTGATTGGACCATTCAAGGCGTCGTCCACGTACCTCGCCTCCTTGATCATCATCTGCCCGCTAACGAATTTTCCAAGGACTTCTTCGGGCGACATTTTGGTGTACCTGGGATTCTCATGAATATTATTTACCAAATGAGGATCAAGAACGGTAAAGGACCTTAGCATCAGTCGGACGACGTCGTGGTCCATCCATCGCGTGCTTCCGTAGCTCCTTATTTTGTTGATAAGGGTCTTGAGCCGGTTGTATGTTTGTGTCGGCTCCTCGCCCCTTATCATCGCGAACAGTCCAAGCTCGCCCTCCACCAACTCCATCTTGGTGAGCAAGGTGACGTCGTTCCCCTCATGAGAAATCTTGAGGGTGTCCCAGATCTGCTTGGCGTTATCCAAGCCGCTCACTTTGTGGTATTCATCCCTGCACAATGAAGCTAGAAGAACAGTAGTAGCTTGTGCATTCTTATGAATTTGTTCATTAATGAACATGGGACTATCCGAACTATCAAAGTGCATTCCATTCTCTACAATCTCCCATATACTAGGATGGAGAGAGAATAGGTGACTACGCATTTTGTGGCTCCAAAATCCGTAGTCCTCCCCATCAAAGTGTGGAGGCTTGCCGAGAGGAATGGAGAGCAAATGTGAATTTGAACTTTGCGGAATACGAGAGTAGTCAAAAGAAAAGTTCGAATTAACCGGTTTCCTTCTCTCGTAGTCGTTGTGGTCGTCGTCCTTTTTGGAAGAAGTAGACTCATCGCTGTCGTCGTAGTAGACGATCTCCTTGATGCGCCTCGTCTTCTTCTTCTTCCCTTCCTTCCGTCTATGGCCCGAGCCGGAGTCGTTAGGCTTGTCGTCCTTTGGCTCGTTGACGAAGGATTCTTTCTCTTTATCGTTGATCATGATACCCTTCCCCTTAGGATCCATCTCTTCGGGCGGTTAGTCCCTTTGTGAAGAGAACGGCTATGATACCAATTGAGAGCACCTAGAGGGGGGGGGGTGAATAGGTGATCCTGTGAAAACTTGAAAACTTAAGCCACAAAACTTGGTTAATCGTTAGCACAATAATTGCCAAGTGGCTAAAGAGGAATCCTCAACAAAACACAATAACCAACAAGGATCAATCACAGAGATGGCACGGTGGTTATCCCGTGGTTCGGCCAAGACCAACGCTTGCCTACTCCACGTTGTGGCGTCCCAACGGACGAGGGTTGCAATCAACCCCTCTCAAGCGGTCCAAAGACCCACTTGAATACCACGGTGTTTTGTTTGCTTTACTCAATCCCGTTTGCGAGGAATCTCCACAAATTTGGAGCCTCTCGCCCTTACACTTGAAATTCACAAAGAACACAGAGCAAGGGAGGGATTAGCAACGCACTCAAGACAAGAAATCACAGTGACACCACGCACACAAGTCGCAACGAGAGCTCACAACACAACTCAATTAGTTCACCACTCAACTAGAGCTCTAATTGCTATCGCAAAGAATCAAAGGCACGGAATCGATGTCTTGGTACTTAGAAATGTTGTAGGAATGCTTGGTGTGCTCCTCCATGCGCCTAGGGGTCCCTTTTATAGCCCCAAGGCAGCTAGGAGCCGTTGAGTGCAATCTAGGAAGGCTGATCTTGCCTTCTGTCGACTGGCGCACCGGACAGTCCGGTGCACACCGGACACTGTCCGGTGCCCGATTTCTTTCCATAAACAGCGCAGTCGACCGTTGGTAGCCTGGGAGCCGTTGGTGCACTTGACATGTCCGGTGCACACCGGACAGTCCGGTGCCTTCTTCTAGCCGTTGGCTCGGCCACGTGTCCCGCGCAGATTGTGCAGCCGACCGTTGGCCCTGCTGACCGTTGGCTCACCGGACAGTCCGGTGCACACCGGACAGTCCAGTGAATTATAGCCGTACGTCGACGATGAATTCCCGAGAGCGACGAGTTCGCCTGTGAACGGCCCACCGGATAGTCCGGTGCACCACCGGACAGTCCGGTGAATTATAGCCGTACACCACCGTCGAAGTCCCGAGAGCAGCCTTTTCCCTCGAGCCAGCCTGGCGCACCGGACACTGTCCGGTGCACCACCGGACAGTCCGGTGCACCCAGACTGGGCAGACTTTGGCTGCTCGAGCCATCTCTTCTCCAACTCGATTTTTTCTGTTTCCAGCACTTAGACACAATACATTAGTCTCTAAAACAATGTACTAAGTCTGAGAAACATACCTTTATCCTTGATTTGTACTTTGTCCACCTTTTTACACTTAGGCACTTGTGTTGGACACTAAATCACCAAAATACTTAGAAATGGCCCAAGGGCACATTTCCCTTTCATTGTGTTTCCTGCGGCCACCGAGGCCAAAACACACCCTCGCCGTGTTGTAAAGCTGTGTCTCTTTTCCTCTTGTTTCAAGTATCTGGACTTTTTTGTCGGTAACAGAAATGTTTGTGCGAGCGAGAGTTGCTTCTCGCGGAAGGCGATGAGTGAGGTATCCGTATCCCGGAGGCGTAGGAGTCCCTCGGCTCGGTCGGCCTTGCCGCTTACGCGCACTCTTACCCGTCCATGGGACTCTGTCACCGACGCAGTCGAGAAGGCTCGAAGGATCGCTTTGGCAGAAGAGCTTTCGAACGTGAAGACTTGTTCGGTCCACAGAATCACTTATCCGAACGTGAGTTACTTATCGCAGAAGGTGATGAGTGAGGTATCCGTATCCCGGAGGCGTAGGAGTCCCTCGGCTCGGTCAGCCTTGGCTGCTTACGTGTACTCCGTCGTTTTCAGGATCCACTTTCGAAGTAGCCAAAAAGCGCGAAAGACATTCTGGCAGAAAAGATCTTTTTTCGAGGAAAATTTCGACGCAGAGGGGGTTCCCCCCCTTTTAGCCCCCGAGGGAGGGTCGGGCTTTGCCGAGGCGAGGCCGACCCTTCCTTGATGACTAAACTTTGCATGGGTGCAAGGTATATGATCAACTTGAAAACATCTTAAGGGTAGAAGCGACGTAGCTGTTGGATGTTCCAGGCGTTGCCGTAGACCTCGCCTTGACTGTTGGCCAGCTTGTACGTTCCGGGCTTCAGAACTTTGGCGATGACGAACGGCCCCTCCCAGGGGGGCGTGAGCTTGTGCCGCCCACGGGTGTCTTGTCGCAGCCGAAGCACCAGGTCGCCCACCTGGAGGTCTCGGGACTGGACCCCTCGGGCGTGGTAGCGTCGCAGGGACTGCTGGTACCGCGCCGAGTGTAGCAAGGCCCTGTCCCGAGCCTCCTCCAGCTGGTCCAGCGAGTCTTCTCGGCTAACTTGGTTGCTTTGGTCGGTGTAGGCCCTCGTCCTCGGGGAACCGTATTCTAAGTCTGTGGGCAAGATGGCTTCGGCCCCATAGACTAGAAAGAACGGCGTGAAGCCCGTGGCTCGGCTCGACGTTGTCCTCAGACTCCAGACCACCGAGGGGAGTTCCTTCATCCACCGCTTGCCGAACTTGTTGAGGTCGTTGTAGATCCGAGGCTTGAGCCCTTGTAGAATCATGCCGTTGGCACGCTCCACCTACCCATTCGTCATGGGATGAGCCACGGCGGCCCAGTCCACCCGGATGTGGTGATCCTCGCAGAAGTCCAGGAACTTTCTGCCAGTGAACTGGGTGCCGTTGTCGGTGATGATGGAGTTCGGGACCCCGAAGCGATGGATGATGTTGGTGAAGAACGCCGCCGCCTGCTCGGACCTGATGCTGTTCAGGGGTCGGACCTCGATCCACTTGGAGAATTTGTCAATGGCGACCAGCAGGTGCGTGTAGCCCCCGGGCGCCTTCTGCAAGGGGCCGACGAGATCCAGACCCCACATAGCAAAAGGCCAGGTGATGGGTATCGTCTGCAGAGCCTGAGCGGGTAGGTGGGTCTGCCTTGCGTAGAACTGACACCCTTCGCAGGTGCGGACAACTCTAGTGGCGTCGGCCACCGCCGTCGGCCAGTAGAAGCCTTGTCGGAAAGCATTCCCGACAAGGGCTCGAGGCGCTGCGTGATGGCCGCAAGCCCCCGAGTGTATCTCTCGCAGGAGTTCCTGACCTTCGGCGATGGAGATGCATCGCTGGAGGATGCCGGAGGGGCTGCGGTGGTAGAGCTCCTTCTCCTCACCCAACAAGACAAACGACTTGGCACGCCGCGCCAACCGCCGAGCCTCAGCTCGGTCGAGGGGTAGCTCTCCTCGAGGGAGATATTGCAGGTACGGGGTCTGCCAGTTTCGATTAGGCGTGACCCCGCTTCGCTCCTCCTCGACGCGCAGTGCCTCACCCTCGGGGGCCGAGGGTACCTCGGACTGAACCGAGGGCGCCTCGGGCCGAGCTGAGGGTGCCTCGGACTGAGCCGAGGGCGCCTCGGGTTGAGCCGAGGGTGCCTCGGACTGAGTCGAGGGTACCTCAGACTGAGCCGAGGGTACCTCGGACGTGTCGTCGATCTTGACGGAGGGTTGATGCAGGTCTCGGGAGAAGACGTCCGGGGGAACCGTTGTTCGCCCCGAGGCTATTTTAGCCAGCCCGTCCGCAGTCTCGTTGTAGCGCCGGGCAATGTGGTTGAGCTCGAGCCTGTAGAACTTGTCTTCCAGGCGCCGAACCTCATCGCAGTAGGCCTCCATCTTCGGGTCGCGGCAGTGGGAGTTCTTCATGACTTGGTCGATGACGAGCTGCGAGTCACCGCGAGCATCGAGGCGTCGGACCCCTAGCTCGATGGCGATCCGCAACCCGTTGACCAGAGCCTCATACTCGGCCACATTGTTGGACGTCGGGAAATGGAGGCGCAACACGTAGCGTAGGTGCTTCCCGAGGGGCGAGATGAAGAGTAGGCCTGCGCCGGCTCCTGTCTTCATCAGCGACCCGTCGAAGAACATAGTCCAGAGTTCCGGCTGGATCGGAACTGTTGGGAGCTGGGTGTCGACCCATTCAGCCACGAAGTCCGCCAAGACCTGGGACTTGATGGCCTTCCGAGGAGCGAACGAGATTGTCTCGCCCATGATTTCCACCGCCCACTTTGCAATCCTACCCGAGGCCTCTCGGCACTGGATGATCTCCCCCAGGGGGAAGGATGACACCACAGTTACCGGATGAGACTCGAAGTAGTGTCGCAGCTTTCGCCGCGTTAGGATCACCGCGTACAGCAGCTTCTGAACTTGTGGGTAGCGGATCTTGGTTTCAGACAGTACCTTGCTGACGAAGTAGACTGGCCTCTGAACGGGCAATGCATGCCCCTCTTCTTGCCTCTCGACCACAATCGCGGCGCTAACCACCTGAGTGGTCGCGGCGACGTAGACCAGGAGGGCTTCTCCGGCAGATGGGGGCACCAAGATAGGCGCCTTCGTGAGGAGCGCCTTCAGGTTCCCGAGGGCTTCCTCGGCCTCAGGGGTCCAAGTGAAGCACTCGGCCTTCCTCAAGAGGCGGTACAGAGGTAGACCTCTTTCGCCGAGGCGTGAGATGAAGCGGCTCAGAGCCGCGAGACATCCCATGACCCTCTGTACGCCTTTCAAGTCCTTGATGGGCCCCATGCTGGTGATGGCTGCGATCTTCTCCGGGTTGGCTTTGATGCCCCGCTCGGAGACGATGAACCCCAAGAGCATGCCTCGGGGCACCCCGAAGACACACTTCTCAGGATTTAGCTTGACGCCTTTGGCCTTGAGACATCGGAATGTCACTTCAAGGTCGGAAAGGAGGTCAGAAGCTTTCCTCGTCTTGACTACGATGTCATCGACATAGGCCTCGACCGTGCGGCCAATGTGTTCGCCGAACACATGGTTCATGCATCGCTGGTACGTCGCGCCCGCATTCCTCAAGCCGAACGGCATGGTGTCATAGCAGTACATGCCGAAGGGTGTGATGAAAGAAGTCGCGAGCTGGTCGGACTCTTTCATCCTGATTTGATGATACCCTGAGTAGGCATCGAGGAAAGACAGGGTTTCGCACCCAGCAGTGGAATCCACGATTTGATCGATGCGAGGCAGAGGGTAGGGAACCTTCGGACATGCTTTGTTGAGACCAGTGTAGTCTACACACATCCGCCATTTCCCCCCTTTCTTTCTCACAAGCACAGGGTTGGCAAGCCATTCGGGATGGAATACCTCTTTGATGAACCCTGCCGCCATTAGCTTGTGGATCTCCTCGCCTATGGCTCTGCGCTTCTCCTCGTCGAATCGGCGCAGTGGCTGCTTGACGGGTCAGGCTCCGGCTCGAATGTCTAGCGAGTGCTCGGCGACATCCCTCAGTATGCCGGGCGTGTCCGAGGGACTCCACGCGAAGACGTCGGCGTTCGCACGGAGAAAGTTGACGAGCACTGCTTCCTATTTGGGATCGAGCCCGGAGCCGATCCGGATCTGCTTGGAGGCGTCGCTGCTGGGTTCGAGGGGGACGGACTTAACCGTCTCCGCTGGCTCAAAGTTGCCGGCGTGACGCTTCACGTCTGGCACCTCCTTAGAGAGGCTCTCCAGGTCGGCGATGAGGGCCTCGGACTCGGCGAGGGCCTCGGCGTACTCCACGCACTCCACGTCGCATTCGAACGCGTGTTTGTACGTGGGGCCGACGGTGATGACCCCGTTGGGGCCCGACATCTTGAGCTTCAGGTAGGTGTAGTTGGGGACGGCCATGAACTTCGCATAGCATGGCCTCCCCAGTACCGCGTGGTAGGTTCCTCGGAACCCAACCACCTCGAACGTCAGGGTCTCCCTTCGGAAGTTGGAGGGTGTTCCGAAGCAGACGGGGAGGTCGAGTTGTCCGAGGGGCTGGACGCGCTTCCCGGGAATGATCCCATGGAAGGGCGCAGCGCCTGCTCGGACGGAGGACAGACCGACACGCAGGAGTCCGAGGGTCTCGGCGTAGATGATGTTGAGGCTGCTGCCTCCGTCCATGAGGACCTTGGTGAGCCTGACGTCGTCGATGATGGGGTCGACGACGAGCGGGTATTTCCCCGGGCTCGACACGTGGTCGGGGTGATCGTCTCGGTCGAAGGTGATGGGCTTGTCGGACCAGTCTAGATAGACTGGCGCCGCCACCTTCACCGAGCAGACCTCCCAGCGCTCTTGCTTGCGGTGCCGAGCCGAGGCGTTCGCCGCTTGCCCACCATAGATCATGAAGCAGTCGCGGACCTCGGGGAACTCTCCTGCCTGGTGATCTTCCTTCTTGTCGTCGTCGCGGGCCTTGCCACCCTCCGCGGGTGGCCTGACCCTATGGAAGTGGCGCCGAAGCATGACACACTCCTCAAGGGTGTGCTTGACGGGCCCCTGGTGATAGGGGCACGGCTCCTTGAGCATCTTGTCGAAGAGGTTGGCACCTCCGGGGGGCTTCCGAGGGTTCTTGTACTCGGCGGCGGCGACAAGGTCCACGTCGGCGGCGTCGCGTTTCGCTTGCGACTTCTTCTTGCCCTTCTTCTTGGCGCCGCGCTGAGTTGACGCCTCGGGAGTATCTTCCGATGGGCGGCCCTGGGGCTACTTGTCCTTTCGGAAGATAGCCTCGACCGCCTCCTGGCCGGAGGCGAACTTGGTGGCGATGTCCATCAGCTCGCTCGCCCTGGTGGGGGTCTTGCGACCCAGCTTGCTCACCAGGTCGCGACAGGTGGTGCCGGCGAGGAACGCACCGATGACATCCGAGTCGATGATGTTGGGCAGCTCGGTGCGCTGCTTCGAGAATCGCCGGATGTAGTCCCGGAGAGACTCTCCCGGCTGCTGCCGGCAGCTTCGGAGGTCCCAGGAATTCCCGGGGCGCACGTAAGTGCCCTGGAAATTGCCGGCGAAAGCTTGGACTAGGTCGTCCCAGTTGGAGATCTGCCCCGGAGGCAGGTGCTCCAACCAGGCGCGAGCAGTGTCGGAGAGGAACAGGGGGAGGTTGCGGATGATGAGGTTGTCATCGTCTGTTCCACCTAGTTGGCAGGCCAGACGGTAGTCCGCGAGCCACAGTTCCGGTCTCGTCTCCCCCGAGTACTTTGTGATAGTAGTCGGGGGTCGGAACCGGGTCGGGAACGGCGCCCGTCGTATGGCCCGGCTGAAGGCCTGCGGACCGGGTGGTTCGGGCGAGGGACTCCGATCCTCCCCGCTGTCGTAGCGTCCCCCACGCCTGGGGGGGTAGCCTCGGCACACCCTCTCGTCGAGGTGGGCCCGACGGTCATGGTGATGGTGCTCGTTGCCGAGGCGACCCGGGGCCGCAGGCGCTGTGTTGCGCGTGCGCCCGGTGTAGACCGAGGCTTCCCGCATGAATCGGGAAGTCGCGGCATGAGGTTCCGAGGGGTACCCCTGGCTTCGGGAGGCAGAGCTCTCGGCCCGTCGGACCGCGGCGCCTTCCAGGAGATTCTTGAGCTCCTCCTGGATTTGCCGCCCCTCGGTGGTTGATGGCTCCGGCATCTCGCGGAGGAGCATCGCTGCTGCAGCCAGGTTCCGGCCGACCCCACTAGATGTGGGTGGTGGCCTGACTCTGACGTCGTCGGCGACGCGGTGCTGGAAGCCCTGGGGTAGATGACGTATTTCTCCGGCCGGAGGTTGGCCCGCCCATGCCTGCCCGACGTCCCGACGGATCGGCTCAAGCGCTCCTGCTCCCTCATCGAGCCTGGCCTACACCCCGCGGATTTGCTCGAGCTGTGGTTCATGGCCCCTCGCCTGAACGGGGACCACAGCTAGCTCCCGTGGGATGTCAACGCGAGGCACCGGCCTAGGGTGGTCACCGTCCTCCGGCATGCCGAGATGGTTGCCTTCAGAGGGACCCCCTAGATCGACGTGGAAGCATTCGCGACTTGGGCCGCAGTCCTCGTCGCCGAGGCTACGGCTACCGTCGGAACAGTCGGAAAGGTAGTAGTCGCATGCGGTCATGATGTCCCGCATGGCACTGGGGTTGCCAAGTCCAAAGAAATCCCAACAGATGCTGGGTTCGCCGTCTTCCTCGGACCCAGAGGGCCCGTAGGTCGAGACGTCCGTCAGCCGGTCCCAAGGTGACCGCATACGAAACCCCAGAGGGTTTGGACTCGCCTCTACAAGAGCGCCCGCCAAAGCGGGGCCACTAGGCGGGTCGAGGCTGAATCCGAAAGACGTGGGATGGGAATCGGTCGGTACTTTTTGGCCGACGGGCGGCGATGAGGTCACGTCAGGGACTGACTGCGCCGTCGTCTCAGGTACGAGGGTGACGTCCAGCAAGCTCTTTGCGAGCGTGCTGGCGTCGTCCGCTTGCTCGGGATTGGCGTGTCGCGGGGAGACGGCGCTCGCCTTCGTCTCAAACGCGAGGTCGACGCCCGGTGCGCCCCCCGTTGGGGTGCCGGCGCGATCGACTCGCTCGACAGCCGACGAGGCGCTGCCTCCTGCTTGGCCTTGGTTGCCCCGCCTCCTCTTCCATTGGCGGGGGAGAGGATGGGGTGAGCTCGAAGGTTGTTCTTCCACCATGCGGGGAAGACGTCGTCGATTCCGCCGCCGGCGGGCGGGCTATCGGCCGCCACTGTCGTTGTCACACGGCGGTGGAAGGAGTATCACGTCGTAGCTGCCGTCGAGGGACATGAACTCAAGACTCCCGAAACGGAGCACCGTCCCGGGTTGGAGAGGTTGCTGGAGGCTGCCCATCTGGAGCTTGACGGGAAGCTGTTCGTCAACACGTAGCAGGCCCCTACCTAGCGCGCCAACTGTCGGTGTTCCGAGACCGGGGGGTCCCTGAGCCGACGAGTGAATGTCGCCGCGTGCCCCAGCCCAGATGGGTCGAGCGCGAGGGCGAGCGCGAAGGGGGGAGAGCGAGGCGGCTGGAGACCGGCGTGAGAGAGGTGGGAATCCCGCGGCCTTCGTGTTCGTCCCGCGCCCAGGTCGGGTGCGCTTGCAGTAGGGGGTTACAAGCGTCCACGCGGGAGAGGGAGCGAGCGGCTTCGAGCGAGCGCGTGTCTCGTCCTCGTCCCCGCGCGGCCAACCTTCTCTAAGTGGGCCCTGGTCCTCCCTTTTATAGGCGCAAGGAGAGGAACCAGGTGTACAATGGGGGGTGTAGCAGAGTGCTACGTGTCTAGCGGAGGAGAGCTAGTGCCCTAAGTACATGCAGTTGTGGCAGCCGGAGAGATCTTGGCACCCAGCTGGTGTGATGTCGTGGCCGTCGGAGGAGCGATGGAGCCTGGCGGAGGGACAGCTGTCGGAGCGGTTGAGTCCTCGCTGATGTTCTCTTGCTTCCGTAAGGGGGCTGAGAGCCGCCGTCGTCACAGAGTATGCGGGGCGCCATCATTGCCTATCTGGCGGAGCGAGCCAGATGGGACGCCGGTCTTGTTCCCTGCGGCCCGAGTCAACTCGGGGTAGGGTGATGATGGCGCCTCCTGTTGACGTGGCCGGTCTGCGCCCTAGGTTGGGCGATGTGGAAGCTCCTCCGAAGCCGAGGTCGAGTCTGTCTTCCGTGGCTGAGGTCGGGTCCGAGCCCCAGGTTCGGGCGAGGCGGAGATTGCCGGCTGGTGCCGGGGCGGAGTCCGAGCCCTGGGGTCGGGCGAAGCGGAGTTCGTCGTCTTCTGGGGCCGAGCCCAAGTCTGAGCCCTGGTCGGGCGGAGTTCGTCGTCTTCCAGGACTTAGCCCGAGTCTGAGCCCTGGGTCGGGCGGAGCGAAGTTCGCCGTCTTCCGGGACTTAGCCCGAGTCTGAGCCCTGGGGTCGGGCGAAGCGGAGCTTCCTATGGTACCTTCGGCAGGGCCTGACTGCCTGTCAGTCTCACTCTGTCAAGTGGCACCGCAGTCGGAGTGGTGCAGGCGGCGCTGTCCTTCTGTCAGGCCGGTCAGTGGAGCGGCAAAGTGACGACGGTCACTTCGGCTCTGCCGGCTGGGGGGCGCGCGTCAGGATAAAGGTGTCAGGCCACCTTTGCATTAAACGCTCCTGCGGTTTGGTCGGTCGGTGCGGCGACTTGGTCAGGGTTGCTTCTTGGCGAAGACAGGGCCTCGGGCAAGCCGGAAATATGTCCGCCACTAGAGGGGGTCCTCGGGCGAGACGGAAGTCCTCCGGGGTCGGCTGCCCTTGTCTGAGGCTAGGCTCGGGTGAGGCGTGATCGAGTCCCTCGTATGGACCGATCCCTGACTTAATCGCACCCATCAGGCCTTTGTAGCTTTATGCTGATGGGGGTTACCAGCTGAGAATTAGGAGCCTTGAGGGTACCCCTAATTATGGTCCCCGACAAATATCACCCAAGAAAAACAAATGTAGTGGTAGATGCTTTGAGCCGTAAAGGTCAAGTGAACAATCTTACTACCTATTTAATGCCACAAGAATTATGTTGGAAAATGGAACAACACAACCTTGGTATGCTCAATAATATGGATGCAACAGTTATGGAAGTGGAATCTACTTTAGAACGGGAGATTCGTAAAGGACAAGAATCCGGTGAGAAAATCAAGGAAATTAAGGCACAAATTAATTTGGGAAAACCTCGGATTTCATCAAGGATGAACAAGGCACAATATGGTTTAAAAAGAGAATCTGTGTACCCGAAATTGAACACCTACGCCAACTTATCTTAAGAGAAGTTCATGATTCAGTTTATTCTATTCACCCTGAAAGTACTAAGATGTACCAGGACCTAAAGGAAAAGTATCGGTGGTATGGTCTGAAAAGAGATGTTGCTACTTATATTGCACTATGTGATGTATGCCAATGAGTTAAGGCCAAACACCAAAGACCAGCAGGATTGTTACAACCTCTCAAGGTACCAAAATGGAAATGAGAAGAAATCGGTATGGATTTCATAGTTGGATTACCCTGTACTTGTGACAGCTATGATTCCATATGGGTTATAATGGACAGGTTGACTAAAGTGGCACACTTTATACCTGTGAAGATAACTTACTCGGGTGCCCAGTTAGCAGAACTATACATGTCAAGGATTATTTGTCTGCATGGAGTACCGAAGAAAATTGTATCAGATCAAGGAATCCAATTTACCTCGCGCTTTTGGAAAAGATTACATGAGTCCATGGATACCAAGCTAAATTCAGCTCAGCCTATCATCCACAAATAGATGGACAAACAGATATAACAAATCAAGTGTTAGAAGATATGTTAAGAGCTTGTGCTCTAAAGCATGGTAGAAGCTGAGATAAGAGTTTGTCGTATGCAGAATTCTTGTATAACAATAATTACCATGCAAGTATAAAGATGACACCGTTTGAAGCACTTTATGGACGGAAATGCAGAACACCGCTATACTAGAATCAAACAGGAGAAAGTCAAGTATTTGGTCTAGAAATTCTCCAAGAAGCAGAAAAGCAAGTGCAGATTGTCAGAGAGAATCTAAAAACAACACTGTCAAGACAGAAAAGCTATGCTGATAATAGAAGAAGAGAATTGATCTTTGAACTTGGAGACTTCGTATATCTTAAGGTTTCACCAATGAGAGGAATGAAAAGATTTAAGGTTAAAGGTAAACTATCTCCTCGCTACATTGACCCATTCATAATTTTGGAAAGAAGAGGTGAAGTAGCGTATTAGTTGGAGCTACCCGATAGCTAATCATACGTGCATGACGTATTTCATGTATTACAACTTAAGAAGTGCTTAAGAGTGCCTGAGGAACAATTACCTATGGAAGTACTCAACGTTATGAGGATTTGACTTGTTTGGAATATCCTATCAGAATTCTGGAAACATCTCGCAGAATTACCCGGAGTAAAGTTATCAACATGTGCAAAGTTCAGTGGAGTCATCATTCGGAGGATGAGGCCACTTGGGAAAGAGAAGATGAACTCAGAGCAGAATTCCACCTCTATTTTTCGAAGTTCCTTAATCTCGAGAACGAGATTCTTTTTAGGGGGTAGGTTTGTAACACCTCCAAAACCATCAACTTAAAATAATGCATTCAATTTTTTAGTGGTAATTATAGTAAAGAAATTTTCTTTCAAATATTTGATCTTATTTGCCTTTAGAATAATTTTTGTTTGCTTATATTGGATTTATAGTTGTTTCTGTGGAATTTCTTTTATATGAGAACCTAATTAATTTAATATGAGAACTTTGGTCCAAAAATAAATATTTTAAGGATAGATATGTTGGCATAGTCATTATGAATTTTTAGAAATATTTAAAAATATATTCATTTATATTTTTAAGAAATAAGGGATAAAAAAGAAAAAAACAAATTGGTCGGACCCTAACCATTTTGGCCCATCAGGGCCCATCTCAAATAAGCTGCGCCTTCATCTCCCCTCCACTCTCACTTGCGCGTGGGCCCACCCGGCCCCGCGGCTTCATCTTCCTCGCGCAGCATGCACGCATCCGCGCCGCCGCCGCATCCTGGCCGCGTCCAGTCGACAGAGCCGACCATGCCCTCCCTCTCCTTGGCCGCTCGAACTTCGGCACCGGAAACAGCCGCCGATTTCTCTCCTCTCCCCACTCTCTGTACTTCGAAAACCGACGCCCGTTTCCTCTTCTCCCTCCCCCACTTCTCCCCCATCATGGACGCACCATTATTGGCTTTGATAGCCGGCCACCGACGCTCCATCTCTTCCCCTCCCTGGCTCTCCCTCTCCCTCTCCTCTCTCTATAAAAGCTAGCGCTTAGCCATGGATCCGGTCCCTGTCACCTTGCCTCGCTCTCGCGCTCTGCTCCTTGCTGCTCGCCGCGCCATCGCCGTGGGACACTAGAGCCTCTGCTCCTTTCCTGTCGCCGGCGAGGGCCGCCCTGGACGCCGTGTCCCAAACGACTGGAGTTGCCCCTTCTCCCTGCGAGTGCCGCTTAGAGCAACTCCAATAGTTCTCTAAACAACTCTCTAAATCTTAAATTTAAGAATTGAACAGAAAAATGCTTCTCCAATGGTTCTCTAAATAGACTTACTAAATTTACTTAGTTGCTATTCAACTCTATTTACTCTCCACATTTAGCAACTCGGTAGGAACTCCCTAAATGCAGTTGACGTCAATTTCTTCACACTAGCGTGATTATTTTTCTCTTTCCCACACAGTGAGATAGCCAGGTATAGCACACTCTTTTTTCATTTTCTAACATAATGAGGTAGCTAGGTCAAACACGTATGGCACAAGTTTCTCCTTCACCGTCGAACCCAACTTCCTCATAGGTTGCGCCACCGGGCCACCACTCATCCATAGTTCATATCGACCGACCTTTTTTCTTCCGCCCTCACATCCTCTGCTCTCAACCTTATTATCAGGCAGATCTCATAGGGGCAGGGCCGCTAAAGCTAGATTCAAAATCGAACTACTTCCTAAATATGAGCAACTAGTGGAGACTAAGTTATTTTTTACTTCCAATAGCTATTTAGCAACTTGCTAAATATGATTTTAGCAAGCTATTTTTTAGACAACTACTGGAGTTGCTCTTAGCCCCTGTCCGATGCCGGTGTGGTCGATTTACCAGGGCCGACCATTGCTCCTGCACAAGCTCCTGTTGAGCTGTGATGAAGGTAGAAGACAATAGGATATTTTTATTTCTACCACTCTTAATCTATGGATAATAGGAAGTCTAGCCCCTACAAAGATTTATCATTTTAAATTGTACATGTTAGAGTCCAAATCACGAGCAAAATTTAATGATTAAATCTCCTATATATGTGCTAAGCTATTGTAAGTAGTGTTTCTGCTATTTTCCAATTGTGCATTCTAATTTGGTTATGTCCGTCAAAACTAAATTAAATAAAACTTTCTAGAGTGAAGGATTATGGAATAGGGTAGACCACATCTTTGTAACTAAAAGCACTAGATGAATAATTTAACGTTTACCTTTGTTCATGATGTAATTTAGATTTTTAGTCAAGACGCATATGTTCATACACAAATGTACATATTGTTTATTCACTAACGACATAATAGTCTCTATTAATATCAAGATGATATAATTATGATCATGTCCACTGTAGTCTAAAAGGTAGTTTAATATAATTCTTTTAATGAACCATAAAGTATGTGTATTTTAGAATAACATGGTGGTGTCTAATATAGTACCTTTTAGAAATAAAGAATAAAACTAAAATGTGACTTGTGCCTTCCGGTGGAAATGAATTAATAGTAATTAAACCAGATCCTTAGAGGTTGATTTAGGGCTACATCTATGTTATGAATTTATATAGTATTTGTTTCCACAATTAACATGCCATATAATCGTTTCTAGGGAAATTGTGAAGTAAAATCAATAATATTTTATGTCATGTACGAATAGAGTGACTACTACAGTATTTTAGTTTATATTATTATAAGTTACAAACCAAGCTATATGATCAGATGTTCTCTTTCTTTTTATAATTATGATTTGTATAATGTATGTTTTATTGATTTGATTGGTGTATGTTTATTTATTGGTGTATGATTTCTTCTTTATGTACGATATGTGAATCTATATTAGAAGTTGATTTTGTGGTAGAAGACCAAAATACGTTCGAGGACGATCCGCATGACACGTTTGAGCAAGGCAAGTGGATTCTCCCTCTGCATTTATATTTGTCCCCAAGTAATGCATATAATAATGTTACTTTTCGGATATTTGCATAATTTGATGGGATTTGCCTAAATAGGATTTCATACAAATACCAATCCTATTCCTTGATTACCTAGGGATAAATGCTATGCTTAGCAACTTTTGCTACTGCTCAACTTGACAATTATGATGTCACTTTTTTATGATAATACTGTTCCGGAAATGAAATTCTCATTATGATGTTAACTTGATGGTTAAACAAGATTATTTCATATTAAATGAAACATGGAGTGACCACCCAGGATAACAGTGCAACCACGAGTGCTATCATGGCTCTGGCTGTGGTAATTAGATTAATGCACTTAGTACTTCGCAACCTTTCCTGAAATATGGGCAAGAGGGGGGTCGGCAGTGGTGGCAGCTCACGTTAACATGGGGATGTAGACTTGGCTAAGCTGCCTCGCCCAGAGGGCCTCCACACTGACCTGGAAACCTTAGCAGATTGTTTCGTATTAGGTGTGTTTTGTGAAAGCCTCATAGTGAATCCCTAACCATTCACCTCGACAGTGTTAATGGGTTCGTACAATTCAGGCTAGATGGGATACATGGCTTGTGGGTAAAGTTGTACCACCTCTATAGAGTGTAAAACTGATATGTCAGCCGTGCTCACGGTCAAGAGCAACCTGGACCCTCACATGATAATTGAACATAAAGACGGAAAATAAATTGTGACCCAATGATTTATAAATGGGTTGCTTAAGTGGTTTCACTTATGTGTTTTTGAGATATAATCATGTACTTATGTTTAATTGGGAATTTTGGGGGTACACTTACATCTAGTAAGTCAGACGTTGTTAATAAAATATTGACCAACTAAAATGCTTACCGCTTATCCATAGCCTACCTTGTTAACTTTGCATTATTCCTCCCACTTGCTGAGCCCCGACCATAAGTGAGCTCACCCCTTGCTAATATTTTGATCAAAGAGTGATGAAGGAGACTTTGCAAATGATGTCGACGAGTACTAAGTCTAACGATGCACCAGTCACTGTCTTGTGGAAGAGTGTCCATGCTTAATTCTGATTTACTTTGATAATGATACTTTTTAAGACACTATGGTCTGGATGATGTAAAAAAGTTACTCTACTCTCTTTATGCCTTTATTGCATTGTCTTTTTATATATTACACTTGTGACGTCAACATATGTGTGGAAAATGAATCCTGGCACACATGCTATGCATTCAGTTTTGCCCCCAAAACTGGGTGTGACTGGTATGAAATGAAAAGGGAGATCACAGAGCATGTGGCTATATGTGACAGTTGTCATAGAATCAATGCAGAGCATCAGAGGCCAGCCGGTTTGTTGCAGCCGTTGCAGATTACTCAGTGGAAATGGGATGAGATCGGAGTGGACTTCATAGTCGGGTTGCCTCGCACTCGAGCGAGCTATGATTCCATTTAGGTAGTAGTGGACCGCTTGACCAAGTCAGCCCACTTCATACTAGTCAAGACCAGCTACAACAGTGTAGTATTTGCAGAGTTGTACATGTCCCAGATCGTTTGTCTTCATGGTGTGCCAAATAAGATAGTGTCAGACCGAGGAACACAATTCACCTCTCATTTCTGGCAGCAGTTGCATGAAGCTTTGGGTACGCATCTGAATTTTAGTTCAGCTTATCATCCGTAGATAGACGGTCAGACTGAAAGAAGCTACCAGATCTTAGAAGATATGATGAGAGCCTGTGCGTTGCAAGATAAGTTCGGATGGGATATGAGATTACCTTACGCAGAATTCTTCTACAACAACAGTTACCAGGCCAGTTTGAAGATGTCACCATTTCAGGCACTTTATGGAAGGAGTTGTATAACTTCGTTGCATTGGGATCAACCTGGAGAAAAAGCAAGTGTTTGGGCCCGACATTTTGCTTGAAGCAGAAGAGAACATCAAGATGGTTTGGGAAAATCTGAAGATAGCGCAGTTAAGGCAGCGAAGTTATGTAGACAAAAGAAGAAGAGAGCTGAGTTTTGAAGTGGGAGATTTTGTCTACCTGAAGGTATCGCCTATCAGAGGAGTTAGAAGGTTCGGAGTGAGGCAAGCTAGCACCCCGATATGTTGGTCCGTATCAAATTCTCGCAAACAATGGAGAAGTGGCCTATCAGCTCAGTTTGCCAGAAAATTTGTCAGCGGTGCATGATGTCACTACAACATATATGGCCTTCTATGACAAATATTTGATGACACTAGTTGGAATTGTCACTACACCGCTCTATTTATGACGATTTTGACGAGACATATATGTTTAATGACAAAAAAGTAACCATTGTCATTAAAACTGTCATAACTCATGCTAACATGCCATTTGTGACGATGGTCTATGACAATATGGGTGTGTCATAAGAATAAATCGTCATAGCTTCCTCTACATCATAATTACGACAATTGTATGACAAGTTCATTCGTCATTGATATGTGATTATATTTTTTAAAATGAAATAACATATAATTGATGTAACGGCAGGTCCACATCAAGGCTAAATGGGTTCAACATGAGGTGTTTATTAATGTAACACATTAAATTATTTTTGATTTTTCAACTATTTGTATTAAAGTACCTCTAGTAGTTAGCTAATTTGTAGAATTTTACCTCCCATCACCTCGATTATTAGCCCATAATATATTAACTTGTCCACGAGGACAAATCTTTCAGATATGCACGTATGGTCAAATATTTGTTTTATAGATGCAAAGAGGCAATGGCAACTTTGTTTCACATCGTATAATTCCCAACCTATCTGGCGTCTTCGAACAAGAATGAACCTTAAAAAATTTACTTCAAAAGAAATGCGAGCACATTTAAAGTGTTTAGGGTCTCAAAAGATATTTTTACATTAATAGCTAGACCTTAAATAATGCTATTTAGAAAATAATTCATATTATTAGAAAATAAATAGTTGCCGATCAAGAGAAAACGAGAAAGGGACAAATATATGGGTATTTTATTTGGGACCCGAGAGATAAAGCTCTTTAATCATTTAATATTTTTTATATAAAATAGACTCAACTCCTTGTAATAGAATTGTTTGCACAAAATATTAATTATATACAAAGATGGAAGCGAAGCTCCACAACTAGAATGGCCACATTGTCTTAATTAATTTATTTATTTGCATATGTAAAAGTCCTGCACCACAAAGCCCAACCAGAACTCCATGTCTCCCTTTTTACCGCTGTTGGATCTATTTTGAAAGGTTGTGTTTTTATTAAACCCTAAAACGGGAACTGGGAGGGGAGTAGGGGATTAAATCATCTGGTCCTGTCTTGCACTTTCTAGAACCGGGAGGAGAGCAAGGCATGCGACGTTTTCCCTACCAATTGGCTCTCGTCGTACGCCATCGCTGCATGAGGTGAGGCCGTGGTGAGGATCCCGCGCCACCTCGCTCTCGGGTGCCTCTGCCCCGTCCGTTGCAGATGGAGACTGGCGGCTAGGGTTTTCTGCACGAGGTAAAGATCTTGCGCCGCCTCAAATCAGATTTCTGTTGTGCCCCTTTCTTACGATCTGGATGAGGTAGGCGAGGTAGAGGAGGCCAAAACATGGGCCAAGGCGGTGATGCTCCTCATCATGTGCGGCGATCACCACGCATCTGGCGAGGCCATCAAGGATGTGCTTTCAGTCTTTCACCTAGGAGCTTGGCGATGACTACCAGGTAAACTAAAAAATACCAACCCTGAGCATGCAGTTTTGCTATTACAAACATGTTTTTTTGTTTACAACAATCTGCTCATTTTTTCTGTCAAAGCACTCAGTACGTCAAAAAAAGTATAGCCTTGAACATGCATCCAAATATTATACTATGTTATCATCATGAAAATATGGTTGCCTACATCTATTAATGTGAGGTAAGCTGGAACCAAGTCCTCATTTGAAACGGTACTCACCTCAATTTAGTTGTTTTACTTGAGAGCTATTTAGTTGAAAGACTCATCACCACACAGTTTAACTATGAGCAACCTTTATTTAATCATTATAGTCTACGAGTACTTATTTAGGCTAAGGGTGCTGAGACCTCGGCATAGTAAATAGTAATCTTAGATAAGTTCATCTGGTGACTCTAGCAAACTCCTTATAATGATTTATGGGGTGGATAGAACAACACAAACCTCTATATTAATTGTATATTTTTTATTAGCAAAGTTGGTAAGATGGTAAGCTCATCACGAGAACCCTTCCCAATGTATATATTTTACTTGCTATTAGTTGCCCGTTACTATTACTATATATTATAGCGTGGAAAAAAATCCCGTTAACAAAAAAAAGAATTTTTGGCATGGGATCCAACAAAGCCTCAACTATCTCACTGACTGGTCGTTGCTTACTTCCTGTTCCACTGCAAATCGTAATGGTGCTTACCTGTTTCGTTACATAACCTCTATAATCTAGAATGTGTTTGATTGACTGCTTCTAATTCCCTTTTGCCCTAAAATTGGTTTAATGTCTGTCTACTTCATTTGTGATGATTCTGTTTTATAAGTACGCCATGCTTCATTTGGTTCACCAAGTTATCTGCTGGCGTAATCTTTTTACTTCCATGGATGCGTCTTATTGCCCGCTCCTAATACCCTGTTGCCCTAAAAATTGGTGTTAATGTTTGCCTGCTTCATCTATGATAATCCTATTTTACAAGTATGTCGTGCTTCATTTGGTTCATCAATTTACCTGCTGTTCTAATCCTAAGTCACCATAATATCAACATTGCACAATAAGTCCTATGTGATATCTGACCATTTCATAACATCAAAAGCCATTCTTTTTAAACAATTGCATTCTACAGCGGTACAGCCTGAATCATTCAATTAAATTGTTGTACCATAAATGATGTTTTGTGCAGATTCTTTGTTTCGCTAAGTTCAACGAAATTTTTTTTAAGGGGACAAGTAGAGTTGGACAAAAGGGTAATTCATTTCAGAGTTGGTTTTAGTTACTAAATTAACACCTCATAAAAAACTTAAACAGAAACAAATCAAACACATGTGAGTGCCTTAGGCATGTCGTCAGTTGAATTACTTATAGCAAAATAAATGTTTACATACATTGCTCTGCAATTACTAACCTGCCCTTTAATTGATCCTGCATGCTGCGCCACCAAACGGCCGTTATGAAACTATGTTTCATCAAGCTGCACCCATTTCAACTGCTGGACCATATGTTTTATTTCTTGACATATGATTGTGATGTCCTAATTATTCGTTGAATTGTATTTATTTTTGTTATTGACGCATGTTACTTGAGGACTACTTCATTTACTGTTTTATTTAAATGTTTTATCACTATTTATATCTAAAATGTATTTTGAATTGTTATTTTGAAATCTAACTTGTACCTTATTTTAAGACCTTCATTCTCACCGGACTCATTTTATATCATTTCAGAAGCAAGAAAAATGTAAGGATGCTGAACTTAGTGCAATAGATCTTTTAAAGGACATGCATTGCAACAAAAAGAAAGGTTTTAGTGAAAATATTGAGAAAGCTATTGTAAGTGCTTGTTTTCCTTTCATGTTTGTACTCACAACTTGCAACTTCTGGTATACTATACTGATGAATAACCTTTAACCTTTATATTAGGTTGACATGGAAGAAATAATGGTAGCACCAATTTAGGATGGATAACAACCAAAATATCCTACAAAAGTTGTTTCTAATATCCTACCGGGCTCCAGTGTGTTCCTATGCAATGTTGGTCTTCGGTCTGCATCCAAGAAAAGCTCCATAGCGTCAATTTCTGCAAAGGTTCAACAACTTTAGGATGAACTTGAGATCAAGAAGCAAGAAATATTTGCAGTGAACAAATTCATGCAATATTTTGGTTGTGATGTGTAATATTCCTTGACGATATGAATGCTTATGATGTCTTCCTTCTAATGACTATTGTATCTATCACAAATGCTTTGGCACATCACTGCCATGTCATCATATTTTATGATGAAAATATTCGTCACAAATGTATTGCCATAGAAGCGGCCACCAGTCCACCACCTTCCAATTTGTGATGAAATTTTGCCATGTCATCTGCCACACGATCAAATCTATGACAAATATTTTTGTCATAAACATTTTGCCACGTCACATACCACGTCATCACTATTAGCCATGCGGCAATGCACGACAGTACAAATTGTGACATTTTCAAAGGCACTTATGACGAAATAAAGTGTCATAGATTTTGTGATGAATCTGGTATGCGTCACAAAACCTATGACATTTTTTTGATGATCGTCATTGTAGTTCATTTAACACGCACCTTCTGTGACGATGTCCTTTTTGTCACAATGGTGTCACCAAAATACAACCTATGACAAATAAACACTAGTTAGTGACATAATCATAATGTCACAGAAGGCCTAAAAGGTTGTAGTGTGTCTTTCATGTGTCTCAGTTGAAGAAGTGTTTGCGTGTGCTAGAGGAGCAGTTGCCAGTGGAAGATCTGGAAGTCCAAGAAGACTTGACCTACATAGAGAAGCCAACACAGATTCTTGAGACTGCAGATAGAGTCACCCGAAGGAACACTATTATGATGTGCAAAGTCAGATGGGGTCACCACTATGAGGAAGAAGCAATTTGGGGGCGTGAAGATGATCTGATGGCAAAGTATCCCGAGCTCTTTGCTAGCCAACCTTGAATCTCAAGGGTGAGATTCTTTTAAGGGGGGATAGGTTTGTAACGCCCTGAATTTGGGGGTATAAATTTTTTCTCTTCCTGTTTCGCTCCTTCCTCCTATTCTCAAAGCAATATAGGGACTGGTGTCCGTATCGCGTGTAACCAAAAGCTAAGTTGATATTGTTGTTGCATCATGCCGGAGCATATTTATTTTGTCTGATGTTTTGCCTAGGCGTGCATTCATCTAGTTTTGGTTTTTGATTCGCGGATTGATCTTGATTAGAAGCAGGCGAGATCGAGTATAGGGTAGTCGGCTTGGCTCGCGACCCAGCCCGGCCCGCGGTGTGGCCCAACCCGGTCCTGGGCGCGCGCCTAGGCGCCTCACCTCCCCTATGCGTGCCCCTCCCCCTCATTCTCTCTTTCCCGCACAAAATAACCTCCCTCTCCCTCTCCTTCACCTCTCTCCACCACTCTCCCTACCCTTGGGTGGATCCTGGTGAGCGGTTGCTGCCGTCCGTCGACCCCGTGGTGAGCTCCCCTCTCCTCCCTCCTCTCTCTCTCCTTCCCCTAGCCGATCCCCTCCCCCGTGTGCGCGCGCAGCCCCCTGGCGCGGCCCTGCCCGACGCGCAGCCCCATGGCCGCGGCAGCCCTCCCCCGGCGCGTGCAGCCCTAGCGCGCGTAGTGACGTTTTAAATTTAGTTTAGATTATGTGTTGTGTCGTGCGCTTCGTCGCGCGACAATTCATTTTAACTTTCGTTTAATTCATGTGTTGTGCCGCGCGCTTCGTCGCGCAACAATTCGTTTTAAATTCAGTTTAGATTGTGTGGGGGGTCGCGCGCTTCGACACGTGACAATCCGTTTTAATTTCAGTTTAGACCGCATTGCGTCGCGCGCTTCGTCGCGCGACAATCCATTTTAATTCTGTTTAAATTACTCGTTGTGTCGTGCGGTTCGTCACGCGATAATGCTTTTTATTTCCGTTCGAGTAGTGTGTCGTGTCGCGCGCTTTGTCATGCGACAATTCTTTTAAATTTACCTAAGATCGTGTATAATAGTTAAGGTGTGTAGTGTAATGACGATTAATCAAATACCGAACTAATTAGGATCTAGTGCTAATTTTATTTAGGCATTGCACGATTGTTAATTAATATGATTATGTTTATATAAGTATTTTAATCCATAGCTTCTTAACGTAATTGTCTTTCGGCCGTAGCCTCGACTGTTGTAGTTCCTTTTCTCGCATAGTCGCGGATGCGAGTTCTGCGCCACGCGTCTGTTTAGTTGTTATATTTAATTATATGGTGTATTGTTTATTTCTATGTTAAGATTGTGGAATGTATGTTTAAACTCGTATAGATAACAGTCCGTTGGCGGAATCTGAAGGAGTTGCAGGCGAAGACCCTAAGTAGCAGCTGGTTGGTGAAGGCAAGTGTCCTCTGACCTATTTATATCCTACTCATTTTATAATTCACTTCCCGTATTTATATAATTTATACCTAAGTATTGACTAGTCTTTGTTTATCCTGTCCTTGTTCACCTATTTGGGTTGAATCATTTTTGGATTAGCTCTATGCTAGCGCTTTACTTTAATCAATGAACATGATGAGATTATTTGTGACATGAGGTTTACTTTTTATTATGATGATGGTATTGTGACATTTATGCGGGCTCGAGCGGTTTCTCGAGTGCCTCTCTGTAAGGACTAGTTCGTTGGATGACCACCTGGGAAAACAGTACAACCATGAGGGTGGTATGGGATGCCCTTAGCTAATTAATTTGAGAAACTGAGGTGTAGTTTGCTTCGTCGCCGTGCCGTCAATGGGGCTCGGTATATGTGGCTCACTCTGCCGAGGGTGGTTTGCCCCTTGGGGAGGAGTGCAGTACATTTAGGAAACCTAACGGGCGGCTACAACCTCAGGGAATCTTTGTAAAGGCTACATAGTGAAACCTTGCCTATTCACCTTGGTAGTGTTTAAAGGTTTGATCGGCCCGAGGCAAAAAGGAATCACGGCTCGTGGGTAAAGTGTGCAACCTCTGCAGAGTGTTATGAAACTGATATATCAGCCGTGCTCACGGTTATGAGCGGCCTTGGGAGCTCCATTGATTAGATATACTATGATTACAAATGATGATGAGGATAATTATGGTTTTGATGATTATGATTATGATTATGGTTTCTGGTATTCTTTCCGTTTGGAAGGAGTACTTTTGAGCTAACAACTTGGGTTTAATGCTAAAACTTGGCTCTCTTCTAATAATAATTAGCTGACCAACTAAGAGCAACTGCTTGATGTTAACCCCACATAAAGCTAGTACACCATAGCCAAATGGGACAATTGCTGAGTATGTTGATGTGTACTCACCCTTGATTTACACACCAAGCCCCCTAGGTTGTCCATATTGCAATCACTGCTCAGGAGAAGATGAAGTCGTGGTGGAGGATTTCCAGGAGTTCCAAGACTATGATGAGTTCTAGGCGTGGGTTAGCAGCAAACCCCCAGTCGGCTGCCTGTGAAGGTCGTGTTTAGCTATGTTTCGTTTTCGCACTTTAATCTATGTTAATGACTATGTGGATCTCTCGGGCATCATGATGTAATCAAATTAATACTCTTTTATGTTATTATTTGAGCACCGTGTGATGATGTCCGGTGATGTAACTGCTGTGTACGTGAATTGCTGATCCTAGCACGTACATGATTCACATTCGGTTTACCTTCTAAAACTGGATGTGACACAATATTACACCCAAAGCTTCGTCCGATCATTCGAAAGTTTGTTACAAGACACTAAAATAACACCACCTAAACGTTGGCGGGTAGATCGCTGGTGGATGGCTCTTAGGGATGAAAACGGACGGAGAACCCCATCTCCCATTTCTGTATCCACATTTTATCATCGGAAATGGGATTGGGTCTGGAATAGTCGGAAACAGAAATAGGACCGGGATAAACGAAATTGCGAAAACGAACGGAAACAGAAATACTACCCAAAACTCATAATTTAGTACAAATAGAAATGGTATTGATGTTTGGCTAGTGATTGATTGGCAGGACAATAACATAAAACAAATAGATATAGAGAGGAAACATTCTATCGTTGATTGGTTGCTAATAGTGTACATTTAGCTACATCCGATGTTGTTTAAGACTTTAGACCACTTGTCATTGAAAAGTGCAAATGATTACAATGGCCACTTGTGCTATAATTTGTCACCTAAAGACACGAGACTTTAGTTTATATACTAATGCGATGGCTTGTCCCATATTTATCAAATACGAAATAAATACGGGTTCAATCCGAATAAAAATGGGATCCCACAAAAACAGACGGAATAAACCCTCTCCCGTTTCTGTATCGTTTCCATATTCTCCGTAAATACAGAAACGGTCAGGTCAAATGTAGAAAAAGGTACAGGTCGAGATGGGATTTTACCCGTCCGTTTTCAACCCTAATGACTCTAGGCTCTAAGGACCCGTAAGGAGCAACTTCACATTGACCTGGCTCACGATCGACCGAGCGTGAGGGTGGACCAGTTCTTTAATGTTGTCTAGCTCCTCATCACTCCGGCCAGTAGCAAAGCCCTCCGCGATCACTGTAGCATCGATCTCATCAAAGTGGGAGACCATCTACCCTAAGGCCATGTTGCTCCCATGAAATGTGCCTTCAATGACCACACACTCTATGTATCCAGACATCGCTCGTAGCCGGTCGATCAAGGGAACCTTGATCGGCAACAGAGGAGAAAGGTGGGCACACACCGTGCCAACGACCTGGCTCCATCCCCTAGACTCAACAATCTATTGTTTCTTCAATGAGAGTATCTACTTCTATGGTGCCTCTAGTGTCTGCTCCATTGACTAGCTCTTTCACCTATGGCTCCAGTTTTAGAGTCAGAACTAGCTCCAACTCCAACAGCTCTGGTAGATCAGGTTTTCGATTCCGACGTCGTCCTCTTAGCCTTAAAGCTAGTCACTACTAACATGCCTACATCCTCTTCTCCCTAGGATCCTTAGTTTTAGGGCGTTCCCTTTGGTGCTTGACGCTAAAGGAGTGTATGAGAACTATGGAGAGCTAGTAGATGAGAGCTAGAGAGATACATTTGGTTTTCATGTTATATATCTTGTGTGATACCTAAGAGCACCTAGGGGCGTGAATAGGTGATCCTGCAAAATTACAACTAAGAGTACAAACTTAATCCAAAAGTTACGAGTTAGCACAAAACTAAACCAAGTTCGAGCGAGAAGAAGAGAGAAAGTCCTATTCACTTGATTGCTCTTTCAAGATATAAATTAGACTAATGCTCCATTTGGACCTTTGGAATTGAATTCATTCTAATAATAGTAATTTAGGCAAAGTTCAATTAAGCTAATATAACTTAATGCAAAATATATTTGTATACTATTATTAGCAATATGTGAGAGATATTTATATGATACATTTTTACTATAGAGAAGTGAGCAAAATAGCGTCTTATAATTTGTAGAGTAGAAATATATTTCGTTGATACAAAGTTATTTCTCATACTTCACCCCATGAATTTGAGATAGGCTTATATTTGAGCATGTGAAAGTCGTGTAATGTGACATTCCAAGTTAAATAGACTTCTTTATTAAGTAAATTCCAATTCCTCCTGTTGGGGGTCTTCTTCTTCGCCAAAGGTCCTCAAGACGAAGATATTGTTTGTAAGCGATGTTCTTCTTCTTCGCCGAAGATCCTCAAGACGAAGACATTGTCTATAAGCGACAACGTCGAATGCCGAAGCTACAGTCGATGGACGACAGCTTCGGCTCAAGGTGGCGACGAAGGTCAAACATGATGCCGAGTCGAAGAGGAAAAGACTAGTTAATCCCTGATGATTTATGTTACGATTATGTGTCCATGTTAAGGTCATAAATGTATTTTTACTTGGGTTGCGTCACGTGCCTATAAATAGGTGAACAATACCCTAGTACTGTTCACGCTGGATTGTAATTGCTTTTGCGTCCACACCTTCAAACAAGCCGAAGGTACCAATGTTGTCGGGGACCGTAATTAGGGGTACCCCAAGACACCTAATCTCAGCTGGTAACCCCCATCAGCACAAAGCTGCAAAGGCCTGATGGGCGCAATTCTGGTCAAGGCTCCGTCCACTCAAGGGACACAATCTCGCCTCGCCCGAGCCGAGCCTCGGGCAGGAACGGTAGACCAAGGCAGATTCACGCCTCGCCTGAGGGTCTCCTCAAGCAACGGGCGCACCTTCGACTCGCCTGAGGCCCAGCTCGGGCAGGCTTCGCGGAGAAGCAACCTTGGCCAGATCGCCACGCCAACCGACCGCATCGCAGGAGCATTTAATGCAAGGATCACCTGACACCTTATCCTGACGCACGCTCTCCAGTCGACAAGGCTGAAGTGACCGCAGTTACTTCGCCCCTCCACTGACTGACCTAACAGGAAAACAGCGCCGCCTGCGCTGCTCCGACTGATGTGCCACCTGCCAGGGTGAGGCTGACAGCAGCCAAGTCCAGCCTCGGGCGCCATAGGAAGCTCCGCCCCGCCTGACCCCAGGGGTCGGACTCAACCTTGACTCCGGAAGACGGTCTCCGCCTCGCCCGACCCCAGGGCTCGGACTCAACCTTGACTTCAGAAGACGGTCTCCGCCTCGCCCGACCCACGGGCTCGGACTCAACCTCGACTCCGGAAGACGGTCTCCGCCTCGCCTGACCCCCGGGCTCGGACTCAACCTCGACTCCAGAAGACGGTCTCCACCTCGCCTGACCCCCGGGCTCGGACTCAACCCCAACCTCGGACGACGGTCTCCGCCCCACCCGACCCCCGGGCTCGGACTCAGCCTCGACCTCGGAGGAGCCACCGCCTCGCCCGACCTTGGGCTCGGACCGACCACGTCGCAGGGGGGTACATCATTACCCTACCCCTAGCTAGCTCAGGCTACGGGGAACAAGACCGGCGTCCCATCTGGCTCGCTCCGGTAAAACAAGTAATGATGGCACCCCGCGTGCTCCATGATGACGGCGATTCTCAGCCCCCTACGGAAGCAAGGGGACGTCAGCAAGGCCCCGTCAGCCCCAACAGCTGTACTTCTACAGGGCTCAAGCGCTCCTCCGACGGCCACGACGCCACATGAACAGGGCTCCAACACCTCTCCGACAGCCACGTCGGCATGTACATGGGGCTCTGGCTCCCCTCTGCTAGACACGTTAGCACACTGCTACATCCCCCGTTGTACACCTGGACCCTCTCCTTACATCTATAAAAGGAAGGTCCAGGGCCCTCGTACAAAAAGGGTGGCCGCGCGGGAGGATGGGCTGACGCACAGGCTCTCTCTCTCTTTCTCCCTCGCGAACGCTTGTAACCCCCTACTGCAAGCGCATCCGCCCTGGGCGCAGGACAACACGAGACCGCGGTTCCCCTTACTGTTTTCCCCACATGTGTCTCCGTCTCGCGCCGACCCATCTGGGCTGGGACACGCAACGACAATTTACTCGTTGGTCCAGGGACCCCCCAGGGTCGAAACGCCGACAGTTGGCGCGCCAGGTAGGGGCCTGCTGCGTGTTGACGAACAGCTTCCCGTCAAGCTCCAGATGGGTAGCCTCCAGCAACCTCTCCAACTCGGGACGATTCTCCGTTTCGGGAGTCTTGAGTTCATGTCCCTCGACGGCAGCTACGACATGATACTCCTTCCTTCGCCGCGCGACAACGACAATGGCGGCCGTCAGCCCGCCCGCCGGCGGTGGAATCAACGACGTCTTTCCCGCGTGATGGAATAACAGCATCCGGGTCTGTCCCGTCACCTTCCCCATCGACGGAGGAGGAGGCGGGGCAACCATGGCCAAGCAGGAGGCGGCGCCTCGTCAGCTATCGAGCGAGTCGACGGCGCCAGCGCCCCAGCGGGGGACACATCGAGCGTTGACCTCGCGTCTGAGACGAAGACGAGCGTCGTTTCCCCGCAACACGCCAACCCCAAGCAGACGGACGACACCAACACGCTCGCAAAGGACTTGCTGAGCGTTAGCCTCGTACCTGAGATAACGGTGCAGTCCGTCCCCGATGCGACTTCGTCACCATCCGTCGATCAAGAGGTACCGTCCGTTTCTCATCCTGTGCCTTTTAGATTCAGCTGCGACCCACCAAGCAACCCTGCTTCGGTGGACGCTTTCATAAAGGCATATCCAAACCTTCCGGGGTACCATATGTGGTCAACCTAGGACAGATTGACGCCGTCTCGACCTACGGGCCCCCGTGTTCCGAGGAAGACGACGAGCCCGACTCTGGTTGGGATTTCTCCGGGCTCGATAACCCCAGTGCCATGTGGGACTTCATGACCGCATGCGACTACTGCCTCTCCGATTGCTCCGATGGTAGCCACAACCTCGACGACGAGGACTGTGGCCCAAGTCGCGAATGTTTCCACGTCGATCTAGGGGGTCTCGACGAAGGCAACCACCTTGGTATGCCGGAGAACGGCGATCCCCCTAGGCCTGCGCCTCGCGTTGACATCCTTCGGGAGCTAGCTGTGGTCCCAGTCTCTGCGGGGGGTCAGGACGCATAGCTCGAGCAAATCCGTGAGATGCAGGCTAGGCTCGACGAGGAAGCAGGGCAACTTGTGTAGCTCCGGTAGAACATCGGGCAGGAGTGGGCAGGCCGAGCACCAGCCGGAGAAGCGCGTCATCTGGCCCAGGACGTCCAGCACCGCATCACCAACAATGCCAGGGCAAGGCTGCCCCCGACTTTCAGTGGGGTCGGCCAGAACCTGGCTGCAGCAGCAATACTACTCCGAGCGATGCCGGAACCATCCACTACTGAGGGGCGGCGTATCCAGGGAAAGCTCAAGAATCTCCTGGAGGATGCCGCGGTCCGACGGGCCAAAAGCTCTGCCTCCCGAAGGCAGGGATACCCCCCGGAGCATCGCGCCACGACCTCCCGATTCATGCGGGAAGCCTCGGTCCACACCAGGCGCACGCGGGACACAGCGCCTGCGGCCCCGGGTCGCCTCGACAACGAGCACCACCGCCGCGACCATCGAGCCCGCCTCGACAAGAAGGTGCGCCCAGGCTACCACCCCAGGCGTGGGGGACGCTACGACAGCGAGGAGGATCGGAGCCCCTCGCCCGAACCACCTGGTCCACAAGCTTTCAGTCGGGCCATACGACGGGCGCCGTTCTCGACCCGGTTCCGAATCCCGACTACCATCACCAAGTACTCGGGGGAGACAAGGCCGAAACTGTGGCTCGCGGACTATCGGCTGGCCTGCCAGCTGGGTGGAACGGACGATGACAACCTCATTATCCGCAACCTCCCCCTATTCCTCTCCGACGCCGCGTGAGCCTGGCTGGAGCATCTACCTCCTGCGCAGATCTCCAACTGGGACGACTTGGTCAAAGCCTTCGCCGGCAACTTCCAGGGCACATACGTGCGCCCTGGGAACTCCTGGGATCTCCGAAGCTGCCGCCAGCAGCCGGGAGAATCCCTGCGGCACTACATCCGGCGATTTTCGAAGCAGCGCACCGAGCTGCCCAACATCACCGACTCGGATGTCATCGGCGCGTTCCTCGCTGGCACCACTTGCCGCGGCCTAGTGAGCAAGCTGGGTCGCAAGACTCCCACCAGGGCGAGCGAGCTGATGGACATTGCCACCAAGTTCGCCTCTGGTCAGGAGGCGGTCGAAGCCATCTTCCGGAAGGACAAGCAGCCTCAGGGGCGCTAGCCGGAAGACGTCCCCGAGGCGTCCGCTTAGCGCGGCACAAAGAAGAAGGCCAAGAAGAAGTCGCAAGCGAAACGCGACGCTGCCGATGCAGACCTTGTCGCCGCCGCCGAGCACAGGAACCCTCGAAAGCCTCGCAGAGGCGCCAACCTGTTCGACAAGATGCTCAAGGAGTCGTGCCCCTATCATCAGGGTCCCGTCAAGCACACCCTTGAGGAGTGCGTCATGCTTCGGCGCTACTTCCATAAGGCCGGGCCCCCGGCGGAAGGTGGCAGGGCCCCCGACAACGACAAGAAGTAGGGTCATAAGGCAGAGGAGTTCCCCGAGGTCCACGACTGCTTCATGATCTATGGTGGGCAAGTGGTGAATGCCTCATCTCGGCACCGCAAGCAAGAGCGCTGGAGGTCTGTTCAGTGAAGGTGGAGGCGCTAGTCTACCTAGACTGGTCCGACAAGCCCATCACCTTCGACCAAGGCGACCACCCCGACCGCGTGCCGAGCCCGGGGAAGTACCCGCTCGTTGTTGATCCCGTCATCGGCAATGTCAGGCTTACCAAGGTCCTCATGGACGGAGGCAACAGCCTCAATATCATCTACGCCGACACCCTCGGGCTCCTGCAGATCGATCTGTCCTCGATCCGGGCCGGTGCGGCGCCCTTTCACGGGATCATTCCCGGGAAACACGTCCAACCCCTTGGACAACTCGATCTGCCCGTCTGCTTCGGGACTCCCTCCAACTTCCGAAAGGAAACCCTCACGTTCGAGGTGGTCGGGTTTCGAGGAACCTACCACGCAGTGCTGGGGAGACCATGCTATGCCAAGTTCATGGCCGTCCCCAACTACACCTACCTCAAGCTCAAGATGTCGGGCCCCAACAGGGTCATCGCCGTCGGCCCCACGTACTGACACGCGTACGAATGCGACGTGGAGTACGCCGAGGCCCTCGCCGAATCCGAGGCCCTCACCGTCGACCTGGAAAACATCTCCAAGGAGGCGCCAGATGCGAAGCGCCACGCCCGCAACTTCGAGCCAGCTGAGGCGGTTAAGTCCGTTCCTCTCGACCCCAGCAACAACACCTCCAAGCAGATCCGGATCGGCTCCGAGCTCGACCCCAAATAGGAAGTAGTGCTCGTCGACTTTCTCCGTGCAAACACCGAGGTTTTTGCGTGGAGTCCCTCGGACATGCCTGGCATACCGAGGGATGTCGCCGAGCACTCACTGGATATCCGAGCTGGAGCCCGACCCGTGAAGCAGCCTCTACGCCGATTTGACGAAGAAAAGCGCAGAGCCACAGGCGAGGAGATCCACAAGCTGATGGCTGCAGGGTTCATCAGAGAGGTATTCTACCCCGAATGGCTAGCCAACCCTGTGCTTGTCCGAAAGTTCCCTACCCCCTGCCTCGCATCGATCAAATCGTGGATTCCACTGCTGGGTGCGAAACCCTGTCGTTCCTCGATGCCTACTCAGGGTATCACCAAATCAGGATGAAAGAGTCCGACCAGCTCGCGACTTCTTTCATCACGCCTTTTGGCATGTACTGCTACATTACTATGCCATTCAGTTTGAGGAATGCGGGTGCGACATACCAAAGGTGCATGAACCACGTGTTCGGGGAGCACATTGGTCGAACGGTCGAGGCTTACGTCGATGACATCGTAGTCAAGACGAGGAAAGCCTCCAACCTCCTCTCCGACCTTGAAACGACATTCAAGTGTCTCAAGGCGAAAGGCATAAAACTCAATCCCGAGAAGTGTGTCTTTGGAGTTCCCTGAGGCATGCTCCTGGGATTCATCGTCTCCACGCGGGGCATCGAGGCCAACCCGGAGAAAATCGCGGCCATCACCAACATGGGGCCCATCAAGGACTTGAAAGGAGTACAGAGGGTCATGGGATGCCTTGCGGCTCTGAGCCGCTTCATCTCGTGCCTCGGCGAAAGGGGCCTACCCCTGTACTGCCTCTTGAGGAAGACCGAGCGCTTCACTTGGACCCCCGAGGCCGAGGAAGCCCTTGGGAACCTAAAGGCGCTCCTTACAAGCGTGCCCATCTTGGTGCCCCCGCTGCCAGAGAAGCCCTCTTGATCTACGTCGCCGCTACCACTCAGGTGGTCAGCGCCGCGATCGTGGTCGAGAGACGATAAGAAGGGCACGCATTGCCCGTCCAGAGGCCGGTCTACTTCATCAGTGAGGTAGTATCCGAAACCAAAATCCGCTACCCGCAAATTCAGAAGCTATTGTACGCGATAATTCTGACGCGGCGAAAGTTGCGACACTACTTCGAGTCTCATCCGGTGACTGTGGTGTCATCCTTCCCCCTGGGGGAGATCATCCAGTGCCGAGAGGCCTCGGGTAGGATTGCAAAGTGGACAGTGGAGATCATGGGCGAGACAATCTCGTTCGCCCCTCGGAAGGCCATCAAGTCCCAAGTCTTGGCAGACTTTGTGGCTGAATGGGTCGACACCCAGCTTCCAGCAGCTTCGATCGAACCGGAACTCTGGACCATGTATTTCGATGGGTCGCTGATGAAAACAGGAGCGAGCGCGGGCCTACTCTTCATCTCACCCCTCGGGCAGCACCTCCGCTACGTGCTGCGCCTCCATTTCCCGGCGTCCAACAACGTGGCCGAGTACGAGGCTCTGGTTAACGGGTTGCGCATCGCCATCGAGCTGGGGGTCCGACGCCTCGACGCTCGTGGCGACTCGCAGCTTGTCATCGACCAAGTCATGAAGAACTCCCATTGCCGCGACCCAAAGATGGAAGCCTACTGCGACGAGGTTCGGCGCCTGGAGGACAAGTTCTACGGGCTCGAGCTCAACCACGTCGCTCAACGATACAATGAGACTGCAGACGAGCTGGCTAAGATAGCCTCGGGGCGGACAACGGTTCCTCCGGACGTCTTCTCCCGAGACCTACATCAACCCTCCGTCAAGACCAACGACACGCTCGAGCCCGAGAAGGCCTCGGCTCTGCCCGAGGCGCCCTTGGCTCAGCCCGAGGCACCCTCAGCTCAGCCCGAGGCAGCCTCGGCCCCGCCCGAGGCACCCTCGGCCCCCGAAAGTGAGGCACTGCGCGTCGAGGAAGAGCGGAATGGAGTCACGCCTAATCGAAACTGGCAGACCCCATACCTGCAATATCTCCACCGAGGAGAGCTACCCCTCGACTGAGCCGAAGTTCGGCGACTGGCGCGACGCGCCAAGTCGTTCATCTTACTGGGTGACGGAAAGGAGCTCTACCACTGCAGCCCCTCAGGCATCCTCCAGCGATGCATATCCATCGACGAAGGACAGGAGCTATTGCAAGAAATACACTCGGGGGCTTGCGGTCACCACGCAGCACCTCGGGTCCTCATTGGAAACGCCTTCCGACAGGGTTTCTACTGGCCAACCGCGGTGGCCGACGCCACTAGAATTGTACGCACCTGCCAAGGGTGTCAATTCTATGCAAGGCAGACGCAACTGCCCGCTCAAGCCTTGCAAACAATACCCATCACCTGGCCGTTTGCTGTGTGGGGTCTGGACCTCGTCGGTCCCTTGCAGAAGGCACCTGGGGGCTTCACGCACCTGCTGGTCGCCATCGACAAATTCTCCAAGTGGATCGAGGTCCGACCCCTAAACAGCATCAGGTCCGAACAGGCGGTGGCGTTCTTCACCGACATCATCCATCGCTTCGGGGTCCCGAACTCCATCATCACCGACAACGGCACCCAGTTCACTGGCAGAAAGTTCCTGGACTTCTGCGAGGACTACCACATCCGGGTGGACTGGGCCGCCGTAGCTCACCCCATGACGAATGGGCAGGTAGAGCGTGCCAACGGCATGATTCTGCAAGGACTCAAGCCGAGGATCTACAACAACCTCAACAAGTTCGGCAGGCGATGGATGAAGGAACTCCCCTCGGTGGTCTGGAGTCTGAGGACGACGCCAAGCCGAGCCACGGGTTTCACGCCGTTCTTTCTAGTCTATGGGGCCGAGGCTATCTTGCCCACAGATTTAGAATACGGTTCCCCGAGGACAAGAGCGTACGACGATCGGAGCAACCGGACCAGCCGAGAAGACTCACTGGACCAGCTGGAGGAGGCTCGGGACATGGCCCTACTACACTCGGCAAGGTATCAGCAGTCTCTGCGACGCTACCACGCCCGAGGGGTTCGGTCCCGAGACCTCCAGGTGGGCAACTTGGTGCTTCGGCTACGACAAGAGCCCGAGGGCGCCACAAGCTCACGCCTCCCTGGGAAGGGTCGTTCATCATCGCCAAGATTCTGAAGCCCGGAACATACAAGCTGGCCAACAGTCAAGGCGAGGTCTACAGCAACGCTTGGAACATCCGACAGCTACGTCGCTTCTACCCTTAAGATGTTTTCAAGTCGTTCATATACCTCGTTCACTTACGCAAATAAAGTCTAACCATCAAGGAAGGGTCAACCTTGTCTCGGCAAAGCCTGACCCTCCCTCGGGGGCTAGAAGGGGGGAACCCCCTCTGTGTCAAAATTTTCCTCAAAAAAAGTCTTCCTGCCAGAACATCTTTCGTGCTTTTCGACTACTTCGATAGTGGAATCCTGAAAACGACGGGGTACACGTAAGCGGCAAGGCCGACCAAGCCGAGGGACTCCTACGCCTCCGGGATACGGATACCTCACTCATCACCTTCTGCGATAAGTAACTCACGCTCGGATAAGCGATTCCGCTGTCCGAACAAGTCTTAGCGCTCGAAAAATTTTTCAGCTGAAACGATTTTTCGTGCCATCTCGACTATATCGATAACAGAATCCTACGGACGAGTAAGAGTACACGTAAGCGGCAAGGCCGACCGAGCCGAGGGACTCCTACGCCTCTGGGATACGGATACCTCACTCATCACCTTCTGCGATAAGTAACTCTCGCTCGGATAAACAATTCTTTTACCGATGAACAAGTCCTGATACTCGAAACAAGGGGAAAAGAAACACAGCTTTACAACACGACGATGACATGTTTGGGCCTCGGCAGCCGCAAAAAACATATGCACACTATAGACAAACTGTTCCTGCAGGATCAGACGTCAGTAAGGGGAGCAACAGCAACCCCGGCATCAACTCCACCTTCGGCGGAATCCGGCCCGGCCTCGGACGGCGTAACGATCGAAGGATCTCAACCTCGAAGGAAGATGTCAGCACCGCGCCTGGGCCATCATCGCCAGGGTCTCCTCTGGGAACCCGGCCCAAGCAGACGGCCGGACTGGCCGCTCCGTAGCCTCAGCCGGTTGTCCCCTGAGGACACCGGTCCGGCTCATGGCCTCGGCAGCCCGACTCCAAGGTTGGTCCCGCCAGTGGACAACCTGGCCAGGTTCCAGCTGCCGCTGCTACGTCTCCTCGGCCTGGGAAGTCCCCTACTCCTGGGCCGACGGAGTTTCTTCTCCAGCCGACTCCGCCTCTGTCCGTGTTGACATCGCTGCCTCCGGCTTCGGCTCATCACAGAGCAGCCGAGGGTTCCTTCACTGAGCAAGAGAAGCCTTGAGCGGCAAGGCCGACCGAGCCGAGGGACTCCTACGCCTCCGGGATGCGGATACCTCACTCGTCACCTTCCGCACAGGGCAACTCACACTTGGTTAAGCGGTCCAGCTAGCCGACAGGCGAGTCCTGGTGCTCAAAATGGGAAAGAAACACGACTTTACGCCCAAATACTCAGATGTTCAGGCCCCGACAGCCGCAATGAACATATGCCGGCACTCAAAATGCCATTACAAACGGGACTCCGGTTCCGTTCCCGCGGGTATGAACAACCTCCATACCAGGAGGCCCGCGGGACGACGAACTCTAAGCGACTCACCGCCGCCCACTCCTACAGCAGCAACAACGACCTCCGCTCCGGGCGGCCAAACAACAGCAGCGATGACCTCAGGGCAGACGCTGCTGCGACAAGGCCCTCGCCCACGTCCCCACTCAAGGGGCGAGGACAAGCTATCAAAGCCAAAGAGCTGGAGGCCCAGAGCGCAGATGGCAGCGGCGATCTCGTCGGCGACGAGGACTTCTCCGGCCACCTGTCCACCGACAGATCCCCACTCAAGTCCTCCCGGACGGGCGAGCACCGACCCCCGCATGAAGGCATCGTGCTGGAGCAAGGGTAGGATAGCCCAAGAGCACGAACACCGCCCTAGCGCCCGCGACGTCTTGGGCGGTCCCCCGGTGCGCGCAACGCAACAGTCGCCCGTATGGCGGGCAGAT
Source organism: Zea luxurians (assembly GCA_029449295.1). NCBI lineage: Eukaryota > Viridiplantae > Streptophyta > Magnoliopsida > Poales > Poaceae > Zea > Zea luxurians. The sequence goes on from JAOPSE010000087.1 coordinate 1,689,294, forward strand.
AGCCGCACTCTGCCCAGCGATCGGAGGTGGCACCGGAAGCCATGCCAGAGCCAGCTGAGCCAGCGAACCAGGCATGCTGGAGCTGACGACACTTGCGGCCGCTCGGCCACACGTTGTCGAAGTCCGCCCCTTCCGCTAAGCCAGTGAGCGCCCTCTCCCATGAACGCTGAAGGAGGAGGTGGCCCGCCGGCCCGTACGGGAGGTAGAGCTCTGGCTCAGCTCGCCCTCCGCCCCAGCAAGGATGATGAAGATCCTTGAAGCTGAGGGCGGGGCAGAAGCCGCAGCCTGGCTTGCTTCTCCCCACCATCAAATTGGTGGTCACCGTCTTGGGTGACCATCGGCGAGGGGATGCGGCTGGGCTGCCAGATGAAAATCCTTGAAGCCGAACGATGGCTGAAAGGTATCAACCTCCACGAGGTTGCGCTCCAACAACAGCAAGAGCAAGGCAACGCGGGCGCTCCCCATCCGGGGGCTCGGAAGGCGGAAGGACGCGACGCATGAGGAAAGCGCGAAGGCATGGCTACCACCCAGGAGGTCGATCCCTTTTTAAAGGCGACTCTCCCTGCTCGCGTCCTCAGCCGTCATGGACTAAGTCTTCACCAACACGCTCCAAGGTCCTCCCCCTACGACACGGGGGCTGGGTCCACACGTCATGCGAGCTGGCCCAAAACAGAAGAAGCCAAACCGCCGCGCACGGAGCGCGCAACTGCCCAGCGGTTACAAGCACTCCTCCACTTTCGCCCAGACCAGCGGGTGAAAGGGCGGACCGCCATGCAGCCGGCATACAACTACACCAAGGGGGCGCACCCTTTCAACTTTGACGCATCCAGCATGGAGGCCCAGGCCCACACGTCATGTAACCGGCGCGCCGGTTACTATGTGCGAGAAACTGCACCGCCACTTGCGCCAGTGCCGTGCATCCTCGACCGCGGAATCGGTGCCGCGACTCGAGGCAACCCTGCGCACGACCCAGTAGTGCCAACCAGGCACGCCGGTCACAGGTCAGTCAGCCGCGGGAGAAGGCGCGACGGTCGATATGGCTAGAAGTGGGCCAACAGTAATGGCGGCAGCAGGCGAGCGGAAGCGGCGGTCAAATCGTCTGTAGGCTCACGTCCCCTCCTGGAACAGCGAGAGAGCCCTCTCCCACGGTGTGAAGACGACGCGCACGTGTTCCGTTCCTCGAACGGCTCGTGCATGCACAACGACTGCCCCACGAACCACTCGTCCTGTCGCATTAACTCTGCGGCAGGACAGGCGACACCTTTGGCAGGCGAAGTGGGCGACGCTTCACCTCCGCCATAATGACCGCGTCAAAAAAGGTACGCCACGTCGTTCAATTTCGTATCCTTTTTCGCTTCCCCTTTCTCTCTCTTGCTACAGGGACCGGTAAAGGGGATACTCCGAAAGGGATCCTTCTCCGCGAAGGAAGCGGGCCCTGAGCCCTCCTACTGATCAAAGGTTCGAAGGCTGGCCCCCCGGAAGGGTTCGACAGCCGCCTCAGAGCACTCGGGCTCCGCGCCCACTACTGGTCAGAGGTTCGAAGGCTGGCCCCTCGAAAGGGTTCAACAGCTGCCTCAGGCCACTCGGGCTCCGCGCCCACTACTGATCAGGGGTTCGCAGGCTGGCCTCTCGAAGGGTTCGACAGCCGCCCCAGAACACGCAGAGCGAGGGATGACTCTCGGTACGTCCGATACATGGCCGAGGCTCGGGCTATGCTCCCGAGGTACCCTAGGACATTTCCGAGACCAGCAGGAGCGATTCTGTAATGGAATCCCATCTGAGGGAGGCATCAAGCCCTCGGACCCTATCGAACGGGACCGGGTCCGGCAAATCACCTGTAGGTACTTTTGGAGCGCGCCTCTAGTCCACTAGCCAACCCTTATCGAACGGGGCACGGGTGCCCACTCGGATCACCCGTTAGCAACTCACCGGAGACACCATGTTCGGCGCCCTCCGAGGGCAACATGGCGCTTTCCCCCCTCCTCCTTGCGGAAAGGCGACGAAGGGGCGTATGAAAAAAGCCGAGTCAGTCCTTGACCGTCCTCTCGCCCTGTGCAGAGGCTCGGGGGCTGCTCTCGCAAACCCGGCTCCGGCCAAACCGTTGACAGCGTCAACATACCAGCCCGAGAACTCGGAACCTGACTATGCACCCGGGCGACGACCAGTTCGCATGAGGGAACAACCAGACCGGCCGAGGCATCATGAAAGGCATTAAGACCTCGAAGGAGTCAAACCACTCCTCCGAGGCCTTGGGGGCTACACCCGGCGGGTGCGCTCGCGCGCACCCACCGGAACGAAATGCAACTGAGAAAGGCCGGTCCCCTTGCAAAAAAGTGCGACAAAGCCTCCAAGCGAGTACCTACACTCCCTTTGAGGCTCGAGGGCTACTGTCGGGGACCGTAATTAGGGGTACCCCCAAGACTCCTAATCTTAGCTGGTAACCCCCATCAGCACAAAGCTGCAAAGGCCTGATGGGCGCAATTCCGGTCAAGGCTCCATCCACTCAAGGGACACGATCTCGCCTCGCCCGAGCCGAACCTCGGGCAGGAACGGTAGACCAAGGCAGATTCACGCCTCGCCCGAGGGTCTCCTCAAGCAACGGGCGCACCTTCGACTCGCCCGAGGCCTAGCTCGGGCAGGCTTCACGGAGAAGCAACCTTTGGCCAGATCGCCACGCCAACCGACCGTATCGCAGGAGCATTCAATGCAAGGATCGCCTGACACCTTATCCTGACGCACGCTCTCCAGTCGACAAGGCCGAAGTGACCGCAGTCACTTCGCCCCTCCACTGTCTGACCTGACAGGAAAACAACGCCGCCTGCACTGCTCCGACTGCTGTGCCACCTGCCAGGGTGAGGCTGACAGCAGCCATGTACAGCCTCGGGCGCCATAGGAAGCTCCGCCCCGCCTAACCCCAGGGGTCGGACTCAACCTCGACTCCGGAAGACGGTCTCCGCCTCGCCCGACCCAGGGCTCGGACTCAAACTCGACTCCGGAAGACGGTCTCCGCCTCGCCCGACCCCCGGGCTCGGACTCAACCTCGACTCTGGAAGACGGTCTCCGCCTCGCCCGACCCCCGGGCTCGGACTCAACCTCGACTCCGGAAGACGGTCTCCGCCTCACCCGACCCCTGGGCTCGGACTCAACCCTGACCTCGGACGATGGTCTCCGCTTCGCCCGACCCCCGGGCTCGGACTCAGCCTCGACCTCGGAGGAGCCACCGCCTCGCCCGACCTTGGGCTCGGACCGACCACGTCGCAGGGGGTACATCATTACCCTACCCCTAGCTAGCTCAGGCTACGGGGAACAAAACCGGCGTCCCATCTGGCTCGCCCCGGTAAAACAAGTAATGATGACACCCCGCATGCTCCATGACAACGGCGGTTCTCAGCCCCCTACGGAAGCAAGGGGACGTCAGCAAGGCCCTGTCAGCCCCAACAGCTGTACTTCTACAGGGCTCAAGCGCTCCTCCGACGGCCACGACGCCACATGAACAGGGCTCCAACACCTCTCCGACAGCCACGTCGGCATGTACATGGGGCTCTGGCTCCCCTCTGCTAGACACGTTAGAACACTGCTACACCCCCCGTTGTACACCTGGACCCTCTCCTTACGTCTATAAAAGGAAGGTCCAGGGCCCTCGTACAAAAAGGGTGGCCACGCGGGAGGATGGGCTGACGCACAGGCTCTCTCTCTCTTTCTCCCTCGCGAACGCTTGTAACCCCCTACTGCAAGCGCATCCGCCCTGGGCACAGGACAACACGAGGCCGCGGTTCCCCTTACTGTTTTCCCCCCTTGTGTCTCCGTCTCGCGCCGACCCATCTGGGCTGGGACACGCAGCGACAATTTACTCGTCGGTCCAGGGACCCCCGGGGTCGAAACGCCGTCAAATGTAATATGAATTCTATTAATGTTTATATGTTTATCATGAAATAAATATATGAATGAATAACATATATTGTATCTATGAACTCTTATCTTCATGAATGATGAAGGTATGTCCTTTATGACCTTCGTCCGAAGATCGTTATGTCCGAAAGGAGATAATCCTTCGAAGGATGAAAGTCTCTAATCTTTAACCATTATGTTGCCTTGTTCTTGATTCACAACATTTAAGAACAAGTGACCAACATTGGCGCCCACCTCCGGTGAACTTACTTCCATGACCATGATAATGGCTTCGCAAGGTGATCAAGCTGCGTCACCTTCGGCTATGAAGCTGGTGCTCCCAATCACAGGCGGTTCAAGTTATGAACCAGCCAATAAGAAGCAGAAAAAGGAAGCACAAAGAAGGGTACAACATGTCAGAGTGCAAGGACACTTCATCAAGTCCAAATGGTCTCATGTACCAATCACATTTTCTCAAGAAGACCTTCAGCTCAAGGATTACCCTCACAATGACGCCATGGTCATATCATGTGTTATCAAAGGGTTCCTGGTTCACAATGTCCAGCAGACATTATCTTTGCAAAAGCCTTCAGACAAATGCAATAGCCGGATGACAAAATACATGATGCAACGCACCCCCTATGTGGCTTCGGAGGAAAGCAAATAGTGGCACTTAGAAAAAAAAACAATGCCAATCACCTTCAGTTATGTCCACAACACCAAAACACAGCAAGTTGTATTTGACATTGTAGACATGGATTATCCTTATAATGCAATCATTGGATGAAGGACATTGAATGCCTTCGAAGCAATACTTCATCCAACATATCTGTGTATGATGATACCATATGACCAGGGTCCTATTATTGTGCATGGAAGCCAAGAGGCTGCTAGAAGGGCCGAAGGGAATTGGACAGATTCCAGGGCCATTCACAACATAGATGAAGCCAAAGCTCACCAATAGCATAAGTATATAAGAGATAAAGCTGCTTCAGCGGATCAACCAAAGTCTATGCTTCTGTGCGAAGACATAGCCGAGTAGAAGGTGTTGTTTGGTCCCAACTATCTGATGAACAAGAAAAAGCTCTGTTAAAATTCTTGTTCAATAACAAGGATGTTTTGCTTGGTCAGCCAATGACCTTTGTGGTGTCAACATAGACGTTATCGAACACTCTCTCAATGTAGACCCAACTGTCAGACCGAGGAAGCAGAAGCTTCGGAAGTTGTCAGATGATAAAGCCGAAGGGACAAAAAATGAAGTTAAAAGGCTTCTTAGTGCCGAAGTGATCAAAGAAGTAACATACCTAGAATGGATAGCTAACGCTGTTATGGTAAAGAAGGCCAATGGAAAGTGGAGAACGTGTATTGATTTCACAGATCTTAACAAGGCGTGCCCGAAGGATTAATTCCCGTTGCCAAGAATAGACTCCCTCGTAGATGCGGCAGCCACTTCGAAGCTCATGAGTCTGCTGGACTGCTACTCATGCTATCATCAGATCTGGATGAAGAAGAAAAATGAGCCCAAAACAAGCTTCATAACTCACAGTGGAACTTATTGCTATCTTCGGATGCCCGAGGGGCTCAATAATGCTGGAGGAAGCTTGAGCAGAATGACTTTCAAAGTTCTCAGCACTCAGATCGGCAAGAATGTTTTGACATATGTTGTTGATATCATAATCAAGAGCACGAAGCAAGAAAACTGCATTGCTGATTTACAAGAAACATTTGCCAACTTCAGGAAGGCTAGCCTCAAGCTAAATCTAGAAAAATGTGTTTTCAGGGTGAAGAAGGAAAAATTTCTTGGGTGCCTAGTATCAACAAAATGGATTGAAGCTAACCCAAGAAAAATAGAAGCTATACTTCGAATGGAGCCACCAAAGTCAAGAAAAGTTGCTCAGAGACTAACAAGAAGGCTGGCATCATTGAAAAGATTCATCTCAAGATCAGTAGAAAGGAATTTACCATTCTTCGAAGTACTAAAGTCAGCCGAAGTCTTCCAATGGGGATCATATCAACCTTCAAAAATCTGAAACAATATCTTATACAGCTAACGACCTTGACCCCACCTTTATCAGAAGCTCCGTTGCTACTGTACGTAGCTGCTTCCCACGATGTAGTCAGTGCAGCGCTGGTGCAAGAGAAACAAGACGAACAAGCAAAGAAGCAAGTTCCAATATACATCATCTCCAAAATACTAAGTCCATTGAAAATAAATTACACAAAGTTGGAGAAGGTACTGTATGTTGTACTGATGGCCTCCAGAAAGCTTCGACATTATTTCCAGTCATACCATATCATAGTACCTTCGTGCTAACCTCTAAAGGAGATCATAAGAAACAGAGAAGCTATAGGAAGAGTTGGCAAATGGGCTGTAGAGCTGAACAAATTCACCATTGATTTTGTTCATAGATCCTCGATCCAATCCCAAGCACTAGCAGACTTCATTGTTGATTGGACGCCAGGGGCTCATGAAGAAGGACACCTAACAGATACCGAAGCTTGGACAGTGTTTTGTGATGGATCATAGGGAACCTTCAGTACAAGTGCAACCGTTATTCTAATCTCACTATCCAAAATCAAAACCTGCTATGCAGCCAGATTGGAGTTCAACTACATAAACAATATTGCAGAATATGAAGCCGTCCTTTTAGGGCTTCAGAAGCTTAGGGCAATGGGGATAAGAAGGGCAATTCTTAAATCTGATTCACAAGTCATCACAGGACAGGTTGATAAAAGCAGCAAAGCAAGAGACCCGAAGCTCAAAAAGTATCTTGACATAGTCCGAAGGATGGAGGCCTCCTTCGAAGGTTTTTAGTGAAAAAACATCCAAAGAGGAGGAACAAGCAGGCAGATTTACTAGCTAAATCAGCGGCACAGGGGCTCCCCCTCCCCTCAGAAGTATTCTTCAAAACTCTCAAAGCACCTTCAGTCGAGCTCATGGAGCGAGCGGTGCTTACAATTTCGCCGGTGCACAGTGAGGATTGGAGAACTGAAATTGTATCTTTCCTTCAAGGCAATTATCTTTGGATGACAAAGTTTAAATAAAAAGGATGCATGCCAGGACAAGGCCATATGTGATCATAGAAGGGGAATTGTTCAAGCAAGGAGTTTGTTCCCCACTGTTGAAATGCCTGTCTAGAGCAAAAGGTCAAGAGCTAACGAAAGAAATACATTCAGAAATATGTGGAGCCCACATCGGATCTAGGCCACTCCTTGGAAAAGTTTTCAAACAAGGATTCTATTGGCTGAAGGCAGCTTTGGACGCATCGGATCTAGTTCAAAAATGTGAAAATTGTTAGAAGTGCGCTAGAGATCAAATGCAACCTTCATCTCTGACTCAGCTGATTCAGCCCACTTGGCCACTACAAAGGTGGGGTTTAGACTTACTAGGCCCACTCCCACCAGCACAAGGGAATCTGAGATATGTCGTGGTTGCAGTGGAGTATTTTTCAAAATGGATCGAAGCTAAACCAATAGCCACGATCACTTTGGCCACAGTTCAAAAGTTCTTCTGACAGAACATCATTTGTCGTTTCAGTGTGCCGAAGGCTATCACAGTTGATAATGGAACACAATTTGATGCTGAAACGTTTAAAACTTTTTGTGATCAAATTGGCACAAAGATACACTTTTCGCATCTGTGAGACATCCAGAATCTAATGGCTTGGTAGAGCGAGCCAACGGAATCATTATCACAGGAATAATGAAATCAATCTTTAATCTACCAAAAGGAAAGTGGCCAGACGAATTGGTGAAAGTAGTGTGGAATCATAACATTGTTGTCTCAAGGTCAACAGGGTTCACCCCATTTAAGCTTTTGTTCGGAGATGAAGCAATAGCACCAGAAGAAGTAAGGACATGATCTATGAGGACTCTAGCTTCGGCAGAGGACGAAGACAATTGCAAAATAACAAAATACACTATAGAAGGGTCAAACTTTAGGCAATAGATCACATCAATAAGTATCAAGCTGAAACAGCCAAGTGGCGAGACAGAAAAGTAAGACTAAAGAATATTAAGCCAGGACATTTGGTGCTTCGAAGAATAGCCAACCCAGACACAGTGGGGAAGCTACAATTCAAGTGGGAAGGCACCTTCTTGGTAGTATCTTCGTCAAGACATGGATCATACAGGTTAAAAGACATGGACGGGAATGACATTCCAAGATCCTGGAACACAGATGAGCTTCGGAGATACAATGTGTAAACCATGTAATTTTCTTTCTTTTTCCTATGGCACCCTTTTCCTTTCAAGAGGGAAGAAAGGATTCTAATGGGGCCATAGATTGTAATTTTCATTTTTCCTTACGCAGCCCTATACAATACAAGGGCCAGTTTCCCCACATGTAAAATGTAAGCATATGAGATTACACCATCGAGTGTAAAAAATATGAAAAAGCTTCAAGTCGTCCCTAAGGGGATGCAGAGCTAGAATGCCACCTAAGTCAAAGGTAAAGAAGCTCCAAAGTTGTTCCTAAGGGGATGCAGAGCTTAGCTTTAAAGTCGTTCCTAAGGGAATGCAGAGCTGAAATACCACCTAAGTAAGAGGTGAAGAAGCTCCAAAGTCGTTCCTAAGGGGATGCAGAGCTTAGCTCCAAAGTCGTTCCTAAGGGAATGCAGAGCTAAAATACCACCTAAGTAAGAGGTGAAGAGACTCCAAAGTCGTTCCTAAGGGGATGCAGAGTCTGGGTGTGAATTTGTGTGGGTTTTTATCTTCAGCATACACTTGTATATTTCATCACATCATCTTCTGCATTCATATGAACATACATTAGACATCTGTAGCTTCATCGCATCATAGCATATCGCATAAGGCACTAACAAAAAAGAAGGGAAGGTTTTAGCCTTCAGCGTAAAAATGCTTCGTTATGAATGAGGATGCTTGGTTATGAATGAAGATCCTTTGTTATGAACGAGGATGCTTCGATATGAACGAAGATGCTTCGTTATGTACGAAGATGCTTCATGTGAACGAAGATGCTTCGATGTGAACGAAAAGAAGGGAAGATGTTTTTTGCCTTCGACTCAAAATGAACATGATGGTTTCATCCACAACAAAGCAAATGACACCAGACAAAGGTAAGATTACAAAGGTAATATAATTTTACAAGTCAAACTCTTCAATGTTTCCATTTGTACATCTACCTAAATACATTTTCTAACACTACACCAAAAATTTCTTAGCTTCGAAATTGTTCACTTCGTTTCTTTATTTTTCGCTGATATCAGCCTGAAAAATTTAACATGTAAAGTGTTTCAATGATTTGAAATAGAGAAACAGAAGTCAAAGGCTAAGGACATCATCACATAATTTGTCAAGAGCTCGAGCTTCGTTTCCAGCCAGTTCTCGGCCGCCCTTCGCCTAGATCTGGGTAATGAATCTATTCCCCACGCTTCGAGCTTCGCTTGGTATATTCTTAATGTCAGCTGGAGAGATAGCGAAGATGGGCTTATTAACATCTCTTAAATGCTTGCAGCCAGCTTTTGCGACTATGTTAGCTGTTCCCCATGCGACCACTAGCGCACAAAAGTCCTCGTGCCCCTCCATCACTTCGTCAAATCCATTAATTTCTTTTTCCACAAACTCGAGCGCCTTCAGAATATTGTTGGCAGAATAATTCTCTTCTCCTGATATTACCCCAACTGAACTAAAAATCTTGCACTTGCAAAGGGAGCATCGAGCTGCAAAGCCTGAGCAGGTGTCCTGAAGCAATTTTAGGGCTTTAGATAATTTAAATCTTTTTTCTGCTTCGGCTTTGACCTTATCTTTCAAACCTTTGACCTCATGCTCATAACGGATTTCAGCTTCCTTTAAATTTGAATGTGCTTCTGCAAGCTGTTTATCTTGATCAGAAATGCGAACAATTTGATCCTTAATCCGAAGATGAGCTTCAGCCAGGTCTGCTTCGATAGTCTTAACCTTTGATTCTTTTTCCGCCAGAAAATTTTTAAGTTCTTTCACTCTCTTTTCCAAGTTATTGATAACAAGCTCATTTTTTTCTATCTTCATCTTCCTGTTGCAGCTTCAAAGCCTTACTCAGCAGTAGGCTCTATCAAAAACCCGAAGTTAGCCCGAGAATCTAGAAATTTAAAACTAAAAAGTCGAAGAGGCAAACTTTAAAGCTTATACCTTAAAATTTGAATAGAACAAGCTCCCGATAATACGTTGTCTTCTATAGTTACTGAGATCTCGTTCCAGCTTTAGGAAATCGATACTCCTTGATAACATATTGACAATTTTTGCTCCAGCACGTTCAGGGATGCACCCTAGAATCTCTTCGTCAACGCCACCGAAGAGCACGGATCCGGACTTGTAACCTCTAGCAATGGCAAATTCTTTTAACTCAGAAATATCTTCTTCGGAGAGTTCTTGGCCGCCAAGGTGTCGTAGATCCAACTCTATGTCCCTCTAAGAAGTCCTTTCCAACTCTTTCATTTTTAAGGGCAAAGCCTTGTCATCACTTCAGTCATGTCTTTCTCAGGAACCACATCAGCTATAATTATGTCAATCTCTGACATTGTGGTTTCGAGGGGGCCTCCACTGTTTTTAGCTTCAGGCGTAGCCTCATTAGCTTTGGCATCGGTGTTAGCCTCGACATTAATAGACGCAACAATTTTTCCCCCGAGATTGGGGGCGGGGTCTTATGGATAGCCTTCATTACAACCATCATTCGTCGTTTTTTCTGACCCCCAGCATTTCCCCCAGTTGCTGAAGCAGTCTTCTTCCCTTCCGAGCTTTTTTCAATCCCCTTCTCCTTTGACTTAACATAGCAAATGGGAAGGGTTCAGTCATTACCTTCAATATTTCTGTAACACCTGTAGAGGAAAATGAAGAAGTACCGATAGTCTTCTCTAGTACATTTTGTACCTACATCTCGGCTACAGCCAGCATTGTAGACTTTCGTTTCTTGGGAGCCGAATCCTTCGGATCCGCTGATTTTTTTTTTGTTTTTAGCAGCCCTCTGATCTTTTTTGATGGATTGCATGGCTTGCCTTTTTAAAATACTTACAGCCCTCTTTTTCTTTGCCCCTCTTGCTCCTTCGTCAAGCCTTTCGTAATCTGGATATTCGAAGTTAAGAGCGTCCATCACTCGGTTTAGTCTTCATTTCTCCCGGGTGCCGAAGGCAGCTGTCATCAATTGATCTTCCTTCTTCATATAATTCCCAAGAATCTCATTGCACAGTGTTTCTATTAATTCCAACCATTCGGCATAAGGCTTGCCAAAGTTTTTTTTGAAATTTAAAGCGGTAGGGAAGTCGTATAAGTTCATATTTATTCCCTTCGTTTTTCTTCAGCATCCCCCACCCGCCAGATGTTGGAAATGTTTTGTTGGCTAGGTATTCTTGCACCAAACCCCGAGTACTAATATGCTCTGCCACAACCCTAAATTCCAGTAAGGCTAACTGGCAGGGGACCCGAGTTTCATGTTGCACAATGGTCGTGTCATGCCGAAGCTCATTCTCAGGGGACTCATCACCATAGTCATAAGCTTCTCTCTCTTCTTCTCATCAGCTTTCACGTAAAACCATTCATTTGTCTAGCCACTCGGTCACTTGGTGCGATAACTAATCATAGGTGCCTTAGTATCCTTTCGGTATGCGAAGTTGTAACATCCAAAGTTCTTATGCAGCCCATCAGCTCTAACCTTAGTCTGGTAGTGGAGTTCGTGTACCCGGCAAAATCCTTCAGCGTTGGCACTCTTCCCTTGACTTCGAAGAGCCCATATATATACACTGAGTCTGACTATTGCATTTGGGGTAAGTTGATGAAGGTAGATCTCAAACTTCTTCAAAACATCACCGATCATCTCGTATAGAGGGAACCAAAGACCTGCTCTCAAGAAGCTTTTGAAAATTAAGACTTCATCATCTCTAGATTCTAGAATCACTTCTTCCCCAGCGAACCGAACTAGTTCATCATCATTCTCCCCAAAATATCCTAATTTCTTCATTGAAACCAAATCTTCCGCTTTAGCCATGGATTTTCCAAACTCAATATGGCTAGGTTTGCTCGGACTTAAAATGCCATCATCTTCTTCGTCATCACTGTCAGCTTTGGCATTAGTCGGTTCAGCTTCGGCAATAGCAACATTTTTCTGGTGGAACTGACTCTTTTTCTTCTTGTACAACTAGCCTAGAACGTTTTATCATTTCTAAGATAGGGGCCGTCTCAGTAGCTCCAACTTTTTCCCCTTCGTGTGCTACTCTTGCAGTAGACCTCACTCTATCCATTTTAGTTTTTATGAGACGAAGCTACACTCAACTAATTGAACGTTTGTCCGAAGCTTATACAACAAGTGCACAGAAAGCATGAAGCTTCGGCTTTAGTAAAAATTTTCAGCAGCACAACGGCGCAGTAGCAATGAATGTTATGGTAACTTCTCACCAGTTCCTCTGTTTATATAGCCCCACAGGTGAAGAAGGCGAACCGCCGAGTGGCACGTACTGGTTGATTAGTTGACCGATAAGCGCTATAAATTTTATATTCGTTTTTTAATAACAAGCTCAAGGAAGGTGTTTTTCGGACCTTCAGCATCCAGAAGCCTTCGTATTTTTCGCTGATCGAGCTCGCTATGAAAAAACGACCTAGCACCGCGAAGGAGCTACTATTAGGGGTCTTCTTCTCCGCTAAAGGTCCTCAAGACGAAGATATTGTTTGTAAGCGATATTCTTCTTCTTCGTCGAAGATCCTCAAGACGAAGACATTATCTGTAAGCGACAACGTCGAATGCCAAAGCTACAGTCGAAGGACGACAACTTCGCTCAAGGTGGCAACAAAGGTCAAACATGATGCCGAGTCGAAGAGGAAAAGACTAGTTAATCCCTGATGATTTATGTTACGATTATGTGTACATGTTAAGGTCATAAATGTATTTTTACTCGGGCTGCGTCTCATGCCTATAAATAGGTGAACAGTACCCCCGTAGTGTTCACGCTTGATTGTAATTGCTTTTGTGTCTACACCTTCAGACAAGCCGAAGGTACCAATGTAATATGAATTATGTTAATGTTTATATGTTTATCATGAAATAAGTATATGAATGAATAACATATATTGTATCTATGAACTCTTATCTTTATGAATGATAAAGGTATGTCCTTCATGACCTTCGTCTGAAGATCGTTATGTCCGAAAGGAGATAATCCTTTGAATGACAAAGGTCTCTAATCTTTAACAATTGTGTTGCCTTGTTCTTGATTCACATCCTTTGAGAAAAAGTGACCAACACCTCCAAAATGAATAGATCCAAACGGCCCCTAAGAGAAATATGACAAGTAAATTTGGAGAACTTAGGAAGCGATAACATCTCAAGAAAGTAAGGCACAAGTGAGATAGGCAATTTTATCCCATGGCTTGGCCAAGAATGAAATGCTTGCCTACATCCATGTTGTGGTGTCCTCTTTGAACAAGGGTTGCTTTCAACCCCTCTCAAGTGACCCAAAGATCGAACTTGAGTGCCACGGTCTTCCTTATAACGATATGGTTCCCCACACAAGGAATCTCTACAAGTTGGAGTCCCTTGTAGTCATACATAGATTCATAGAGTTTACAACTCATCAATAGCACAAGATATGGGAGAGTACACACACAAGAGAAAAATGCAGCAACACAACACAAGAGATAAGATCACAAGAGTGCAAATACACAAAGTCACAAGAATAGCTCAGAAACGGCACTTGGATCTCACTAGAATCACTAGAAAGCGTTGTGGTAGAGCCGGAGTGATTTGTTGCTTTTGGAGTGCTTAGGTGCTGAAGAGGTGTGCCATGGGGGTCCTTTTATAGCACTAAAAGGCCCCATAGCCAGTGCCCCTTCCTTCTAAAAAGATGCTAAAATCCAGCCTCCTGCGGGGGCACCGGACTAGGTCCACGTGCCCCAAGTCTAGGATCTGATTGGGTGGTTTCCTTAGCTGATCGGCACTGGACCAATCTGATGATTCTCTATATCGGGTGCCACGTCAGCTAGCCATTGGCCAACACAGGCTCGAGAAGTAGCCATTGGAGGACGGTCTGGTGCACCACCGGACCGGTACTGTAGACGGTCCGGTGAATTTTATAATAAAATTCTCGAGACCTCGAAGTTCAGCCATACTAGCAGTCTGGTGCACATGGACCTGGTCTGGTGCGCCAGGCCGCCCAACGGCTAAGTCTAGGGCCTCTGCGGACTCGGTCTGATGCACCACCGAACCGGCCCAGTGAGGCCCATAACATCCTAACTTAGGTTCTTTTGAGCCTATCTTCTCCAACTCTTCTTGGTTGTCCTTGGGATCTTCCCTATGACTTAGACAAACATAATTAGCACATAATTAATTGACTAAGTGTGGGAAAGTAACTTCTATCACACATCTTCAATAAAGTTCCTGAATTGGTTGTAACCAAGTCCAACATGCACTTTTTGCTACAAAAGTAGTTAAAGACCAAATGCAAGTGCCAGAAACATTGAATGGGCCTATGCAACATGTCTAAGGGTGCAAACCTCATAGATTTACCATTTTACTCCAAGTTGCATTTCTAGACCCCCGTTCAGTGCTTTTGGACATTAAACATTCACATTGCCTTCAAGTGAACCTATGCTCATACTCATATCAAACTAGTTAGTCCATGTTGGTGTGTTGGACACTTAATCACCAAAGCAAGTAAAAATAGCTATCTAGAACATTTCCCTTTCAATCTCCCCCTTTTTGGTGATTTATACCAACACACTTAAAGCAACTAAAATATGACTAACTTAAAGCAATATGAGTCAAAAGTAGAAATTTGAAGTTCAAACTCAAAAAAGTATTCAAAGGATTTGGCATATTCGGATCATTTAGCCACCACTTGTTTTTAATTTTGCAATCAAATCCATTTTCAACCTTTTCTCACTAGTAAGTCAAAAACAATTGGGCTCTGTAAATCAAACCAGTTGAAAAGACTTGTTTTGATCAAACACTAAATTCTCTACCTTTTTCTCATAAGATAAACTTCTCCCCCATAAGAGAACATTTTTTTTGCAAAAAGAGGGCTCCTCTTTGGTATCAAGAGGATTTTAACCAAAAAGACAAGTTTAAAGCTCAAAATATTTTTAAAACTCAAGTGGCGGTTGATCTAGTTGCTTTGGCCTTTAATTTATCCCCCTTTGATATTAAGCACCAAAACTGAGAAACTAAGTGGTCTAACCCCATTGCCTTACCAAAAAGAGCGAATGAACACCAAAAGCAATGAGAAACCAAGGGAATTTGAAACAAAGTACATTGATATTGTTTATGCAGTGGAAGCTTCTGCCTTTATCCGAATTCACCTTTTCCCTTTCAATCCACCTTTGAGACTACACATGATAAGCTCAAGCAAATTGTTGGTCTCAAAAGGGTAAAGTTGTAGCATATCCTCCCCCAAAATATGTGCATCATTACACTTGGACTTGTGAGGTTCAGGGATGACATTCTACAACTTAAACACCAAAATAAGCACTAGCATGAAATAAAGCATAAATCAACATGATCAAAGGCATATAAAAGATATATGCTATAAATCAATCCAAGTTCCACAAATCCAAGTCATTTATCTCACTATGCAACTCACAAAACCTCCTCTCATCTAAAGGTTTGGTGAAGATATCGGCTAGCAGGTGATGGGTGCCAACATGGTCTATTTCGATATCTCCCCTTTATCGGTGGTCTCTAAGAGCACCTAGAGGGGGGTGAATAGGTGATCCTACAACATAATCACTAAAAACCACAAACTTGATCTAGAATGAGAGTTAGTGCAATATAAATCAAGTATGAGTTGAAAAGAAGAGAGAAAAGTTTTCTTCACTTGATTGCACTTTCAAGATGTAAATTAAACTAAGAGAAATACACAAGTGAACTTCAATAACTTAGGAAGAGAGAAAAACACAAGAAAGTAAATGAACAAGAAACACAAGTGATTTTATCCCGAGGTTTGGCCAAGCCTGAAATGCTTGCCTACATCCATGTTGTGGTGTCCACTTGGACAAGTATTACTTTCGACCCCTCTCAATTGATCACTTAGATCAAACTTGAGTGCCATAGTCTTCCTTATCAATATGAATCCCTTTCGCAAGGAATTTCCACAAATTGGAGTGTCTTGCAGCCATAAACGAATCAGAGTTACAAGCTTGAGCACAAGAAAGGGACAGAGTACACACATAAGAGCAAAACATAGTAACACAACACACACAAAAGATCACAAGAGCGCCAACACAAGTGTTCCAAGAAACAACTCAAAGTAGTGCTCGGATCTCACTAGAATAACTAAACAGCGTTGTGGCAGAGTGTTGGAGTTGTGTATGCTCTTGGAGTGCTTGGGTGCTGAAGGATGTCGCCATGGGGTCCTTTTATAGCCCTAAAAGAACCCATAGCCATTGCTCCTTCCTTGCAAAAACATGCCAAAAACTAGCTGACTGCGGGAGCACCAGACCGGTCCAATGCACCACCGGACCGGGTCCACATGCCCCCTGTCCGGGATCTGATTGGGCAGTTTCCTTAGCTGACACTGGTCCGGTGCACCTCCGGACCAGGTGCCACATCAGCTAGCTGTTGGCTCGCTAGTGTGAGCTGAAGTCTGATCGTTGGAGGAGGTCTGGTGCGCCACCGAACCATGAATAGTGACGGTCTGGTGAATTATCAAATTAAATTCCCTAGACTTCATTTTTCATCCCTACGGGTGGTCCGATGCACATCCCCATGGTCCGGTGCACCAGGCCACCCAACGCCCAAGTTCCAGGCCTCCTGGGACCTAGTCTTGTGCGCCACTGAACCGGTCCGGTCCGGTGAGGCCCAGAATAGCCGAGTATTGGCCCTTTTGAGCCAAACTTCTCCAAATATTTTTTGCTACTTTTTAGAGCTTTCCTACAACTTAGACAAACATAGTTAGCACATAATCCAATTGACTAAGTGTGGAAAACTCACCTCTTTGTCAAAGTTTCACCAGGATTTGCAATATGGCTCAAACCAAATCCAAAATGCACTTTTCATTACAAATGGAGTTAGAGACCATATGCAAGTACTAGAAACATTGTAACAGACCTATGCAACTTATTCAAACACTCAAACCTCATGTTTACACTGTTTTACCCAAAGTTGCACTTTTGGCCTCCAGTTTAGCTCATTTGGACTTAGTTGCATCAATTTGCCTTCACATGAACCAGTGCTCATACTCAAATCAGCCTAGTTAGTGCATGGTGGCATGTTGGACACTTAATCACCAAAACATGTAGAAATGGCTATCTAGCACATTTCCATTTCACTACACTTTTGGCCTCTTGTTTAGCTCATTTGGACTTAGTTCCATAAATTTGCCTTCAAGAGAACCTATGCTCATACTCAAATCAAACTAGCTAGTTGTTGGGCCTTCATCTTTTGAAGGTCCTCAAAAACATATTTAACTATTGGTTGTCAGCATGTTTTTAAGTGATGCAGGAGCTTTAGTATCGAATACCTTCAGAACAGGATGAGGACAAAGGCGAAGATGTTAAACTTCGTCACAACAGCATATGGAAACAAAGGTGAACAATGCCGGGAGAAGGTGTCCACGATTCTATGTCCAAGATGTTATAGGCAGAAGTGAATATTGCCATCGCATCGTTTTGTAAATCATATGTACAAGTCTTGTCGACATATTTGTAATTTCACACGAAGTTGTACAATCTCCTATAAATAGATGACCAGTGCCATGCATAAAGTACCTTTTGGAGGGCTGGATAACTAATTCTTGTAACCTCTTCCTAGTGCACCTTCGCTCTAATTCATTATATAAAGCCGAAGGTATGATTGTAAATTTATTATACAAAAGAGGAGAAATGAAATGTTGAAATGATGGAGAAGACTCAATATATTTCATCTCTTTATATTCTTTGTATGTTTATTTTCATACGATTCATGTCAATCTTCATCTGTAAAAAGATTATTCTGAAGGATTAACCTTTTGAGGACGAAGGTCAATCACCCTTCTAACATTGTGTTGCGTTGCCTTGTTTTCAACTATGCGAAGAAGTTGAAAACAAGTGACCAACATTAGCGCCCACCTCCGGTGAACTCACATATGACCACGTTCATCATGCCACCGAAGAAGACAACGATGCCATGGGATGTTCTTGCTCCTCTAGACACCAACTAAGACAGAATTCTCTTAAGGGAAGCCTAAAGCCAGAAAAGGAAGGCTACCAGCCCAACCCCACAAGATGAGAAGCTGGATCAAGAGAGCAACAATCTTGAAGCCATACACCAACAAGTGGAGAAAAGAAGAGAAAAATGCTTCGGCTCTCTGAGTTGCAAAAGAAGATTGACGAAGCAGCTGATGAGATGTGGCACATCGCGCATGATACTGAGCACCAAGAGTATCAACAACACCATAGAGACCTTCGACACGAGGGCCCCAACAACGAAGACATGTGGTACGAAGCTTTTAACCACGACAATATTGCTTTTGATGATATCTCTCCTTTAGCTACAGAGATGCAGGCAATACTGTGGCCATCTTCATACAAGCCACCTCAGTTGCCCATGTACGGTGGTCACTCTGACCCGAAACAGTTTCTCATGAGCTACGAAGCGACGATATCATCCTATGGTGGCAATACAGCCGTCATGGACAAGTCCTTCGCCATGGCAGTTAGGAGTGTTGCTCAGACCTGGTACTCCTCTCTTAGGCCAGGAACAGTAACATCTTGGTAGAAATTGAAAGACATGTTGATCACAAGTTTCCAATCGTTTTAGACGAAGCAGTGACTACTCAGGCCTTATTCTAATGCACACAAGATCATGAGGAGTACCTACAGGCTTATGTCCGAAGGTTTTTACGGCTCAGAGCCCAAGCACCAACAGTACCGAATGAAATCATCATTGAAGCAATGATCAAGGGGCTTCGGCTGGGACCACCGGCAGAGTATTTTGCTAGGAAGCCTCCTTAGAATCTAGAGAAGCACCTTCAAAAAATGGATGAATATATCAGGACCGACAATGATGTTCGACAAAGGAGAGAAGAAGCCTTCAGGTACTTCGAGTTGACAAGGGGCTTCGACGAAAGATTCAATCCAAGTCACGCCAGAACAATTCACAACCCAAGCCAAAGTGAAGACAAAAACAACCATACTCAAGGGCAATAGAACCACTCCCAATCAACAGGGGCTCAGCAGAGTTCCTTCAGACCGCCAGCCCCAAGAGGAGGAAGGGGAGGAAGAAGCTTCGGAGGGAGATACAACACTCAACCAAGAAGACTCTTTTGCTTATTCTGTTGAGAAGATAAGGGGCACACAACAAGAACCTGCTAGGTTACAATTCAAAAGCAGAAGGAAATTGCCGAAGCTGAGGCAAGGCAAGAATCAGCCGAAGCAGGTCCTCCATACTGCTTCATATTATTCTCCATACATTTCTTTGTGATGCATGAAACCTTCGTACATACCGTTTTTGAGTCGCTGGCGAAAAAAAACACCTTCCCTTCTTTTCATGCATCACGAAGAAAAAGATTCCCCTTTGGTCGGTTCAATACTGGGTATTATGCCACAGTTGTTGTGTAGTAATATTGCTGATGAAGATCCCTTTCCTGTGTAAAAGTATATCTGCCAAAGGTATATCTTGTGCTACAGCACATTCTTTCATGATCCAATATGTATTTTTGAAGGAGCAATTTTCCTTCTTCTCTATGGTTTCTTGCTAATGCAAAAATGATGTATGATGCGATGCTATGCGATATGATGGTACGATGCGAAATGATGTTTATGCCGAAGATAAAAACCCACGCGAATACACAGCCAGACTCTGCATCCCCTTAGGAATGGCTTTGGAGTCTCTTCACCTTTTACTTAGGTGGTATTTCAGCTCTGCATTCCCTTAGGAACGACTTTGGAGCTAAGCTCTGCATCCCCTTAGGAACGACTTTGGAGCTTCTTCACCTTTTACCTAGGTGGCATTTAAGCTCTGCATCCCCTTAGGAACGACTTTGGAGCTTCTTCACCTTTTATTTAGGCGGCATTTTAGCTCTGCATTCCCTTAGGAACGACTTTGGAGCTTCGTGACTTACTCTGCATTCCTTTATTAATGACTTTGGAGGTTCGTGATCCGTTCTTGTTGCACTCGATGGTGTAACCACAGTCTTTTTACATCAAACTAAAGGTTAAACCTTCTTGTGTTGTCTTTTTAGAGGAAAATGTAAAGATAAAAAAGAGTAAAAATACATTGGATCAAAGCGCTCTTTGGTGGAAGCGTTGTGTCACCTTCAGTAGATATGCCTCGACTCGGGCACAATGTTGTTGACTGTGCGAGCTTCGGACTCCTCGCTAAGGCCACGCTATTGCTGAACCTGAGGATGCCCTTCTGACTGTTGTTTATGAATCGGGGCAGGTGCCAGTGGTGGTGGTGGTGGCAGCTGAGCCCAGGAAGCTTGGGAATGACTTGCCGAAGCAACAGAAGCCTTAGGATGTTGATTGCCCACATACTCCGAGAACGAAGCAGTATGCAAGACCTGCTTTGGCTGATTCTGCCGCGCTTCGGCTTTAGCGATTTCCTTCTGCTTCTGGATCGTGACTTGGCACGTCCTTGTGGTGTGTCCCTTGTCTTTGCCACAGAATAGGCAAAACAGTTTCCTGGGTTGATTACCATACCTTCATCCGAAGCTTCTCCCCCCTCTACCTCTTGGGGCTGGTGGCCTATAGGAGGTTTGTTGCATTCTCGAAGACTGTGAGTTGTGTTGGCTGCTCTTAGTATGATTGACCCTGTCGTCATTTGTGTTGGGATTGTGGATCGTTCTGACATGCCTGGGGTGGAGTCTTCCTCTGAAGCCCCTAGTCATCTCAGAATACCTATACACTTCCTCCATTCTTTGGCGAAAATCGTTGTCAGCTCGGATGTATTCATCCATCTTCTGGAGGAGCTTCTCCAAGGTTTGTGGTGGCTTTCTTGCAAAATATTGTGTTGTGGGTCCTGGTCGAAGCCCCTTGATCATGGCCTCAATGACAATCTCATTGGGCACTGTAGGCGCCTGAGCTCTCAGTCGCAAGAACCTTCGGACGTACGCCTGCAGGTACTCCTCATGGTCCTGCATGCACTAGAACAGGGCTTAGGCAGTGACTGGCTTCGTTTGGAAGCCCTAGAAGCCGGTGAATAGCATATCCTTTAGCTTCTGCCACGACGTAATTGTCCCCGACCGAAGAGAAGAATACCATGTCTGAACCACACTTTCTAACTGCCATGACAAAAGACTTTGCCATGACAGCAGTATTGCCCCCATACGAGGATATGGTAGCCTCGTAGCTCATCAGGAACTGCTTTGGATCTGAGTGCCCATCATACATGGGGAGCTGAGGTGGCTTGTAAGATGGTGGCCACAGGGTAGCCTGCAACTCTGCTGCCAAAGGAGAAGCATCATCGAAAGCGAAGTTACCATGGTGAAAGTCGTCATACCATTCATCGTCATTGATTGGGCTTTCTTGACGAAGCTCCCTGTGTTGGGGCCTTCGGTCTTGGTCATCCTGAGTGAGGTGACACATTTCCTCGGTGGATTCGTCGATCTTCTTCTGCAGGTCAGCTAGCCGAAGCATCTTCTCTTTCTTCCTTTGTACTTGCTGATGAATGGCCTCTAAGTCCCTGATCTCCTGATCCAACTCCTCCTCCTGAGATGTTGGGCTGGTAGCCTTTCTTTTTTGGCTCCTAGCTTCTCGCAAGGAAAGTGTCTCCTGGTTTGTGTCCAGTGGCAGCAAAGCAGCCCCTAGAATTGTTGTCTTCTTCAGCGGCATGGTGAAGGTGAATGTTTATCGAAGGTGGTCGTTTGAGTTCACCGGAGGTGGATGCCAACGTTGGTCACTTGTTCTCAAATACTGTGGATCAAGAACAAGACAACACAATTGTTAATTAATTAAAGGCCTTTGTCTTCTGAAGCATTATTCCCACATGAGTATAATGCTTGTTGGACGAAGATCAAGAAGGACATACCTTCATCATTTAATATGAACAAGAATGTAAATGGATGAAGGTAGTAACTGCATCTCATTAATTCATGCACATTTTATTCCATAAAATACGCATGAATATTAACATCATTGCTATTACATTATTACCTTTGGCTTACTCGAAGGTGGAGACACGAGAGAGTGATAACAATTCAGCGTGAACAGTACGATGTTTCTGTTCATCTATTTATAGGCACAGGACGCAGCCTGAGTAAAAGTACATTTATGCCCTTGACATTCATCTATAACCACAACACGAATCATTAAGGATCGAATAGTCTTTGTCCCTTTTCGGTCCTCATCATACTTAGTTTTCGTCATCACGTCAAGCCGAAGCTCTTCGGCTATAGCTCCGTCGTCCATTCTCATCACCTTTGGGTTATATCTTCACCCTGTCACGAGAGAAAACCTTCATCTCGAAGCCGAAGCCCCCCTGTAATAATCCGTGTCATACTGAAAATATATGGTCAGTCATGTTTTTGAGGACCTTCGGGAGAGGAAGGCCCCCAACAGAGTACATGGTGACGCAAATTGCATTTGCACTTTGTTGCCTCATTAAAAACCTTATGTGATAAACTTTAGAAAAACTCACCAAGGAAAAAGAGTACAATAGCTGCCATCAGGACAAATTTTGATCTTCGGGATCTAGATTCTATTGAATATTCTACAAGGGCTAAATTTAGAAATGTGCTCCCCTGATCCTTGCAAAATCGTATCAATAAGGCAAAACATCTTCTTCTGGAAGTATATGCATATAAAGATTTAGCAAATGGATTGCATATCCTTGCAAGGACTATTACAGGAACTTTACCTCTACGCACTTCTAGGATATATGAGGTAAGTGCACGTATCAACATAAATAAGCCACTTTGACTGATGGTGTTCGATCGACTGGATCTATATATTTGATAGAAACTTCCATAAAGGTTCACATATTGATCATCAAGTTGACGCCTTCAGGGCATAGAATATGATATTTATTGCCGTGAGTACTTCAGAGACATAATACACTGGGCACTACCGGGTCGTGCCCTCTTTGTCTTGCTCTTGGATTAACGCTACGCTGACTGCACAGGGCGAGAATGCAATGTAGAGAAGAAGAGGCAGCAAAGGGTCGGGGCTCGCAAGAATTGCCAAGTCTGACAGGTACTGTATGAGCGACTCGAAGGCTACCGACTGCTCTGGTCCCCAGGCGAAGTCCTTTGCACCATGCAATGTCTTAAGGAAGGGTAGACTGCGCTCTGTGGATTTGGAAATGAATCTGTTCAAGGCGGCCAATCTGCCTGTTAGTCGCTGGACATCCCTGACTGACTGTGGGGGTGTCATGTTGATGATTGCGTGGATCTTCGTTGGATTGGCCTCGATACCTCGGTGTGACACCAGGTAGCCGAGTATCTTCCCCTGGCGAACTCCGAAGACACACTTCTTGAGGTTGAGCCGAAGTCGAGCATCCCGCATATTAGCGAATGTCTCTGCGAGGTCGGCCAGGTGATCCTCCTTGCTTTTGCTCGCGACGATGATGTCGTCCACGTATGTGAAAATGTTGCGGCCTACTTGGTTTTCCAGCACCCTCTTGGTGAGGCGAGAAAAGGTTGACCCGACGTTTTTTACTCCCTCTGGCATCCTGATGAAACAGTAAGTGTCGAAGGGTGTAATAAAGCTGGTGCTGGCCTTGTCTTCCTCTTTCATGTATATCTGATGGTAACCAAAGAAGCAATCAAGGAGGGACATGACTTCGCATCCTACTGCGCTATCGACTATTTTGTCGATCCGTGGCAGCGGGAAATTGTCCTTAGAACAGGCCTTATTGAGGCTGGTGAAGTCGATACACATGCGCCATTTGCCGCTTTTCTTTTGTACCATGACTATGTTGGCGAGCCATGTAGGATAAGCAATTGGCTCGATGAAGTTGGCTTCCAACAAGCGGTGCACCTCGGCTTTGGCGTCTTCGGTCTTTTCGTCGAACATTTTGCGAAGTCATTGTTTTTTTGGGTGTACCTAAGGGTCGATGCCCAGGCCATGCTCTATTATGGTGCGGCTGACCCCGACCAAGTTGAGGGCGGACCACGCGAAGATGTCCTTGTTTCGGGAGAGGCATGAGATGAGTTTTTCCTCATCTTGCGAAGGCAGGTTTTCGCTTATTACGACTGTTTGCTTAGGCGTGGCCAGGTCGAGGGGGACCGTCTTTGTTTCGTCGTTGCTTTGTAGCTGTGCCTTTACATTTTCGTTGGCGACTAGGCATGTCCCTTCAAAACCTTCGCGTGGTGCTGTGAGGCAGTGTACGTTCCGTTGCCCGAGAACAAAGTCTCTCTCAATATTGCGTGCGGTCTGCTGGTTGCCATAAACTGTGATCACGCCTTGCGGACCCGAGATTTTCATGCAAAGGTAAAGTCCGTGAATGGCCGCTTCAAACTTGTTGATGAAGCCCTGGCCCATTATGGCATTGTACGTGTATACCATGTCGACGATGTCGAAGGTGACCTACTCGCTTCGTGCGTTGGGTGCTGCACCAAATGACAGAGGTAGCTCTATCTTGCCGACTGGAAAGGTGCCCTTGCTGCCAAAACCATATAGGGGGTTGTCCAAAGGTTTGAGTAGACTATGACTGATGCCCATGCGGTCGAAGGCGTGCAAGAAGATGATGTCAGCTTGGCTGCCATTATCGACCAGGACTTTGTGTAGGTCCCAGCCTGCTATGCTGCAGTTGATCACCATGGCGTCGACGTGAGGGGCACTACGAAGATCAATGTCCCTGGCGTCGAAGGTGAGCGACACATGGGACCACCTTGTTTGTACCACTGGGCCGGTGAGGGCGATGTGGTTAACACTTCGGTAGTGGTCCCTCTTCTGTCGCTTCGATTTGAAGTCCACGCTGGACCCGCCGGTGATCATGTGGATGACTCCGCGATATGGTTGTTCTGCGAAGTCTTCCTGCTTTGCTTGGGGGTGATTATGGTGGTGTGGGTTTGGGTGATGCGGTAGCGGAGGCAGGGGTGGAAGAACTTGCACTTCCTGATGATGCTGGTATGCGTGGTTGGGTGGGTGCTGGGCGTGCTCGTTGTGGTAAGGTTGTTGTTGGTGGTGGTGGTATGTGTGCGCGACGACTCTGGTTGTCGACAGGCTGTGCTCTGGACATCCTGTCCATGGTGTCCTTCGTTTCTGGACAGTCTCTTGTTGGGTGCGCGCAGTCCTCGCCATGAAACAGGCAGTAGAATCTGCGCGGCTGCTGCGTCTGTCCCCGGCCTCTCCCTCTTGTGCCATTACCATGGCCTTGGGGGGGGATATTCCTGATGGTGAGTGGTTTCTCCGGCTGGGTGCTAATTGGCTATGTTGTGCACCTGTTGTTGACTTCAGCTGTCCCACCCAGAGTCTGGCTGCGGAGGCCTGGTCTAGGTTTTGCTGGACTACGGAGGGTCCTTAGGCTTCCTCTGAGATTCAACCTTTCGTTGATGCAGCTCTTCGGACCTGGCGTACTTCTCGAATAGCTGGTACAACTCTTGAAGATTTTTTGGTGGATCCCTGATGCAGTGACTATATAGGACGCTAGCCCAAAGGCCGCTGATGGCGTAATGGATCGCGATGTGGTCGTCGACCGATGGCAGTTGCGATTTGAGGGTCAGGAACTTCCTGTAGTACTCTTGAAGGGTTTCTTTCTCTTGTTTCTTGCATAGTGATAGCTCAGCCAGGGCGTCAGTATCGGGTCTGTACCCTTGAAAGTTGAGCAGGAACTTGTCCTAGAGTCCTTTCCAGGAATCGATAGGCAGTGGTGGTAACCTGATGTACCAGGTCAGGGCCGGGCCTTCGAGCGCGATGATGAACGATTTGGCCATTGTGGCGTCGTCCCCTCCGAACGATGCGACGGCAACTTGGTAGCTCATGATGTATTGTGCTAGGTCAGTGCTGCCGTTGTACTTGGGGTAGGTGCCGGCCCTAAAGTTAGCGGGCCAAGGTGATGCTTGGAGTTGCGGAGCCAGGGGGCTTCGCTCATCGAGGTAGTTGATCCCTTGGAAGGCTGTGACATGCGAGATGAAGGGCCCACGCTGAGGTATGAATAGATCGTCTAGGACGCGCTGCTGGGGGAGCGATTCATGCTGCACTGCGTGCTGGCCTTCGCTCTGCATGAGCGCGATTTCTTGCTCGAGTTCCCGAGCTGTTTGCTCCTCGTCCCGTATCATCTGGCGCACCTTGGCTTGGGTGGTGACACGTTGGCGCTTAGCCTCGAGGATGTTTTTCTGCTTCTGGAGGTTGCGGTTCTTCATGCAGAGGGCCCGTAGCTGTAGCTGGTCCTCGGCTGAGATGCCGATGACCTCGCCGTTCTCTATTGTGTTGTCGCCCTTAGGTGGAGCGAAGCTTGGAGGTGGTGCTTGTGGTACGCCTTTAGAGCTGCAGGTGCGGAGGGTGCCCTCGGGTGTGGGGTGTTCTTGGTGCTGTCTTTTGCTGACAACTTCATCTTCGAAGGCCTCTTAGGTGGTGTTGTCTGCGAGGGCCTTGCCTTTTTTCTCAGCAAGCAGCGCTGCCTTCGCTGCGTCGTCGATTGATGGGGCTGTCCTCGAACTAGCTCACTTGGGGGCCATCGTGGGTTGGTGTTCGTAGCACGAACAGTGGGCGCCAAATGTTGGAACTTGCTCTCCTGGGCAAGTTGATCTAACGGGAAAGTGGAAAGAGTGTTTACAAAGTTTAACGTGGGACGACAATAGCTCTGTTAATCTGCCCTCTCAAGGGCACTGTACGGGGGTATTTATAGGCACTCCAGTGACTACCTGTCCCTTGTCAAAGACGTTTACGCCCTTGAGTACCCGGTCTATCCCCAGAATATTCTCACCAAGAGGAGGTTACAGACTGTCATTATAGAAAAGGATATTACAGATACGGCCCATAACATACTTATCCGCACGGGGCCCGTTACAGTGGGCCGGATCCTACTTGGACCTCCCAACGCGGTGAGGACGCGGGACTGACAGACTTCGACAGAGCCTTCATCTTGCAACAGGGAGGACAAAGGGAGATCGCGCCGGTCTTCATCCAATCGACGCCTTCGGCTTGCTCGGGCGTGCTGTGGAAGTGGTCTTCGTCGATGTAGCGAGGCGACGAAGTCATCGAGCGAAGGGTAGCGTGTTCGCCTTCGCCCCAACAGTAACCCATCAAGGATTTTTCATTGATCAGATACATCATTATAGTCTGTCATTCTGGCGCAATGAGGATATTTTGCCAGTAACACCCAAACCTTATAGGTTTCTGCCATCAGGGCTTTAGAGAATATCATAATTCCACATCTAGTGGAAAATACTATGAGTAAAATTCATGGAATGCACATGAGCTTATTCGGTGAACTTCAAGTCCTTTGGTACCTCATCTTATTCCTTTTCGGGTATGTATGGGCCTTTATCCCTTTATAGGGGTTATCAAACTTTGGTGTTCAACACAGACTTGTTTCTTCTGGAAAGATTCCATCTGGGAACTATAATCTCAACTAGGAGATATTCTCCCTACATAGGAGAGTGATCATTCATCAGGAATATATTATTTGGTATGAGATTTATATGTTGCATATTTATAAATCAAAGATATGAATCCTCATAGGATCTCATGATGGATCTTCATAATCCTATTAACTGCATATTTTAATTCATGTCATTTTCCAGATATATTACATAGCAGAACAATGTTTATTCAACACATATGTGGGCTAGGTCTCTCACAAGACCACTTGAACCATCGCATTCACCACACATTATTTCAAAAGTGCCCATAACTGTCCAAACTTCAAGCTCGCGACTTTCATTTTGTGATTATTGGTTCAGCCTCGATTGCATTTATTAATGACCCGATAAGAGAGCTTCAAGCACTCATGCCTAGGACTTTGTTTTGGATCCCTTTGCAATCTATAGAGGCAAGATAGGTGTCGACACATTTGTCTCTCACATTTAATAATGATCTTCGTTATTTTCCAAAAATAAAAGATTCATTGTTCCTGTTGGGAGCTTGTTCTCAAAGGCTATGAATTAAGAACAAGGCAACACAGAAAGAAGTTAATGGTTAATGTCCTTCGTCCTCCGAAACGTTATTTCCCTTAGGATATAACGATTTTGGACGAAGGTTAAGAAGGACATACCTTCTTCATCACAGTTTATATCGATAAAAGGAAAAGCATGTGAAACATGAAAGAATACATGATTAATCATATAACATTATTAAGTGTCCCCATTATATAATTATGAAAGAATAAGAACAATATTGAATTACATTTGTACCTTCAATTTGGAAGGCCAAAGTACAAGGATGACGGAAAGCAAATGCCAAGTCCGCGTGAACAGTACGGGGGTACTGTTCATCTATTTATAGACACAGGACACAGCCTGTGAAGAATTACAATTATGCCCCTCATAAAAATTTACAACATTGACTCGGACCTTTATGGACTAAAAGGTCATTCTATCTTTAAGTCGGTTTGTAATACCGAAGCTTCATGAAGAGGGACCTTCGGTCATCTTCTGCGGACAGCTTCAGCCGAAGCTGCTTCTTCCTACAAGACCTTCGGTGCGACGAAGCATAGCCCCAACAGTAGCCCCTTTCGCGGCGCTAGATCGTTTTTCGTAACGAGCTTGATCCGTGAAAAAAGTCTCTTAAGCTTCGGGAAGCCGAAGGTCCAAAAAACACCTTCCCTGAGCTCGTTGTCGAGAAACGATTCAGTTTCCGAGCGCGTGGCAGTCCCACCTTGCAGAGTTACTGTTTGGTTTCTGCGGTCCACCGTGCAGCGAGTGCAAGTGACTATCCGCCTGGTGTAAAAATCCTGGCGTTTCGCCTTCTTACCTGCAACACTATATAAACAGACGGGTAGGTGTGAAGTTACCACAGCATTCATTGCTATTTGCACTGTTTTGCTGCCAAAATTTTTAACCATAGCCGAAGCTTGACTCTCGGAATCGAACGAAGGTCCAACTTGAAGTCTGCTTCGTGAGAAGGAAAGGCTTCGGGAGAAAAAAGTATTCAATTTCCACAAACTCAGAATTAAATGGCCAGAGTGCGATCTACTGCCAGGGTTGAGCGTGAAGGAGACGAAGCTGAAGGTTCGGAGACTGTTCCCATCTCCGAAGCAATGCAACGATCCGGACTGGTAACTTCGGAGGAAGTCCCCACTGTTGAAGCAGAACAAGCAACTGCCGAAGCAGAAGATGAGAACATTGAAGAAACTGATCCCGAAGATGATTATCGCATTGCCATGCCAAGTAAGCCCAGCCACTTGGACTTCGGAAAGTCGACCGTTTCGAAGGCTGATCTCTCCAAGATGGTAAAGTCAGGTTATTTCAGTGAAAGTCAGAAGAAGCTACTTCGCTTCGGGGGAGAAGAAACTACCCCGAAGCCAGAGAAGGATGAGATAGTCATTTTCAAGAGCTTTCTAAAGGCTGGGTTGAGATTCCCCCTTCATGGGATTATTGCAGATGTATTGAAGAAGTTTGGTATCTACTTTCATCAGTTGACTCCTAACGCTATCGTTAGGCTTAGTGTTTATATCTGGGCCCTCCGAAGTCAGGCGGTGGAGCCGTTTGTCGACAGCTTTTGTCGAGTCCATGAGCTGCATTACCAGACGAAGGCTAGAAAAGATGGGTTACATGATAACTTTGGTTGCTACAATTTTGCCTATCAGAAAACCACAAAGTTTCCTGTTATTAGCTACCGAAGCAAATGGCCGGCATGCTGGAAGTCAGAGTGGTTTTATGTGAAAGTTGACGAAGACAAAGAGAAGTTGGTACAAAGCCCACTTGAATTGATCTTCGGAGAAACAAGACCGCGATGCCACATGACATTAGAAGGTCCCACCTGGGCTGCACTGGGTGAGTTTAAAATTATTTCAGAGCATATCAGTACCAGGGACCTGGTTCAAGAGTTCTTGGCCTTCAGGGTTTTCCCTACTTTAAAAGAATGGAAAATGCCGAAGCTGGAAGGGGAGAAGAAAGAAGGGGAACTTGTCCGGCTTCCTTACCATTTCAAGTTCAAGAAATACTTTAAAAAACCTTGCCAAGAGTGGTTGGACACAGTTGAAGTAATGTGCAATGAAATACTTGGTAATTACTCCAAAAAAGAAGATCAGCTAATGACTGCGGCCTTCGGCACCCGTCCGAAGCGAAGACTAAACCGAGTGTTTGATGCCCTGGGTTTTGAGTACCCTGACTATGAACAGCTAAATAAGGGTGCTAAGGGCCAAAAAAGGAAAAGGATGGCCGAAACTTTGAACAAAGATGAGGAAGAACCATCAAAAAAGAAGAATATTCCAAAGAAGAGAAGAATATCATCTCCGAAGCGAAAATTATCCGATGAAGAGAGGACTCCTGCATCGCCCTCTACCACCGATGTGGAGGAAATCTTAAAGGTAATGACTGAACCCCTGCCCGCGAAGCTAAGTCCATTAGGGCCTCAACTGACGAAGCTTTTTCGAAAGGTGGAGGAGCCCGAAAAAACGAAGAAGATAACCAAAACAAAGAGACAAAGAATTATTGCAGTGACCGAAGTCATTGACAAGACGCCACCGAGGGCTTCAACTCGGAAAGCGCCAGCGGTTGAGGGCACAACAAATGTCGAAATCGCACCTTCGGAGGTCGCGGCTACCGAAGCCGCTTCGGCCGAAGATTTGAACTTGGAAACTACAATTGAAGACATCGACAAAATACTGCTAGACATGGCCGCAGAAGAAGCTACCACTGCTGCCGAAGAAACCATGGCCACAGTGCCTGGGAAGGGAAAGGAAATAGCCGAAGATACTTCGGAGGACGAAGCCTTCATATTTCAAAATTTAGTTGGGCAAGAACTGTCGAAGGCCGAAATAGAAGAGCTTAAAGAATATGCCAAATCTTGCAGATATAAGCCAGGAGCTCTTCTTTTCGGAGGTATTGACGATGAAAAATTAGGCTGCATCCGGGATCAAACTGGAGCTAAGGTCATCGGTACTCTATCAAAGAGTATCGGTTTTCCGAAGCTGGAAACGGATATCAGCCGCTACCGACGACAACATATCGTTGGTAGCTTATTTTATTCCAATTTCAAGGTAAACAACTTTTCTCTGACTTTTATTGTTTTTAATAATGAAAATGTTCTTAACGAAGGTTGTTTATGTGCAGAGCATGCTACTGAGCAAAGCTTTGAAGATGCAGCAAGATCTAGAGGATAAGAAACACGAAGCTATAATTGAAAATTTAGAGAGCAAAATAAAAGAACAATCAGCTATTATTGAAAAGAAAGACTTCGAACTCCAAACAACTGAAGGCTTATTGGCAGAAACTGAAGCTAAAGTAGCAGAATTGAATTCGAAGCTTCTCTGCCAATCAAAACAATTTGAACAAGAGAAGCAAGAGCTTAATTCAAAATTTGAGGCCGAAGTCCAAGAAAACTCAGATTTGAAAAAATCATTGACAGGCCTTCAAGACAAATGTTTGAAATTTAGTAACAACTGTATTCAACAATTAAAAAAGATCTTTTATTCAGTTGGAGCCAGCAGTGGAAAGTTCACCCCTTCAGCTGAAAATTTGCCAAGAACCTTCGAACATATTGAAGCTGAAATTGATGAGCTTGACGAAGTTATAGCCGGGCACGGTGACTTCTGTGCCTGGGTAGCTTCTCGGGGCACTGCTGCAGCGTTTCTGAAGGCTGGCTGTGATCATGGAAAAATCGTCAACAGGCCCAATTTCACACTATCTCCATCAATTCTAGACGATATTCCTGACCTCGCCCGAAGCATTTCAAACAGATTTATAAAAATGATATGGACAAAAGGCGGGCGAGAAAAGGCTGGAGATGAAGCTCGAAGTCATCTTGAACCAGTAAGACATCATACCTTGTGCTTACCTTCTCCTTCACACTTGATTTTTACTCACAATACCTTGATTCATGTAGGATGACGAAGCTGAAAGTGATGCTTAAAAAATATGCCGCCGAAGCTGAAGCCCGGTGAAGATCAGTAGGACTACACTGTAGAAAAAACTCAAGAGACTTTTGTAATAACTTTTGTAAATACAACTAAACTGTTCTTAATGAACTTTGTTCATACCTTGTAATATATTCTTACCCTTCCATTGAGGCGCTTTGATGTGGACGAAATTAGTATTTTGAGCCAAAGGCGAAAAAACACCTTCCCTTCTTTTCGTACACAACGAAGCATAAAAGACCGCTTCTTCTTTTTGCCGAAACCTTTCTTTTTTGTACACAACGAAGCATAAAAGACCGCTTCTTCTTTTTGCCGAAACCTTTCTTTTTTGTACGGGAAGAAGCTCTTCTCTTATGCCGAAACAACCACTTATGCCATGATGATGATTATCCTATATATGCCTGAATGTTTATGAATGCAAATGCTATGATGTAATGTGATGTGCGAATGAATGTCCAAACACATATCCGAAGCCATACCCTTAGCTATTATTTCCTTAGAAACAATCACACATCAGCTCTGCATTCCCTTAGGAACGACTTTGGAGCTTCTTCGCCTTTTACTTTCTGCGGAATTGTGACACCCCAGGTGTCACTTTTGCGTTATGTCGGGAGATTAATCCTAATCTCGGATGCTCAGTAAAAATTTCTATTTCTCGATCGTGCCTATCTCTGTCTATCAGGCTTTCTCATGGAAGTTCACCGAATTCGGAGTTATTCGATCGCGAGAAACAACCAATTTCGGAGCGTGTTAAAACTTTTAATTCTCGGAACTCATGCAGACTCGAAGATCATTCTCGAATTTTAAATCTCATCTGAAGCTATTTAAATCAAACTCTCGACGACTATTATCTGATCTGAGCCCGAATCCAATTCCTTGAACTCCGATCGATGTTCGACTATTTTATCTGGATCCGTACTCTCACACGGAATACTCGATATGTCGTCCTATAATCAATTTTATCCGTTTCGGCTAAATATCTCATGGCCGAACCGAACTCAAAACCCCATGTCGACAGCAATTTTAAAATATCACGATTCGCCTTCTCCGACTAAAAATCCAAAGCCGATCGAATCTCAGGACGATTTATTTTCAAATCACGCGTAGGGAATTATTTTCGAGCAAATTCAAATCAAACTCTCGGCCGATTTAATCGCTCAATCGTCCGTTCGTCGAAACTCTAATTCGCTCTGTTCTCTGTAGAAACAAATTTCGCAGGAACATTTTTATTCCGGGAAATAAATTAGCTCAGCCCGATAACGTGTTTGGGCCAGCCCAACCCAGCCCATTTGGCCCACTAAGGAAACCCTAACCCTAGCCATCTTCTATAAATAAGGGTGCTCACTTGGCAGTTTTTCACTCCCACCCCTCAAAAATTTTCAGCCGCCACTTCCTTCTCTCCCTATCTTCTTCTACCTCGCGCAGCAGTCCTCCCACGGCAGCAGGCACGCCTCATCCTCCCATGGCCGCCAAGCTCCCTCAACGCCGGCGTCCTCCTCTCCTCCCCACGGCTGCAGCAGGGTGCCCAACTCTTCTTCTCCAGCGCACACCCTCCAGGCGTGGTGGCAGCTCCTCCTCCCTCTGTTTTTTTTTACCGCTGGAGCAGGATCTCCTTGGGAGCACGCCGACGCCCTTGATCTCCTCTTGGCCGCCACCTCCTCTGCTCCTGGATCCATGGCCGCCAGCAGACTTTCCATGGCTAGCACCCCCTTCTGCTCGGCCACACCATCGGCTGGCCATGGCGTCCGGGACTCCCTGCGCCCTTTCTCCACTGCATTTGCCTCCCTCTGCTCTATCCCTTTGGAGGTGCTGCGCCATAGCTCTGATCCGAGCTCGCCCCTTCACTGCTCCTCATGCCATCGCTGCTTTTCCCCATGGCCGGCGCGCGCCCTTGCTGCGTTTCTCCCTGCGGCATCTCCTCTCGGCTTCCTCTCTGCAGTAGAGGGTGCAGGGACATGCTCGACGTTTTTAGTGCCCAACCATGGTGGAAGTCGTTGAGCCCCCTCCATTTGGTTTCGGGCTGCAGCCGCAGTCTCGACATCGTCGCGCATCGAGCTCCGCCGCCGATCTGCGCAGCCCCTATTTGGTTGTCGTTCTGCCTCCGTCGACCTCCTCCGTGCACGTGCAACAGCAGCCGCTGCCCCTTCGCGTCGAGTGTGCCAACACGGACCTACGCAGTCCCGACGCGATGTTGTCAAACTCCGGTAAAACCCCATCGTCCTCGCTGCAACTTGTGTTTTTTTAGCGCTCCATGAAATGACCAAAACCATACACTGTCATATTCTTGCAGCCCCTTGCCGTCGTCATGCCTCACGCATCGCTCGTCGGCAAAGAGCCCAAACTAATGGCATGCCCGCGCGACATGAGTCGGCCAGGTTGTTCGCCTTGAATGATTGCGATTTGTTTTATTTACGTATTCGGTCGATGATGTGCCTGCGTGTTTATATGTGTGTGAAAATATGTTTGTATGAATGGACGCGTGTAGAGAAGAAAATGAAGTAGAGAAGAACTCGAATATTTTTATTTTGATCGGAAAATATGCGATGCGTTGTTTGATGCGAAAACTAAGTTACAAAATGTGGATTTTGTTTTGGAAATGCATCGATATGTGTTTATGTGAAAAGTGTATTTGTTTTAAGCAATGTGATGGGATTCGTAATTTTAGAGGGGATATATTTATTGATGTGGCGAGTAGTGTAAAGAATGCTAGTTTGCATGGGGGATGCATCGTTAAGACATGAGTGTCGGAGTGCATTTATATTAGTGGTCGCACCATATTGCTTGAAGTGTCTCGAGTGCACGCCATAATAATGGTTGTATGCGAGACAGGGTGATGCGCAGGATGAGTTTAGTGAAAGTTCCATCGGTATCACTTGTGTTAAGTTGAGGTCTCTTGTACGGGTATATGCCGTGATCTGGTTATACTCGCAACAAGGAAAGATGTATGTATTGCGACACGACGCTTAGATAGCTATTATATAGTCGTGTGAAGTATGCTCATGATGGTCGTGCGATTGAGAAGTGATGCAATGGCAAGCGAACAGTAAGTTTAGTATTTTTAAACGGTTAGTCGGCAGACTCGATCAGTAAAGCTAAAGTTGATTATGCGATTAAGGTGAGGTGACGACATGTCGTAGTAGTCGTCGCCTTCTCCATGTTTTCGAGTCGGATAAATACCATAGGCAATTAATTGTTGGTACCCAAAGATTGTTAGAAACAAGAAATCGTGCTCTACCTATTGCGTCAAAGGAAATATGGTGTATTGATTAATCAGGAGCTAAGTGACCTAATATAGAAAAGTGGTTAAGAAAACTAATTAAATTACTTTTAGCTATAATTTAAGTTAAGATGTCTAAAATGGTGAAACTAGTTTTGTTGGTCTCATGGTGTTATGATTGAGAAAAATATGAACTTGTGTATGAATTACTATTTGTTTCATGCTGTGTTAGCCAACACTTGTTAAATAGAGGAATTCAATAGAGGAATTCAATTGCGCTAAGTGATTGTTATATGTAGGTGTTTCCAGTACTTCAAGTGGTGGCAAGTTAATTAGTAGACTCTCTATATGACGCTAAATGTCTAGGTAGAATTCTGAAATTTGTGGTGCCCAAATTGTCGAGTTAGAGGTTTAATTCAATCGATGCCGATTAAGTGGTTGGAAATAACTAGTAAAGAAGTTGTAGATGTAAAACTAGAAACTAGTATGCATATGTCCTCGTATGATGTTGTGGTCTAAATGCGTATGTTTATGGTCGTGATGAAAAGTAGTGGTGCTCAGGTGATGTCTAAGTTAAAATGCAAACTATTGGTGAAAAGCGCTTCGATATTGATTGTTATAGAGAACGCATTGTTAATTGAGTATGGTACTTTTAGTGCACGAAATAACTTGTATAAAAATTAGTAAGTCTACATGTTAGTTCTCACTTAGTTATTTTAACTCTAACAATTGTCAAAGTGTTAGAATAATTCGAGTCTCTAGAATATGGCAATTTTTAAATTGTTTAGGAGCCGAAATTTATTGATTTCCGTTTTGGGCTGCACGCACTGTTTTCGTTGTGCTGTATGTTTGATGAACTAAATTATGTTTTCTGTAGATATGTGCTATAGAAAAGTTGTAGATAACATGATTATCTTGCTTGTACAAAAATTTGGCAGCCATAAACCTGATCGTTTAAGAGTTGTGCTTTTCACAAGTCCAGCACCTGAATCTGTCGAATTTCTGAACAGATTTCAGAAATTGCAATGGTTGATTAAGTTAATTTTGAAATCAGTTATTGGTGTTCACAAGAAAGTTGTAGACAACTCTATTATCTTACTTGTGTTAAAATTTGACAGCCACAGGTCTGATAGTTTAGGAGTTATGTATTTTACAAAGTCAGTAACTGAATCTGTCCAAATTCTGTACAGATTTCAGAAACTGCATGGTTTGCTCAATTTAATGTTGCAATCTGTTCATGGTCCTTATAAGAAAGTTGTAGATGCTTTTCTTATCTTGCTTGTGTTAAAATTTTATAACCACAGGCCTAATAGTTTAAGAGTTATGAATTTTACAAACTGCTTGCTGTGTTCTGTCCTCTGTCAGAACAGATTTCGAAAACTGTGTTGTTTGACTTAGTTAAGCATTGAATCACTTCTTGGTGATTATAAAAGATATGTAGTGCTTTTTCTGAGCTTTCCAAAAAGTCTTGGATCACTCTTTTTGGTGGTCTGAAGCTTAAGTTATGAATGTTACAATTATGAAGACTGAATCTGTCCAGTTCTGGACAGCAAGGTCTTTTAGTGATATTTACACTTAGTTAAATATTGAATCACCCTGTGATGTTTATAAACAATTTGTAGAACATTTAATTAGCTTTTCAGAAAGTCTAGGATCACTTTGTTTGGATGTCTGAATGTTCAGTTGTGAATTTTTGAAGTTGCTAGCCTGAATCTGTCCAAATCTGGACAGCGCTGTGTATTAGCACGTTTTGACCTTGCTAAGTGCTGAATCATATTGTAATGACAATACCAAAGTTGTAGAGAACTTTTTAAGCTTTCCAGAAAATCCTAGTTTGCTATTTTTGGATTAATATTTGAAGAGATATGATTAAAACTAGTAAGTGCTGTATTGCTGTCTAGAAATCTGCACGTGCTCAAATGAATGTTTAGTTCACCATTTTGGCTAAAAATGCTTAGTTAGCACTTAACGTACCTAGACTTGTAATGTCTAAACTTATGTTAACATGTGTCCATGATTATTGTGCTTGCTTACTGTGGTTGGCTATGGATAGGAGTTTCGTAGTTATTGATGCCTAGATACTCTATGAAACTTGTGTTGTTTGAGATGATTTTGTATGATCACGAGAACTAATAAAAAGTCGTATCCAAATAAATAAAAAGTGCGTGCTTGTGATGTTGTAATTGTGTTGCGTAAATAAATAACATGTTGTCGTCTTTTTAATGGTGTTAAGGTTGAACGTCGATAATGTGTAGATAACTAAAGCGAACATGTGGTTGTTACGGTGTCTTCCATTCTGTTGGGGACTTGTTCTCAAATGCTTCGGATTGAGAACAAGGCAACATAAAAAGTGTTAGATGTTAAGGCCTTTCGTCCTATCAAACATTATTCCCCTTCGGGAATAATGAGTTCCGGACGAAGGTTACAAGAGACATACCTTCGTAAATATAACAAGCAATAACGAAGGATTCATACAAAACATGAAATGTAAATCATAGAATCATTTCTATTTTATTAACACAGAGAAATAGAAATGATTACAAATTACAAATGTACCTTCGGTCTTGAGAGAAGGTAAAAAGTACAAGCGTGACGTAAATGCCAATGCCAAGTCAGCGTGAACAGTACGGGAGTACTGTTCATCTATTTATAGACGCGGGACGCAGCCCACGTAAAATTACATCCATGTCCATTACATTTGTTAATGACTTATGGAAATCTGTCAAGGCCCACGTAGTCTTTTCATCTTTAAGTCGGTTCCCCTTTCCGCTATCGCGACGAAGCTTCCTTGCACACAGCTTCGGCTGTGCACCTTCGTAGAGCTTGGTAATCAGCTCGTCCTTCGTCTGGTTCAGGCTTCGTCCTGACCGTGCTTTATGTTCATAATTCTGAGTCCGAAGATACCTGTTCACATAATCCACTTGGAAAACATTGTCAAATCATGTTTTTGAGGACCTTCGGAGGACGAAGGCCCCCAACAGTAGCCCCTCGCAATATTAATTTGTTAATATTAAATTCAGATTGCGATATGGACGAAGGCCTTGAGCCGAAGGTCCGAAAAAACACCTTCCCTTTGCTAGAATAGCAACATTCACTGACAAGCGGGGTCTTTCAATTTTCAACGCCCTGGGCGTATAAATAAGATCACACCGCCAACTCATTTGGTACGCATCCTTGCCATCTGCTTCAGTCCACTAAATTTTTAGCTCTTGTGCATTAAGATTGGTGACCTTTTTGATTTCGGAGCTTCGGCCCTGAAAACAGTTTTTTAGCGTTTCCGAAGATGTCTGAAGGTAAGAAGATTCCTGCTGATACGAAGCTGAGTCTCGAGGAAGAGAAGAATCTGGGGTTCCTGATTGCGATGGCGGAGACCAATACAGAGAAAATCACCAAAAAGATTCTCGAAGGTTTGTCCGAAGATACTGATGACAGCGACAGCTATGATGTAGAAAGTGGTGGAGAAGAGGCCGAAGATCGACCATGGCGGCCAAGTCACACGGTTTTCGGGAAAACCACTATCAAGCAGAGTCATATTGATAATATGAGGGGGCGGTATTTTCGAGATATATCTATTGTGAGGGCTGACGCTGGAGAAAAGACTTCTCCCACCCCAGAAGAAGATGAAGTTGTAGTCTTCCGAAGCTTTCTCAAGGCTGGGCTTCGATTCCCCCTGAGCAACTTCGTTGTTGAGGTACTGAAAACATTTCAAGTCTACCTTCATCAACTTACTCCCGAAGCTATCATAAGAATGGGGATGTTTGTCTGGGCTGCAAGAAGCCAAGGTTTAGATCCAAATGCTAAAAGTTTTTGCAACATTCATGAATTGTTATATGAGACGAAGCCGTGGGGAAAAGAACAATATCACAATAATTTTGGGTGTTACAGCTTCGGTGCCCGCTCCGGGTCAAGCCGCCCTGTGCCAACCTTTCGTAAGAGGTGGCCCGGAGCCTGGATGACTGAATGGTTCTATGTAAAGAGTGACTTAACAGTGCAAGAAAATGTCAAGAGTATCATTATGCGCCCCATCTGGCAACGCTTCGGACTTCGAAGGCCGAAGGTTGAAATGGACGAAGCAGCCGAGGAATGCCAAAGAGCCTTCGGCATAGTCTGCTCTTGCATTGGGACAAGGGACTTGGTCCAAGAGCACATTGCCTTCAGGGTATGGCCACTTGCAGAAAAGTGGGAAATGCCGAAGGAGACCATTAAAGAGTCCGACGAAGGCGGACTGGTCAGACTGAAATACACATTCAAATATGCAGATAAATTTGTTGAACCTGATGATGACTGGCTGAAAAGCATTGAAACATTAAGTGATGAACTACTTGGGGCATATTCGAAGGCCGAAAATACTGCGCTATCAGCAGCCTTCGGAGGCCGAAAGAAGAAAAGGCTCAACCGTGTGTTTGACGCAGTCGGGTTTATGTACCCTGACTATCACTATCCGGTATTGGGTCGCAAAAGGAAAAATGCTTCTCCTGCAACAGAAGCTACCACGAGTGCCGCTAGCGAGCCAGCGCCTCAAAGGAAAAAGATTAAGGTACTCACCCATCGAACGCGTTTTATTGAGCCGGCCACAGTGCCAGAATTTATTGGTGAAGTTGCTTTGGCCCCTGAAGCTACAGAACCAGCTCCGGTGCCGAAGATAAAAGAGACAACTGAAGCGCCTTCAGTAATAGAAAAACCGAAGATTGAAGGGCCAAAAACATCAGAAATTTTAAGTCCTTCAGCAAACGTTGAATCAACAAAAAATCAAAAGGGCCCATTGGTGACTCCAAGAAGAAAAAGAATGGTGAACGTACTGGATGTCTTGGAGACAATTAAGTCTTCAAGCACAACCGCAAAGGAGTCTGTTGAACTCGCCGAAGCATCTACTGAAGCTTTGAAACAACAAGCTGAAGCTGAAGCTGAAGCCGAAGCTGGGCCTTCAGAGCCCGCCAAGGAACAATCCGAGAAAATATCAGAACGATCTTTAGTTAAAGAAATTGACACTGCTGCCCCCGAAGCTCCCTCCGGCATACACGATTACATCGTGCGACATGCTTCGGGGAAGAAACTGTCTGAAGAAGAAATTTATGAAGCGAATCACTATGCTAGAGAGTTGAAGTATCCGAAGGGGCAGTAGTATTCAATGGGACAAACGAAGATGATTTCCTGTACTGCCTCCCAGACAATAAAGAACTATCTGTGTGCCGGGAAATGGCTAGAAGCATGGGGTTCCCGAAGCTCGAAGCTGGATTATGCGCCATGACAAAAGAGGATCTCGCAGACAGTCTTGCATATAATAGCCTAAAGGTATGGAAATTAAGCGTTTGAAAAAACTTTTTAATGCGTAATTCATTCCTTTATTCTTATAGGGATTCTTTTTCATATAGGGCTTGATTCTGAGCAACGCATTAAGAGCCCAAAAAAGCACCGAAGATGAAAGCTACGACATTGCGTTTAACAACTTACGCTCCGAAGTTATCAAACTGAGAAACGAAGCTCTGGAAAAGGATAAAATTCTGCTTACACTGGTAGATAAAGTGAAGAAGGACGAAGCTGCTTCAAAGGCCCAGGCCGAAGCTCAAAAACGTGAAATTAAAGATCTTCAGAAACAGCTAACTAGAGCCAAAGAGGAACGTGTGCTTGAGGAAACGAAACGAGAACTTAGTGATTATATGGTCAGCAAATTGGAATTAAGTGTTAAAGAGCTTCGTGCTTCTCAGAGGAACTGTTATGTTAAATCTGTAGAATGCGTGAATAAAATTAAAAACAGCTTCGCCAGCGTGGGCGCCTTTTCCAGCGAAGAGAATTTCTCTCGAGGCAATCCCGAAGGTCCACTGGAATGGATTAGTCACGAAGCGGAGGCCTTCGAGGAGATCCTGAGCAGTCGTGGCGACATCTGCGCTTTTTCGGGCGCCAGAGGAATTGCTTCTGTCTTAGAGAAGAAAGGTTGCGGGCATGTAAAATTTTTAGCTCAGTCCGAAGCTGCCTTATCTTCCGAAGACATCAAGGACCCCTCGGCCGAAGCAAGCGTGGTTGGTGGCAAATTTTTTACTGATATCTGGAACGACGGCGGCCGAGGAATGGCGCAAGAAATCATCCAAAGGAGCGAAGAAGGCATCCATGATGCTAGGAAAGTGGCAGAAGCTGCCGAAAGAAGTACAGAGCCCGAAAGGCAATTAGGTATTAATTAGTCGTCCTTATTGTGTTGTAATTTTAATTTCAAACTTTGCTCACGGTTTGTAATAGTAATGAAGAAATGTTCTCTTCCCTCAGAAGCTGTTGGATCGACTGCCGACCCCCACACAAAAGGGGATGACGAAATTAAACAGATGACCGAAGCTATCATGGACAAAGTTGTTGATCAACTTCTAAATGAAGCCGCCGAAGCAGTATTAAGAGAAGACTAGATGCTATTTAGAAAAAACATTTAAAGTGTGATCTATGTAACATTTTGTACATTTGAATGTAATATACAAGTTTCTTTTCATTATTCAATTCTTTACGATGCATGAAACTCTACATACATACCATTTTTGAGCCTTCGGCGAAAAAACACCTTCCCTTCTTTTCATGCTTCGTGAAGAAGACATTCTCCGTTATAAATTATTCTGATGAAACACGTTCATACTTCATGAAACCATTCTCCGAAGCTATACAATTTCGATATTGCTCTGATGAAGCTCGTCCATGCTTCGTAAAAATATTCTCCGAAGCTGTAATTCGAAGATTATCATTGTATTCCCTCATGACTTTACACAATTTTGCACTTTCTCAAAGCGTCCTTTCGAAGGTTGATACTGTGTCCCCTTCTTTTGCCAAATGCAACATGATGTATGATGCTTATGTTATGCAAAATGATGTGATGATGTTATGTTATGCAAATGACATTTGTTCCGAAGATACAC
This sequence comes from Zea luxurians, assembly GCA_029449295.1. Lineage (NCBI taxonomy): Eukaryota > Viridiplantae > Streptophyta > Magnoliopsida > Poales > Poaceae > Zea > Zea luxurians. The sequence goes on from JAOPSE010000087.1 coordinate 1,731,148, forward strand.
ACAAAATATATTCATAAGCTCTGCATTCCCTTAGGAACGTCTTTGGAGCTTCTTCGTCTTTTACTTAGACGGTATAAGCTCTGCATTCCCTTAGGAACGTCTTTGGAGCTTCTTCGCCTTTTACTTAGGCGGTATCAGCGTTGACTTTTCGCTGTATGCTCTGCATTCCCTTAGGAACGTCTTTGGAGCAAAAAACTTACACTGCGCTCCCTTTGGAACGGCTTTTTGTAACTTCGGCAACTTACTCTGCGCTCCTTAGAGCGACTTTTTGTTGCTTCGAAGGATTTTTAATAATCCGAAGGTCCTCCTTGTTACCGCAAATTTTTAAGCTTCAGCAACTTAAGCCTGTAGAGAAGATAGGTTTTTCTGATAACCAACCACGAAACTATTGTATGAAAACTGAAATGTTCTTTATTACACCGAAAACAGAACTTAAACGGAAAAGACTGCTATCAAAGTAGGATATTTTGTCAATAAATATGCTTCGACTCCGGCACAGTACTGTTGACTGTACGGGCTTCGGATTGCTCTCTGAGGTCCCTTTGGTGCGGAACATATTGGCTCCCTTCTGGCTGCTGGCCTTGTTGCAGCGGAGGTGGAGGCGGGGGCTGTTGCCATGAAGCTTGAGGTTGACTTGCCGAAGCTACGGAGACTGCAGGGTGGTTGCCCACGTACTCCGGGATGTAAGGCTGATGGTACGAAGCAGTATGCATGACCTGCTTCGGCTGTCCCTGTTGCGCTGCAGCTTCTGCTAGCTCCTTTTGTTTCTGGATGGTAACATGGCACATCCTGGTGGTATGGCCCTTGTTCTCACCGCAGAATAAGCAAAATGTCCTCCTTGGTTGATCTCCAAATCTCCCGCCGAAGCCCCTGGCGCCTCTGCCTCTTGGAGCTGGTGGCCGAAAGAAAGTTTGCTGCTGCCCCGAAGCCTGTGAGGAGCACTGCGGCCTGTTCTGCTGACTCCCCTTGTCATCATTTTGAGTGGAGTTGTGAATGGACCTGACATGCCTCGGATAGAATCTTCCCCCGAAGCCCCTGGTCATCTCAGAAAATCTGAAGGCCTCCTCCCTTCTTTGGCGAAAGTCATTATCAGCACGAATGTACTCGTCCATCTTTTGTAGCAGCTTCTCCAGAGTCTGAGGAGGCTTCCTAGCAAAGTATTGGGCTGCAGGTCCAGGACGAAGCCCCTTGATCATGGCTTCGATGACAATTTCATTGGGCACCGTTGGAGCCTGCGCCCTCAAACGCAAGAACCTTCTGACATACGCCTGAAGGTATTCTTCATGGTCCTGAGTGCACTGGAACAAAGCTTGAGCAGTGACCGGCTTCGTCTGAAATCCTTGAAAGCTGGTTAACAACATATCCTTCAGCTTCTGCCATGAAGTGATCGTTCCTGGTCGAAGGGAGGAGTACCAGGTCTGAGCAACATTCCTGACAGCCATGATGAAAGACTTCGCCATGACTGCAGCATTGCCCCCATACGAAGACACTGTTGCTTCGTAGCTCATCAAGAACTGCTTCGGGTCTGAGTGGCCGTCGAACAAGGGAAGCTGGGGTGGCTTATAGGATGGAGGCCAAGGTGTAGCCTGCAGCTCAGTGGACAAAGGAGAAGCATCATCGAAAACAAAATTTCCCTGATGGAAATTGTCATACCAGTCATCTTCGTTGACGAAGCCCTCCTGATGAAGGTCTTTCTGCTGAGGCCTTCTGTTTTGCTCATCTTGAGTAAGATGGCGAACTTCCTCAGAGGCTTCGTCTATCTGCCGTTGCAACTCAGCTAGCCGGGCCATCTTCTCCTTCTTCCTCTGCACCTGTTGATGTAGCATCTCCATATCCCTGATTTCTTGGTCTAGCTCTTCCTCCTGAAGCGTCAGGCTGACGGCCTTTCTCTTCTGGCTTCGAGCCTCCCGAAGAGAGAAGGTCTCTTGGTTGTGGTCCAGCGGTTGCAGTGCTGCAGCCCCAGCCGCTGAAGCTTTCTTCGGTGCCATAGCGAAGGTCTACAGCTTCCGAAGGTGAAAAAACTCGAAGTGGAAGTGAGTTCACCGGAGGTGGGCGCCAATGTTGGGGACTTGTTCTCAAATGCTTCGGATTGAGAACAAGGCAACATAAAAAGTGTTAGATGTTAAGGCCTTTCGTCCTATCAAACATTATTCCCCTTCGGGAATAATGAGTTCCGGACGAAGGTTACAAGAGACATACCTTCGTAAATATAACAAGCAATAACGAAGGATTCATACAAAACATGAAATGTAAATCATAGAATCATTTCTATTTTATTAACACAGAGAAATAGAAATGATTACAAATTACAAATGTACCTTCGGTCTTGAGAGAAGGTAAAAAGTACAAGCGTGACGTAAATGCCAATGCCAAGTCAGCGTGAACAGTACGGGAGTACTGTTCATCTATTTATAGACGCGGGACGCAGCCCACGTAAAATTACATCCATGTCCATTACATTTGTTAATGACTTATGGAAATCTGTCAAGGCCCACGTAGTCTTTTCATCTTTAAGTCGGTTCCCCTTTCCGCTATCGCGACGAAGCTTCCTTGCACACAGCTTCGGCTGTGCACCTTCGTAGAGCTTAGTAATCAGCTCGTCCTTCGTCTGGTTCAGGCTTCGTCCTGACCGTGCTTTATGTTCATAATTCTGAGTCCGAAGATACCTGTTCACATAATCCACTTGGAAAACATTGTCAAATCATGTTTTTGAGGACCTTCGGAGGACGAAGGCCCCCAACACATTCTATTGTTTAGTTCGCCACTGTGTTCTTGTATATCTTGTGATGCTTTTGTGCTACTTTCATTATATTCATACATATGCATCTTGCATCTCATTTAGGACCAAGAGATGATCGTGCAAGTGATGTGGTGCCAACCACTAGATGCAGTTGGTGGACGATCTGAAGAATGATGGACTTAACCAGTGGATGCTCGCCAAGCGAGTACCTCCCCCAACAAACACTATATAAGTGTTAAATTAAAGGCAAGCCCCGGTTTTATGCATAACCGTTTATATATGCTATTTTACTACACTTAATGTTTGTAGGCTTGTATTGTGCACTTAAGTGTAGGAGTTGATTTAAACCCTAGTTGCATGATCTCAGGAATCCTATTGAGATGAATACTAGTATGCTAGGTCGAGTAGCTGCTTTATTAATTAGGATCTCGGTAGAAGTCGAGTGATTTTTCTAGCACTCGCGCGAGGTCAGGAATTTGGTTGTATCCACTTTCTTCTCATAATGATGCTGGTTTGTGGGCAACAATCCATGGGGATTGATTGTCCACGGGATAAAAAATTGAATAAGGATTATGGTGTGGTACCGTGAGTCAAGCGTTTGAACGTACTAAGCACATGCCGAGAAATATGGTAAATCGGTAAGCCTAGTACCTGATTGAACCTGCCAGCGGACATATCCCCTCACGCGACCTGAGACGTGGTCTCCCATTCCGGTTATGGTGGGTACAGGTGCGGTCACTGCACGACGGCCAGTCGGGGTCAGTGAGGCATTGTACGCCAAGGCGGTGAGCCCTGATCTGCTGCCAGGGAATCGATGGGGACGGTTGATGTGTGTGGGGACGGAGTGCCCCTACATGTCGTGTGTTTAGGTTTACCTTGCAAGGTTTAAAAACTCGATTCGAATCGTCTGCTTCTCGCAGCTAATGAGACTGCTTGATCCATGCTGCTACATTGAGTAATAAGTGGAAATGAGGTGACTGGCAAAATGATGTTGATTGATAAAATCTTTGATACCATGGATGAATAGCTAGGTACACATCTAGTTAAAAGGATCATACTAAATCTTGAAAAGCTAAAACTTGTTTTTAGACTCAGCTAGTGCTTTTGGCAAACCAAACCCCTCAGCCAAACAGCTGCATGTCTAGAGGTAGAGGAGTAGACTCCTCACACCGGGTAAGTCTAGCTGAGTATTAGTATACTCAGCCTTGCTTGTGGCACAATTTTTTGCAGGTACTCCTTAGGATGATTGGTTGCTGGTGTGACTTGGCCTCCATCCCTGCCACCGGGATAGACGGTCGAGTGGGTTATTGCTTCCGCAGGAGAGGACCAGGAGGAGTAGCGTGGCCAGGCTTCGCCATGTTACTCGGTTTTCTCCGTTAGTTATTTCCGCTGCATTAAAATTTATGGTTATTATTTCTAAAACTCCGATAATGTAATCACTAATGATACTTATTAAATTGTGGTAGTATGTTTTATTGTATTTATCTGTGCCTCACCTTCGAGTGAGCTAGTGGTATTCGATCCTGGTTAAGTGGCTTTATCGAACTAGATCCGAGGGACTGACGAGTTATTCCTATTTAAGTGTGTTGCTGCCCTTAAGGGTGCGACTTGGGCACTTAAGCTGGAATAATTCGGGCGGTTCCGCCACAGCTGGTATCGGAGCGAATACCAGTACAGAGAAGTCAATAAGTCATGATTACCAACCTTTTCTAAAGTAAAACTTGCTTAGAAACCAAAGTTGGATAGATATCAGGACGATAAGGATAGACCTAGGACGTGATGCCTTATGAAAATAGATGGGTAGCTAGGTGGCTATATTATATAGACCATAAAGGCTACTACTACTATAGGGATGCTATATAAGCACCGAAAAATTAGTTAGGTCTGAGAAGACGACTAGAATGAGCATGCATCATGATTGTCGCATTATAATTGTCTCTTGTGCATCAACATGCTTCTCTCACCTTTATTCCAATAATAAAAACTTGGGAATAATGTGATGTACTGCTATGTTAGAAATGCCTTACCTCGTGTCAGATTGGTAAGTCTTGTTAGGTTGTGTTATGTGTTTCTCTTGCCTTGCTATCTAGGTGGAATTGCAATTGTTTAACCCTTTTTGCAAAAAAAAATGTTGCTTGTTTTGCCCATAAAAGACCCCCCCACACTTTAAACAACTCCGTGGTTAGCAAGTGAAACCCTTAAAAAAATCGAATCACATGCTTGTGTTGGTATTTTTGTAACCCTTGTGTGTTGCGCTATTGGTAATGCACCTGCACAACCTATAGACGCCCATAGCTTAACCACTAGCCAAACCGGAACTTCCTTGAGCACGTGGTTATGTAAAAAAAAACATCGTTTGTTGTCTAGTTGCACAAACCATGACCAAGCCATGTTTCCCTCCATAAATCCTTGCCCCAAAAACTTCATAGCATTCCTGTTGATCATCCTAGCAGATCTTGTTGCCTACCTCTCCTTTTGCATGGATCTGGTGATCTTTTCCTTGTGGATCATGTTGTGGCTTTATCATCCGAATCCCTGGATCCTAATGATGATTCTGCCCTGTTATCTGGTTATCTGCTATAACCCGTTCTCAAGTATCAGATGTTGATCTTGCCTAAATCTCTCAATTCTGGTCGATCTCCTGCTCTTCCCTGAGGATCATGACGATGTTTATCAATTTTATCTCTAAACAGTGTATCCATTTGGTTCAAGGGACTTTTGTTGTTAGCTTGTGATTCTCTCATGTCTCTACAAGTTCATCAACCTGACCTCGTGGATGCTTCGCCCTCATATCAAAATCTCGTATGAATCTCTGGCATGATAATCCCTGTGATGATCATAAAATAGTTCTCTGAGTTAAAGAAATTCTCATGTGATGCTCTTTTGCCAGCAATCTCTACTTCAACTTCAGTCACATTTTCTGAGCCATACTCTCATGGGCTCCATCTATCTGTGCTATGTGGATTTCTCATTGGTTGTGTTTGGTAATGGTATTATGACTAACGACTGATGGTGCCGCGACGAAACCGAGAGCCTACTATGGTGCACACATGGTTGAGCTGCTCGGCACGCGCTGGTACCGTGGTTAATAGTCGTGATCCATTATGGGACTATACCGATGTGCTCTCTTTTTGTGAACATCCTCTCAAAGTGATCGCTGCATTTTGTCTCAGCATGCCGCGATATTCTATCCAAATCTGTCTCAAATATCTTGTCAGATACCATCTCATGAATTTGCATCAACCATCAGCCTGGGAGTTACATGCTTCTCCACCCTTAAAGATCCTCATTCGAATCTCGGGACGAGATTCTTTTAAGGGGGGAAGGCTGTGACACCCCAGGTGTCACTTTTGCGTTATGTCGGGAGATTAATCCTAATCTCGGATGCTCAGTAAAAATTTCTATTTCTCGATCGTGCCTATCTCTGTCTATCAGGCTTTCTCATGGAAGTTCACCGAATTCGGAGTTATTCGATCGCGAGAAACAACCAATTTCGGAGCGTGTTAAAACTTTTAATTCTCGGAACTCATGCAGACTCGAAGATCATTCTCGAATTTTAAATCTCATCTGAAGCTATTTAAATCAAACTCTCGACGACTATTATCTGATCTGAGCCCGAATCCAATTCCTCAAACTCCGATCGATGTTCGACTATTTTATCTGGATCCGTACTCTCACACGGAATACTCGATATGTCGTCCTATAATCAAATTTATCCGTTTCGGCTAAATATCTCATGGCCGAACCGAACTCAAAACCCCATGTCGACAGCAATTTTAAAATATCACGATTCGCCTTCTCCGACTAAAAATCCAAAGCCAATCGAATCTCAGGACGATTTATTTTCAAATCACGTGTAGGGAATTATTTTCGAGCAAATTCAAATCAAACTCTTGGCCGATTTAATCGCTCAATCGTCCGTTCGTCGAAACTCTAATTCGCTCTGTTCTCTGTAGAAACAAATTTCGCAGGAACATTTTTATTCCGGGAAATAAATTAGCTCAGCCCGATAACGTGTTTGGGCCAGCCCAACCCAGCCCATTTGGCCCACTAAGGAAACCCTAACCCTAGCCATCTTCTATAAATAAGGGTGCTCACTTGGCAGTTTTTCACTCCCACCCCTCAAAAATTTTCAGCCGCCACTTCCTTCTCTCCCTATCTTCTTCTACCTCGCGCAGCAGTCCTCCCACGGCAGCAGGCACGCCTCGTCCTCCCATGGCCGCCAAGCTCCCTCAACGCCGGCGTCCTCCTCTCCTCCCCACGGCTGCAGTAGGGCGCCCAACTCTTCTTCTCCAGCGCACACCCTCCAGGCGTGGTGGCAACTCCTCCTCCCTCTGTTTTTTTTACCGCTGGAGCAGGATCTCCTTGGGAGCACGCCGACGCCCTTGATCTCCTCTTGGCCGCCACCTCCTCTGCTCCTGGATCCATGGCCGCCAGCAGACTTTCCATGGCTAGCACCCCCTTCTGCTCGGCCACACCATCGGCTGGCCATGGCGTCCGGGACTCCCTGCGCCCTTTCTCCACTGCATTTGCCTCCCTCTGCTCTGTCCCTTTGGAGGTGCTGCGCCATAGCTCTGATCCGAGCTCGCCCCTTCACTGCTCCTCATGCCATCGCTGCTTTTCCCCATGGCCGGCGCGCGCCCTTGCTGCGTTTCTCCCTGCGGCATCTCCTCTCGGCTTCCTCTCTGCAGTAGAGGGTGCAGGGACATGCTCGACGTTTTTAGTGCCCAACCATGGTGGAAGTCGTTGAGCCCCCTCCATTTGGTTTCGGGCTGCAGCCGCAGTCTCGACATCGTCGCGCATCGAGCTCCGCTGCCGATCTGCGCAGCCCCTATTTGGTTGTCGTTCTGCCTCCGTCGACCTCCTCCGTGCACGTGCAACAGCAGCCGCTGCCCCTTCGCGTTGAGTGTGCCAACACGGACCTACGCAGTCCCGACGCGATGTTGTCAAACTCCGGTAAAACCCCATCGTCCTCGCTGCAACTTGTGTTTTTTTAGCGCTCCATGAAATGACCAAAACCATACACTGTCATATTCTTGCAGCCCCTTGCCGTCGTCATGCCTCACGCATCGCTCGTCGGCAAAGAGCCCAAACTAATGGCATGCCCGCGCGACATGAGTCGGCCAGGTTGTTCGCCTTGAATGATTGCGATTTGTTTTATTTACGTATTCGGTCGATGATGTGCCTGCGTGTTTATATGTGTGTGAAAATATGTTTGTATGAATGGACGCGTGTAGAGAAGAAAATGAAGTAGAGAAGAACTCGAATATTTTTATTTTGATCGGAAAATATGCGATGCGTTGTTTGATGCGAAAACTAAGTTACAAAATGTGGATTTTGTTTTGGAAATGCATCGATATGTGTTTATGTGAAAAGTGTATTTGTTTTAAGCAATGTGATGGGATTCGTAATTTTAGAGGGGATATATTTATTGATGTGGCGAGTAGTGTAGAGAATGCTAGTTTGCATGGGGGATGCATCGTTAAGACATGAGTGTCGGAGTGCATTTATATTAGTGGTCGCACCATATTGCTTGAAGTGTCTCGAGTGCACGCCATAATAATGGTTGTATGCGAGACAGGGTGATGCGCAGGATGAGTTTAGTGAAAGTTCCATCGGTATCACTTGTGTTAAGTTGAGGTCTCTTGTACGGGTATATGCCGTGATCTGGTTATACTCGCAACAAGGAAAGATGTATGTATTGCGACACGACGCTTAGATAGCTATTATATAGTCGTGTGAAGTATGCTCATGATGGTCGTGCGATTGAGAAGTGATGCAATGGCAAGCGAACAGTAAGTTTAGTATTTTTAAACGGTTAGTCGGCAGACTCGATCAGTAAAGCTAAAGTTGATTATGCGATTAAGGTGAGGTGACGACATGTCGTAGTAGTCGTCGCCTTCTCCATGTTTTCGAGTCGGATAAATACCATAGGCAATTAATTGTTGGTACCCAAAGATTGTTAGAAACAAGAAATCGTGCTCTACCTATTGCGTCAAAGGAAATATGGTGTATTGATTAATCAGGAGCTAAGTGACCTAATATAGAAAAGTGGTTAAGAAAACTAATTAAATTACTTTTAGCTATAATTTAAGTTAAGATGTCTAAAATGGTGAAACTAGTTTTGTTGGTCTCATGGTGTTATGATTGAGAAAAATATGAACTTGTGTATGAATTACTATTTGTTTCATGCTGTGTTAGCCAACACTTGTTAAATAGAGGAATTCAATAGAGGAATTCAATTGCGCTAAGTGATTGTTATATGTAGGTGTTTCCAGTACTTCAAGTGGTGGCAAGTTAATTAGTAGACTCTCTATATGACGCTAAATGTCTAGGTAGAATTCTGAAATTTGTGGTGCCCAAATTGTCGAGTTAGAGGTTTAATTCAATCGATGCCGATTAAGTGGTTGGAAATAACTAGTAAAGAAGTTGTAGATGTAAAACTAGAAACTAGTATGCATATGTCCTCGTATGATGTTGTGGTCTAAATGCGTATGTTTATGGTCGTGATGAAAAGTAGTGGTGCTCAGGTGATGTCTAAGTTAAAATGCAAACTATTGGTGAAAAGCGCTTCGATATTGATTGTTATAGAGAACGCATTGTTAATTGAGTATGGTACTTTTAGTGCGCGAAATAACTTGTATAAAAATTAGTAAGTCTACATGTTAGTTCTCACTTAGTTATTTTAACTCTAACAATTGTCAAAGTGTTAGAATAATTCGAGTCTCTAGAATATGGCAATTTTTAAATTGTTTAGGAGCCGAAATTTATTGATTTCCGTTTTGGGCTGCACGCACTGTTTTCGTTGTGCTGTATGTTTGATGAACTAAATTATGTTTTCTGTAGATATGTGCTATAGAAAAGTTGTAGATAACATGATTATCTTGCTTGTACAAAAATTTGGCAGCCATAAACCTGATCGTTTAAGAGTTGTGCTTTTCACAAGTCCAGCACCTGAATCTGTCGAATTTCTGAACAGATTTCAGAAATTGCAATGGTTGATTAAGTTAATTTTAAAATCAGTTATTGGTGTTCACAAGAAAGTTGTAGACAACTCTATTATCTTACTTGTGTTAAAATTTGACAGCCACAGGTCTGATAGTTTAGGAGTTATGTATTTTACAAAGTCAGTAACTGAATCTGTCCAAATTTTGTACAGATTTCAGAAACTGCATGGTTTGCTCAATTTAATGTTGCAATCTGTTCATGGTCCTTATAAGAAAGTTGTAGATGCTTTTCTTATCTTGCTTGTGTTAAAATTTTATAACCACAGGCCTAATAGTTTAAGAGTTATGAATTTTACAAACTGCTTGCTGTGTTCTGTCCTCTGTCAGAACAGATTTCGAAAACTGTGTTGTTTGACTTAGTTAAGCATTGAATCACTTCTTGGTGATTATAAAAGATATGTAGTGCTTTTTCTGAGCTTTCCAAAAAGTCTTGGATCACTCTTTTTGGTGGTCTGAAGCTTAAGTTATGAATGTTACAATTATGAAGACTGAATCTGTCCAGTTCTGGACAGCAAGGTCTTTTAGTGATATTTACGCTTAGTTAAATATTGAATCACCCTGTGATGTTTATAAACAATTTGTAGAACATTTAATTAGCTTTTCAGAAAGTCTAGGATCACTTTGTTTGGATGTCTGAATGTTCAGTTGTGAATTTTTGAAGTTGCTAGCCTGAATCTGTCCAAATCTGGACAGCGCTGTGTATTAGCACGTTTTGACCTTGCTAAGTGCTGAATCATATTGTAATGACAATACCAAAGTTGTAGAGAACTTTTTAAGCTTTCCAGAAAATTCTAGTTTGCTATTTTTGGATTAATATTTGAAGAGATATGATTAAAACTAGTAAGTGCTGTATTGCTGTCTAGAAATCTGCACGTGCTCAAATGAATGTTTAGTTCACCATTTTGGCTAAAAATGCTTAGTTAGCACTTAACGGACCTAGACTTGTAATGTCTAAACTTATGTTAACATGTGTCCATGATTATTGTGCTTGCTTACTGTGGTTGGCTATGGATAGGAGTTTCGTAGTTATTGATGCCTAGATACTCTATGAAACTTGTGTTGTTTGAGATGATTTTGTATGATCACGAGAACTAATAAAAAGTCGTATCCAAATAAATAAAAAGTGCGTGCTTGTGATGTTGTAATTGTGTTGCGTAAATAAATAACATGTTGTCGTCTTTTTAATGGTGTTAAGGTTGAACGTCGATAATGTGTAGATAACTAAAGCGAACATGTGGTTGTTACGGTGTCTTCCATTCTATTGTTTAGTTCGCCACTGTGTTCTTGTATATCTTGTGATGCTTTTGTGCTACTTTCATTATATTCATACATATGCATCTTGCATCTCATTTAGGACCGAGAGATGATCGTGCAAGTGATGTGGTGCCAACCACAAGATGCAGTTGGTGGACGATCTGAAGAATGATGGACTTAACCAGTGGATGCTCGCCAAGCGAGTACCTCCCCCAGCAAACACTATATAAGTGTTAAATTAAAGGCAAGCCCCGGTTTTATGCATAACCGTTTATATATGCTATTTTACTACACTTAATGTTTGTAGGCTTGTATTGTGCACTTAAGTGTAGGAGTTGATTTAAACCCTAGTTGCATGATCTCAGGAATCCTATTGAGATGAATACTAGTATGCTAGGTCGAGTAGCTGCTTTATTAATTAGGATCTCGGTAGAAGTCGAGTGATTTTTCTAGCACTCGCGCGAGGTCAGGAATTTGGTTGTATCCACTTTCTTCTCATAATGATGCTGGTTTGTGGGCAACAATCCATGGGAATTGATTGTCCACGGGATAAAAAAAATTGAATAAGGATTATGGTGTGGTACCGTGAGTCAAGCGTTTGAACGTACTAAGCACATGCCGAGAAATATGGTAAATCGGTAAGCCTAGTACCTGATTGAACCTGCCAGCGGACATATCCCCTCACGCGACCTGAGACGTGGTCTCCCATTCCGGTTATGGTGGGTACAGGTGCGGTCACTGCACGACGGCCAGTCGGGGTCAGTGAGGCATTGTACGCCAAGGCGGTGAGCCCTGATCTGCTGCCAGGGAATCGATGGGGACGGTTGATGTGTGTGGGGACGGAGTGCCCCTACATGTCGTGTGTTTAGGTTTACCTTGCAAGGTTTAAAAACTCGATTCGAATCGTCTGCTTCTCGCAGCTAATGAGACTGCTTGATCCATGCTGCTACATTGAGTAATAAGTGGAAATGAGGTGACTGGCAAAATGATGTTGATTGATAAAATCTTTGATACCATGGATGAATAGCTAGGTACACATCTAGTTAAAAGGATCATACTAAATCTTGAAAAGCTAAAACTTGTTTTTAGACTCAGCTAGTGCTTTTGGCAAACCAAACCCCTCAGCCAAACAGCTGCATGTCTAGAGGTAGAGGAGTAGACTCCTCACACCGGGTAAGTCTAGCTGAGTATTAGTATACTCAGCCTTGCTTGTGGCACAATTTTTTGCAGGTACTCCTTAGGATGATTGGTTGCTGGTGTGACTTGGCCTCCATCCCTGCCACCAGGATAGACGGTCGAGTGGGTTATTGCTTCCGCAGGAGAGGACCAGGAGGAGTAGCGTGGCCAGGCTTCGCCATGTTACTCGGTTTTCTCCGTTAGTTATTTCCGCTGCATTAAAATTTATGGTTATTATTTCTAAAACTCCGATAATTTAATCACTAATGACACTTATTAAATTGTGGTAGTATGTTTTATTGTATTTCTCTGTGCCTCACCTTCGAGTGAGCTAGTGGTATTCGATCCTGGTTAAGTGGCTTTATCGGACTAGATCCGAGGGACTGACGAGTTATTCCTGTTT